>OX638089.1:29394783-30771695 GCA_951804965.1 Horisme vitalbata | reverse complement strand
GCTAAATAAGGCAAAATTTCTCCGTTTTTCACATTTCCATATTGTCAGTTCTAGAAATAGATCAGTATTTGTTGTCCAGTAAGACAAAAGTAATAAGTGCGTAATTTTTTTATAATACGTTTTTAAATTTTTCATCATCAGCCTATAGCAGTCCACTGCTGGACATAGGCGCTATTGCGCCCTGTCTTGAAATTTATATAATATATTTTTAAAATTTTTTTATTATGACGAATTAAAAATTAAATACCTACCTATTGGTGTTTCTTATTATTACAAGCCGAGACAAAAAAATGCTAGTCCTAATAGACCACACGTCGCGCGTGTAATCTAGATTAGGTTGTTAATGTTGACTGCGGGCGCATCCAGCTCAGTTGTGTTTTTAGAATTTAAAGCGTTATAGAATCAGTTAAGATATTATTAAGAAATTTTTAATCCTAACTTATTTATGATTGAATCAAATAAAAATACTAAAAAAAACTTCAATAAACAATAAATTTATTGACTAGAAAACTATTTTAAGACTAGAATTTGAATTGTGCCACAATACAATAAATTTTTTCTTCTTATTCGTATGTTCAGGCGGCGATTTATAACGGCACCTCCGAAAGATTGATTGTGCTGAGATTATGATCCTGCATGTGAAAAAAGAAAAAAAATTGTATTGGGTGTCGCATCAAGCATGTTAGGTGGCAAAGTTTGTTTGGTGAACAAAAGTCTGTGTGAATGTTTGCTACCACTTTGGTACCACATTTGGTATGTAGATAGTTTAGGTTTCAGAATAACACATAGGCTAATCTAATTTTACAAAATAAATCTGTTAGGTGGTGAACAGGGGTGGCAAAGTTTGTATGGGGGACAAAAAAAAATCCTTAACCAATCAACTTGAAATTTTGCACAGAGACTACTGAATATAAATGAAAACCTGTTTCAGGATTTTTCGCAATTAAACCTCTAAGACGGTTCATGGAGTGGGAATGGGAACGAAAAAGGGAGTGAGAGTGGGAAAGGGTACGGCTAGGTAATGCAGTAATAATAATATTTTGGTACATTTTATTCCGCGCAAAACATGGTAAAAAATAAACCTTTATGTAAATAAGTAAACACGTTTTGACACTAATATGTATGAATAAAATTATATATATTATTATATGTATTATATATATATATATATATATATATATATTTATATATATATATATATTATTATTATATGCTATGAGTCTTTTTCACTAGATGACTCTGTATCTAGTTCCTCAAATTAATTAGATACCTTTCTTAATTTTATTCATACATATTAGTGTCAAAACGTGTTTACTTATTTACATAAAGGTTTATTTTTTACCATGTTTTGCGCGGAATATATATATATATACATATATATATATATATATATATGGGATAGTCTCGCCATCTATCAATAAGTGGCCTAACTACAATCGCAAGAAGATCATTAAATTCACTAGTGTCGACTGCTGTCGACCCAGATTTTTTGAGCAATGAATATGTGGTGGCTGCGGCAGGTTCCTGGCAGATGGCGCTACCTGTACAAAATGCAAGAGTATTAAAGCCTTGCCAGATGGGCGTGTTGCTAGTTGCTCGCGCGATTGACATGCGTATCCAATCAGGCTTGCTGAATGTCACGTGGAATGTGTACGCACTTCACATACCAATATATACTTAATCTATGTACCATACCATAAACTTGTAGTTAGGTTTTGTTCTGAGGAAATTATAGGTTTATTTTGACGGAAAAAACAATTGCATTTTCAGTATTTTGAAAAACGTACTTGATTTTTTTGACGTCATTTTCTTGGCTGCCTATAATTTTTTTTATAAATTCTGTAAAAGCAATTTTTTTTCTTAAAAATAACTTTACTTTCCTCAGAACAAAACCGCCTAAAAACAAAAAAAGGTGGCTGCACTCAATGAGGTAAAATTTTGCCTCACCCTGTATTGTCAATCGCGCGAGCAACACACGCGAGTAAATTGCCCATCTGGGAAGGCTTAATTAAGAAAATCTCTCCTCAAATAAAACCCCCAAGTATTGCATAAGTCCGGGTTGCATCGCCAGCGTTCTACAGACAACACTAACACCCATAAAAAGGAAATAGGAAAGCAGAGTTTAGAACAATCTCCTCTGCAAACGGACGGCTCTTGTGACGACCAACTTTCATTAATTGACGAAATAAGAGCTCTACGAAGTGATTGATATGAATGCGTTCCGCAATGACTTTGTTCTCTTCTGGGAAGAAGTTCGCGATGACTTGAAGGAACTCAGAAGGTACGTATCAAGTCTGTACCAGTATTCAGTATTCAGTTTATTTATTGCAGCATAAGACTTAGTAACTAGGTATAAGTGTTCAGTTCTATGCATCCTGTCTAAAGGAAATGAGGAAAGGATAGCAAAACTTAACCTAAATAAAAGGTCTAATCTAGGTACTTAAAGTACCTACAACAATATAGTACAATTTAGAATTAGAATTTACTTAGGTATAGTTTTAAACCTATACCTAAATAGATAAACACATGCTATATAAATATCTATTTAAAGCTTAACTTACAGGAACATAATTATATAAAATATTTTACATCTCTCATGTTCGGTAAGTAGGTTCTTATTACCTCCAAATGGGGCGTGTAGGTGACTAATTAGCGCTCTAGGGTAATAATGTAGCTAGAAAAGCCCTAGGGCGGTAAGTACCTAATAAAAAAACCACTTCTTCCTTTCAAAAAGTTCGCATAGGTACATCTAACCATGATACTGGCAATAGACATCATGCATTCAGCCCAATGACCAAAGAGGTCGCTTTGCTATTCAGCCTTGTCTTCGTGTGAGTATAATAGTTATCAATTTTAAATATAGAACGGCGAAGGTCAATTTCGTTCTTGAAAAAGAAAATAATTTGGAAATTGTTCTCATTTCACTATAAATTTCAACAAATAAAATGTTTTATTCTTGTAATGCCGGTTTTTTTTTTCTATTTACCTCACAATCGAGATGTAAAGCAGAATAGTTAGCTCGGGTGTAAGCACCAATTGCAGCCTCGAACTATAGGCGCCCTCGCTGCGCTCGTGCGTCTAAATATCTCGGGCTGCAATGGATACCTAACAGCCCTTGGCTACTAATCTAAAATACTTACCTCTACCTACCAAGTTAATCTGAAATTTTCTACAGGTGAAATACAATATGACTATAATAACCTTCAAAATAATTGTATATGTTTGTTTTTAGACAATATGTAATCAAATAAGATTGTAAAATTGTTTATGAATAAAATGAAATTAATTAACCAATAAGCTGGATGTCTTATCTGAGCGCCTAGATAGCCAATAAGTTAGACTTCAAGCTCTTGAAGTAATCGTCAAGGAGATTCATGACCTTCAGCAACAGCATCCAATTAAAAAGAGCAATTAAGCCTGCAAGATGATATTGGAATTAGTGGAGTTACCGAGCATAGCGGTGAAAACGTTATGAAAATCATCGGTATCGATTTGATTTTGTGCAGATTGGCCTGCTGCAGGATGAAAGGGATATTGTAGAAGTCCGGCGAGTAGACCCGACGCGAGCAGATCATGACGGTAAACAGCGTGCACTAGGTACTCGATCTTACTTCGTGTGACTCGGCGAGCTGTGCACGAGCAAGCGATCCGATGTGTATTGTGCGTGAACTCGAAGATATATCTCGACTGGAGATATCACAGTAGCGAGGACTCCACCGCCTATTTACATCAATGAGAGACTAACTAGAGAAACTAGATTAAATACTCTTTGGCCAGGCTCGCACTCTAAACGTAAACAGCGCAAATGGTTTGCCTGGACCAGAGAAGGAAAAATCCTAGTCAGAGAAGAAGACAAAAAGGTAAACTTTTTCTATACCCCTGCAACCATTACCGTTGTTAAGCCTGGATACCAGAATTTATTTCCTTAGAATTTTAAACCTTAATTCCATTTTAATAAGTGTTATATGTATTTGTTGTTGGTGTGTCGAAATAAATACAATAAAATATAATAAATACCAGACACAATACAAAATCTATCTCACATTCCGGCATATATGAAGTTAAGGTTGTCTTATAACGGCCGGTTCCTATATTATACCGTTACCAATGACGCCTCGTTTTCCCATGAAAAACTGTCAAATTTTCGACGCCTCGTTGTTAATTTTTGACAGTTTTTCAAGGGAAAACGAAGCGTTATCGGTAACGGTATATTATAGGAATCGGCCATAAGTGGATAGTGTTTGGGTATTTGGCTTAATCAGTACTTCGATTGGAAGATACATATAAAATTTATCTGTGATAAATTAAATCGATTTGTCGCTCGCGTAGGCTTAGGCTTCGCGTATCTACCCAAGCAGCGCTCAATGCTTATCACGGATATGTATCGTCGACATTAGCTTACGGACTAATATTGTGGGGAATTCAACCGATACAGAAAAAGCCTTCATTATACAGAAAAAATACGTACGGGCTATCTGTGGTGCATGGAGTATGGATTCAGGAATCCAATCCGTTATTTAAAAATTTAAAATTCTTCCACTAGCTTGCATGTACATAAATGATTTATGCTTGTTTGTTAAACAGTATCCTCGGTACTTCAATAAAAAGACAGATGTGATAAATAGGCAAACGAGGCACAAGGAGAAACTGTATATTCCTTGTTGCCGACTGAATATTGGAAAAAAAAGTGTCTATTACCACGCCATAACAATTTTTATTAAATTACCGGACGACCTAAAAAGCCTATCTTTTAATATTTTTAAATCAAGACTAAGAAAATGGTTATTGGACATCTGTTTTTATGAAATAAAGGAATATTTAGATTATAAATTTTGACATTTTGAGTGAATCTATGACATATTAATTATTTTTTACATTATTTTATTTAAAATACTTACTTTTTGAAATCTGTTTTTATTTTTTGTATATTTGCACGCCTTAATGAGGCAAAATGAGTAGGATACTTTTTAATTATTTTTAATTGACATTATGCTAAGACCTATTTATTGTACCTACCTTTTAAGCAAATAAATAAATGATTATGATTATGATTATGATTATAGAAACAAAAGTAGCTAACAAAATCGGCGAGCCGCAACATTTTTTTTGCACAAAAAAACCCGAAGAAAACGATGGTAAATATTGCCAACTTTTTTAAACGTCTAGGCAATTACAACAACAGGCGTAGAAAACGAAGTCGCGATTTTTTTTATGAATGTAACTAGCGCTGTATAAACCTTTTTAGGATGGGTTACAGTTGTCTAGACCATTAACACCCTTATTGGTTAAGATTTTAGTGTGTAGTGCATGTAGTGTAGTGTTTTTTGTGTACAATTAAAAAACAAATGCTGGCAACGAAATCGGCGAGCGGAGCGAGCCGCGAAATTTTTCAGTGTATCAACATATGAAAAGAAAACTAAGATTATATCTGATTATGAATATAATACTTATTTAAAACTTGGTCCTGGTTGCGTACGTTGCCGTAAATTGCTTGATATTTTGTCACGTCGCAACGATCATCATTGCTCATAATTGAGCAATTTCTATTATTGCCCGTGTAAGAGCACCTTTATAATTAAAACTCTGTTTTGATCTGGTCATTTCTGAGCCCCCCAGAAAACAAAACTACGATTTATAAATGGATATATCAACCAAATAATTAATGAATACTACCACGCATGACCCAAAACTTGGTCCCGATCTGGTAATTTCTGCGCCCCTCTAGGGCCTGCGCCCTGTGCCTGCGCACCGGTGGCATCGCCCTATTTACGGCACCGCATACAACTGCATACAGCCTTACAGCGGAGGCTCTATATGTCGCGAGCGGCTCTTGGCGCCCCCTTACACCCGGGCGCCCGGGTGCACCGCACCCCCTGCACTTGATTTGATTGAGTGTATGAGTGTTCAGACGGTACAAAAAAATGACCTTGTAACTAGGGAGCCTGAATATTGTATCCCATATTTAGCAATAGATACTAAATACGCGAAAAAGGCATCACCGAATGAGTAGAAGGGTCACGCTGAGGTGTGCGGGTCACAGGCGGAAGCGGAGGCGCGGTCGACGGCTGCGTTGAGGCGGCGCAGGTGGCGCAGCTGGCGCAGCACGAGCCGCACGTGCGCGTCGCGCAGCGCACGCACGCCGCCCGCCCAGTCTGCCGACTGCGACCTGCAACACGCGGCCCGTCAGCGAATGCCGGCCGCCGCGCGCCGCCTGCCCCTGCAGCGCCGCCGCATCGCTCACCCGAGTGCCTGCACGGCGACGCTGCGGTGTCGCGCCGCTTCCGCTGTCACCGCGCCCTCGACCGCAGCATACAGCGGCTCGCACCTGATCACAATTGGACATGTCAAAAGGTGATCGATCGATGCTGATCGTTCGTCGCAACGGGGAGAGGAAGCGGAGTTGGTCTCACTAGGGCCATTCTCGGCGCCTCCATC
Source organism: Horisme vitalbata (assembly GCA_951804965.1). NCBI lineage: Eukaryota > Metazoa > Arthropoda > Insecta > Lepidoptera > Geometridae > Horisme > Horisme vitalbata. The sequence goes on along the minus strand of OX638089.1, from coordinate 30,765,260 downwards.
TCACGATGAAGAACGGAAAATATATTGAACAGTACTTAGAAAAAACTCAAAAAAAATCCAATTTAAAAATCAATTCAGTCAGTAAGTAATATTCATTTAGTCACCTGGAACCGTTAAAGAGAAAAGATGCAGCGCTCAGCTGGTCGTTTGCGTGTAGTGGCTCGCCAGCTGTATCGGCGCCGCCGGTTTCCACCTCCTCGCTCTCGCGGCCCTCGGTTGGAAGATTGGCAATTAGCTCACGCACAATACTTCTGATCCTGCGACGATTCCGTGATGCTTTCTTGATCTGAGAAAAAAAATTACAAATTCATTAGGATCTAATTTCGTTTGCCGTATATAATTTTTTATTTCGTGGCACCATTAATATAAATACAAAATATATCTGAGGACAGGGCGCTATGGCGCACGTTAGAGGATGGCTATGGCCAGCAGTGGACTGTTATAGGCTGATGATGATGATGATGATGATCTTGACTTTGGCCGATGACATAGAAAAAGGTTCAGCAAACATGTATTGCTGAACCTTTGAATTGTTATTTTCTAGGCCGTGAAGGTCTGCTATTTTGCATAACTACATTCAGTGATTATATATCTTCCCAAATGTTGAATAGTGCGGTTTGAGCTGTATAGTCGCCAAACGTTAGATTCATTATTTATGAACCACTTAAAAATTTATGCTGCTTTACTTATAAATCTATGCTGCTTTTTACAACTTGTTAACATAGCATGGCTCATGCATCTTTGTGTGGTGGATATGGATGTTGTGTCGATGGTGCTTGGTACTTGGGGCAGCGGGAAGGTCGGCGTGGCGGTGGCCGCGTCGGTGGCTCCGGCGGCACGAGAGGCATGCGCAGCGTGCTGCCGGCCGGTGTAGGCGGCGGCCCGCAGGCGTAGCGGCTCTGGCGGCGGCCGCGCGCTGTAGTACCCGCGCCACGCGCTTCCGCCGCCGGCTGCGGGCGCCACCATCCTGCGGCGGAGGCACGGAGGCAGGGTGAGTGCGACGTGTCGGCACGACCACCGGGGCGAGGTTCTGCCCGAGGTAGGTACCTGTTCAGGAGCGGCCGCAGCGCGTCCGCGCAGACTCGCATTGGCGAAGGCGAAACAGAGGGACTACGCGCGCGCTCTCCGCGTTCCTTTCGGGACCTGCATTTGATTCTACTTAGTCCAAACTTATATTATAAAAATTCGTAAGCTACCTGTCTGTTTGTTCCGTTTTCACGTCTAAGCCGCTGAACTTAGAATATTCCAAGTCGCTGGATAAATTTTGATATAGAGATAGATTAGACCCTGGTGAAAGACATAGGCTACTTTTTGTCACGACAATAAAACTTGAGGGGTGTGAAATACGAGACTAAAGTAGTTTTTTTTTGTACGATGCTAAATCCCTTTATTTTCTTCGGCACTACCGCTTGGCACTAGTATATGTAACCGCCTATGATTGTACGCACGCACTTAACCGCCACAAAATGACAACTGAAGGTTTACGCCGGCTAGCCGCCACCGCGGTTAACCGCTAGCGGTAGTGCGCATGAGGGCTTAGTGTCAAGGGTAAAAAATAATAGCACCTTACCGAACCGACGATGAACGGTAGCGTACTTTACGTCCGCCGCTTAGTTCTGAAATTAATATTTTTAGGTCAATGACGAGTTGTAATCAAAAAGTAGTCTTAAAAATTTTTTTTTGTTATTATCTTGTCCGCTGAAGTGGCATTGGCACGCGCCGCGTCTCACTGGATGGCGTCGCGTCGTGCCTCTTGCCGCGGCCCATGCTCACCGTCGACGTCGACGTCGCCGTTGCCGTCGCCGTCGCCGTTGCTGTCAGCCTCGTTCCGCGCCGCATCCCCCCCGCCCACGCCGCACGGCACCGCCGCCGCTCCCCTGCAAAATGCAACAACAGCTTTGTTTTCTCATGGGTCTGCCGTATCGATTGATAAGGCTATGGTAGTGTACGGTTGGCATAGTTAGGGCTATGCTATTCTTACCTATTTCCTTGTATGAGCTTATTGGCAAGTCTGGTTCCGGAGTTTTTTGTCCGTCCCAAGGCCTCCGACAGAGCATAAGAGCCGGGACCAACATCTGAACGTGCTTTCCGAAGCATGCTATAATGCCATGCCATGCTATGCCATGGGTGGCTACCTACACTTACGGCTTGCCTTAGTCATAGTATTTTATTTGTAACATTTAATTAAGTATTGCCTGTATAATATTTATACAAGCAATACTTAATCGTATTTAGTCATTGTATTTAGTATACAAGAAATACAAAAAACATATTATTTAATTAGTAATTTAATTAGACAGCCTCTGTGGTTGCGGGCAGAAGGTCGTGGGTTCGATTCCCGCTGCGGGACAAATGTTTGCATGTTCTGCAGATATTTGTCTGAGGTCTGGTTGTTTTCTATGTATGATATGTATCTTCTTCTTCCTGCCCCTCGTCACATTTCATTTGGGGTCGGGCCTCCTATTACTTCGGCGCCAGGACGCTCTGTCCTGGGTTGTCGTAGATGCGACGTTTAGGGCTTTTAAGTCTTTCACGACATTGGACCACCATGTAGACGGCGGTCTTCCTCTGCCTCGGGGTTTTGTTGAGATGTTTAGGACTGTTTTTATGGAGTAGTTTTCTTCTCTACGCATTATATGGCCATACCATTGGAGCCTTTTGAATGATACCCTGACGTGCTCATTGCGAATTCTGTAAAGACGTCTTACACCACCTGCCCAGCGTAGCATTTTGATTTCTGCTGTGTGAAGATTTTGGACGAGCTTTTTTAAGGTGGTCCAACACTCTGATCCGTACATCATTGCAGGTCTGACAGCTGTTTTGTACACCTTGCTTTTAGTTTTTACTGGCATTTTGCTGTCGCATAGCACGCCGGATAAGGATCGCCACTTCAACCAGCCTGTGTTCACGCGATGGTTTACGTCCTGCTCTATGTGTGCGTCAGTCGTAAGCATGGAACCTAGATATTTGAAATGTGAGACTGTGGGTAAAATTGTGTTGTTAATATGTATGTTACAACCTGTATCTTCCGTGCCACCAAAGTCGCGTTCCATGTATTCTGTTTTGGTTCGACTGACTCGCAATCCATGACGCTCGAGTTCTTTCAGCCACAAGTTGAAAGTATTTTGCAGGTCCGATGCCTTCCTTTCTATTAGCACGATATCATCCGCGTACAACATGCACCATGGAAGTTTTGCCTGAAGGTTTCTAGTAATGTCATCATATCTAAATCGATATTTGATCGATTATTGCATTGAGCAACATCGCCTTTATTCTGAAAAGGCGGCACAGATAACTTAGGCGCCATGACCATGGTATCTTTCCTGAGGCAGATATTTTGTTAAATAGCTTAGTGAGCCAGGGTAGGGCATCATCCCCCTATAGCTTACAAATATCTGCTTGTAAGTTATCCGGGCCAAGTGCTTTATGGTGCTCCATTTTCTTAAGTACGATTTTAATTTCCGCTGGATGTATACAGTCTATTGGGCCTTCAAAAGATGGTAATGTATGTAGTTCCTCGCTGGGGAACTCTTCATTGAGTAGGTTTTCATAATATTCTTCCCATCTATTGTTTATATGTTCGTTGGAAGTTAGTAACTTTCAATTTTCATCTTGTATGTATTTACTAAACTTGTAATCTAATGTGTGATCTATGGCGTTATATAGCAAATTTTAATATTGAATTTTCATTTGGGGCAGTTTCTAGTTTATCGTAAAAGTCCTTTTACATTGCTCTTGTGTGTGCTACCACAGATTTAGCCATGGTTTTGATATTCTTATAGACGTTTCGGTCCTCCTCTAGTTTCAATTTCTGCCAGGTCTTGAACGTCTCACGCTTAGTTTTGATGATTTCTTTAACATCATCGTTCCACCAGGTCGTGTCTTTAGCAGTGGGTAGTCCTCCCTTGGAGACCCCGAGGGTTTGTCTGGCTTCTCTTTGGCAGAACTTTTCAAAGTCTTGCCACATTTTTTCAATCGGTTTGTTAATGTGTAGATTTTCTTTAAGATACGCTTTTAAAGATGTTATGAGCACAGCACCCTTATTGTTGTGGAGTTCTTTCCATTTAGTTCCTTGTGTTTTATCTGTATTGGCTTTGATGGGTTTGGGAAGTTGAATAACTGCTACCAGCAACCAGCATAAAGTGTGTTTAATATTTTGAAATTATACTTAGATGCAAAATTTAAAATATCCAGTCGTTCCTGGTTTGTCGAGTCAAAGCCGTACCCTCCGTGAATGTTTGTATATATGTCGCTTCTGACACCCACGTGGCCATTCAAATCTGCACCTATATGTGTGGATTCATCAATTGGTATATTTTGCAGCAATTCATCGAAGTCTTCCCAGAATGTTTGTTTTTCCAGAGCAGGGCATCCGACCTGGGGAGCATATGCTGAGATAATATTAATGGCTGGTTGGTTATCTATTGCCAGTTTGATTGCAATTAGGCGGTCATTCTTTCGCTTGACGTTTATGGCTACTCAGTTCCGTTTTGTGTCTACCCCATGGTATATAAGTTGGTATCCATGGCCAATGTCTCGAGATTTTGAGCCTTTTCATCTTGTCTTTTGAATGCAACAAATGTTTATGTTTCTGTTAAGTAGTATATCACTTAGCTCTGCACTGCGTCCGGTCATGGATCCTAGGTTCCATGTCCCTAGTCTAAGCTTATTATTATACGGTGTTTGTGAACGGCTGTTCTTGTCTTTACGGTCGCTTTGGGGGTACGCCCTAGTATTTGATTTGCTTCTTTTGTCTTTTGCATCTGTCGCATTCGGAATATTAACGTCACTAAGGGGTACGCCGGGTCGCTTAAGGGGTAGTAACGGTAAGGGGTATGTATGATATGTATGTATTTACAATATATATGTATATATGTAGTATATCAATCATGTGGTTCCCTCTGCTCTGCTTAGTTTGGAACTACATGATGCTGTGTGATTACGTCCCGCATTATTCATTATTTATGATTGATTATTATATCTATTATTTTATTAAAATAAATTCGTCGATCTTATAAAAAGATTGCTCAACAAGCCAGTCCTGTTTTTAAATGATTACATCAACGACGCGGAAGTGAGTATAAAGGAAGTAAGTATTGTGAGGCAGTCGGTTGTAGACTGCCGCAGGTTAGGTTGTATAGTGCACTCCCACGTGAGTCTCGCATCCACAACATGACCGAGGAAAGAGGCATGCTCGACCTGAGTCTAAGTCTATGCCTGATCTCCTAGAGACACATTTATCCGCCTATAGGCTAGGTTGAAGTGCATGAAATTGGTTTTGCTGACGTTCAAGAAGAAGCCTTCGTGCAACTTCTCCGCCACCATATTCAATCTTTCGTCTCAGATGTCTAATGTAGGTACCTTCACGATTGCAGCAACATCGTCCGCGTACATTAGTGTGCGTGCTACACCAATGTTATTGGGAAGTCATTGAGGAGAAGAGAAAACATGATGGTGGAATGTGATGATCCTTGGGCCATGCCTATAGATCTTGAGGGATATTAATCTGACACTTCCGTTATCACCTGTGACAATCTGGGATCGGTCGATCATAAAGTCAGTCATGAGTGCAAGTGCTGAAATTCATATCAAATACCTACTCAGGTCTGCAATCACTTTGAGCTGTGCAAAAATCAAATTAAAAGGTATGCTGCATATTTTAACACAAGCAAGGGAATCATAACCTATAGGGTACCTACTAGAAACATATAATTTGGCAAAAAGCAAGCAGCTCATAACACAATTATAGGAGCTATCCGAAAACCGTCAATTTGTAGTTAAATCATTAAAACCTGCAAATTCGTACGGAACCCTCAGTGCGCGTTCGCGTTCTATATCACACTTGGCTGGTTTTTTTTAAATCCATCCCGGTTGTAGAGATTGACAATGATGCGCTGCGCGAATGCAAGAAAGCCGCAGCGCCAAAACCGTCTCTTCAAAAGCGTATCTTAAACTTTCCTTATTGAATCAGAAGCCTCAGGAGCAAGACTCCAGCGTGGCTTCCATCCACTCGAGCTTCTTCAAGAAATACGGAAAAGTATGGAAACTTACAATAGATAATTGTTCTTCATTTCATCAATTATTAAATAAAGGCAATGATGGTGCCCTCGGAATTTGAATAAATTTTACAAAAAAAATTTAATTGCACACATTTAGAAAATGTATAGTTTAATTCAAGGATGACAGGAGATTGAAAACGTCACTCGTATGATATTTATACTAAAATATAATACCAACATACCAGAAACGAGACGTGGATTACATTACATACGTTCGAAGGAAAATGTAATGCAGTAATTTGATTAAAATTATTGGGCGCAATTATTCGTATCTCAATTTATTTCAAATGTTTAATGTATTGTGAGTTTGATCTCAAAACTTGTGTATTTTTTATATAATATTAATAATATTTTAATAAGTGTATTGCTTTTGCAAAAAAGTAATACACGTATTGTATAAATTATATATATTAATTATATAATTATATATTGTATAAATCACGATAAGTGATTGCATACGATTGGTGATAGTTAATAAATATAGACGTAAGAACGAGACAGCGATAGCCGCCATTATTTCTAGCACAATGGTCATAGATCAGTGTTTGAGTAGGTAGATGCCTTAACCCATTTTGGTCATTTGGACAATTCTCGGTAGCTAGAAAAGAGGTTGCACAGGAATAAAAAAATATTATAGTAAATACTTATTTAAAACTAGAGGCAATACGTTGAGCTCAGGACAGGGACTCATTCGGGGAAGCCTATGTCCAGCTGTGGACTGCCATAGGCCTATGATGATTATAATATTGTATGCTGGCCTATCCAGTACCCCGTAAAAAGAGTCCTATCTATCGGCCAATGTGCTTGAAATTTATTGTTGCTCTGCGCTTTCGCTTTCTACGTCGTCATTGTTCCCCAGGTCCTTGGTGACCCAGTGGCCTAGATAGTTAAATTTTATAATTCGCTTAGGAGGAGTTCCGACAAATCAAACGTGGTTCGGCCCTAAAAACCATGGACTCAGTTTTTTTTGTATTGTATCAGAGCCCATGGACTAATAATGACGGCCTCTGTGGCGCAGTTCGCGAAGGCCCGCCTAAGACGCAGAAGGCTGCGGGTTCGACTCCCTACGCGGGACAAATGTTTGCATGTTCTGCAGATATTACCTATAGTTATCAAGGAAAACAGAGCTTTGGATCTTCGCCTTCGAAAGTTAGTGCTCTGTCCATATCTGTCTGTCCTGTGTGTATACCATTGAATCTGAAGGCTCTTCGTTCAATTGAGGAACTTATGTCACATTTATGTTTTATTAGGTATTGATTGTAGGTTGTAGGTAGTTTATTTTTACAAAACGGCATAACTTGCATGTAGGTATCCTCTAACAGGCATAAAGGCTATGGACCCTATGGGGTTTGCCTACGAGACCAAGGCGAGAACACGCCTTTGTTTGTGATTAGCAAATCTTATTGCAGCAAGTGTAGATAGTTTCAGGCTGATCTCTCATGTGAAGGCATGGTTGTCTTGAGATCTCGTCCTGTAGATGCAAACCTAAGCATCGGACTGGAGGTTTTGCGCAGGTCCGTGCACCCCCACCCCCGCGCCCCGCGCCTGCCCTCAGCCCGCCGGGCGCCACTCGCCGCGCCGCGCTGCTACGTCGGGCCGGGGCACCACCACCCCATGCCCATACTAACCTAGTTTCAGTCCTAACTTAGACTTAATACACACGCGTGTGTAGTAGGTACGTGCATACTGTGTTAAAGTACTTATCGCTTTTATAATCAATTGTTATTCCGGGGCTACCTACTCCCTACCTATATTCCAGTGAGAGTGAACTTGACTCTGTTGATGACCTACTTTGATCTGCTGACCTCGCGAGTTGCCAGTCGAACTTGGAGTATCTGTAAAATTACGCAACGAATGCAGCACCTTTTACAGTAAGTTAGGTAACATCTTTATTCCACAGCACTAAACACTGCTGATAAGGATTAAACAAGGGCTTACTTCACATCATAAGTTTTTGAGTTTGTTTAGCTGGCCTCGCTTTAAACATAGAAGGCAAACTTTAAGTTCGTTCAGAGAGTGTAAATTCGCAATAGGCGCTTTTAGGGTCCCTAGCCGAAATGATAAACAGCAACCCTTATAGTGCGATTGCGGCCGTCCGTCGTCTCTCCGTTGGTTATTCTCAATACTTCACTACCTACTTACATATTATATATAGATATTTATGATGATGATGATATAATATAAAACAAAGTCCCACGCCGCGTCTCTCTGTCTGTCTGTTCGCGATAAACTAAAAAAATACTGAACTGGTTTTCATGCGCTTTTCACAAGAGGCTCCGTCATTTGTCCCCCAATGGAAACGGCCGTGGAAATGGGATTGCGATTGGGATAGGGATTGGGATCAGGATCGGAATCTTGATCGAGATCGGGATCGGAATTTTTGGAATATGTATGGTCTACCTATTAGTATACATTCGGAGGTAGGTGATGTAAGCTACCATAACGCAGGCTAACCCTGGCGTAGACTACGACACACCATTTAAATGTTGCATAGCTCTCTATCGACTTCTGTCAAGCCTGTATGACCAGCCGAGCTCCACTTTCGCTCAGAAATTTCTTTGACCACGTCTCTCAATTTAGTTTTCCGTTTGATCCTTTCGTTTCGCTTGTGGTTCCTCAAGGTGATTCCAAGCATGGCTCTTTCCATCGCCCTCTGCGCCACCCTGATTCTCTCAGCGGCAGTTCTGTTACATGACATGGTCTCTGTTCCGTATGTGACTGTGAGACTGGCATGATGCATTGCTCAAAAACTTATGCCTTTAGATGTAGCGGCAATTTCCCGCGTACGCTTATTTGCTTCAAATGCTACCCAGGCTTGCGAAATTCAGCGTTCTACTTCAGCCGTTTGGTTTTCTATATCCAATGTTATTATTGTGTCCTAGCTCCTCTACTTACAATTAAATATAACCACACACAACGTGTACGAGTGCTCACCTATCTAATGTTAACTATTTTTTTAGTTTAGAAACAGCCCGATCCCAAATTTTGCTCTTACCAATTAATAATTAATTACCTGATTGGTTACATCCAAACTTACACAACTCTCCTTACCCTATCGCCCAAGTAGTAACTACCTTTCTACCAACAAACTGCTAGTTTTCTTAGGGTATAAAATCACATCTGGTTTTAATAAGTTAAGTTTAATAAATGCTTTTTATAAGTTTTAGTAGAGTACTTTGTGAGGGGCTCGTCCGGGAAAGTACTGCCATCATGCCTATTTATGCCGTGAAGCTGCCGTGCTGTATTTCAATTTGAAGGATGTGCGTGCCTGTGAAATTACAGGCTCAAGAGGCTTATCATCTTCATGCCTCAAGTTGATGGACGCAGGGCGTTGCATCGTAGGGCACGTTCCAAAAAAGCGTGATCTACGATGCAATGCTTTGTGATAGGAAATGGTGACCACTTAACATCAGGTTGGCCATGTGCTTGTTCCATATAGACTATATAGGCACCATATTCAAAGTATTTTACCTATCTGCTTTATGTACTTGTTACAGATTTCTGATTTATGAATAAGTTTATGCTTTATTTATTTATTTAACACTTTATTGCACAAAAAACAAAGAATTGTACAAAAGGAGGACTTAATGCTAAAGCATTTTCTGCCAGTCAACCTTTCCTGGTAGAAAAGCAAGGCAATGCTTTATTCTCTTTTTTCTTTTGTCAACTCGCACTTTACCGGACTTGTTTTATAAATGCTCTTGGAATTGAATCATGGATGACCTTTGGGGTTTAGTGTCATGTAGCTAAAGTAAGAAGTGCTCCTTATGAAAAAAAGCTACGTAAAGTAACGTCGCTCTAGAGACTGTAAGAAAATAAAATTGAGGCATTGTGGGATCGCGGGTCTCACTTATATATCGGGGTGTAAGTAGTTCGACCTGGAACCCAAGCCAACCTCACCTGCACGTGGTGCACCTTGCTTACTAACAAATGGGGCTCTGGAAGCCGGCTGATTGCGGCATAGCGTAGCTTAACACCGGCACAGCTAAATCCCTTGGCCGCCAACGGGTAGCAGCGTCGGTGGTGCGACAAGCTGTGCCCTGCAAACCCCAACCCGCATGCCCAGTGTGGGCATTATGGGCATATCCCCCTTTAGTAGAGGAGGCCTGTGTCCAGCAGGGGACTGATATAGGCTGGTGTGGAGGTGGCGGGACGCCTGCCAGATGTCACACATCGATAAAGTTTTGTCTTGAAAATACCTTCAAAGTCGAAGCCACGACTTACAGCGCAGGTTAAATTAACCACGTTACCGTCACTCTACTAACAGTCATCCCCAAACTCGCACTCGAACCCGCTCTCAACCAAACTCACTCTCAAACTCACCTTCACCCTCACCGTCATAAGTGAAAAGATAAACTAAACAGATTACATTCTGATTTTCGCTATTTTTCTTAACCAATTTGATATTTTTTCAGACATACATTAATTTTTCATTATATGTATTGGCACGGAACTGTCATAGTATTTATTTCTTTCAATTTGATTCTAAGTGATTCTCTGGGGCCCATATTACAAATTGCACGAACAGCCCTCTTCTGCAGCACAAATATGGTGTTGATATTTGCAGCATTCCCAACAGAAAATTGCCGTAAGACATAATGGAAGTAAAATTTACCGAGGTCAATTAGTTACTCATTAGACTGCAGGACTTCAGTAATGGCTGCAGCTACAGTATGGCTGACCATAGTTTTATGTGTGACACTAAGAGAAATTGTTATTGTGAAAGACCACAAGGAAAACAAGTGTGCGGTTATTGCATCGAGATAATTATAAAGAACTCTAGTGTCAATATCAGCTACGTTCATACACAACTTATGGTTCGTACGCGCGAGCCGTCACTTGCTTATTACAATCTAACAAGGCTAACAATAGATACAGACAAGTGCGTGTCAGGCCCCACGCACTGCGTGGACTCGACTGGCCTACGACGGGAAGTACCATTTTAAGCATAGGCATGTACAGGCGGATGATAATGTTGAGGATAACCATAGCACACACCACACCAGCCTGTATCAGTTCAATGCGTGACATAGGCTTCCTCTAATAAAGGGGGATATGCCCATGATCCTGAGGGTATGAGTCAAGGATTAGCAGTTCTCGAGAACTCATCCTAGACTTGCCGTTCTTAGCTCAAATGTTAGATAAGATCTTCATTTTCTATGACAACTGCCAAACTTAAAACAGCTATGTCTCAGGAAATATTCATCTTAAACTGGCCGTTGCATAAATGATAGCTATTGATGAGTACTTCATTTCATCTTCATTGATGACAGCTGTCAACTTTAAACCGACCATATATTGAGAACTACCATTTTACTCCTAGACTTGCCGTTAATTGCTCAAATGATATATTTAGGACAGCAGGATAGGATTGACAGGAATTATTATTGAAGGCCGCTACTCCGGGTTGACGGAGGGTCGACAGCGAGTCTCCGGGAAGCTTCCCTGTTCACTTGCGAACCCTAAAATAAGGCAAATCGCCTACATTATAATGTATGAGCACATATTGCTCTGTGTCTGTAATATAGAGTGAGTGAGATTGATTGCCGCGGCCGCGGCGAGGCGGCGGCGGTGAGGCGGGCCACTCCACCACAGCGCTGCGACGAGGCACCACGCGCCTCACCCCGCCACGCACTCGCACCGCATCCGTGACGCACGCGCAGCGCATTCACACTGCTTCCCTCACGCACCAGCTGGTAAGAATGTCCGTGGTTTCATCTCATAACTAAGGACCAGCACGGTGCTGGCGCACAGCATTTTGCTAATAAAAACTTACATCGAGTTTTCCGGCCCAGATCGACTGCCTCTCTTGGCACTTTTAAGCCTATATAATTAAAGAAATTTACTTAGGAAACATTTAATAAACTCAAAAAAAGATTGTTCATATTATGTAGGTAGTCGTTTCAGTGTCATGTATTTCGAACTAAGAAAATATTTAGTATTCCATATTAACGACAATTTTTTTACATGGTTCACAAACTGACGTTAAAGCTACAAAATATGTTTAGACACAAAACAAACCTACTAGATGCGAAAACAGCAGCCAACTTGTTCAAAACGTTTGTTTGAATTCGTATTTATTCCAAAAGGCACCCCCTTTTTGGACAATGTTCTAAGAATAAGCACATAAAAATTAGTGATTCTATTTATCTTTCCACGCAAAAACTGTAACCTGTATTCAGAGCTGGGTAAAATTTAGGGTATGTAAATATAATAGATTGAATTAGTTTAGCCCAGCCTATTTATCAGAAGAAATATTTCCTTTCACGGACATTAGATATTTAAGGTACAAACCTCATTCAAAGCGTTGTCGTTTTGAATGTCGCTCGCCGCAACTCATCTAGTAGGCTCGTCCGGGGAAGTACTGCCATCATACCTATTTCTGCCGTGAAGCAGATGTGCATTTTGGTTTGAAGGGTGTGGTTGCCGGTGAAATTACAAGCACAAGAATGAATTGATATATGTATGCAACCCTTTCAAACTGATGATATTGGACATAAGAAAGTAAAAGTGAGTTGATGTTCAGAACATAGTGAATTTTAAGACTTCATTTACTGTAACTATGACTAAAGCTTATAAGAATCCTTAAAATTCATTCATGCTCTTAAAATCAACACATACGGCTAATCTCTACTTTCTTATGTCCAATATCATCAGTTTGAAAGGGATGCATACTTCTCTCAATTCGACTTCAAATGAGTACGAGCGCCCTGGTACAATTTTCTGTACCAGGACGCTCGAATATAATTCTATGTAGTTTCATAGAAATGACCTGGGGCAGCAGTCTCGACTTTTTCGTTAACTACCGATATATCGCTAAGTGTAAGCTCACAAAAAACATCTTCCCAAAAGTTAGGGAAAAATATTTACCTGTAAAGACGAGTTATTAAATAATTTTATTCAATGTTTCTACTATTTAGATAAGATAAGATAAATATTTAAATATGCTAAGAAATAATAAGCAGCTTCTTAGTATATTTAAATATACAGGGCGAGTTTGAATTTGTATATTTGTATATTTAAATATACTACGGAATAATAAGCAGCTTCTTAGTATATTTAAATATACAGGGCGAGTTTGAATTTGTACTCGTATGTTATTATCAAAGGGTTTAAATCTACTCCCGAACGACACGATCAACGACATTGTTTAATGTTTTTAATTTGTAATTGATATTTCAAATACATGACTACCTATTTGTTTTGTGACCTGACGCTGAGCTATTTCGTAGTTAGTATTTAAAATAATTATGGCTTCAAAATACATATTACCATAAATATATTTACTGATCTTATTCATTATTTTATTGCGTTCTGCAGAAAAAAGCGCTCGATGGCTGTCGTAAGCAAAATGGCGACCGCTAAGTATGTGAATCCTTACAGTTAGTAACACTGCACCCACAGAAGAAGAGAACTAGTTGAAGTCTTAAAACTCACTATGCTCTGAACGTCAACTCATACGGCTGATCTCTACTTTCTTATGTCCATACATCGTTTGCTAGAAAGTGATGCATACTTTATCTCAATGCGATTGATGCAACTTCGTACCAGGGGCTGCAGTCTCGACATAGTTAACGGTAGCTACTTCTGAAATTCGGTAGCAGCTCGGAAACTGGTTCTCATACAAAAAAATACTGCGCGCGTCGAGGCGAGCGGTGACAATCATTGACACTTACGATTTTTGTCGTAAACATACCGACAAACAATGTAAACTCTACCATTTTTTGCGAATTTCATTGCGGCCATACAGTTTATCGGGCGGATAGCCCGATAAAGTTAACGATAACTATCGGTTATTTCTAACCTAAAAACTAAACATTGAAATTTCCCGTATAATTCAGTGTTGCAAGAACATAAAAATAAACAACTCCTTACAAACTAAAAACAATTGTCATTGTAATACGTTGTTATTGCAAAAAAAGTTTCATGTTAGTAGTTTTACAAAAGTTATGTAGTTTTTTTAACAGTCGACAGAAATTAGATATTTTTGTATTTGAAATTAAATTCGTCGATTAGTTAAATTATATATTTTTCAAATTTCTTCAAATATTTCACGGCTTTATAAATCCTATTTTATCTATTTCGGGTCCTATAATAAAGTGCATTTATTTTTATCTAGGTACCTAATGTTAAGATAATATAATTAATAACACTTTAATTGTATCTATAATATTACCTACTTTTTAACTTGGGTGAAATAAATACCTATTTATCTTATCTTATCTAAATATTAGAAACATTGAATTATAGTTATATCATATCAGTACAACAAAGTAATAGCTATTTTGGGGTCCTTAAAAACTTTATAGTTATATCATATCAGTACAACAAAATAGCTATTTTGGGGTCCTTAAAAACTTTTGTTTGTCTAGTCATAAAACCAGCCAGTTTAGCCTCCTTTTTGTGATGTAGTCGATATTTATTTTCTCTGAAATCCATTGTTCTATCCACAACAATACCCAGGTCTCAAATAATTTTGTTTTTTTTTATGTTGTAGGGATAGGGGTTAAGTTGCTAACGACAGAGTTGAGCCAACCAAAAAAACCGTCTATGTTGTCGTAAAAAATAACCGTCACGTGTTGTGTCGTAGGCTCGGGGTCACTGCTGTCGATGGAGTCGAGCTGAATATAAACCGTCGCGCGTCGTGCCATAGGCTCGGGGTCACTGCTGTCGATGGAGTCGAGCTGAATATAAACCGTCGCGCGTCGTGCCATAGGCTCGGGGTCACTGCTGTCGATGGAGTCGAGCTGAATATAAACCGTCGCGCGTCGTGCCATAGGCTCGGGGTCACTGCTGTCGATGGAGTCGAGCTGAATTTAAACCGTCGCGCGTCGTGCCGTAGGCTCGGGGTCACTGCTGTCGATGGAGTCGAGCTGAATATAAACCGTCGCGCGTCGTGCCATAGGCTCGGGGTCACTGCTGTCGATGGAGTCGAGCTGAATATAAACCGTCGCGCGTCGTGCCATAGGCTCGGGGTCACTGCTGTCGATGGAGTCGAGCTGAATATAAACCGTCGCGCGTCGTGCCGTAGGCTCGGGGTCACTGCTGTCGATGGAGTCGAGCTGAATATAAACCGTCGCGTGTTGTGTCGTAGGCTCGGGGTCACTGCTGTCGATGGAGTCGAGCTGAATATAAACCGTCGCGTGTTGTGTCGTAGGCTCGGGGTCACTGCTGTCGATGGAGTCGAGCTGAATATAAACCGTCGCGTGTCGTGCCGTAGGCTCGGAGTCACTGCTGTCGATGGAGTCGAGCTGAATATAAACCGTCGCGTGTTGTGTCGTAGGCTCGGGGTCACTGCTGTCGATGGAGTCGAGCTGAATATAAACCGTCACGTGTTGTGTCGTAGGCTCGGGGTCACTGCTGTCGATGGAGTCGAGCTGAATATAAACCGTCGCGCGTCGTGCCGTAGGCTCGGGGTCACTGCTGTCGATGGAGTCGAGCTGAATATAAACCGTCGCGTGTTGTGTCGTAGGCTCGGGGTCACTGCTGTCGATGGAGTCGAGCTGAATATAAACCGTCGCGTGTTGTGTCGTAGGCTCGAGGTCACTGCTGTCGATGGAGTCGAGCTGAATATAAACCGTCGCGTGTTGTGTCGTAGGCTCGGGGTCACTGCTGTCGATGGAGTCGAGCTGAATATAAACCGTCGCGCGTCGGGCCGTAGGCTCGGGGTCACTGCTGTCGATGGAGTCGAGCTGAATATAAACCGTCGCGTGTTGTGTCGTAGGCTCGGGGTCACTGCTGTCGATGGAGTCGAGCTGAATATAAACCGTCGCGTGTTGTGTCGTAGGCTCGAGGTCACTGCTGTCGATGGAGTCGAGCTGAATATAAACCGTCGCGCGTCGTGCCGTAGGCTCGGGGTCACTGCTGTCGATGGAGTCGAGCTGAATATAAACCGTCGCGTGTTGTGTCGTAGGCTCGGGGTCACTGCTGTCGATGGAGTCGAGCTGAATATAAACCGTCGCGTGTTGTGTCGTAGGCTCGGGGTCACTGCTGTCGATGGAGTCGAGCTGAATATAAACCGTCGCGTGTTGTGTCGTAGGCTCGAGGTCACTGCTGTCGATGGAGTCGAGCTGAATATAAACCGTCGCGCGTCGTGCCGTAGGCTCGGGGTCACTGCTGTCGATGGAGTCGAGCTGAATATAAACCGTCGCGTGTTGTGTCGTAGGCTCGGGGTCACTGCTGTCGATGGAGTCGAGCTGAATATAAACCGTCGCGTGTTGTGTCGTAGGCTCGAGGTCACTGCTGTCGATGGAGTCGAGCTGAATATAAACCGTCGCGCGTCGTGCCGTAGGCTCGGGGTCACTGCTGTCGATGGAGTCGAGCTGAATATAAACCGTCGCGTGTTGTGTCGTAGGCTCGGGGTCACTGCTGTCGATGGAGTCGAGCTGAATATAAACCGTCGCGTGTTGTGTCGTAGGCTCGGGGTCACTGCTGTCGATGGAGTCGAGCTGAATATAAACCGTCGCGTGTTGTGTCGTAGGCTCGAGGTCACTGCTGTCGATGGAGTCGAGCTGAATATAAACCGTCGCGCGTCGTGCCGTAGGCTCGGGGTCACTGCTGTCGATGGAGTCGAGCTGAATATAAACCGTCGCGCGTCGTGCCGTAGGCTCGGGGGCGCTGCAGAGCCTGAAGTTGTTTAACGAAAGGGGATGGTTCATTTAGTGTTTGACCACTCGCCGGTTCTCTATCTTCACCCACTGGCATGGAGTCTAACTTCTGTATTTTAAACATACTTTCATAAATTGAGCTATTATTATGTTATGCACATTGTACGGTTACGGTATTATAGTGCGTAGTTTTATTTTATTTCCTTGCATATTTTAAATTTAACATTGCCATTAAAGTACAACTAAATATGGGTAATAAGTTAAATACTGATGAGTTCAGGCCGTGGCTTCGCTCGCGTGGCGCCCTGTTATAAAGCAGCTTATGTTTTTAGAAAATTTTAGTAAACTTTTTTAGTAAAAGTATTGCCATACAATAGTTTATATTACTTATGCCAAGATAGAAGAAAGGTAGATACGTTCTAATTCAGCAAGAGATCGACACCGGGCGACATGACTCCAATAATTAAGGTTCCCCGTCTACTAATAGTTTGGTAAGTAGCAATATAAAGTGGTCCATAAGTATCTACTTCCTCAAAACTGATAGCTGAGGAGAGGCAACGACCTAGCGAAGAGAGAACGCGGCTCGCTCCCATTCCCGCGGCCGCCGCCTCCGCTTGTCGGCCAGCTCACCGCCTCCGCCTCCCGCAGACTGCAACTGATCTAATGTGAATATGACCCAAACCCAAACTAATATTCTAAATGCGAAAGTAACTCTGTCTGTTAAGCTTTCACCGCTGAACCAATTTTAATTATTTTTGTTTTAGAAGACCTTGGTGATAATTTTGGTAGAGAAAATAAAAAATATTAAACGCGTGTCAAAGTTCTGTAATAAACGTTCGGAAAAGTTTAAGGCATAATCCTCCAAACTTGAGACAAATAGGTAAATACTTTGCAGTACATGAAACAATTATGTTTATCAATCTGAATGTCTTTATTTATGTTGGTTTCATGAGTAAAATAAATGCCTTAAGTACTTTAAAAATTTAAATATAAACAGAAAAACATTTATTTCCATACAAAAAGAGGATCACGTTTATTTTTCAAATCTACTCCTTGAGGGTGTAATGGGGTGTTGAACTTTGTATAAAAAATGAAATAAAATGGTGGCGTGCGCAGCGCGGCGTTGGTTTCTAATTATTAGGGCTGTCAATGTTTCGTAGATAGTGCAATCGTCTCCAAACTTGTATTAAATGCCTACCTACTTTACATAAAAGGTAAGTAGGTACATCATGCAGTTCCCTGGAAAAAAAATTACATGCCAAGGGTGTACCAGCCGGAAATTTCACTGGGTCCACCTAAAGTGTAATTAAAAAAATCCAAATTAATTTTATTCAATAAGCACATACAAGTACAATTTGAAACGTCAATTTTTTAACTTTGAATTTACACCAATTCGTAATGTGACCAAACAGAGAAGAATTGACAAGAAACTCTGCTTGGCTTATATTTTTTAAAGTCTTGTTTTTTACAAAGTTTATTATTAACTTTTACATTGTTTTTGAGGGAGTTGGAGACAGTTTCATCCCAAGCTTTTTTGTCATATAAATAATCAGAAATTTTATAATATGCCTTATTACAGAGGTTAAGTTTAACAACATTTTTGAAGTTATTTACAGATAAATAAAGCATAATCATTTGCGATTTTGTTAAAAAAACCGTATGTTTTGCCCTTTAAATGATTGACTAACTTTATGGAGCCTTACAGTAGGCAAAGCTAGTTTATCTTTATTTCTAGTGTTAACATCGGACATACATTAAGTTTTCATATATATATTGGCACGGCACAGTCATAACATTTATTTCTTTAAATTTACTTCTAAGTGATTCTCTGGGACCCATATTATAAATTGCACGAACAGCCCTCTTCTGCAGCACAAATATGGTGTTGATATCTGCAGCATTCCCCCACAGTAAAATGCCGTACGACATAATGCTGTGAAAGTAGCTGAAATAAACCAGTCTAGCCGTTTCTACGTCAGTAAGTTGACGGATTCTTTTAACTGCGTATGCTGCAGAACTGAGTCTGTTCGACAATCCATCTATGTGAGCGCCCCATTGAAGCTAAGGTTATGCCAAAAAATACAGTTGTATCCACAAGATTTAAATCTTGATCTTTTATTTTAATGTTAGGTTTAACTTATTTAACATTTGGTAAAATAAATCTTATACATTTTGTTTTATTTCCGTTCAGTAATAAGTTGTTTACATCGAACCAGTTAACAATTTTCGTTATTGCATCGTTTACGTCGTAAAGGGTACAGAAATCTTAATTAAACATAGGTATAATAAAAACAAGAGCCTGAACTAGGTAATCCTGTGTTTCAGGCGAAGAGAGCTAGCAAATAGAACTTAGGTACCTACTAGTAATAATAAGTTCAGTTTAAGGTATATAGCCGTCAGCGCGACCGCGATTATTTCTAGGAACGTCATTTGACTGCCTACCTGATGCTATCATCATGTGCTAGTTCCATCAATAGGTATCATATAATTTGTTTTTTATCCATGTGTTGCTCCGTTAGTCTTTAAGAATATCAACTACTATTATTTTATTTATCTCTTTGTCGGCGACCGAATAAATAAATTACGTATAACTTTCTGTACCTCTATGCAGTCGGGATTTTTGTTTTCTAAATACATACTTGTTTGTAATATATACAGTAGGTGAATGAATATAGAAGCTTGAATATTTATTTGGAAAACTAACTATATATGATTTTATGTAAAGGTATTGCTAGAACAAAAAAGCCTTCATAAGTTTTCACATGAAGAAAGAACAGCGAGTGCCTTAAACAGTTTACTCAATCTCAAAGTTTGATAAGTTAAAACTTGAATTTGAAAAATATTTATGTATCTCGATCGGTTACTAATTATTTGCGATAGAATCAATGAATTTCGCTGGTTGAACGCAGTTTCTGAAATCTGCAAATACCGATAGAGTCTGTTCGACCTATAAAAATCATTATAACCATTAGCGAGGTATGTGGTACAATTGAGAAAACATTGAAGTACTTACCTGAATGTTCTTTTGCGCAGAAAAAGAAAGGACCGTCTGGTAGAGGTGCCGGCTGCGAGCTAGTGCAGGGAGCGCCAGCGCCATGGGCTCAGAGCCGGAGTCGGTACAGTTGCGCACGCCCCTCGCTGGTACCAATCCGCAGCCGCTCGAGTGAGTGCAGACGCAGTGTGCGGCGACCCACCCCTCTCCTCACCCTGCGCCTCACTCATCCCTCGCCCGCTTGCAGGGACGCCGCAGCCGAACCGGACGATGACTACGACCCGCACGAGCACCGTGAGCTTGAGAACCCCACCAAGTGAGAGTACAATCAGCGTCTTAAAATATATCTTACTCGTACGCTTCTCTGGTTTGATCGTGTTTTTCTATCGCAGCAACTGGGAGACGCTGGTGCACCTGGTAAAGTGCAGCCTGGGCACGGGCATCCTTGCGATGCCACAGGCGTTCGCGCGCGCTGGGCTGGGCACGGGCGCGCTGGGAACGGTGGTGGCGGGTGTGCTAGTGACGCACTGTCTGCACGTGCTGGTGCGCGCGCAGTACGCCGCATGCCGTCGCCGCCGCGTGCCCCTGCTCTCGTACCCGGCGGCCATGGCGGCCGCGCTGGAAGCCGGGCCCTCCTCTCTGCGCCGTGCCGCGCGCCCTGCCGCGATCACTGTGGACGTCTTTCTCGTCGTCTACCAGCTTGGCATCTGCTGCGTCTACATCGTCTTCATTGCAGACAACATCAAGAAGGTATCGCGGGTGGGGTCCCTCCCCGCGGGGCGGATCGTGTGCGAAGTACGAGGACTTTCAATTGCAGGTGGTGGACCCAGTGCGCGAGCTTCCAGTGGAGGCGTACATGGGCATGTTGCTGGCACCGCTAGTAGCGTTCAACCTGATCCCGTCGCTGAAGCTACTAGCGCCGTTCAGCGCGCTCGCTAACGCGCTCACACTGGTGGGGCTCGGCATCGTTCTCTACTACCTGCTAGCCACAGAGCGACCCGCCGCCTCCTCGCCTGAGCCACTAGACATGTGGGGCTCTGCTGCCACCTTCCCGCTCTTCTTTGGCACCATCCTGTTTGCGTTGACGGCGGTTGGCGTGGTAAGTTGGGGGAGGGTCGCGTGGAGGCAAGGCGAGGGCATGAGGTTCGAAATGAAATGAAAAGAAAGAGGTTTATTGCTATAAATACAAGTTTTCCGCTTACTGAGGGTCTGCGCAGGTGATCGCGCTGGAGAACAACATGGCGACGCCACGCGCGTTCGGCACACCGTGCGGCGTGCTCAACTCGGGCATGACGCTGATCGTGCTGCTGTACGTGGCGGTGGGCGCCCTCGGTTACGCCTACTGCGGCGCCGCCTGCAAGGACTCCATCACACTCGACCTGCCTCCAGGACCGTCAGTATACACCTCTTTTTCCTGCTTAGCACCTTCATGATACTTTGGTACTCAGCTTATTTATACTAGTACCCGGATGGTAAAGAAGGGTTGTTTTTTATCCGACTGAGCTAGGTAAATTAACTCAAGATGAAAAGTTTCCAAAATATGTCCGTTTGCAGTTTTACATCAAAATTAATTACAATAAGATAATCATATTCAAGTTAATTAGCATACTAAGTTCATAATAACTAGCACTTACAATAATAAAATTTTTTTTTTTTGGTGTGGGTAAATGCCTTGATTACTTGGCATGATAGACAACATATTCATTATTATTAGCGATGTCCTTCATACTTGTCCAACGTTTTTTTTACGTAGATGGGATCGATTACTCCACAGCACTAGAAAGCATTTATTTCATTAAATTATCTCGCGAAAATTCGTTTACCATTGTCTGTCACGGACGAACGCTTGGGCTTCAAGTTTTTAGACTCACTCAGCGGGGCTCAGGTTTACAACCACAGACACTGCACTCTAAAGAGAGTAACACACAAGTAACATTAGGTATAAATAATACTAAAGAATAATATGTAAATATAATGTCTTGATAGCAGTACAAAATCATGAATTTATCTCAACTCCAATTTGTAATAGGAGACGTAGCAAACACAAAAATGATAATTGCAACGATATGGCATCTAGATAACCTGAAGGATATAACCTGAACTTAAAAGGAAGATATTGAATTTGAAACTCTATAACCAAATTCTAAATCCTAAGATGCAGGCAGGTCATAGATTCAGAACAAGTGCCATATGGTATTTAATGTAACAAGTATAGTACTAGTGTACTAAACAAACATTCTTTCTCCTTTATGTGGGTGGGTAGATAGCTGTCACTTGAGCTGGCTGATCAACCTCTAGAAAAACAAAAGCTCTTCAAGTTCTACTTCACTCGCTTAGCTCGCTCGATCAATTATACTATTAAATCTTTGTAGACAATTCGAAACAAACCATAATAACCCAGCAAAGTATATAGGTGGACAGAAGCGTTACGCTCTCGTGAATGACATCGCGTACAGTATCGCGTCGCTTTGTCAGAACAATATAAAACGGGTCAATTAGTAATTTATTGTGATTGTCGATAGAGGGCTCCTAGAGTGATGTCATTCAGATATTCCCGCAGAGAAGGACGTATGTAGGTATCTACCTAATTATAGTTAATGAATTGGACGACGATGTGACGCCGATGCAGGAATAAGGCACTGCGCCTCGCACTACCAGCGCTACAAAAGTCACGGCGCGGTGCGTTTCAATTTACTATCTACTTTATGCTACTTGCTGGCCATAGAACCAAACATTAGAACCTAGAAACATAGAACTTATGTCGTCGACATAGCGTAGAGAATTAGCAAGCTGAAGTGAGTGGGCTGACCATATGGTGGTAAACAAGTTCTTGAGTGGAAACCGCGACTCGGCAAACGTAGTGTAGGACGCCCTACGGCAGGTGGAAGGATAGATGCTGGATGCGTCGAGCTCAGGACAGGGCGCAATGGCGCTCATTAGGGGAGGCCTATGTCCAGCAGTCGACTGCTATTGGCCGATGATGATGATGATGATGATGATGATGACTTAATAATTTTATACTATTGATATTTAAAAAAAAATCACCCTTCAATAGAATAGGTACTACGAACACAAGTGTGGAGCCAACTCGTGGTTTATCGCCGCAACTACGTAATATCCATAGAAATTAGTTTGTTTGATAGTTAGCACATTGTAAGATCTTATTTTGTCCGAACTGAGATTACTATTTTACCTAAAGGGAACATTATTTTATGTTTAAAAAGAAACAAAACTGCTATCAAAGATTTGCTAAAATTCGCTTGACTTACCCAGGAAACAAACCAGCCATAAAAAAAATTAAACCCCGTTATTTTATTCTAGTAATCGATAGGATCAATGTTCACCATAAAATCTCTCTTATAAATATTTGGTTTTAGAAATAAAAAAAGATCAATAAATCTAGAATGAATTTTATTTTATCATCAATTCTAATATGATGGACACGTAAACATAAAAGATGACTATTACCTAGAAAGACATTGATACTTGAACTATTTACAATTATACAATTTACAGTTAATAATTTAACTGTTACGTTGTTCGAAATGAGACCCTTCGTTCCGGATACACAAATTTAGTCTTTTTAACCGACTTCAAAAAGGAGGAGGTTCTCAATTTGACTGATGTTGGTTTTTTTTTGTTTGTATATTCCGCGATAACTCCGCCAATAATGAATCGATTTTGATGATTCTTTGTTTGTTTCGTAGACCATACTTCAGAGGTGGTCTCAAATAAATTTTATTCCTGAGAGTTGATAATTGTCCCGCAAAACTCAAAAAACCTCATCCTCACTTGTAATTTTCGCCGGTAGGCACCAAAGGTACTTAACTCATCATCATCATCATCAGCCAAAGCAGTGCAATGCTGGACATAGGCTTCCCCTAATGAGCAGCATTGCGCCCTGTCCTAATGTTTTTCGTCCTGTCCTTTAGTTCTATATCGGATAGTCTCATAGCTCATTAGTAGTTCCATAGCTCGCTGAGCGACTTTGACCTGGTGGACTAGCCGTAATTTGAGTGTCCACGTTTCGGCTCCATATGTCATGATGACTAGGACGCACTGATTGAAAACTTTCGATTTCAAATATTGCGGTATTTGTGACGAGAAAACTCGACGTAGTTTTCCAAATGCTGCCAGAAAGGGTATATTCCCGAGGTGGTCCCATTATTATCAAGTCAGAATCTGATGATGGAATTTCAAGGAAATCGAAGAAAAACTGACTAACAATGCAATAAAATCTTAGAAGTCAGTTTTGATCCACTTCCCGGTTTTCGATTGAGCTGAAATTTGCATACTAAGTAAGTTTAGTAACAATGCAATAATCTGTTACTATTTAATATTACTGGTGGATAGTGGAACTCCTCAACGGTGAACAGCAAAGACACGAAATTTGTAAATGGATATAACTATAATATAGCCTGTTCTAAACTCCATCATGACATGGCTGCTGCACCCAGGGTTGACTTCCGGCGAGGGAACTCCTCAACGGTGAAGAGTACAGACGCAACATTTTGTAAATGGATTTAACCGTAATAACCATGTTCTAAATTCCATCATGACTTGGCTGATGCACACAGAACCACTTCTAGCGAGGGTACTCCTCAATAGTGACAGACATGAGATTTTATTCACATGCACTTAAAAAAAACTACGTACTATCTAAGTATCTACCTACTTACTACTTACAATAGTATCTATTTATTACCTATTAGACTTGGCTGGCCTAAGGCATCGACTTCAAATAGATGAGTGGGTAGCGCTTACAATAATTATATTAATTTATTTTTCGCTTTTGAGTGCTTATTTGGTATTGAAATAGGTTACATTATTTTTGAAAAATAATTTATTTGAACTTCGGCTCAAACGAGAATGTGGGCATAATGAAACCAAACGGCTAAATTGTAATTAAAATCAAATTGCAGATAGATCTTAAAAATGGTAAAGGAAGCGTTGTTATCCCATAGTGAGCTAGGTCAGTGTAGGCGGCGGAAATGAGGAGTCGTTGCTCGCGTGTTGCAGGCTGGCGAGCAGCGTGATCGTGATGTTCGTGGTGGCCATCTTCATCAGCTACGGGCTGCACTGCTTCGTGCCGGTGGAGGTGGTGTGGCGCTATGTGCGCGAGCGCATGCCGCCGCACGCCTCGCCGCGCGCGCTGCGCCTCGCCGAAACCGCGCTGCGCGTCGCGCTGTGCCTTCTCACCTGTCAGTATTACCACCTACCCCTCGACCCCCCCACCTATTCCACCATCTTCACAGCACATTGTCAGGGGGTTAAGCACCTGGCCTGATGGGATGTACCCCGACTTTCGATCGGCGGCCATGATGATCGTATCTAGGCAATGCAGCGATGGATTTTTCTCACGAAAATAACGTGAATTAACTCGACCACACACCACACCAGCCTATATCAGTACACTGCTGGACATAGGCCTCCCCTAATAAAGAGGGATATGCCCATACGGCATGAGGGTTGTGGATCGCAGGGCACAATCTCGCACTGCTGACGCTGCTGCCCCCGGCGGCCAGGGTATTTAGCTGTGCCGGTGTTAGGCTGCGCTATGCCGCAATCAGCAGGGTACACCACGTGCAGGGTGAGGTTGGCTTGGGTTCCGAAGATGAGGGTTGGAACCCTTACACCCCTTGAATTAACCCATTCATACTTACTCAAAATCGGAAATTTTCACGTACCGTTAAATCAGTCATCGAAACAGTCAAAACGTCGTTGGTGCCTTCAGGTAAGTGAAAATGTTCGTTTTTCAAAATGAATGGACTTTGTGATCATTTTTGGACGTTTCGAGAAATGTATGAAGAAATTGACGCATGCTCTGAACGTTGAAGCTGAATATACGTACAAAACATCGTACGGACACCAACAGCTTACAAAACATCGTACGGACACCAACAGCTTATAAATAAGCTGTAAGCTGTTGGTACGATGTTTTGTACGTATATTCAGCTTCAACGTTCAGAGCATGCGGCAATTTCTTCATACCATAGCCATTGGCTTATTTCTGGATCGTTAGGTTGTGAGGATGGCATAATACAATATTTTTTCCCAAAAATAATCTAAATTACTCGATGATTATAATAAAATTAACGTGTCTGTTTCCGGAGAATAATTAAATGTGAATCCACTGGTGTACTATACCCGTGATATTATATTTCTCGAGGATGGACTCTGACGGCAACGTCGGCATCAGACAGAGCGGGAAACACGGCTGCGATACCCAATGAAAGAATATAAGTACACCAGAGACTTTTCCGTCGTTTATTTTCCGGAAACATACACGATAATAGACTAAACATACCTATCCGTTATGAATTGATATAACCATACTAACTACGCCTGCGGCTTCGCTCGCGTGGTACCCGGATAAAAAGCCTATATGTTAATCCAGGTCATAATATATGTATATTTCAAGTTGAATCCAAATCAGTAGTATTTTTCATGAAAAATTAACAAACATTCATCTCTACTTTCGCATTTCTAATATTATAAGTAGGATCGCAGACAAAGGAGAGTCCCGTTCAGTGACTAATATCCCGTCCCAGGTACAGACGCGCTCTCACATCTGTAACGTTGAGTGCAGCACGATGCGATATGATCGGTTGTGTTGCAGTCGTGCTGGCGGCGGCGGTGCCGCGGCTGGGGTTGTTCATCTCATTATTCGGCGCGCTGTGCCTGTCCGCACTGGGCATCTGCTTCCCGGCGCTGATGGAGGCGTGCCAAACGCGCGGCTCCCGCCTCACGCTGCTCAAGGACGCGCTGCTGTTCGTGGTAGGGCTGGTGGGGCTGGTGGCCGGCACCTACACTGCGCTCGCCGCCATCATCGCCTCCTTCCAGCCGCCGCCACCCACGACGCCCCCAATAGCGACGTAGCGAACTCTCATCTCTCACGTCCCGCTTACCTGCATTCAGCGGCGACCGCGCTCAGCTCGCTAAAAATATCGCATTCCTATAGTTACCATTTATTCAGAGTGACAGCTTCAGATTGCTGACAGCTCGGCTACTTACAGTCGCACGTAGTACGTAGACACAGGTGGGATGGGATTTAGAATTCAAGTTCCTTTCTGACGTAACACAAACGAGGGTGGATCTAGAAGTGGCGACGGCGAATACGTTAATTGATATTCTCAAAATGTTATATAAGTATTTTCAAACATAATCCCCGAGGAACCTCAGTGGAACGAGAATTTTACTCGTCCAGTTGACCTTCTTAAATTAGCTAAACCCTCCTCCACTGGATCCATTCATAACATGAGAGCTTGCCCCTTTTTAACCTGTTTACTATTTATTAGCTTTTTACAAATCACAGCTGACGTTATTGTACTGTTTATACTTACGTTACTGTAAGCAACTATTGTAAATAAGTACTATTTGTTTGCTCTGAAAATAACAGAGGTTATTAGACATAAAAAAGATACCTACAACTAAGTTTACTATAATTTATCTAATAAACGTCCCGACCCAGTTGCTGATTCTAGCATTACCTGCTGGCTGGCGAACAGTGGCCAGTACCCGCCTAGGCCTATTAACGACCTACATAATTAACTGACAAGCGGACGATACTAGCGCCCTGAAACTTTCGTACCGTCAGTTTACAGCCTTTTTTATTATATAGGTACGGATTTTACTGAAAGTTGCGATGTTAAGTAATGTTTAGTAAAATAAAGGATGAACCGGTTCAGGGTTCATATCGACTTCTAGAGCGCTAGGTTCGTGTTCCTTTTTACTATGGTTTTAATCAAACATTCAATTTCTATGACAGCATATTTCTAGCATAGGTAGGGTGAACAGGATCCAGGATAATTCTAGAACTCTGTGAAAATGTTTTCCTGTTTCTAAGAATGTGAATAGGTAAACACATACTCGTAATTTGCTTTTGTGTTTGGGCATTTTCATTAGATGGAGTTATTTGTTTTTTTTTTTGTAAATTATAAAAAAGACGCTTTGTTTTGGAGCAGATAAATCTTTGCTCTATGAGTATTTCTTATCCGTAAAAACCAAATTTAATAAGGAGGAAAAGTGTTTGTATACATGTTTCTTCGAGTTTGGAGCATAACTCTCGAACCGTTGATCCAATTTGCATGAAATTTGGTAGGTTGTACCTAAGAAATTTACTGTTAAGTATGCAAGTAAAATCAGACAAGGGGTTATTAAAATATGGGATTCTGGCAAAAAAATAATTATACAGATGTAAATATATTGATTGAGGTTTCATTTAGATTAGATATTATCAATAGCTAGCTGACCCACTCACAAATACCTCAAATATTTTCAGATTAAAAAGTACTTAGACTACGCTATCCAAACTATCCTTACTTACTTACTAATATTATAAATGCAAAAACAACTCTTGAACCGATTTTGATGAATTTTCGTATTGAGATCTATCTCAGATGGAACCTAGGAGAAGAACATAGTCTATTTTTGCTATGTTTGTCGTGAAAATTAAACTGGAAGGTGGAAGGGGTTGAAATTTTGTATGGGGAACCAATAATTTCTCAAGTGGATTATAAAAATATCATCTGACCTTTTTATATGACTTAATAAATCTTCCTGAGTTTTTGACTAATTGAGATTGAATAATCAATGTTTTTGGTGCGAAAATAAAACTTGAACGGGTGAAATAGGGGATAGGAAAGTTTGTATCGAAAAGCAATTATTTTATCAAGCCAGGGATATAAAATTTTCATACCTATAGTTTTGGTAAGAAATAAAGAATGTTTCTGCTTTTTAGACCAATTAATGTCAAATAGGGGAGAGGGAGAGGGCGTGAGTTCGAAGTATTTTCTTTACAAGATAGTTTTGATGTTTCACAACTGTTACCGGACTTACAGGGACTTACTGTTGGATTACTTATTATGGCGGGTACAGACTGCTGTAGCGTAACACGAAAGGAGCATTTCTTAAACACACAGCGCGTGCACGAACCGAGCATGTATGCAGAAATGCTCTGTTCGTGCGCGTAGTGTGAACAGTTCGTGCGCGCAAAGCGTCCACACTATGGGAATTCTGTGAAATTGCATGATACATTGCGACAATGTTGAAGGCAAATTCTTTCATTGTGTGTTACATTTCGTAAGTCAGTACCCGCCATTAAGTACTTTTTTCCGTATATTTAGGGTTCCGTATAAAATAAACATACTTGAAAACATTTTACGTAAAAACAACAAAGCAAACAAAGTAGCGGGCGGGTCAGCTAATTTGTAAATAACTTCAAAATTATGAGATTTCTATACGAGTTTGGGTCATTTCTTCTTCTACAAACTTCACCAGTTGAAAATCGTCAATCCTAGACTTTTCTTTTGTGACAGAAAAGTTACTTAAATTAAAAACCTCCGCGTACCTACTCCCTAGAGAATTTTAATTTTACCCATTTCCATATTAAAATAAGCCAAAATGCATACAAAGCAGGTTACCTCACGGGTAGTAGAGGCGTGTACCTACGAAGATGCTTCAATATTTTTATTTCCATGCATCAATGATACTTACATTATACCTACCTCAATAGCTAAATAATACTAAACCTAGGTTTGTATGTAAGTTATTGTAAGGAGGACTATTTTAAGACATAAATTTTATTATAAATAATTAGGTCTTTAGAAAGAGTTAGAATACAATTTACTGTTGTTGGATTTGTCTGGATCATGGAAATCACTCTCAAAGGCAAATATGTGTCTGCACGACTGACAAGTTTGATGAGACCTACCATTTGGTGTTCTGTATTAGTGCCTATGACCAGCAGTGGGCTGAAAACACATACATCATTGATATTGTATGAGCTAAGGCCATAATTGTATGCGACGGCTGAATTTCAAGGTGATCTTTTTACAATTTTCATAACAAATCTCGTACGATTGTGGGACAGATAGAGCGGACGTCTGCCAAAGTGTCTTATGACTTACAAAATGCAACTTGTAATGTACACGCAATGAAATAATTTGCCGTCCACATTATCGTTATGTTTCATGTAATGTAACAGAATTCTCATAGTGTGGACGCCTTGCGCGCACGAACCGTGCACACTACTCGCACAAACAGATCGCGATCTGTGTCCACACTTAAGACATGTTCCTTTCATGTTACATTGCATGTTACGATACAGCCGTCTGTACATGCCTTTACATATTACTAAATATACCGTGTATCCTGTAGTATGCTCGGTACGTTTACGCAGCATATGTCTGACATATTCATGATCAGGGTGCATAGAGCGAGTTTTTTACCAGCTAGATTGCGTTTGTGTTTACGCAAATTTATATGGAATCGAGGTAGCGCCATCTAGTGATAGACATGTGTCACTGACTCCTTTCCATATAAATTTGCGTAAACCGAAACGCGTCGAGCTAGTAAAAAAACTCGCACTAGGCACTAAGTTAAGAGAGATACAATGTAGAACAGGCTCCCGCCGTAGTTTTGTGTTAGACCGACGGTTGCATCACTGACCGAGCTTCTACTGCTTGTAGTGTTCTCGAGCAGTGCAAAAATCTATTTCTGCGTAGTCATCCAAAGATAGAAGTAAGCTTTGTAAGTAAATCTTTGTTTAATGTAGGTGAATTAGGTAGGCAAGAAGAATAGCATACGGAGAGTAGTTTGAGCTGTTACCATGAGTAACGAACTGCTTATGTACCTAATTTTGATAACAAAATATATAATTTAAGATGGTAAGCCAGGTAAATCATTAGTACTAAGTACAAAATAAAAGTTTATTATATGGTCAAAAAATTTTTTGTTCCTGGAAAAGTGCGTGACAATTAATACGTTTACAAGTATTAGTATTCGGCGAATAGTAGCATTTTACTAAATAATTGATTCGATTCTATAATGTCGATTATCGTGACTGAATTCGTAAAAAAACATTTTGCGTGATATTTGAACACCCATATGCCTAAATGATAACGAGCTACTTTTCCCTTTTTGTGAATTCTGAAATTAATATTAGACAAGAATATCTTTTGCATGAAAACTATAGTGGTCTCTAGCTAAAATTATGAAATAAGACCGTTTCCCTCCTTATCTCCGACGTTTTCAAAGTAAGAAACCTGAAATTTTTACATAGCATAGAAAAATATATTTTTTTCTTTAGCAAAGTCTCTTACTAAAACGGTTTTTTCAAAACCTTCAAATGAAACCCGTCCAAAAATGACCATCCCTAAAAAGGGGGGAAAGGGGCCTTTCTCTTATCTTCAAAATTAGCAATGTAGGAAACATGACGTTTTTTGTATATTATAGAATGATATCTATATTTTACAACAAAATTAAAGCGAAGTCTCTAGCTAAAGCGGTTTTGTAGAAAAATTAATAAATGTAAGGAAGACGGTAGTCAAGTTATAAGGAGAGTTACTCGGTTAAGTATCAGACCAGTATCAGTATCAGACCATACTTAACCGTGTACCGTTACCGTCTTCCTTACATTTATTAAGTTTTTTACAAAACCGCTTTAACTAGAGACTTCGCTTTAATTTCTTCGCGCCCATTCATACAATTCACTGTTGAGTTTAAACACCCGTCCACTACACAGTTATAATAACTTTTATTTTGTTGCTCCATTTTGTTTGCACTAGAAATTCTCCGCTCGCGTGACACTCGCGCTTGCACTGGTCCGAA
Source organism: Horisme vitalbata (assembly GCA_951804965.1). Classification (NCBI taxonomy): domain Eukaryota; kingdom Metazoa; phylum Arthropoda; class Insecta; order Lepidoptera; family Geometridae; genus Horisme; species Horisme vitalbata. The sequence continues at coordinate 30,733,992 of OX638089.1, read as the reverse complement.
CTGGGTGCCTAGTGCGAGTTTTTTACCAGCTCGATCGCGATTTATATGGAATTGAGGTAGCGCCATCTAGTGAGAAACGCATGGCACTAGCTTCTTTCCATACAAATTTCCGTAAACGCTAACGCGATCGAGCTGGTAAAAAAACTCGCACTAGGCACCCTGTTCCGAGACATGTCGTGTCATCGTGTGTGCATCGAGACGTGTCCGTGAGCGATGTTAATGTGTGCGTTGCTCGAGCGCGCTTTGTATGAAGATTGTCTTCTGTTACCTATGTCTTTTGTGCTAACACTCACATCTATCTCGTTCTTCAAAAATCAGCCATGACGTCATCGCCCTTTGTATTTTGTCTGTCGTGGATTAGTATACAGAGTATTTTTTAAACTAGGAACACTATAACGACCGAAATTACGACCACGACTGAGTCAGCGGAGGCGACCACTACTGAGTCCGCTGTTAGAAAGATATTTCATTTTCGATGACAGCTGTCAAACTGCAATCGGAACGGCGCGGTGTCGCGGCGCGGCACGTTGACGTGACGTGCTAATTGTTGTGTAATTTACGTGTAAATTAGCACTTCACGTCAACGTGCCGCGCTGCAACGCCTGAACTATAATATATAAATATAACTGCACGTCGTGACGTGGTGATGAAGACGAGCCCAACGTTCCGTCTCCTGTTACTGACACCAACGAGGATACAATACTGAATGTATAAATTAGAAGTCGTTGACGTCGTCTGCGGTGAGCGAGTTAACTTGCACTTCACCGGTATTGGAACAGAGTTCCTTATCGCACGTTGTAAAAGGGGGCTAGACGGAAAAAATTAAGACTAAAAGTTGTAATGACACTTTTTTCTATAGTTGTAAGCCGTGCGGTGTCCCTTGACACCTCTCAAGTTTTATTTACTTAGTATGGGCCCTGAGGTGCCGGTGGTGCCTGAGTTGCCTGAGGTGCCTGAGGTACCTGGGTGGGTGAAGTTAAAGGAACTTCGTTCCATCTGGGTGTCCCTCAGAGGCGTCAAGGGTGTTTTTATTGTTTTTTCATCTCATTCGAACCAATAAATACTTACATGAATAATGCTGGACAATTTTCACACAATATCATATAGACCCTTATTACATATGGGAACCACATGAGTGATATACTACTTATATACATACATAATTATGCATATAAAATAAAACCCGAGACAAATATTTGCAAATAATAAAAAAACATATTTTGTCTCGGAGAATTGAACCCTTCATTTTCACACAACATCATGTAGCCCCAAAGTAAGCAGTTTGTGTTATGGGTTACTACATGACTCATATCATATACTAGGTACTTGTACTAAAATACATTTTATTAGTAAATATATAGCTACCTACTACACTAGATCCGAGACAAATATTTGCAGATCATACAAACATTTGTCAGGCGACGGGTTTTTTAAAATATTTATTTATAACATAAACAATGTGTAATGTTTCTTATAACTACATCTAAAAAACCATATTAGGATACGAACTCGCAACCTTCTATGTCTCCGGCGGCCTATTGCCCACTACGCCACAACTGTCGTCGTGATAACTGCGGTAAGAGCTATGGCAATTTTCTAAAGCTTTGAAATCTTTGCCATGACAATCGTCAACGAACGTTGTCAGCGAACGTCGTCAGCAAACGTCGTCGCCTTGCGAACTGTGACTGTATCGTCCGTGGTGCTGGTGTGAAAAACATACTTTATTATTAAGTTTGCGAAAACTATTATTGTTGTATGAAGATTTCAAAGATTTACATATTTTCCGCTAAGGACGCTCTTCTTTTTCCGTAAAAAAAATATAGTCAACGCAAACTTTGTAGAAAGTTATATTTTTCACACTCAAACCACAGGTCACTGCTAGCGAATGAGTAGCGAATTTGTCTAATTAGACTGTGAAAGACAAACCACATGAGTCGGAAAAATCTGTATACATCATGGGCTCTTCAGTTTATAACAGACGGAGACGGTAGGAGATGCTACTTCCATTGCAATATTTAGAAATAGAATCAGGACGTGGCTATTGGAAGGTGCATTCTACACTCTTACATCAGAGGAGCATAGATCCGTTGTGATCAATGTACTTGCAGGGTGGTTGTTGGTAGGTATAAGTACGACCCGAGGTAAACCAATATCCTTACTGGTTTGCTTCTCTGTGGCACGACCAAGGAGTTTTACTATTGTAAGTACTTCATTTATTTATTCAGTCTCTTTTTTATAATCGTACTAGGTAGTTCATGGCATAGTTACCTACTACATGGATACTACTATATGGCATCATCATCATCATTATCATCGGCCTACAGCAGTCTACTGCTGGACATAGGCCTCCCCTAATGAGCGCCATTACGCCTTGTCCTCAGCTCGACGCATCCAACTTCTACCAGCAGCCTTTCGCAGATCGTCACTCCACGTGGCCAGAGGGAGTCCTACTTCGTTTGCCGAACCTGCAGTCTATACTAAAAAAATCATTTACCCTAACGGATATCGGTTCATCGGCAGATATGGCCACTGCCACTTCATCTTGCTAATTCTCTGATCTATGTTGCAAACTTTAGTTCTGTCGGTTATACTCGTTGCAGATTTTATCCTTCAGAGAAACTCCGAGCTTAGCTCCATTGAAAGCTCGCCGAGCGACTTTAAACTGGTGGACTAGCCGTACTGTGAGTGTCCACGTTTCGGCTCCGTATGTCATGACCGGTAGTACGCAATGGTTGGAAACGAAAGTTTTCCAAATGCTGCTTCCAGACACAGCTGAATCCTAATTAGGCCTCCTTCTCAAATTTTTTTCTAATAATATAACTGCAAAATCTACCCAAGGTAGGTATGTGTAAGTACTGCTATATGACATGGTACTGGGTATATAGGCGTGGGTACGATACGACTGCTGCCTTAGCCTTGATTAGCCTTGCTTATGATGGTGAAAGAATTAAAATTGTATTCCACAAAAAATTGCGTATATTTCTTCCACGTTTTGATGAATGTCTCCCGGAATGAAGCCGACTTTTGATTATGGAATATATATTACATTTTGAAATTTAATAATTTATCGTTCGTAATAAATTTTGTACGAGACCGTTTACACTGCGCTATAACATATTTGACATCCTCCCAAACTAAAAAATGTTCAATGCCTACTCCACAGTTAGATACTATAAATCATAAAAGACTGTACTGATTGCTGACTTTCTCAGGTCTGAGGGCAGACGGTCCGCGAAAAGCATTCACGTACGGACTCGTGCCCGCGCAGACAAAATGAGATCGCACGGACAAGCAACGGGCAAGTCTGCCAGACTGACTGCGACGGCTCTAGCAAACATTGCACAGACTTACAGTAGCAAGGTCCGGCGGGCATGTCTGCAGATTTGTCTCCGGTCTGGGTGTTTTCTATCTATGATATGTATTTAAAAAATAATAAAATAGTTCCCATAATACAAGCTCTGCCTAGTTTGGGGCTACATGATGCTGTGTGATTACGTCCCGCATTATTTATTTATTTATTTATTTAATATATAAAGAAATAGAAATAAAATTCATAAATCTCATTTACTCAATCCAACTACTTCAACAGACCCTGGCAGTCATAATATATGCTCAAATTAGTTTATTATGATATACCTACGTAAATTATATCAGCTATGTGGTTCCTCTCCTTATTTTGGGCTGCATGATGCTGTGTGGTGTCCAGCATTTTTTATTTACTAGCTACTAGCCGCCCGCGGTTTCGCTCGAGTCTAGCCTCTAGTCTACCCACACATAACTTAGTTTGGGCTGCTTGATGCTGTGTGGTGTCCAGCACTTTTTATTTACTAGCTACTAGCCGCCCGCGGCTTCGCTCGAGTCTAGCCTCTAGTCTACCAACACATAACTTAGTTTGGGCTGCTTGATGTTGTGTGGTGTCCAGCACTTTTTATTTACTAGCTACTAGCCGCCCGCGGCTTCGCCCGAGTCTAGCCTCTAGTCTACCTACACATAACTTAGTTTGGGCTGCTTGATGTTGTGTGGTGTCCAGCACTTTTTATTTACTAGCTACTAGCCGCCCGCGGCTTCGCTCGAGTCTAGCTCTAATCTACCTACACATATGGGTTTGTGAAGAAGGCCGCCCCGAACTGAGAGCTCAAATAAAATAAACCAGTAAACATACAACAATTAACATTTATTTTCAATCCATAGAACCATATAAATTAAAGTCAAACCAAATACTACACATTCATAAATTAATATGGTTTTATGTTGTTGCCATTTAAGAGGTGAAGGTACTTTTGTTTAAAGGAGTGCAGGCACCCCCCACCCCCTTCGCGGGCGAGAGGTGCGTGCCTACGGAATAAATAAGAAGCGGGTGGAGGAGAGCGGCAGGGAGGGGGAGGCAGGGGTGAAGGGGAGGGGCGTGACACATTGCCCTGCAACGTTCTTTACAGGCGACTCCATCTTTACGCGATACCTTACATTATTATATCCATTATCCCATTTAGAATTTCCTGGGAACAATTTTACATTACCTACGTTGAATGTAAGTAACTATGTTTTAGCACATTTTAATAATTTCATAGTAATATCATCATAATATTGAAATGACAGTGTATACTGCATAATAATAACATTATAACAAACAAGATGATTATCAAAGAGCAAGCGGGGCGGCCACGGCGACTGAGCAACCACCGGCCGCGACCGGGTCGCAGCGCGGCGCGGTGCGGCACGGTACGGCACGGAGCGGGACGGTGCGGCGCGGCGTGCCCCCTTTGCAATGTACATACATAGTAATATCATTTGATATGAGACGGCACTCGAAGAGCGGCCGTGGCTTCTCATCGAGTCCCTCATAATGTAAACCTTTCTAGAAAAACGTATTATTGTTCTCGCTTGTATTCATAAAATACTTTCAAATGCAACAACTTCTTAGTCTTACTTTACAAACTTCATTATTTTTCTTCAATTCAATAAACATTCAATTGACTCAATATCAACGACAAAACCCTACAAAAATATATAATATGAAGTTCGACACGAGTGTTCGGCGTGCGAATAACGCGGCGCGGCGCCGCACGGCCCTCGGGTCCGGTGCGGCGCCGCGCCGCTTCGCAATATAGATAGCCCGTCCGGACACAGACACAGTATCGCGAGTCTCTTCTAAACTAAAACAAATTATATAAACTTTCAAAAACGTTAACAACTACAGCCATAACAAAAATAGACTAATAACAACTACACTACGGAATCTACTCCTACTTAACTATTCACTAAATCGAAACGAAACCAGAGTCCGCACACTAGTGCTAGTCTAGCCTAGGCACCGACAGCGGGCACGCGACAAGCGGCGCGGCGGCGGCTATCTTACTATGTACAAGTACGGAGCGGCTTGAGCAATCTGCGTGCGCTGCGCCACACTAATAAATACTCAACAACACTAACTATACGTGACGCGACGTGACGCGACGTGACGCGACGCGACGCGACAAGACGTCGCGGGCGGCGCGCGGCCGCGGGACGGGACGCGACTCGCGACACTTTCAGAAACGGGCCGCGCGTCCGGGGGGCTCCGAGGAGTCGCGGGAGGCGGCGGAGACGGTACTTTGGTAAAATTCACCTATTACAAACTAAGTAGTTAAACTTACGGTAACTGCAACATCGATCATAATAATTACATTCATTAATCCTAGGAGAAGTATATCTCAGTATGAGTTCGCGGGTCGGTCCGGGCCGGGCACGTCGAGTCGTCGCGTCGCGGTCGCGTGCGGCGCGTGCGATGCGCGGCGCGGCAGCGGCGCGGCAAGCGGCGAGTGACGACGAGGACGAGAAGACGAGGCGGGGCGTGGCGCGACCCTCTTCGACACGCAGCGATCGCCGGCCCGTAGTCATCTGCAAACCGTCACCGACCGTCAGGGGTGGAAATCACGCGCAACCTTCGACAATAGGCACTCTAGGCTGAGGCAGTTACCTAAGTGTTTAATGAGGAGGCGCGGGCGCGGGGGCGGCGCGCTACACGTCCGCGAACTTGGAGAGCTTCTCGCGCAGGATGTGGTTCTCCTTCTTCAGCAGCTCCACCTCCTGCCGCAGACCCATGTTCTGCAGAAACATAATACAACTCATTATATTAATTACCTGTGCGATGGACCAATATTAAATAGGAGTTATTTAATATGGTAATTGACCAATATTAAATAACTCCTATTTAATATTGATCAATTACCACTGTTCTCATATAATTATGGACTAGAGAGGAAGAGGCTATTCATATTATATACAGGGTGGAACAAAAATTTTACCTCATTGAGGGCAGCCACATTTTCTTTTGTATTTAGAAGATTTTGTTATTAAAAAACTATAGGTTCATTTCAAAGAAAAAAATTATAGCATTTTAGGAGTTTTGATAAAATGTACAGTAAGCCTAGAAAATGACATTTGTCAAAAATACAAGTTAGTCCACCCTGTATAGGAGCTCCCAGGGTAGTTTGTGATGCAGTTTCGGTAAACTGATGTTTTACCGGCTTTTGCAGCTTAAAAATAACATCGTCGCATATAGATTGATTCGGAGATGAAATTTGGTTTTTCGGCAATGCTTAGCCATAAAGTGTCAGGATATTATGTTCGGAATGAATTGTGACTGCCTCATCCATTATCCTTAATACACGTTCGTGCTGATCATACAGTAGAAGGTCCCGGTCGGCGGACGCACCTCTTTCTCGAGGTATCCGGCTCGCAGCGCGATCTGGTTCTCCTTCATGCGGCGCGCGTCTCGCGACCGCTTCGCCGCCATGTTGTTCTTCCGGCGCCGCGCCCAGTACTTGTCATCCTTGAGGTCATCCGGCACGAACTGCGACCACAACACGTGCTGTTAGTGCGAGCGTGTCCGTGTGTCCGTGCGAGATCTGACAGCGCACGAGGCGGCTCCCAGCTCGCGACCAGATCTCGCAAGGTATTAAGGCTCTTAGACAAATCTACAGATTCTACTAAAAATGTCCGAGAGTTTTAACAAATCTAAGACCCAGTCAGTTTTATAAATTTCGAATTAAAATGTATTAAAAATGAACTCAACATTAGATTTATTAACACGTAACGGACTTGAAATAAAATATTTTCACTTTATCTATTTGGCATATATAACATGAACAATAGCAGCATGCAGGCACGGGCACAATACGGTGCCCAAACACAGAATAAAGTAAGAGTTCGAAATCATGCACGCGTCCTTGCATCCTAACTCACACTCACACACTCGACGAATCCCCGTGCCGACTCTTGAACCACACTCGTAGAGCATACTCACCTACCTCATGCCAATTAACTAATCAATTAAAGTATCTAAATGTTGATGGACTACGGAAACTCGAGGAAAAAGGTTGCATTGCGTCGCGTCGTAGTATGCAGTTGCGGTAGTAGCAGTGCGGCTGTTGTTCGCGCTCGCGTGCGGGACTCGCAGCCGCTGCTTCCACGATAATGCACATTAATGAGCGGATAACGCTTCTCAAAAAAGCACTTTATCTAAAAATAATTAGATTTTTTGAAAAAAAAAACTTCTATTTACTCGTAGACGCTTCTCGGTTGACATACGATCTTACTCTAAAACTATTAAAATTTGAACAAACCTGAAAAATTTAAGAGTATGTTAATCTGATCTTGCTTCTAAACTACTCATCATGATTTGACAAATGAAGTATTGTTGGAAGCTAAGTCATATGAGGCGCACTCTCTAGAGGACATAAAGTAAAGAATAAAAAAAATTTTCATCCCTTTCACTAATAATATATGTTGTTTATTGAAAACAAGATACCTATTGAATAATTTATATAGTTATAAGTAAGTGTGGCGTAAAGAGTTGTCAACTCATGACTTGTTTCGTCATGTCTGATTAGATCTAATCTAAAACTGTGTTCAGTAAAAGTACCATAGTTTTCGAGTAATTAACCATTTTCAAAATTTCATAATTATTACAATGAGATGGATGCGAAGATGCTGGGTCCGTATCGTGAAGGATTGGGAGAGAGAAGAAAGGGAATTTAGGATCTTGTAAAATATCTTGCTGATAAAAATTACCACCAAAAGCAAGCCATCTCATTACACTCACTCATTGAGAGAGAAAATTGATAAATTGTGAATTGCCATTTTATTTGAAAAGTTAGATTTTGATTTTCTTACGAGTGTAAAAATGAGCGGTACAAAATGGCCGTTTCTTTTAATTGTGTTGAATTAGAAGGTTGATTTTATACAGCTCCAATGACTAGGTATAGAATTTTATATTAATTGCTTCTTTATTAATAAATACTTTATAAAGCGTGTTTTTCTATGATAAACAGTATTTTTTTATTGGGATAATCATCATTATCATTCGGCTGGTCGTTTATAATTATGCCATAAATGCCACCAGCGACTTAAACAAATCCTCCAACGCGCTTTTGAACAGTTTCAGTGATATGACATCCCCCGTCTCACTCCTCTGCGCAGTTGGATGGGTTTAGACTGCTGGTCCTGTACTCGGACACTTATGAGTGGCGGCCTCGTACAGACATCTTAACACTTTATCCTCCGCGAAACCAGGCCTGCTCTCTGGCGAGATTATTAATAACCCTCTGACGATTCTTAATAACCTTACAGAAAACCAAAACTTTATAGTCGTGGCTCAGGACCAAGATAGGCCTGATAGATATGGATAATAATGGGATAATACAAAACCTTAGCAGATTTAGGGCGGCCGCAGACACTCCGCAAATCTTCTGTACGACATTTGATTTTACTCACAAATGTTACCGGAGAACTTACCGGATCCCTATTTATTTACACAAAATATTCTACCACCCAACATAGTTAAAAGTTTGCTGGATCCGGACGTCTTATAAATAAAATCAAATGTCGGACAGGCGTTTTGTGGACCGTCTGCGACCGTAATATGAACAGATGGTGATACCTACTATGTACATGAATCGCGATATATAAAATTTTACGACTATGAACTTCAATGTGTACTTTGATATTGATTCAAATGATTACTAGCCTATATAATATGTTATAAGTAAGTTAGTAAACCAGCGCTGCAGTTGCTTTCATGTTTCTGCAGCATTTAGCGAGCTTTTTGTGTCAATATTTTTCTTATTAGATTTAAGCACTTGACTATTGTTTATTTTGCATATCTTGTGACTCAAATATTTTTTTCTTTATCTAGTTGGGAATCTATTTTTGCTGCAACTGCGCCGAACATACTTCTATTTCTTTCAGAATTTGGATAAATTAATTTCGAGAAAAAAAACAATACTCGAGAGGCAGTACAAAATGCCTTTAGACAGTTTGATGTCACCTGCTGAGGCATCGATTGATAAAACTACTGCCCTGACAAAAATGCATGGCTGAAATTTTTTTTGAGCTATTTTTTTGTGGCCATTAGCTTCTGAATCCATGCAAAATAATTTCCTTTTTTTGATAGGGTTCATGAGAAGTCACCTGTTTAATAATTTACAAATAATTTATTTATTATTGGTTTTTCAGCATTCAATGATTATTTGCGAAAGGCTGGTGGAAGCTGGATACCTCGAGCTCAGGACAGGGCGCAATGGCGCTCATTAAGGGAGACCTATGTCCAGCAGTGGACTGCTATAGGCCGATGATGATGATGGTGATGCGTTAAAGAAGTTTTACCTTTTTGGAACACTTAGGGCCCGTATTCTTGAAGAGAGTTGAGACTCGGTTGAGACTTATGAATAGAATTATTAATAGATTTTAATTTGATAACCATAAAAAAGTGAGTGCAGATTGCTTTGAGTAAGTACAGTTCTAGAATACGGGCCTAATACTAACATCAAGGTACCTGTTCAGCGCTGCGGTCCCGAACGCCGCGCGTGCCGGCGACGCGCCTCGCCCGCTACGCAACTCTCGCCCGGAACGGCAAGCAGGCGCCCGCGCCGCTCACACTTCCAAAACTTTCATCGTACCCACTTAAATCTAATCTTACTTCCGGTTGAGTATAATGATTCAAACATCTTACTTAATTCTGTGTCGGCAGTGCTTACAATCGTACAAAAACACACAATGTCGCCGATTCTAAAGCACGGCTCGCCTTCTCGTCGCTCAATGTCTGAGCAGCGGGAAGGTTTGATAGTTATAAGAGCAAAGTAGAATTCATAAATGTCCTTCAGGATCGGCAGCACATGCGCACCGGTTCTCGGGGTTGCTCCACCTTACTGGAAGGTTACCCCGGCCCGGTATTGACTCAGACTCACTTGACAATACATAACATAGATTTAAAAATAATATTGTGTACTTTATCTTACGGTGCTTATAACTAAAGACAGAGAGCACGTTTTCACACTGTGTAAATGCATATTGCACGAAGACTAACAAAGCAGTAAAACACGTATATGGAATGATACAGTCGTCGAAATATAAGAACGGTATTAAGTTTTTGTGGTTTTTTTACTTATTTTAGCAGGTTCCTGTTCTATATTATTTTGATTTTTATTATTAACAATTAGTTGTCTATTTGTACAAGAACGTCTTTTTATGTTACCCAAAACAAGGTTAGTAAATTTTGTAAGCATTAGTGAAGCGCTGTGCTATGTGTATTTATGTTGGATTGATCGTCTGGTGTATTTGGCTCTCTTGAGTGATTTCTTGTGTGGTATGTTCGTTCGTCCTTCACAGGGTTTGGTCGTGTGGTATGTTCGTCCTTCAGAGTGTTTAGTCGTGTGTTTTATTTTTTCAGAGAGATTATTGGTCGTGTGGTATGTTCGCTATTCAGTGGTTTTGACGTGTGGTGTTTAAATTTATGAGAGTGATTATTGGATGTGTGATATGTTCGTCCTTCAGAGTGTTTAGTCGTGTAGTGTTTTGATTTTTTTGTTATTATTGGTCGTGTGGTATGTTCGTCATTCAAAGTATCCGGTCATGTGGTGTTTTAATATTTCAGAGTGATTATTGTTCGTGTGGGATGTTCGTCCTTCAGAGTGTTTAGTCGTGTCGTGTTTTGATTTTTCAGAGTAATATTGGTCGTGTGGTATGTTCGTCTTTCAAATGATTGGGCGCGTGATATATTGGTCCTTCATAATGATTGGTCGTATGTATGTTTGTACTTCAAAATGATTGGTCGTGTGGTATGTTCGTACTACAAAATGATTGACCGTGTAGTATGGTGGTCCTTCAATGTGATTGCTTGCAATAAAATGATCAATTTTGACGTTTTAGATTTTAGGCAGTACCTTTTAAACCACCCCAGTATTGACAAAAAAATCAAATCGGTCAAGTAATTTTCATTTTTCTGCGAATAAAACTGCAATCGTTTTTTTTATTTTTTTAATAAATAATAATAATTATAATACTGGATAATAACACACAGCATGCTGTAGCCCCAAACTAAGACAGAGATTGTAATATGGGAAACACATGACTATACATCTACTTATGTACATTATTTTTATTTAGACTCATTATACACAGGAGACTGAGGCAAATAGACACCAGTCACAGTCAGTGACAAATGCAGACAATGCAAATATTATCTGCTGATAATTGTTTCAGGATTTGTCACACGGCAGGAATTGAACCCGCAACCTTCTGCGTCTCAGGCGGACCTTCGGTCTTTCGCCCACTGCGCCACAAAGGTCGTCGTTTGGAACCAGATTTATTGCACGTGATCGGCAACACGTTCAATTTTCTCAGGGATTTTGTTTTTCCATACCACTTTGACTCCCCCACTTATTATAAGGTAAAGTACCCTTTGAAGGGCTGAATTTTAAAAATACTAAATATCTGTATCTGCATTTCTTATTAACAATATTGCAAAATGTATTAATCATTATATATTAATTTTGTTAGTTTGGATGTTCTTAAAGCAAAGATGGATTCCATCCGGCGCCATAACATCGAGTGAGAAAAAGTAAGTAAAACTTTTAAACCCCATTTAGCCCGTTTTAAGGCATTGTGTTGAAATTCCTGAAACTCAAATGCTTATTTATTTTTCAAAGCATTTAGCCCGTTGCACTCTTACTTTAGTTTAGAGGTTGTTGGGGTAAAAATTTATTATACTATTAACGTTGTCTGATACCAATATCGTAAAGTGTAGATTTATGTGTTGTGTAACCAACCAAAGGGATGGATGAAAGAAGAATACATGCGGCCGACATGCAAATGTGGAGATGGACGTGTGGAGTGACTCGAATGGACAAGATAAGGAATGAGTACGACAGAGGACACGCTCAGCAAGCTATGAATCCAGCTATGCTCGGAGTTTCGCTGAAGGACATAGAACTAAAGTTGTCGACATAGCTCAGAGAATTAGCAAGTTGAATTGGCAGTGGGCTGGCCATATATGCCGAAGAACCGATAACCGTTGACGTAATTAAAACGTAGTGTAGGACGCTCTCCAGCCAGGTGGAGTGAAGATTTGCGAAAGGCTTTTTTTGATAGGGTTCATGAGAATTCACCTGTTTAATAATTTACAAATATTTTATTTATTTTTGTTTTTCAGCATTCAATTACTATTTGCGAAAGGCTGGTAGAAGCTGGATGCGTCGAGCTGTGGGCAGGGCGCAATGGCGCTCATTAGGGGATGCCTATGTCCAGCAGTGGACTGCTAATGATGATGATGACGTCAGAAGAAGCATAAAAGTAGTGCCAGTGACGGTAAAATTCGGAGATAATTGTAGACTAGCGTGGTGTGAACATGACATTGTGTCATGACGAGGGACGAAAGTCACGTTACAAGAAGAATTTAAAGATTATTATCATATATCCAGATGTGATGACAGAGGTCAGCCAAACAAAATTTGGATGGATTGTGTAAAAGATGTTAACTAATGAGAAGAGTGTTGAGGTAACGGCTGGTAAAAGAAAATTTTTGTGCCAGTTAGCCCCATTAGAGTGGAATAAGGCTGCCCTTATTTAAGTTTGCCTTGAAATATGTGTCTATTATTTTATTTAGGTACCAAAAAAGTATGAAGCAAATCACACTACTTGTTAATAAGTTCTGTGTTGCAGTGGGCGAAGTCAGGCTTTAGACGCAGAAGGTTGCAGGTGAGATTCCCGCCGCGAAATAAATGTTTGTATGAACTGCAAGATTTGTCCTGGGTCTGGGTATTTTCTAAGTATAATATGTACGTTTATACAAAAAACAATGTATATAGGTAGTAGACCAGTTATGTGGTTTCCATAATACAAACTCTGCCTATGGCTGCATGATGCTGTGTCATAGTGACCAGCATTATTATTTAAACTCTCCCTTGGATTCCCTTAATATTTAAGGTAAGGTAAAGCACCGTATGATGACCATATCAAGCTTCAAGTTTTTATGATCAGGACAGGACTAACTGTTTTTTATACAAACGCTATTACCCCATTTAATCCTACTAGGGATAGAGATTCAGAGTTTTTGAAAAATCATACAATTGTGATTACTTAGGAGCGCATCGAATCTGACAATGCATTAGGATGATTTCTTAAAAATGTTGACACCGCGAAGCAGAAGCATCTCCTTAGTTACTTCAGTTTCTTAAAATAGAATTTAAATACGAGTAACGTAATTTGGATAAGTGTACGACACGCAACATCAAATAGACATCGTGTTTCGCGTTAAATACAACTTACGGCTTGGTGACGAATTACGATGTATGTTGACTACGACTGCGCACATGGGTCATGCTTCACGGGTCTTTATTGAAATAAAAAATTCTGTAAGAGTTTTGTTGTGTAAATTGAAGTACCGACCGTTGTCAGTCGCCCAGACAGTGGGTCACCCAGCACCGGAGTTCTGAGCAGAGCTAGTTCAGGCAATGTACATACATGTTAGTAAAAGCGTGCACCCTGTCTGTGTAGAGCCGCGGGCGCGGGCGGCGGGTGTGTCAGATTGTGTGTGTGTGTGTGTGTGTGAGTGAGGGGGTGCATGTGTGAGTGCCGCCGTCCCGGCTCGGGCATGCCGTAGGAATGATCAGCGCACTAACTTCATTTACCTGTTTCCGGGACTTCTTGATCATGGGCTGCGGTTTCAACTCCTCGTCGGAGAAGGCGCGCGTCCGGGGGTCGAAATCGCGCCCAGACGACGCCATTGAAAACGCTGAAACAGGAGGGCGGGCGGGTCAGCGCAACAGTCGGTGGCGAGAGTCGCGGGGGAGGTAGAGAGGCGAGATACTCACTGGAGTCGGCGGGTGAGAGCGGCGGGTTGATGGTGTCGGGGCTCATGCAGTCGGAGGGCGAGGGCGAGCGCTCGCGCTTCGTAAGCGGTGGCGGCAGCCCGAGCGGCGGGAAGGCGGCACCGCCCGCCAGGTGTGCGCCGCCCAGCGCCTCGCCCGGCATGCCGTTCTCCGACAGGAACTCGTCCAGGTCCACATACTGCAACACACCAGCGCACTCAGTCCCTCTGCGCTGTGGACTGGGCCGCGTCTCCTCGCGCAAGCACAACCGCCCTTAACTTTATATAAAAACAATGCAGCCGATCGCTTCGATCGAGTTCGCGAGGCATTCACATTTTTGATTATAAAACAGGACGCCAGCAAATATTACTATAGAACAACAAAAACAAATAAAAACAAATTAGACGCTTTGATCGAATGCGGTAGCGGAAAAGAAAAGGTGCCATAGATAGAGGAGAAAGAAGCAGGAGAAGAACGACATCGATCTGGCGACTCTATTACCTAGTGCGGCGTGCGGGGTGGGCGGGGTGGGGCGACAAGCGAACGCACACAACACGCAGTAGGTAATAAAGTTGCGATTACTGACTTCTTGTACCTTGAGATCGGGGTCGTAGGGTAGCGTCTTGTCCCAGAGGTTCGGTCCCAGGAAGGCAGCTTGCGCCTCCCAGAGATCGCTGTCGTCCTTCTTGTCCTCGAGGGCATCCTTATTGTTCACGGACTTGCCTGCAACAAGCAGAGATACCGTCACGCGAGCCGCGACGGCGCCGGCGCCAGCTGGTGGCCCCATGTGCGCCGGCGCCGCCGCTCAACCGACTCAGCTGACAAATCGCAGTGCAATCGCATTTATGCTAGATTTCGCCAGGCTGTCCATCGCCAGATCTATCTCGCATTAACATTGTTATACTCATTTTAAATACGATAGTTTTAGGGATATTGATAGAAATTTAAAGTGGAAAGATTAAATAAACTAAATAAATTCGTTTACGGACTTAGAACTATTCGTAAATTATATCCATAAAAACGTAAAAACGTATCATAGTTTATATCGGCTTTGTCCTCCGATATCGAGTTTTGATTTTGGTTAATTCCACGGAAATTTAATGGGCTTTCATACCACAAAAAAATCAACATCTTCTTTTCAAAGTGCTTCAATAGGCACTTTGACATTGACCATAAGGCATATGGCATTATGATCTTTTCGATAAACAAGATAATTATAATACGCAAAACCAAAGTGATGATATATATATACGCAAACGGCGTTTATAATTTACATTCACCTTTCAACAATCTTTGTTACCCCATGGGAAAAACCTGAATTTCGTCGTTTTTAAATTAGAATATGTTTTTAATTCTGAATTTGAGGCTTTACCCGTTACATCGTGTATTTGTATAAGGGATAGAATTTAATAACCCTGATACCTGTGTTTGTTTTTAAAGTAGAGAGTTGAACGCATTGTGTTAAAATTTCCCGAATATTTTCCAAACGCTTTGATACCCTGTTATATCCCCCGTTTTAGGAATACGTTCCAAAAATCCTGAAACCGGTATGTATATTTATTTTATATTGAACATATCCGAACCCAGTTTCAGGCAAATCGCGTTAAAAAGTTCCTATACAATGTTCTTCAAAAATGACTGTAACAAATTCTATAAATGTCAAACTTGTCTTATACAAATATCAGCTGTAAGTTTATACAGGGTGTTTGTTGAATGGAACGACATGATTTTTTTGGGGTTGATAAAGTCTTGCCGTATTTTAACCCGGTAGACCCTAAGTCCTAAGTGTCACGGTAGCTTATATATGTTTTAAGGTCTAATTGAAAATCACCCAAAGTCTTGTCTGTCCCGTGGCATGTTTTATGGACCCACGGGTGTCCAAAATTATGCGCGCTCATTGGGTACGGTTTTTTCAACTTCGAAGTATCTCAACGCCCATTGGTTGCATTCTTCGTGAAGTTAGGTGCATAACGAATCAAATACAGACGATTGGTTGAGTGCAAGAACAAAACAAACATTGAAAAATAATAATTTTGAAAAAGTAGTGCTCACGGCTCAGGCACGGCGCTGCCCTCTTCATTGTTTTGTGCTAAAAGTGATTACGAAAATAATGTCAAAAAGAAATAATCGGTGACTATAATAGAAGGGTTGAGTATTTACAGGGAAAACCGTGTAGATTATATTAAAACTTACAGCATCACATAAAGTAGTAAAATCATTGATGAAAAATGAGACACACTTTTAACGCCACGCGCGTCGTCATGGCGTTCGTATTGACGGTAGTTGGTGGCCAAATATGTCAAAATTTTGACTCGAAATAATAAAGTTGAAAAGAAATCGAATCGTTTCTTCGTCATGTAAGTTTTTTGAAACTATTTAAGGTACATTAACTGTTAGGAAAATTCATAGCAAAAACAATGATGTATAATTATCTAAAAAAATTTCGCCGCCGAAATCGCCTGACACTTGAGGCACTTTTCGGTTGGAGAAGGCTGGCGCTAAACGGGTTAAATCGTCCTAACTTTTTTGTTTGTGTTTGTAATACGATGAATCAACTTGTGCTGTATTTCGCAATGTGTCCTTATCCTAAATAAATTTTAAAAACTTTAAATACTACTTAAATAATCTTTAAGCCTTACTTTAAAAAAACTGTTTTTTAGTTATTAGCCTTTCCAACGATATGCTACGTGACAGAAGATATCATTCAATAGGTGGTCAGAATAAGATATACTTATTCGCTAAGGTTAAGGTTACCTTTTTTATATATTACGTTGATTTTAATAAATTTAAATCACAAAATCTGTTCGAATTGGCCGGCTCACACCTCATGCAGGCACACCTTTTTCTTATTTCTGTGGTTGTTGTTTTGAGCAGCATTACATTTTTCATCTGATCAAAAGCGGCGTTAATTCTCTTAGGGTCTACCGGGGTAAAATAGGGCATGACCCCCTCCAACCCTCCAAAAAATCTTGTCAGTCAATCATCTTGAACGACGGTTTTTTTTTATTTTCTAGAGTTTTTCCACTTTATTTGTTGAACTTGGGCTGGAATTCTCTGATGCAGAACATTGTTCACCGATCATGTTTTGACTGGACTTATACAGCGTACAATGATGCCTCGTATTGAGAACAATAAACGTGATATTCGCGAAATTGTAGAAATTATATTATGCCAGATGCCATGATATAAAGAATCTGAATCTGAATTTATTATGATTTGATAAATCCGAAAATTTTACAAAAAATACATATGATTTTCGTCTATAGCAAAAAGTGAAAGGAGAATGGGCAATTTGGTACCACCCTCCAATAGCAATGACGAGTAGGCTGTTGGATAAATCTTATTAATTGGAAAAATCATAAATAATATTTTCATCATCTCAATGATCTGGAGAAGAAAACGATAAAAATTGTTAATATATGATGTCGTTGTAATTTATTGTACTCCTGGTGATTTCGGTGTGTAGGTATATAAAAGTTCCTTTGCCCCTCGCTATAGCCCAAACGGGTGGGAGGACCGATGAGATATAGTTGGATTTGTCTGTACTACGAAAGTCACGTATTATATACCAAATGTAAAAAATATATAGACGGATACAGAACAAAACCTAACTATAAAAGAAAAGGTGGCTACCCATAATGAGGTATAATTTTGCCCCAATCTCTATATTTCGACTAAGCCTCTCTACATCTGTTTTACATATTACCTATCCACAATATTGGAGACAAAAATAATGTTCCCAATTAAAGACCATATCGATTAGCTCTTTCTAAGACTTAAAAAGGCACTCAATAGGCTAATAAAACATCTAGAATACTAAGAGCTATTTGCAAGAAACCAGTTTGGTTTTCGAAAAGGACGCCTAGCTTTAGACGCCGTATGCTCAACAACTATGTCGTTAGAGTGCCTAGATAAAGGTCCTCAATCCTCAGCAATTTTTCTAGATTTAACTAAATCATACGATACGGTATCAATCCTCCAATAACTCTAAATCCATGTCACTTTTAATGAACAATTGCAAAGGCTTGACTATTAATTACGTCACACAATATAATAATTATGAATATTACTGTCTACTACATAGGTACTTTACCTAGGTAATGTATACAGTTCCCTCTACAATTCTTGATATAGAGTTTCTGCTGGTCTTTACATAGATTTTGATCAGTGTTTATCGAAAGTAGTTACCTACTAATATAAAGCTAACATCATTTTATAGGCTATAAAATGATAATGTTATGAATCAAAGGTTCATTATTCGTTTGATAAGATTTAAAAAATAATTTGTGCCAGCGACTTGTTTAAGTGACAGTGTTCAGGGCGCGCAAAATCACATGGCGCCGTGAGTAGACGCTCTAGTGGACACATTACAAGCTCATGTAGCTTCCGTATTCTATAGAAAAACGAATTATACAAATTACCGGAATCATTTATAGTAAACTAGCTTCCGCCTGCGGCTCGCGTGATACATGAATACAATATATATACTATATGTTAATCCAGGTCTTAAACTATATATATTCCAAGTTTCATCCAAATCCGTTCATTAGTTACGGAGTGAAGCAGGAGTGAAGCGACCACAAACTCATACACACAAACTTTCGAATTTATAATATTAGTATGATTACTGCAGCGGCCAGCAAAAGAGACATCGATTATTATGTTGACATCTTTAATTATGTAAGTCCACCAATGCCTAGATGTGGCCAAGGCTTGTATAGTACTTTTCTCAAATAATGCGCGGAAATTGATACAATTACTTTTCAATATCAATGACAAAAACGAAAAAAAATACATTTTTGTTCATTTGTTTTTTTTCCAATAAACATCTTTATTTCAAGCCAGTTCGAAATTTTAATAAAACCTTTGATTACCTCCTTGGGAAAGTGTGGAAAGAGGGAAGGGAGGCCTTTACCCTGCAGTGGGATTAAACAGGCTCATAAGATAAGATTAGAATGTTAAAACTATAGACATTGTATTTTTTTACCGCCGACGCATAAAAAAACGCAAAAGGAGGGGTGTTATAAGTTTGACCGCTATGTGTGTCTGTCTTCGGCACTGTGTGTCGTATCTGTGTCTGTGGCACCGTAGCTCTTAAACAGGAGAACCGATTTGGGTGCGGTTTTTTTTATATAAAGTAGGTTTTCTATCGGTGGTTCTTAAGACTTTTTTCATCAAAATCGGTTCGGCTGTTTCGAGGTTATCAGCTGTTTAGTAAGCTACGGTAGGGCTCTTACTTTACTTTCAAACATACGTATGACCTAAAAGTTTAAAAACCCATGTATGCTTTATAATGCAAGATTATGAAATTCTTGGTCTTATGCTGCATTCAAGATATCCAGCACACTAGTACACTCTTGAAAAAATAATAGCAGATATGTGTAAAGTGGTGATATTACTTTGAATAAACCATTAATAAGCAAGCCTTGTATACTTCAAGACACGCTACTAAACAAGCGATATGACTAGGCTGTGAAACCGACTCGATGTAAAAATGTGTTGGATAACTCCCGGATGTGTCGTGATCTCCAGCAAACGAGACGAGGCGCAGCCGCTGTGTCGACGAGCGAGAAAAAAGTGTGCTTAGAATGTGTTCCAACGCAAAAACTGGCTTCCAATATCGGCGCGGCACGGAGCGCGAGGTGAGAAGTGGCAGTGGCAGGAAGCGGGAAGTAACCTACTCGTCGGCGTAACGTGCGCGAGCGCCGCGCCGCCACGCTTTCCTCGCGCAGGTTCCGCGCGTGCGCCTGCCGCCGCCGCCGCACATCCGAGAGGCACTGCCAACGACACCGGCCTCTTCGCAATAATCTCATACGAGGTAACGTCGACACACAGCGAAGTCGAGCAAGGCGCAGTGGCATGGGCCGATGTGTCGGTGGAACGAGTGGGCGGATGACCAATGCCGCTGCCGGACCACTCTCGCTTTCGAGGCGCAGCAGCACGGGTGCGCGGTGAAAGTGAAAGAGTGCATGACGTGCCGCGACGTCATTGCATTACACCACAACACCACCTCCACCGACGGGCTCGGCATCGCCATGTGCCAGTATCGCAGATCGAATCGTTCCACTTCCGGAGCCCGACGATGACAAGAGTGCGCCCGACCACCAGCATCGCTCCGATCTAACAACTCTCGCTTTCATTTGGCTACAATGGAATGGACTCGATTTGTTATCGGAATCAATAAAATTTTTAGCATTTTTATAATAACACACATAACTCATGTTCATTTTATTGTTTTGTTAATTGAATCTTATACCTTGAATTGTATATATATTTGATATTCCTAAGTGTATGAGTGCCTTTTGATAGAAATGAATAAATAATAAATATTATATTTAAGAAGTCTCTGAATAAACTGGCGTAAACTAATAACACCCAATACTTCGAACTATGAAGGTTATTTATTTATTTATTTTTGGAAAACAAACAGCTTGTTACATAAATGAGATAAATGATAATAGAAAAAACTAGCCTTAAGAGTTTTCACATGTAAAAACGAGAATATCTAAGAAGTTAAACCTAAATTTAAACAAAAATGGGAGTACAATGTTTTAACGCAAGTGAAAGAAACCAAAACTAAGACAAGAACAAGAGAAGAAAATGTAATATTCAGTAGGTACATGCAAAATTTTGTCGAAAAGGAGTCAAGAAGGTAGAGATTGCAAGTAAGTGATCATCAGAGCCTCCTCGTGGTAACCCTCGACGAGCAAGGCGGCGCGGAAGGCAGTTCAGCGGTGGAAAGGTATTGTTGCATAACCGCTCACTTCCTACTTTGAAATATAGGTGAGGAGTGAGCGCGCGCGGGGCGAGGCCTGAGCGGGAAGTGGCTGCTCTTGCGCAACGGAGAAAGCAGTCGTTTCCCGGCGACGCCGACGACGCGCGATCATTTTAGTAAACGTGTGAATTGAGCGAAAGTGAACGAGAAAGTTTTGAGTCAGCGGATCTAAAGCCGCGACCATCGCCTTCGAGTCTTTTGTTTTCATTATAAATATTATGCATATTCGCGTCTCAATAACGTACTATGAAACAGAGGTTTAGTATTATCAGTTTTATGGTGATGTAAATTATTTGGTTTTTATCCGTATTCCTAGCCTACCTGTGCGCAAGTCTATACTTTCAATATTCTTTATAATTATGTACATTGAGTTACACTATGGTCATAAAGTACCTATGTAAGTAATCAATGTAATGTAATTCGGTGTTTTAAGTAGAGCATGGAGTGCAGCTCACTAGTCTCCCCAACTTCCCACGCGTGCGCGTTATAGTTAGGGTCTAGCGTGTCAAGCGTGCAATCTATACTTATAAAAACCTTTGTCCTGAATGACGGACGGATCAACGCACAGCCTAAACCGCTGGTTGTAGAGGCCTGAAACTTGGAGGGTGTGTTCTTTGTATGACGTAAGCATCCAATAAGAAAGGATTTTCCGAACTTATTATTATTATTATATTTATGTAAAAAATAAATAGTTGATAGGTTGAAACATAAACTCTATCAGCAGAATTTTCTTTGCGAAAGTTTTTAATACGTACCTACTATCCCACTATCTTACTATCATTCTATTTGTTAAAATCTGCAGCCTCCCAAAATCAAATCTTCGATTATAAATTTTAAGGTTTCAAATTCAAATCACGTTATTTTCATTTTCGAGCAGGTGGTTTGGAAATACTTTTTGTAAAAACTACGGTAATTGATGTATTTTTTATTATTTTGTGATCAGAGTCTCCAAGCTAAGTTTATGTTGAGAGTTTTTATACGAAAAATAATAATAATAATATCGTCGGCTTATTGTTAGAAGTCATTAAGCGACAAAACTAAAAGTTTGGGAAAACGCATTTGAAGTTTTGATATGGTTGATTAAAAGGTACAAAAAAATTAAGTGATCTTTTTCTCTTTAAAAGCCTAAAAACACAGTTAGTGATTTTTAGTAATTTATGGTATATATCGTAACTGGAAAATGATTTATTTAGTAAATTTTTTAGTTGATCTAAAATCAACTAAAAAGTAGTAAAATCTAGTAAATTTTTTTAGTTGATCTAAAATCAACTAAAAAAATTTGCTAAATTACTTTCAAAGAGGAACATATTAGTATAAACTATTCATATAGCTTTTAAAATAGAATTATAAGTCATAAAAACACAAATACATGTCTTTTCTGTATAAAAATGTAACCAGTTTGCTTTAAAGGTTTCAACACGTTTTTAACAATAATGGCACCAAATCAGTTCAATCTATAAAATGTTGTAGAAAAAATCTTCTTAGCAGAAGATATATTTATATTATATATTGGCATTAGCATGCCAATTTAGAGGACTTTCTTATTCGTCATTATTCAGTAATATTACTACAATTATTAGGTAATACCATAATAATTATCATGAATTTTACATCTGACTTTAATTATTTTTTTTGCTCGTAATCACAAATTCACAACCTTTCTTATCTATTCTTTATAATTATCATAAATATCCTCTCCTAATGAGCGCCATTGCGCTCGGTCCTGAGCTCGACGCATCTAGCTTCTAGCAGCAGCCTTTTTTTTCCTTTTAAACTCTATTAACTTTTTTCTACCTAACTGGCAAAATCTGCCCGATCTGCACATACTCCAAAACAACTCCAAGAAGGTGTCCATTTACAACGACAGATCTCGGATCAATTCGGTCATAGACCATGACTTTAGTTTTTTCTAAACTCATGCCGAGACCTATCTTTTGCGAGGCTGCTAGGCCGTCCAACGTCTGTTGCAACTTCTCCAATGACTCGGCCAGTAGGACTAGGTCATCAGCGAATCGTAGGTGTAAGATGTTCTCGCCGTTTATGTTTATGCCTATATCTTTCCAGTCCAGTGTCTCATAAGCATATCCTCTAACGCGCTTGTGAACCGTTTCGGAGATATGGCATCTCTCTGTCTCACTCCTCGGCGCAGTTGGATGGGTTTAGGATGCTGGTCCTGTAGTCGGACACTCATAGTGGCGGCTTCGGACAGACATCTCAACACTTCGATATAATGATAGAGCACTTGGCATCGCTGCAAGGATTCCAGAAAAGCCCCGGTGTCAACAGATTCAAAGGCTTTCTCATAGGCCACAAAAGCCAGACATAGGAGCTGATTATTCTCTTCGGTCTTCTGTACAATCTCCCTCACTGTGTGTATGTAGTATATGGTGCCATATGCCTCGCGTAGCCCGGCCTGCTCCGGTGGCTGAAACTTGTTGAATCTTCTGGTAAGAGAAAAGGTTATAGACGTGGCTCAAGATCGAGATGGGTTTGTAATTCTTAAGGAGCCTCTTCTTAAAAAACAGAACCACTAAGCTCTCGTAACTCGCTCCACGCCTTAGGAGTTATCCCACAGTGAATAACAGGTCCTGCAGATCCTGCAAAACAGTCCAGTCTTCATAAGTTTTGCAGAAACTCCGTCATCACCGGAGGCTTTTCCATTTTTCAGCTGTTTCAGGGCCAATACGATCTCGTCTTGGCTTATTTCCGGCAGGTCTTCGGTGTAGTGGCGGGTCAGGGTGGCTCCTGCAAAGCTGCTGAGTGAATACTTTGGACCCTCGGTTTTTATTGCCACTTCAAGGGGTGTGTTGGAGCTGCAAAGGTCGCGCTGAATTATCTTAGCAATGCGCTTGTTCAGGTCTGACCTGTAACGAAGTTGCCTGAGTGGCTTCCTATCTTTTTCTCATGAGCCGAAAAGTTTCATCAGAGAGTTTGGAATTCTTGCCTTTAGGCTGAATAGGCAGCTACCTGCATGTTATAGCGGAGAGGATGGATGGGGATGGTGCCTTCATGAGGCACTGGACGAAAGTGCACACTGTGCAATCGAGATCCAGAGCTCCATTGAGGTATTATGGTTCATCGATACCTATCTCTTTTCATTGTGTTTTAATATGTCTGTAATGTTTTTTGTTTTTTTTTTTTAATTTTGTAATCTTTTTGTAACCTTTTGTAACCTTTTTTTTTTTTTTTTGTGTGTCTTACTATGGCTATAACATATGCACTATCTCTGTTAAGCTGAAATAAATCTTTGAATTGAAATTGAATTGAATTTGGCAGAAATTGACGCCCTCGTCCCTTAACGTTCCAACCACGTTTTGTAGGACCTTATCAACGTCATCGATGGGTTGCGAAGCAATGAATCTATCACCGAGAAGCTTCTTAAACTTCTTTCTATCTTTGGGCTAGTCTATGATCAGATCCGGTATTGAACCTGTTGATCACGGAGACATCTCTAAATAAATATGTGCCTTTTATCCATCACGACGAAGTCGGTTTTGGTCACAGACAGCGTCGGGGCTTCGCCACGTCCACTTCCTGTGGGGCTTCCTCTTAAGGAAAATATAATTTATATACAATAGCTAGTTTATAGCTATACTAAATAAATGGTTAGGTAAGTACTAAAATGTTTCGATAGAAGTAATTAAAGTAGCTATCATGTTTTTAAGAATGGATTAATTTGATAAAAGTCATTTAATGCAGTTAATGAATTCTACCAAACCTCATTGTACAGCTGCATGCGAAAAATAATTGTAATAAACGTAATTAAATGTTATAAATGTTTTTTTTTTCAGAAGAGTTATGCTAAAAGTCTAGATTTGTTTCATTGTTAAAAATTTAAAAAGAGTGTTAATAAATTTATTCAAACCAAGTATGTCATTAATGTCGAATAAAGACTTTATACAGGTGTCATAGCGTTGAAACTAAAAGAGCTAGAAATAAATGGGTTTTTGATTATTGTAGAGCTCTTCCAGGCAAATGAAACGATCTAATAAACGCAGTTAGGGACTTTTTGTAGTTAATTACTTTTCACAATAAGCCGACGATATTCCCATTGCACTGTCTTGTTAAAAATATAATTTTAATTAATTGAAAGTGGTTATTTCCATGTTTATAAGTTCGGATCATTGTTTCTCTTATCTATAATTCACAACCTTATTCGAGCATTAATTGACAACACAGTGATTTTATCTTACAAGTACCTACGCTGATTACCGAAACGCACAAATGACCTTACAAAGCTTATTTGAACTTATTCTTTAACAATATCTTCAAAACCATTTCCATACAACATGAAACCCATGCAAGTACACCGTGGAAAAACTTAACACTTCCATCGAACCTCTTCCTGACACCTCAAGCGAAGGGAGAGCGAGGGTCATCACACCATTCCGCGTCTTTGTTCATGATTCTTCGAGCCCTAAAAAAACAACTATAGCTCTACTTAAAAAAATCTATAGATCTCACACTACGCGCAACTATCAAAGGCAATGAAAATGATATAAAGCACACGATAAAATTTTACTATATCGTACTGACAATAAAGTAAACGGAGCGCAGACTGGCCTCGCGCGTAAATTCCCTTCTACCGGCTACAGATTTTGTCTGCCCGCCTCCTAAGATGGCTCAAACTGTATATTTATGAAATCCCGAGATACCATTTTTTCCGTTTCTTGAATAGCGAACTCAAAAGTTATTGGGAAATTGCCGATCCAAGTCAGCAAAAAAATGTTGAAATTTTGACAAGGTTTGGAAAATCTCAAACAAGTTATCGACCAATTTTGAGAATTCAAATTGCACTTTGAAGCCCTTTGTAGGACGCCCCCCGGCCAGGTGGAGTGACGATCTGCGAAAGGCTGCTGGTAGAAGCTGGATGAATCGAGCTCAGGATAGGGCGCAATGGCGCTCATTAGGGGAGGCCTATGTCCAGCAGTGGACTGCTATAGGCTGATGATGATGATGATGACTCGATCAGGAAAACAAGCATTTTCAAAGTTAAAACTGGAACGCAATACCTAAGTCAGCGTCTTCTTTCTTCATACTAAAAACTAGAATTCAGTTTGAGTATTCATCCACATCCCACTGCTTATAGGCATCTCAAGCTTTGTGCCATCCACCGAGGTATCGGC
The DNA here is from genome assembly GCA_951804965.1 of Horisme vitalbata. Classification (NCBI taxonomy): domain Eukaryota; kingdom Metazoa; phylum Arthropoda; class Insecta; order Lepidoptera; family Geometridae; genus Horisme; species Horisme vitalbata. Next base: position 30,707,965 of record OX638089.1, on the reverse strand, counting down.
ACGCGGATGTGCTGCTGGCAACCCTCTCCGGTACGGTCACCGCTGCCTCTTTCACCCATCAACCCATTAACTTAGACTTCTCCGCCTAATGAGATGTCCTATATATTAATGAAACGAAACTGTATGAGACGAGCTTTGAACCGTGGGGATCGGCACATCAAAGGGAGGCCTATACCCAGCAATGGGTGTTGGGCTGTGGATGATGATAATCTAAAAAAAGGCTAATACCTAAGCTTTTTTTTGAGTTGTAGTTGACTTGCGCGATGGCGTGAGTCGTCTTGAGTCTTCAGTTAGCTAGTGATTTGGTGGTTCTAGTGTACTGCTTTTGGGATAACCAGTGTTTAGTTCCAAGAACCATGAAGAAAGGAGTAGACCAGCGTGGGTTTATATTGGAGGACATGCTTTGTTGACCGTTGATCTTCCTAGTATAATCATAATCATTTATTTAATTTTTAAGTGTAAAAAACGAAAATAACTAAAAAGTTAAAACTTGATGAAAAATGGGAATACAATGTTTTAGCGTTAGTGAAATAATAAAAGTAGATAATATTAGGTTTATAGTAAAAAATGTTTTTAACGAGTTTTAAAGTTTAATAAAGTGTCATAATAATTATAATAATAAATAATGCGGGACGTAATCACACAGCATCATGTAGCCCCAAACTAAGCAGAGCTTGTTTTTTGGGAACCATATGATTGATATACTACACATATAATTTTTGTTTTTGTAAATACATACATATCATACATAGAAAACACCCAGACCCGAGACAAATATCTACAGAACATGCAAACATTTGTCCCGCAGCGGGAATCGAACCCGCAACCTTCTGCGTCTCAGGCGGACTGTCGCCCACTGCGCCACAGAGGCCGAAAAGAAAGAAACCAAAAAAAAGTTAAGAACGAGAGGAGAAAGCCGTATCAATAGGATAGAACCATATGGTAAAATTTTACGATAATCGATGGTTGTATACAATATACATATTACCTTAACAATACAAACCTTAAAATTACAATATATAACTTTTTTGCTAGAAACTGGTGCTTCAAATAGGTTTATAAAAGTGTAGTACAAGTCACCAGTGTCCCTCTACGTAGTTAAATATTAGAACTTCACAATAAGATTGACTTTACGGAATAGTAGTTAAGTATATTGTACAGTCAATGTACATTTTATAGCGAACGCGCCATTTCACACGGTGCTGGCAACATGTACTTATCATTAGAATTAGTTTTAATAAATCAGTTCTCGTTCAGATACGGACTCGGGTGGTCTCATTTAAATACCATCCTTATTATCATATTTATCAATATCATTAGCAATAAGTATCATTTATCACGGAAGTGTAGGGACATCACCTTACATATATACTATAAAGGAAAGTTAAACATAAATTGAACAATAATATGAGAATAAAATTAAAGTAGAAAGGTGTGGGTGTAAGCTGTGTGATGGGAGGGTACGACGAGTAAGTGGTGAGGGTATTGTGTGTTATAACTTTATAAGAGTATTATAGTGAAAAATGCATGTAGGGCAAATGTGTTAAGTGTATGTTACTGGTATGACATGGTTTTGTAATAGTTATGAGGAATGGTAATGGTACAAATTTAAGAGGTTGAAACATGGTTTGTTATCTATGTGGATGATGAGTACGTGACGCTTGTACCGCGGCTATAGAATAGAAACACCAAAGAGGTTGGATCAAGAAATGAAATTTTTGAAACGGTACTTCTAAACATAAAGATAAGAATCAGCAGTTCTTATATTTATGCTTAGAAGAACCGTTTCAAAAATTCTACGCAAGTGAGTGAAGCACGAATCCTAACTATTATAAATAAGAAAGTGAGAATATCCTGTTTGTTACTTCACGCCTTAACTAAGCAACCGATCATCACCAAATTTCGCAAACACGTTGTCAGGGGTAGAGAAATAGACATATGGTACATTTCCTCTAGAAAAAAAACCCTTGACAAGAGACATAGAATAATTTGTTTAACGCGCAAGAGCTCTGCGGGCGGAAGATAGACGGAGTAATATTATTGATTGCATGGCTATCGTATTACTACGGTCATGAAGACCTATTGTGATCCGTATTTTTATTTTACCTCGCCCTTTGAGGCGGAGCCTTCATAGTTCACTGCTGAGCCCTACTGCTGACAGAAACTGTAGCACCTTTTTGGTGTGAATTCTCGTAGCTCCTCTGTGGGCTATAATATAATTTTCGCTACGTTTGTGCATTAGTGGCATTCTAGTAGTAGAAAAAGGGGGAAGTCATCCGCCTCTTTGCAGAACCTGCAGAAAATATTAAAGGAGATAGTAACTCATAAATGCTTGGAGTTGGATAGAATCCGCAACGAGACTATCGGACATAGAACTAAAGTTGCGACATAGCTCAGAGAATTAGCAAGCTGAAGTGGTAGTCCGCTGGCCATATCTGCCAAACCAACAACCGCTGGGGCAAACGAGTGCTTGAGTGGAGACCGCGACTCGGTAAACGTAGTGTAGCACGCCCTCCGGCCAGGTGGAGTGACTATTTGCTTAAGGCTGCTGGTAGAAGCTGGATGCGTTGAGCTCAGGACAGGGCGCAAAGGCGCTCATTAGGGGAGGCCTATGTCGGGCAGTGGACTGGTATAAGCTGATGATGACGATGATGATGACGATGATGATCATGATGATGATGATGATGATGAATAGAATCGCATTCAATCTTAATGTGACCAATTTAAACAGAATTGCCAAAGTTGTATTTCGGAATATTATTTAAGTGCCCCCTACATAAGACAGACCATACCACATTCCTTTTTGGCAACAAATACACCATAAGATGAAGTCAAGTCGCAGTACTCTGGCTGGCCTAAAAACTCCAACAGCAGTATTATTGCCGAAGGGCGCACGCATACTAATGCGGTACGTCGAACAACGAAAGTAAAAGTCGGAAGAGTACGGACCGAGCCGCGGGAGGCGGGCGCGGGGGAGCGGGCGCGGGGGCGGAGCCTTCACGCGGAAACTCCGCCGGAAGAGTGATTAGTGCTTTTACCTGTACTCTCGCGCAGCACACTTCTTAACTGAGAATGCCAGTTACTTGTATCAATATTTTCATTAGGGAAGCCACGTTCTTGACCCCAATCCCGTGCAAAGCCGTGTGGCAGTCCCTGTCCGGCTAACTTGCGGAACTCAACAGGTCGTGTACCTCTAACTAATCAGTGTCGACATCTGCCATTTCCAGAATCCGCTATTTACCGAAAAAAGGGACCAATATCAGAGTTTCACCGCGGGCCGTTTCACGAATGCAGTGTTCTATGTTCAATGCCCACAGAGAACCTTATATCGAAACGGGGCCTAATTATGTGACATCCAAAGCGGACAGGTTGCTTTACATAGACCAGTTAGCGTGTGATGTGCCATTCCTGCCTCGTATCTGTACTCTACAAGGTGTGGCTAAATTTTACATAATTGAGGGCAGCTTTTGTAGTTAGAAGGTTTTGTTATGAGGAAACAATATGTTTATTTTGAACAAAAAACGATGCATTTCAATATTTTTGAAAAAGTTACAGTCAGCCTAGAACCTTCAATGAGGTAAAATTTTGCCCCACCTTATATAGTGCGCAAAATAGCTATGTTATGGGTTGGTTGTTAGAGCGAGGGAGAGCCGGCGGCGAGAGCCAAGAACCCGCGCTTTGTTCCGTTGAAAAGTAAAAGTGGTCGCGCGCATGCGGAAGTGAGCACGTGGTCGGAGGCGCGGGGCGAGAGGAGAAAGTCGCGAAAAGGTCGCAACTTTTTCCCAAATATTCGAAGTGAAAGTTGGAGCGGCCACGCTCGCCTCGATCAAAAGATACCGCGAGCTGCGCCGGCGCACCGCAAGGCACAGGCATGCGAATAATGGACCAGCTTCTAGCGATCGGGAAGATTGCAAATAATTTTGGTTTTAAAATCTCGACAATTGTTTTTTCCTTCTTTACATATTGAGGGTCGTAAGACGGTAGACCTCTTTAATCTTAGAACGGGAGCAACAAGGTCCGGTCGCGCCCTTGATGTTCCATATGAACACGTGCGCGTGACGTCACCCCAACTTCCTGGTCAAACTACGTGCTAAAGTAATATCTATTACTACCTACAACAACCTCAATTCTAATCCAACTAAATATAATAAAGCATCTTTAGCTTTCATCGTAACTATAGGCATAATAAGAAGATAATTCTAGCTTTAATGAATATATTTGGCTAACTAAAGCTAAAATAATATTTATAAGCCATGTTTTTTGTTCCAACAACGTTAGCTGTTGTACTTTTTATATGTGAACACGAGACAAATCTGAATGTGCGGGTAGGTTGGCGCAGGCACAGGCCCAGCAAAGGGTCAACATGTTAATTAATATTCTCGCTTTTGGAATAATTGTACAATGCCAACAGGTCTCTCACCCATCAGATAGCTATGTGGCTACCTGATGCATGTGTACCTAACTCAGATTATCCAGATGATAATTCAGTCTCCTTATTCTGTTTCATACTTTTGTGCTCTGTGCGTGAAAATAGAGTAGCAGGATGTGTCCAGGGAGTGTTAGTTGAGTCTAGTTCGTTTAAAAGTGTACTTCGGGTCCATTGATTACTTTGAGTTGGCGTTTTTAGACAAACTGAGCCAAAAAGGAGAAGATGGCGGCGTGCTGGGGCTTCCTTTTTTCGCGCTAATTGGTTTGTGGACTCTCCGATACTTTGCGGCGCACTATTATACTAAATTATTGATCAATCTGACGATTAGCATGGCGACTACTTTAGAAGAAGTAAAACGATGGAGATGTTAGATATAATTAAATAACCAAGAATTTTCTTACGATTTTGTTTGGAGAAGATTATTAATGAAACATATGAAGTAATGTGTTGCGAAGGTACGGTTGATGACGTTCACAGAGGCGTCGATCGCCTGACTTGCCGGCTTACCGGAACAGTCACGTCCGAGAGGCGCCGGCGCCGGCGCAGAGCCCGCTCTCCTGCCGCCGCGGATTCTCCGCGAGGTGAAAGGCCAAAAACCACCAAAATAACTAAGAGCTCCTCAGCGACCCAAAATTTGGCACGACGTACGTCCGCGTACTTTCTCTTCGAGATCCGCTCCCGCGGCCCGGGCGGGAGCTCGGCGAGGGTCAGCGCGGAGAAAGTGCGCGGACGCCTCCCGCGGGAGGAGCGCCCACTGACCGTTGACGAAGACGTGCTGTCTCCAGATGTGGTACTGACTCCAGCGGTCGTCGTCCTGCGCATGGCCGTGCTGCAGCTGCGGCAGCGAAGGCAGCGGCGGCGGTGGCGCGGGCGGCAGCAGCTGCGGCGGCGGCGCCGGTGGGCCCAGTGGCGCGAGCGGTTGGTGCTGGTACTCCATGCGGGGGCCTCTGGTCGCTCACTGATCACACATCGCGGGCCGAGCGCGGGCGCGCTTTGTGCGCGACGGGCGACGTACGTGCGCGGCGACGTGCGGCGCGCGACTGCCGACGGCCGCCCTCCCGCCGCGCACCAGCCTCCCTCCCCACTTGCACCCCACCCCCTGCTCTGCTCTGCGCGTGCAGCGGCACTCACGTAACGCCGCGAGGCCTGCGACTGCGCAAATACCACGTGGCTACCTCGCATGTAAACAAAGCGACTACTGGCACACTTGACGTTGACACCGCAAACTGCTGTCTTATTTTGACACGCAAATATAGAGCATCCATTACGAATAGCAGATTCCGGACAGGTTTTGTGAACCGGTCACTTATTATTATTAGATAATAATAATTATTATTATTATGTTTAATACACTAGCAGCTTTAAGCTGATCCGTGTATATATTATCTGTACACTTTTTTAATAAAGGTTTATCAAGTATTTTGAATGAGTTCACTGAGGTAGCACTTAACACCGTTTCAGGTAGTTATTCCACTTAATTATTCCATGGTTAGGCAAGAAATGTTTCCTGGACTTGTTGGATGTTAGGGTAGTTTTACGTTTGAGCAAAGTAATGAATGGTTATTTTCATATTAATAACAAAAAAAGGACATCTAACAGATATTTTCATAAAGAGATACCCGTAAAATTAGTATGACGGGTGCTGCGCTGATGGACGTCTGAATCAAAAGGGAGCCCACTTGCCTGGCTAGTTACGAGTAAAGGGATAAGGGAGGCATTCCTGCTCTCGGACGCACTCGCGGGCGCTACGAGCGCGCTACGCCGTAGCCTCCTCTACGATACCCTCAGGGCACACTGGGCGCGCACTGTAATGATAGTATACAATACATCCCCGCTCTAATGAGAGTATGACTCCTTGACGTTTGGTAGTTTTTATTTCTAATATTATTACCAGCGTTTTAGTAGTATCCACATTGGAGGCCGATGAGAGATGATGGTAAAAGAAACAACGTATGACTTCAATACCTTGGAAGATGGACGACCTTTGTTATGAGAACCATCCTAGCACCATCTCGTCGCCATGGACATCAAATGCCTACCTCGATAGGTTTAACATTGTGATTGTGAAGAATCTTATGTCTAAGTATCAGACAAAAGTCCAGGAAATCGACTTATGGAACTCAAGAGGGTGTGGGCGGCACAATTCGAGGCGTGGTGACGATAGGTAAAGCAGGACTATGACCAAATGGTGGTCGAGGGTAGGTAGAAGAAGAGTCAAAAACCAGTAGCGAGATTGGTCGACCACATAGCAAAGGGCATGCTTTGGGCATGAGCATGCCGGTTTTTGATTTAATTTGATTGTAGCACAGCTGTGATTAAAACCCATAACCCACGATGATTTAAAGTCGGGATAAATCCCACTGGGCCACCATGGCTCTTATTAACATTTAGTTACTATACATTGAGTAAGTAATTGTAGATTGAAAAATTGTCTTTATTAGTGTTACAAAACTTGTAAGAAATCTCTTAGTTTGCTGAGATATTTCGTTTCCAGAAAAGTAAGTAGCAGGCAAGCCAGACGTGCCGTGCCGCTGTAGGCGGACAAGTAGCAGGCACGGGCGCATGCAGGCGCGGGCGCGAGTGTATGCGCCACTACCCGCGTGCAGCTAATTGCAGCCGCGCGGTGACCGATTAGCACAGAGCTGAGGCGCGGTAGAGCTGAGGGAGGGGGGGTTATACGCGCGAGATAGCAGCCACAATGGTGTTTACTGCACGCGGCGCGGCCAGGTGCGCCCGCGCACTCATAACATTATGACGTTTTTAGGAATTTCATAACAAATTCTCATTAAAATACTCTTTTCTATGCCGACTATGTAAACACGACTCCAGCAATACAATCATAAGGTCTTTTACTGCCTTTTTTTGTACAAAGTTCGTGTTGGAGTTGGAGAGGACAGACTTCATCAACAACGACCTAAGCTCTGCTTAGTTTGAGGCTACATGATGCTGTGTGATACTGTCCAGCATTATTTATTTATTAATTTAACGAGCGACGATTTACGGGCGTCTTTTAAATTGACACAAGTACATTCGCATTCAATTTATTCAACGAATCAACTGGATAACGAACAGATTGATTTATGGAAATTATCGTAAATATAGATAGAGCTTCCATTCGGTCACCCATCCAATTAGTGGCCGCACCGAATGCTGAATTAAGGAGGCTCAAATCTGCGGGTGATCATAATTTCGAGTTGCTTACAGGAATCCATGCCATTTCGTTTTTGTGAAATAATACGAGTAAAAACTAGTTTGACAAAAATATTTAAATATTTTTTTACTATTGTTACAAAACTGTAGGTTTTCCCTAACATGAATACTTATTTAATAAATAAATAACGGTCTTCATTATCATCATCACCCTATAGCATCCCACTGCTGGACATAGGCCTTCTCTAATGAGCGCTATTGCGCCCTGTCCCGCCGGATCCAGTTTCTACCAGCAGCTTTTCGCAGGTCGTCACTCGACCTGGACTAAACTACGTTTACCGAACCGCAGTCTTCACTCAAGGACTCCTTTACCCCAACGGTTATCAGTTCTTCAGCAGATATGGCCAGCCCACTGCCACTTCAGCTTGCTAATTTTCTAAGGTATGTCGACAATTTTAGTTATATATTATGTCGGATAGTCTCGTTGCGGATTCTATACTTCAGAGAAACTCCTAGTATAGCTCGTTCCATAGCTGGCTCAGCAACTTTATACTGGTAGTCCACCAGTTCAGCCATACTGTGAGTGTCCACGTTTCGGCTCCGTATGTCATGACGGGTAGTGCGCACTGATTGTAAACGTTTTCAAGCATTTCGGTATGGGTGACGAGAATAGTCGACGTAGTTTTCCAAATGCTGCCAAACAGAGCTGAAACCTCCTCTTGGCCTCCTTCTCAAAGTTGCAAAAGCCTTCTCAAAGTTGCACTTCTCAAAGAATAACTGCAAAATCTACCCGAAGTATGTGTACTCCGAAACAACTTTAAGAAGGTGTCCATTATCGACGACTACAGAATATTACAATAACGGAGTATTGAGCATTATTAGATCCCGTAATAGTCTAATGAGGCGCTGAGGGTAGCGCGGCCGCCCGCTCACCGCTCTCCGCTTCTCAACAGTTTATTTATTTCATGGAAAAGTAAGCAATAAAAAAAAATGTACTAAATTAAAAATAATCAAGCCTCCAAAAGTTTTCAATTCGAAAATTTCAATAACGTCCAGAATAACTTACATATTGTAATTTATAATGTATCGATATTATACTGTTACTGTCTCGTATTCATGTCTTATGGAACCCATCGAGATATTTTTTAACCGACTTCAAAAAGGAGGAGGTTCTCAATTCGTAGGAACCTTTTTTTTTCGACTTTTTTTAATGTATGTTCACCGATATCTCCGTCAATTGCAAAAAAAAATCAAAATTCTTTTTTTGTTTAAAAGAGTATAAATACTTCAAAGGTGGTCCCATATAAATTTTATTCCTAAGGGATTGGTACTTTTCCCGGAAAACTCAAAAAGCCTCATTATCACTTGTAATTTTCGCCCTATGATCACCAATATCTCCGTCAATTGTGAACCGATTTTTAAAATTAAGAAAAAGTAAGAAGTGATTTATTTAATGTTGGTTTATTTTTTATAAAAAGTTTATACTTGTTTATTTTAGCCATGATTGATTAAAAAATATTTATTAAAGTTTTCATATAATAAAAATTATAATTTTGCAGTTGTTGTGTCCGCCTTTGTTTGGTTCGAATGTCTGAAATAACGTTTCATATTTATAGATATTGGTAAAAAGCGCGTATGACTCGGTCGTAGAGGACTTCTACATTCATCTTCATTTAAATTTCCAATGGGTATATACCCGGTCGCTGGCGTCACGCTATGGAAATCGTGATTCAGTATTATAACCGACTATTTTATCAATGCATTTTTATATGTGGTAGCGCTCTGCCGAACCCAAGCTGAGGCCACGGAACGTCTCCGAATTTTTTCCACTACAAGGCTCTTATTTACATTGGCCCATATTTGCATTTGGTCATAGAGATGGTCAAGCGCAAACGTACTGCGCCTCGTTACGATATCTGAGTGGAATCTGCGTGTAATCATATTTTCTATGCCCATGTCGAATATCTTAACGTGACGCCATGGCGTGTTTTGGAAAGGCGTTTGTGTTTGAAGCATGTTATGACGTCATACGTTATCGGTAAGCCCCTCATTCTCTATGACACTAAAGACTCCTTGCCGATAACGTGTGACGTCGTAACATGCTTCAAACACAAACGCCTTTCCAAAACACGCCATGGCGTCACGTTAAGATATTCGACATGGGCATAGAAAATACGATTACACGCAGATTCCACTCAGATATCGTAACGAGGCGCGGTACGTTTGCTTTTGGTCATAGGGAATAAGGGCCCAGATCTTGTAACTCCATGTGGTAAGTTGCTGTAGACTAAAACATAATATATTTTGAAAAAAAACGAATATCATAATGTTTATTATGTGAAGACAAGATGTAGCGATAACCTCTGTATCGTGGGTTCGACCCCGACCCGCACCCCGCGCCCGCGCCAGCGCGCTATCGCTCCAGGAACCGGCTCGCCGACATTTACTGCGCTGCAAGGCAGGCGCTGGCGCCGGTCAAGCCGACCGGCGCCGGAGCTCTCCGACAATAATTCGAGCGCTAATTTCACTTTCATGGGGGAGGGGCGGGCGAGAGGGGAGCAGGCTTCTTACTACAAAAAATAAGCAACTTTTCCTTTCACAAAAGAGCGAGCACTTTCACCTCCGCCGAAACCAGCGAGAATATTATTATTCACGTGCGCATTAACATACATGCATATTGCCAGGTTTCACTCTCGATCTCGATGACACCGCCCCCCTTGCCCCGCTTGGGCTCCTCTCGGTGCACCTTTATGTAATTTATGTTTACATTGAGTTAGATTTGATTTAGTTTAGTAGCGCGACCAAATAAATAAATCATGTATTATGAAATTAATATTTACCACTGGCAGTTTTATCTTAAGGTACTCTTCAGTTAATTATAATGTATTTTTTAAATTCCAATTTCTCTTGTTGACGATTTCTTAACTAATGTAATTATGTATGCCATTTATTTCATTTGAATGATGACTTTTAAGTTTAACGAATGCCTGAATCGATTTGGTGTTGTTTGATTACATTTTGTATAAAACTCTAACAGAAAATTATTCCGTTCCATTATTGATCGTAACGCTTTAAATTTAGGTGCCTACTCTGCGAGTGTCCTTGGACTCTGTTAAACATCAAGATAAAACCGGTGTTTGGGATTTTTTACAAAATGATACTTAGGTTAATAAGATTATTTTACAGCACATGCTAAAAGGGTACGTCCGATTTCCGGAAAGTGGGTCACAGGGCAGCGCAGGGGGCCGGGAGCGGGGGCTCTCTGCTTTCTAAACCATTACACGCCCGCGCCGTTCCATTGCATCGCCGAACTAACCGACCCACACGAGAGAAGCCGGCTCCTCACCTCTCTATCTTAACGGCTTACCTATCTCATACTACAGCTTGGATTATTATTTATGATACGATTTAGCTATTTATTAAATTGTGTTAGTACGAAGATATATAGGTTCACAAGCATTGGTCAAATTTGCATTTTGGTAGGTCGACTGAAGCTCTAACTTTCGTTATTTCGGTCGAGGGGCTTATGCCACGAGTATTGGATTTCAAACGACTTTCATCTTTAATCTTCTTCTTCTTCTTCAAAATGTGAGTAAAAAAAAAGAGATATAATATTAATTAATGTATTATGTCGGGTCATGTGTGGTGTTTTATGAAATTTATTTTCCTGAACGTTCTTTATTTTAGGATGGCATTTTTAGACTTATGAAATATGTAGTACGGGTCGAGTTTGGGAATAAGCAGATCCTTGCCGGGCGATGGGTCCTCGCAGACGGACCTGAGGCGGTCCAGCCGTCGAGGTGTGCCGAGGAGGCGCCGGCGCCATTGTGCCGCCGAACAATGCGCCATTGTGCCACCCGCACCCGCACCTGCACCACCACCTGCACCTCCTACTTCATTATCTATACCATTATAGTTCAGGCCTTTGCATCTACTATAGATCATAGATCTATCAAGATAATTGCGCATTGCTTCAGAGCCTGAGGCTTGGCGAGATGGAGTTTGCTCGCCTAGCATCCTTTACTATCCTATCAGTCTCAGCCTAGTAGACCTTATCCACAAGAAATAAGGTCTAGACACACGGGCGGACGCTTTTTACATCTTACTACCGAACCCTAAAAATCAAAATGAAGATATATTATTAAATAAAGATCTACTCCGAGGAGATTCACGCCCGAAATGACTGGTTCATTTTTTTAATTTAATTATGGGTCAGCTCTTTTCGGTGGGACTCTTACAGTATCGGAATAATAGGAACCGACATACAGCTTCACCTCTCCAAAATGCGCAATCACGATGCCCACGAGAGGTTTAGTCTTTGTAGTAGGTAGAGTCTAGCCTTAGAGGTTTTATTAAAGTAAGATGGTTGTATTGTAAAATATTTCCTTTTCAGTTATCTATAAATAAGCAATATAATCTAAAAGTATTGTTTTTTTACTGGGGACGAACACTAGGTACTAAAAACTTTATGTTCGACTATGCAGAGTTTTGAGCATGTAGGACGTATATTTTTTGAGACAAAAAACTATCATAGCACTTCCGGGAGTCAAACCCACACGAGAAGATGAACGTATCCATTGAGCAGAGTCTTTATCGGCGACGTTTCAAAAAAAAACGAAAGGCGACCCGAAAGGCGACCTTGACAGTCGCGCGAGGAGCTGCTTTCTCCCACAGTTTCACATTTGAAAGGTGACATTTACCTTTCGTGGGCTCAAAAGTGATCGTGTCGTCTCCCGCTCCCCGTAGTCGGTGAGCGCTGGGATCAACCCCCTCCCCCCCACCTACGTAAAGCGACATTTCCGGGTCGAACTCGACGATCTCCATTACGTTATTTGATCAAGGATGAGATGAACTTGATGTAATTCGGAATGGTCGCCGAAGAGATCTCGTTTAGTGATCAGTTCATAAGGACAAGGGTTTCCCGCATGCGTGTGGCGGAGGCTGAGGCAAGGTACCAAGCGAAGCGCGGAAAGGTCTTGGTACAACAATACTTCGGTGACGTAGGTATTAATAATATTTATATTATTCTATTTTAAATATTGGTTCTTATAGAAGCAACAGAAACACATCATCTGTGAAAATTTCAACTGTCTAATGTCTAACTATCTAAACTATTTAATCGAACCAACTGGAAAAGTTCACTGAAGAAGTTCACGTAGTCCGATTGATGATAGAACCATGCGGTCAAACCACGTGGCCAGAAGCTAGCTATCACGGTCAGACAGAGAGACGGACAGTGGAGTCTTAGTAATAGGGTCCCGTTTTTACCGGGTATAGAACCCTAATATAATAGGAAAAAAGACAAAATTATTCAACAAAGGTAATCAACGCTTTATATGGGATAGTCTCGTTGCGGATTCTATCCTTCAGAGAAACTCCGAGCATAGCTCGTTTCTTAGCTCGCTAAAAGACATCAACACCGACTACTGGGCTCGGAACAGCAGCAGGTACGGCGGTGTTTTAATCGAGATTGTTCCGGCAGCGTAACCCCGCGCGTCTTAAACCCGCGCCCTTCAGAACCGCATTCACCTTAGCATCGCGCTTCAAAGCGTTAAACTGGTGGACGAGCCGTACCATATTTGGCAAATGTGTGTAGTGTCCAGGTTTTGGCTCCTTTATATCATGACGGGTAGGACGCATGATTGAAAACTTTCGTTTTCTAACATTGCGGTATGGGTGACGAGAAAACTCGTCGTAGTTTTCCAAATGCTGAGATATGTACACAGTACACAATCCAGAAGCAACTTCAAGAAGGTGTCCATTAAAGACGACAGTCAATTTGATCAATGACTATAGTCGAATCCAAATTCATACCGAGACCTAATTTTCGCGAGGCTGATGGTAGACCATCCAGTATCTGTTGCAATTCCTTTTGTGACTGTAAGACAATATCATCTGCGAATCGTGTGAGATGGTTCCATCTTGCGACCTTCCAAGTGTCGAGGTTGAGAAGTAACACAATGTTATGAATATATCCGGATAATATTACTTTTTTAACTGACAGGCTAACAGGTTGTAGTGCCAGTTATAAATCTAAGAGTTCCTTTTATTTTGATGATGGTGTTTCGATTTAACTGTTAGTTTTTGTAATGTTTTTTTTTACAGTGGATGTACTTGCGTCTAACCACAAACTTACCTGATGTTAAGTAACATTGTGGTCTAAGAAGGAACACGAAGGTCCAGAAGACACCTATGACTTAAATCATCATCATCATCATCATCATCATCAGCCTATAGCAGTCCACTGCTGGACATAGGCCTCCCCTAATGAGCGCCATTGCGCCCTGTCCTGAGCTCGACGCATCCAGCTTCTACCAGCAGCCTTTCGCAGATCGTCACCCCACCTGGCCGGAGGGCGTCCTACACTACGTTTGCCGAGCCGCGGTCTCCACTCAAGAACTCGTTTACCCCAACGGTTATCGGTTCTTCGGCAGATATGGCCAGTCCACTGCCACTTCAGCTTGCTAATTCTTTGAGCTATGTCGATAACTTTAGTTCTATGTCGGATAAACTCGTTACGGATTTTATCCTTCAGAGAAACCCCGAGCATAGCTCGTTCCATAGCTCGCTGAGCGACTTTAAACTGGTGGACTAGCCGTACTGTGAGTGTCCACGTATGACTTAAATAGTCCCGGATTATAGTTATCAGGAAAGACAGAGGCCGGTAGAGAGATCCAGTTTTTGTATGCCCTTAGTGTTTTTGTGGTTGAGTGAGAGCTGGTCAATGGTTGATTATCGCGGGGCAAAGAACTATTTGTGCGAGGTAATGGACAGCGCCACCTCGGGGCCAGGGCTCAAGCACGCGGCGGTAGCGCTCGGCGTCGCCGTCAGAGGGCCGCCCAATCCCCGCTCTGATCGTATCTAGTACCTACACGAAATGTGTACGGTAGGTACCTGTACTACGCATAATACGTATAATTGTCTATTGGACTATATAAATACTAGCTGCCCCACCCGCAACTTCGTTTGCGTGTATTCTTTCTGTATGTATGTGCTTTCACGTAATATGTTTCCCGAACATAGTAATTTTACACGGAACCCTAATATGTACGGAATAAAACGCTATACAAACATTACCTACCTATCCGTACCCGTTCCCGTACCCATACCCTTTATGTATGGAAAGAAAGCAGTGCCACGCGTTTTTCACTAAATGGCTCTACTTCGATTCCATATAAATTTGCGTAAACGCAAACGCGATCGAGCTGGTAGAAAACTCGCACTAGGCACTCTGTAGTGAACAATATTAATACAAAGTATGAAACCAATCGAATGACACGTTTAAAAGTTACCTTAAACACCCCATTGCACCTCGTTGGATAAGAGTATATCCTTAATGTCTAGTGAAGAATATTTTTGCACAAAGTTTCAAACCGATCGCAGGACGCGCTTAAAAGTTCTGATAGAAACTTTGACAACTCATTGCACCCCTTTTAAGAGGTACTTCTGTAATCATTTGTGGTGACGAATGTTTATATAAAGTTTCAAACAATTGAACGATGTGTTTAAAAGATCACCTAAAACACCGCATTGCACTCCTTTAATGTTATATTCGTAACCATCTGTAGTAAAACTTACTTCATTGACCCCGTTTAAAAAGTTGATCTTTAACCATTTGTTTAGAATATTTGTACAAAGTTTTAAACCGATCGCACAACGCGTTAAAAATTTCTCTGCTGTACACACATTTTTAACCCATTGCACCCCCTTAAAGGCGTAGTAATAGATATTCCTCATATCGTCTCATATTACATGAATTGAACAATATTTATGCCAAGTTTCAAATTTAAATTCAGGGAATAGGATTATTCATTGAAACATTTTACTCCTTTTCACCCCCTATAGGGTAATTTTGTTTTTTTTTTATATTTTTAACTTTAAGCACTTAGAAAAGCGTCTGTCATATGTTTTGAGAGATTCTAACCACACATAAAAAAATTACCCAAAAAACTTTGACAACCCATTTCACCATAAGATACTTGTTTAAAAACATAGTAAGCGGTTATTTATTATTTTGGATTTAAAGTGTTTTGACAAGGTTTCAAGTAAATCAAAACACGCGTGAAGATTTTTCCATACAAACCTTAACACCCCATTACACCCCCAAATCAAAGAGTATTTAACATTTTCAATGATACTAATTTTAATTGATTGTATGGCCAGGTTTCAAGTTTCTAAATTGAAGGAATACAATGTTTCATACAAATGTTTTTACCCCTTTTGACCACTTTAGGGGTTGAATTTCCCAAAATCGTTTCTTAGTGAGCGCCTACAAAGAATACTTGTGCCTTTCAAATTTCTAGACCCTGTAGTTTCTGAGATTTCGTGATGAGTGTGTCAATAAGTGAGCGAGTGGACTTCTCTTTTATATATATAGAGATTTTGTAAAGAGCTTGTAATACTGGTTAAGGTGAATATTGTCGCCGGGAGCAGCGTATTAGCGTGAGATCATCTCTGTGGTGGACATGATGTAGTCAGTGGTAAGCAGCAGACGGCGCGGCGGCGCGGCGGCGCGTCGCGAGGTGACGGCGCCCGAAGGGTGGGCCGGGGTCGGAGCACGCGACCGACTCACGTGGCGAGAGCCCGTGTACCACCTAACACCCCCTCCCGCCAACATCCGTTAACTATACTAAACTAATCAAATTTAATTGGTTTGATAGTCTTGATACAAGAATCCCTGGCCCAGCTGGTCACATGCGAGTGCGATTGAAGATTCTACCTGTGTGAATTACCAGTAGTTCATTAGTAATTCGTTTTTTCCTTCCTTTCAGAATACATTTTTAATGTGAAACATCTTATGACAGGAGTAGACCATTGGAGTGGCGACGCTGCCGAGGTTCGCAACGCTCGCTTAACTTTTTTAATGGTATCTTTAGATGGAGCAAGTTCATAACCCACCTGATTATAAGTGGAAACCATTAGGTACCTATCACAAAGCATTGCATCGTAGATCACGCTTGTTTGTCCATCAACTTGAGGCATGAAGGTGTTAAGCCTCTTTTGCGTGTAATTGCACCAGCACCCACACCCTTCACACCAAAACATAGCTAAGCTGATTAACGGCAGAAATAGGCATGGTGGCAGTACTTCCCGGATGAGCCCTTCATAAAGAGCCCTAATACTACTACTTGGAATTTGAGTTTTGAGTTTTCATATTTTGGTACAAAAAATAGCCATGCTCACTCCGAAATGAAAATATCTTTATTCAACAGGATCCATGGATCACTTTGAACTTGTCAATTATTTTTTGATTTACACCAAATCATTTATCGCGACCAAATAGAAAATAAATTATTTTTCACTTCTCTTGCTCAAAAAGTGTATCATAATAGTGTAGCTCAGCGGGCCTAAAACTCGAGTTTAATACCTCGGGCTAAAAAGTATATTTTCTTTTTAATTTTTGTCTAAAATCATCAGCCCGTACAAAGCATTCGTTCTCTTACATAAAAACTCGACTTCTTGGTGCTCCGTCAATCTTTTTTTTTTGAAAATAGAACCGTCTTGGTGATGTTTTATGAAGGTTGATTAATTTTTAATAAAATTTCTGAAAATTGTCTAATTTTGAATTGTTTTATTTTCTCGCAATCGAATTGAAAAGTAGAGTGTTTTACTCGGGCCAAAACCACCCATTATAACTCGGTCTTGTCATCCTCCCTCGCTACGCTCGGGAGTATAACAACCTCGTATATAATGGAATGGTTTAGTCCCTTGTAAAACAATCTACTATTATTTATTTATTTTGCTTCGGTATTGACATCGACAATGCAAGGAGTTCAAGCATGCAAATATTCTTTTTTTTTTATGTTACTTGAAGATGGAACAAGCACATGGTCCACCTGATGTTGAGTGGTAACTATTACCTATCACAAAGCATTGCAACATAGATCACGTTTTTTGATACGTGCTCTACGATGCAACGCCCTGCGTCCATCAACTTGAGGCATGATGCATATTCATATTCAATGAAGGATGGTTAACAGTAAAACAATATGTCAAAAGGTCTTAAATAAATAATTATAATTATTTAATATTGAACAAGGAGTGAAGCAGGGTGACCCTCTTTCCCCCAAACTCTTCACAGCTACTTTAGAAGAGGTTTTTAAAACTGTTACACCTGGTTGGAGAGATAGGGGTATTGTGTTAGGCGAAAAAAGGTTGACCAACCTTCGTTTTGCCGATGACATAGCCCTTTTCTCCTCTTCCGCCACCGAACTTGGTCTAATGCTTAACGATCTAAACACCGCTAGCCTCGAAGTTGGCCTTAGCATGAACATGTCGAAGACCAAAATAATGACGAACACCACACAACACCGGTTAGAGGTAGAGGGCAGTGAGGTTGCATACGTCGATGAGTACATATACCTAGGCCAAATAGTGTCCTTCCAGAGCAGGCAAGATTCCGAAATAACAAGACGCACAGAGAACGCCTGGAAGGGATACTGGGCAATGAAAACGCTGATGAAGGGCAACCTTCCTCTCACTCTCAAGCGTAAACTCATGGACGTGTGCATCCTCCCTATCCTCACCTATGGTGCACAAACCTGGTCTATGACAAATCTCCAAAAGGCCAAACTCGGGGTTTGCCAGAGAGCTATGGAGCGTAGTATTCTTGGCGTCAAGTTAACAGACAGAATTAGAAATAGTGAACTACGCTCCAGAACACAAATCGCAGACGTTGGGCAACAAGTCGGCAAAATAAAATGGGACTGGGCAGGCCATATCTGCCGCATGTCGGATGAGTTCTGGGCAAAGGCTGCCACTGATTGGATCCCGCATGGCATCAGACGACCACGTGGCAGACCGCGGCGAAGATGGAGAGACGAACTGGACTCCTATATGGAAGACTGGCAAAATACAGCACTCAATAGAGAGGAGTGGAAGGAGGGAAGGGAGGCCTTTGCCCTGCAGTGGGACAACTCAGGCTTATAATAATAATAAATAATTTAATTAGGCACAGCAGTCTTCATCGAAAACAACAGTACACTCTCATCACGAAACATCAGAATCTACATGGCGTAAACATTTAAAATTTGGCACAGGCAGTCTTTGAAAAGTGTAGACCCTCACTATGAAACGATTTTTGAAAATGTATACCCCAAGGAGTTGTAAAGGTTTCAATGTTAGCTGGAAGCTTGAGGTCTTTATCCCTCACGATGACCAACCAGCTTGGGGAGGATCGGTTGTTTCATTTGTTTTGTTATTTTTAACTGGTCTAGTAATAAAGATTTAAATTTGGAATCATTGACCAAAAAAAATAAACGTAATTAGAACTGACTAACACAAGCACAACCGATGAACGAAGCACTCAAACATGGTCAGTTATTAATTTGGGTAATAAGATTTGTTAAAAACTTCTTTGTCAGGTAAAAGTCAGACAATAATTAATCTTCCTTTTTTTTCTTCACACTGGCTGAGATAAAAAAAAAACACTGGCTGACAATGCGACCAAGTTCAATAGACGTGCGGTTGGGACACGGTAGCACTACTGGAATTGTTTACATAATTTTGTCGGTTTATATATGTCTCCTTCGTAACCAGTGTAAATTGAGCGGTGGGGTAATTTTAATTTGTGTTTTAAATTGAATAAATACTTACCGATGAAACAATATTCCATCTATTTTTAAATTAGAAGTTCGACTAGTTTTGCCACACGATATTATTGAACAATATATAAAATATATAATATATACATGTTTTACAATTTATTTTTTGTCACCTGACAACCAGGCGCGGATACTAGGGACAAACAATCAGCTGTTGAATTTCATGTGTGATGGGAGAGTTGTATTAGTGTTAAATAAAAAATACCCCACATATCACTCTACACGCTTTTACTTCGATGGTAAGTAGAGAGGGTACCTCTGGATACTAGATTTAAAAGTGCAGGCTAGTCAGAAGGTTTTAGTTTTTTTTGAGTCTGTGCTGATCGTTACAATATGCCTATTTATACAGAAGCTAATAATTGTAATTTATTTGCTAAGACTGTTTGCAAAATTATAACCAATTAATTGACTAATAATAATGACTGATCATATTGGTACATTACATAATTGACTAACTGTGTAAAAGTACCTTTAGTATTTTAGTTTTAATAGTTGATTCTGTGGTTTATATTGCCTGAATAGTAAATCTATAATGTACATCAGGTATAATGTAAATCCAAATTCAGGTACCTTCAATCCGAGGTTAATTACATAATTACCGTGTACCGTGTACCGTGTACCTATGGAAATTATATGTGGTACTGTTTCGTTACTAAATACCATGTGATAATATCCAGCATTATTTATTACAACGGACGTAGACGACCATTTCGCAACGTGATTTCAATGAGCCGCCGATGAGTATGCCGAATCGCCGCGATTGTTATACTCGTAATACAGACTTATAATTGTTATTTTAACAAAAAAAAACCATTAACAACCTGCGCACATTGGACGACAAACGTCAGCGATTAGACGCTACAACAAGCAGCGGGGGAGAATTTTCAAAGCTCCGCACGGCGCACACGGCGACAATCGCGACGGCAAGATATGACAGACGCTCGCGACTAAGCGCGACGACAAAGCGTCGTGTTTGCGAGGTCTGTAAAACTTTTAATTTTATCTCGTTATCACTTTTTAAAGCCACGAGTTACCAAAGGTTAAAAATCCAGTATAAGCAAACATCGCAAAAATCTTTATTAATGCAGAAGCATAGAGTACTTCGTCGATTTATACATATCATACAATTTTTTCTTAAAAAACATCAAATTTTCGAAGTATTTTTTTTTCAATTTTTAAAGGGAAAACGAAGCGTCATCGGTATAATATATGATCGATGGTTAATAAATCTACCAGACCACTCAGAAAGTATTGCAAAAAACTCTCCAAATTTTTTGTGAGCTAATTAAATTACAGTGTCTCATTAAAAATGGATCTGTGCCGGGATTATTTTCGCGCAGAGCTGATCTTCAGCACGCGCACGGACAAGAAATAAATTAAGGGATATCGCACATAAAGTTAACTGATCCCAAACTAGGCAGAGACTATACTATGAGACTTACACAAAACAAACATCTATGTTCTCCACACAAATGCTTGTCCTGGATGGGGCTTGAACCCTCGATCTACAGTACCTACAGGGCAGAACACAGACCTACCGTTACCAACTTAGCTATGAAGCCAGTCAAGTGCTTACACAAACCAAAATCGTACCTGTTGTTGGTTGGTTTTTAAAGTTCTTTTTTTTTTCTTACGCTTCCTGTATGTATGTGCTTTCTTGTAAAATGTTTCCCAAACATGGTAATTTACACACGGAACCCTAACTATCTACGTCTCACTCCCTTTTTCGTGGCCGTTCTCGCTCATGTTCCTCTTGGTTGCCAAGAAATAAATTATTAATGGTGAATTTTTATATACCTAAGTTGAGACAACAATTGGTGAACATTTTTTGACCCCTATACAAACTTTGCCATACGCGTCAACGCGTATCCGCGTTAGGGGTTTAATTTTCAAAAATGCCATCTCATTTAGTGGTTTTGCTTTTAAAAGCGCCCTCCTTGTACAAATGGATCCTTCCCATTACATCCAAACCCATTGTTCTTGGAAAAGAAAACTTTCATACATTAGTTCCCAACCACATCCACGAGCATTTTAATAATAAATTATACATTAGTAACCACTTACATCCAGGCCATTTTGAGGTAGAGTCAGCACGAGAATCTTTTGATAGTTTAATAAAGGTAGATAGGTAAGGTATGAATACTAACAACGTAAAAGTGGAGGTTTGTCTGCACTTTTTGTTGTTTAGTTTTAAGAATATGTTAGGATAGGTTTTAAATTATGTTGGTACCTAATAATGTTTATAATCTGTGATTTCGTTCTTTTCCTTACGAAATCACAATTCAAACATAATTTAAAACCTATCCTAACATATTCTTAAAACTAAATGATTCTCCATTATGACAGATACAATCACCCCTCTCCCTCTCGCTCGCACTATTCAACATTTTAGAAGATATAAAATCACTGAATGTATTTATGCAAAATAACAAACCTTCACGGCCTAGAAAATAACAATACGAAGGTTCAGCAATAATATCATTTTGATTCTATCACGTTTTCTTACCAAAAAACTTGCACCATTGTGATCAATTTTGGTGCTAATTTTTTTGGAAGGAATACGTGTTGGGTCCAACATGATATTCTTGCTGAACCTTTGTATTGTTATTTTCTAGGCCGTGAAGGTTTGCTATTTTGCATAACTACATTCAGTGATTTTATATCTTCAAAATGTTGAATAGTGCGAGCGAGAGGGAGGTTTCACCCTTATAGTCGCCTTAATGTAAAATATAGGTACTTAAAACTAATAGATTATTTTTATATGAGGAGAGAGCCGGTTAAGTTGCTTCCTGATTGGATAATGAAATTTGTCTGTTTGCTTGCAAGCTTGGCTAGTAAACTATGAATAATGCCTACTTAGCGATTATGTAGCAGTTTTTTGGTTTATTTACGACGAATTACTTGCTCTTTTTCTATTAAGGTAGGTAATCTTTTTAATTAAATCTTTACAAAAGGTATGATTTAAATTAAAATGTACTTGCTAATAATGACATCCAAATTGTGTTCGAGCCAAGGATTATTTTAGACTAGCAATTTAAAGATTTAAGATCGTCGTCAAGTATCTACAAATAAAATATAAAACCTTCCTTATGTTGACTGTACTAAAACATTTCGTGTATGAGAATGGGAATAGGTTTTTTTAATTTTATAAGAGCTTCTGGATGAGAGTGGGACTCTTTTTCGGATGTGATGGGAATGACCCGAACAAATAGGTATGGAAAAATGAGCATACTGTTCCAGGGCACTCTAGTGTACAATAAACTTCCTAACAAATTAAAAGAATATATTAAAAACTCAATTCAATACTCACAATAAAACATATTAGAAAAAAAAGAATGGTGTATATGTACTAACTTACCTAAATTAAAACATTTATTTATAATTATCAATATATAGAATAAGTAACCATAAGTTAAGGTTCTTTTAATTTATTTTTGTATATTTTTATGCTAGCAAGCCATCGAGATAATAGATATTAGCTCATGGACTCATAATCTCGGCAGCTTACGCACACAACTTAACAACTCAGTGACACCGTCTCAAACCACACGCACACTACAAGTCTCTCGTCACACACCTTCGCACCTCGCTTGCTTATGTTTGTTGCTACACTACTCGCACACACGCACTAGCACACGGCATACAATCAACGTGAATACAAAACCACACAAACACTACAAAAGATCGCGAGTCAAGCGACGGTAGTAATAGATACTTTTGGGCAAATACTTACATGTAACAATATATATCAATGCTTACATGCAGTTATGGTTTGAGCGTTTCATTAGGTACTACACCTAATCTTTTATATTATAATATGAAGCACCTACTTATTTCAATAATGTTTTTGCATGCTCATGAGCTACTAGCCTAAACTTACTTAAGAACTAGAAATTAAGTCTCATTTTAAGTGGACTGTTATTTGTTCTTATGAGAATAAACTCTTTAAACTGAAAAGGAAGCTACACTCCATTGAGTTTTATATCTTTAGCGTTGATTCCAGTAAAATACTTTTTCTGCTATTTATATAGACTAGGTGACCCGAACGCAACTTCGTTTGCGTAAATACTCGTTTCACGATCATAGTTATTTATACACGATATATACTAATACATAGCGACGCGACGCCGTGATGACCTTTTTGTAACTTTACTATTTTCAAGCATTAGAGAGACACAAGATGTAGGTCTTAGTCGGCTTGTTAGTCGTTAAGCCAAGTTTATAAATTATTGATAAATATATAATTCTAAACAATTTGCATTTTTATTAACTATTACATAATTTTTTTTTTTTTTCAATATTTCAGTGTCTATTCATTGAATAACACTTACCTACCCGTGTAATTATAAAAAGGGAAATACTTTAATTATATTAAAAATGTGTTTCTTTTCTTTTTAATTAATTAGGAAGTATTTAGTAAAAATAAGATAAGAATTAATTAAAGTCGCTCAGCGAGCTATGGAACGAGCCATGCTTGGAGTTTCTCTGAAGGATAGAATCCGCAACGAGACTATCCGACACAGAACTAAAGTTGTCGACATAGTTCAGAGAATTGGCAAGCTGAAGTGGCAGTGGGCTGGCCATATCTACCGAAGAACCGACAACCGTTGGGGTAAACGAGTTCTTGAGTGGAGACCGCGGCTCGGCAAACGTAGTGTAGGACGCCCTCCAGCCAGGTGGAGTGACGATTTGCGAAAGGCTGCTGGTGGAAGCTGGATGCGTCGAGCTCAGTACAGGGCGCAATGGCGCTCGTTAGACCTATGTCCAGCTGTGGACTGCTATAGGCTGATGATGATGATGATAGTTAAACACTGCGCGCACCCTGCCCTCTATCTCGAAAATGGTTCAAGATATTAAAAAAATGTTTAAACAAAAGTTATAGAAAATTTAATTTTCTACAATATTTATAAAGATATAAATAGCATAAAACCCATAGGAAACATGATATTTGCAATAAATCGATATTTTTACCTTTGACCTTGGAATATCTGTAGGAGCTAACACCTTACGATAAGTAGGTTTTGAGACAAGTTTTAGAGTGCTCAAATAAAGGTTTATACAAGTTTATAGCCGACTATCTCTCATTCCGAGGTGAAACTTCTAATTTTCCTGGGCTATTATAGGGTATATGTGTAGAAAGGCTCTGTCTTGCGGCGTTTTTCGTCGAGAGCTTCGAGAAAAAAGTATCCACGTAGGTACCAGTGATAACTCCGACAACAGTTGTTTTCCCTCCCCACCCCCTCCCCCTCTCCATCTCCCTCTGCACTCCCACTCTCATACCCATTCCAATTCCAAAATCTATCTCATTCCCGATCCTTATCCCGATTGCTATCCCAATCCTATTTCCATTGCCAAATGCAGAAAAAATGTTTATTTCATACCTAAAAGAATAGGTATGATGAATGTTTAAATATCCCTTAATTCAGAAATGATTTGTTCCCATTGGTTCCCCATACAAACTTTCATCCCTTATTTTATCATCAAGTTTTATTTTCGCGACTTGTCAGTAATCATAACAAATTAAATCCTAAAACTAAAGACAATTTAAAAAAAAAACCTAATTACAAATAATGTAAGAAAATTTGAAATCCTGCTGTGTAAGGGCTATTTACCATTGCCAACGTCGTGCGCTTCTGCTTAGAAGCACGCGTATGGTATGTATACGACATGATTCAAATTTTCTTACCATATTTGTTATTTCGTTTGTTTGAATATATAAAATGTTGAAAAATGGACTTTAGTTTTAGGATTTACGCCATTACAGCACCAACCTGTATACCGAAATTCATTAAAATCGGTTCAGCTGTTTAGGTTTGATAACATAATAGACAGACATACAAACAGAGTTACTTTCGCATTTATAACATTAGTTAGGATAGTTTCAATAGATCTATGATGATGGGTTTATTTATTTTACTGAAAATATTTGTGATTCCGCGCAGTAAAATAAAAGCAAACGAAGTTGCGGACGGGTCAGATACCGCGATATATAATATCCAATCCATAATCTATTCGTCCGCATAAGGCTAACCTGGGCAAAAATGTTTGGCTTTTTTTAAGCCCTATGAAATTATTTTGAACGTTTATTGAAGCAATTTATTTACATAGGTAGTACAAAATGTATGGAAAAGTTTTTAACTTCTGCTATCCCGATCCGATTCGGTGGATTAATGAAATGATACGAATAAGAAATTTGTATCGATTCAGCCTTCGATAGCTGATGACATTTTATATGATGATGTTACTCTGTTATAGTATACATTCAGATATATGAAAATACATAAGCTATGAGACGATAATAACCTCGGGGAAGTACAATGGCCAACAGCAATCTCCTTCCTCGCATTAACATTGTTCATTAAATCTGTTCTGTTCGGGGTGAAGTGTCGCCACACAGAAGAAAGCATCCCACCTAGAATTGTGTACAAGTGTATCAACGCAACAAAAACTGTACATATAAGCTAAAATTTTTAAGAAAATATTGGGTGTTTCTGGAACTATTTAAAATAAACTATTAAACAATAGAGCCGAAAATATACATTTAATGTAAAAAGTTTTCTAAATTCAAAATAGAATTGTGTACAAGTATATCAACGCAACAAATAAACTGTACTATAAATAAGCTAAAAGCTTCAGAAAATATTGTTTGTGTATGTTATCTGGAACTTTCCATTTTTATTTTAAAATAAACTATTTAACAATGGAGCCGAAAATATACATTTAATGTAAAAAGTTTTCTACACTTAAAATAGAATTGTGTACAAGTATATCAACCTAACACATTAACTGTACTATAAATAAGCAAAAATTTTCAGAAAATATTGTTTGTGTGTGTTGTCTGGAACTTTCCATTTTTATTTTAAAATAAACTACTAAACAATGGAGCCGAAAATATACATTTAATGTAAAAAGTTTTCTACACTTAAAATAGAATTGTGTACAAGTATATCAACCCAACACATAAACTGTACTATAAATAAGCTAAAATTTTCAGAAATTATTGTTTGTGTGTATTGTCTGGAACTTTCCTTTTTTGTTTTTAAAATAAACTATTGAACAATGGAGCCGAAAACATACATTTAATATAAAAAGTTTTCTACACTTGAAATAGAATTAATTATATTCTTTTGATATACAAAAATTCTATTTTAAGATTACAAAACATTTTACATTAACTGTTTAATTAAGGCTCCATTGTTTATTAATTTTTCACTTTTTTGGTTAACTGTTTAATTAAGGCTCCATTGTTTATTAATTTTACTTATTAATTTTTATTTCATTTTTTTGGTGACGCAGTCTTTTCTATTTTTACTCGACTACGGCAAAGCCAAAAAAAGGTTACAATTTTAGCAGTCTATGTATGTGTTAATGTATGTATGTATGTAACATACATACCTCGTAAGAGTAGTTAGTTTTAGAGCACAATTATCAAACCGTTGATCCAATCTGCATGAAATTATGTAGGTCAATGGTTGTATTTGAAATATTTGCTAGTATATGAGGTGATTCGGAGAGGAGGACGCTGAGATATGGGGTTTCAAATGGAGGCAAAATAAAGTTAATTGGGGGGTATTCTAGAATGCATTATTTTGGTTTTATATTTTTTTTTTTACCATGTTAGCTACCTATATCCCACTGCTGCTTCCCTCTATTTTTACCAGATATTACGAATAGCTATCCCGGTTTATTTTCATCCAATCAATTAGAAATTTACCCTGTTCATGGTCTCCTTTAGTTTTAGATTAACGGTCGCCTGGAAGATATCGCTTTTGCGATAAGACCAAGTCAATTGCAGGACCTTCTAGCGGTTCTATATTCTATATAGGTACATTTATGATTAAGTATCATGCATCATGTATCGTTTATATTAACGTATTTAAGTATGTTAATGTCTGTATGGTCCTCAATAAAGTTATTTATTCATGCCGTCATCTTAGTTTTGGTCTGTCGTGTCGTCTTCATGCTGTATCGGGGCTCCATTTAGCTCGCATGCAGTGGTTACATAATCATAATCATTTATTTTGCCAGAAGTATGTAACAATATGCCTTACTTAAGGTCATTCTCATTTTGGAAAAAAGCACTTTGTCTATGGATTTTCTAAAATATAGCAGCTAAATAATGTTATCATGCTTTGTATTAATAATATATAGATAACATACTATTATTCTAGAACAAAAAAATATATAAGTAGTCCATAGTTTTGTTTTTATATTTAAGTTATAACCATCAAAATTCCGTAGATATGACACTTCTACACTAGCTTTAGGCTCCCCGCAGATGACCGTCTTTTTGTAGGACAGAAAATCGGACAGTTAGGGAGGAGCACATAAGTATTTTATGTTCTATTACTTTTTTTCGTAAAGTTCATAGTTTTGGAGTTAGTGCACTTTCAAATATGTATGAAAATTTCGTTTTCTTATATAAATACGTACAATCCAATTCCAACCATTTTGGCTTTTAAGGCCTTACTTCCTCCATCAATCTAACCTGGTTGGTATACGCTCAGGCCATGACGTGTTCCTCCCTAACTGTCCTAAAAAATCGGAGGAAAAATCGGTCGTGTGCTTAAAAAGAAATCCTGAGTTTTATTTCTCAAGTGAATTTATAAAAAAAAGAGTGCAAATATGATCTGGAATATATCTACTATTTATTTAGAATTACCCATTTATCTATTAAATCTACACACTTCACCATTTATATGGTATGCAAAATTTTACGCTTGCCTATAGGTCATAATTGACTTATTTATTACATGAATTAGTGTTCCATACATAGATCTTTTAGTTCCATATGTTATATCGACTTGACGTCTTAATAGAGAATCGTCTGAGGCACCGCGGCGCGACGCCGGTAGCCAGCCGGGCGGTAGTGCGAGAGTCACGCCGCGCCACGCACGTGTCGCCCGGGTTCGCTAGTGGCAGTTTCTTTTTCTATTCTGTGTATAGTGATTGGTTTCGCTCGCGTCTATGCACATTGTTGTATTGTAGCCGGTCATTTATAGACAACGATACATTTTGATAGATAGATAGATATACATTTATTTTAAACACACACATGTAGAATATAGGTTCATACAATAACAATCATCAGTATACAAACCAAAAATAAAAAGATAACTTATTCTTACATTTGTGTAGGCGAAAAAAGGTCCATCTCAGCATTTGCTACTACACTAATGCGGGCAGCGCTGATTTTTACATTTGCTTTATCTCGAAGGAATAATGCGGTTTATTTTCAAAAGTATTATAGAAAATGTACTTTATGTAATTCTGCCACGTACAGGTTTACCCGAGGTTTCCTAGATTACTACCCCGGGTGTGATTCTACTCGTTAAACTAAAGGCAAAAAAAATAAAGGTTTAGAAAAAAATCTAAATAATATTGACTGTACCAGCTTAACATTTTTCGTTTTTAAGTTTCCGTACCCAAAGGGTAAAAACAGAATCCAATTACAAAGACTCCACTGACCGTCTGTACGTCTGTCTCATGAACCGTGATACCTATGCAGTTGAAGTTTTTACAGATAACGTATTTCTGTTGCCGCTATAACAACAAAATACTAAACACAGAATAAAATAAATATATAAGGGGGCTCCCATACAACAAAAGTATTTTTTTCCGTTTTTTCTGTCACCAGGCTGTATCATGAACCGTGATAACTAGACAGTTGAAATTTTCACAAATGATATATTTCTGTTGCCGCGTTTTTTGCTCGATATTTATATATATATTTTATCACTTAGTTTGAACCATTGATATATACTGTTACTATCGTAACGTTTGAACCATCGAGAAAAATGACAGGAGATGCAAACCTCGAGGCTAGTTTTCAAGCTATTAAACTTGTACTATCCTGCCTTGCTATCCTGGCAACGTGCTTGTGCTTTAAGGCCAGTAAGTACCATTGAGTTGGAGTTTGAGTGAATAATTCACTTTTAATCAATAAAAGTGAGTATACAAAGTGGGTAAACAAATATTTGATTCCTTATAAAAATCTCCCACAATACTCGGGAAAACTGCATATCTTTTTGATAGCAACATTAAATAGCATGAATTATTTAATTGAATTGTCTATAATAATTAATCAAACATGACAAACAAAACTTGCCATGTTCGAAAGGAAAGTTCTAAGAAAAGTGTTTGGTCCTCTCAGAGATGGAATCAATGGGTTTCGCCACCGGATGAACCATGAATTGGACGCGTTCATAAATCAGGAAGCGATCGTCAGATATATTAAATCACAACGCCTGAGATGGGCCGGCAATGTGCTGAGAATGGAGGAAAATACGGCACCCAAAGTTATCACCGACTGGAAGCCACAGCAGAAGAGACCACGAGGGAGACCATAAAAGAGATGGTGTGACTGCATCAAAGATCTTAGGGCCATGGGAAAGTTTAGCAACTGGAATAGGAAAGCCAAGGATCGAAGCGAGTGGCAATCCGTCGTAGAAGTGGCCAAGATCCATAAAGGGTTGTACTGCCGAAAAAAGTAAGTAAGTAAGTCTTTAATAATTTTAATAATTATTAACAAAGCATGAATAAATGAACATTAAATAAGTTATTTCACGTGCTTCTTTAGGCGATTGAGTTCAACAAGTGCACTCTTTCATCACCTAATGTAATAGGCAAATGAACCTTATTTACCCATTTCGTGGAAAAGTCACTCGACCGACATCAAGATGGTCAATGTATGAATAAAGTAGAGGGACTTGTCGAGGGTCATAACCTGGGGGTCTACTACAATTCACTCGGGTCACGTAAATTCGTAATTCACCGAAGTACGAAATTACGTGTTTCGTTTCTTGCGATTGTACCCATAATCCCATAATTGTACCCATAATCAAAGAAAAAACCGAAATTTTGGCACGAATTTTGTAATGTTACAGTCCGAACGTTGCGCATCCTACTCTATTTCACAAAACATACGACCGCAATATTGGAATTCGCACGAAACGAAACACGAAATTTCGTACTTCGGTGAATTTTAGTAGACCCCCTGATCCTTTATGCGCTACGGCCGGTAAGTACTACGCAGCTAGTAATGGTTTGAATAGATTTAACTATCTGAAGCCGAAACACAAATATATTAACATGTTTAATAAAATGATGCTACGATCATTCAGGTCAGTGCGGGCCAGCCACTCGTAGGAGTTCACCTTTTTGTCATACTAGCTGACCCGCGCACAACTTTGTTTATGTGTATGTGTGTGCTTTCACGTAAAATGTTTTCAGAGTATGGTGATTTTACAAGTAACCCTAAATATGTACTGATTAAAAAGTACCAAGGTACCTTACCTACCTACCCTTACCCTTCCCGTCCTCGTTCACACTTCATTTCCCGAAGGCGACCATCGTCAAGTTAAAAAGCCAGTTAAGAAAGTATAGGTATGATGAATTTTTGTATCCCTAACTTGAGAAATGATTGGTTCCCCTTACAAACTTTCATACTTTATCTCAACCTCTCCAAGTTTTATTTTCGCGACAAAAACTAGCTTATTTCCTTCTGTCTCCATCTCTATGCCAAAATTAATTAGTGTCTATTATATAAAATTGGTTCAGCGCTTTAGGCGCAAAACCAGAACCAGTAACACTAATAATCGCATTGATAGCGCGCTATATAATTTCCAATCTAATTTGAATTACAATGTCAACTAAACTTTGTCTCGTTACGGTAAAGTTTTTTTAAAGTATAGTAAAAAATCTCTTTGACAGTAGGAACTTAAGGCGACTATAAGGATCAAACCTCCCTCTCGCTCGCACTATTCAACATTTTTGAAGATATAAAATCACTGAAGTTATGAGTGTAGTATGCAAAATAGCAAACCTTCACGGCCTAGAAAATAACAATACAAAGGTTCAGTAATAATATCATTTTGATTTTATCACGTTTTCTTACCAAAAAACTTGCACCAATGTGATCAATTTTGGTGCAAATTTTTTGATAAGAGAACGTGTTGGGTTCATCATGATATTCTTGCTGAACCTTGCTGAGCCTTAAAGTACACTTTATTTTTTTTTCAATTTCCACCAAGTCTTTATTCATCATCATCATCATCAGCCTATAGCAGTTCACTGTTGGACATAGGCCTTATTTTTTACCATTGTCTAACTATTAAATATGTAGTTTTTGAAAGAGTTGGAGACAGTTCCATCCCAAGTTTTTTTTGTCATTAAATTATCAGTATGTAGATTGGATCAACGGTTTGAGAGCAATGATTGAAACAAACAAACCAATTTTACCTCTTTATAATAAAACGAAGAATAGCTTTTGCGCGCGTTAAAAGAAATTTAAAAAATAGTTTTTCGATCCGTCAGAAACAATGCTTTTTTCTTTTTTGGACGAAAGATACCATTTTTTTTATAATTTCTGTACCAATAACAAAGAAATTTGATGATAATCGGTTGAGTACTTAATGCATGAATTAAAAGCAAAGAAATATGCTCACTTTCGTATTTATCATAATATTAGTTAGGATTATGATTCAATGAATAGCTCGTCTGTCTATCTATCTCTTAAAAGTTGGTGGTTGCAGACATCCTTAGCGTCAAGTTGTTTGCTGTAGTTGCTGTTCACTGAATATTACCAGGCGGATTCTGGTTGGCCCTCCTCAGCCTTTAGTCTGTTGATCCATGGACGAGGAGACGTCCTGTCAGCCAGAGTCGAGAATTATGACTACCCTCTCTTCGGAACCCCGATAGTTTGTTTCTTTGGAGCTCTGATACACGACCAGCAATGGTAATGCACAATGACCAACGACGGAACGGAGACGGTATAAACGTTTGAGGTGAGAGGTTGTTTGTAAATCGAATGACTTTGCTTTTAGTCAGCTCTGCATGCGACTTGTGCGTATGTTGAACAACTAAACAATCTACCTTGAGTTTACTGATCTATACAAACATAAAATAGAAAGAAAGAAAAGTTTATTCAATAGGAGCACTTTGATATGTATTTTTTTAATAGAATAATTGGCAAGTAATTCTGCTAGGCTTATTTTAATTTTAAGTCTTTATTTAAGCAATTTATAATCATCTTTATTACTGAATCTAGTTTTTGCACGTAATGACATATTTTTTTTATTTTATTGACAAATAGTTTTAGCTCACTATTGACTTTGTTGTCTCACACTTGGGATTTTGTTATTTATACAAGTGAAAACACATTTTCCTCTAAAATATTGACGAGCTTTATGGAATCAGTGGGAATACTGAGATTTTATTCGTATTTTTGATAGATGTCAAAGTCCAGAACTAGTGGTTGCAGCAACATAACATGAACCATTTTTGAATCGATTATTGACACCATCGTCGATTAAAAAAACTGATATCATTTTTTGTCATAATATCTCAACACATTAATTATTTCATCAAGAACTAGAATTATTTTTATTTTAATCACAAGTTGGTATTGTCCAAATTGTATTGCTGAAACTGTAGAAGAAAATGATAAAATTAAAGGGCGTAAAAAGTTTTGAATGAAAAAGACATGAAAACTCTTTAGTCAAATGACTTTGGTTTGAATATAGGTACTTCAAAATGATGTTCCTAAAAACTGTGACCAGCATGCGTCAAAGGAAAAATGCTTTTCACGATTGCTTTTTCACATGAACACAGAAGGTTGTTGGCCGTATGAGCAAACTAGAGCGACCAGTATATGTTGTCTGGTAGGTCATTCTAAAATGCCTAAGGGAAATGTATTGAGAGGACAATCGAAGGAGTTAGTGATACGCTTGCGTGAATATTTTGAAAAGGAAAAAAACAATGGACCCTTTCTGCCTGTGTCAAAAGTGCGTGAACGTGTTGCAGAAGCGCTAGGCATCAGTGTTACTACTGTAAAGAATATTACAAACGAAGTTCATGGCAAAAGTGGCATCGAAAAAAATAAAGCCTCATCGCCAAAAAAAGGAGACCGCACCTAGCACATGTGGATGAATTTGATGCTAATGCAATACGACGTTACATATACAACTACTACTTGAGAAATGAATTCCCAACGTTAAGGAAGTTGACAATATCGCTCCGGGACTGTGGCTTGTTTCGTGGGCTGAAGTCTTCGTTAGCAAAAGAATTAAAACGAATTGGATTTTTATTTAAAAAGCGAATAAAACAAAAGTTTTGCTGGAGCGCACAGATTGCCCTAGACCGGTGTAACTTTTTGAAGAAAGCAAAACATAAAGAGGACTGGGCAAAAGTAATTTTTATAGACGAAACGTGGCTGATTGCTAACTTAACACTTTATCGAGGTCCTGGACTGATGATACTGCTGCGTCTACCTCCAAAGTACCTATAGGAAAAGTAGAAAGATTAATCGTTTGTCATGCAGGAAGTAAAAAAGGTTTTGTAGATGGAGCTTTGCTAGCATTTAAATAAAAAAAGACCGTGGAATACCATGAAGAAATGAATACTGAAGTCTTTGAAGGTTGGTTTAAGGACATACTGGCACTAGAAGAACCATCTGTTATCATCATAGATAAAGCACCTCTCGCCAGTTGAATAAAATGCCAACGCAAGCCAACAAAAAGTCAGATATCATAAACTGGCTTTGCGATAATGGTGAAAACGTAGGTAAATCTATGTTGAAGTGTGAACTGGTAAAAAAATTTAACACTAAAATCCGAAAGCTCTATACGTTGTGAATGAAATCGCAGCTGAACACGGTCACACAGTTCTCAGACTTCCGCCATACCACTGCCAATATAACGCCATAGAACTTATTTGGGCACAAGTGAAAGGATATGCTGCCAGAAATAACACGAACCCACCATTTACAGCCAAAAAGATGCTCGAATTGCTAAAGAATGCCTGCAATCAAGTGACACCTGAAAATTGGGCAAGTGTGGTGGAAAAGACCAAACGATTAATATTATCGGATTGGGAAAGGGATGTGACTTTCGATAACATAAGAGAGCAAGAACCAATTCTTATAAATTTAGGCGAAGACTCACCATCTGACGCCAGTTTGATGTCGATCGACGATTAATAAATTTTATTAATATAGGTAGGTAGCTGGTACTATTTACGTATAACAGAAGAAAACAAAGATCAAACATCATCATGAATTTTCCCAATATAAATATCCTTAGATATTGCTTAGTACACCAATCTATATGGGAATAAAATATAATAGATTGAGGAATCCGTAAAATGGAGTAGTCAGAAGGAAGTCCAAAGATTATATTTGACACACGATTACTTTTTGCGAGCAGTTACTATGCCACGCGACATACCTGCTATGTTAATCCCACTATATTGTAAATACCTATTTTTTATATATTTAAATTTTTTAATATAATAGTAACATAAAATTGAAAATACCTATTTTATGTCAAACAACTAAAACCGAGAAGTATAATCGATTATCCATTTTACGTTGTCAAATCGCTAAACCAAGTATTTAGATAGCTGCAATCACTACTTCCATCAGTGTTTCTGAATGGAGACTTTTGTTCCGTTTTCGGACTTCATTTGATTTCGGCGGACTTTTTATCCTCTTAATTAGCAACTGGCAACGCATTTGGTAACATTTTTATACAAAATATTAATGTATTTAGGATTATTATCCTATTAAATCTGTCATATTATTAAAGTGTTGTTTGATATGCAAATAATACAATGAACTTATTTTTGTCATCCATCTGTATGATACCTCTGTATCTATTAGGGCATCATAGCTAATTATGAAAAGTCATTAATTTATTACGAAAAAAAATCGGATTGCTAAACGAACCTTTTTAGCTTTGGGTCCGGACTGTTTTAGACAAGAACAATGCTGCCATTGAGTTTCAAATGTCAAAAAACCATAAATAAGATGGAAGAACGTGGTTATAATAGGCGGAATAGACTAATAGTTTATTCGACACAGACTTAGGTGTTGTTAGCAACACAGGTTTTTTTATAGATTTAAGTAACTTGTCCATGCTTAAATGTTTATATATGATTATAGTTCTTCTTCTTTTTCACTGCGATTAAGAGAAGACGCATGTGTTCCAAGTAAACGTTTTGATTGCTGTAAAAACAGTGTTTAATTGACCAGTGACCTAAAAAGTGCCATACAGTCCACCAGGATTTGCACATTAGGCAGGTAATACAATGTTGAATTAAATGTAAACTTTAACCGTAGTAAATGATTCAAGCGGAATTGTAAGACGAGTGACGTAGAGTACCATGGATGTGCAGTGCAGCTTGACATGGGTAGTTAAACATCCAACGATGATTCTATGTTCCATAAATTATAAGATAGTAAGATCTCTCATGGACCCCATATGGAGATCTCATATATTTCCTAAATTATTTGGCAAACACATTAGGGCTATATTTCACCGAGACACCATGGCGACGCAACTAGTCGCCGCTACAAACAAAATGTATGGTGGTGTCCGTTTGGTTGACACTGGTGACTAACTCTCTATAGAGCTTTATACATTATGTTGGTAGCCGGCGACTGGTTGCGCCGCCATGGTGTCCCGGTGAAATATAGCCCTTAGACATTTGATGAAAATATTGAAATCTACGCAAAAGGACCTGTTTGCATTATTGGGATAGATACGTAATATTATGATTTTATGTGATAAGTAAAATATAGAAAAATGATTAATTGTACATAATAAATTACGTTTTTAGACTTGGTTAGATCTATTTGTATATAACGTTTCCGAAAATATTAACGGACCTAAAATCGTGACTCCGTTTCCCTCTGAATGAATTTATGCTGTCTTTTTAACCGACTTCAAAAAGGAGGAGGTTCTCAATTCATCGGTACATTTTTTTTTATGTATGTTCACTGATAACTCCGTCAATTGTGGACCGATTTTCAAAATTCTTTTTATGTTTAAAAGAGTATACTTCACAGGTGGTCCCATATAAATTTTATTCCTGAGGGATTGGTACTTTTCCCGGAAAACTCAAAAAACCTCATCCTCACTTGTAATTTTCGCCCTACGATCACCAATATCTCCGTCAATTGTGAACCGATTTTCAAATTTTTTTAGCGCAAGAAGTAAGAAGTGATTTATTAGAAGTCGGTTTTTTTTTTAAAAGTCCTACTTGTTATTTATGAGATACCTATTGATGGAACTATAAGTAGCACATGGCCCACCTGATGTTAAGTGGAAACCATTACCTACAACGAAGTATTGCTTTGTAGGTCACGGATGATTGAAATGTGTCCTACTATGCAACACCTTGTGTCCACCAACTTGAGGCATGAAGATGCTAAGCATCATGTGCCTGTAATTTCAAAGGCTGCTTATTTCTGCTTCATGGCAGAAATGGGCATGGTTGTATTACTTTCCCGGATGAGCCCTTCACAAAGAACTTTGATAGTAGTAGTAGAGTTCTTTGTGAATAGAAGGACTCGTCCGGGGAAGTACTACCATCATACCTATCTCTGCCTTCAAGCAGCCTTGCTGTGTTTCGGTTTGAAGGGTGTGGGTGCCGGTGAAATCACAGGCACACGAGATTTGTCACCTTCATGCCTCAAGTTAATGGACGCAGGGCGTTGCATCGTGGGGCGCGTTACAAACAGTCTTGACCTACGATGCAATGCTTTGTGAAGGTAATAGTTACCACTTAACACCAGGTGGGCTATGTGCTTGTTCCATCTTCAGGTAACATAAAAAAAGCTCAACTACTTCTACTACCTATGGAGAGAAAACAGAAACATAGGGAGCGTTCACGGTCATGTACCTTGTATTGGCACGCAGTGGTTGTTGTGGTGGTGCGACTGCGGCGGCGGGCGGCGGTGGTAGTGCAGCGGTACTGCCGCCGGCGGCGGCATGGGCGATAAGAAGCAGCAGTCAGCGTGTGAAGGCGCGGAGCCCGGTACCCAATCGTGCCCCCAGTCCATGTTTCCGACAGTGGCCATATCAATGTAGCCGTGCCGATCCAGCGGGCGCGCGGGCCAGCATCTCAAGCTCGCGCCGCCCTTTATCCCTGTGCTCACACACTCAATCGTGTTCCCGTGGATTCTTTGATCCAATCTCTCAACTCGGGATGCGACCGTTCCCGGAGAGCAATACGCGAAGATTGAAGCGGGCGCCGGCGAGGCAGGTGCCGGCACGCGCGCCGCCACGTGCGCCGCGCGCTCGCCCGCAACGTGCCCGCCCCGCCGCCGCCACGTGCCGTACACCCCCCCGCGCCAACACTCGCATTCATTGCTTTGACCTCACACTAGGATTCTCTCGTGACTTAGCTATCAGGAACTTGGAGTACACCATAGTACTATGACAATGAACATGGTTATTCCGGTTTCAGTTTCAAGACTTGTATCGGGCTCCAAGCTCTTATTTGTCTGAGGATAGCACAACAACAAATACGTGCAAACCATGCAAACATTTTTATCTCAGCGGGATCGAACCAGCACCCTCTGAATTCTGAGCAGTCTGTTCACCCGTTGTGCCAACGAGATCGCGCAGATGCCTCTTTCAGCGATATCAACATCAACTTAGCCGTCTCCCTCGCTTCAGTACTCGGTAATCAAATCAATAAGTACCTACATAATTGTTTCGACGATGTATTTCCTAAGAAGAATCACGCCATAAATCAGCGATAATAACCAATGTATCTATAACGATGTAAATAGTAAGTAAGTAGTTGTCAACATTTGAAATATTATTGAGTCATCTATACATATAATAAAAATGTAACCGATCGCCGTCTGTACATGGAAGATATATGAGAAAAAATGTTATTGGGACCTTCACCAACGCAAATAGGACCCAAAAAAATGATTTTGAGAATTATTGTCTGTTTATCTGTTTGTCTGTGCGTTTGATTTACATGTGGTTTTCACTAATATATTGTGGTAAGTTTCCCTTAACATTTAGTGTTTCTTTTATGTCAATAATTCCTTAAATAAAAATGTTATGCTAAATTAAAGAATCACGCCAGTGATTTTGGCGTAGCGCAGGCAGCGGAACATCGGCACAGCTGAATTCCTTGACAACAGACAGGCACACCCGTGCCTGTCGGTTCTGCCACATCTTCGAAACCCAAGCCAACCTCACCAGCCCGTGGTGCGCCCTGCTAGCTAACAAACGGGACTCTGACGGCCGGCTGATTGTGTTGCATAGCGCAACCTAACATTTCTTAGCGTGTATTTTCTTTCAACTTTTCTCCCTCACTCAATATGTTTCTTAAAGAATCACGTCAGTTTCGGAAATATGTAAGATGACCCCAGATCCATATCATCAATCAGATCAGATGTATTTATTATAGGTTAGGCTAGCTGACCCGAGTGCAACTTCGTTTGCTTGTATTTTCTTGCACCTGTTGTTTATTTCATCATTTGAAACCAAGCCAACACCACCGGCCTGTGGACCCTGCTATCAAAAAAACGTGGCTTTGGCGGCCTGCTGATTTTGGCGTAGCGCAGCGGAACGTCGGCACAGATGAATTCCTCGACCACCGATGGGCACGGGGGTCCACGAGGTTCCAACTTCCACCTTCGGAACCTAAGCCAACCTCGCCTGCCCGTGGTGCACCCTGCTAGCTAACAAACGGCGCTCTGGCGGCCGGTTTGACGGTGAATGTATTAATAGAGATTACGCGATGGAAATCAAATATGATCCAGTAGATCTGGTCAAAATTTTACAAACTCAAAAACTCAAAACTCTGTTCTTCAGTTAGTCTCGAGACATCGAGACTAACTGAAGAACAGAGTTTAATATTTGATGGGGTTTGTTGCGACATACCCATACACATACATATATACCCCATATCAACGCTGCAGCGTTGATAGTGCTTTGGGAGAAATTCTTTTTGTAGATGCTCCCGGTGGAACGGGTAAGACATTTCTTACCAAAGTGATTTTGGCAAAGGTCCGAAGCCAAGGTAAAATTGCGCTTGCTGTCGCTTCATCGGGCATAGCAGCCACTTTGTTGCCAGGAGGGAAAACTGCCCATACAATGTTTAAAATTCCGATCGACTTCGCCCGCACAGAAAGTCGTGTTTGTAATATTTCTAGAAACAGCGAAGAGCTAAGGTTCTTCATGATTGTAGCCTTATTATATGGGATGAGTGCACAATGGCAAACCGTAAAGCGTTTGAAGCAGTGGATAGAATGTTACCCCTTTGTATTTAAAAGTAAATATGCGAGCGCAAATAGGAGACAACGAAGATGCTCAAGAGTTTTCAGATTTGCTACATAATGATGATGATGATGAGACCTCATATCATCCGTGTATGGAAACGCAACGCAAATACCAACTCGTGAAAATTCCTGGCTTTGCCGAGCTATTTTGACTCCAAGAAACGACCAAGCAGCAGCAATAAATGCTGAAATTTTGAGCTTTGCTTCGGGGGATAATGTAGAGTATATCTCCATTAACAGAGTTATGGAAGATGTAGAATCTACCAGCTACCCTGAATTTCCTTTTAGAATCCCTCAGTGCTTCAGGACTACCAGCTCATAAAATAAATTAAAAACCCATAATGCTCCTTAGAAATTTAAGCCCGCCAAAACTTTGCAACGGTACCAGATTAAAAGTGACCAATTTACAACGAAACCTGATAGAAGCAGAGATTTTAACAGGGTGCGGAATAGGTGATAGTGTTTTTATTCCTCGAATTCCCCTCATTCCAAACAATTTTAATAAAGCCCAAGGTTAGACGCTAAAAATAGTGGGTCTGGATCTAAGTATTAGCTGTTTTTCGCACGGTCAGCTTTATGTGGTTCTGTCACGTGTTAGCAATCCTAGCAGTCTATATGCTTTGATCCCCAATGGCTATACGTATAATACCGTGTATAGAGAAGCATTACTGTAAAGTATATTTTTTTAAACTCAAACGACGGTGTGTATAATATACAAAATAAGTCTTTTTTTACTCAAACGAAGGTGTTTAAATTATTCAAAATGAACAAAAAGATATATCCAAAAAATGCTGCCCAAAGTCACTATTCCACGCAGACGAAGTCGCGGGCACAGCTAGTGTACATAATATGAAGGAAGGTGCCGCGCGCGCGATTCAGTCACGTGGCCGCCCCGCCCCCACCCACCCCGCCCCTGCCACACAATCACCTTTAATAAACTTTTCGCCAACTTTGATGTCCTGGAAATTTTTTTTTTTGCTTTAAACTTTAAAGGTCAGGAAACCTCACAAATTCGAGAAACTTCTCGTAGAACGCTCAACGTGACTAGGTACCTCTACTGATGGATATACAATTAAACATACATTCATTTAATTTGAGCTTCATACTTTATTTCACGTTTTCTTAATTCTATTCTTGGGATTAGGGGACTAAAGCTATTTACAAACGTTGCAAAATGTACATTTGGTAAATTTCCACGAAAATTTACGGTTTACCGGCGCTATATGTCGTAAGTTTTCGGGCGGCCTAAAAACTCTGCAAACATTGCTCATACGATGAAGTCAGGAAGAGACTTCTAAGTCTACGAACGAATTTTAAAGGGCGGCCACCCCTGCGGCTACGGGCTACACATCCCGTAGCACACCGGGTTCATGTAGCATCGCGTAGCGCTACGTACGTAGCGGCCGCTACGAGTGGGCCCACTAGCCCTCGCTCGCAGCTAGCGCCCTACGACGAACCGCCCAGCACTTTGTAGTTTCTTACAAAAGATGATAAATGTTTTAGCCTGGAAGTTTGTTTTCAATCCTAAATCAACATAAAAAAGGAGAATGCCGATAACCCGTACCAATTGCGTCAAAACCAAACGTATCCCATAAAATTGCCTATATTTTATAAATAACATTAACATTTTTTTAGTCTTACAGACCGACTCGATTAATAATCACGTAAGAAATTCTTCCGTTTATTTGGTTTCCGGCGCACGGCGCCATGACATTGCAACTACCCTCACTTTTAATTTTAGACAGTAGGATTTACTGAAAACATTGGAGGTTTTTTCACTTTGTATAATCAAAGAGGTTGGATCAGAAACTTTTTTGTGGTACTACTAAACTATCTCCTATCTTTATGTATTACTAGAGTGTTCTGTGGCATTGTGTAGCAGTGTTTATTCTGTAAATAGATATTTTATTAGACATCATCACAATAATGAACGATAAACAATCGTGGCATCAACTTTTTGCTAATAACCGGTGACGCGAAACCAGCATAGTTTGGAAGAGGCATCCATGGCCTTTTCGTGGTTGTGATGAATGTGTTAAGATCTTGGATCTTAGCTTGGATTTCACCTTCACCAGTAAGTACTAATACCTATAATAATGATGTAAATGACTATCTACTTTCTCGTCACTATCATTCTTTGAAAATAATATAAAGTAGAACACAGTAGTAATGTATGTAATGTCCTACCTACGAAGCAGAAGTTAAAACACCCTTTTACCTATCTGTGTGAGGTATATAAACCTTTTCTTATAGATATAGAATCATATCTAAATGTTTATAGTGTAATACTTATAATTATGTAGACAAAACTGAACACAAAAGGTCTCGGGAAAGCCTTTTTTCAAAAACAAACTCTAAAACTAATATCAAATAAAAACAATTTGTTTACGTTTATCTAAAAAAATACTTAGTATTTCCATGAATAACAGTATAATATCTTTCAAAAAAATTAGGTTTCGTTTTGACTTACACTTTAGCATTGGTACCGAGCGTCATACATCAGACGGCATTGTCCTTTGATACAGATTTTCAAGAGCATATTTATATAAAATTAACCAACTTAAAAAAAGGTTCTCGATATGGATGTGTTTTTTTGTCACTCTAAATATTTATTAACTGATTTGGTGAAGTTGAGCAGATGATGCAGACCACAGCTCACGGGTGAGTGCAGAATGCAGTTTTGTTTCAGTATCAATTTTCTTGAAGTCGTTACTTAGAGGTACATCATAAATAAAAATAAAAGAGTAGAGCAAAAAATCTGTACATATGTTTTTTATCAAAAGTTTATTTAGTGAAGCTTAAAAAGCTATAACGGAAAAAATATTTGATCGAAAGACTTAGTCTGTCCGTATATTTGTAAAGACTTGGCGCGAAAAGTACCGAACGTATTTTAAGGACACTAACACATAGCATCATGTATAATGTATATAGCCCCAAACTAAGCAGAGCTTGTATTGTGAGAACCACTGCGTTTCAGGCGGACCTTCGCCCACTGCGCCACAGAGGCCGAATTTTGTAAAACCAGATAGCTAACCATCCAACTTAACAAATAGGCTACATTTCATTTCTCTACAATGTCTAAAAGCAGAGTTACAAACTAAAAACTAATCGTTCGCGTACATTTTATATATATAGTGGACCGCCTCGCCACACTTTCAAAACATTTCGTTAGGACAGCTGCATGACAGGTAGTTGGATAACTTTTGCTCTGTGATTTTGCCTGTCACTTTTGATTCTACTATCTACATTACTTTTATATGGGAAATTTATGTTTTATTAATGGCAGTTTTTAGTTGTTCGATTTATTTTATTTAATTATTTGCCTTTTAAATCTGACAGGGGGACATTAAGGTATGGGGTTCCAAAAGGGGCCAAAAAAAATTAAACACATCTAAATATATTGAGTGGGGTGTCATATGAATGGGTTTTGTTTGTTCATTCAAAAATGGTTTTTATTTTATTTCTTTAATGTATAGTTTTTGAAACATGGTTGTAAGTTCGTATGTTAGTTGTTCAGGTATAACTCTCGAACCGATGATCCAATCTGCATACAATTTAGCAGGTCGATAGGCTGTATTTGAATTTTTTGCTGGGAAGTATATGAGTTATATCAGACAGGGGGTCATCAAGATATGGAGTCCCAAACGTGGCCAAAAAAATTAAACTTGTTATGTTTGTTTTACTAATGGCAGTTTTTAGTTGTTCGATTTATTTTATTTTATTATTTGACTTTTAAATCTGACAGGGGGCCATTATGGTATGGGGTTCCAAAAGGGGCCAAAAAAAATTGAACACATCTAAATATATTGAGTGAGGTGTCATATGAATGAGTTTTGTTTGTACATTCAAAAATGGTTTTTATTTTAGTTCTAGAATATATCGTTTTTGAAATAGACCAATAATAGTAAAGTTCAATAACCATTACAACATGAACTCCCATTTCTTAGTGTTTCGTTGACATCGTAGTTCTGTAAGTTGAAAACGTGGTTAACCAACTTTTGTATTGAATCGACGGCCCAATGCCAGTTGATCCGCCCGCAACTTTATTTG
Source organism: Horisme vitalbata (assembly GCA_951804965.1). Taxonomy (NCBI): domain Eukaryota; kingdom Metazoa; phylum Arthropoda; class Insecta; order Lepidoptera; family Geometridae; genus Horisme; species Horisme vitalbata. Next base: position 30,664,647 of record OX638089.1, on the reverse strand, counting down.
CCTTTATTTTATTGCGCGGAAGCTCATTTTTTTTTCTTTGAATAAAACGTATTTACATTATAGACTACGCTATCCAAACCAAAAGTTGAACCGATTTTAAAACTTCCGTATAGGAAAAACAAGGCAACTATTTGTCGCGAAAATAAAACTTGATGAGGTGAAATATGCGATGAAAGTTTATCTGGTGAACCAAGCATTTCTTAAGTTAGGGATATAAAAATGCATCATACATTCCTCTCTCCGTAGTTTTGGCATGATATAAAGAATTTTACTGCGTTTTTGACCATCATCATCCGCAGTACGACTTTACCCACTGCTGGGTTTAGGCCTCACTTGCTCTAGGAAGTCAAGCAGCAGCTCGCACCCTAGAGAGCAGGTGTGCTTTCAGCACTCAAAGTCCTATACACTAGACACTAGCACGTTGGCTATGAGCCTCACAACGATCACAGCAGCGGATCGAGTCGTAGCTCGCGCCCTAGATCAAGTGTGTTTTCAGTACTCAGAGTGTTATATGATATCGTCCATTACATAACACTACGGTATAGGTGACGAGAAGAATCGACGTAGTTTTCCAATTGCTGCCCAAGCCAACTGATTCCTCCTCTTGGCCTCCTTCTCAAAGTTGTATCTGCCTAACTACAAAATCTGCCTGAGGTACGCGTACTCCAAAACAACGAAGTTTATAACTTTTGAAACTATCATGGTTGTGAACATAATTATGAATATCAACGGGATATTAAACATCACAAATCATGGTAAATATCCTGTTGATATTCATAATTAACGAAGTTTATGTCTATATATATATATTGTCTTGTTTTGCAGTTTTCCCAATATTCAAGCGCCTGTTTGTTGAGCTAGTTGACAGCGGTAAGGATTGCATCGTCATGGGTGACATGAACGTGGGTTGCATACATATGCCTCTGAATAGTAACCAAAACAAGGCTACTGGATATTCTATATCACGTAATTACTTCAATATTAGCGATTTTCCCACGAGAGTATCTAGTGTATAACAACACTAGATACTAGCACGTTGGCTGTGGGCCGCGCAGCACTGGATCTTGCAGCAGCTCGCGCCCTAGAACAAGTGTGTTCTCAGCACTAAAAGTGTTCTACACTAGACACTAGCACGTTACACAGCACACTAGACACAGCAGCTCATATCCTAGAGCAAGTGTGTTTTCAGCACTTAAAGGCTTACTGAATTAGAATTAGATGGGAATGGCAGATAGGGGATCAAATTTTGCATGGGGAACCAAACATTTCTCAAGTCAAAAAATTGAAGTACGAAGTTATTATCATCCTCATAATTATCAGCCCCTAATGAGCGCCATTGCGCCTTGTCCTAAGCTCGACGCATCCAGCTTCTATCAGCAGCCTTTCGCAGATCGTCACTCCATCTTGCCGGAAGGCATCCTACACTACGTATGCTGAGCCGCGGTCTTCACTCAACTCATTCATTAGAACTCATTTACGCCAATGGTTATCGGTTCTTCGGCAGATATGGCCAGCCCACTGCCACTTCAGCTTGCTAATTCTCTGAGCTATGTCGACAACTTTAGTTCTATATCAAATAGTCTCGTTGCGATTTCTATCCTTCAGAAAAACTCCGAGCATAGCTCGTTCGGCTCCGTATGTCATGACTAGTAGAACGCACTGATTAAAAACTTTTTTAATCAGTGCGTCCATTACATAACACTACGGTATAGGTGACGAGAAGAATTGACGTAGTTTTCCAAATGCTGCCCAAGCCAACTGATTCCTCCTCTTGGCCTCCTTCTCAAAGTTGTATCTGCCTTACTGCAAAATCTGCCTGAGGTACGCGTACTCCGAAACAACGAAGTTTATAACTTTTGAAACTATCATGGTTGTGAACATAATTATGAATATCAACGGGATATTAAACATCACAAATCATGGTAAATATCCTGTTGATATTCATAATTAATGAAGTTTATGTCTATTTATATATATATTGTCTTGTTTTGCAGTTTTCCCAATATTCAAGCGCCTGTTTGTTGAGCTAGTTGACAGCGGTAAGGATTGCATCGTCATGGGTGACATGAACGTGGGTTACATACATATGCCTCTGAATAGTAACCAAAACAAGGCTACTGGATATTCTATCTCACGTAATTACTTCAATATTAGCGATTTTCCCACTAGAGTAACGGCTGCAACGAGCACATGTCTAGATCATGCATACGTAAGCAGCGAGCGATTGCAGTGCCTTTATTCTTTATGACACAAAATATTCCTTGCCGATAACGTGAGACGTCATAACATGTTTCAAATACAAATTAGGTGAGGTTGGCTTGAATTCAAATTGCATGTTACAGGTTATTGGTATCTCAAATGAGCCCTGTTTAAGGGTATAGCAAATAGTAGGCTGACCGAGGCTTTGGAGGTACCTAGGAGTACCTAAAAACAAATTATCATAGCGTTGATTAATCTTGTTGTTTTAAAATAGGTCAGTATTATACGAGAATGCTGTCAATGATTAAAAATTATTATACAAGTAGGTTTGTAACCAAAGCGTATATTATTGTCAATTGTTTATTATTATCGTTTCATTAGGTAGGTATTCATAGTAGTCAACAAAGTTAGTATTCGCTGACTGATCCGAGTTCAGAATTGATTTATTATTGAAATGTCAAGTTTGTCAATTAGATTATTAAATTGTCACGTTTTTGTTGAATTATTTAAGCCTAGGGTTGTCAATATTTATAATACTTATTAATAATTGATTTATACAGGTCTATCTATTCTAAGAATTGTTTTATGTCATAGTAACACTTTTCTATTAGAAATAATTTTACTTTTTTCATGTAGTGTTTTTTTTATTTCGGTTAATTGTTTTGCAATTTTATCATACATTTTCATTGACATAACGTATGGGCCACCACTATGTAATTTGAGGTGAGATCTCGGTGTTATTATTTTGTTCTTTGTACTTAAAAATATCCAAACTCTTTGGTTTAGTAGTAGCAGTACGTGAACGCAAACCTTTGCAACTTTGTTGTAGTAGTAGATAATATTGACTGGATTGAGACAAGTCATAAGCGGGGTGACTGCAATCAAACTAGCTCAATCAATAATAAACATACTAAGATCTAAAATAGACGCAGTTTTCCAGTGTCTAGGATTAAAAATGACTGGCTTAGTTACGCAAGAAATTATTAATTTCGATTTCTTAATCAGATATATTAGATCAATTTATTTAAAACAAGCTGACCTGCTTGCAACTTCTTTTGCGAGTTCAATTTCCTTTCACGTTTAGTTAAATATTTCCCCAAATAAGGGTTTTTCATTACTGTGCGGAATTCCATGTCTTTATCACAACATATTTTGTAATACCGGTAATATTTATTTTCTTATTCTCACTGTAGTTATAAATACTCCCAAGAATCTTATTACCTACTCTTATTGTATTGTACCTACTTACGTATGAGCAAATACTTACAGACGATAGGTTTCTTATTTCCTTGAAAAAACGTTTCCAATACTAAGGTGTACCATGGGATAGGATTTTCTTTGAAGATTTCGTTGATTGAACGTTTCCTTCGAAAGTTTTCTTATTTATAAATAAATAATAATAATCCTGGACTTTATCACACAGCATCATGTAGCCCCAAACTAAGCAGAGCTTGTATTATGGGAACCACATGATTGATATACTACATAGATACGTTTTTTTTTTGTAAATATATACATACCATACATAGAAAACACCCAGACCCGAGACAAATATCTGCAGAACATGCAAACATTTGTCCCGCAGCGGGAATCGAACCCGCAACCTTCTGCGTCACAGGCGGACCTTCGCCCACTGCGCCACAGAGGTCGTCATTTATCATTGCAAGTTATAATAATCACTATCGTATGCTCTGCGTGGAACTTTGTTTGCTGGAAAAGACCATTTTTTCATTGTACTTACCTCTAAGATCCTAGAATAATGAGCATTTATGATTCATCAAGATTCTGTTACCTAATTTGTTTCTCATTACTTCTCATGCTTTTAAGCACTGCAAGGAGCAGTATCTTCTGTCACTGGCAAGGAGCTATTTTGAAAAGCACTGAAAAACACCTCAACAATAATTAAATTTCACTTTGTAATGATTCCTACATGAATCGAAAGCACAGACTTTTCTGATCTTTACGAATTGTTTAATTTAGAATTATGTATTACGATAATTAATTGCATTTATCTACAAAATATTTGACATATTTTTCAAATTAAGTCAATTAATTTGAAAAATATGTCAAATTATTAACATATTTAATAATTTGACATATTTTTCAATATGTCAAATTTGACATATTGAAATTATTAATAAAAAAAAAATTATAATGAATAAAAAAAAAAAAAAAAAAAATTGAAATTATTAATATTAAGTCAATGGTTGTGTCAGATTTTGATATCAAAATCAATAGAATTGATATATTCTTCACATAAAATCGTATTCAAAACTCATTCGGTACGTCCTTTATTAGAGGTTTTGTGTGGAATCTACATGTCAAAGCAAATTTTAAATCATGTACCATAAGAGAATGATTAATAGTCTACTCACTGAACATTTGACCGACTATCAAGTCAAATATAGTGATACTATTGTAAGAACGTCATTGTTAACCTATATCTATGTAAATAAATACTATCATTTCAATTTTTAAAATGTTGTTGACATTCGACTTTGTACCTTTATAAGCAGGAAAAAGTGGACAATTTTGCATTTCGATTCGAGTTTCACAATCACAGACAGATAGTCTGTCCGAGTGAGACGACAAAGCTTGGAGGGCTACCTATTAGCCCAGACAGGACTACTGATACGAGGCACCCTGTACGTGAGGCCTCTTACCTGAGACCCTGTACCTATACTTCAACACTTAATGTTTAACTCGGCCTGCTCCTCGGCTGCTCCTTTAGTCAAAATTACCATCATTTCATCGTTAAACTTAATCATAGGTAGGCTTTATTATGAAATTAATGAAGGTCTTTTAAGCATGTGGTTATGGGAAAGCTGTGATACCGAAAAATCAACTAATGCCGGAGGTAGCAGCGTTGTCGAGAAGCTATGTCCTGCAATCCCCAACCCGTATGCCTGGCGTGACCCCCCTTCATATTAGAAGAGGCCTTTGTACAGCAGTGGATTGATAAAGGCACAAAAAAAACCCTAAAGCAGTGTGTGCAGGGTGCACATGTAAAGATCGGACCGCGCATTGGGACGGCGTTCCAAACCACAGTCCGATCTGTAAGGTTTAGACTGCGGATCAGACTGTCGTGCTAATAGCGCGTAAAGATCGGTCCGCGTAGGACTAGGACTGATCACTGACGTGATGCGCGGATAAAACTGTGAGTAAACGAGGCGCGTGCTGTTTCCTGCGGTCCGAACTTTACGTGTGCAGGGCGCTATTGAAAGTGTGGCGAGGAGGTCCGCCATATGAATGTATGAAGGGTACGCATACAATTATTTTCGTTTATAACTAGACTTACTTCTAGACATTGCATAGAAATAAAATGTAGCCTATGTGGTAAGTTGGATGGTAAGCTATTTCATTTTACAACATTCACCAGAATATGTTCAGTATTTTTCGCGCCAAGTCGTAACAACTATTCAGACAGACAAAGTTTTCCGATCCAAAAAAAATTCCGGTTTTAGCTTTTTTATGCTTTACTGAATACATTTTTGCTAAAAAAAACATAGTGTACAGAGATTTTTGCTCGACTCTTTTATTAATTATGTATTTATTTATTATTATGTATTAGATTTCCCTTATGCGGCGCCTTATCAATAGAAAATAATTTCAAACTAAAGGACAATGCCGTCTGATGTATGGCTAAAGCTATGGGTAATGCTAAAGTGATTGCGTCAAAACGAAACTTAATTGTTTCAAGAGATATTAAACTGTTATTCATGGAATAACGTTCAACAACGTTTAACAAATTGTTTTTATTTGATATTCGTTTTAAAGTTTGTTTTTTAAAAATGCTTTCCCGAGACCTTGTGTGTTAAGTTTTGTCTACATAATTATAAGTATTATACTATACACATTTAACTATGATACTATATCTATAAGAAAAGATTTATATACCTCACACAGATAGGTAAAAGGGTGTTTTAACTTCTACTTCGTAGGTAGGACATTACATACATTACTACTGTGTTCTAAATAATGATAGTGACGAGAAAGTAGATAGGCATTTACAAAATGTATGGTTATAATAGGTAAAAGTACTTACTGGTGAAGGTGAAATCCAAACTAAGATCCAAGATCTTAAAGCATTCATCAACAACCACGGAAAGGCCATGGATGCCTCTTCCAAACTATGCTGGTTTCGCGTCACCGGTTATTAGCAAACAGTTTATGCAACGATGGTTTATCGTAAATTATTGTGATGATGTCTAATAAAATATCTATTTACAGAATAAACACTCCTACACAATGCCACAGAATACTCTAGCGAGAACATATTAGATGCATAAAGATAGGAGATAGTTGGTAGTTATACTAAAAAAGTTTCTGATCCAACCTCTTTGATTATACAAAGTGAAAAAAATCTCCAATGTTTTCAGTCGATTCTAGTCTTAAGTTAAAAGTGAGGGTTGTTGCAGTGTCATGCCGCCGTGCGCTGGAAACCAAATAAAAGAAAGAATTTTTTACGTGATAATGATAAGATAAGATAAGAAAATGTTAATGTTATTTATAAAGTAAAGGCAATTTTATGGGATACGTTTGGTTATCGGCATTCTCCTTTGACAGCTTAAATGGGTGATAGACGTAGGTACGCGGTTTTTAAGATCGCGAACTTACTCGGCTCGACGTCAGTGACACACGTGAAGCTTGCTCATACTGTATTGTCGACAGAAGAAGCTTTATGTTATTTAGGAATAACAAAGTACATTTTAAAAACTAAACAAAACAAGACAACATCTAAAAATGTGGGTAAAGAACTGGCTTACGCACTACGAAAGGAGAGCGTTAATCACATGTGAATTTAGTATGAGAGTTACGTGATGAGGAGGAAGATTTCGATAATTATTTCAGAATGTCGATGTCTTATCTTAACAAATAAAAACCGGCCAAGTGCTAGTTGGACTCGCACATGAAGGATTCCATTATTTATTTTTGAAGTGAATATACAAATAAATATTCAATGAATATTTCAAGCGTCAAAATTTCAACTGTCTAGCTATCACGGTTCATGAGTTACAGCCTGGTGATAGAAAAATAGCAATAAATCACGTTTTTTTGTATGGGAGGTCCCCTTAAATATTTATTTTTATTCTGTTTTTAGTATTAGCTGTTATAGCGGCAACAGAAATACGTCATCTGTGAAGATTTCAACTGTCTAGCCATCACGGTTCATGAGATACAGCCTGGTGACAGACAGACACACAGACAGACAAACAAATGTGTTTTTTAATATAGGTAATTATTGTATGATAATGCTGTCAATGATTGAAAATCATTGTACGAGTAGGTTTGTAAATAAAGCGAGTAGGTACCTATGTATTATTGACAGTTGTTTATTATTATAATTTGATTAGGTAGGTAGAGCAGGGTGTGGTACGTTCTGTCCGTTAATTATGTTTTATTAGATATTTCTATCACATTAACTACACTTTATTGACACGTGATATACAATATACATAATAAATTATAGTAACGTTCGAAAACAAACAACCTGTGTGGTTCGAACAAGCGTGAGCTCAAGTCTGGCTCTCAACGCAACCTGTCTGTAGCGTGTTTGATGCTTTACACATAGATATTATTTTACTCATGAAAGAAACGTGAAGCGACGGAAACGGAGAGCGTCTCGTTCACTCACCACTCACGGCTTTTTAAATGAATCGAAACGCCGTCACTGACTTAACCACTGTCACGATACGTGATAATAACCGTTTTTCATTAAAAATTTATAACTAAATACAGAAATTTCAGTTAAAATACTCACATATTCAGCTTAATGTTATATATAAACAGGTACAAACACACATGCTTTTGCAAGAGTACGTCTTCACAACACAGTAAGGGTCGTCGGGCAAAGCGAGGGCCAGAATTATTCAACTACGGAAAAAATAGTAAATAAGTTATCGCCATCTAACGCCAACTGAATTTTAATAACTCTTTTTTTATTACAGCTTATTAGGTATTGTTTATGAAAGAAACTATAACAGAAGATCATTCAGCGGACGGTGGATGGTTGGAAGGCGTAGCCGAGCGCCGCGTGCGAGTGCACTGGAGCAAGTGCGACGCGCCAGCCATGAATAATATGTACTGACCGTATTTTTTGTTGAAACTGGCCCCGTGGCACAGGAAATCTGAAATGAAAACAACTCGAACTTAGAAATGAAACAAATCAAAAAGCAACAAAACTGTGCCGGTATTATCACTTTTTGTCCTAGTGTGGTATTAGGGAGTGACAGAGTGAATCAGCTTTCAAACATACAGGCTTCTTTGAATAATTATGTTCGGGGTGGTTATTATGCGACGGCTATCACGCATTTGTCGAGAAAATTCTGTAACAATCGTAATTACTGAAAAATAAGCTCGTTAATGGCTGTAAAGTGTGTAATTGGGAATTTTTGAAATTTATTTATGTCAAATACGCTTGGACAATTTTTGACAATTTTCATCTCATGACTGTGACTCTATACTCTATACTATCTCGATGATTTAAGGTCAATATTATCGGTACATTACGTAACCCTAACCAACACACTTTCCATGTTATGATAAGAAGCGCGGTGGCGTCGCCTAGCCTCGTCCAAAGAGCAGCAGCGACGCGTTGGCTTGCAGCAATTATTGTCTTTAGTTTTTCTCAGTTTGATTTCGAATAAATATTATAAATTTGATTTTATCTAACCTTTTATTTAACTTTATATCTATCTAACCTTTCGTTACACATTGACTAGAAAAATATTATTATTTAATTCTTACTTTCTTTCTTACACAGATTAAAATGCTAGTAAACGATCACCAATCGAAATAACTGGGCTAGGGGCGAAGTGACCGGGTGGAGCTATGTTTAATTAAAATGATCTATTAACAACACCAAAGTAAAGGCACACTAAAAAAGCCTTGTAAAAAAAAGGATCTCTAGCAGAGCGCGCGTTGATGTCTTTTGTAAGCGGCGCGGCGCGGCGTAGCTCGCGCTACGACTCGTCACGAAGGAGTTCGCCTGCTTTCCACGCTCATAGCTCGTTTAAAATGTTTATACGGGCGCTGAGCGAAGATTTAGCCTTTACATTCGGTACAAGACACTAAACATCATATAGCGGTTAAAATATGATCTAATTTCCTAACACTGAATTGAAATCAAGCCGCTTTGCTGTGGAATTTTAGAGTAAAACTTTTTTCACGCGATAATTATAATATTTTAAAAATGTAAAAGTAGCAAAAATAAATTAAACCAAGCTTTTATTGAAAGCTCTAAAATTAAAAAAAATGAGTTTTAAATTAATACATACCCATAAAATTATTACAATTTATATGTTAAAAAACTAATCTTGGCGCGAAATTTACTAGTGTAGATATTTATTGTAAATCTACTTTTTTTCTTAATTTTTATGTGTCAATTTACAAAATGAACTATTGTTATTTTGTTTATATACCCAAGTAAATCTTGTGACAAGCTTGTACATATATATATATATATATTTTAAGCAGATACAAGCTTATCACAAGATTCAAAAAGTAAAAAAGGGGCCTTCTCTTATTTATATAAAAGAGAAGGCCTTTTCGTCTGAAATCAAGGCAAAGTCTAATCCACTAAAGTTAGAAAGCTGAAATTTATAGTGTAGCTTCCTTTTATAATGAAACCACTTACTAAGAAGCGATTTTTGTAAATTCTACATGTAATGATGTTAACAGGGGAGAAAAGTGTGGTATAAAAATTTTAAAAACTTTTTGACGCTTGGTGCGACTTGCTTGAAACTTGGTGCTTATCATAAAAAATGATTGAATATGTATTTGAAGATTTAACCTTTCAAAAATGACGTTAGATTTTTCGTATCTATGTGATTTTTACAAGTGTACAAACTCTGAAACATGGCAAACAAGGAAGTAACTAATCAAAGGTTTTATTAAAATTTCGAACTGGCCTGCAAATAGAAAGCTGTTAATTGCAAAAAAAAACAATTAACACTTTGGCGCGCGAACAAAAGTCGATCCTTAATAAGCTACCTAGTTGGAACGGATCGCCTAGGCAGTAGCGGCATGGCTTGTCGTTAGTTTACCAACATAGAGAAACCATTCCTGGATGCAATCAAGACTTAAGTCAATTCTGCTGTCAAAGATGCTGTCTCTCGCACTATCAAGGTTCAGTTTCACACACTTCGAGCAGATTTATGAGCGATTAAGTCGTCAATTGACTACTTTATGCAAGTAGCTTGAAAGGGTGAACTCCGAACTCTCGGAAGCTAAAAAGTGTGTAGTTGAGCTTCAGGCAGAAAATAATGAACTAAAAACCACGGTAAATGACCTCTCACTGAGAGTCATACTACTATACTACTTGGACAATACTCCCGCGATAACAATATCGACATCAGGTCTTCCAGAGAACAAATCAGAAAATCTGACAAATATGGTGGGCCAAATATTCAAGACAACTTCCTGTCTCCGACAAAAATCGACATTTTATCATGCACAAGAATTCGCAAAATGGAAAAAAAACTGTTGTGAAACTAGCCAGCGCCAGATAGCGCGATACAGTACTGGCAGCAGTCGCTAAATACAACAAGACTAGCCCGGGAGACAAACTCAACAGTCACCAGCTGGGCTATGGTGGAGTTAAAGCTTCCGTATACGTGTCTGAGCATTTGTTGCCATTATAAAAATAATACATGCGGAAACCAGGAAGATTGCTCGTGAAAAGGGCTTCCGTTACATCTGGATCCGCAATGGCCGCGTCTTTGTACGCAAAGATGACACCGCGCCGGCTAAGCAGATACTTAGCCATGACAGTCTAATGCGCCTGTAACATTAAGCCTAATAGGAAGCCCAGATATAAATATTTATTACCAGAATTTTCGCGGTATGCGGAAAAACTTACAGGGATCAGTTTATCAACCTTTAGGAATAGTTACGACATCATAGTGGCCACTGAGACCTGGCTTAATAACACAATCAGCGATGCAGAGGTGCTCAATTCTAATTACAATATTTATCGACGAGATTGTTGCAGTTTGGGCTTAGCTGGCCGAGAGGCGGGTGGTGCTCATAACTGTCTCTAAATCAATTAAATCTACAAGAATCAATCACTAGAAAATCAACTGTGAGGATATCTGGGTCTCACTAAAAGTTATCGAGAAAGGTGCATTTCATCTTGTGAATATCTACGCAGCCTATCAGCCCACCTCCAGTGATGCAATCAACACTGGACGGCCTTTTAGACGACGCAAATGATCTCCTGAACACTAGCAAGGACAAAACCATCGTGATAGGAGACTTTAACCAAAGTTTTATTAAGTGGATTGTAAACAAAAACATGTCGTGTCCCACAGAACCGAAAAACTACCAAAATATTCTTGGATACTCTTTAATCGATTTCATGTCAACTAACAATGTCACTAAACTTAATTCTATTACAAATGGTAATGATAAAGTACTATGTAACTTCACTGGTAGTTCTGTAATGAAATCTAACGACCCCCTTTCTAAAATTGATTCTCATCATACAACACTAGAAATTGAACTTAAGTTTTCTAGCCCTCCAATTTTAAAAAACAATCACCTCGCTACCTAGTACAATGTTAGAAGGGGTGACTATGAAATGCCTAATAGGGAAATTACACAAGTGAACTGGGTATCTGAGTTAGGGTCATGACATAATGTTGATGAAATGGTCTCTTAAATCTACTACTTTATCAATAAAATTATCAGCAAATGTATCCCCACGGCTAAACGTAATCGACGAAGGTATCCATCATGATTCTCACGGGCGCTAATCCACATACTTAACAACAAACACAAATCACGACAAAAGATTAAAAGACATAAAAATCCACCACACATAAAAGTTCACGACCTTTTTCACTATAAAATCTAGAGCCAAACGAGTTATACGTTCTTATTATGCATCTAACACATCTTGCATTAATAACTCATTGCACAAGAACCCCAAAGTGTTCTGGTCATAAATTAGAATATACTATATTTGGACACAGCTAAGATTGATACTGGCTAATCCAATGCCAATGCTTTTGCTAAACACTTCGCTGCATCATATTCTAAATTGAACCTCGCACACATCACCATTGACAACTTTATGCACTCTGCCACACAACACTGCCGCAGCAAACTACACATTGATGTGCGCACAATATTAAAATCTTTAAACAACTTAAGACGATATCCCGATGGGATCCCACCACTCTTTATCAAAAAGACAGCGAACAATCTAGCATTACCTGTTAAACTGATATTCAATTACTCATTACTGACTTGAACTTTTTCCTCCGCTTGGAAGGAAGCAACCGTGGTACCTATTTTCAAAAAGGCGTAAGAAAGTTCAAGAACTATCGTCCTATCTCCATCTTGTCCTTATTTTCCAAAGTCTTTGAATCCCTAATTTCTCCTATACTTACTTGGCATACAAAACATTTCATCTGCAATGAGTAACACGGATTCTCGAAAGGCAAATCAACTGTTACAAATCTTCTTTCATTCATCAACAACGTCACTCAGGCAGTAGATAGCAGAGTACAGGTCGATGCGCTATACACTGATTTTTCTAGCGCTTTTGACAAGGTTGATATACTTCTCCTCAAAAAAGCTTATGTTAAACGACATTCATGACCCTTCTGGGTTGGTTTTAATCGTAACTCACGGATAGGGTTCAGCGTGTTGTCGTGGGTGGATTATACTTCCTCATCTTTTAAATCACTTCAGGCGTGCCACAAGGCTAGGTCCGATTATTTTCCTTATCTTTGTCAATGACCTCCCATTATCAATAAAATATATAGCAAAGCATCGTTGTTTGCGGATGACTTAAAATTTTATATAGATATACATTTCACATTCGACGGGCGATGTGCAAATGCTCTAGGAGGATCTTAACGCTCATCTTAAGTGGTGTAAAGACAAAAAAATGCTTTCTTATCAAACTAACTCGAAACGAAAACATAATTTAATCTGACTATAATATAGAAGGGCTCCACCTGGAGCAGGTAGAGCATATCCGCGACCTGGGAGTCAGAGTGGATAGTAAACTTTCATATATAGATCAAATAGATAGCATATTTGGTAAGACAAATAAGATGTTAGGCTTTATTAAACGCAACAAACAAAAATGTTTATCACTTACTATTCTATTTAACGCCCTTGTCCGTAGCCACCTGGAATACGCCTCGTCGGCATGGAATCCATGTTATCATATACCACACACATACACCACACCAGCCTATATCAGTCCACTGCTGGACATGGCCTTCCCTAATAAAGGGGAATATGCCCATAATCCCCACGCTGGGCATGCGGGTTGGGGATCACAGGACACAGCTTCTCGAACCACCAACGCTGCTGCCCGTCAGTGGCCAGGCGATTTAGCTGTGCCGATGTAGGCTGTGCTATGCAGCAATCAGCCGGCCGCCAGAGCCCCGATCGTTGTTTAGCAGGGTGCAACCACGTGCAGGTGAGGTTGGCTTGGGATCCGAGGATGGTTAGGTTTTTATTTAAAAATGTTTTTCTATTAGGTTTATACATTTTTCTATTTAAGGAGATTTGTTTTTTAAGTTAATTGTTGTTTATGTTTTATGTTTAATTTTTCGTTATTTGTCATTTTGATATGTTTATGCACGCCAACCAAAACTTTTTACCTGTTATGGTCGACTGGCAGAAAATGCTTTCTAGCATTAAGTCCAGCATTTGTACATTTATCTTTAGTAAAGTGCAATAGAATTAAATAAATAAATAAATAAGGTGGGGGTTGCACACCCCATATATCATATACATATTAACCGTATTGAAAAAGTTTATCGACAGTTCACTCGCTATCTTGTTTTTAAATCCAAGTCCATCCAATCCTAAGTCGCTCACATATTCCGACCGCTTGAAATATTTTAAAATCGATGCCTTACAATCCAGAAGGTCATTGAATGATCTTGTCAATCTTTATAAAATCTGTAATGGACTATTCAGTGTTCCCGAGCTACTCCGCGAAATCTCACTCGCAGTTCCACGTCGTTATTTTAGACTTTACACCAGGAAAATATTCAGCCCATGGCAACACGAAACAAATATGGGTTCCCATTCACCTCTCCCCACCGCATGATGAAGAATTATAAATTATAAACTTTGAAGGCATTGTTATAATTTATGACAATGCCTTCAAAGTCTTGACATCACAAACTCGACATCTTTGGTCTTAGCCTGCCTGCGTTTAAGGCAGAAGTTCGGAGATGTACTTCACTTGTCTAGTTTTCATTGCATTTATTATACTACTAATATTATAAATGCGAAAGTTTGTGAGTATAGATGTATGGATGAATGGATGAATGTTTGTTACTCTTTTATGCAAAAACTTTGGATTTGGATGAAACTTGGAATATACATAGTTTGTGACCTGGATTAGCGCACGCTACTTTTTATCCCGGTACCACGCGAGCGAAGCCGCGGGCGGGGGGAGCTAGTTAAACATATTTTTTTTATTTAATTAATTACTTACGTTAAAAAACTATCTTCCTCGTATACTAGTTGCTAAAAATACCTACGATCACACTAATATTATAAAAGCGAAAGTTTGTGTGTGTGTGTCAGTATGTTTGTGGTCGCTTCATGCCGTAACGGCTGAACGGATTTGGCTGAAACTGGCTGGAATATATATATAGTGAGTGACCTGAATTATGAACACATAGGCTTTTTATCCGGGTACTACGTGAGCGAAGCCGCGGGCGGATGCTTGTTTGTTTATAATTAAGATTGTTTCATATTATATTCTTTATATATAAAAACTTTTTTAGACTCCGCTGTCACACTGTTCATATTTTAATATACCTAGTCACGCTTTTAGTTACCTATTCAAGAATGTTGCACATTTCTAACCTTTACACTTTTAGTAACAGGTCCTTAGAATTTTAAACCTTAACTCCATTTTAGTAAGGGTTATATGTATCTGTTGTTGGTGTGTCGAAATAAATAAATAAATTCCTCGATGTTTAATCAACAATATCGAATCGACCCATTTGCATCAAATCGGTAAAATAAGAAACATTTAAAATGAAGGCCTCCTGATTTGACTGATCTGCAGAAAGAAGCGCGCGTTAAAGCTTGCCTTACATTGTCAAATGGATACGGAAATGTGAGTTAGGAACGAATTGTGACTTGCGACGAAAAGTGGATACTCCGAGTTTCTCTATTATCCGCAACGAAATTATCGACTTATGAATGAATGAAATTTCTTTATTGTACACCTTAATTTTAGAAACAACAGAAATATAACATAATATAGAAAGTACAATGGGTGGTCTTATCGCTTAGAAGCGATCTCTTCCAGACAACCTTTAGATGGAGAGGATATGTAAAAAATAAGAACGGCCGTGGGGTGTACTTTATTTTAATAAGAATATAATCAATGATATGCAAAATTAGGACACAAAAGTGATGCAATAAAAATGATAAATATAATACATTATAATATAATAATAAATATATAATGAACATACAAACATAATAACATGATGATCAATACAAAAAATATATCTACTACATATGAATAAAATACGAAATAATGGATATATAATAACTATAGTACCTAACGACATAAACCTACTTAGATATTTCTGATAATTGGGATAAATAAAAGTTTTTTACACGAGTTTTAAAAATGGGTAGTGTCGGGGCTTTCTTTATTTCAATTGATAGGGCGTTTCGCAGACGTACAGCTTGCACAGTAAACGATTTATCATAAAATCTCGTAATGTGTACAGGGGTTTTCAGCAACAAATTTTGTGATGATCGAAGGACACGGAAAGGATGGGAACTGTGGAGGAAATCAAATCGCTCCTTTAAGTAGGAGGGAGAAGAATGGTTGAATAGAATGTTATACAGAAGGGATAGGATGTGAGTATTCCGGCGAAGACGAATAGGGAGCCACTTGAGTTTCGTTCTATATTCTGAGACGTGGTCATATTTACGCAAACCGAAAATAAATCTAATGCACACATTTTGTAAACGATCTATTGAGCTGTTGCAGCAGGATAAGAAGCGTCAGCGTAGTCTAAAGTTGTTGACATTGATTTCAGAGAATTAGCAAGCTGAAGTGGGTGGGCTAGCCATATCTGCCGAAGAACCAATAACCGTTGGGGTACACGAGTTCTTGAGTGGAGATCGCGGCTTGGCAAACGTAGTGTAGGACGCCCTCCGGCCAGGTGGACGATTTGCGAAAGGCTGAAGCTGGATGAGTCGAGCTCAGGTCAGGGCGCAATGGGTCTCACTAGGGGAGGCCTTTGTCCAGCAGTGCACTGATATAGGCCGATAATGATAATGATGATTGGATTTGAAGAAGCAGACCTTATCAAAAGACAAGAAAGTAGGTACCTACCTTAATAATGTGAAAATTATCATTGTGTATATCATCACCACTAAATGATAATAGATAATGATATAGACCTTTAACTGGATAGCCTTTTTACATATATCAACGAGGACAGCGCGGCATCGACAGGAACTACAATACAGGAATATGAGCGTCACCACAGATTTCGTGGCGATCGCGGAATGTTCGGCAGCTCCATCTATAAGCAGTTGCGTGAATTACGATTTAAGATGGCTTGCGACTTTGTGAGCAAGGCTATTTATTAGCACGTAGTTATCAACAATGCCACCGATGTCGCTACTGTCGCAAAATTAACTAGTTTGTAAAATGTTTACCTAATAGATATATATCTATATTTATAGATTACTTACCGTTCCGGTGCATAATCACAATTTAAATATTGCAATTGAACTCAAACAAAATAAAAATGGAAATGAGAAAGTTTGTTCAAATAAAGTTAAATGCGAGTTTTAGGTAAATAAAATCGGCGCGGGGCGGTGGGTCACACGTGCGCACTGTGACCCGCGCGGAGTGCGTCGGTGCAGCAGCTCGGCGCGTCGGGCCGGCAGCGCGGCAGCGCGCGCTCAGCACGTGACGCGCCTTCTCCTCCCGCGGCCGATAGATGGCGCCTAACGACATGTTTCCGACTTCGTATGTAATGTTTACTTTCATTATTACGAGTGTGACATAATTGATGTAACAACAAGCGAGTTCTCGTACGCGGGGCGAGAGGTGGCGCGCGGGTTCGCACGCTCGCAAAACAAGCTGAGATGCGTCGGCGACCTTGAGCGGCACCGCACAACGCAACGGTACTATGTAGGTAGGTGGGTAATTAGTTAGCAACGTAACATTCATCATAAACAAAACAAACTATAAACCTGCATAATGCCGATAAAGGTGTTATAGGTACAGAATACAGATAGGGTTACGGAAGTAATAGGTCAAATAGGTAGGTAATTATATAATATATATACAGGATGGTTAAAATCTATGAAATCTGGATGGAAAAAACCAAAAATATCAAACAGGTTGGATCAGTGAATAAAAAAAAAACAATATTAGAAATATTACAACAACCACAACACCAGCATATTCAGTCCACGACTGGACATAGGTCTCCTCTATAATAAAGGGGAAATGTCCATAATCCCCACACCGGGCTTGCGGGTTGGGGATCGCAAGCACAGTTTCTCGCACCGCCGCATCGATGCTGCTTCCCGTGGGCGGCCAGGGGATTAGTTGTGCCAGTGTTAGGCTGCGCCACGCCGCAACCAACCGGCTGCCAGAGCCCCGTTTGTTATACAGCAGGGTGCACCATCACGTGCAGGTGAGGTTGGCTTGGGTTGTGGAGAATTATTAAAAATAATTAATTTCAAAGCATCGTATATAAAAGAATCCCTTGGCTTATTTTTTATGCTTGGAACATAGAGTATCTAGTTAATCCAAGGATTGCAGACTCGCTAGACAGACAGAAAGAACGGCATTCGAGCAGAGGGGCAAGGGTCCGCGGGGGGCAGTCGGAAGCGATGCGGTGGTCCCACGGCTCGTGTCACGGTAACGGTGTCAACCCATCAGCCGGCGAGTATAACGAGAGCTCATGCAAACAATGCCGCATCGACTTACACCCAAACAAGCTCCGATGGCAGGTCGAGTAGTCCAGACCACCCGGTCATCCATGTCGCTCGTTATCCTGTTCGCGTATAAATACTTAGTACCTGGATGATCTTTGCTCGTTTTTTTTTCGTTTTCTATAAATAAATCCTAGTTAGATCGTTTTATCGCCCCCGAAACCCCCTGCGTACTAAACATGAAAATCGACGGAGCTGACCCGCGTGCAAATTCGTTTGCGTTTATTTTCTTTCACGCTTTCTCCCTCCCTCAATGTAAAGAATGCCACGAAACGAACCCTATCAAATATAATTTAAGTTTCTTTTTAATAAAACACTAACCCCCTTACTTATAAACGCTACTTAAAGTTGTCCCTGTCACTGTATATCCAACGGTAAGAGATGGCAATAATTTAAGCATCTTTTGACAGATTTTTATAAGTAAGGCCCTAAGTCTGTAGGTACAAACGTCATTATAATCACTGTGTGCATTTTCTAGTAATAAATTCTAATAAAGAACGTATTTGAATGAAGAAAAAAAAATGCATAGAATATTATTTTACAGTTAGGTAAGATATGGGAAAGCTAGGACCGATAAAGTGAATTCTACGGTTATTTATTACAAAATATTTACAATAGAAGGGGTTCCAATCTCCATCCCCATCATTCGACGACCTCTGTGGCGCAGTGGGCGAAGGTCCGCCTGTGACGCAGAAGGTTGCGGGTTCGATTCCCGCTGCGGGACAAATGTTTGCAAGTTCTGCAGATATTTGTCTCGGGTCTGGGTGTTTTCTATGTATGATATGTATGTATTTACAAAAAAATGTATCTATGTAGTATATCAATCATGTGGTTCCCATAATACAAGCTCTGCTTAGTTTGGGGCTACATGATGCTGTGTGATAACGTCCAGGATTATTTATTTATTATTTATTTATTATTTATCTGCGGAACCAAAGCCAGCAAGCCTGTGGTACACCCTGCTATCAAAAAAACGTGGGTTTCGGGGCCGGCTGATTGTGGTATAGCGCTCCGGAACATTCGCACAACTTAATTCCCTGACCACCACGGGCATCAGCTTTGTCGATGCGAAAAGTTGTGTCCTTGTGATCCCCGAACCACCTGGCGTGGGGATTATGGACCAAACGTATACCAGTGGACTCTTAAAGGCTGGTGAACTGTTGTTGTTGATAAAAGAAAAGCATAAATTTCCCATCAATTTCTCATGTAAAGTTATAGCAAGCAGGATCAAAAGTGACAGGCAAAAATTATCGAGCGTCGCAACCTGTCACGCCGTTGTCCTCCTGCCTACGAGTTTTGAAGGAGTGCTTAAGTAACTGCTTCTAGACATTGTAGAGAAATAAAATGTAGCCTATTTGCTCAGTTAAATGGTAGATCTAATTTTACAGAATTCATCAAAATACGTTCAATATTTTTCGCGCTTAGTGGTAACAAACATTCAGACAGACAAAGTCTTCCGATACAAAAATTTATTTCGGTTTTGTTTTTTATGCTTTACTGAATACACTTTTACTAAAAAAAAACGTGTACAGATTTTTTTGCTCTTCTCTTTTATAATATTATTAGATAGATTATTTACATGAATTGCTCGTTTAAAGATATTAGATACATAGATAGATAGATAGATGTTCAGTTAATAGTTACTCGGGGACGCGCCGGCATAGAAGGGGCTGTTTGCTCTGCGAGGATGAGCTACATCCACCACGCGCCGGATTATAGTAATCCCGCGAGCCGACGTGTGTCCTTGCTCCTACGGATTCCCTGGTTCCTCTTCCGGGTATTACCGCGCAGTGCTCCAGTGGCTTCCTCCTTGGCTATTCGCCGGTGCAAGTTTTAGCGACATTAACATGCCTTGTTTGCAGACCTGCATCTGAAGGCCCTGCGACGAGATGATACCATGACATGGTACTTAATAGAAATTGAATTCGCACCGAGGAAATTCTTTTTTACTTTTATTTCATAAAACTAGTTCTAATATTTTGGAAGTTATAGTGATTTTGTTACCGATCCGCTTTCTTTGCGGCTTCTGTGCTATTAATAAAATATCTATAATTGACGAGTTTCTAAATGATTCAAATAATAATAATGATGACAATCAGTAGGTATACTGTAATCAAAAAATAGTATTTATTGTGTTGTGCAACAACCTAAGTGGGTACATATTATGCATTAAATTCCAACCTGGTCTTAAGACCTGACTGCATTTTAATCATCATCATCATCCCTGGCCTTTGTATGTCCATTTTTAAACGCAGGCCTCTCCCATTCCCTTCCGTGCACTACGGTCAGTCGCCTTTGCCATTCACTGGTAGCTCGCGTAGCCTTTTATATCGTCCCATCGTTTTGGTGGGCGAGCCCTTGCTCTTCTGTTCGTCCACGGTCTCCACTCGAGGACTCGTCTCGTCCATCGACTTCTATCAAGCCTACGAATATGACCAACATTGCATTTTAAGATACCTGTGTGTAGTAATATGACTGAAATCAATATTTAATACTGAATACAGTTTATTCTCTATACCTACGTCGAGGTCCGATCGAATAATTGGTCAGATCACGCAATTCCTCGGCATTTCATGAAATGCCGCCATTTCATAATATGAGCCTTAAGGTACCCCTTGTAAGAGTTGCATAATACGTACAATGTAGATAGTTTTCTTTTTCGAACGAAATTACTCTTTTCGGCAATTACCTGACTGTTTTGAGTGACAAACATTGCAGCATGCAAGAAAATTACATTACCTATGCCGTTTAATCAGTTTATATTTCAATCCAAATCAGTAATTTCCATTTAACATACATTAAAATTGAGGTCGAAAACCAAATCTACTGAACATTTCCATATTGTGCAACTCGTACTAGGGGTACAGGTAACACTTTAGCTATCAAATACTTTTTCTTGTAGCCTATGTGTTAATCCAGGTCTTAACTATGTACCTATTCCAAGTTTCAGCGTATCATCCAAATCGGTGAATATAGCTAGGGACACTACCAACTGCGCTATGTTGTACGTTTTTGGTGGTTATTTTCATTTTTTGTGAAGAGTCCTCAAGAGCATCCATGGTTTTGGCATAAAGGACTAGGACGGAACATCGTGGTGGTTTTGGCCAGTAGGAGTCCGGCATAATCATTCTGTTACCCCGTAATGGAATGGTATCCATGAGGATTTCCCCACATAAAAAAAAGGTTTACTTATGTCAAATAATCAAATAAAAAAACACATGAGGGTGTCAAGGGACACCCGGATGGAACGAAGTAGCTTTCTATGAGAGAGAGAGAGAGAGAGAGAGAGAGTATTATGGGAACCACATGATTGATATACTACACATATAATTTTTTTTGTGAATACATACATATCATACATAGAAAACACCCAGACCTGAGACAAATATTTACAGAACATGCAAACATTTGTCCCATAGCGGGAATCGAACCCGCAACCTTCTGCGTCTCAGGCGGACCTTCGCCCACTGTACAGACAGAGGCCGTCTGTATATGTAGGTACTTTAAGTAATTTATGTATGTTTATGATTTTTGTCTGTGCATTTAAGTTTATTTTTATATTTAGTATATGTACTTCATCTATCTTATTTATTTATTCTTTGACTCTTATTAATTTTTAGAGTAAGGTAACATGTTACTCTTCTACATATCAAATTTGTACGCACTACCATTCTATTTCCACACTACACAAAGGTAATCTGGAAGAAAATGCTAATTAGCATTAAGTTCGCCTGAGTACTTGTTTTATTTTGTGCTATAAAGAATTTTGTATCTATCTATCTATACCTCATTGTTAACGGTAAAACATAAGTTATTCTTAACACATAACTTAATTAACGGTGCGGAGCTGAAAGGATACGAACAACGAGAGAACGGGGTGTATGGCGGATGCGTGGCGGGGGGGACTATTGCTTTAAATTAAGATATAACTACATAATTAATAATTAGATAAGTCAATAAGAGCCAATTTAAGTCAGGTTATAGTTATATTAAAGTAACCTAAAACAAAGGTTAATTGCTGGACTATTAACAAAATAATACAATTGATAAACTTGTGCAATGAGTAGGATACATCAGGCGGCATGACACAAGGAGCGTAAACTTCAAAATATCTTGATTTTAAAAAACACACTACGGGCTTTACTTATAAAAATCGTTAAAAAAATAAGCGATGCTTAAACTATTGCCATCTCTTACCGTTGGATATTGACAAACATTGAAAGGGATAACTTTAAGCAATGATTAAATTTAAGTAGCGTTTATAAGTAAGGTTTTAAATTTAAAAAATCAGTTACAATGCTTAATAATACTAAATGTATTCCACGCCTATTACTGTTTCCATACGAACGAGCACTGAGTGCTAGTACCTCCCTGACGGAGACGACCCCGATGTCTTCGTCGATGACACACTATTGTGGGAGCCCATACACACCATATGCTCAAAGAAAATCCATTGGAAAATGATATGTATATATAATATGATATAGGAACCCATTATCATAATCTGAATTATCTAAAAGGTTAGTTTACAGCTGTACTGAAGGAAGATCTCTTGCAATCCCGTGAGAGCGGTAATGCGCCCTGCACTCTCGAGACGTGGCCGATGGTGACGACCGCGACGCGATTCGTTTGGATATTTCCATTAATTTGTGTACTGTAGAGACGAACATGATTGATGGTCGGCCGGTGATCCCTGGCTGGTGTGTGCGCGGGTTATCGCTGCTATCGGCGCACGTGACGTCACGCCGCGGACACACTACTCTGCCGACATTAAAACGACCTACAAGGCTCACAACTATCCTACGAACTTAATATCTCTTGATAATTATTTTTTGTTTACGCGAACCTCTTAGAGGTCATCCAAGGTGGTTCGATTGCGGTGCGTAAGAGCACACATTTACTAAGAAGGCACACGGACACAACACTATCACAAAAGGGCAAGTAAACCAAGTGTTTTATAATGACGATGCACAAATTAATTCTCTTATTTTAGTAAATAAGGAGCACCATTTTAGAACATGTACCTGAAATGTATAGTTTTTGAAATAAACCAAAAAAAAGGTCTTGATAAAAGATGGACAGACAGACATACAAACATCAAAGCGATAATATATGGGTACAAAGGTATCATAATGATCTTATAACTGAACATAAGTACGCCGATGACTTGTTTCGTTGCAGAATCCCCATTAAGGATTGCAGGAATTGTAACTGAATGACACGACTAGACGCTGCGTGCTGTAGATTTGGTTTAAAAATCAGTATCGCGGCTATGAGTGCTTCAGACTAAGCACCACTGAGTGTACAGATCAGCGAAACAAGGCGACAAATTTAGATATCTGAGATGCAGTATAACAGCTAAATACGACCTTGATTCAGAGATTAACAGGAGACTTGGTTGTGCTTATGGCCGCTTTTGGTAAACTCCAAAGCCGGGTGTATAGCTCTCATAACATGAAATTTAGCTCCCAAGACATAAAACTAAGTACAAAAATACACATGGCGATTGTTCTAACATCTTATACTCGTCTGAAACATGGTACCTATATAGTTAACACATACGTGCGCTAGATAGATATCACCTCAAGTGCCTCCGCAACATTACGAATATTCTATTGTCAGATCGGATTCGCAACACCGATGTTCTACGACAAGCAAATGTCTGCGGTACAGAGGTATATCTGATGCGGCGTCAGTTGTGCTGGAGTGGGCACCTTGTTCGAATGTCTGACGAGAGCAAAGCTAAGCGTCTCTTCTTTTCTGAACTAGAACACAGTAAGTGGAAAACCGGTAGCTAGTTCTTACGATTCAAATATGTCCAGAAGAGGCATCTGGAAAGATGTAATACTCAACCATCCCGTTGGGAGACTCTTGCAAAAAAAAAGGCGAGAACTTGACTTAAAGCCAACTCAAAAAAAAGTTCCTTCAGATATTAAGTTTAATTTTGTAAATAATATTTTAACGTGTGCTATTTGCTTAAAAACATTCAAAGCCAAGATTGGATATATCAGTCAGATAAGGACAAAATATCCAATTACATAGTACAAAAAGTAAAAGCCATTATTTATATGGGTTCCTTTTTTCCTTTTGAGGTACGGAACCCCAAAAATATAGCAAATAGGGCAATAATTAATACAGTGTGCGCAGAGACATGACGCGTGCGCAGCGCAAATGGGTAGCGTCGCTACCGCGTAGCATGGCGTAGCGTGGCGTAGACGCGCGTAGAATTTCGGGAACCCTTTATTCCTTATGCGACCATCGTGCAATAAAAGCGACGCAATTATTTTATGGATGAGCAAAAAACTTGGTAATGAAATTATATTAAACTTATTGCACACAATGTGGTAAGGGTATACATAAAAGATGTCAATAATACTTAGATGTAAATCCAATACATTTTGCTTATTACTAAGCATGTAATCATAGATAAATTAACGTAAAAACATTATATAAATTGAAACAGTAGGAACATTATTCTCGATTTTAATTAAAAATCATTGGTCAAAATTGAAAAATATTTAGGTTCCATGTCAAATAAATGTTAACGTTTAAATGGAACATCAGAATAAGCTTAAAAAGTTGATGACGAAATTATTATTGTTGTTTTTAATTTCATAAATTTTACTGATCTGTGAAGGCATTTCATCGTACAACTAGGTATGTAATGTAATAAATTAATAAATAGTGCTGGACTATCACACAGCATCATGTAGCCCCAAACTAAGCAGAGCTTGTGTTATGGGAACCACATGATTGATATATTACAATATACATTTTTGTTGTAAAAACATACATTTCATACATAGAAAACACCCAGACCCGAGACAAATATCTGCAGAGCATGCAAACATTTGTTCCGCGGCTGGAATTGAACCCACAACCTTCTGCGTCCCAGGCGGACATTCGCCCACTGCGCCACAGAGGTCATCGAAATAGAATACCTAGAATTTATGACCCTAGCGGAAAACTTGCCCCATCGTCGACCTAATCCTTGCCCACGCAAGCCATAGGTAAAAGCTGGCTCATAAAATATTTAAAAAACAAATGGGTTCTCTCTTAAGTTTACTTTGTAGCACCTTGAAAGCTAAGAAAATAGACCTCACACACGACGCTCCACGAGAGCGAGCCCTTGTCCAAGGACGAGTGTACTTTCAGTAGTCAAAGCTTTCTGGTATCTCCATTCTGTACCAATGATCAAAACCAGTTCATCAGCTCAGCTGTATTCTTATCGTCGTCGTTAACACCACAGATGGCCGTTAGTTGGAGCGTGTATGTCGCCTGAAGGCCATACACAAGACCAACATAAATATGAATTTTGCGTAGTACTTATACTAGTGTTGGCAGACAATGACTGTGATTATAAAATAAACTTAGGGTTATTTAGGTAAATGAAGCCAATCCAACCGTTCCAGGATTACGGTATAGGAATATCGCGCTTAGTGGAAAGGAAGAGTGCCGACTGCTCCCCCTCCCACTTCCCGAACGGAGGGGGGTGGGCCTGAGACAGCGCGGCGCCCAAACTCCTGCATTGTATTGAAAACAGGGGTGAATGAATGGCAGCGCCCGCCGGCTCGCTGAACTTATAACAAGGTCCACAATCAACCTGGCGGGATGACTCTACCTACTTTCCAACAGAAAACGCCCTTTATAAGCTTGAAATCTCTTGATAAGATTGGTTAGGCATTCATTTATAAATATTTTCATTGCATGATTATATTTTAGGGTGGATACAATTTTGTACTTATTTGTACTCGGAATAATACAAAGGCTACTTTTCATCCTCGTGCTACGCAGACAGGAGCTAGTCCTACTTATAATTTATAAAGGCAAAAGCTTATAAAATGTTTGTCCTTCCTTCACGTCAAAACTGCTGAATGAATTGGGCAAAAATTTAACTCTTATGTAATTTTAGAGTAAACATATATGCTACTTTTTATCCGGGTAGCACACGAGCAATGACGGGGACGGAGGCTAGTAACAAATAAATGTATTACTAACTTCCGCCCGCTGCTTCGTACGCGCGGTACCCAGTTAAGAACTATGTGTTAATCCATGTCCCAAACTATATATAAACAAAAACTATGTATAAAAACTCGAGTAGAGTTATTAAAAAATAGTTTAGATAGTATATCATATTTCTTTATTAACTTAATACAAATTGCAAAAACAAATAAAATGGCATCACGTCACACTTTCTGAATGATTTTCACTATCACGTGATTATTTTCTAAAAAGCTCTTTATTTTTTGGTATCTTCATATCATAATGAATCATTAGAAACTCCATCTAATTTCTTCTTAGTGCATGGACCCATATCTCCCTACGTCCACAGAGCATTTATTTTTATTTCTAGTTACTTATCGGTTTATTTCTCTTTTTTGTCAAACGGATTATTGGCGGTAAATATAATCTTCTTCTTCATCTTCGTCTTTATTTTCCCGACCGACCTTTCGATCGTGTTGCATTGCAACGACCGTACAAAGGTAAAACGCGAGGAAGAATAAAACAATAATTATTATTTTAATACTAGTGAACGATAAAAAAATACTATGAATATATAGATATTTGTACATTATATAAAACGCAGGACATGTGGATTAATAATACAATAATGCTGGACACTATCACACAGCATCATATGGCATCAAACTAAGCAGAGCTTTTAATATGGGAACCACATGATTGATATACTACTTAAATGCCTGGAAACACATTGAGACCCAGCTTTGGGTGAAATTGGGTTGTGAATGATGATCATGGTTTCTTATACTCTTTTTTTGTTTGCATGTTAACCTGTTCGTCAGAGGAAGGTTAGTGGAATAGATAGTAAATAGCAGTAAATACTTTTGTTCGACTGAACTGATAATCACTAAATAAAATACACAGTAGTGCAAGATGATAGTGGGGCACAAAGTTGACGTCTGAGTGACAGTGCATCGGCAGTGGGCTGCGGCGCGTGTGGCGTGCCGCGAGGCCTACCCGCAACCGGCGCGTGTTGCCAAGCTGCGCGCGCGCGCCGGAAATAACCAGCGCGCGTGACGTCACCCGCGCCGCCCGCCCGCTTCTGCCAAATCACATGATACACATTCTAGGCAGGTCACGAGCACGAGTGACACCCACTTGTTTCCAGCTGAGCCACCGCTCGCGACTCCGCAAGCCTGGCCTGCGCCGGCGCAGGACGCCGCGCGGGCACTCGACCCTGCACTTTTTTCGCCCTTCACGTATACTACACTACATTAAATTGATCAAGTGTGAGTCGAACGCAAGCGCCTATTCCGCTAAAAGTCCTAGGAAAATATTTTTATTTAGTGTACATAAAAAACGTATAAAATTTAAAAAAGACCCCCGTTGTTTGATAGACGAAACAACACTGTATTATGTTTTCCGAAATGAGACACTTCTAGTTTATATCGAAACAATCACCGAACTGCTGCCAACGGCCTGCTAGCGAGAGTCCAACACGGGCTGAGCTGCGCGTGCGCCTACGTGCAGAATGAACGCTCCAATGGTGACGTAGCTTCAATGGCTTGCTTCAATCAATACCTTTATTACAGCAGGAACCGTTGTGACTTTATATGTGATCAGCTCCCTTTCGCGGCTTCGCTTACTTGAAACACGGATAAAAAGTAGTCCATAATCTGATACGGGCGTAACTACATTGTGCAATTTCAGCTCTATTCTTTATAGTAGCTCTTTCCCCTTTATAATATTAGTAGGATGTAATTTTCTTTAATTTATTTATGCTCGAATGTACAAGTTAGTTAGTAACAAAAATAATTATAATGAAAAGCAACATACAGTCGAATTGAGAACCTCCTCTTTTCTGAAGTCGGTTAAAAACTATTTAAATGTCACACATGTTTTTATAATAGTAAAAATTAGTACAATTTGTTATTTCAGAATTCAACGGAACCCGGGTTATGTCCTGGATGAGGAGGGACGAGGCTAGTGCATTGCATTATGGCGCGCGTCGAGACGAAAGAGAAAATACTATTTTATGATGGTTATTAATAATGAATGTGGCTCAATCAGTCCTACCCGTCATGACATTCGGAGCCGAAGCGTGGACACTCACAGTATGGCTAGTCCACGTCAGTACGTAGTCAGATTAAAGTTGCTCAGCGAGCTGTGGAACGAGCTAGGTGTTTCCCTGAAGGATAAAATCCGTAACGAGTATATTATCCGTTATAGAACTGAAGTTGTTGACATAACTCAGAGAATTAGCAAGCTGAAGTGGCAGTGGGCTGGCCATATCTGCCGAAGAAGCGATAACCGGTGGAGTAAACGAGTTCTTAAGTGGAGACCGTGGCTCGGCAAACGTAGTGTAGGACGCCCTTCAGCTAGGTGGAGTGACGATCTGCGAAAGGCTGTTGGTAGAAGCTGGATGCGTCGAGCTCAGGACAGGGCGCAATGGTGCTCATTAGTGGAGGTCTATGTCCAGCAGTGGACTGTTATGGCTGATGATGATATAATTTATCCTTGGTCTTCCCCTAACTCTCTTTCCTTCTAAGGTGGCCAAACATCTTTCCTCTTCTGTTTTCCATATTTTTTTACATTATTCTCTGTTCGGTGTTTAGTGCTACCATATTTTTCCAGTCAACTCTATCAAAAGTCTTTTTCAAGTCTATATGAATCCTATTTAAGTATTAAGTCGTATAAGAGGCTGCTTTAAGAGGCCGATGGCACTGCATCAGTGGCGCCGACAAGAGTTGATGATAAATTAACAATTTTATTCGGTAAATACATGTACGAACAGTTGAACACTGTTTGCAATTCCATTGCGTCTTAGATGATTTATACATCTTTAAGTGGTAAACTTTAGAGATACAACACACGTGGGGACTTTACTCGATCACCTTAACCGGGACGCTATAGTACCTGGAACATGGTTAGATGAGAAGGCTTTCCTAGCGCCTTTAACATCCTCTCAGCCTAGTCGGCCTTAACATAGCATTCTACTCTTATAGCCCGTCACAGGTCGTCACTACTTCGAAAGCCGTCATTTATTATTATACAGAATGGGATAAATTTTACCACATTGAGAGCAGCCAGCCAGCCACCTCTTCTTTTGCAGTTATAAGGTTTTGTTCTGAGGAAACTATAGGTTTATTTTGAAGAAGAAAAAAACAATTGCATTTTCGATTTTTTTTAATGTACAGCCAGCTAAGAAAATGGTGTTTGTCAAACAAAACAAATTGATCTCAATCGACTCTATTTTCCATTAGGAACATTTTTTCCAAAGTTACTTATCAAATCAAATCTAAGATTTCGCAAAAATTAAAAAAAAAAGTTTTCCAAACAATTTCTATAAAACGTCATTCGCCATAACATTGAGTCATGCACTCAATTCGACGCAAAGTGGTAATCGGCGATATAATCATTCTGCCAAAACATTATGAATGATAAATTTGAAATAAGAACAGAGTATTTCCTGGCAAGTGTTCGAATGGCATACAGGTACTCAACTTTTTTAACAATAAATGAATCTTATTCTTATTTGCAAATGACTCTGGGCTCTTTTATCAATTAATTCAAGTGCCTCATTCTGGTACTTCCCTGAACCGTCCCTGAGGTGAGAACAGTGCTCCATACATGAACGCACTTGTGCTTGATACAAGTTGAGCAACTGTCATAATCTATCACTAGTCTGTTGCGCTATCATCCATTTCGCTGTATAACAAATCCATTCCTTAGTCGAACTCTAGCGAGGTTGGAGCTGGTTCACTACCTATTCTTCAAATCAATACAGAACCGGCAACGCAGTTCGTGTATACTGGAGGCATGGAGCCTTTCATGGCTTCAGTCGATGAATGGTTCAATGATGCACTAGTACAGAGGTGAGCGACACGACGGAAGACGATGTGTTTTTAGTCAGTAAGCCGCTAAGCTTAAGTCACCAGCGTAGAGTCAGACAGACCACTCTAACACCCTCTGAATTAGAGGTCTGAATTGAGGTCGGGCTGCCGAGCTAGTGTGTAACTAAGAGAAACATCGAAAACGTCCGGCTCCACACAGAAAGAGCGTGTCCAGGTTCTCCGGCCGACGCGTGCGCCGCTCGCTATAATTAACTGCGCTCCCACTATAAATGCCACGGTTCTATATTTGAGTGTAAATTATACCGACACAATAACACGCGGAATGGCACAACACAACACAACACGCGGTCGTCTACAGATTATACAAGAGCTGGGCGAGTAAT
Source organism: Horisme vitalbata (assembly GCA_951804965.1). Taxonomy (NCBI): domain Eukaryota; kingdom Metazoa; phylum Arthropoda; class Insecta; order Lepidoptera; family Geometridae; genus Horisme; species Horisme vitalbata. Next base: position 30,634,280 of record OX638089.1, on the reverse strand, counting down.
GTGTTATCCGACGCTGAATTTGTAGTATCCATTCCTTCATTAATTCCGCAAATAAGTATCATTTATAAATCGGACAGTTAATGTCAGAGGCCACGTAACGTTGGTGAATTTAAATGCTCTGCCGTCCGGCCATTGCGCTGGCCTGTAGGGTCTAAGAAATGCTATGTTAATGCGACGCCGCCAGCAACGGTAGCCAAACATTTGTATTTGTTGTTTGTAAATTAATTCAAGTGCTAATGTTGAAAATAATATAATAGCGAACTGTAGTCGCCGAACAAAAGCGACTTGTTGGACTATCTATTTACCTACGCCTATCCAGCAGCGCACGCGCCGTCCCGTGATGCCCTCGGTACGGAAAAGCAAAACATAATTTCGTTAATCGACACTACGATACTACAACACTACAACCACTATATAAATATAAATTACCCTTAAATAATAATAATAAAATTAATTTACGAAAGATGTTATGATATGAAACATACTCAGGTTTAACTAGGAGCAATAGATACATAGGTGCTATATTATAATTTTATGTGAATGAGTGTAGGTTACCAGCCCCTATACCAACTTGGATTCCCTGTATTCTGGGTGGCTAAATTTCTTCCGGTATTTTCACAGGTAGATAGGTATATGTTAATAAGCATTTCGTAATCGAACAATATCGAATAGTATTGGTACACTATTTTACCCGCGATTGTTTGTTACATTAATATAGATATGGTAGGATGTAGCTCAAACTTAAACTTGTATTGATAAATGTTTTTAAGAACCTTAATTTTTTCTATTAGGTAGGACACTGGAACACTAGATTTAGATAGATTTATTTATTTCTTTTTTTACTTGTTTCTCACTTTTAAGTTTAAAATTGTGTAACTACTTAAGGCACTCGCTGTTCTTTCTATATGTGAAAACTTTTGAAGGCTTTTTTGTTCTAATATAAATATCTTGTAAAATCATGTAGTTAGTAAATGCTGTTCGTTTTCCAAATAAATAAATAAAATAAATAAGGGAGGAAGCGGGTAGGTAGGATGGTATGTAGGTTGGTTCGTGGATAAATAACTATACGCTTACCTACTAAAATGTAAGTACATACCTTAACTACCTATAAATTTCAATAACTCAATTTATACTTTCATCAACAAACGAAAAGGTATTATCGGCAGTTATCAAATAAAATAAATATTGTTCTAGCTACATCCATCGCTGTTTTATAATTGAATTGTAAATACTTTGATCCCGATATTCATAATATTGTATCGTTGGTTAGAAGCAACTCTGCAACTGAACCTATTCACTCTACTCAGCACATTACTTTCGTTATTGATAAGAACAACACCTACCCGATACTATAAGTAGTACCTAGTATACCTACCTCAGATGGTTTATACTTTAAAATTTTTGTAAATTTCACTCGGAATATTCTATCCGGAATATCTATGGTATAAGTATTGTATTATAATATAATATGAGTAATTATTATTATTATTATTATTCAATATCGTGTTATTATGTTTGTGGTTATTTATTTATATCATGCACAGTTTTTGATTAATAACCATTCCTCCCACCTTAACTCGGAAGTGTTTATTATGCACAGTTTTGGATTTATGATAAAAACCTCCAAAAATGCCGTAACAAAATCTGTGAAAATCTGTATCAAGCTATATATATAAGAGAGTTACACGGTTAATAGGGTGTTATCTGAAAGGCCTTTATTTCCTATTCGATTACAGGTTTTTATTATTTTTTTAAATTACGAACAAAACTTACTAATATCAAGAATACAAAGGAATTGAGAACCTCCTCCTTTTTTAAAGTCAGTTAAAAATTAATGTTTCAAAAGGCACGTGGATGCAACTACCTATAAAAAAGAGAAGTATGAAGAGGGGTAGAAAAAGTCCTCCCCTCTTCATACATCTAGTGTGAGTGAGAGAAACTATATATTTCCCTCACTAGAACTCACTACTATACTACTCGTGATATCCACGAGAATACAATACTGAATGTATGAATTGGACGTTATTGACGTCACCCGCGGTGGGCGAGTTAACTCGCACTTTACCGGTCTTGTTTTTTAAGTTTCTGTCTGTTGTTTCTAAAATGAAGGTGTAAAATAAAGAATTTTCATTCATTTATTCCATCCGTCAACAAAATGTGAGCTTGTGGCCTTGCCGTAGCGTCTGTACTCCATAACTCTTGAGTCACAAGCACACAGATTTATTAAATTATTTGAACGTAACTTATTACAACTTCCTACTTTATTTTGATCTTTGTTGGATCAATCGGAGTTGAAAATCAGTTTTGAAATCTCGTCTCGTTTTACAAACTTGGAATTTGTCGAGTTATTCTGACCAGAAATGTGTATAAACCGAAATCTTCGACCAGAATTCTGGTCGGGTATCTGAGTTTTTTTGCAAGAGAACAGGAAGCTTCATTTAGTAACTTAGTTGCACACCGAAATGGTCGGCACCGGACCTTTAATTACAAACATTGATATTTCATTTGTCGTAATTTAAAGAACGTCTATTGACAAACTGACAAAATTAGTAAAAAGCAGGACTGGTGGGTGCTACTCATGTAGTGTGCAAATGAGTAACTAAATGAAGCCTCAGGTCCGTAGCATCCATAAGGGAGACAAGGTAACCTTCCAAGTACCTGTCTGAACATAAGTATTTACAAATTGGTTTATAATGGAAGTATTTTGGCAGGCTTGCTGAAATATGTTGTAGTAAATTGGCAAATCCTAGTCTACTGTCTAGGAAGAGTCAGTAAAAGTCCTAGTCCTCCCCGAGTTTCCCTGTGCACTAAAAGAAACTATACCCTCCAAATTACAAGTTCATAAAACGAACGGATTCGCCTGGGCGCGGGCTTTGGCATCAGTATGTCATTAATTACGGTGCTTTATTGAATCATTTATTTAATGCAGTGCCAAATATTGCTTAAGCAAGCAAGTTAACTAAAAATATTGCTTTCATAAAATAAGCTTTAATGATAAACAGTATGAACCACAGTACGTGCACTGATACAGGTATATACGAAACGTACATATTTACATTTTTGAATATGAGGCCACATATTCGGTAAAATTCAATAATACCCATTGAAATTATACTTTATTTTTATAAAAGACATTCGTAGATACCTACTTACCTAATTGTATTTGTCTATTGGATTCATTTGAAACGGCCTGCGCTCAGTTCCGGTCGGCGAAGCGGGCAATGGTGGGGGATGGGGGGGAGACGGGTCACCACCGCCCCGCCGCGCCGCGCCGACTCAACCGTCTAAATAAATCATACTCGTAGGTATGTCTCGTTAGTTGCTCTAATGATTACTGAGCCACAGAACTATCGAAATATAATAGATCGGAAAAAATACTTTTTATATGTTATTTATCTAATCGTATGACTTATTGACGTTTACAATAAAATCCAAAGAATAACAAATAAAAAAAAACATTTTTACATTATAAAAAAATATTAACAGGTCATTATTTATATTTTTAAACCATCCAGAACTTTTTCAGGACAAAAGTTCACCAGATCGGTCCAGGGTTCCGGGTATTTTATAATGTATGATAGGTTAAAGATATGATCGGCATGTTAGTATTTTTACGACATTGCTGAAGAACTTGAGATTGAGCGCTTAACAGTTGTGATTAATTTCAAAAAGTCGGGGTAACACAAAATTATCTCGCTGTTTGGGTACAACACGAGCGCATCGAAAGAAATCTCGAAAGCAGTTTTGATAAAGATGGATAACGTCACGTATGATGTTGGATAAGTACGGCACGACAAGAACGTGCTAAGAGAACCTCCTTTTTGGAAGTTGGCGAAAAAGTCATGATACAAGTACGGACCAACTCCCAATAAGGTAAAATCAAATCAGTGCGCTTTAGCGTTCAGGGGTGGTGATCCTCGCATCCTCAGTTTTCTATTTGTTTCGCTCTTTGCAGATTTCTATATGTACGTACATAATGTAAGATTCACTTAAAGAGAAGACTGATAAAAATTCGCAACAATTTTAACTACCTACATTGGGGATTTTTTTTAAACATTAGTTTATTGACACATTCTATTGATGACGATAATTAGTGTGACAGTGAGGAATACCTATTCAATGTTTTCGTTTTGAAGTGGTCAGCATTGCTACGTGAAAACACAGATTTACTACTAATAGATTTTAATAAGTTTGCTTTTAATAGAAAGACCAATTTAAAACTAGCCTTCCGCCTGAAATTTCGTAAAAATATACAAGTTCATACAGTGTGATAGAGAGAATAGAAAAAATAGCATAGCGTGCGAGATCAAAATCCGCAGCGTACCACCACTCTCGTACAGATTGCGAGCGCATTAGATAAGCCGCAGCGTAGTGTACGAAGAGTGTAGTGTTTGTGAGGGCTGTATGGTACGAGTAGATATGTAGTATGCCGTACACGTCACAAGTACAGCGCGGGCGGCGCGTCGACTCTAATTAATATGATGTCGTCGCGACACCGCCAGATACATGATCTACCTACACTGACGTAAAGAGCATACCTATCAATGAAAACTAATTATAGAGAATTAAATGTTTGAGACGTTTTACGAGCGGAGCACGCGCCGCTCGTGGCGCCGGTCCAAGGAGCCCTGAGGCACGCGACGCCGCCGCCGCGCCGTGGACAGGACATGCCCTCGACTTTTGCCGTCTATGCTCAACTATATATCCTATATATTTTATGAATAAAAATTAAACACCGAAATGTATGTACGCGCATAAATTCCGAACGACTGCAGCAAATTGAAGAATTCTTTTTTCTATGTTCGTCATGGTCGGGAAAAGGATTGTACAAAATAATTTATTTTTCTGAGCGTAAGCAGCAGTGGGTGTGGGATTGGGAGTGAGATAACTAAAAACGCAATCGAAGTTGCGGGCGGGTCAGCTAGTATGTAATAAATAAATAATGCTGGACACTATCACACAGTATCACGTAGCACCAAACTGCCCCAACCTAAGCAGAGCTTGTATTATAGGAACCACGTGACTGATAAACTACATAGATACCTTAAAAAAACATATTATTCATAGAAAACACCCAGACCCGAGACAAATATTTGTACGTACAAACATTTGTATCTCAGAAGTAATCGAACCCGCAACCTTCAGCGTCTCAAGCGGGCCTTCGCCCACTGCGCCACAGAGGTCGTCAAAAGTATTCATACCTAAATATACAAAATGCTAAACTGACAGGGTGATATACGCACAGCCCAAAACGACCTAAAACTTGAAATTTTGTGGTGCGCAACCGAGGGAGTAAAACCGGGTATGAAGGTTTGTAGCAAACTACGTCACTTTCGGAGTTAGGATATTAAAATATTTGGAAAGTCCTTATCCAGCCTTTTTCATAGTAAAATCATTAAATAGAAAGTAATACTCTACACGGACGAGGTCGTGGGCATATACTAGTCTATTATAAAGAGGAAACATTAGATCTGAAATTTCAAATTAAAAACTGGTTAACTGATTTGAAATCTACATTTGCAGTGTTAAAAAATCGAAAGGTATATAAATATTTTTTATGTAGAATTGCAATGATAGCTGGTTAACAAACAGTCGTCATTATTTCGTTTACTATCACTATAATTCTGTCAGATAATTTGATTTTATTTAACCACCAGACCTGATTTCTTAGCCCTCATTTAGTCAGTTGCCCACCGAAATGGTGGGCACCGGACCTTTATTTGCAAACTTTGTCATTTCATAAAGTCCGTCAAAATTCAAACAAAGTCAATTGACAAACTCTCAAAGTTTGTAAGAACAGGACCGGTACTTATCATTTCAGTGTGCAACTGAGTTACTAAATGAGCCTCATTTGCTAACTCAGTTGCACACCGAAATGATATACACCGGTCCTGTTTTTTCAAACTTTGACATTTCATCTGACGAAATACAAAGAACGTCAATTGACAAACTGTCTCATTTTGTAAAAACAGGACCGGTGAGTATCATTTCGGTGTGCAACTGAGTTAACTGATCTGAAGCCTCATTTTCTAACAATGTTGCACTCCGAAATGTTATGCACCGGTCCTGTTTTTACAAATTTAACAGTTTGTCAATTGAAGTTCTTTGAATTTCGTCAAATGAAATGTCAAAGTTTGCAACTAAAGGTCCGGTACCGACCATTTCGGTGTGCAACCAGGCAAGTTTCACTAGCCCCAACAGCGGGCCTCGCTCCGTAGGTTAGTACGCGTCAGAAGAGATAAGAGTTACGTATAGAAAGGTGTAGGTGAATATAAAATGTTAGGTACTAGCTGAATAACACTTTATTGCATCGCAGCTAATGTATCTATTTGTTTAACTGTTTTTGCGGAGTGAAAATTCTGTTCTTTTTTCTATTCTGTGGTGCAACTGAGTTACTAAATGAGGCCTTTGCTAAAGTAGCTATTTGGTTAATTCTTTTTTGCGTAGTGAAAATTCTGTCCTTGTTTCTATTCTGTGGTGCAACTGAGTTACTAAATGAGGCCTTTGAACAAAAACAATGTGTTTCACGATCCACTTCCATTTAGTACTCCCATTAAATAAATAGTACAATATTAAATAGTAGTAAATAATAGGTACTAGATACCGGCCTTATCAGAGACTTTTAAAGGTTTACTATGCCATGCCATACATAGGTACCTATTTAGGGTTCCGTGTAAAATAACCTTATTTAAGTAAGCTAGTACAAGCATACGAAGTTGCGGGCGGTTGCTCTTACTTTATAATCACTTTGCGCTCGTTACTTAAAATTGCATAGTTTGGTTTTGCCTGTTTCTCGTCAATTGTTGGTTACTTGATCCGACTTGGTTTTATTCGACTATGGCGCAGTATCTGCATTAAAATAAAGCAATAGTCCCACATGATATTCTAAATAATAATCCTAATATAATGAAAGTCTGTGTGAATGTTTGTTGCCACGTATTTCCGTAACTATTTAACTTATTAAGATGATAGTATTTAGATAGTTTAGGTTCTAGAATAACGCAATAAGTTAATCTAATTTTTTAAAATTTGTCTGAAATTTAAAACTCCTAAAATTTACTCTGAGGAGATAAACGGGGGTGGCAAAGTTTCGAATCAATTACTTAGTTTTATACTAAGCCATCCTTCAAAGAACAGAAAGCTTATATATACTTTATATATGAATATATTATACTTTATCGAAAGGCTTGGGAAAGGTGGCTTCATGCTTAGACTTATTACTAGGTACAGTAGATATGTATAATAGGAAAGGGTTAGGGGGCAAGTGGGTGTGGTGGGGGTGAGCGAAAGAAAGCACACGTGGTGAAGCCGACACCAGGCGTCAGAGGCCGTTGGTTGTTCCCAGACCTCCTCGCCACCACCTCGCACATCATAGCGCCGCCCCGCGGCACTGCCCTCGCTGCCTACCCGCGATCTGACCGAATTATTATAGGCCCCTACCAAAAGTATTTAAAAAAAATAAAGAATTTATTTAATCACAAGATTTAAGGATATGATTAAATTTTAGGGTGCTCGGACACAACCGTGTCGTTTAAGATCCAAACCGAGACTGACTGGAATGAGAGGTTCTGTTAGTATGAAGGGTGCTAAATTCAGCATATCATGTACAGTGTACGGCTATAACAGAATGACATCACTCTAGCCGAGTGATAAGATAGAATTATTTATTTATTTGGGAAACAAACAGAACAATTAAACACAAAAATAATTATTAGGTCAAAAACAATTCAACATAGTTTCCACTGTTAAGGATATTTATCATGATCATCATCACCCTATAGTAGTCTACTGCCGAAAATAGGCCTGTCCTGAGCTTGACGCATCCAGCTTCTACCAGCAACCTGTCGCAAATCGTCACTCCACCTGGCCGGCGTCCTACACTACGTTTGCCTTACCCACGGTCTCCACTCAAGAGCTCGCTTATTTATAAACTATCCTATCCAATCCTAATAAAATAAATAATAATACTGGACACTATCGCATAGCATCATGTAGACCCAAACTAAGCAGAGCTTGTAGTATGGAAACTACATGACCCATATACTAATTATATACCTTTTTTTTGTAAATACATACATATTATATATAGAAAACACCCAGACCTGCGCCAAATATCTGCAGAAAACGCAAACATTTTTCCCACGGCGGGAATGAAACCCGCAACCTTCTATGTCTCAGGCGGACCTTCACACACTGCGTCACAGCGGTCGTCGATCCTGTTCTATGCTATCCTGTCCTATCATTTCCTAAATAATGTTATAAATGTGAACGTTTTGGAGGATGTTTGTAATTTTAACTCTTTCAAGAAATACTAATAAGTGGATTTGGATGAAACTTGGCATATACGTAGTTCGTGGATGGAGCACCTGGATTAACACATTGGCTACATTTTATCCGGGTACTACGCGAGCGAAGGCGCTGGCGGAAGCTAGTTGGCTATAAAATAGCAAGGTAGATATCATTCAACTAGACACGAGCGCGTTAATATTCAAAACTTAAATCGGTGCACAATGTTGTTTATTATTGATGACGCGTCGTTTCATCAAGTCAATATGAAACGTTAAACGCGTCGCCAATGGAAATGGGAGTGGGAATGTGAATGGAAGTGGGATTGGGGTTGGGGTTGGGGTGTTGTGGGGGTTGAGGTCGGGATAGGGATTGGATTGGGATCAAAATAACCATATTAGGGCTTTCCCTAATATGGTTATTTTCATGTAAAATCTTTATTTTACATGAAACCATAAGTATACGCAAAAGAAGTTGCGGGCGGGATAGCTAGTTAAATATAAAAAAACATATATAATTATGTAGGTAGCTTTAGGTACTTACAATCTCTCCGTCGACGAAAAGGGGCTGAATGAATCTCACCTGGAAAAAAACAAAACCATCTTTAAAGACTCGTTACATTCACAGTAACAAGTTACAGGTTAGACACAGGTTAGTAGAGCACCTACCTACCGGAACAGAACAACTAGCATGGACTCAATTTCCGAGATGTTCTGAATGACGATTAGTGAGGAGGGAGTTCTATTGTTCAATCAGACGGCTGCGTCATCAGGCGCAGGCCCTCAACCGCCCGCCCTTGTCGCTGAGGCCCCGGGCACTGGAACGGGCCGGGGGCGGCCGGGGCGCGAGCGAGTCACTTCGAGAGCGACACGCACGGCTCGCGAGCACGAGTAGGTTTGGTTTTCCAGTTAGCTTTTTGGATTGGATATGCTAATCTGTAGCGAACCTAATTCTATTTTTATACGCGGAGTCGGGTCGATGCGTGCGATCGACATAAACTTCGCATTTTATGAACGACTATATTTCGATATACGCCGGATACTAAATAAATTTTCTAAATGAGAATTTCGATTGATTTCAGGTAAACGACCGCTATATTTGGAGGCTTTCTTCGCTTCCATCCCTCGTATATAGGGGTTGGCTGGGGGGTTTGATGCGTACTGTTCCGAGACGCACGGGCTCCACTCAACCCGTCCCCCTTCCCGCACCCTCGCACTATTTATGTGCGTGAGCTAGAGTAGTTTAGGTGCTGCTTCCCCGCGATTAGGCCTGCATCGCCTCCAGTCCCGAGCGCCGCCATGTGCCTTCACCACGCAACTGAGGCCAGGAATAATAAACTTTTTAAGGATAAGGCTTTCGGCTAAATTCAAAAATTCTTAGTCAGCCGTTCTAGCATTCAGTAGAGTGCGGACAAGCTGTAAGTACATTACGGATAGCGATACATATGCGAGAAGTGCGAGCATCTCATGCAGCCAGATGGCGGCCCCACCCGTGACTATAGCCACTCTACTATTAGGCCGCGGTCACGAAGTCAGCGGCGGCGGCTCGGGGAGCGACCCCGCTCCCGCTGACTTCGTGACCGCGGCCTTAGAAACAATAAAGTCATGCAAATCATCCACATCCATGCAATACATTGTCAATCGAACCAAATTCGACTGACGTAAATTCGAATCGAATAAAATAAGCTGATGATTCTGGGATTATTGGCCATGTCTGCTAGAAATCGGGGCTACCTGGATTATATATGCTATCAACCAAACTTCATACGTTAGCAATCTTAGGAATATAACTTAATGAAGTTTGAAGACTTTATCAATGGAAAAATGGACCAATACCAGGAAGAATAATCTTCACGAGCGAGTGTATCGGGGCGATATTATCGTCCTGCTACTTAATTTTATAATAACTCTATAAACACGTCTCCGCACTTCATTCTACAAAAACTCTTTGAACATGTCTCTACAACAAATCTATGAACGTGTATCCGCACAGCGATACCTCGATAATACTGCCTTCACTCGCACCTTACTTGCAAAAAACACAAATTTCCATAATTTAATAGCACGATCGTTATCAGTAACAAGTTAGCCATGCTCAAAATTAGAAAGAGTTTATCTGTTAGATTATAAAAACCCTTCCAAAATATTTGTAGAAGGAAGTATGTATGTTAGAACCAGTGACAAACATTCGTAATGTATTATTTTTTATGTTTGTATGACGTGGGTATAAAGTTAAGATCTAATTACGCACCAGAGTGCCTAGTGCAAGTTTTTTATCAGCTCGATCGTTTCCGTTAACGCAAATTGATATGGAACGGAGGTATCGCCATCTAGTGATAGACGCGTGGCACTGACTCCATTCATTATAAATTTGCGTAAACGGAAACGCGATCAAGCTAGAAAAAAAATTGGAAAAGGCACTCACAAAGTACCTACCCACAATCCAACTCTCTACCCAGAATTGGATGTCGCGAGAGATAAAACCTAATAGGTTGACTAACTAGGTCTATATCTCCAGCCATCTATGTACTACCTATTACGTAAAACTTGTATGTATATATATAATTGTTCCTAAGTGAAGGCAAGCGCTGTCGATGCGTGTGGTGAGTGAGCTGTAAGAAAGAAGCCATTTTCTCTGTGGACGACAGCGTGAGTTAGTCACGAGCCTCTATAAGGCTTGCATTAAAGCGATTCGAAACTGGGACTGGGACAAAGCAGCTCCTCTCGTTATTAACAAATGTTATAAAGTTACAAACAAAAACCAGAAAAATCCAGTAAAAGTACCTGAGATCAGACTATGACCTGAAAAGAAGAAAAAATATTATAAGCATTGATATTCAATTTGTTATGGAGGGTAGGTACATGTTTAAATAAGTTTCATTTAGTAGAGAACGTCTGATGCTTCTCCACGGGAAAATTAATTAGAAGCACAATTTTCTGTTAACGAATTAAGTACGCTTTAGCATGCACTAAACCGATACTGATAGATGAGACCTTGTAGAAGGCTACTTTAACCAAATTTTAACCATGCTCGGGAATGATTAAATAAAAAAAATTAATCGTTCGTTTTAAAACAGAGTAAATAATAAGAAAGTTGAAAAACCAATAGATAATAAATAGGTAAAATAATAAAGTGTATTTGTAAATAACCTGGCGAGCGAAGCGTTTCTATTTCAATTCTGGCAGATCTTATTTTGCAACCGATCTTGACGAAACTTAGTAGGTTGTTTCTTAGTACTTAACAAGTTTAACGATTTTATAGTTTTTTTTTGTTTCGGACATTTTTGAAAAGCTTTGAAATTGTTGACAAGTGGGGGTGGGGGGGGCAGTAGCGTAATCTGCGTATAGCTTATCATAAAACTTTCTGATTATTTAGATGACAAAAAAGCTTGGGGTGAAACTAACACTTTCATTCCTTATGAAATTCCTTAAGAAAGCGTTAGTTTCACCCCAAGCTTTTGTCATCTAAATAATCAGAAATTTTTATGATAAGCTATACGCAGATTACGTTAACCGACATTTTTGAATTATAGAACCTTTACCCTACACAGATAAAATCTCAAATATTTATTTATGTGAATTCCTTACTTAGAGGCTACTCCACCGTGGAGCGCGACCTTGCACGCGCGCTAATTAGTACAGCATTGTCGCAGAACTCCGCATTGACTCGGGCTCGGGACGCGTCTCCTAGCTAATTAATGTTGGTATGGTGTCGTATCTAAACGTGCTATATACTAACACTCCTTCGGGACTTATGTACAGAACAATACACATTATCTGGATATATAGCACTCTTTTACTGTATTCTCTACATCGCTCAACTCGTTCGTAAAATCTAGTGAATGAATTTCGTGATTGAGTCGAACAAAGAACACAATTACTCGTGTGGCATATTGTGCAAGTGTGTGGCAAATGTCTGTTTTTTACTATAGAATTCTGTTGTCGTGCAGAAAGATCATTCAAAAATATCTTTGTATTATCCAAAACCTGCAATCAGTTTTTTTAAAATAAATTCTGCAATGAGTTTTTTTTAAATAAATCTGTAACGCTAATCAAGAAACTTTAGCAAATACCGAAATATCTTTATCTGTTGTACGATTTGAATTCTAAATGCTTTCGGACGTGTGTCGAATTTGGATTACGAGCGCTTTACAAAGGGCACTTGTTCTCAGTCATTTAATTCAAAAGAAGGGGGTCATTCCATAAGGCGGGTAAGTGAGTAAGTAAGCCAGGAGACAGAGGCGACCAGCGGTGGTTCAAGGGTGTAGGGTCAGCTAGCACCGTCGGCAGCGTGAAGACAAGCAGTGCTGCGAGGGCAGCACACCCTGCGCTGCAGTCATACTCGGCCGCGGCATCGATCCAGCGCAGCGGCACGTCACGGAGACGTGCACCGCATGCATCGACCGCACAACGCCCTTCCCTCCGCCCGCGGCACCCCGTTCCTTGGTGACATCAGAAATTCCAATGCTTCGCAATGATGGTCCTCCATCAACGGAATACTGATGAGCGTATCCATAATGCATTAAGCAGTCACAAATCGCAGAACTGTTTCAATTCGGATTTTGGAAGCGTTCGAAATTGCTGACTCCGCTTCGTATTTATTTCTTGAATCGGTCACTCATCACCTTGTGTGAACTCTGCCAATTTACACTGGTGTTTATTATTATCGCGTCGACATACGCATCGACGAAAAGCGGGAAGCTAACCTCTCTCTGCTCATTTTTTTTTTTAAAACAAGCCCGTTTAGTTTTCGCAATGAGTTCCTAAGCGGCAGCCGCCGGCACGTGTGCTCGGTTAGTGATAATTGAATTAGAGTGAAGCTGGTTTTGACTTGGCAGCAGAGCCGAATATGCCTTCATCTGGGTCACAGCAACATTGTTCACGGCGTGTCATTGCCACCGCCAGCGCACGCGCCGCTGCCGCACTGAACAGCCGAACCGCTGTTTCGAACAGAGCGACACAAAAACACACGTCACAGTGCATCACGAGTGTGCAAACTCTTGTGATAATATAATTTAAACCCATAGAGGTAGTATGAACAGTAATCAAATATTAATCCAAACTGATTTTGTTTCAACTCTTTCTCATAGCACAAAGTGTAAGTTTAATTTTAATTTACCACCACGAAATTGTATTGTTTGCGGATGACCCGTCTCTTTCATTTAAAATAAAGCAACAACAGACCAATTTTGACGAGGCAATCAAAAATAAATTAAATACCACCGTTTATGTCTGATATAAAGGACTTAGCCTTGGGATGGTGGTCCGGGAACTTGGGAGTCACTTTGATTGATTTTTTGTGAAAATATGTTAATTTTAATTTCTTTTGCGTGTACGCATGGCCATGTCAACTTTTCAAAGAGAATTGGATAGGGAGTTGACACGATAAGAAAAATAAGGAGGGGCTTCCGTCACAAAAAGGGCTTCCGCCTTTTTAGAAACAAATTTAAAAATATAGATTTTTAAGCTATTGCATAGCTTCTATCGAGGGCCTTGAGCGCGGGGACCGAATCCAGAAATTCCGTAACGAAAAAAAACCTCACGCTCCCCACTCCGACGGGCACGGAGGTGTGACTTGAAGGCCGTGCATTGTCTAACGTCGTTTCTTTTCGGCAGTCTTCGACACGGTGTTTGTGTGCGTGCAACTTCGTGTTTTCTTATCGGTCACCGCGCTCAAAAAGTGTAACTTGAATTAATATCAAAGAAAAGAAATACTGCATAAATAAAATAAATAAATAATTATAATTGCATAAGTTGATACAAAATGCTATGCAATAGCTTTACCGCGGCAGTCCCCGAGTGCCACACGTCTTTTTTTTAAAGGGCCGATTACACTAGGGAACATTTTGTCTCGCAACATGACGCGGAACAATATACGTGCAACGTTGCATAGTGTCCCGCAACTTTGTACGTGATGCGCGGGGCATGTTGGTTACTCCCGCCTCTAGAACGAGCGCACGTGTCCCGCGTCAGTGTCGCGCCATTTGTCACCGAGTGTAGTCACGTACGCAACGTGCCTCTTAATATGTCTGTAGTGTGGAGAACTGGTGCTACGATCCCAATTATCAGACCAAATTAGGTTTTCTGCTATTTTGGGTAGTGGAATCTTATCATCGACCTCTTCTGGCCAATAAAATTTGCATAAGATCTTCCTCCGATAAACTTTCTTCTTCGGCGATTTCACTGCCAGAATCGACTTCTCAGAATCTCTTCTCTCCTCAGCGAGAGATGCTGGCAGGATACCCATTCCTATTTGTCCTGACAACCTATGTACGCCGCACTAATAGCCACAACCTCCTCGGATGACATTTCTATGAGCACTGATTAGTGTGGTCGGCAAAATTTTCCGCGACAATTATCTCACACAGTATCCTCTTCAACCCTTCCTCTCCTTCTTATCTCAAGGAGCGCTTTGTATATCTTTGCCAATCCAATTCTCGCACATTACGCTCCTCTGAGACTTTACAGCTTCAAACACCTGTGCACACATCCACTTTCTATTCTCACTCTTTTACTGTTCAAGCTGTTCGTCTTTGGAATTCTCTCCCTGTCAACATCCACACCACACCTCACCAGCCTATATCAGTCCACAGCTGGACATAGGCCTCCCCTAAGAAAGGGGGATATGCCCATAATCCCTACGCTGGGTATGCGGGTTGGGGATCGCGGGGAACAACTTCTCGCACCACCGACGCTGCTGCCCGTCGGCGGCCAGGGGATTTAGCTGTGCCGGTGTTAGGCTGCGCTATGCCGCAATCAGCCGGCTGCCAGAGCCTCGTTTGTTAGTTAGCAGGGTGCACCAACATCAGAACTGCTCAATCTCAGCCTATCTTCAAAAAGCTTTTGTTTAACTTTTATTCATCTGTTTCACATGACGCTTGAAATGAAATTTTCGTCATTGTTTTATAGTATCTATCTATCTATTTTATGATATTTATTAGTTTATTATAATTTGGTTCCCTAGTAATTTATAGTAAATATTAGTATGTATTATTTAATTAGTATGTAGTGTAAGTACATGTAGCTATTTATGTTTATGTATATTATAATTAAAGTCGATGCGTCGAGCTCAGAACAGGGCGCAATGGCGCTCATTAGGGGAGGCCTATGTCCAGCAGTGGACTGCTATAGGCTGATGATGATGATGATGATGATAATTAAAGTATTCAATAATCTTAGTCTTCAAGGGATAAATTTGTGTTTATTGATATTTTCACCATCGTCTACTATAGTCTTATTAATCCAGTCCATCCAAAGGTTGTCTGGAAGAGATCGCTCTAAGCGATAAGACCGCCCATTGTACTTTCAGTATAAGTTATTGTTTGTTTTGTATTTTATGTTTAAGTTGGTGTGAATACAATAATGAGTTATCTATCTATCTATCTATCTCGGGACACTTCACGTAGTAGTTGTTGAGGGACATGTTCCGCAACATGTTTCTTCATTTGCCCCCTAGTGTATCCCAGGCTTTATTATTAGGTCCTTACCTGTGAAATTGGCGTTTTATCAGTCTATTTTATTTTGTAGATATTTTTTTAAACTCTACAGTCATAAACAAAATTGATATTATGAAAGTTATAATATTGCAAAACTTGAAAATTCTATAAATACTATTTATGACGAGGTTCATCCCCAAAAATAAAACTTGAAAACAGTTCATTTTATGTGTTGCCGCTTTCAATGCCTAAATTCGTTGTATTTTTTTATGCGTTAGTATCTTTTTTAAATAAGGCTACGCCTACTTTTCACAATGCTGTCCAATTTTCCTTGGTGTACAGCATGACTCGAAGTTATTATTCAACGATCATATTGACGCGATAATATCCAAGGCCTCTAGAGCGTTGGGTTTTATAATGAGAAGTTCGTCAAACTTTAATAGAGCCAAAACATTTAAAATGCTTTATTGCACCTTCGTCCGAAGCATTCTTGAATACGCATCTCAAGTTTGGAACCCTCTATATAATAAATACATTGAAATAATTGAACGAATTCAGATTAAATTTATCAAATATCTATGTTTTCGATTGAAAATTTCATATAAATCTTCTAAATACCTCAACGTCTGTAAAATATTCCATTTTCTTCCCCTTTCCAAGCGACGTGAAATTGCAGATTTAACTTTTCTATTAAAAATCACCTCGAACAACATTGGTTGTCCCGATTTACTCGATAAAATAAATTAATGTCCCTATAGTCGGAACTAATTACAGGTAAAATTCATTTTTATGGCGAGTAAGCAACAATTTTAATAAGCTTTGCAAGCGCACGAATTTTGACTTGTTCACCACGAGCGTCAACTCCGGCAGACAGCGGTTGAGTGCGGAGTTCTCTGCCAGTGATGTTTATTGTCTGATTTGATTTGACAGTGTACCTTCCAAATTATGTTGATATTTCTTAATTATTATTGTTATTCAACACACTATTTGTTTTTTAGCAACTTTTACTCGTGAAAACCTGTAATTAGCTTTCTGTTTTTTATAAGTCTATCTATTGTGTTACTTTAGCTGTTGGTTTTCCTTTATAAATAAATAAATAAATAAATTATAAATGTTAATATAATTTTACAATTATCTTAGTTTTATTAAACAGGAGCACGTGGTGTGTCAAAATCAAAGTTTGCGTAACTATATTTTAGTATGTTCATTTTAAAGTTTTATAAACTTTCCGCTTTCCACTGTTTGAAAATGTAACAGTGGAAACATACGAATTATACGATAATATATTAAAGTTAACGCAACCTTTATTAACCTGGATGAGACAAGCTTTGAACCGTGAGGATTCGCACATGCAAAGGGACGCCTATACCCAGCAGTGGGTGGGTGGTAAGTCAGGCTGTGGATGATGATGATGATGATGATGAACGCAACCTTTGCAGTAAGTTATGTTTTTCACGCTCAAGCCACTGATGTTAATTGGTAACCATTGCAACAAAGTATTGCATCGTAGCTATCATTAGGGTAGATATAGTATTCAGGTTCGTGCCCTACGATGCGAAGCTCTGCGTTTATTACTTGAGGCATAAAGGTGGTTTGTCTCATGTAAATTTAATGTCACCGAGACCCACACCCTTCTAACAAAAACAACAATTCTACTTCATGGCAAAAATAGGACTTTCATTTAAAGTCTAAATTGTTAGGGGACCAGGACTAATCATATATATATACTACTTAATGTTGAAGTAAAATGAATGAAACTTAGACAATCGTAGATTAATTCTGAGCAGTCACGGTTTGGGTCGGCTGAGCTCGGGTGTGGCTTCAGCTCAACTCTCTGCCACCTAACAGATAAGTCGAGCGGTCACGACGCGGCTGGGCCGTGCAAGTAGCAACCTCCATTGTCTTTCTCTTATCACCTCTGAACTGTCAAAAGTAGATCCAACATATAAACTGTGAACCGAGTTCTTGTTTAGTCTTCGAAATATTAGCCTAATTGTTATAAGATCTACACTTATTATAAAGAGGCAAAAGTTTCTAAGTTTGTATCTATCTTTATACATTTAAAATATAAATAATCTGAATCTCAAACGGCTCCAAAGATCTTCATGAAATCTAGTATGCAATTTCAGGGGGATTTCGGGGGCTATAAATAGATCTAGCTAGGTTTCATTATTCGAAAAAGAAAAAACCGAGCAAATCCCGGTCTTCCAGGTACTATATTTCTGTTCGAGCATAGCTCGCGAACCGGGTGATCCGATCTGCATGAAATTTGTTAGGTCTATTGGTTGTACTTGAGAAATTTGCCTGGTACATATATTAATGAGATCAGATAAGGGGTTATTAAGATATAGGCATATGGGGTCAAAAAACACGTATTCTTCTTCTTCTTCGTTAGTCGCTAACTCTGGTGTCGGAGACAAAGGTAAAAAATAAACAGTTATAAATATATTGACAGACGTGTCATAGGAAATGGTTTTGTTTCTATATTCTAAAATGTTATTATTTATTTTAATTCTAGACTGTATAGTTTTTGTGATGAGTTTCCGACTCACACTGGGCCGGTATTTTATTTGTCATCTTATTTTTGGCAATAAATATATTTGTATTCTATTGAATATTTGTTATATATATTAATATATATCAACCAAAAAACTACATTCCGTAAATATTTTTTTTATGTTCAACATAAACAGATTTTCCACTTTTTCACGTAGGCGTAGCGCCTACATCAACCAAGGACACTTACGGGAGGCTACGAGTAATGTAAAATATAGCTAGAAGCTAGTTCTAGCTAGTCAGCAACCTTCCTGACTTCGTATTTATCTAAGTTTTATGGTGAATAACGTAGTCTAAACAAGTACTGTTTCTTAAAAAAATTGGGGGTTCTGAGCAACAAAATGAACACAAATGAAGTTTCAGGCCGGTCAGCTAGTAATATTATAAGTGACAAAGTCTGGAAAAAAAAGGATGTGACATTTTCGTTCCTCCTTCACGCTAAAATTACTCAAATATAGATGAACTCTTATCTCAGGCTTAATGAAGTCAGGAGTCAGGAGATGGCTGCTTTTTATCCGAGTAGCAAGCAAGCGAAGCCGCGGTCTGAGGCTAGAAAGTTATACTTGTGAGGGGTAGGTCCCAGCTTCCGCGGTCGAAATTAGTATCCGCGTGAGGCGTATGAAATGTGGTCGCTTGTCTATTTCAAGGGTCTTGGAATTTGGAAGCGTCGAGTCGGAGCGGAGGAATGTGGATGTGGAGGCAGGTGTGTGGAGAGGTACTGCGACAAACTGCCGCAAGATTGATCGCTGTAGTGTGGAGGCTGGAGGCACAAACCAGTGACGCGACGTCGCCACTCGTAAAAGACGATAAGACAGTATATAATAAATCTATAATTAAGACAAGTTGCTCTGTATCAAAAAAATATGATCCGTGACCATTCACGTTCTATGCTTACATGAAACGCGGAATTCTTTGAACAAGGATATTAGCTGATATTAAATTAATAAATAATTGACCACGTCAGCATGTGTTTAGCGACTAGTAGGTACTCGCACCTACTGAAGTTATCTATGGTGTGCTGATCTTAGTCCGAGGAAAACTTTCTAATATACAATGTGACATCACATAATTCAGTGAAGAGACGACATTTGATGAAAGCTAAAGCCTAATTTAACATTTTGGCATTTGTACTCATAGCATAGTATAAACTTATGTACAAAATAGTCTAATTCCCAGTTTTGGAGGCACCATAGCTTATTTAAACTATGCCAGCCACTCGGCCAGCTTCATTGCGCTAAAGATTACTTTACATTGTAATAAACTAGCGACCCGGCTTTGCACGGGTGAAAGTTACACGTAATAATCCTTCCTTTTGAATCACACTACATATTAAATAAAACCGCAACAAAATCCGTTGCGTAGTTTTAAAGATCTAAGCATACTCGTACGCTTGCATAGTAACACTTTGTTTTATACATCTAAAGTGATAGTGTTAATGAAGTAAAGAGTAGAGCAAAACAATCTCTACCTACATATGTTTTTTTTACATGTATTCAGTAAAGTAGAAAAAAGCTAAAATTGAAAAAAAAAAACGTATCAGATTACTTAAGTCTGTCTGTATGGTTGTTACGACGTGAAAAATACTGAACGGATTTTGGTACGAACTTTGACGAACTCGATGCCTCTCTCATATCTAGCAGTCTGAAGCCCTAGATAGGAATTTATGGAAAAAAGGCCCTCTCCGGGCAAGGGCCCGTGGCATTTTACCCGTCTTGTCACCCTATTGTTACGCCAGTCTAGACCCTGTAAATGTCCACAGCTAGACATAAAACTCGTTGGATGAAAAAAGTTTGCGAATAAAGATTCTTGAATGACCACGTACGTAAGTTTAAAGAGGCCACCACGACCTCAACTTAGACCGATGACATCGTCAAGATTGCGTGTTCGTGAAGACTGTTTTTCGTGGAAATCTTTGGGGGATACTTATGCGTCCAAACAAGGAGTTGGCGTGAGAATGAGAATGGGTGTGTTAGCCGGCGTCGGAGTGGGAGAGGCCAAATCGGAGTGGATGTAGGCGTGGGAGTTAGAGTGGACCGATTCCCTATCCCACTCCCACCCCACAACTACTGCACGTCTACTCACTCCCATCCCCACTCCTTGTCCTACTCCCACCCATGCCCCGTCTACTCCTATCTCACTATTATCACTCCCACATTATATAACCCACTCCCACTTACTATCCCACGTTTACTCCCGGTTGTAATCCCAATCTCACACCCATTCCATGCCTTATCTCACGTCCACACCCACTCCTGGTTCTAATCCCACTCCCACCCCTATAACACGACCACACTCCATCACATTCCCTGTCCTACTCCCTACTCCACTCTCACGCCCACTCCCACTCACTACCCCACGCCTACTCCCACTCGAGAAAGTACAAGTATACACGTAAACGAAGTTGCGGGTGGGTCAGCTGACATTTTTTTAATTTTACTGCCAAAAGGTGGTACATATAGAATGGTACAGTAGAAATAACATAAGAACCTTGTTACTTTATTTGAAGCGTAAACATTATTAGCAGTTAACAATTTCCTAGTAACGTTATACACGGAAAAAACGTAACGGTTAGAATTAAATAACCTAGGGCTATTTACAACAGAGTAACTCGCTTCGGAGGGAGCCTGCAAAGTTTATTGCTAATGCTAGACAAGCCATCTTTGCTAATGTAAGTTGGTAATATTAATCCAAAAAGTTGGTTCAAATTTGATAACCAGAGCTGGGTAACTTCCAACCTTTTAATTTGATCAAGACAACAAACTTAATTGTGATCCGGAATCAAGTAATTCAATTAGGTATAACCAAGCATCTTAGTTTAAATCGTCGATTTAATCAAATCAACTTTGTAAACGCAGCTAATGAACGTTTCTATGTTTAACAAAGTGACTTTCAACTAGATGGGTATACTTAGCCAAGTTACTCGGCGCGGTAAATCGTGTCCACTGGATAGCAACACCTGATATAGTTTGCTTCTAGTCAATTCAAATAGGTATACTTAGCAAAGTTACTCGGCGCTTTTATCCGTGTTCAGTGGGTTAGCTACAACCAATCTACATTTTTACTTCTAGCTTACTTGAATTGGTATGTTTAGCAATGTTGTTTGTTGTTTCTAAGCGGGGTTATCAGGTTAGTTACAACCAATCCACATTTTTACTTCTAGCCTACTTGAATTGGTATGTTTAGCAATGTTGTTTGTTGTTTCTAAACGAGTTTATTGGGTTAGTTACAACCAATCAACATTTTTATTTCTAGCCTACTTGAATTGGTATGTTTAGCAATGTTGTTTGTTGTTTCTAAGCGAGTTTATTGGGTTAGTTACAACCAATCCACATTTTTACTTCTAGCCTACTTGAATTGGTATATTTAGCAAAGTAGTTTATTGTTCCTATAAGCGGGTTTATTGGGTTCGCCTCAACCAATCTACATTTTTACTTCTAGCCTACTTGAATTGTTATATTTAGCAATGTTGTTTGTTGTTCTTATGCGGGTTTATTGGGTTAATACTGCTAAATACTTAGCTGCTGGTACCTACCATTTCCGACAAAGAATATTAATAAGTTACAGATGTTTTAAGTTTGAACTTGTGTTGTACTGAAAGTTGCTTTTATTACAATGCAAGTTTAAACTTTAAATCTGTAGCATATCTATATTGTTGTCATTTGGAAATGGTACCAACAGCGAAGTAATAAGCAGTATTAACTGGTTAAATAAGTAAAACAGCTTAGGAACAACAAAAACAATATTGCTAAAAATATACCAATTCAATAGGTTAGAAGTACAAAAGTAAAAGTGACTCTTCATTCTGAGGCTAAGAAAAGTTGATATGTAGGGAATTGAAAAAGATCGTTAATCTGGCGAACTCGAAAAAGTAAAATCACCCTTAAAAATAAGGACTGAACGATCTTATTTCACTAGCCGACAGACCATAATATATTTCAACATTAAAAGAATGTATGATACGAAATAATAAAGTTTTATTTAAATTATGTAACATATGTTTATAAACCAAAATCTAAATTATAATATCAACTTATAATAACATTCGTAGTACAAAAATATTTCTATTTAGAATATTTTAAAGAGCGTTTACATCTTTCAGCTATTCATATTGAAAAAACGGGAATTTTCACGTACCGTTACGTCAGTTAAAGTACCGACGGCGTTTCGACTCGTTAAAAGAGTCTTAATCAGGGTGAGTGAACGCGACGCTCTCCCTCCGCGTCCCGTCTAGCACAGTCTTTCAGCTATCTTTATAATAATGTATTTTAATAAAAACCATATTTGATGGTCTATATCTATAAATGCTTAAATATGATAGACCTCTAACAGTTTATTAAAAACATGGCTCGTATGAAATGAACGTATTTCAAGATCTCGGCGTGATTTTTCCTAATAACCTCTGTTATTTTTTTGTTGTAAGCAACAGAAGGATGTAAACGCTCTTAATATCTTGTACATGGAACTAAACAACGATGTAAACTTCAGAATAAGAATAAAAGATTTTTAGTATTGTTGGAACGTCTAGATTTAGTTTAAGTAGGTAACTTACATCATAAACTATCTTTATTTAAAACATCTTTGTAAGAACCTACATTCGAGAAGTTATATTCTTACATTGTGAATTTGTACAGTCATTTTTTTATCTCAATTAATAATTTTTTTTATAAATCAATAATTATCCTAAATATTTTTGGTAACTTATGAAATAGGTAACAATATTTTAACAAACAAAGTACCTACCTATCTATGCATGAAAATCGAAATTTTACTCTCAAAATTTCTCTGTTACATTTTTAGAAATATTAGAAGTAGGATTCAATTGTTCAGCACAAACCTTATCAATACAATTTTCGAGTGTAGGAATTAACGAATTAAGGCAGTTACTTAAACCATTGACTACATCTTGCACTATACCTCTTGGCAACAAAGTGTTTCCATAAAGTGATGCTATATATGTTGCAAGAACGTCATCAACCGACATGACCTTGTCTTGAACTTGGTTTAAAGGAGTAGTATAAGAACTTGAAGCACTAGAGCATGGAACCTCATTTCCTAACATTGTACAATCTGTATTTCCTTCATTATATAAAGGCTGTATAACATTAATATCCCGAATATTGTTAACTAACTCGTCACTTTTGGGGTTATGTTCACTTCTAGGTAAATGACAATTTTGTATGTGTCTCTTAAATGAGTTGTATAAATGAAATGATCTAGCACAACGATCTTCACAACAAAAGTATTCAACAAAGTCATGGTTACTGTGTTTTAACATGAAATGATTTCTAAGTAACTTAAGATCTAATGTTTGTTTACATAAAAAACAAAGAACCATAATGGTAAGTTACAATAATGTTTATCCGATTTATATAACTTATAAAAAAATGCGAAATTTGTGCGTTTTGCTCAAATAGCTGGAGGGTTATAATACAATTTTGCACAGTAAATGATTAGACCAGGAATAACACATAGAATACTTTTTATCCAGGTAATTTTGAACGCTGCTGCAAAATCTAACCTACACAAAACTCACATTCATCTTCGATAAAATGATCATATATAGAATAATTTAAACAGTGTTTACACCAAAAAAAGTCAAAATACAATAAACTTTTGACATATTCTTCGCCTTTTATCATAAAATGTGCTGGTTGTGTTTCATTACAAACAGTGAAAATACCACATCCAAAACATTTTTTAGACAAAATGAAATGTGTATTTATCCAAGGCCACTTTAACTGTTTCAGTGATTGAAAGTCATTTTTAGTTAGAAATTTGTCAACTTCAAAGACAGCTGGCATCATTTTTTCTTAGTTATTTGGTAGGTAACTAAAGCCTTAAAGACTTAATCAATACCTACTCAATGGCTAACTCGCCTAATAGTGTGAGAGCAGAGGTTGAGTTACTATCAAACTTTGTCTTAAATTTGAAAAATGCGCTTTGAATGAACATCCAAGTAGCATGACACTCAATTGGGTACTGAGCATTAACAACCCAAACTATTTTGAAACATAAACTTACTGCAGACAGTATATTTGATACGGCATAGAACACTTCATTGATTACTACGAAGTAGCTAGTTATGCTGTCAAGAGATTCGCCTACGACCATACTAAAGGCTGCATGGTAAGTCCATATTCCTGAAACTTTGTTTGCTTACTTGCTATTGCACTGTGGATATCCGAGTCGTTTTTCACATGCTGTATAAAACTAGCAGTTGCTTCAGCTTTCGAAGGACGCCAGATCTTTTTGCGACTATTCTTCAGACGAACACTTGTTACAGCCAAGAGACATGGAATAAGCAGCAAACAAACTATATTTGATGCCTCCTCTGAACCTAAAATAAGATTATAACATTTATAAACGATAATAAGATAATTATAGTAAGTACCTAATAACTTACCTAAAAAGAAAAATAAAATACTATATTATGAAAGCATTGTTCGTACCTAGTAACCTTATCTTAATGGTTTATCAAAATACAAATTTATAATTTATTCATTTAAGTAGAATCAAATAATATAAATAAATTAGAACTAGTATTTACAATTGAAACAATTGATATAACTGTAGACTGTTGCAAACAATCTACAGGTAGCTCAACTGATCAATATTTTAAGATAAATATTAATGATGTCATGAAATTACCATGCTGATAAGTTGTGAGAAACTCCAAATTTTTGTCCTTGGTCTTGGTGCGCAGTTTAGCCAATTCAAAGATTTTTTCCTTCAATGCAGGAAAAGTTTCTGTTACATCAATATATTTTCCTGCATACAGGTGTTCGAAATCCTTTACAAGCTGTGAACAATACAATTTTTTATTATATATAGAAGTTCATAAAGGCTACTTTTCATCGGAGTACGACGCGGGCGAAGCCGCGAACAGAAACTAGTACTTCAAATAAACAGTATGAATAACTAATTAAATCACTATGTATACCAAATACATAAAATTAAAAAGCTAATTTCTAACAATACATTAAGCAATGGTACCAACCCTACTTATACAAACACCTTTCAAATAAACATACTCTAAAGTTATATGTTTATTATAAAGTATTATTAAACTCACCAGACAATATCCTTGGGGTCTTTTTAGAGCCTGATATTCATTAAAGTATTGAGCTATGGTTGACTCTTTTGATGCATTAAGCCTTGACTGTGTGGTCTCTATCCATTTTTGTTCTACAGCTGCCCAAGGCTCAGTAGAATTTCTAAGCCACAAAAGTTTTTCTTTTGCATCTTCCTCATCAGATAAGTCATCTGGTAAACGTAAGCTTGAAGATCGTGAAGACTCTGAACATTTGGAAAGTCGACTGCGCTTTGCCACCACACCAGATTCTCTATACTTTCTCTTTAAGTTGTGGATTTGATCTGGCAATTTTCCTGCCACTCTTGTAATAATGCCACGTGTAGATTCAACAATTTTTGTATGAAAATACACAGAAGATTTTTCTTTAGGAAATACGCTAGTTATTGCATGTGCCCAATTAGCATAGACAGAAGATTTGACAATTTCTTCAGGGTTTTTCTGAAGTATTGATGTTCCAATTATTCGAACTAAAGTTTTTCTGGCAGCATTATTCAGTGGAATATCTTTTTCCAGATTTAACAGGCCTTTTCCCTCTAAAGTGGTATTCAACAGCGACTGCAAATCCTAAAATCAGTCACTAAATTAAATACTTCAGTAAGGATTTAGATATAAAACTTATAAGCATGCAAACATTATTAACATTATGATACGAACACATAATTCTAATGATGTTGAATTTCCTGGCAAAGCATTAGTCGTAGGTCCAGATACTGTTAGTGGAATGACAGTGATCGGTGAATTTGGTGATTGCGTGCTAGTGCAAAATTCTTTAGAGTGTAAGGAAGTTTCATCAAGCGGAAAGGTTAATAGGTCACCGATTGAAAAATCAGCATCATTCTGCAAGCAAACCAAAAATAAAAGATTATATGACTGATGAATTATATAAACAGTAAAAAACCATCACACATTTACTTAAGCTAAGTTTTTAAGTTGAACTCACAATGAATGTTGCATTTTGGGAATGGGGATGCATACTTTTCTTGTAAACCTCTAAATTTTTGGAAAATATAGCCCGGGGGCCAATAAGTGGAAACAGGTCTTTTATCATGGATTCCTCTAGCAAGGGAAGTGATAATGACGTCACAGAATTTTCTGTAAGAGGATAAATAAGTAAATAAATATGCTTAAAGAAAACATTCAACACACAACACATCAACAGCTCATTATTGTCCACTGCTGGACCTGGCAATAATCACCACGCTTGCCAGGAGTAAAATAACACACAGAAGGAAGCTGCTGCCCTTCTGGTGAAATCTCTTTGTAGACTTTTACGAGACGAGGCTAAGTTACAGAGGTGTTGTTTCTTAAAAATAATATCATAAATTCAACACTATCAGAAAAATAAGTTGTAGGTACTTATCACAACTTAAAGTGAAGAAAATATCAGTTATGTTAACAAAATGAATACGAACTCATGTTCCACTTTATGGCTACTACACACGCGCAGCCGCCGCCGGCGCACGCACCATGCTTTGTTTGCTAATAGCAAACAAAGCATCCCTTCTGTATTCTGTGCTAATAGTGAGCCTACCGCGGGCGCACCGCGGCCTGCCCGGCGCGGCGCGCCGCCGCCGCCGGTCAAGACGCGGTGGTAAGCCGCGCATAGTGTGTAGCATCCATGTCAAGCAATATGGCACTTTTAATATCGGAACTACGGTTTCTTTGCAGAAAGGTAGGTAATTGTTTGTCTTTCACATAATGTAGGTACGTAAGGGAAGATTTACCACGAGATCAAGAACTAACCTTATTGAAATCGTAAGTAATGGCGCCAAGGCACACTTACCACCACATGTCACGTGGAATGGTCTATCGAGTTAAAAATTATTAATTACCGACCTTCCCGATGAATATGAAAAACGATAGCAACGAGTTCTGCCAACTACAATAAATCACTGTGGTTGTACTTACTTTGAAATATTTCGATATACTCTTCCAAGCCCCAAGCAGTAAGAAGGTTCCTTACGTCTTCATCCATCGGGTATTTTGTACTGCTGAAGTTCTCACTGAAGTTATTGATGTCTAACAAGAAAGACTGAACACTTTTTATTGTTCAGGTGCAATAATGTTATCTATTTTCACTCAACACAACCTCTGCTCTCACACTAGTTATTTTCGGTACCCTTCCTAGAAAGCGTTCGCACCCAAGAACTTGTCAAAAAGAAATGGCCGTTGTCCTTGCATTGCACGCGTGTCTAGTATCGCGTTCTCCGTGTTTACACAGTTCACATGTCAACGCGTAACCGTTTTCTCGATTGATCCAACTATGTTACTTGTTTAAATTTCGTTTTAGCAACACACTTAGATCTATTGATTGATAAGTTACTTGTTTGTTTACAGCTAATTCACTTGATAAATTGTAACCCACAAAGTCGGTTGTAAACACAGAGGGCTTAGTACGAGTAGCACAATTCGAAAACTTTTTTAGTACCTATACTATATCGAGCTCAATTTTGAAGTACTTTTTTTCGTTAATTACCTCACCGTTTTGAGTTGAAATTATTACAATCTGCAAGAAGATTAAATTACCTACGTTGTTCGATCAGTATCTACTTAAAACCAGTTGCGTAATTTCCAAAAAACGTACACCTACGTTAACCTACCTCAGTAACGCTCAAACCGAAATATCAATTATTTTAGTAGTAGTTGTATAGTTCTGTTCCTCCGTTGTTGTTTGTTCTATTCCAACTCTTTGACGACCTCTGTGGCGCAGCGGGCGAAGGTCCGCCTGCGACGCAGAAGGTTGCGAGTTCGATTCCCGCCTCGGGACAAATGTTTGTACGATCTGTAGATATTTGTTCCGTGTGTTTTCTATGTGTAATAAAACATACATATATCTATGTAGTACTCGTAGAATAGCCCTGCTTAACCCGTTACATACACGGATTTATAAAAGTTAGTAACACTGCCTATAAACAACGAATGTTTTAATACAACTCGACCAAGTTAAGTTTGCACCTCGCGTCGATTACGTCACACGGACACTGAGCATGGTTATTTGTAATTTAAGTAGACTTATTGAGCTCGATATTATAGTATACTTTATAAGTTATCGAATTGTGCAACTCGTACTAGGCCCTCAGAACTGTCTAAAATTAAATAGGTACCTATACCTACCTACCTACCTACTTGCTGGTCACTTGGTCAGTATTAATTTATGCGTAGGTTTACTGTTACTTTTACAGAGGCACTCACGGAGAAATAATTATGTACCTACCTACCTACTCAGAAGAATATGCCTACCTACCTACAGCAAAATTAGCTTGTTTACTACAAACATGCATACATACCTATCTCTATTCTCACTATTGTATACGTTTTAAATAAGTCTTGGTTATTATGCCTACCTACCTACAGCAAAATTAGCTTGTTTACTACAAACATGCATACATACCTATCTCTATTCTCACTATTGTATACGTTTTAAATAAGTCTTGGTTATTATGCCTACCTACCTACAGCAAAATTAGCTTGTTTACTACAAACATGCATACATACCTATCTCTATTCTCACTATTGTATACGTTTTAAATAAGTCTTGGTTATTATGCCTACCTACCTACAGCAAAATTAGCTTGTTTACTACAAACATGCATACATACCTATCTCTATTCTCACTATTGTATACGTTTTAAATAAGTCTTGGTTATTTGTAATCTTAACAATCTATGAAAATGAAACCGAGTTGAATTAGTCTAAAATTAGGTAGGTCACTTAACAGTTTATAAATCTGAAAACGTATCTATTTTCAAACGGAAACATATCAGGTTACTTTAACTAAGGCACTCACTTGGAAATTATCAAGTACTTAGTTAGTATTACCCAGAATATACAGCAAAACTTGCTTATTTACTATCAACAGAGCTTTATTGTGCGTTTTAAATAAGTTTTAGTTATAAGTAGCCCAAAAAAAAATAACCAAGCCAAATTGGTTCTTTGCTAGTGCTCCGTTTTTTCCGTGTACAAATCAACCCAAATGAGATAAGAGTACAATGAGTTATTTTACGGTTCATTAGCTACAATTGGCAGCATCCGCGGGCAGAGAGACACGGAGTACCGACCAGCAGACACCCTGCAGTGCGCGACGTGCGCGTGCAAGAGGACGCACAGCACAGCGCGCGTGCTCACTGCTCACGTCGAGTGTGCGTTACTCCAGCGGCATGTTGACTCGGATCGGGATGAACCTTACAGAAAAATTAGAGCACTATGTCCTGTAAATGTGCCCCAAATATTAAATTTGTGCCTATTAAGGTTCCAGAGTTATTCGAGAAAATAAGATGCCGCTGTAGTAACGCCTGAAAACGTTACTGCAGCGGCATGGTTTTTACCCATTAGCCTTAGCCAAGTTTAAAGTAGCTTAAAAGATAGCTTATATTTGTGCATGTCACTGGCCAAACAGCGGCATTTGTGCGACCTGTGGTTTATGAGTTATTGCAGATGCCGCTGGAGTAACGTTTTGCAGATTTCCGGATCTCGGAAACGGCTGAACGCACAAATATGATTTTTTGTGAGCGAATGTGTTGTAATTTGTGCCTATTTGTGCGCTAGTTGCTTTTCCGAAAAAATGCACGACATATGAATTAGACGAGTTTTTGTGAAAATCGAAAATTGCCTCTAGCTCTTGAACTACTAGTGGAAAACACTTTATGATTGTTTTGGCTGATGCCTATAAGGAATATACATCTTCTGACAACCATCTTGAAACCCAACATATAATTTTCGACGAAATAAATCAATTTTACTACTGAAAATGGTTTACTAATTTCTAACCTCAATTAAGGGAGTTTTAACAAGTTATCGACTTTCATGATTTGCCAATAATTAGAGCGCATATCCAAATAGAAGCACGCTGAATTTCAGCTTTCTAGACCTTCAAATTAATGATTTACAACTGAAAATAACAAAACGAGGTCTCTTAGACTGTTATCCGACCAAATACGAAAGGTCATAAAAAAGCGGCCGTTCAGTACTTCGAGACTACATTTTTAAATAGGTAGCTTTGTCATGTTTAACGTTAGGTACACTTACTTAGACAAGTTTTAGTGTGGGATAAAGGCACCTGTAACATTGATGCTGGACAGCATTTATTTCAACCAATAACATGTTACATGTACGTACTAATAGCTCTACGCCCGTACAACAACAATTAGTTAGGGTTTTTTTACTACTGAAAAGGTACTTTCGTTTAAATAATACTGTATAGTTTTGTCATCGATTTTGACTACTTCACTCTCGTCTCATCGGACGAGTATTAGATTCGATTATTTGATCAGACAATATGAAAGAGAGCTGATGTCTAACATGGGAAAACTGAACCGATTCAGTGCGGAAGCCGCCGCAGCGGTCTCATAAAAATCTTTTTATTCAGGCGTATGGCAAATCCTAAAATGGGATGGGGTAGAGGTAAATCCTCCCTCGTTCTTGCGGTGCGATGTTGTGCCTGTGAGGTTAGTTCAATTTTGAGATTATTTAAAGGGGTACCAGGTAAATAAAAATATCTATTTCAGAATAATCAACAGCTTTATTCTTCTAAGGTAGGTACAGCAACTGAACTTAAATTCAAGATAATTATTTCATATTATCAACTTCATACAGGCCCGTTATTAATTTCTTATACTTGTAGACCTTTGATATCCTTTTCAAAAAACTATAACAGGTAGGTAATGAATAATGTGAAAACAAAACACTGAGGTTTAATTTAGATTTTCATTGAAATATTCTATTTCCGTTTATATTTTAGTAAACAGGTGAGGCAAAGTTTTAGGTCATTGAGGGCAGTCACCTTTTCGTTTGTAGTTAGAAGGTTTTGTTCTGAGGAAATTATAGGTTTATTTTGAAGAAAAAAACAATTGCATTTTCGGAATTTTGAAATAATGTACAATCAGCCTAAAAAAATAAATTAGTCAAAAAAAAAAACAAGTGGGTCTCAATCGAGTCTATTTCCCAACAGTAACTCTTTTCCCAAAGTAACCAACCAAATCAAATCGTAAGTTTATGTATGCAATTCGAACATTTGCTGGGAAATGTTCTGTTCTTATTTCATATTGTTCTTTTATTATGTGTAGTAACATAAAATACTTATATAATTACGTACAATCAAATTCCAACCATTTTTGCTCTTTAAGCCTTTCTGAATACATTAAAATAAATTTCATACATATTTGAAAGTGCCCTAACTCCTAAACTATGAACTTGACGAACAAAAGTAATAGAACATAAAATACTTATATCAATACGTAGAATCCAATTCCAACCATTTTTACTCTTTAGGTCTTTCTGAAGCCAGAAAAATATATTTTCATTTATATTTGAAAGTGTCCTAACTCCTAAGCTATGAACTTTACGAAAAAAAGTAATAGAACATAAAATATTTATATAATTAGGTACAATCAAATTCCAACCATTTTTGCTCTTTAGGCCTTTCTGAATCCAGAAAACGAAATTTTCATACATATTTGCAAGTGCAACTTAACTCCTAAACTATGAACTTTACGAAAAAAAGTAATAGGCCATAAAATATTTATATCAATACGTAGAATCCAATTCCAACCATTTAAGTTCTTAATACTAAATTTTCTGAATCCAGAAAAATATATTTTCATTTATATTTGAAAGTGCCCTAACTCCTAAGCTATGAACTTTACGAAAAAAAGTAATAGAACATAAAATACTTATATAATTACGTACAATCCAATTCCAAACATTTTAGCTCTTATGGCGTTACTTCATTCGTCGATCCAACCTCGTTGGTATACACTCTGTGCATGAGGTTCCCGTCCCTAACTGTCCTACAAAAAATCGGTGGATAAATCGGTCGTAGGAAAGATACTAAGATACATTGTCAACAAACATTCGTTCATTTCGTCGACGACAGACCACACATAGACATAGGTATATAAAATGCTGACGACGATAGAAAGACTTTGGATAGATGCCCTCAGATCTTGCTTCACACTCACGTAATCGATTGACGAGTACTTGTAAATGCAGAGCATATTAAGAATGCGTGATAGGCACAGGCAAGAACGAGGGAGGACAATAAATAAATGAAACTTGTAACTGGTTTCGTGTTTTAAAAGAGGTTTCAAACCTCTCCCCTATCACATTTTAGGATTTGCCATACGACTGAATAAAAAGATTTTTATGAGACCGCTGCGGCGGCTTCCGCACTGAATCGGTTCAGTTTTCCCATGTTAGACATCAGCTCTCTTTCATATTGTCTGATCAAATAATCGAATCTAATACTCGTCCGATGAGACGAGAGTGAAGTAGTCAAAATCGATGACAAAACTATACAGTATTATTTAAACGAAAGTACCTTTTCAGTAGTAAAAAAAACCCTAACTAATTGTTGTTGTACGGGCGTAGAGCTATTAGTACGTACATGTAACATGTTATTGGTTGAAATAAATGCTGTCCAGCATCAATGTTACAGGTGCCTTTATCCCACACTAAAACTTGTCTAAGTAAGTGTACCTAACGTTAAACATGACAAAGCTACCTATTTAAAAATGTAGTCTCGAAGTACTGAACGGCCGCTTTTTTATGACCTTTCGTATTTGGCCGGATAACAGTCTAAGAGACCTCGTTTTGTTATTTTCAGTTGTAAATCATTAATTTGAAGGTCTAGAAAGCTGAAATTCAGCGTGCTTCTATTTGGATATGCGCTCTAATTATTGGCAAATCATGAAAGTCGATAACTTGTTAAAACTCCCTTAATTGAGGTTAGAAATTAGTAAACCATTTTCAGTAGTAAAATTGATTTATTTCGTCGAAAATTATATGTTGGGTTTCAAGATGGTTGTCAGAAGATGTATATTCCTTATAGGCATCAGCCAAAACAATCATAAAGTGTTTTCCACTAGTAGTTCAAGAGCTAGAGGCAATTTTCGATTTTCACAAAAACTCGTCTAATTCATATGTCGTGCATTTTTTCGGAAAAGCAACTAGCGCACAAATAGGCACAAATTACAACACATTCGCTCACAAAAAATCATATTTGTGCGTTCAGCCGTTTCCGAGATCCGGAAATCTGCAAAACGTTACTCCAGCGGCATCTGCAATAACTCATAAACCACAGGTCGCACAAATGCCGCTGTTTGGCCAGTGACATGCACAAATATAAGCTATCTTTTAAGCTACTTTAAACTTGGCTAAGGCTAATGGGTAAAAACCATGCCGCTGCAGTAACGTTTTCAGGCGTTACTACAGCGGCATCTTATTTTCTCGAATAACTCTGGAACCTTAATAGGCACAAATTTAATATTTGGGGCACATTTACAGGACATAGTCCTCTAATTTTTCTGTAAGTTTCATCCCGATCCGAGTCAACATGCCGCTGGAGTAACGCACACCACGTCGATGCACGATAGAACAGCGCGGCGCGCGTTATGTTAGCCGAGGCCGGTAGCTATTAGTCGGGCGGCTGCTCTGTGATTGTTGTATTAATGGATTGTATGCAGTAAATCGACGGTGAATCACTATGCTTCAGTGATCGATCAATCTGTCTGCGCCGCGTCGTCGGTGGGTATTATAGGCATTTGATTGATCAGTCTGCAACGGCAACCTCGAACCCTAGCTTTACGAATGGCCGAGCGGGCTACTGCAGAGTGCTTTCCGTTACCAGGTCAAGTGTTTGGCGTTGCGGAAGGTTCACTGGTGGCTGCACGCGGAGCCCTAGTTTAGGCAGGGACAGTGCTTTCAGTGTCACAAACATTGCTGAGCCACATATTGGCCCAACATCGACACGATAACGGTGGTCAGGTAATACCTCAGAATAAGGAAAAATACTAGAAGAAATCTTTAAATTCACCATGCTGGGAAATATCATACGGTTGATCTCTACTTTTTCGTTTCTATGAGTTGATATTTCAGAGCATCCACCACCACCACCACATCAGCCTATATCAGTCCACTGCTGGACATAGGCCTCCCCTAATAAAGGGAGATATACCCATAATCCCCACGCTGGGCATGCGGGTTGGGGATCGCAGAGCACAGCTTCTCGCACCACCGACGCTGCTGCCCGTCAGTGGCCAGGGAATTTAGATGTGTCGATGTAGGCTGTGCTATGCCGCAATCAGCCGGCCGCCAGAGCCCCGTTCATTGTTTAGCAGGGTGCACCACGTGCAGGTGAGGTTGGCTTGGGTTCCGAAGATGGGGGTTGGAACCCCTTACACCCCCCTTGACCTGATAACGGAAAGCACTCTGCAGTAGCCCGCTCTGCCATTCGTAAAGCTAGGGTTCGAGATTGCCGTTGCAGACTGATCAATCAATTTATATTTGTTTCAGAGCATGAGGTAATATAATAGTGTCGATTCTGTTGTTCACTTTCCTAAGCTTAACTAAATTTGGCAGCTTTAGAGTTATAGCTATCCTTGTCATTCACACCTAAAAGAAAGGGATAGTATCACTTTTAGGAATGCCAAATTAAGTTTACTTTAGGAAAATGCACTACAGAATCGACATCATTTCTTCTAGTTCTTTTTTTTATTCTGAGGGTAATACATATAGGCTTTCCCATGACAGGATGTACTTGGTTTAGTACCATCAGGAAGTCCTACCAACATGAGAGCACCTATAACACCAAGACAAAATGTTTTTTTGGCGTAATGATAAGTAATGAATTCAATACCTTTATTTCATGTTGCTTGTATGAAAGATTAGCATTTGAGCACGGCTCGACCAATTTATATTTTTTGTTGTGTTCATAAATGTCAGGATAAGGATTGTATGTAAGACAGTTATTTAAAAAGCTAAAGGAACAGTCGGAATGGAGTAAGCCGCAATGAGGATCATCCACGTTGCTGTTGAGGATGCGCGATATGTATACCGAAGTAGATACATACCTAGAGTACCTACCTACCTATTGTGCACCAGTTTCTATAATTTGATAATAACACTGAATTTCTGCGGACAGAAACATATTGAAGCAGAATGATATTTGAGCCAGAGCCGTACTCAGATAGGGATTAGCGGATCTAGATTCCCTAAAATAATCATAGAAACCCACCAGAAGGCCTGTTTGACTAAAGGCTTGTTACAGAAATCGAGCATCGTTCCTATCGGCGACTTCGTCTTCAGTGTCTTATGTTACGATTACTTAGTAATATTTCTTGCTAAAAAAGGTGGTAGCAATAGAAAGACAAAACTGAACTTACTATTCCGTATTCGCCCTGTTCCATCGTTAGATATCCTCGCAAACGTATTTTTTTTAAGCTATCTATCACAGAAAAATCATTGTGAACGTTTAGCAAAAAAAGTGTGGTTTTCCATGAATAATCGTTTTATCATCTAATAAAACCAGGTTTGATTTTAACGCAATCCTTGGTTACCGAGCGCGAGCGCCATAACATTCAAAGTGATTGTGCTTTCAATCATTTTGAATGTTATGTTTTAATGAACATTTCAATAAATAAGATACAACATTAAATTTTACAGTTCTGCTGTTATGTGCTCAAATTGCCACTAAATTAAATTCTTTTAATTTCGGAAATCTTGCAAACAGTGTTTGCGCGCGGGTTGACTCGTTGTAATTTGATAATAATATATGGTATGGCTAGCTTCTACTCGCGGCTTTGCTCGCGTTCAAAGTTATTTTTCTATCCCTTAGGCTTAGGCAAATACGTTTATTCTAGATGGATGAAAGCCCTTTCCGTGGATAAGGAGGCGTGAAAGAATAAAAAGCAAACAAATTCACTTTCGCTGTTCGGCTAAGGCACTGTGTGAAGATGCTTGGGATACCCAATAGGTATAAAACATTTTCAGCTAAACACATACCCTGGGTTCCCCGCCATGTCAAGCGGGGGCGAAGCCGTATAGGACTTGACCGCTTGACTTTTTAATTTTATTATTGATTAATTTTACTGA
The DNA here is from genome assembly GCA_951804965.1 of Horisme vitalbata. Taxonomy (NCBI): domain Eukaryota; kingdom Metazoa; phylum Arthropoda; class Insecta; order Lepidoptera; family Geometridae; genus Horisme; species Horisme vitalbata. The sequence continues at coordinate 30,598,044 of OX638089.1, read as the reverse complement.
TATCGGCTACGACATGGTTCAAGGAGGAAAAACGTAAAGTATACAAGGTGAGTTTGAATTCGTATGTTATCCCGAAATGGGGTTAATCTATTTCCGAAAGTCATCAACATTAGTTCAAAGCCTATTTGAATTTAGGTTTTTTTTCATTGAATAACTGGCTTGCAATGTAATATAAATAGTATTTCAGAACTAAACACATTCGGAATATGTTCCTGTAAATAACATTGCAGAAGTTTTAAATAAGAATTCTCGCATCGAAGTGTGGGGCAGCCGGCGTCGAGAGGGAAGAGAGGAAGTAGAGTAGCGCCGTCGCGCTGCGCTCATCGGACGCGGCAAGGGCCCAAGGCGAGACTTCCTTGAGCATTCCCATAATCCCCACCAGGGCTGGCCCACTGGTGACTTATGACGCACAAGAAAAAAATCGGCTCATAGTCCCCATCCAATTGACGACAATCGTGCGGCGGGGATTATAAGCTTAATCAAATTATGTTATTGTCATAATGCCGACCGGTAGAGAGCTGGTCAGAACTAGATAGTCAAAGATTCCGTGAGTTTAGTTCGGTTTATGTCGGCCAGCAAGCATAATAGCTTACAATTCTGTTTACTGATTGGTCAACAGACTAAAATAGTAGGTGTATATTGAAAAATAAGACGAGACAAATATTGAAATCAGACAATTGGTGCTTCTACTGTATTTATAATCTGATCAACTAATTCTCCTGGTTAAATCTCATAGCTTGCTTTTTTCATTGTATCATAATATAACCATAATCATCAGGAATTATTATATATCATTTGATACAATGCAAAAAAGCTGGGTAGGCACAAACTCTGGCCCACCGGTCGGTGGGGATTTTGGTACTGACAAAAAGAACAATGCCGTCTGATGTATGGCGCTCGGTCACAGAATACAGAAGGGACAGAAGCTTCACTCCGCGCAATCATTTAAATAAATAGCGACTTTAGCTGCTACGCAATAAAGTGCTATTCAGCTCGCACCGAACCCAGTGCCTAACATTTATATTAACCTACAACTTGCATCCCTTTCTATCGTATAGCTCTATCTCTACTGACGTGGCACGTGTAACGTTAGGGTTGTCTTGAGAATTATTCTGTGACGAATAATAATAACCTGGCCGCCGACGGGCAGCAGCGTCGGCGGTGCGAGAAGCTGTATCCTGCGATCCCCAACCCGCATGCCCAGCGTGGGGATTATGGGCATATCCCCCTTAGGCTGTTGGCCTAAGTTGTTGTTGTTGTTGGCCTCCCCTATAGGCTGTTGTTGTTGAACATTTTACTATCCAGTTACCTAGCCACCTATTTATTTTTAGGAACAATGATAATTCAAATAATATCTACCTACCTAGTATTAGATCAGTAAACTATTTTACACTGGCTGGCTGCATTAAGAGCTCAGAAAATAGGGATACCTACTAGGTAGGTACTTGGGTCCTTAACACTTACTTAAGTGTTTAGGTGTCTTGTGTACGAAAACTGAATAATCACTGTTTAAGGTAGGTACATCATGCTAAATCTTAAGATAAATTTTAGTAGGTAGGTACCTACCTAGATATTTGCAAGAGAAAAAAATAACATTTGGTTTGTAGGTAACCTAGGTATCTAGTTTTAGTTGTTAGTACACCTACCTTTAGGTAACTTACCACATCGATTTGTCTACCTACACCTACCTACCCGACTGTTTTTAAGTAGATAACCTACACTGCCTACTTAAAGTTAAACCAAATAAAAATGTACCTAGCTTGGGTTTCTAATCTTGCTCTCACTCTACATAATAAAAATCATAATACCTACTTACTAAAGCACTATGTAGGCCTACCTATACCTACCAATGGCACAAAAATTGTCTATGAAAAAATACCTACATAATAATATTACGTTTATTTATGTAGCATGTTATTTATGTAGTGTTATTTATGTACCGCATTCAAATAGAACTTGTACCTAAGTACCTACCTACTTAAGTAAATACGGGAGACTTTGATATCTAAACAACGCATTATTTGGTACAAAAACTTTCAGTTCTGTACCTACTATTGGTATTATTTACATTTTCTAATTATTATTCAGGCAACCAAATGCTGTGTAGTATTTTTTTGCCTTCATTTGGCGAAAAATATAGGTACATTAACAAAAACAAACTAAAATGCCGCGGCTGCTCAAGGACACTTTCGTTCCGGGCAGAACTCGGCAACCGACGTAACGAACCGCGCTAGAAGGGCCGGCGATGCGTAGGTATATTTTTATACCTATTCTGCGGAGTGAAAGAGGCCTGGCTCGGTACCAATGCTAAAGTGATTGCGTCAAAACGAAACCTAATTTTTTTTAAAGAAAACTGTTATTCATATTTGAGAGTTTGCTTTAAAAAAATGCTTTCCCGGGACCTTGTGTGTTCAGTTTTGTCTACATAATTATAAGTAGTACACTATAAACATTTAACTATACTATACTATACTATATCTATAAGAAAAAGGTTTATATACCTCACATAGATAGGTAAAAAGGTGTTTTAACTTCTACTTCGTAGGTAAGACATTATATACATTACTAGTCTGTGTTCTACTTTATATTATTTTCAAATAATTATAGTGACGAGAAAGTAGATAGGGGTTTACATCATTTATGCTTATAATATTAGTACTTACTGAAGGTGAAATCCAAGCTAATATCCAAGATCTTAACACATTCATCACAACCACGAAAAGGCCACGGATGCCTCTTCCAAAATAAGCTGGTTTCGCGTCACTGATAATTAGCAAACAGTTGATGCAACGATTGTTTATCGCACATTATTGTAATGATGTGTAACAAAATATCTACAGAATAACACTGCTACGCAACAGAAAACTCTAGCGAGAGTATATTAAATAAGTACATAAAGATCAGAGATAGTTTAGTAGTACCCAAATAAATAGGACTAAAGCATAGAAGAAGTCTTAAAATTCAGTTATGCTCTGAACATTAACTCATGCGGCTGATCTCTACTTTCTTATGTAATTATATGTTAGCTAGAAAGAGATGTATACTTTATCTCAATGCGATTTCTGCGACTTCGTACCAGGGCATTTGTATGAACCTGCATAGAAATTTGTTTGAGCGCCCTGGTACGATTAACTTTTTGAAGTCGCATTGATATATGTATGCATCCCTTTCTAACTGATGATATTGGACTTAAGAAAGTAGATATCAGCCGTATTGAATTTTAAGACTTTATCTAGTTGTCTTCCTATATCTGTGGTAGTACCACAAAATAGTTTCTGATCCAACTTGATTTATTTTTCTTTGATTATACAAAGTTAAAAAATCTCCAATAAGTTTTAAGTCTATTCTACTGTCAAAATAATTAAAAGTGAGGGTTGTTGCAGTGTCATGGCGTCGTGCGCCGGAAACCAAATCAACTAAAAATTTGTTTTACGTGGTTATTAATCCCGTCGATGTGTAAAAATAAAGAAAGTGATAATGTTATTTATAAAATAAAGGCAATTTTATGGGATACGTTTGGTTTTGACTCAATTGTTACGGGTACAATTGTCGGCATTCTCCTTTATTAGACTCATAATCCCCACCACGACGACGATGATAGCACAGCGGAGACTATGTCGATTTTGTAATCGATTTTTTCTTGTCTTATAATCCCCACCAGTGGGAATGACCTGACTCCCGCGACACACAGCGTGGCGACGCGGCACTCAACTTGGCCCGGGCCCGCGTCACGATACAATCATACCTTCCTACTCGAAATCACGAGATGCAATCCATGTGAAAGCATCGCCTCGGTGAAAACTAATCGCAGGGGGATAAAATACTTACATACGTAATCACTACTAACAAAGTGAAATATCGACGACCTCTGTAGCGCCTGAGACGCAGAAGGTTGCGGGTTCGATTCTACGGGACAAATGTTTGCATGTTCTGCAGATATTTGTCTCGGGTCTGGGTGTTTTTTTAAGTATTTTAAAAAATGTATTAAAGTAGTATATCAATCATGTGGTTCCCAAAATACAAGCTCTGCTTAGTTTAATAATTTTTAACTAAGTATATAAATGAAGCTAAGAATCATACAACACTCAATTAAACTTTTTGCTGGAGGGATAATAGCAGACTAGATAATATTTCATATTGGGGAAATTCATGATGATGTTTGATCTTTGTTCTTCTTCTATTATACGTAAATAGTACCAGCTACCTACCAACATTAATAAAATTTATTCAGTATTATATATTTTATTATAAAACAGACGCTGATCGCTCTAGTTTGCTCATACGCCCAACAACCTCCTATGTTAATGTGAAAAAGCAATCGTGAAAACCATTTTTCCTTTGACGCATGCCGTGTTACAGTTTTCAGGAACATCATTTTTACGTATGTTCAAACCTAAGTTATTTGACACAAGAGTTTGCATTCCTTTTTCATTCAAAACTTTTTATATAACTAATTATATAATTTTCTCAATATTGGACAATACCTACTTGTGATTAAAATAAAAATAATTCTAGTTTATGATAAAATAATTTATTTGTAGAGATACAGAGACAAAATAATAATAGCAGTCGTTTTATTCGACCGTAAAAAAATATTGTACTTAATCGTTGACACATGGTTTATGGTGTCAATAATCGATTCAAAAGTCGTTTAATGTTTTTCACTTCTCTTGCTCAAAAAGTGTATCATAATAGTGTAGCTTAGCGGGCCTAAAACTCGAGTTTAATACCTCGGGCTAAAAAGTATTTTTTCTTTTTAATTTTTGTCTAAAATCATCAGCCCGTACAAAGCATTCGTTCTCTTACATAAAAACTTGACTTCTTGGTGCTCCGTCAATCTTTTTTTTTTTTTAAATAGAACCGTCTTGGTGATTTTTTATGAAGGTTGATTAATTTTTAGTAAAATTTCTGAAAATTGTCTAATTTTGAATTGTTTTATTTTCTCGCAATCGAAGTGAAAAGAAACCACCCATTATAACTCGGTATATAATGGGATGGTTTAGTCCCTTGTAAAACAATCTACTATTGTTGCAATCACTAGTTCTGGACACTTTGACATCTATCAAAAATATTTTTTTAGATGGAATTGGTACAGGTGTATATTTTACACGTTACCGGACACCTCCCCATGCCTCGCCCTCAGTTTGAATGGTCGTAAGCAGAAGTTGTTTTTAATTTTTGTTTGAAACATAAACTATAGCAATCGCAGTATGTACATCCTATAGTCAAAAGCCACTAATACTAGACCACAGCATGCTTGACCGGATGCCGTATACGGCCAGAGGTCACACTAAATAATATTTTTTTGGCCAATAGTAACCTGCCCACAACCAGACTCCGGAAGAAAAGGCATAAAATTCCTGAATTTTATAAATTATTTCAAAAATATTGCAGCCTATATCGATAACATACATAATTAGTAATTGATGTCCGGACATGTAAATGTGTATCGCATGCGATAACAGAGCGTCGACACTAAAGCATAAACCACGCTTAAGTGTATTGTTCTTCGTTGGAATCAGACAAGGACACCACCAGTCCATGTCCCACGAACCAGTTAACACGGGACGTGTTGTGAAACTTTGCTACAAATCGAATATTGTTTTATTGGCGCACTCAATCGGTCTTCCCAGTCATCGACAATGATGCAGGTGTAAATCATGAATGTAGGTACTCGGCCAACATAGTCGGGCTTCGGGTGAGTAGCGGTAGGTCGGGAGTTGGAGCGCATTGATTGCCGCGCGCGCGCTATCGCGCATCGATCGTTGAATCGGTGCCAGCGGGCGCCTGCTGCCTGTCTGGCCCGCGTGGGACACCCTGTACTGCGGGTGACACCCGCTACAGCTCAGCGCTTTGATTACTGAAAACAGCGCATCACGTACTCTCCCCCAGTCCCTCGTGCAAAACGCATACTTCTAGGTCCGCAGTCAGCGTCTTTAATAATAATTAAATAATTATAAGTTAGGTTTTTACGATAAAAAAAAATGAAATATTCCGTTACAAGAAGTGAATACAGAGTTGACAGCCAATAGGAGTGAATGGAGAAAAAAAACAAGTTGTGCCGACCCCACTACAATATCACTAGGGATATGGGCAGGGAAAGATGAAATATTCCGTTAGAGCAGCTTCGCTCCAGTCAGAGTCAGTGATTAAAATTTACTGCGTACCAGACAACGATGAGGTCAATGTTGAGCGTCCCGGCAATCATCTCAACATACGGAGCAGTGGGTCAGTGTCGGTGTCACCGCGAGATAGCATGCTAGCCGTAGCCGCTATCACAACACAACACACTAATATTATGAATGCGATAATTTGTGTTTTTTCCTACTCAACGGCTGAACGGGTTTGGCTGAAACCTGGAATACATAGTGACCTGGATAAAAAATAGGCGTTGTCGTTTGCATCTGGCGTCTTGTCGCCGGAGCTATCGCTTGAGTCGGCGGATTTGTGATCAAATCTCACACCGGCGACTCCCCAAGCTTGTCATCGCGACTCCGCGGCTCTGACGCCAAGTATGCGGAGCTTTGAACAAAATATTATGAAAATTGTCGGCTCGCGTCTTGTCGCCGAGCTGTCGCTGTTGTGTCGCCTAGTGTGCGCCTACCACTTTACCACTCCGATTAATGATCCCGATCTGCTGTTCAGGCGTGAATACGTAAGATAGACCGACAGAGTTATTTTAGCATTTATAATATTGGTTTGCAATTGGATTTATACACCAGTAGGTAGGCTGCTAGAATCTGTGCGCAGCATGAGTTAGCAGGTAAGTTATGATGGAGTGACCACGTGACCCTGAACGCGAGTGGAGTGAAGACACCGCGCGCCGCGCCGTCATTAGCCACCCGAGTGGGGAGAGCACGGGTGGGGGGCGGGGTTCACTTCCTCGCCACGGCAAGGTCGCCCCCCCAACGTTTAGTGAGTGATGTGATGACTTGAATGCTCCGTCGGTGCCTGGTGGGTCGCCCAAGACTGAATCGCGCACAAAAATTTCAGATTTCAGCTCCTAGGTAGGATAAAAAAGTGATTTAGGGGACGCAAGAGTGATTGAATATTTCTTGATAATCATTTAAGAAACGACAGGATTCATGATAGAAAAATATTTGATAAGTGTTAATTACGACCTCTGTGGAGCAGTGAGCGAAGTTCCGCCTGTGACGCAGAAGGTAGCGGGTTCGATTCCCGCGACAAATGTTTGCATTTTCTGCAGATATTTGTCTCGGGTCTGGGTGTTTTCTATGTATGATATGTATGTATTTACAAAAAAAAAATGTATATATGTAATATATCAATCATGTGGTTCCCATAACACAAGCTCTGCTTAGCTTGGGGCTACATGATGCTGTGTGATCGTCCAGCATTATTTATTATTTATTTATTTATTTATTTATTTTTATATTCCGGCAGCCCTGATTCTCTTAGCTATGTCGACCACTTTAGTTCTATGTCGTATAGTCTCGTTGTGGATTCTATCCATCAGAGGAGCTCGACCATAGCTCGTTCCGTAGCTCGCTGAGAGACTTTAAACTGGTGGACTAGCCGTACTGTGAGTGACCACGTTTCGGTTCCGTGCATCATGATAGGACGAACTGATTGAAATCTTACGTTTTCCAATATTGCCATATGGGTGACGAGAAAATTGCGTAGTTTTCTAAACGCTACCCTCCTCTTGGCCTCCTTCTCAAAGTTTTTTATACCTAACTGCAAAACCTGTCCGAGGTAGGTATGTGGAATACACACAAACAACGTCAAGAAGGTGTTCATTAATGACAAAATTGATTCGAGACCTGTCCATACCATAACTTTGGTATTATCCAAATTCATTCAAATTCACTCATTCGAGACCTATCTTTCGCGAGGCTGATGCTACGCTGTCCATCATCTGTTCCAGCTCCTCCAGCGACTCCGTCAAAAGGACTATCAAAGGACTAAGGTTCCTTCGTCCTGCGATATTCCGGCATGAATTCTTAGAACATTTATTTGTGTTGGGACGCATGCAATCCCGCATTCAAAACTACCAAAATTCTAAATTCTTTTATTCAGTATTCGTAACACGGCCAATCACAGATGAATTTGCAAAAAAATCTGCTTGGCTTAAATTTTTTCAGAGAATTTGTAACAATTACTGCTCTTAATTATTACATTGGTTTTGAAGGAGTTGGAGAAAGTTTTATCTCAAGCTTTTTTTGTCATTTAAATTATCCATATTTTGAGCTTTATTATAGAGACTACGTTCAACAACATTTTTTAAATTTATTAACAGAGAAATTAATCGGGCCCATTTCATAAATTGCACGAACAGCCCTAAGGTGTATATCTGCAGCATTCCCCCACAACAACATTCCGTACGACATAATGCAAATCAAAAGGTAGCTAAAATAATCTAGTCTAGCTGTGTCTACGTCAGTCAGTTGACGGATTCTTTTGATTAAAAAAAAAATATATATAATCGTATATTTTATGCTGCTGAACTGAGTCTGTTCTACGATCCATATGTGAGCGCCCCATCAAATTTTATTATAAAAGGTTAAACCTCAAAATGCAGTAGTATTTATTTATTAATGTTGTATAACATTTGGTAATATAAATCTAATATTTACATCGAACCAGTTAACAATTTTTGCTATTGCATTGTTTACCTCGTCGAAATTATTTTGCTAACGATAAAAGGGACGTGTCATCTGCAAACAATACAATCTCGTGGTTGACTGTAAAAAAACATTCTTTGTAGGTACTAGATAGGAAACGTACATGAGGACTAATACATTTCCTATTTTACTTTCTTTAAATATAAATTTTATGTGATATTTTTGCCAGCGCTCGAGATTTTTTCCAGATTTATGGCATCGTACCGCAAAGAAGAAACGCGCGTGGAAGCCAATAATAATACAATCAATTTCTTAGTTGTATTCGCGAGTGTGTTGGAAACGACGAGCACGTGCCAAACGAGTGCGGAGAGGACGGGCGCGCTCTCCGTCGTCGCGTCACGTCCCGCCACGCCGAGCGCTTGCCTGCATTGAATGGACTCGCGACGAGCGACGAGCGACGAGCGACGGGCTTCTCGGTCACTGTCCAAAGACCACTTCCTTGGAAGTAACCCACTATCCATCTCAGGGTCGTATCGCAGTCCAAAAAAATGTAAACTTATTGATTAACACGCACGCACATTCTACACTAAGTACGATAAGCTTCTATTTTTATTTAAGTTTAGAAATATGTCGACGATCTCTGTGGCGAGGTGCGCCTGAGATGAAGAAAGTTGGGCATTCGATTCCCGCCGCGAAACAAATGATTGTATCCTGTTATATATTTTTGTGATGAAACTACATATTTATAGTTTTTGGATTTTGGATTTTAGGTATTACCTACTTTTGCTATAGGACATTCTTGCCATATTTCATGATTCTAAGTCGACGGAATACCCTGTTGGTTTTGATTCCCTTACAAGTGAAAAAATAAGTGAAATTTCTTTTCCTTGCGTTGACTTAGAAGTTTTTTCACAGCTCCAAGGGACTGCAGACCTGAGTATTCGATATCAATTTCAACTTGACACCTCTTCCACACGTTCTTGAGAAAAGAAAGGGAAAAAACAAACATATCAGGGTTTCTTTTTCCTATTGAGGTACGGAATAATAAGTATTTTTAAGTAGTAATCAGTCATGTGGTTCCTATAATAAGCTCTGCTAAGGATCTTTCGATCCTAAGATGTTGTATGATTGTATCTAGCATTTTTTTTATGTTAATGTAGTTTACATTTACCTATAGACCATCATATACCATGCTTAAAATGATTCACAGATATGTATATATGTTCCATCGATGACACTTAGTTTCGGGGTGCCATCCAGCCAAAAATGGCGTGCCGTGGCCATGTCGGTGTCGGCCGGCTCGTGTGCCGGAATCTCGCACGCATGCACGTGTTCCTGTATGCGGAAGTTGCGTCTCGGCAATTCAGCGTTGAAGTCTCGGTTGCTAGCGACGTCGGGTTGCGTTGCTGCTTTGTCGTGTAGTCAGGGAAGAGCATAAGGGGAGAATGTGACCAACCAACTAGTTTTCGCTAACAGCACCGCTCCTGTTTTTTTTTTGGTGGAACAAGCACATGGCCAAAGCATCGCATCGTAGATCACGTTTTTTCGGAAAATGCTCTACGATGCAACGCCCTGCGTCCATCAACTTGAGGCATGAAGATGATAAGCCTCTTGTGCCTCCACACTTCAAACCAAAACACAGCACAAAACGATCTACAGGATCAAAAGTTGCATTATGTGGTACCTTAATCGAGTAGATTAAGGTACCGAGGATTCCAGGATCTCATACTGAATGACTTCAAGCGCGAAGTTATAAATTTTGCACAAACAAAAGGTTCGATATCGCCCTAACTGATTCCTAAGAGATGCTGGACGTTAAGTTTAGTCATTAACAATGAGTAGAGAGAGCACACCGGCTATAAATAATCCGATGGAAAAGCACACGCGGAACCATGTCGAGATGACTGACAGGCACTAATTATACCGCAGCCGCCGCGGGCTGTTTGCGACCGTGACGCTAATGAGCTTCGATGGAGACTACAACAGGAGACTCAACTATCCGCCACCATCCTCGTGCTTACAGGTTACAGTAAACTCACACCGTGCGATACTATTTGGTTAATGCGCGTCTCGATCACCGACTCGCGCGCCGGGAGCATCGCACAGCGCCGCGGGAGCCTGTCGGGTCGACATCGACACCTCGCGAGAATAAACCCATTTCTTATATTAGTTAAAAACGCAAAAACATTTATAATTCTTAACAAAGGTATAGATCAGGTGGTTTTCTTTATATCCCTCAGATTCTTCCGTTACATTCCCCATACAATCTTACATCCTCTTAAAGTTTTATTTTTGCGACAAAATGTAGCCTTTGCTTCAATACAATTTGACACGCAAAAAATGATCAAAATCAGTTTAGGTGCAGCGGTTTTCGGCGCGTATAATCGCAACAGACAGGCAGACGGAATTACTTTTGCATTTATAATATTATTTAGGTTGATATGTGAATAGTAAAAGTAACTTAGTCTAAGCATTCAGAAGGTTGCAATTTGCGACCTTATCGCTGAAAGCGATTTCTTCCAGGCACCTATAGTTCGAATAGGAAGAGCAAGGCTTTAGTCCTTTAAAGGATGTTACATTTAAATACAATTTTAAGAAAGGCTTAGTGAAAATACTAATAAATTATACCTTACTATAAAATTTTTAAAGAAAAAATGACTGAATGGAAACAAATACTAACAACTAATAATTTATCAATATTGTTGATTAACTTTAAGTTTTTTTAAAGGTGTGATGCGATTTTGCTTTCCACTTCTTTGTAAAGTAGTTATAAGTAAAATGTTATCCGATGACTTAGGAGAAAAGTTGTGAAGGGAGCAAAGATACTCAAATCAGGAAGGAAAAAGGTATTGAAAAGAATAGATTGCAAAAGAGATATGCATATTCCGGGGTTGACGAATAGGAAGCGATTTAAGTTTGGCACGAAAAGGAGACACGTGGTCATATTTACGAAGGCCAAAGATAAATCTGATATAGACGTTTTGAAAAGACGCTCAAGCCTATTAAGTTGTTCCTCAGTGAGGTTCAAATAATAGGCATCAGCGTAATCTAGCACAGAAAGTAAAAAACCGTTTTTATTAGATATTTGGTAGAGGTGTCACGTTACTCACGTTGAAAGGGCAAAGAGGCATACGTATATTTTCAATTCTAGATTTATAAATAATCTTAAAGCAAGATTATGACTCAGTTTCATAAATTGTTATGGACGGTTAACTCTTTCATAATAGTTCAGTAGTATTGCATTACAAACGTGATCATGTTTTACTTATGACATGGCATTTAAAATAATGAGAACCATTTTCATAAATACATAGGACAACGCGGTTATACTCGTAGGAAGGTGTTACTTAGTTCTACTATTAGAAAATAATTAACGAAATTATAAGCATTACAACAACATACACACATAAACACAAAGATCTACCCATACGAGAACTGGCACTGGTAGGTGGGTCTACGTTGCGCTTGTGACGGTAAATGAATGCAATTGTTGAGAGCAGCTGCTGTGGGTCGCTGATAACTACTTAGTTATTATTATTATTATGAATGCTGTGTCCGCCTGTAATTGGTTTCTATATCAGAATGAAAACTTTGTCAGTGTAACTCTACAATGTATTGATATTTAAGCTGTTGGCGTTCCTATTAAATAAATAAATAAATAAATAAACGCGGGCGCGGTGACCAGCCGCGTCCGCCGAGCGCCTCATTGTGAACACGGCCAAGGAATAAAATAAACAATAAAACGTAGTTAAAGCAGCGATATGGTCTGAACAAAACATTTGACAAGGAGCGTGAGGCGCTACGTGCCTTACCATGTGGTGATGCGAGGCGAGGTCGGCCTCCTCCATTCGTGATCTGCGACTAGTGCGCGCTTGATAAAGGTAAAAGATGGTTAAAAGTACCTTTACAGCTAACAGTAAGCTTAAGGTTAACAGTTACAGCAAAGGCTGTCAATTAATTCATAATGCACTTGAAACTTGATGCTAAATAAAGCATCAAAATCATCATCGGCCGATGCGTCTTTTGCAGACAATCTAATAGTAGTGTGGGTATAGCCGTGTAAGGGGTTCCAACCCATATCTTCGGAACCCAAGCTAAACTCACCTGCACGTGGTGCACTTTAAAACTAACAAATGGGTCTCTTGCTTACTAGGGGAGGCCTATGTCCAGCAGTGGACTGATATAGGCTGGTGTGGTGGTGATGGTGGTGAGTCTCTGGCGGCCAGCTGATTACGGCATAGCGCAGCCTAACACTAGCACAGCTAAATTCCCTAGCTGCTGACGGGCAGCAGCATCTGCGGTGAGAGAATCTGTGCCCTGCGATCCCCAACTCGGCATGCCCAGCGTGGGGATTATAAGCATATCCCCCTTCTTATGGGGGAGGCCTATGTCCAGCAGTGGACTAAATAGGCTGGTGTTTTTGTTGTTTGTTGTGAGTATTGGCGATGGTTTTGACAAAACTTTTTTTCATGACTAAAATGCCCGGGTGTGCACAGGACGTGCGCATTTACAATAGGTATATTCTGCAACAGACGGCGGGGTTTTTTTTATCAGGCATACCGACTTATTCTTTTGTCCACAAACGAGGCAAACAGGTCTGCTCGTGATGTTTTTGACCGTCGCACAATTTTTTTTTTCCATTTGTGTGGTTTATGTTAATTGAAGACCTTATAACGAATAAGCATCACAATAAGCACTTGAATAATCTATAGATTAGATAGGTATGTAGCTACTCATGAACTACTCTGACTAAAGCGTCGTAAATGATTTCATTGACAAGCTCTACATTCGCAGCGCGCAGCTGACGCTGGCTACATAAAATATTTATATTTTGTAGTTTAAGTACATACCTACATACGCTACGCAGTAAACTGTTTGAGTGAAGTGGCGGACGGCCATTAGTCCGATATAAAATGGGTAGTAGCGTTGCAAAAGTCGCCCACGATCCCGTTATATTGTGTAACAGAAGCTGCAGTCGTGAAGACAACAAACACAGCGTTATGGCTTGGCGAAGCTTGGCGGGCGCACAACACATGTATATTTAGCCGCGGTAAAATTCCTCCTAGGTACTAGGGATTGCAGAACCGTTTAACTGTTTTGAAAAACGGGATTCCCGGTTTTATTGATGAACGAACCGGGATTCATCTTTCGTTTTGATAAAACAATCGGGATTCCTAGGAATTCCAGTACTTATCGATACCAAGATCATTTTTAATTCTATATTCATAAATACGGATACAAATAGTTTATTTACCAAAAAGCCTAATACAGACAGACTTAAATAAAACTCATTAACATAAGAGGCTTACTGTTAGAAGGTAGGTACTTATTTCGTGAAATAAATCAAAAGAAAATTACAACGGAGCTTTATAGAAAACAAAATGATTTTTCACGATATGTAGTCGTTTAGAGTTAGTTCACGTAATATATTTTTAAGTTAGAATGAGAGTATTACCTACGAACGAGCGATCACTACTATAGACCAACAATAAGTTCCGCCAAAGCTTTAACCGTAGATCACATGATTTCATCGGAAGACCAGCGCTGGACACCTTTTTGTGACGACCACCGTGCATTATTTCAGACACTTTGCTTGATATGTAGTTCTACAAACCTTTTTTGTGTGCTTGACTATATAAGTGACGCAGTTGAAAGTTAGGGACAGGCTTTCCACGATCTGTCATCGTCGTATGCTCTCCTACTTCGGGCATATAGCGAGACGTAGCGACAACCTCGAGAAGTTGGTTATCGTGGGACATGTACAGACTTCGCAAACACGACGCTTTGTCGTCGCGCTTAGTCGCGAGCGTCTGTCATATCTTGCTGTCGCAATTGTCGCCGTGTGTGCGAACCTTTGAACAAAATGTATGAAAATTGTCCCCCGCTGCTTGTCGTAGCGTCTAATCGCTGACATTTGTCGTTCAATGTGCGCAGGCTGGTAGAGGGAAAAAGATCACGCGATAGATCCCCAACGAGATGGAGTGACTGATACCTACATTGAATTTGTTCAGACAAAAGACACATTATTATAAGAAATGTACTCTAAAAATATTACAATTTAGCCTTATGATAGACCAATAAGTAACTTAACATTGACCTAGTTTTATAAAATGAAGTATAGAAGTGACAGTGTATAAAGTATTTTTGCCATGGCAGAATCGTGTATATGTACATAGGCACAATGCCTAGAAATCTCAAAATGAACCTGGTCAAAGCGCATATCATATCAATTGCCCATTACGTGCTTGGTTCTCAACATCAACCGGTTTGATTCATGTTGGGAATGATATTATCATGGAAGTTGTACCATATGTCTTCTTGGCAGTTCAACTGGATATGTCCAACTTCGACAAAGACTAACCCAAATCGATTAACTATGGTGCTGAATCCTGGTCGTAACTTACCACGATTCAGCACCACAGCATTGGTCATAAGCATAAACTTAAAGTAACACAACGGGCTATCGAGCGATCTATACTTGGAGATTTTATCAAGAGTTACATTTTTGATAATTACAAGATATGTGTTGTACATATAAGCTACAAAAGTCATAAACAATTAATAAAGCCCATATTTTTGATCGAAATCATACACATGGTCAGTGATCCTAACTAACCTATTAGTACCTATTACTAATTATGACTAGGTATTTAGTGATGTGTTTACGACACAGTTTTTAAACGTAATATACTTATTTTCTTGCTCTTCCTGAAAGTACCGAAAGAACCGCAATTTGACCTGAGGATTCCCGGTTACTTCCTAAAAATGCTGAAATCCCGGGAATGTAGGTTCCGGGATTTCCGGGAGCATACCCTAGTGGGTACCCAACCTGCCTATTTTAGCAAACTTACTTGGAGCTTTTAGGATTAATTCTTAATCCTCGTATGTAATTTTTAAAATTAAAAAAGAACTTTAAGTAAGTATTAGAGTAAATTTGATCAGAGTCAGGCCCGATATAGAGACGGGGTAGGTAATGTGGCCTACCGAAGATGCCGTATATTTGCCGTCGCGAAATAATCTATCTCACTGATATCAAATTCGATACGATCGTTCACATTTTCAATTTGGTCTTCATTCCAGATAAAAACAAGTCATTTCCTCGAGAGCTGGCGCAGACAGCGACCAGAATACAAGATTGAGCAGCGGGTACCAGTACTCCCGTCCCGTCCTGTCCCGTTATCATCTTGCCTATCAAATAATCCTTTATTCTTACAGTCGTTTTAAAAGATCAGCTCTTACGATTTCTTGATTCTCTGTTTTTTTTTCAAAAATTGCCAGTGCCAAGATCGCATAATTAAATGCATGTACTCTGCGTATGTGCAGAGTTTTAGTAATTGTTTCACTCTGCTCTCGGCAATTATTATGTTCGAATCAGGTCGAGTGAAGGCGTGCAGCCACCGTGCTCTATCTGGGCTCACAATCGGACACAGAAGTGCGTGGCGAGTTGCGAGAGCGGGCGCGGAACAATGGCTCTGAAATGTCACGTGAAATGTGAGAGACAAGCCGTCCTTATGTGCACTATTCACTAGCCAATTATAGCTCGAATACGTTGCCGGGCCGCTACAGGCGAAGTGCAGCGCTTATCGTGCTGCGACCGACATAGCTATGTCTGATCAGAGACGCTCGTGTAAACGCGACGAGCTATATACAAACAATGTTCGATATTTTATTTTTTATAACCCTTTATGAAACAATACGCTTTGCTATCTTGAACAGTTTAGTTGCACATGGGTACGTAGGCGCGGCCGTCAGTGGGATCGTGTAAGAACAAGTAACCTTCCCTAATCATCGTATATTCATTTTACGAGCGCTATTTTTACGCCGCTAAACCGATTTAAGCGAGTTCAGATCGACGAAGGATATTGACCTAGGTTATTATTATCTATTATTAAGATTCTATTTTTGATCCGGTGACGAATATTATCTCATTTTATAATGCCTACATAGTATAACAATTAAGAATTAAGTCCGGCGTTTCGGCCTTCGGAAAAGCTTTTTTCATAAAATGTGTCAGTGGCAAGTTAAATACGTTTCGTAGCAGCCTCCCACGCAGCACGCTAGAGCTCCAGGCGAGCGTCCGGCGCGGCGGCGGCGTGGCTGAGGGCGGCGCTAGCTCCCTACTGGACCTCTTCTCTGCAACTATCGCAGCCATTTACATTTTTAACATTTATTTATATGCCAATGAAGATCAAATACGTTGAGAGTAAGGAACGGCCGAACTGTGACCAAAATTATATCAAAATCGGTTCGCAGAGTAGCGGTAGAGCCGAGAGAAGGCCCGTAGCCGTATTCCTTCGTCCGAGCGACTCGAACACTCATCGGATTTGGGTCAGCTCCGCTACATCGCGATTCGGAAACACTCGTGTAAGCCAGGATCTTCACCGTGGCGGATAGAGTGCGGTCTCTGTCTCCAAGAAAGCGGAATTTACCTCTTATCCAAACTTTTAAACCATTTTGAGAGGCTTATAAAGTTCCAGTTCGTCCCACTGAACAGCTACTGGCGATGCATTCGATGTTTTATGTTAGGACGTGGCTCTGACTAGCTAGACTGCCCACTAGTAGAAGTGCCTCTTCACCTACATACTCAAAGACACCACGGGCTATTGAGACAGCTATGTTTGGAGATCTCTATCTACACTAACAGTAATAACGCTGCAAGTAACAAATCAAGTAACTAATCTACTAAGACTTACAGCCTGCGCACATTGGATGACAAACGTCAGCGATTAGACGCTACGACAAGCAGCGGGGGAAAATTTTCATACATTTTGTTCGCTTCGCCCGCACACACGGCGACAATCGTGACAGCAAGATATGACAGACGCTCGCGACTAAGCGCGACGACAAAGCGTCGTGTTTGCGAGGTCTGTTACGGTCTAGGTTAGATTAGTTATTTAGTCAGCTTCATTACAGTTATAAACACTACATACCTGAAATACAGCATAAATAAGCGTAGTAGTGACGTGGAGATAAGACGTGTTATCGCGTGTAATCTCAGTGCGGCAACGTACGCACAGGCGCCGGCGGAGAGGCGTGCCTGCATCACTAGGAAGTAATACACCTCATGACTCATGACCGTGTGAGTGCTTGCGTTGCGCCCTATACAATAGTAGAATAGATCGTATTGATACTGCATTGTAGAGTAAGTTGCAAAAAGGTCCATAACTCAGCGTGATGCTGGTTGCAGCAACCAGCTGATTTTCTGTTATGACAAACATGAAAGAACTGTGATTATACAAACAAATGAGCAATTGCACGGAGAAATAACACAAGGCCAATATGCAGACGAGCCGAGGCGTTGGTTGCTCAGAAACAGATCTGTCGAAGTCTTACTCGTCCTTCGTCTTCCAAAGATAAAGCTGAGTATATCACATCTACCAAGTTCCTAGCTCTGTTCAAGGGCCTGATTCTGACGATTCGATATATATAATACTTTTAGATAGGTACTTATATATCGCGAGAAGTGTAAAATTTTCATTTTCAGTTTCCGCGTTATATATCTAATAGAGTCATATATATCGAATCGTCAGAATCAGCCCCCTGGGAGCTGATTCTGAGGAATAGATATTTATTTATCCCTAAATCTATTACGGCTTAATATCATATCGCTTCGTAAGTCTACGATATTATAGAAACACACGCCGAAATGCGTATTCTGGGGCACAATAGATAATTCAGAGTATAAGACATGTCATTACAGACTACACGATTTGTTTCTGCCAATCTACGTTCCGTTTTATGTCGGATTTTGCGATTTTTTCTAATCTACTTAGTTTCATGTACAAACACAACTTACTTGTTAATACTTCTTGGTGAAACGGAACGTTACTGACAACTTGAATGACAATAATCAATTCTACATTTGTATTCCGTTTCCTTCTACGATTCCCGTTGGTTCAATGTTTCTAATATTTAGATAAGATAAGATAAATAGGTATTTATTTCACGCAAGTTATAAAATAGTTAATATATTAGGTAAAATTAAAGTGTTATTAGTAACGTACCTAATTTTAATTTTAAGATAATTAAAATTAGGTACCTAGATAAAAAAAATAGATAAAATAAGATTTATAAAACCGTGATATATTTGAAGAAATTTTAAAAATATATCATTCAATTAATCGATGGGGATGGGGATTAATCCATGAAACCTCTTTTCCAATAATGTAAATCAAACAAATTAACGTAAGTATAAAATTGAAATATCAATGTTTAGTTTTTAGGTTAGAAATTACCGATAATTATAGTTAACTTTATCGAGCTGTCATATTTGGCCGCAATGAAATTAGCAAAATGATCAAGTTGACATTGTTTGTCGGTATGATAACGACAAAAATCGAAAAAGTTAATGATCGGCACCGCTCACCTCGACGCACGCTGTATTTTTTTATGAAAATCTGTTTTCGAGCAGCTATCGAATTTCGGTAGGTAGCGATCGCTAAGTCGAGACTACAGCCCGATAGTAACAGTATCGATCGATAAGAGATTCGGCACAGATTTCGGTAGATAGGCCTCATGGACTAATATTGCGCAGTCTTTCTCAATGACAAACATTAAGATAACTTTATCTGTGACGTGCTTCAAAAATGTTTTTTTCTGAAAAATGCTTGTCATTAAGCACAGGAGAAACTTTGTATAAAATAAAAAACGGCCAAGGGCGAGTCGGACTCGCGCACCGAGGGTTCCGTACAAACTTGTATGTACCTACTGTTTTTTTTTATTGTGATGTAACTACAAATTATTAATTTTTGGGTTTTTCCCATTACTTATGCTGAAAGACATTGCTTTTTACAAAATTTCATGATTCTAGGTCAACAGGAAGTACTCTAGATATTGAGGCGACGGGACGCGACTTCGAATGAAAATGTTTCTCGCTGTCTCCGACGAAGACCACTACCTCATAGATTGAGTCACTGCGGTGAGGTTGAATTGCATTTTAACGCTTTTGAGGCTGAATGCATAACTTTAAATTTCAATATCGACCGTGTTCACAGGTGTAGACGACTTATCACCTATCAGACTCAAACTCGAACAATGCACTCGTTCTTACCACCAACGATGATCGGTGTAAATACAATAGTTTTGTATCTATCTATCGCTATATCGTACGTCACGACACAGCATTTTTTATACAATACGTTTGCTTGTTTACATAAGAAGAAGCAGAAATGATTGCGGCCGTGCGGTTGCCGAAGTCGAGTGCGCATGAGATTAAGGAGGCCTCTGATAACGAGTGATAAGACGCCGTCTATCAACACGGCGCGGGCGCAGGCTGATACTACGACCGCGACTCTCCGACCGCGCATGTATCATCAAACCTTATCAAACCACCTTATATTGCTTACATTTGTTTTGATGTGAAACATCTAATGCGGCGAGTTGACCGGCTATTGGGGTTGGCGAGGCTGCTTATATTGGCGACACGGCTCAAAAATCTGTTGAACCGACCGAGTTAAGAGGAGTTTACCTTCTGCCCTCTAGGTCGTGGGTTCCAAATATTTTATATGCAAAATTGTTTAAATTTGTTATTATTTAAGTTTGAGTTTCCGAAAATGGATAAGAGAATCGGTTCCTTTATTTTGACGGAAGGCTACAACATGGTCTAGGGCCCACGTGGTCTGCGCCCGCTTCGCCGACGACGATTTACCTTTCAGCGAGACTAGTGCAAAGTACCTATAGGAATTCGAAAACATTCAAACGCAAACTCAAATTCAAAATATAAATATTTCTTAACTATTACCTACATTGTTTTTGAGGGAATTTTAGACAGTTTCATCCCAAGCTTTTTTGTCATCTAATTAATCAGAAATTTTATAAGAGATTACGTTTAACAGCATTTATGAATTTACTAACTAAAAATCCGCTACAATAGTACCCCTGCATAATTTAGTAGATTGCAGTATCGATTGAGGCATGCCTCTGCACGCAAAGCTCGTATCTAGTTCAGACTTTGGAGAAGTGGCATTTACCGCAAGGCACATGTAGTCGCGAGTCGACCCACAGCAGACCTACTTGCACCAACCGAGCACGGATCGAGGCGGCACTCTGTTATTTTCTGACGGGTTTAAATTTAATACTTTGAGTGCTAAGACACAGATGTGATACTGCAGGGCAACGTCCTGGCGCGTAGCGTCATATGCGTGGCCAGCAATCAACTTGCTAGTATTTAGTGTATAACACTTTGAGAGCTAAAAGCACATGTGATTCTACAGGACAACGTCCTCATTCATTAGTTTAAACCATTTCAACCCAAAGTAATAAGCTAAATAAAAAAGCAAGAAAAATATCGACCTTAAAAAGAAATTAACTTTTTGGGTGTAGACATCATATGGGCAAATGCTGGTCAACTTTTTAGAGGAGGGGCTTTTCCATGATCTCATTCTTAGAGAATGAAAAGTGAAGCCCCGCACCACAGGTAATGCACATGGCGAAGCCCCGAAGAACGAGATCGACTTCATCATGATGGATAGAAGTCACATATTCAATATAAATCTCTCTCTGAATAATTACGGCGGGTGCCGAGAAGTTTCAAAAGCTTCTCGGTATAGATTCATTGCTGTGGAACCTACTGAGGACGTTTATGAGGCCCTACAAAACGTGGTTGGAACGTTGAGGGGCGAGTGCATGAAATTCTGCCAGATGCAGGCTGCATTGCAAAGGCAATAAGTCCAAACTCGGATGAGACTCTTCGGCTTATGACAAAAAGACGAGAAATCACTCAGGTCACTTTGTCAGGTCAGATCTTAACAAGCGAATTGCGAATATGACACGGTACGACCTTCGGAGCACCAACACACACGTCCACAAAAGCAAATAAATAAAGTGATAATAGTTAGTAATAGTTCTTCTTTCGCAGAAATGAGTTGACTATCTCCACGAAACCTAGTGATGCAAGTAACAAATATGTGTATTAAAAATGACTTCGACGTCCAATGTAAAGCCTAAGTCCCGTATGGGATTTACGTTGAAAGTCAAAATTTCATTATTCAGTAGGCCCATTACAGTACACTTTGAATCGTCTTTTTTTTTTAATTTACACCAATTCGTAACGCGACCAAACAGAGAAGAATTGGCAAGTAACTCTGCTATGCTTATATTTTTTTAAATGTCAGTTTTACCAATATTTTTTCTTAACTATTACATTGGTTTTGAGGGAGTTATAGACAGTTTCATCCCAAGCTTTTTTGTCATCTAAATAATCAGAAATTTTATAATTAGCTTTATTACTAAGCATAAGCTAACAACATTTTTGACTTTATTTACAGACAAATTAATCACGTCATTAGGGATTTCGTTCAAAAACCGTACGTTTTGCCCTTTGATGATTGACTAACTTTATGGAGCCTTACAGTAGGAATAGCAAGATTATCTTTATTTCTAGTGTTTTTTACAAATTAATATATTTTCGGACATACATTAAGTTTTCATATATATATTGGCACGGCACTGTCATAACATTTATTTCTTTAAACTTGGATCTAAGTGATTCTCTTCTCTTCTCATATTATAAATTGCACGAACAGCCATCTTCTGCAGCACAAATATGGTATGGATATCGGCGTTTAATCACGCCGAATATTATATGGGTGTTCATGGGGCAAGCAAGTACGCGTAAAAGTGCAACCTCTAGTTGTGCATTTCGCTGTACTTAAGTTGCCAGGTAAACCATTTTAGGTAAGCACCGTGGTAGGTACACTAAGTATATACTTGCTTCTCTTGTGCAACACTCCGTAGCTCGAGCCTGCCATTTGAGTGACAAGCAACACGGCCCTGTCATGCAAACGCATGCAAATGACACCGCCGAACAAAAACCACTTCGTGAGCACTTCGAGCGAGGTGTAAACTACCTTGTTATTGATCCGCGGCGCACACCTAAAGAACTACTATGGTAACTTAAATACTTAAGTGAGTATTAGATACACATATCTCCATGTACCTATATCATATCTTCACGTTCTATGTAAATGTTCCCGCGGTTTCAGTCGCGCGTTGAAAGCCGGATAAAATGTAGCCCATGTGTTTATCCAGGTTACAGACGATGCATACGTTCAGCCGTTATACAGATTTGATTGGAAAAAAAAATATCCTCACACAACACACAAACTTACGCATAAAAGATAAAGATAAAGATATTTTTATTTTCTTTTAACTTGTACAAATTTTTCGTAACTTAACTAAGCATTATACCTCGTTTTTAACCTATACTTCGTTTAAATACTAAACCAGCTTAACATACGTTTGCATGATATAATAGGTAGTTACAAAACCGTACCCTCGGTGCTAGATTTATTTTATTTTATTATTTATATTAGAGTATAATTCTAAAATTGGGCACTTCTAGTTTTGTCAGGGCTAATCGATGTAGTAGTAGTACTCGTAGGGTAGGGTGAGGTGACCCACACTTTAATAGAAAAGTTTCACAGTTTCAGTTAAATCTATGCTATGTACCAATGGATTATTCTAAAATGGCAGGTATAGTACATGCTAACTCGAAACGCACTGCTTTGAATAACGAAGCAAAGCAAAATTAAGTACTAGAGTTATATAAAATACAAATTTTTGAAATTGAAATCAGCATGATACCACTGCAATTGTTCACAGACTCTGTGTACGTATTTTTATCCGACTGCGCAACGCAAAGGAGAGTAATGTATATATGTTCCTTTGTACTACTATAGACACCAAACGCGAGGGTCGATTTAGCTAAATATATGAGAAAAAGCAGGACAGAAAGATTTATGATTTATATTAAGGCTGCAAAGGGCAGCAAATTCAGTGCTTTTGAGCCACTTTACCAACATCCGGTTTTTTAGTACTTTCGAGAACAATTCATAATTCATAATTCATAATCATTTATTTGCAGCGAACATGGGTATTACAATAAATTAACAGATCTTATGTCATTTTCAATACAGTTCTACCATATTCTACTGTCAAGAGCATGCAAATATTTAGGAAATGTTTATTAATAAATCAGTTAATAACAATATCAAAGAAATAATAATAATATGATGTCAAACTAAGAAGAATTATTATTATGTCATGGATAACGCGCATACTTAAACGATAGAAGAATTAAACAAACAATAATATGATCAATTAATAACAATGTCAAAAATAAAATAAAATAGGAATGTCAAACAAAGAAAAATTTACAAAATGTCCTTGTACGTCAGATATTCATTAACTGTGTAGTATGTTTTATTAATAAGCTTAAATAGATTAGGATTTTGAATGTCTTTTATAGTTTTTGGTAATTTATTATAGATTCGAGGAGCCATACAAAATATACTTTTATTAAAGAGAGCTGTCACATGTTTAGGCATGTTTATGTTATTTAGACCTCGCTATATCGACAATAGATATACGTCTAAAACACTATTGTAAATACAATAATAGGCACCTAGTCATTATAAGTTCATTAATAGGTACGTACTAAAAGGTTTGTTAAGATCAGAGATCTTAACGGAGAATATTATAAAAATGAAAGGAAAAATAATTTACGGGCGATCTGAGGTCGGGAAGGGGAAGGGGGTGTTTTAAGGGTAAAAAACGGTTTATCTCGATTTCCGGCAAAACTAAAAGTGCTATGGAAAAAAGTCAAATAATAAAAGTTGTTGGTAATAAAAATAACTAAAACATTGGTATTGACCTTTTCCCTTTTTTCTCTTTTTTCATAACCTCAAAATTTATGTGAAAAATTCAAAAAACCAAATTGTTGGATTTTTATCTTTATTTTTTACAAACAACATTTTTTGTTCACGAATTTTGGTGAAAACTCACTATTTAATGAACCAAATACGCTGTAATTTATTTGATTAGAAATATTTATTTTTTCACCTTATTTTGAATAAATATCAAAGAAGCACCCTAGTTTTCAATCGAAAATTCACACGTCAAAATATCTTACCTTACTAATATCTACTTTCCGATGGTGAAAAAAAAATTCTACTATAGTAAATCTTCTCAGAAAATGCCAAAAATCAAAATGCTTTTTTTATTTCATACACTTGCTAATCATCTGCCTTATTGCAGATTATACAAACAGATTCATCCCTACTGATAATCTGAAAAGACAAAATCGAATTAACAATGCCTTCACAATTTTATCGTGAGTATCTAAAACTGTTTTAGTGTGCCTAAGTATCAAGTTACCTACTTACCTTCTTATATGTGTTATTTATGCGCTATTTTACGTGTATTTCTTCCGTGTTACTGTCACAAATAAATGTTTTTTTACTTTTACTTTAAAATATATTTGAAATGTATAAAATATATATGAAAGTCGGCCAAAAGTTAGTTATTAAAAAAATATATTTACGATTAGGGATGGGCCGAAATTCGTTTTACATTCGGTTTAACCGAATTTCGGCAATTTGGGCAGAACTTCGGCATTCGGTCGAAATTCGGTTTAAATGCCGAACATTCGGTGCAAGAAAAAAGTAGTATGTAGGTAACTAATTTTACTTTCTTCTTGAACTATGCACTAAGTATTTTGACTAAAATTAATAGAAATCATATTTATCATAATAACCATAAAATAAAATTAGACCTTTATATATTCAGTCATTTAGTTAGGAACATAATTATGAATTTCAACGGGATATTTACCATGAGTTATGAGTTCTGTTGTTTCCCGATATTTCGACGCAGTTGCATGCGCCATGATCACGGGAGGAACTGAAGTCTATGCGAGTGTGTAGTTACTGGCAGATGAATCTATCTACCCTCTTTCTTAGTCTTTTATTACGATGATCTTCGGCCGAACTTTTTATTTCAACCGAATGTTCGGCCGAAGTTCGTATTCGGTTCAACCCACATTCGGCCCATCCCTATTTACGATACAAATTTTATATATATAATATAATATATTAAAAAATATATATAAAATATGTATCCTAAATATATATTATAATAAATAACTTTTGGCCGATTTTTATATAATTTAAATATTATTTAAAATATTTTTTTATGTAATTTGAAATATTTTTTTTAAATATTTTTTTTTTCTTGAGAGTAACTATTTTTTTGTGTGTAAAATTATGGATATTACTTCAAATTAGATGTAAAGCAGACGCACTAACTTAGACTTACCGCCTCCGCAGACACGACGCTTTGTCGGAGCTTTGAACAAAATGTATGAAAATTGTCCCCCGCAGCTTGTCGTAGCGTCTAAGCGCGACTACAAAGCGTCGTGTCTGTGGAGGCTGTTAGGGCGTGGGTCAAATACAACAGGCGTGTGGCGTTGGCGTAGCGCGGGCGCGGCGCCACTTCTTTGAAATTTCATACAAAATGTATAGAAGAGGTTGGGTGTGAGACATACGTGTGAGACGGCGTGGCGCGGGCGGGGCGCGAGAGGAGCGCGGGTGCCGCTTCCTCGCCATTGGCACACCCGCAGCTAGCAGTGACGTGCCGCACACTAGTCCCAAAGTCCCAATTCATGAAATCATTAACTTAGAAGTCGAAGTACGAATTTTGACCAGATTTTTTGTAATTAAGGTCTTGTGTGATTCTAAACCTATTTTATATAGAAAACGTTTTTTGATATAGGTACCTGTCCGTTTTCAAGAAAAAATGTTACTTTTTTGTTGTAAGGAGAAAAATGTTTTTTTTATTTAATTCGTAAACGAGCCGTGATGTTAAATATAATTACCTTTTTTTTTATTGGTCAACAACATAACAAACTCGCTTTAACTTACCTTAAAGTTATCAGCAGAAGCTCTTCTGGCGGAATACGTATTTTCCAATTCGTACATTTTTTTTGTACCTCATCTCTTACTTTGGACATAATTGTATTAAAACATTGCGGGGACATCTAATATACGTCAAGTGATCTGGATAATGTATTAAATTTTCCATTTGATAATAAATCTATGCTACTGTTCTGCTTGCCACACATTGTGGACCGCACATTTTCTAATCTTTTGTAAGTTCTCCAAATCCATAAGAGCTTGCAGATCTTCTTCATCTGATGAAGAAGACGTCATGTTGTCATGATAAAATCAGACACTAGAATGCATCTTAAATCATCAATGCTAGATCTTAATCAGCAATTAAATGAAGTAAGAAAACCAAAACCCTTAACCTTTGAAAACACTTGCGCAACTTACCTCTCCTCTCTCTGTATTCTGTATTCTGTGTGATAGAATGAATTCTATTATGCATCTAGAAGTGACCTTTGATGGAAAAAAAATATTTGATGAACATGTTGCCAACATTGTTAACAAGGCTTCCCAGGCACCAGGCACCAGGTTTCGTTCTTAGAATGTCATCTGAATTTTGTAGTGTTAAAACCTTTAAATATTATACCGTGCATACGTGCTCAGTCACTTAGAATACGCCTCGTAGGTATGGCATCCCCAGTAAGAAATTCACACCTCACGGTTGGAATGTTTACAAAAGAGGTTTCTTCGAAACTTTATCTAAAAGATTTATACATCGAGATGTAAATCTACCATTCTGTACATTCCCCGTATCAAATCGAATTACCGGCAAAATGCATTCATGATCAAAGCAAACGCCTCGTTCAAAACGTTGCTTTAGCGGATATAGATATTTAATACTATAGATGTTTAATACTAAAACAAGCAAGTCTATTATCTGAAAAAATATTTTCAATGATCGACTGACCTTGTGTGTTCTTATTCTGAATTGTTTCTCAATTGTCACGCACTTCGGTAAAGCTTCAAAGATTATTTGCATTTTATTACAATTGTATTGTCTGCTGCATCCATTGTGTCTGTATTCCCCCATAAGTACCAGTAGGTATTTATTTCCATCTAATGCAATAAATCTCCGGAGGAGACTGTCGTCGTCGCCTCGGGGACGCGGCAGCCAGAGACCGGGGTGCGCGCCTCGTGATCGTGACTCAGCAGACAAACTATCTGCAGGCGACTCGCAAAAACCTTATTATCCACTCAGCCGGAGCCGTCAGCCAGCTCATCTGGTTACAGGCGGCTAATCTAGTTTGTGCCAATCGCAAGCGCCGGCGCCTTATTAACTGAGTTACCCCCTTACCGGCTGCCCCGCGCCGAGCTGACGCCGCCTTGTCTCCAGTGGAACGGGAACGGATGCTATCGGTGTTGAGAAAGGAAGCCACCTGTACCAATGAATCATGCCCTGTATGATTTGGTACATATGCAGTTACTCTTACTGTCGTGTCGATGCATATCATTCAGGTCCAAATTTAGTAATTTGATCCCGGGACCATAATTAAGAACAATTCTTAGGTAGGTACTATCTTCTAAAGAAATAGGAATTAACCTGAAGATCTTGCAGCAGCTAGATATACCGTTCTGTGGTTCTGACATGGCAAAGAGGCTTCTAATAGAGCATTGCATGATATCTACTGAAGGCAAGCTCCGCGAGAGAGCAGGTGCCAGCGGGGCGAGGGGCGCGGGGATCGGGGAAGGAGGGAGATGGTCAAGGACCGAACTACGTTCAGAGCGAGCCGAACAAAACAAGTTTTTGTCAGCGAAATTACAGCATTACGAGTTACGAGTGATCTGGCTCGAGGCGGCCATTATCTGACAAAGCATCCGCCAAACATAATCGAGCAATAAAACTGGTCAAGTGAGAATGTAACCAGCGGCAGCGTTAGTTTGAAATTTAGATAAGTAACCCATACTTTAATACGTAATTTAATACAGAGACGATACAACAATTTCACCCTTAGGTAAATTTGATAAGTGAACCTTATTTATTTTCTCAAACATGCTTGGCAATTTGAGCGATATTTTGACAACCTCTTCGAGATAAATAAAAAATGCTGTACTCGCCAAATGCATGCGAGCAGCGGCCGGCAAAAGTTGTATGAATATGAATTATGAAAGTCCATTATACTTATCTGTCGTGTTTTAGCGGCCAAATAAATTACTATACGTTTATCGTTGACTAACTTTTATTTTTACTTTCATAATTGCCTTTTATACGTATGTGTATCTTTAATTACTGTAATTGTTCTGTCACCGTTTTAGTTAAAGTAAAATAAATACATAAATGATTGTCGTGTATTTTAAAAATGGAACGATCTTTTACTCCGAAACATGGCAACCAAGGAGGTAATTAATCAAAGGTTTTATTTAAATTTCGAACTGGCTTGCAAATAGAAAGGTGTTTATTGAAAACAAATGAACACTTTGGCGCGCAACATTTTTGTTGTTCGTTGGTCGTATAATTAATTTTGAAAAGTAATTATATTTTCAAATAAAAAGTTCTGCCTGGGTACTAGGTACTTAGTTTAAATTTCGTCGCATTATTTGAAAAATGTATTATACAAGCCTTAGCCACCCACAACGTATGCGTGCCTTGGCTTCGCCTCGGCCCACATTTACACGTTCGTCCATCAATGTCTGTTGCTGGCCGCTGCAGTAATGTACCTATAAGATTCGTGGACTTGTCCTTAGCAGCTAGAACTAGCACGCAATATTTGAGTCCCCGAGGCAGGCCTCGCCAGACTTGCTCCGGCGCGGCTCGGCTAATTTACAACTCCTATGTATGTTGTGTATCGATGTCATTACGCGTCTGCCGGCCGCAGTTCAGGAGTTTCCAACTGAGTACCTAAATAATAAGTTACCACAGCTCAGGGTCAACTGCCTGTCACGAATTTCAACCTTGCCGCAACACACACAGGCACCAACGAACAATACTTTAGTACATTAGGCACGTTGTAGGCTGGCCAGGTTGTATTTAAATCACCTTTATGGGCGCTTTTTATAATTTCCTTACTTCCCATCCTATCCGAAAGTTTGTGAATGTAAAGATGTACCTATGTATGTTGAAGAGATGTGGTGTTCATCTCCACCTTCATCTTCGGAACCCAATCCATGAGTTCGGCACGTTGTGCACAACAACGTTTATTGATTAGCAACCGATAAACGGGGTTCTGTCTATCGGCTGATTGCGGTATAGCGCAGTTTAACACCGGTGAGCTGCTAAATTCCCTGACCGCCGACGAGCAGCAGCGTTGTCGGTACGAGAGGGAATCCCCAACCTACATGTACAGATATGGACTATGGGCATATCCTCCTTGTTATTGACAGGAGCCAATGCCCAACAAACAACCAGCCTATTCAGTCCACTGCTGGACATAGGCCTTCCCTTTAAGAAGGGGATATGCCCATAATTTACACACAAATACTGAGACTTACAACGTTATTATTATGACACACGCATTAAAGAAAACTCTACTTTGTATGAAAGTCTGAGCGAATGCTCATAGTTGGGGCGGGCTACAGACGCAACGCGACGCGACGCTTCGTGCATGAAAAAAATACAGGGGGTGATTTGTCGATAAATGGTAATTCATTCGGATACATTTTATAGGCTACTTTCACGCGAAAGAAGCCGCGGGCGGAAGCTAGTTTATTGAATAAGAAATCCTTCTAATGGTAATTTTACATTTTTTTAATGTATTAAAAAAAACTAAACTATTGCTTTTATTATTAATCCTTTGGGGAATTAAAATGAGACCGTGGGTAAAAATAGAAAGGTAACCACTTATCCATCCTTTTTGTTTGGAGCGCGGGTGCGAGCCGAAGGAAACACGGTTCCTCAGCACATCGGGCCTCCGGGAGGTTATCATAGTAACCAGGCAGCTTCCAGATAAATATTTCCTAGGAGCATAGGTAGGTACTTAGGTCATCGTTTTAATTGAACTCAGTCATAAAATTAGGAGTAAGTGCCTACAAAGCCATTATGTTATTTTTTCCTCGTTACTACGTCAAGTCACACCGTTCAAACTGTATGACTCAATTTGTTCCTATCCTTACCATTTTCCCTTATTTTTGTATTTGGGACACGCGTCCGCGCTGCGGACTATGGCTCGTGTCGCGCGTGCAATCGATACACAGACAATGCAGATAAAATATTCATTCTTCAGACATGTTAGCATAGGTACTACGATAGGAACCCACTTATTAACCTCCTATTACCTCGGAACTGGGTACTACCCTATCGCTCCGTAAATAGTTAACGTTAACAGTACCGTTTAATGTACCTCTTTCATTATAAATCTGTTATTAGCATGCAACCACTTACACTAATAACCACAAAATTAAATACAACAATATATACTAAATAATGTACAAAAATACATAATAAAAAGAATAATTAATTATATATTGCTGGACTCTATCTCACAGTGCCTAACTGACCAACCTACTGATATAGGTACAGGTACCTAACCTACTCGTATTACGTATATGCATTTTTTTGTGAATACATACATATTACATTTACTCGCGGCGGGAGTCGAACCCGGAACTTACCCGGGCCTTCGCCCACTGCGCCACAGACGCCTTCAGAATAAATTCAAAACAGAGGCACATTTTATTTTTATGTTTATTTTTATCCGTCAATCTCACAAAAAATCAGGTACGCAAAAATAAGTGACATTACTGAAGTTGCTTGATTTATGCCAATCAAACAATTATCCATTAGTAGCTTTTCATGTTGTGTGGTAGGCAGAGGTCGCTGGGGGCGCCTGATGGATGGAGTAAGTGGTCATCTCATCCGCTTAATCTCATCCACTTCGGATGAGTTGGTCAATCCAAAATGTGTAGTGGTCAACTCATCCAAAAGTTTTTCATAACAGTTTATTTACCAGTATTTTCAATTGGTAACATCAACCACAAAAGTGTTCCGTAAGTTTAAAATATTTTGTTTCTTGCAATAGTTCATGAAGTTACATTATTCACTGACTAGCTAGAAAATGCTTTTCATTTGATGCACCGTGTGTGATAATTGTACTACTCCAACCTCGATAATTTAAACATTATATTCGGTAGTAAGTACTTTATGTTTGTGCTTGGTCCGCTCCGATAAGTAGCCGTGACTGGAGCCGGCTAAGAGTGATTCCGCGCTATCTACGGAGATAAGCGATAAACCTATCCTGCCGACGTGTAGGTATTTTACAAGTCAATGCGCAGTGCGCCTCTATCGAGTATGGACGACTTGTAGAGACGCGCGGGCGCATACGATCTGCCTTCATAGACGCTTTCATAGAATTTGAACCTCACTTCATGGCATGGTACACGATATAGTCATGTGCGCATGTGTCATAAATTAAGTATACTTTACTAAGTAGGGAGATAAGGTACCTACGAACGAGTGAGATTGCCTATTTCACCATTAGGTATAGCTGGCGGCATGTAAGTCTAGAGGTGAACGAAACTTCTACGCATGAGTCTCTCGCCTCTAGCTCCCATATGTTACCGTGCTTTTTGACTTCTGCGCAACGGGCAGCGCTAGTTTCGTGCCGCTACTTGTATTACCTATGAGTTTGTGACGTGAGTCGTGGCGTGACCCGACACGACATTTCGCCTGTAGTGGGTAACTCACTATCACTGATCAGTGATTAGAAACTGATTTGCATTTTTAGAGTTCCGTTCCGTACCTCGGGGAAAAACAACAACAATATTATCACTTTGTTGTCCGTCTGTATGTCTGACAAGACTTTTGTTCTTTGGAGCGGCTAAAGGTATGAACTTGAAATTTAAGTATATACCAAATATTTATTTGTTAGTTTATTTATAAACATGTAGTACTTACCTATATCCTTACGGGTACACCCAATTTAATAAAGTCCTTATATTATAGCTTAGTTTATATAGGTAATATTAAATATCATAAATTAAGTAAATAAATGTCAAAGGTTTTTAATTATGAACTACAACAATAGCATTTCCAAAAATAATAATCTTCGTCAATATTAGTTAAATTTACAAAATAAAACCGAATTATTTTGTAACCAGTTGAATACACCATAAAATAATATTATAATTTAACAAAACCAATGATTTTTTATTATAAATAAGTTTAAAAACGAATTGCGTTAACAAAAAATGTAAAAGAAAGCCTTTTGAAATTCGCTCGGGGATTAGTAAATAAGATCGTATCTCTCGGCAATCAGATTAAGCGTTCGGATGCTGCGCGTTAAAGGTACTGTAGCAGGTTGGTTCACCGTTTTGGTACTGCCAATATAGAGCAAGCCTTCGTCTGTGCACAAAGTCTGCGGGCACATTCAGCTGCATTTCCTCTAAGATACCTGGATGGGCGATCCACCCTCTCAACACCTCAAACAAATGTAAAGCGAGCACTGCATAGGGATGCATGTAGGAGGGCCTTACTCCTAGCTTGTTGTAGCCAACCGTGCCTATAACAAACAAGGTTGGAGACATAGCTGTTTGTTTGACGGAGAACAAATCCTAAAGTTTTAAAGGCCTTCTTGCAGATGTTGACAACACGTATCCGGAAATGAAGCTTGTCGTCCAGACGAACCCTTAAATCTTTCACCCAAGTAATTGTCTTCAACTGAGTACTCCTCAACTGGTACTCGTGGTAGAGTGGTGTCTTAGATCGACTAAAAGTTATTATAGAGCATTTTCTGACGTTAAACTTTAGTTCTTACCCTACTCCACTCTACCACTCAGTCCACGTCCCGTTGAAGGTGTACACAGTCTTCTCGTCCTTGATGATCAAGAGTTACTTGAGGTTGTCCCCAAACTACAAGCGTTTGGAGTCTTTTACGTCTGTCGGTAGGTCGGTTATCATAAACTCTAGCGGCCCCAGATTGCTTTCCTGACTCGGTAGAATCAAAAATCAAGCTTCAAACCCAAACTGCCTTATTCCAAAACGAATACTAAAGATAGTCAGAGTTGAAATTTGACAATTTGTATACAAAATACCAGTTTTAAACCTTGCCTATCTTTAGTCTTCGTTTTGAAATAAGACAGAATGTATTTAAAAAGTGTTACCAAGAGCATTAATATACTGTAAATATCATAACTCCAAGAGTTACTAAATAATAAGAGACAAAATGCAAAACCTCTAGTCTAGGTTACCTGTCCCGTAGCGCCAAAGTCATGAAATTTGGTATAGGAACTAGAACTATTCTTTTGATCTACCTTCTGCCAGCCAAAAGTCGTTGGTCCACCTTGCCGGGGGCGCCTTACATACATTGCCTTACACACGCGTGTGATAGAGAGACACGCTATCAAGTTTGTTCGCCTGAATGGTCCTGTCAGCGATGACAGAGCGGTCCCAGTAGAGAGTAGAGCGCGAGCAAGACCATTTACGAGAATCATCACCGGTGCCTACATTATTTTAATATGTACGCGTAGTATCTACGGCACCTCTGGACCGACAAAGTCGTATCGGAGAGTAAGCTACTCTGTACCACAGCTGAGCATTAAGCAAAGGGCTCCCCTGCCAC
Source organism: Horisme vitalbata (assembly GCA_951804965.1). Taxonomy (NCBI): domain Eukaryota; kingdom Metazoa; phylum Arthropoda; class Insecta; order Lepidoptera; family Geometridae; genus Horisme; species Horisme vitalbata. Next base: position 30,564,246 of record OX638089.1, on the reverse strand, counting down.
CCTTCACAACAGACTTGCAATAAGATTTGCCTACCTACCTACTTGAAACTTTGCATACAATAATATTCTTTAACATGTACCCACCTACATTTAGTAATCAAGTCTCTGATAAACTAACCCTGAAAGAGGGTGCCGTTTGTGTGGGAACCTTTTATAGCGTCTCACCTTGTATCGATTTGATTGAAACTCCGTTAAATATTTATGAGTGTACAAATCCTAATCCTGACTAATATTATGAATGCGAAAGTGAGTACGAGTATATTAGTTTATTTATTTTGTTAGGCTTTCATGCCGAGTTATTATACTAAGTAAAGAAAAAAAAACCTTAACTATAGGGAGGCTGCGGGCAAAAATAGGTAGGTAATAATTATTAGGGTTCCGCACCTGAAGAGGAAAAAAGGATCATTTGAAATAGGATCAATTTGGTTTCCGTCTGACTATCTTAGATCATTTATCTCTGGATTGACTTGAAAGTACTAATCACTACAACGACAAGAGCTAGGCTCATTATGATAAATCCGATTGACTCATTTATTTTTTTAAAAGTCGTTCTTTCATTTTCAGTCTTTTCACGTTCCCACTAAGGCACCTTCACTTTAGCGACCCCGCTCTCATACATTACGACTCCATGATGCGTTTACCACAGCACACAAAGACATTTAAATTCTTACTTATGTCTTTTGTCTTACCATTACCGCATAGCGCCCTGCACACGTAAAGATCGGACCGCGCATCGGGACTGCGCCTGCGTTCCAAACCGCAGTCCGATCTGTACGGTTTGGACTGCAGAAACTGTCGTGCTAATGGCGCGTAAAGATCGGGCCGCGCATCTGGGTCTAATCACTGACGTGATGCGCGGTTAAAACTGTGAGTTTTGCCTTCGCGTCGACATGCAAGATCGAACTGTCAGCGTCGCGCATCTACACGTACGTTTCGGAGTGCGGGTTGGAATGGCGCGTGCTGTTTCCCGCGGTCCGAACTTGATGTGTGCACGGCGCTATTCGCACTAAGTAAGCGGTTTTCTTCCGGGCTCTGCCTTTCGTGATAACTAAAATCCGGGACTATTTAAGTCTACAGTGAATCGAATAGGTGTCTTCTGGACCTTCGTGCACCATCTTAGACCACAATGTTAAACGTCAGGTAAGTTGGTGGTCAAACGAAGGTGCATCCAAATTTAAAAAAAGTGCACAGCTACTAGGTTCGTGGTCACACGTGGCTTGTCGGTTCACACACAAATATAGTTGGTGGTAGTTATGGTACGTATGAAAACTACTGCTTTGCTTTATGTGCGTCTTATTTAAGAAGTTGAGGACGAATTTTACAGAATCGAGCCCCACAATACACACGCACACACACAAAACGAGTCGACTGAAGAGTTACCAAACATTTTTCAGTAATACAATATTGACGCCATCAATACAATTATCATGTTTCTGTTTGCCGCGATGCGGTACGGTGCGATATTGGCCGAGATAATAATATAATATAATACGTAGAATGCATAGGTAGTTAAATTGTGTAGTCGAAATAGATTTTGGTCAAGGCTAGCATGTTTTGAATGTGCGAGCTCCTCGTTAATAGATAACTTTAAAAAAATGTTTTTTCTTTAAAATGTTCAATGAGATAGGTATCTGGTGTGCGTCATAGTGGCGCATGGCGTCACACACAATGGTCGAGTCGCGCGGAGTCTTTCGTTGGACATTATCAATTCTACTGACACCCGGAAGGCTGGGACTGGCTTGTCGAGCTGCGGCTCTTCGCCATCTAGACTAGGGGAGTAGGGGTCTCTACTCTTCTAGACAATAAATGGGTTTTTAGACTGTTGTAATATCATCTAATATTAACTTTAGTTTACCCTGGTTCTAATTTTAAATTTTTAAACTTAATTTTGAAAACCTTGCTAAAAAAAATCTACCCAGATTTATTAAAGATATGCACTTTATGAACTAAAACATTGCACAGACTTAAAAACCGGCCAAGTGTGAGTCGGACTCGCGCGTGAAGGGTTCCGTACCATTATCGACACATGTATGGGATATTTTATTTTAATTTCATTATTTATTTTGAAAGTGTATATTCCATTAAATATTTCAAGCGTCTACATGTTGACTTATATATATCGAGCAAAAACGGCAAAAAAAAACGCGTTTGCTATACAGCAAACCCATACGGGACACGTTTGTTCCTCTTGCCCCTGTAGTCTCAGCGAGGACGTACGTGCGCTGCAGTTATTGCAACAAGGTTCAAATTCCCACGAAACAAGCACAAATACAGCGCCTCAATTCAAGTGTTTCCCTTTGACACAGAAAAGAGGGACTAACACAGGTTTTTATAAACTTAAAAGAAGAGATCCCAACTCAAATGATTGTACCACTTGTTCTTAATGAATAAATGATTTTGTTTTTTTTTGTATGGGAGCCCCACTTAAATATTTTTTTTTTATTCTGTTTTTTGAGAGAGTCGGTTTTAGGGTTCCGTATCCAAAGGATAGAAACGGGACAATATTACTAAGACTCACAATGTCCGTCTGTATCTCATGAACCCTGATAGCTAGACAGTTGAGATTTTGACAGAGGATGTATTTCTGTTGCCGCTAAAATAAGAAATACCAAGATATTAAAAAAAATAGTAGTAAATGTAAATAATACTAGTAGATCTTAACTAGTTAGTAAGACTTAAAATTCAAAAGTTTTATTTATATGTTAACAAGACTTGCGGAATCTTCCTAAGAGCGTTTTCACATTATCCGATCCGTTATCGGGGCAAATAAAATATATGGAATATGTACCTGCCTTTCATATTCTCCGGCCCGATATAGGATATCGGAGCCGACAATTTCAAATATTTTACTTACTATTACTACCTACGATATCGGATCGGATAATATGAAAACGCTCTAAGGCAGCGGGTTCCATTTGACGAACCTTTTGTCTGACGACACAGCTATATACATATAGGTACCTATTCCTATCCAATGGATGATAGGATCTTCGTAAGCTATCTACAATCACGATGTAACCCACCCATGCGTGGATTTTACATTTACTGTTCATTTAATCGTATGATTTCACTTCAAAAGTGGTTGATTCATTTGTTTGTTGTATTTTCTTTCACGTTTTCTCCCTCAATAAGAATGTAAAATAAAGTTGTAGTTTATAAAACACAAAAGTACGTCAAGTACGTACAAACGTTATTATAATCATTGTGGGTAAATTTTATAGTAATAACTTTTAATTAATAAACAACGAATTGGAATGAAGAGCTCCTGGAGAGGAATGATTGCCTCCCATGATGGTGGAATTACAGGCTTAACACCTTCCTTCCTCGAGTTGATGAACATAGGAGTAGGTTTTTTTTTATCTTATTAATTAAATATTCAAAGAAAGTATGATCCTTTCAGTGTACTTACTAAAAATTACATTCAATATTGTGGTAGAAGCAAGCATTATTTTAGACTCGCAACTTAAACATTCAAATTTCAAGTTCAAAGTACGTTTATTTTATAGGAACTTAAAGTAATCTTAGAATCTTATTTTTTTATTTACACCAATTCGTAATGTTAGCAAGCAGAGAAGAATTGGCAAGAAACTCTGCTAGGCTATTTTTTTAAAGAATTTTTTACAATTACAGTTCTTAATTATACCAATGGTTTTGAGGGAGTTGGAGACAGTTTCATCCCAAGATTCATGTAAATAATCAGAAATTTTATAATAAGCTTTATTACAGATATAACGTTTACTTTCGATTTTGAACATCGTCGTCATGTACAAATAAAATATAAAACCCAGAAAGTCTTGCATAAGTTGACTGTAGGCCTGCTGTAAAACATAATTATGGATATCAACAGGATATTTAACATGATTTGTGAGTTCTGTTGTTTCCCGATATTTCGACGCAGATGCATGCGCCATGATCACGGGAGGAACTGACGTCTGTGCGAGTGGGTAGTTACTGGCAGACGAATCTATCTACCCTCTTTCTTAGTCTTTTATTACGAATGACACCACTACCACTGGTTTCATTGTCACTTCTAACTCGATCACGACACACAACACTTACTGTATCAGGAAACACTTCTGAAACATCACTTTTTCGGTTCCTACACATTCTAACAACAGGATTCCAGACTCCAGACAGTTGAAAACCATCGCGTACTGTAAAACATTTCATGGATGTGAGAGGGAATAGTTTTTTATTTATTTAATAAAAGCTTTCGGATGTCGGTGGGAAGGACCCGCATAAATTATGAAGTGTACGCGTGCAATTAGTTCATAACTCTGCTTAGAAACCTAGACATTGTACAAGTAAAATGTGAAGATAGATAGATAACTAAATCCTCTATGCGGCAAATACGGCGCTTGGAAAATGGGAACTGACTGTAAATAAGCTATTTTTATACGGCTTAATATATATCATTATATGCTATGCCTTTATATTTATATACTGTCCTACGTTTATTGTGCTGCATCCTAATTAGTCCTTTTCTTTTTATTACCTCTGGAATAGACTAGCTTACAACACAGGGTATCCTAGTCGTAGAGCTAGCAATCTTTAAAATATACGTAATTAGTATTTACCTAACTAAATTTCGGACACAGCCTAAATTTTATGTAAAAAATTAATAGTTAATAAATTGTTAGTTAAATAACACTTTCTTCTAGTTTACCTTAGGTAGGTATTTATATATTTTTTAAATTGCAAATTTCCTACTTAGACATTTCTGCCAGTGTAACGTCACGTCATATTAGAGATTCAATCACAGACTAGTATATGTACCACAGATATAGAAGAGAACTAGATAAAAATTTACTATGTTCTGAACATCAACTCATACGGCTGATGTCTACTTTCTTATGTCCAGTATCATCAGTTAGAAAAGGACGCATACATATATCAATGCGACTTCAAAATAGATGAAAAGGTTCATCGTATCAGGGCCCGCGAACAAAATTCTATGGATGTTCAATAAATCCCTGGTACGAGGAAATTGCATTGTAAAATTCACTATGTTCCGTATGCATCCCTTTCTAGCAAATGATATTGGACATAAGAAAGTAGAGATCAGCCTGAGTTGACGTTCAGAGCATAGTGAATTTTAAGGCTTTATCTAGTTGTCTTCTATATCTGTGATATGTACCTACGGGATTCAATTGAGGCGTTCAAGCATCAAGAATTCGAGATATGTTTATATCGATGCGTTCAAGCAAATTGAATGAAAACAGACCAGGGGCCTGATTCTGACGATTTGATATATTTGATTCTAATAGATAAATAGGTATAGCGAGAACTGTCAAATTTCATACAGTTTTGACAGTTTCCGCGATAAATATCTGATAGAATCAAATTTATCGAATTCTCAGAATCAGGCTCATATGAAGAACAATAATTAATAAAAAATGAATATGAATATGAATTCATAAACCTAACAACTATACCTAGGTTACTACTTTAGGTTCTTAGTTTTTGGCAAGAATAATTATTATTATTATAGTCACAAAATAAGGAACGTTAAGTACCTACCTATAGGCATTGATATAATACTGATGCCTATAGTATAGGTACCAACTAGGTAACTATATAGGTAAGTAGATACCTACATAACTAAATAATAATGTTCTTGGAATGCCAAACATGTCATTGAAACATCTCTCAGCTCCAAAGCGAGTTATAAATATAGGGAGTGTAGTCGGCCGTGTCTAAAGTGGACTATCTCGAGTCAAGTCGAGTGGTGCTGTGCGAGAAGCGCCGCGCGCTGTAGGGCAGCCCTGCGCGACACTCCGCGGAAGACATCACTAAACCTCGAGATCATTTACCCCGAAAACTTCGTTTGGCTTTTGGGCTTAAGGTCAACATATATCGATCCGCGGCAGCTGGAGACCGCACCGTGCCACCCATCTCGCTTTATCCGCATCGTCACCGACCCTACGCTATACCCTACCCGAGCAGTTGTAGGTACCTACCTACCTAACTGTACGCACGCACACCACATTAGAAACCTATGCATGTAGGTAGTATCTTACCTACCCAGGTGAGTACCTGTCTATTTTATGTGGTACCTAGGTAGGTTAAGTAGGTACGTAATTCCTAACCTCACCCGCACGGTCGTCGGTGCCGCGCCTGAGACCTCGGAGTCAGAGTCAGCCGGAGACCTAAGTCGCTCTACATAGATAAAGTTAATCAATCATGTTAAAAAATAGGGTAAAGTAGAAAAAAGAGAGCCGGAAGTTAAGAGCCGCATGCCGGCGTGAAACGACAATGAGCCGATAAGAACCCCTGGATACCTACCTACTTGGGGGAAGGGTCCTGAGCGGGTCGATCGAACCCTCCGCGGAAGCTACACTGCGGCAAAGTTTATCAAAGTCAGCTGTCGTCGGCACCGCGCGGCACGCTGACCCAGTGCCGCGGGCGAGAGGCGAGCGCGTGACTCGCCCGCTCTCGGCCGGTCGTTCGGCCTGCTCTGCCCTCTTGCCGAGGACTCTACTGATTCACCACTCACCGTTTCCGTTTATGAGAGGGTAGTCGTCGTCGTGCCGGCCGATGTAAGTCTTCAGCGGGGTGTCCGTGAGGGATGGCGACGACCTGTCCCTGTCGCTCATAATAGTCACTGTCACACGCACGCAAAGGATAAACAACACCGGGACGGCAGACGTGCCGGCCCCACTCGCGCTCTCGACCACGAACCACGAGCGACCTCCGGCCCGCGGCTCGCGCGGCGAATAATAAAATAATGGCAGTCGCGACTCGCGTCTTGCGCGCCTCCTGCCTGCACTCGACTGGACTCGCTCGCTCGCCGGCCGCCCGCGCGTGTCGCGCGCGATGCGCTCTACTCGCTGCTCGGTACCTACTCGGTAGGTACTCGGTAGACACACCGCACCCTGGCGCGGTTCGTGGCCATGGCCCCGCACAATGCCGCCATCTATCGCCCGCCAGATCATTAACGTTCGTGTAACCTAGGTGGCGCTGTCGATAAGAATAATTGTAATAATTTGTTTTGGTCATGGCCATGGACTCATGGTGAACAATTAACATCAGGTGGCTCATGTTCCATCACTAGGTCTCATAAAAAGATCTGATCTGGTAAATAATTATGTAATGTACAATGCAGCGTACGGCCTACGGCTAGTAGTTTTTATTTCGCTTTGAATGCTGAAAACACTCATGCATGCTGCTGCCCGCAGGCCCGCAATAACGTTTAAATGATCGAGCGCGAGAAGCATCTCTACTTCAAGTCTGCTAAAAATTTGCTTTCGTTTGTCAGTTCGTTGGTTGGTATTGCTCCTGCAAGTCGTATTTTACAAGCGATCTGGATGAAACCCTGGTAAAAAAACAGGAAAAATTAGGCTTCTGGGTAGGTATTCCGCCGTATGAGATTCAATTTCAAATTTTAAAGGTGATCTCATACAAATCAAATCAATTAATTCAAATTTGGTGGAGATCTGATGAGGCTCTTCAACGCAAAATGCAGTGAATTGCTCACTTTTCTATTTCTACCAGTATAATCGGCCCTTTAACACGTTAGCTGCGGCACCAATTTTTGCATACTTTCCGTTCCTGCGGCACGAGGTATAATCGGCCCGTACCGTGACCAGACGTTAGGGCGACTCGCGGTCTATTAGACCCCACCTCCTTTTACAGACTAAAATCCATTTTCTGGCGCGAAATCAAAGATAAATGAGAATTTTGGTCCTTATTGATATAGACAGTGAATTGATGAACCCTAATCTACCGTCGCCCCGGGATCTGATGGCTAGTTTAGGAATTATTAGCAAAACAAAATATGGGATCTTATACACCTCGTAACGCACTGAAATAGGGCAAATTTTCGCTGCGATTAGTGATGGGAAAAATAATATCGACGTTTTTAAACTGTCTTAACTACGCAACGACTTGACCGATTTTGATCAATTATATCTCATTAGATCGTTTTAAGGGCAAAACCTGGCAAAACAACACAAAGCTATCAAAGGATACATTTTTTTTTAAATAATCTAAATTGTGCTTGAAGGCGCCATAAAGAAAAAAAACCGGCCAAGTGCGAGTCGGACTCGCGCACGAAGCGTTCCATTCTATACCATTAAGAGGCACCTATTACAGACTTATTATTGGAAAATAATGGATTACGGTTTATGCATTAGGTTTATCTTTCTATTTGTATATGAAAATCTTAATGCGCTTCACAGAATAGAAAAAAAAGGCAACCAGAAGTAGAAAAGAAACTGTCCTATTTATTCTGCCTCGGGCTTTAAAAATACAATTATTAGAACTTGAATTAACATTAAAAAATCAGTATCAATATACTTTTTTTATAAAAATCTCAATATATATGTTGTACTTATTTATGAGTGTTTTTCATTGAAACAGGGTAGACAATAAGATTTTTTGCACTGAGTGCACTGAGTCAAAATCTTTTTGGATTTTTTATCAGCTTCACGAGATGGTAAACACATCCGACATCGTTTAGACATGTTCGGCGCTGTAAAAGGACGTGCTCTCCAATCGACGTGATGCACAACACTGGTCGCGGGAAGCTCGCGTTGAGTGCGGTACGAGGTCAGGGGGGATCTGGGACGTTTTAGCCTCGTTCCGCACTGCATTAAAATTATATTAATTCAGTGCGGCACGAGGCCTAAGACATCCGGTACCAAGGTAGGTACACCACCGAGTCCGGAACCATTAGTGATCTCAAATATATATTTACCTCTTTCCTACACTGGACCAAACCAAAGCTATGCCATTCGCACGACAGAGAAATTCACTTTTTTGCTTGCCGCACCACAGGGAAGTTGCATCAGGGGTGATTTAGGCCTCGCTTCGCACTTAACGTGTTAACACGTTAAATGCTGGTGAGTGTTGTGGGTTAATGTTTATTCAACACTCAAAGTGGTATAGTACAAACATTTAGACACTATAAGTTTCTAAATTTTGTGCTTTATGGAGTGATGGAGCGCCAGAGTAATTAATGTTAGTTTTACAATAAGGTCACTAGATCGCGCTGTCGTGAATATTTTGTGGGACGGAGTTTAGTTTTCGACGACTACGGAACGGACTAGCTACGCACCGTGCACAAGGCTCTTCCAACGGTGAATGTCTCTGTCTGGGACGTGAGATTTATAGCCATTTGGTCATTTAAAAATGACAAGTGAAGATTTGAAGTTACCGTCTCGCCGCGGATTGGACGCACCGCCACCCGCGAAGGACGTATCACCACGGACGATACTTGTCTCATGGTGAGTCGGTGCGGGCAGGTCCACGCCGTCTGTCCGCAATATCACGCATCACGAATAGGGCTTGCAATCCGGATATCCGTAATTTGTCAATTTTACTATCCGGATAATGACGGTCATTATATCCGGATAATTCGGATAATACGGATTGTAAAATGCTTAAAATATATTGATTTGTTTATAAGAGTTATCTACATCAAAACTATAATATTTCATTATGTTCAGTTCAACAAGTAATCTGAATTTAAAACAGTGTCATCCTTAATTTTAAATACTCATAGTATCTCATAAACATTCAGACTAGACTAAACAAGAAGCGATCTTCCATAGAAACGGTAAGTAGTGTTTGTTTTTTGTCTGAAGTTAAAAATTGTCATCTGGGTTTTATTCATTTTTTATTTACTGTTCCAATTTAATTATTTAACAACCATATTGTAAATTATAATAACAAATCAGTAGGTCACGATAAAATATTATCAGTTAGCTAGTAGTGATTTTCATCGAAATAAATTATGGTTTTAATTTCATACCTAAATCGGCCCATAACCGTTGAATAGAATGTTTTCGAATGGTGACGACCATGAACTGGAAGTTCTGCAAGCAACTACTTACTCTATCAAGGGGGTATTCAGGGCATGCTCAAGACAGTTATTCGTGAAAATCTTGCGAGGGATGTCGAGACATGCCTATGTTCAAGGATTTGCAAACTTGCAAACTGCAGATTTGACAATTTCGTTGGTCAATCTGGGGGGGTCTTCCAATCTTTCGTCTTTCAGAACGCGGTCACCATTCGAGAACTTTTATAACCAAATGATTATCGGCTATGTGAAATATTTGCCCTGCCCATTGCCACCTCGGGGTTGCTAATTTTCTGAGAGCTATGTTGATTACCCTGGTTTTCTAACGGATTCCTTCACTACAAATTCAAAGTCGTAGAGACACTTCGAGCATAGGTCTCGCTGTATGACTGAGCTTTATATCCAAGGTTAAGCGGCTAAGTTTCCGTACGATAAGTCATCAGCTAGTCAGCCAACACCCATTAACCCAACAAATTTGACAGACAGTCATGCCTGGCTAGTAAAACTTCTCATGTATGGAGCTAGCTATTAATGGAAACATGCGCTTTTTAGCTTTTCGTCTTCGTATTTTTGGTATCTGTGACGAGAAGATATGCCACAATAATCCCAACGCAGCCCATCCGAGTTAGATTCATTAGTTGACCTCTTTGTCAAAGTTGGACCTACTCAGTAGATAATTCAGTCTGACTAAGATAGACATAATAGTAAACAACTTCGATATTTATGCGTTTATTTTGAACCAATCCACTCCGGACTTGAAGTTTTCCAGGTTGTGCTGGGCCGGGAAAACAGACACCTGAAGCAAGACCCACTCCTTATTAGTACTAACAATAAACGTGGAAGCGAATCGTTTGGTACGACAACGTGGGATGTCGACCACGTATGGGTGGTACTTTGCAGTATGCTTGCTTGTCCAGTGATAAAAGGGGGAAGGTGGGATCAAGTCGTAAACATCTTCGGTACATTCACCAAAGTAGAATTGGTAGAAAACTGACAGCCTGGAAACTCGACGTCTGTGTTCGAGGCTCTGCAGATTTGCTTGCACCAACAAATCAGCGCCGATGAGCCTGGCAGCTCGTCGCTCAATCGAGTCCAGGGCCTCAAGTTGAAACTTTGCCGAGCCATCCCAGTGCTCCATGCACGATCGGACTTGTGCTTTGTACAGACTAAGAAGCTGCACCAGATTGAAGTACCGCCACACTAAAGCCAGGATGCCTAACTTCATAGCGGTAGTTTTGGGGCTTGGACTCTATTTGAGAGCCCAAGAGTCTCACGCCTTTTTCAGATGGACACGATTAGTACTGGTCTAGGAGGCGAATTGACATAGTGGCATTGTTATACAAACACTTCAACACTTGAATTGTGTAAAATACCATCATTACTCATTTACTAAGTAAGTGAAGACGTTTTTGAAGAAACAGTAAAGTTTGATTGTTTATAGTGCTGTATTCTTATAGTGAATGTTGGTTTAACTTTAAACATTTTATAATAACTAGCCATTTTTTAACGTAATTTCCTTTAATTTCCGTTTTTTTTTAAGTTTTTCCTAAAATTATCCGATAATCCGAAATATCCGGATATCCGGATAGTAAAGTTCACTACTATCCGAATTATCCGGATACTAAAAGTCAACGGATAATGCAAGCCCTAATCACGAAGCTAGCTTTAGATGATGTAAAGCTTCGTAATCGTAAAGTAGTTTTTTAAAATAAAGTCTCATGTCTTGCGGATAGTAGTTGGTTACTTGTGGTTTATTTCTGTTTAATTATTAACATATTATTAGTTATGCCACTGGCCATGAATGTTTTTGCTAAGCGCGGTTACTTCAATTAGTGTTTTACGGGACTTAAATCCGCACATTCAATTCAGCATTTAAATACATGGACTCAATATCAAATAAATAAATAACTAAGTAAAAATAAAAATAAAAATTGCCTTTATTCACCGACTAATTATAATCTACATAAACTAAGTAACTTAAAATAATAATATTAAGTTACTTAGTTTATGTAGATTATATATAAAATATAATTTTTATTTGACACCGGCGATCAGTCAGGTTGTCCTCTGACAGTAAACTTAAGCTCTTTGTTTAAATCCTTATGCAAATTGTGCATAGCAAGTACGAACTATTCCATAATAAACAGATGAAATCTCACATTGGTGACAAACAGTCGTTTCACTCAATATCATACCGTGTTCCCAAGAAAGAAAATCATCATTATCATCATTCTCAGTATTGGAAACAAGCTGGTACCCAGACATTGGTCCTTCGAGCCGGATTGAACCAGCGACCTATGCTGAATCTGACTGAATTGACATACCTACCTGCCCAAAGCTTCTTTGTCAGCTCTATGTGTCTCGCGTGCATTACTCCGTGAAGGCGGAGGATATAGCTGAGTACGGAAGTTGCGCGCGCCCGTAGACTTAGGACAATCTGAGGGTCGAGCGGTTGGAGGCCCGCCGCAGAGTCCACTTCAACTCCTTTGTGGTGCGGGTTCCGACCGAAAATCTGACGACCTCTGTTGACCTACATGAAGGAGGAGCTCTGACCGAAGGGTGTCGTGTTCCGTCGATTCTGATGACGGTTTTCGAACATCATGCCACCTACGTCGCATTTACGTGGCAAATATTAATTTAATTCTTAGCTTTAATTTATATTTTTTACTAGCGGCTCGTCCCGGCTTCGCACGGGTTAGGGCACTTTTTTTACACTTTAGGTTAAGGTACTTAAGTTTAAGTAAGGATCCCTAATCTTTTCTAGCAATAAATATAGCTTATGCTACTCAGGGTGAAAGGACCTTTCCAATGGTGACAGAATTTTTGAAATCTGCACAGTACTTTTTGAGTTTATTCAATAAAGTTTGTATTTTTGTGTATGTACACACTATATACACACAAAAATACAAATTTTTCCTCTTTATCTATACATATAATAAAAATATAACCGATCGCTGTCTGTATATGGAAGATATATGAGAAAAAATATTATTGGGACCTTCACCAACGCAAATAGGACCCAAAACAATGATTGTTAGAATTTTTGTTTGTTTAATATGTATAATACACCACACTTTTGCTAAAAAAAACGTATGTACATATTTTTTAGCTCTTCTCTTTTATTATTATATTTTATGATTGTTATGTGTAAAAATCTGAAAGTACACTTATGTGTTTGTGTTAAGTACATAGTTATAGGCTTATAGGGTTTGTAAATACATATGGTATGTATTCAGTTTATTGGTTAGTTTGTTATAAGTTTGTTTTTTTTATAACATTAGAAATAAAATACTAAAATAAACTTTCTATTCCTACTGTAAGGCTCCATAAAGTTAGTCAATCATTTAAAGGGCAAAACGCAAGTTTTTTTAACAAAATCCCAAATGACGTGATTAATTTAACTGTAAATAAATTCAAAAATGTTGTTAAACGTAATCAGGTAATCACTGTAATAAAGCTTATTATAAAATTTCCGGTTATTTAGATGACAAAAAAGCTTGAGATGAAACTGACTCCAACTCCCTCAATTAAAACAATAATAATAATAAAAATATAGGTCATATCTGCCGCATGTCGGATGAGTTCTGGGCAAAGGCTGCCACTGATTGGACCCCACATGGCATCAGACGACCACGTGGCAGACCGCGGCGAAGATGGAGAGACGAACTGGACTCCTATATGGAAGACTGGCAAAATACAGCACTCAATAGAGAGGAGTGGAAGGAGGGAAGGGAGGCCTTTGCCCTGCAGTGGGACAACTCAGGCTTATAATAATAATAATAAATAATAAGCCTAGCTGAGTTTCTTCCCAATTCTTCTCTGTTTAGTCGTGTTATAAATTGGTGTAAATAAAAAAATTGACGATTCAAAGTGTACTGTAATGTGCGTACGGAAAAAAAATCACTTTCACTTTCACACTACCCATTATACCTAAAACATTAAAAATCGCTATATCGTTGTAAACAGTTTATTACTAAGAAGACAACATTAATATACGTGTGTTTTACTTTATAAGCACTATTGGATGTGATAAAGTGATTCCACTGTGAGTTGAATGCGGCATCGAGCGCGGCCGGCGGGAAAGTGGGGCGGGGCGCGGGCGCGGCGGGTGGTGCGGGTGGCGGCGCGGTGGGCGACGCGGGGGACTGCGCGCGGCGCTGCAGCGCGTGCGCCCCCAGCAGCGCGTGCAGCTCGCGCTCCGCCGCCGTCTCACGTGCTGCTCCTGCACATTCACACATTCATCTCACCACACCACACACTCCCATAACCATAAAAGGGGACCAGGTGCTTCACCTATCGAATTATCGGAGAACTGAAATTCGGCATGGTTCCATTGCGCTTGAAATGGAATTCGATAAAAACCTACTTTATGTTATCTTGAACTTCAGAACTGGCAATAGCTAATGGCACCGACCAGGTACTAATAATAGCCTTCAACTTCAACCAGCTAGGTACAACCATTGACTTGAAAGCTGAACCCATCCAACAGCATCCGCATCTGTTACGTCGCACGCGCGGTCCAGCGACAGCCCCGAGACCCGACCCGAAATAATGACTTGAAGCGACTTTTTCTTGTTTGTATTAAGCACCTGACCATATTCAGGCAGCATGTGTGACAGTCTTTCGGAGATAATTTTGTGTCCATTTAAGTAGGTACTAGGATGGGTCGACGACAAACATAGTACGCGTCGCCGGGCGATCGTGCATGCGACTAAACAACACCGTGGTGGATGGCACAAACTTCGGGAGGCCTATAATAACCAGCAGTGGATAAAGTCGGACTGTGAATAATGATGATGAAGTAAGTAGATACTAAAGTAAATAAAACAGATCCAGTTACGCACTACGTAGTCTCTTTACTTGAGGACTTTTACTTCAGAGAAATAAACACAGTAACAGCTGAATAAAATAAGTTCAACGCAACACAAATATTAGGATAAGAATTATAAAGTGAAGAGTTGTGGCCCTCGAAGACGTAGTACCGGCGGTCGCATCCAGTAACGACACGTCGATGTAATCGCACACCATGTCATCCCAGTTGTCAGTGAGGTCCTGGATGCTCTTAGCGCCCGCGACCAGCTTGTGTCGCATCAGTTGCTTCACACGCTCCAGCTTCTCCGGGTTATCGTGGGTGACGCTGCGCGCGCGCATCCACGGGTCGCTGCTCGTAGGCGGCTCCACCATCACGATGGTGGGCAGCTTGCTTGTCACTTGAAGCAGCACGGGTGGCTTCTTGGTAGGATCACCTTTCACGCTCTCCTTCTTTTGAGCTTTTTTAAGTATTGAGAGGCGGGATTTTTCCGCTATTGAAAGTTCCGGGGTCGATTCGATGGATGGTATTTCGGTTGTCGTGGTCGAGCGTGGGGTGGTATACGGGGAATGTGATGTGTCGGGATGATCTAGTCGGACGGGGGGGTCGGGCAGGGCGTTCTGCGCGGGAGCGCGCTGGGCGCCTCCGCCCGCGCGGCGCGCTGCCGCCGTCCACAGCATCGCCATCAGGTCGTTCGTGCTGCCCGCCGCCGCGCCCGGCGCCGACCTCGCTGGACACACACAACACTCGCGTTAGTCGCTAATTCCATCGCTCGCACGCACGCGATATCACACGATTGGTGACCTAGGTAGGCATAGATCTACTTACTTCCTCGATAAAGACCGTAGGACAAAAGACTGAATGTAGGTATTCTTTATTGCTGTTCGTGAGAGTTCGGCTGATTTTCGTCAGAAATTGATTTTAGAAATCAATCAAAACAAGTAAGGTAATTAGATCGAGGTGGGAATACACCAATAAGATAGATACAGAAACGACCGTCAACTTACTTGTGGTCCTCCGAAGAAGCAATGGCAGTTTAGTTTTGATGTCACTGAGCCTCTTCATCTCGTCGTAGTAAGCGTATTCGTTGTACTCCCCGCTCTTGCCCAGGGGGCGCATGCTCTCATCCTGGTCGCTGTCGAGCGCGGGCTTGTCGGCTGGTGTCCGGTAGCGCGCGCTCGGCTCGGGCACCAGGCCTCCGCCCTCGAGTCCACCGACCAGCGGTCGCCGCCGCTGCCCCATCTGCAGGTCCTCGTATTCCATTCCAGACTCCGGCTTCATCTTCCTATCCGGTATCATATCGTCCGACTCTGACTCTGACTGGCTTTTTATTAAAGGATTTGCAAATAATCTATCTCTAGGTTTTCTACGAATAATCCTCTCTGTAGTCTTTCTACGACTGTAAGTATCGATATCTTCATCGAGAATTAAATTCTTATCGTCGCGGTAACCACTGTGGTCATAGTCGAACGGGCGAGCGCGGGCGTCGTCTTCGAGTTCTCGGCGGCGGGAGCGGCCGCGCTTGCCCTCGTCTCCAGCGCGCGCCTTGTCGCCCCGACGGCCCGCTCGCGCCCACGGCTGCCGCCGGCTGGACTCGTGCTGACGGAGAGGCTCCTCGCTATCGTCGAGTGGGTCGTCTCTGTGCCTCAGTCCTCTCTGTTTTCTTGCTGGTTTTTTTTTCCATGTTTCTGTCTCGATAATTTCCTTTACATGCTTTTCTGTGTTTCCTGTAAAAATAGTGGGTAGGTGAGGACGACTAAAGATAAGATAATATTACTGGAGGTAGCCCAGCTACAGGTACGATGCCATTTGTGTCGACCTTGCGATTCCTCTTCGTACTTGTAGTCTAAAGGCGCAGGCGCGTCGGGCGAGTGCCCTCTGTAGTCGTCACTGAGCGCGGCGGCGGGCGCGGCCAGCGAGCCAGCCGCGTAGTCGGCGTCGGCGCCGTACTGAGGCATGCCGACGCCAACACCTGAGTAATCCTCCGCGCCCACCATGCACCACAGCCACGCCAGCACTACCACCCGCGCCATGCCCACACCCACCACCCCGATGGTACTCTCCGATCTTGCTATCGTGAACTTGACCGAATGTGACTTCGAAATATGTAAAATTGCTGCATAATTTTTACAATTGAGAACTGAGAATTTGACAGAAGAAAACCCCCTTTGACTGACACTGTTTTGACATTAGTAACTTATCTAACTTATTGAAAATTTGGACGATGATTGGAAACCCGTGGTCAGCAGGGTGATCGGCTAACTCTGTTGCAAACAGAAATGATTGAAACCGATCCTGTTTTTTACAAACTTTGACAGTTCATCCGTCGAAATTCAATGAATGTCAATTGACAAACTGTCACAGTTTGTTAAAACAGGATCGATGTCAATCATTTTTGTTTGCAACAGAGATAGCCAATCACCCCGCAGGTCGGACCCTCGCGGCTCGCCACGTGCCCAACCTCAGTCCGTTCAATAAATCAGGAATGAGGCTGGTACTCAACCTACATACTATCGAACTTCGATGCATCGAACAGTATCTATACATATTTTGATAAATTAAACCCATAGAATATAGGGTGTGGCGTGATAAATTGTCAACCCAATAGTGGGTGTGGCGCGTCATGACTGATTAAAAATTAAAATTTGACTTGAGTAAAAGTATCATAGTTTTCAAGTTATTGACCATTTTCGAAATTCCATAATAATCACATCCTTGTTCACTCTTTTCAATGTCATGATCACAAATCAAGGTATTTTCTCAGTCTGTTTTTTGCGAAGTACTTTTGAATAGATTATCTATCAAATAATGGTTTGGTACGGTTAGCTTAGTTTGCAGGCAATGGGTTGACTACTCATTACGCTCTTGCTATTCCCTGTGTATTCTTCAAGCTCGAAAATGGATTTGTTCCTTTTTATAGCGATCTCCTTTGTCGGTCATAAAAAAAACCATCATGAAAAATTGACAATGTCATCTAACCAAAATCACAGAACAAAATCAAACTTTAGTACATATACAATGCAAAATTAATTGTAAAAATAAAAAAAAACTTAGTATAATGTAAGTCCGTCCACTAATTCCAAAAAGATGCCAAATTAAAACCGTGGATAAGTTATGAGTGGGAAAAAAGATAAGGAGGAGGAAGACTGCAGCTGCTACGCGGAGTCTCGCACCAAGAAGAGCTGCCCTCCCGTGCGGAACGTAACGCACCCCCTGGTGAGTTCTCCGACCGTGCTCTCGCTGCACTGCACTGTCAATCTATTATAGTAATACAATTCCTTGTTATTTGATATTTTGTTTCAGCGCTACTACGAATTCACTCAAGACGAAATCAAAGCCCTCGAGGAATGCGATAAGGAGAGTTTCTATCGTCGATGTCTACCCTTTAGCACGCTGTTTGCTACAGCCACGTACGCCGCCATGAAGTATGGTAAGTTCTCTTCCCATCTCTACACCCGTGTTAACCAAATAATTAACCATATAAGTACCTATACCTAAGTAGACTTTAATCACACGCCGTCGTCGGTAGGGACGCCACGAAAATCTTCATAGAAGTAAGAGCTGAAGGTTCATTGCCATTTGCTATCTTACGGCTACTTAAGTAATTTTACATGAAAACGTGAAAAGAGTGACGTTCCTCCCGACCGACGCCTTACTTCTATGAATGTTTTCTTCTAGGGTACTTGAGTAGAAGCCCGCACTTCGGCGCCACGCCCAAGGTGCTGATCGCAGCCTTCCTGGGGCACCTGTGCGGCCGGCTGGCCTACATCCCGCACTGCGAGCACAAGCTGCGCGCGCTGCCCGGCCATGTTGGCAATGTCATGCGCGAACACCACAAGCACAACTACCCGCCGCCGGACCCCAACAAGAGGAGATAGCGTGACGGCTCTTCCATCCAAGTCTCTGACTGCACTTTAGTTACCTTCGAATCTTAGTACCTACCAACCCTGAAGGTAGGTACTAAGTAAGTAGGGGAGACCGGGGTTCAAAGTGCCGATTTTCAAATAACACGCAAAAAGAACGTCAATAAATGGACTGAGATTCAGTATTTAGGGATTTATAGATGCAGAATTTATTCTAGTTTTAATTGGTTTAGTCGTATTGAGTAAATTATTAATATTTTTAGCGCCAGGATACTTTTTTTGTGAAAAATTGACAAGGAACAACTGACCCCGTCTGGGGGCTGGTTGTTCCATCGTTGAGGCGAGTTGTTCCGATAGTAACTTTATCGTTAATGTTATAGTTGTAGTGTATAGATATTTATAAATCAAACTCAAAAGTATTGAATCAACTATCCATGAGTTATTGATTAAAAATAAGGATCAAAATTACTATTTTTGGCAAATAATCACCAACTGAACACTTAAAATTAATCAAATTTTAACTTTGTATTAATTAGGACTTAAGATCAATCGACTAGCATTTACAATTGTTACTACAACTAGTATTAAGTAATTAAAAGTCTTTAATCAGTCTAATAAAATCAACTTAGTACTATTCAGAAACTTCGTCATCAGAGTTGCATTTAGGACGAACATAGGAATGGACTTCGTCGGAATCCAAACATTTTAATTGTGCCCAGTTGTTACATAAGACGCATTCAACGATCGTTCTCGTGGTAGTTAATTGTAAATCATACTTCTAGACCATCATTCTTATCATCACTTAAAGGATCATCGTCTTGAAAAACTCTTCTCCTTACAAGTTCTTTACCTTTCGATAATTTGTGTGACTTTCCCTTTCCAGGTGCCTTTCTCTTTATAATTTTCTTTTTATTAGTCTGGGTTTTGCCTTTCACTCTTCTTGCCTTATCTTCACCTCAAAAAAACAGACATTGATGGTATTGAGTATCCTGCTGCACTTGCTGCTAATTCCACGGTAACTAAGGTTCCTAGCTCAGCAGAAACTTTAGCAACCGCATATTTTACGCCCTTTGATGCCACTATTTTCTTTGGCATTAATACGGTATGACTCTTGTTTTGTCCAAACTCCATATCTTTGATGGTGTCAAGCTAGGTTTTAAAATGACCTTTCCTAGTTTGTTGAATAATTCTCCAACATTGTGGCGGCTAAAACAAGACGCGCGGCCTGCACTGGTTAGGTCAGGAATTCTTATGGACAAAGGATTTCTCTTCGGGAAACGTGCGAACCATTCAGTTCCTGCAATTCCAATTTTATGCCATGAAGCTGGAATGTTAAGCATATCATATCACATACAGCACACTTGTATACTAACTTCTTCACTTCTTCTGGAAGCAGACCGCAAAAAATCGATGAACCCAAAAGATATTCAGTCAATGTCTTCTCATAGTCTAGATTTAACACCTATCTTGAGTAATAACCCAAACCAGCCTTTAAATTTATGACAAAACGAAATAATGTCATATGGGATATTTATAGTAACCGCGCTACGGTTTTGAGCTTCCGATCGTCTTTGATTACAGCATTAGCTGCCTACTGCAATAGTTGTTCCGAAGTCTTTCCCCGTTCCACTTTTATTTTGTAGTTCCGCATCCGAAATCAAATTTTTGTTTCAAATTACTTCCCTACTTTAACACGGGGTTCAAAGTTCCGCGGAACAACTAGCCCCAGACCAGCGGAACTTAGAGCCCCAAATTTCATTTTCAAGGTTTTTCAAAATTCTTCTAAAAATAGGTAACTATTCGTCAATAATGACATTAATTAAACATATCCAATAATTTTCCAACAATCTAATGCAAGTTACACATTAATAGTTATAAAACTGTTCGAAACAGACCAAAAAGTTTCAACACGAAAATATTTACTCACGTGACAAATAAGTACCTCCATTCGTCTACCACACTTGCCGATTGCCAAGGTGTCACTAAAATAGGAATTGCAATAGCGCGATGGCATGACGTCTTGTACCGCATTTCATACATATTGCTATCTCTTTTCCTTCCAAAGTAATTTGCATCGGAACAACGTACCCCCGGCACTATGAACCCCGGTCTCCCCTACTTTCATGAAAGCTATGGCGCTGGCCAGCAAATCTACCCGGCCCCGCCCGCGCCCTACCTGCGCGTGAACTTCAAGAAACATATCCCTTTGGTAGTAGTTAGTGGTTGCAGCAGCTTTTGGTTGGATAAATTCCATAGGTCAAGTGGTTAAATCACTTACCTACCAATTCTTACTCTGCTCTGGAGTCTGGACACACAAAAATAAAGTTTAGGCTCTGAATAACTACGTACCTACATAAATCTAATAATTCAAGTTAGTGATTAGGTGTGATTGTGAGAAAAAAAAATTAGTTATTAAAAGAATTTAGTGATTTTATTCATTTTTAATGCATTTAATTTTTTAATGAAGCGCTTGTTACCGAGCCAGTTGGCACTTTTTTTATCGTGAAATGGAAGTACCTTATTTCTATCATTTTTACTTCAAGCTTTCAGCAGTATCAGCTGCTGCTTTTGCTAAGGATTCTACATCTAAGGAAATAAAATGTCCTCAACCAACCCATCTACTGCGCAGGTGACGTCAGATGGGGACCGCTCTTGTCTTGGCGTATTGCGCTCCCTTTATTCGATATAGATTTTGATGAGATCTAAGTACAGTAGGTACATTACAAACCTTAGAATAACTAGGCAGACATTGAAATGATTGAATTGAACATTGAAGATACGTATCGAACAAGGCTCCTTTTGAAACGTGGCTCAAAAATCCAAACTGTACCACCAGTAGTTCGAGTACTTCGACCATCATTTTCCAAACTGACAGACTACGCAGTCAGACACGCTGAAAAAATTAATGAATTGGACACGCTAAATTCTTAAGCTGGGGTACCACGGTCTGCTTTCTCACAGGCCAGATCGCGCCAGGCCAGAACGACATGGGAACCCTCGCATCCGATGGGGCCTGCGATGGCCTGGGTGCTTACCACCGAGCCAAATCGAGAACGGGATTAGGATTTGACTTCTGTCATTTGGTAGTATTGAAAGCCTGCTCGTACTCATACAAAAAATTATCACTTTCGGAATTTGAATCGAGATTAGGATAGACTTGTCTATTTTTGACACTGACGTCGATAAATTTGAAATTGATCGAGTTTGCTATCGAGCTTTTACAGTTTTGTGAAAGTAACTTTTTAGCGATCGAGGATTTTAATCATGATGAAGTTTGAAAAAACTAGGTAAAAAAATTAGGAGGTAGTCTGAGGCAAAACCAAACATTATTTTGGTACATAACTATGTGCTTGTGCGCTAAATTAATAATAATCATCTAAGTAGGTAGGTACATACAAATTATCTGTTATTAATATTCACTGGAATTGCTACCTATTACAAAAACTTATTTCCGACGTACAAATTTTGTTAAATACTGAAATATGCTGCTGTGCGTTTGCAAGACAAACAGCAATCTTACCCTCTTGACGTTAAATCTGGCGTGACACCTTTCAATGTCGGATAATTATAATAACGTTGAGTTATCTGTTTGTAAACAAAATATGAAATATTACGAAATTTATGTAAACAAAGAAAATATAATTAATGGTAATAATTTTCGAGTATTGCTCACGTTATTTACAATACACTAATAAAAAATATATATTTGTGAGGATGTGGCTCCGCCATCTTGACTTTCGAGTGACATAAATCCAATTCTAATCCCGTTCTCGATTTGGCTCGGTGGTAAGCACCCTGTTGCCACCCGTCCGATCCAGCGGGAGTCTCTAATTTCAATGGCGCGGCGGTCGGTGCTTGTCGCGGCATTTACGGGCGCGTCTGCGTCTGCACTATACGAAAGTGATACGGAGCGCATGCGCCCGCACATGTTAAGATATGTGTAATATACAGGTCGACATACACCTTGGGAACGACTCGGCACGAGACGCAATCAGCCGCACAGGCATCCATAGGCGGGGCACGATCTAGCCTGGCCTGTATTAACACGGGCCTTGGAACCCCACTAGTTAGTTATGTACCAGAAGTCACAAGGAGATCTCACACATTTAGTAACCAGGATATGGACTGGTTTGGAGCTAACGTTTTTATTAACTTAAACCAACATAAGTAACCTTTAAGTTATTAACAAGTATGTACCCTACGTATCGTATCGACATTATACTATTGCTCTATCTCATGTACCGATAAACCGTGTATTTGTGTGAGCAAACCTAACGTCAACAACGACTTTGGTACAATACACTCAGTTTGCGAGTCAGACACGCACTTAGCCAAAATCAGCATCAGCCTCAGCATCCGCTAATGTGTTCATAAAGTGCATCAGCAACAGCCCGGTAGGGAAATACAATAGGCATATGTATATTTGTAGTTGCTTCGGGGTGCTCTGTGTCGGTTTTGTGGTGTCGGTTCTATGATATATTTTTAACATAACCTACTAAGTTAGGGTGCCCTGTGTCCGGTTTGTTGTGTCATTTATGGAATCCAACATCATTCTCTCTCGGCCAGCAATGAGCAAGCAATAGCATTGATCACACGACAAAATTCAAACAAACAGCAAAATGGCCGAGAAAACAACGATTGAAATGTCATTGTCATTGTATTTTTGTAATTTGGCCAGTTTGGCCACTTAAGGGGCCATCTCCACCAGCGAGTGCATCGCGACAAGTCGGCGCTTTTATCATCAGGGTGCCTAGTGCGGGTTTTTTTACCAGCTCGACCGCGTTTGCGTTTACGCAAATTTATATGGAATCGAGGTAGCGCCATCTAGTGAAAAAGGCGTGGCACTGACTCCTTTCCATACAAATTTCGGTAAACGCAAACGCGATCGAGCTGGTAAAAAAACTCGCATTATGCACCCTGGTCATCTCAACGAACGAGCGATTATTCTACCAGCATAAAGTAAAATACCAAAATAAATAAGTATACATGTATTCTATATAAATAAGCGCTCGCCACGCTCACGCGCTTTGGGAAACTTGGTTGACGTAGCGGGACCATCTCCACGAGCGAGAGAATCCATCATCGTGCCACGTTTTTTATACACTTTCTTAGAACGTATTTCCACGTGGCGATGCTATCGCGGGGCGATGCGCTTAAAAACGAGCGAAATGTCCTCGGATCTCCGCGCGCTCTGTCACTACTCGCGTCGCAGCGCGCCCGCCACGCGCTCGCCGTGGAACGTGGCGCTCTCGCAGCGAAAGCGCGTGAGCGCGGCGAGCGCTTATTTATATAGGATACATGTATACATATGACACTACTTATCTCGTTCTCGGATGGCAGCACACTGAACACTTTTAACAAAACTATTGCACAAAGCCTCGTCAGTCGCGGAAACGCAGCGATTCCGTGACGAGTCGTCGATCGCGGACACGCAGCGATTCCGTTACGAGTCGCACGCGCCGATACGCTGGGAGAATAATCGCTCATTCGTTGAGATGACCTGATGATAGAAGCGCCGACTCGTCGCGATACACTCGCTGGTGGAGATGGCCCCTAAACGTGGCCAAACTGGCCAAATTCCGAAAATACAATGACAATGACATTTCAATCGTTGTTTTCTCGGCTATTTTGCTGTTTGAATTTTGTCGTGTGATCAATGCTATTGCTTGCTCATTGCCGAGATAAAATGATGATGGGTTACTATTTTTTTCATCTTGAACGACGGTTGTCATTTTCATTAAATTATAGTGTTTTTCTATGTCGTTGTTATACGTTAGTTATGGCACAAGTATTAGTGAAATGGAATAAAAGAAGATTGAACGGGAATTCTGTGATGAAGAAAATTGTGCGCCGATCGTTTTTTGTTATATTCGCCATGGCTATAGCAGAAAACAGGACCTGACTGAAGACTGGACGACTGGACTTATAAACCGTACTACGTTGCCTCATGTACATATGAACTATGAACATTATACTTGATACTGGCGAAATTGTGGAAACTATCCCAGAAGCCAATTAATAAAGAAGTGAAGTGAGAATGATGGATTCTTTATAATTATTGACACAACAAACAAAATAGGATATACGACTGAAAAAATCTAATTAGTCCGTTATTTACATATCCAAAAAATATTGGACACGTATTTTTTCTTTTGTCAATTAAACAAAAAATAACAAAGATATAGTGCGTTGTGCCGCGCGACGTCACGATATAGTAATTTTTTTACATAGGCGTGATGTCATGAGCCCCCAGTCCCGTTCGGGAGTCACGTTCTCTATCTCCGTCAATTTCTATTGATTCGATGAATAATAAAATACGTGTCCAGTATTTTTTGTTGATCTAACTGACGGACTATTTAGAATTATTATTTTTTGACCCAGTCGATGACGACTAATCGATAATGTAATAGGCATGAGCCTATTGCAACAAACCGGAAACAGGACACCCTGACTTGAGTAGGTTAGGCTAAAAATATATCTCAGAACGAACACCACAAAACCGACACAGACCACCCCAAAGCTAACTACAAATATTATATAGGTATCTTACCTTTTCTCTCTCGTTGTTTTACGCATTGAATTGTTTCAAGGTTTTTATATAACACTGCTTCTATACTTTAGGCCGGCCGCATACATTCGGAAACCGTATTCGATTTCCGAATTCATTTTCCGCGTTCGGAATTCCGTGTGCCTTGAGCAGACGTTACCTTTTTTGCATTCGTAATATGCAAATGTATTAGTGTTGCGTTCCACATGACGCCATTAGGTTTTTTCGGAATGGTGGAAAAAAAAGACGTGTGGCACTCGGGGACTGCCGCGGTAAAGCTATTGCATAGCATTTTGTATCAACTTATGCAATTATAATTATTTATTTATTTTATTTATGCAGTATTTCTTTTTCTTTGATATTAATTCAAGTTACACTTTTTGAGCGTGGTGATCGCCTCGATTCGTGCGAGCTTCGTAGAGTCGTACAATACGTCTAGTTGCACGCACACAAACACCGTGTAGAAGACTGCCGAAAAGAAACGACGTTAGACAATGCACGGCCTTCAAGCCACACCTCCGTGCCCGTCGGAGTGGGGAGCGTGAGGTTTTTTTTCGTTACGGAATTTCTAGATTCGGTCCCCGCGCTCAAGGCCCTCGATAGAAGCTATGCAATAGCTTAAAAAAACCGATGTGTGCGGCAGTCAATGTATTTTCTATCGGTTTGATGCATCCGGGTCTCCGAACGCGGAAAACGAATTCGAAAATCGAATACGGTTTCCGAATATATACGGCCGGCCTTAGCATAGTTCTTTGGAAATGTGGAAAAAAGCAATGCAATGAGTGAGATTCAGCCAGTACAAGTACCATAGATTAAGTAGGTACCTACTTCGATTCTGTCATTTGAGCTTAAAATGCCATCATTATGTCAAACGTCAAACGACAATGTCAGACTGACATTGACACTTACTTGACAGTGGATTCTAAGATGATCATTCAAAGCAAGGCAAAATTGTATTTTCGAGGAAAAATAGTTGAGATTTAGATGAGAATGAGAAGAAATTAGAAGAGATTAAATAGGGCACGAGCTATACAATGATTGTAATTTTTTGCACTCTGTAAATGAATAGTTTAAAGTTTAGTTCAGCAGTGTAAACCTGAGATTTATTCGGAGTAAATTAGCTAACTGAATCGATAGAATGAACGATCCAAACTCGTTCGGGTACCAGGACATGAGGGCAGGCGCCGGCGGAGTGGGCGCGGGCGAGGCGCCGGCCGGCAGCATCCCCTTGGTAAGGCGTGTGGCGACGGGCTGTGGCTGGGGCTGCAGAGCGGTCGTAGAGCTGCAGAGCTAAGGTGGCCGGTTGGGTTATGTGCAGGCGCAGTACAAGTTCTCTCCGGATGAGATGCGCGTGCTCCAGGAGTGCAACCGCGAGAGCTTCTTCTCGCGCTCGCTGCCGATCGGCACGGCGCTCGGCTTAGCCACCGCCGCCGCCGTGCAGCAAGGTGAGTCCGGCGACACCTCTCATCGCCCTCTTACCTATCTAGCCTCCCTATACCTTCCTAGGCATCCATAGATCCTTGTTCAGAGGTGTCGAGCAGCTTCGTACTATACACCTCTGTGACAGGTTCAATCCTAAAGGTTTGTATAATTGATGTTAAATACAATACTTACTGTTGTTTAGTTAATTATTTATTTCTCAATTGGTTGAAATCTATAGTGATTATTAAATAACTAAATGCAATATATTTTTAACAACTACTTTTAGCACCAACTTATATTCAAAGAAAAGTAAAATAATATTTTTCTAAATTTTATTAGTAGATAATAAGGAAGGACTTTCCTTTAACTGATGTGAGTAAAAGAAGGGGAAGTAGGACATTCCCCCCAAAAGTGGGGGAGTGTGGAAACCCATAGTTACTGAGAGAAAAAAAAAAGTTTTTGAGGTTAAGTATGGAAAAAATGTAATCTTAATTTTATCTTATCCTTATTACATTATACAATAAGTACACATGTATCTATCCTCCTCTTATTATCTTCTCCCAATACCCAAAGGTTTGTTGTAAGAAAACTCTTTCAGTGTTAAGCTTGCCTATTATATGTTTTCGTGTACAATAAAGAATTAAAAATGTAAACAATATACGCTAAAACACACTATCAGTGGAGAGTGGGAGTGAGTCAGATCAACAAAAAATACTCTAAAAAAACTGGCAATCAATAGCAAACCTTTGTAGCTATTAAACATCTAGTTTGACGAAATTATGTTTTTTTTTTTTTTAAATCATCTAAAACTATTTGTTTCCGCACTATGCTATTTTAGATTTAGGCTTCCTAGGTGTAACTATCTAGGTAAAGACCTATCTGTGTCAAAAGTTTCAGCAGCCTAGCTTACATCAGTTAAAGGAAAGCTGAGCCGATAATAAACTGCATGTATTTAAAACTGAAAATTACAGTTTAGGCAGATTAGCCATTCTATGCTTCATCGATTATTGGGATTAAGACATTAAAAATCCACTAATTTGTACAGGACACTCAATTCCAAGTAAACTTCCACTTCCCTGAACTCATACAATATAGTTAGAATGCTGGTTATTTTATTTCACATTTTTCATTTTGAAAAGTACATCACATGTGCGAATTGTTTATATTTGAATAAATGCCTATTTTTGTGTATTTTTCATTGTTGTATTTTTCTGTGTGCATAGCAAATTTTACTTTATCTTGTACTGGTCTGCATGTTGCTTCATTTATATAGTAGCCTAAAAAATTTAGAAGTTTATATGTTATTCCTGGTATAGAACTATGCATGTGTAATTTTTCAGGCCTCCCCTACTGAGCGCCATTGCGCCCTGATCTGAGCTTGTTGCATGTAGCTTCTACCAGCAGCCTTTTGCAAATCATCACTCTACTTGGCCGGAGCACATCCTACTCTAAGTTTGCCAAGCTGCAGTCTCCATGCAAGAACTCTTTTTACCCAAACGGTTATTGTTTCTTTGGCAGTTATGACAAGCCCACAGCCACTTCAGCTTGCTAATTCTCTGAGCTATGTCGACAACATTAGTTCTATGTTGGATACTCTCCTTGCGGATTCTTATCTTTCAGAGGTTCCATAGCTTGCTTTTAAACTGGTGGACTAGCTGTACTGTTTGTGTCCACGTTTCGGCTCGTGTCGTGTCATGACGGGTATCCTACCCGCACTGATTGAAAACTGTCGTTTTCGAAAATCGCGATATGGGTGATGAGAAAACTCAATGCTAGATGAATCCTCGTCGTGGCCTCCTTCTCAAAGATGTTTCTGCAATATCTAATTCATATAGTTTGTTCCCACAAAACGGCACATAAGTATACTTCAACACAAAGTAATAAGCTTGTTGCGCCCACGCGGACACCGCAGGCTCCATCTCCATATCGGCCCCAGATATGTGTACTCTGAAACACATTGCACCAATTTTCGCATTTATTTTTTCGTATAAGTTTTGTATAATTTGCCTGATTATATTTTTAATTGAGCGAATGCCTTTGTATGTTGTTTTTTATCACTATGTTGATTCAAATTGTAACCTTAGGTTGGTTGGATCAAAGGAAAAAGGATCATTAGCACAGGCCGATGTCCCCATCTATCTACCCCAAAGTTGAAAGAGGCGTTCAAGGTATTCATTTTCTCCCTCTGCTGTGATATTAAAAAAATGTTGGTGTGCCCCTTGAGTTGCGCGTGCAATTAGTTTGGTGGGTTAATCGGGCCGCAAAACAAGATAAAAGAGCGCGGCATGATGTTGATGTTGCACCAAATTCCATTAAAATAAAATATTTTTATAATATCTATTCATACTTTCGAAAAAAAGAAAAAAGCCATCTTTGGACAGTTTGCCCATCCTATTCATAACAGTTCTATAAATTCAGATGGCTAAAATGCCCTTAAAATATTAAGTCACCTCTTTTTACTTTTTCGTTATATAAATGACCGGGACAAGCTTAGTTTATCGAGCGTTATACATTTATGTATTTTGGTTATGAAAAACGGGGTAATTCTTTAAAGAAAAGTTAAACCAATCGTGTTTCTGTCTTATTTTAACTTTATATATCCTGAAGTTATCTAGGCATCAAAATTAAAACAATACGTTTTCTTGTGACGATCGAGGAAAACGATAGAAAAATCAGTACTCAAACATTTTATTAATTCTCTAAGCTATGGTGTTAAGCAAGACACGGCTTCGCCTTCGCTTTTTGTTTGTTTTGTCACTTCACCAACTTAACCAATATTCCAAATAAATAAATAAAATAAATGTTACGGCCTTTTCATTGCCGTGCGTGTTTGCGTGGGCGTGCAGGGGCGGCACGCATCCGTGCGAGCCTCCCGCGACCCGCCCGTGTGCAGCGTGCGTGTGGCACGCATGACAATAAAAACATTTAATGTATGATACGATAGGTTACAGGCAGCACGCAAGCGTAAGTTGCCTTTCCACCAGAGATGTGCTATGCAGCTATGTTGCGAGAATGTAAAAGCTGAGCTACGAAACTTTGTGACCGTTTCCACTGATGCTTAGCTGTGTAGCGGTGCAAGTAAGATGTGCTATGAAGATGCGCCGCCGCAAAGTAGCTGCGCAAAGAAGATGCGCAGCTCGAGCTATGCGATGTATCGATAGTAGGGAAGCTGCGAGGGCGCAGGAATCCATAGCACGCATCCTTCCATATAAAAAACATATCTTAGTTGAATCCGTTTCCACCGTGGAAACATTTTTCAGATTTTTTTACCTATCCGTTTCCACCGTGGAAACGGATTTAACTAAGATATGTTTTTTATATGGAAGGATGCGTGCTATGGATGCATGCTATGGATGTCTGCGCCCTCGCAGCTTCCCTACTATCGATAAGCTATGTGCACCAATGAATATGATTGATGGATATCAAACGCCTCCATAGCAACGTAGCATAGCACATCTCTGGTGAAAAAGCAGCCTAAACACGCATGACAATAAAAATGCCCTTATACATGCTAGCGCAATGTAATTGCTCGTTTGTTGCGATGTATTTTGATGAGGTGTTTGTGTTTGTCGCAGGCTACCTGAAGGCGAACCCTCGCTTCGGAGCGTTCCCGAAGGTAACGCTGGCGGTGGTAGCAGGCTACTTCCTCGGCAAGCTGTCGTACCAGCAGGCCTGCGCCGACAAGTTGATGGCGCTGCCTGGCTCCTACATCGGGCAGCTGCTGCGCGACCGCCGCGATGGAAAGATTGGAGGGTAAATAGTGGGAGTCGAAGCCATTAACTGCTTGAGTTGCCAGTATCAACAATTAGTTCGGTAGTCCAGTCGGCCAGTCCTTACGCGAGCCAACTTATAAGTGAATTCGAAAAGCATATTCATAGTGAAAGTAATGCTTCAAATCCTAAAACTTAGACAGTATTTACTATAAATGCGAAATTGAGTGCTTTGTGAGCTTTCACGCCTTGACAACTCAACCATTCATCATGAAGTTTCGCATAAACTTTAGTAACGGCACAGAAAAGGACAAGGGGATAGTTGTTTTATCACACGGACGTCGTTTTACTATGACTAGTGTAGTGCCTGCACATAGTATAAGGCCCCCGGTGTTTCAGGCATCCAGGCTGCAGCGGCCAAATCTATTTTAAACTAGAAACCTGGTGTACAATAAAGAATTCATCTATCTTGATTTGACAGACTTTCGTCGTGCAATATGGCCGTTGAAGAACTTATAATGTTTTACCTATCTCATATAAAAAGTAATGCAAAAAAAACATAGGATTCATCCTCTTTATAGAACGGCGCTCAAAAGGCTTATATCATGCTTATACACTACATAACACACGTCTGGCTGCTACGACGCCTAGCTGTGCTTATTTTGTGTTTGTGTTGGGCAGGGTGGGCGCGCCGCAGACGCAGCCGGCGGGCGCCATGCTGGGCGCCACGGCCAGCGACATCTACTCTGACGCGGGGCCCGGCAGCGCGCTCGACCTGGACTCCGAACGCGGCCCGCGCGTCTTCAGCGAGGACCTGTCGCGCCCCGACACCTCCGGTACTCACACACTCACATAAATAAATAATGCTGGACACTCACGCAGCATCATGTAGCCCCAAACAAGCTCTACTGAGTTTATTATGGGAACCACATGACCGAAAGACTACATAGATACATTTTTTTGTAAATTATACATAGAAAACACCCAGACCCGAAACAAATATTTGCAGAACGTATAAAAATTGTCTCGCGGCGGGAATCGAACCTGCGTGTCAGGTGGGCCTTCGCCCACTGCGCCACAGAGGTCGTCGTATACACGTACATACATATACACGATATTATACGAACACCTAGTAAACAGTGTGGCCAACTTGGCAGTCTTAAACCATTCGCTCAAAGTTGGCATTACGATAGGTGTAAGGAGAAATTCTCGAATTGGGACGAGGGGGAGGATTTACGGTAGGTACCGAGTCGGACTAGAGTTGTCCGGCGATGAAGTTTGTTTTGTTGAGGTAGCGTGCCCTAGAAGGGGGAGAGTTGGTAGGACTATGGGAAGGTTGGACTGTTGTCACCCACTCACGCATACTTTGTACTTGTAGGCGATGGTCACCTTTCAAAATCAGGTGGGGCATTTGCTTTTTCCATTTTCGAGTACCTATCATAAAACAATCTTATTAAAATGGAAATTTTTACTTCCTACTGATATTATGAAGAAACGAAAGTTTGTGAAGATGTGTCGTTGCAAATTTTATTTGTTCCTTGAACTGAAGGTGAGGCTTTTTGCCATAGAGTAAAATACACAATCACTCTGTATAATGGTCTGTGTATGTTCGACATTAGTACGCAGCATCATTTGGACCCAATCCGAGCGGAGCTTGTATCATAGGAGCTACATGAATGACATACTACTTATATAATTTTTTTTTTTTTTATAAATATAGAAAACACCCAGACCAGAGACGACATCGGCAAATAATGCAAGCATTTATCACGCAACCTTCCGCGTCAGGTGTACATTCGTCCGCTGCGCCACAGAGGCCGTCGATAAATGAATACATAGTTGCGTTGTGTATTGCAGGTTCGCCCGCGGCAGGGCCAGATGTAGGCGCGGGCGCGGGCCGGCCCCCGCTCTCGTACGACGAGCTGCGGCGACAGAACCGCGGCGAGCACGCCGCCGCCAAGCAGGACCCCTACAGGTACCTGCGCCATTTCCGTTAGACGTGCTTTATACAACACACGTGGCTGGGACGTGTGGCGTGTGGCATGACGCGGACATTTGTCACGTCACTTCATAAATTATACTGAAGTGGCAGAGACGCGTGGCGCGATGACATGATTCACTAGTTCACTAGTTGACAAAACTGTATATTATAAATTCAACGCATTTTTAGTGCTCACGCGATATTGCTCCCTCTACGACGACCAGCTTATGTCCGACGTGATGCGCGTCACTCGGTGGCGGGATCGGCGCGGGCACTATTGTTCTTTACGACAAAAACGACGCTAGGTACTGTAAGGTTTATATTGTGTTGCTTTGTCTATCCGCTACCGCCACAGCCACACGTTCTCGCCACGTCTCCTCTGTAAAAACCGCGACTCGCACAGATACAAAAACAGACAACGGAAACACCTCAATCTCAGTACAAATCCAACATTCACTAATCTGCGTAAACGCGATCAGAGAAGCGCTTGCCAGCGCTTGGCACCGTGATATCTCGATTTGACCTTTCGGCTTGCGGGGCCGCACCGCGCTGATGAGCCGGGAGCACAGGCGGGCGCACTCTTTTTCCTACCTGTAAACCTGCTCAACCACAATTGCTCTAGTTTTTCTGTCATTTCACTTCTTTATTCAATGACTTCTGGGATCTCTAGTTTTTCTGTTATTTCACTTCTTTATTCAATGGCTTCTGGGATAGTTTTCCCACAATTTCGTCAGTATCAAGTATAATTGTTCATCTTATTATGAGGCAATCTAGTACTGTTTATAAGTCCAGTCGTCGAGTCATCAGTCAGGGCCTTTATTCTGCTATAGGAATGGCGACTATTACAAAAAACGACAGGCAAAAAATTTTCTTCATCAGAGAATTCCAGCTCCAGATCACTTTTATTCCATTTCACTTCACTTGTGTCTTTATTACTAAGGTACATCGGTTAAAATGCCAAAACGAATAAAGAACATAAATCAGAAAAACACTAGAAAATAAATGACAACCGTCGCTTAAGATGAAAAAAATGGTCCTCCTTTTCAGTAATTGCCGGTTCTCATGACGACAGCGACAAGCTGTATCATATGTATGTTACTGACCAACTGATTGATTGGACATCATATATGTATAATGCCCGGGTATTTTGATAAATGAACATTATGCAAGTGATTACTTTTCTGACTTTGGTGCTCGTCGGCGGTCAGGGAATTCAGCTGTGCCGATGTTTCGCTGCGCTATGCCAAAATCAGTCGCCCGCCAAAGCCACGTTTTTTTGATAGCAGGGTGCACCACGGGCGGGTAGGGGACTTGGTTTTCAAAGATTGAGTTGGAACCTTTCCTGAAGTTACTCCCCTCCTTAATTTAAGCTTGGACTATCACAGTCCATAAAGTATTTATATCGCATATTTTGTCAAGTACATACTTCAAGCAGAGTAGGTACAGGTACAAAGACATCACTCTAAATAATTCAGTCAAGTACCATCCTCTGCAATATAGTATGACCACAAGTAATATAAATTCCTGTTCACGAATTCTGTTGATCACGAGTCCGTATTCACTTTTCTATGGATCATTTTTTATTTTATCTTCGGTTAGTTAGGTTCGGTTTGGACTATGAATAATGATTAGACAGAGTTGCGAGGCGAGCGAGCGGACCGACCGCCGAATCGTCCAAATAAAACTTTGATCCTACACCCGTATCATATCTTATGATCAGATCGACCTACGATCACGTAGCAATATTTCCAGACATTGTGCTAAATAATGAAGCTAAGATAATCCTACTTCCTACTATCCTACTACTATTAGGCTAATATTTATCCCGGTACCACGGGAGCGAAGCCGTGGGCGCAAGCTAGTAATTAATATTATAAACTTATTCGCTAGCTTGTCATTATTCATAATGTCCGGGAATTATCAATAATGCCCTCATTAATCACTTGGATCATAACATACTCTTCCCTATCATTTTCATCTTAGTTTTTTTTTGTTTCTCGATATGAACGGGAAATAAATAAAGCTTTCGGTACGAGCAGTTTGTATGTTGTGTTTCCGCGCAGGTAAATACGTGCTATAGCGGCTTCGAATGGAGAATGCGAACAACCGGCGTCGGCGCGAGAGGGCAGCACGCGCACTGTGTAACAACCTTATAATATTACCTACGTTCATGTTCAATAGATTACGAATAGCGTACAGTTGGAGACGTTATAGCACGTAGGTACATTTTTGGTAGATGTAAAAGTAGATTAAGTACATTTAGGTATTAGGGTTGTTGAATGATAATGTGGTTTAGCAAAGTAAAAGTATTTTTTTGGATATTAAATCCATGTATACTTAGTCATGCTGTTTACGACATAGGTACTGTTTCATTAATTATATTTGTACATTTATAAAGATAAAATATTGGTAGACGTTGCTATCGTTACATTTGTATGGTTCTTGTGGCATTTTGTCGAGTCTGCGATGAATTACTGTTTGTGACTAGATTTATCTGGGATAGGTTCACGCATATCCATTATATCTGTTTCACACTCCACCGTAACGCGAGATTCGATCGATTCGTCCCCTTATTGTCATACTTAGGGTCGACCACACACCGGGTCACCGCGGTGACGGACACCTGCAGAGCGATCTCCTAATCATAATCTTTATTGTTTCATGTGGTACATTTAGTTTCTAAAATTAACGAGATCCGCAACATGAGCCCCGTAGAGGCACTACTATTTAAACTTAGGAACTTAAATAAATAATTCGGGACGTAATCACACAGCATCAAGTAGCCCCAAACTAAGCAGAGCTTGGATTATGGGAACCACATGATTGATATACTACATATATAATTTTTACATAACATACATAGAAAACACCCAGACCCGAGACAAATATCTGCAGAACATGCAAACATTTGTCCCGCAGTGGGAATCGAAACCCGCAACTTTCTGCGTCTCAGCGGACCTTCGCCTACTGCACCACAGAGGCCGTCAAACTTAAGAAAGTATAATTGAATATTTTCTACCATCTAACATAAGTTAGTCTCAATTTGTTTTGAAATGTATATCTAGGTATCTACTTTTTCAGTAACAATAAGGTCTTACTAGTAAGGTATCATTACATATATACTTACATTAATTATACTTAAATTCAAAATACTCTAATAAGCTATAAAAGCTATTTCAAGTATTTTTTAGATTTTCTTGTAAAATAAGCTGTCTCTTTTTAATTTCACAGTGCTGTTTTAGTAGTGTATTAAATATTTATATGACCATGTGATGTGTACCGGTTTTTACGATCTGAAACTTTGTATAGGGCAGGTTTAATTTATTATTATTTCTTAGATTGTGAGCTCTAGAATATTGAGCTTAAGTAAATAATGTATTGTGAGTTCTAAGAAATTTGCAAATTTCAAAAATGTATAGTGATGTTACTGTTAGAATATTTAAGTTTTTAAAGTACTCTCTACAACTTTTCCGTTCTGGTATGTCCATTAGTATTCGGATACTAATTTCAGAAGACCAAATAGTTGGTGGCTTTCTGAGCTATTTCCCCATAATATAATGCAGTAGTTAAACCGTGCATGTGCATATGCATAATAAGCACTAAAGGGAGGGCTGTTTTTAAGTCGGAACATGTTTTAAGCTCATACAGGGCATAGGTTTTCCTGATATATTTTCAATATGCGTTTTCCAGTTAATGCAAGTGTCAAGTTGTATTCTAATGTACGATTCACACTTACTGGCGCGCATCGGAGAACATTTTATAACATGCTATAGGAAATTGAAACATCCACAAAGCAGTTAATTATGTTATTTGCGATAAAGTAGTATTAGATCCGATTAAATTGCATGCAAATAAGGAACTACTGCTTTATGGATGTTTCAATGTCCTTTGTATGTTTTATAATGCTCTCCGATGCGCGCCAGTAAGTGTGAATCGTACATTAGAATACAACTTGACACTTGCATTAACTGGAAAACGCATTTTGAAAATATGCTGGTAAGTGAGAATCGTGCATAATAGGTTCATCATCATCATCATCATCAGCCTATAGCAGTCCACTGCTGGACATAGGCCTCCCCTAATGAGCGCCATTGCGCCCTGTCCTGAGCTCGACGCATCCAGCTTCTACCAGCAGCCTTTCGCAGATCGTCACTCCACCTGGCCGGAGGGCGTCCTACACTACGTTTGCCGAGCCGCGGTCTCCACTCAAGAACTCGTTTACCCCAACGGTTATCGGTTCTGCGGCAGATATGACCAGCCCACTGCCACTTCAGCTTGTTAATTCTCTGAGCTATGTCGACAACTTTAGTTCTATGTCGGATAGTCTCGTTGCGGATTCTATCCTTCAGAGAAACTCCAAGCATGGCTCGTTCTATAGCTCGTTGAGCGACTTTAAACATATTTTATTTTAAATTTATATTTCATAATAGGTTGCAAGACTACAAAATTTATTATATTATTTTGAGATTTGTTGCTTGTGTAAAGTGGAGTGATGTTGTGTGACAGGCTGCCGCCGCCGCCGCCGCCGGCTGCGCCGCGCCGCGCGCCTCCCGCCACCAACGCGTATGGCGACGCGCTGGAGTAGCCGCCGCCGTTGCCGGCGACGCGTCGCCAGCGGCCAGCGGCCAGCGGCCAACGGCAAGCGAACGTCACGCTCCCACTGCAAGATACATTCAGCATTGAATTCAAACAAAAGTGGTGACGTCACTATCATCTAGAGTAGAAAAGCAGACGTGTTATGAACTTTTAGTGAACTCGACGAAAAGTAGATTTTCTTATCGGTATATGGAAGTCCATATGCTCTCAAGACACCCGAGAGAGGAACCGCGATGGAACGCAGCCGAGAGGCTGGTCTGGCCGACGATGGTGGTACTGCCATCTAATGTGAGCCATACGCTCGTCAGTACAGGCCAGCGCTGGCTCAGGACAGCACAGAGCTCCGCGACTCTTGCTTTGATGATGAAACGCGTTGTGAGCTGATGCATGGTTCCTGCCTGTAGTGACCTGTTAAGTGGAATAAAATTTAGTTGTTATTAATTACTTGTTTCACTAAAATTCAATCCCGCCATCGGTGCCTTGCGTTTTGCTAACGGAAGAAGGGAAATACGAAGGCGTAATGCACACAGTTTCCCTTCATACCAATACAAGAACTCTTTCCAAATCCGGTTGGTCCATAAGCTGCTCCCTTTTCATACGGATGTGTTTTCAGCAGTTAATATTCCAGACTTTTTTTTGGTGAGGCCGTTTGAATTCTTACAAGAAAAAAAATTCAAACGTATTCGTGACTATCACCGTCTTATTCATAAACTAAGATTTAAGTCTACAGGTGCGTTAGTATCGGCGATATCGCATGCGTTATTGTGATAATGCGTCCCAATCCCAAGCACACAACTGCATTATTATACATTCGTAGCCGTCCTAATACATACTGTACTAAAAAGAGATATCGTAATAACGCGTGCGATATTATCGCCGACAAGCTTACGCCCGCGGCTTCACTCATGATAAAAATTGTGACCTGGATTAACACAAGCTAGCCATGTATTAATCCAGGTCACAAACTATGTATATTACAACTTTCATCTAAATCCGTTAAGTAGTTTTTGCGTGAAAGAGTCACAAACATTCATCCATCCACACATCCATACTCACAAGCTTTTCACATTTTTAATATTAGGATGGATGGAGGACTAGTAGGAAATAACGAACCTGTGTGGGGGAGCCTTAATTCAATTGGTTTAACAGATCGTATAATATTTTGCATAGGTAGGTACATTCAATATTTTATTTTTTTATGATGCATCAACATCTACAGAAAAGAAGATCGGTAAGTTTCATACAACCTGTGAACTGAGATTTGACCATAAAATGTCGCGTCTAGAAATGACCTATGTCCTAATTGATAGTTCTTATTGCAGGATATGTTCAATTAATCGTTTTTTTATTAAAGCTGGAGAAATTTTCTGAGTATTTTTTAAAAACATGTAGGTTACGATCGATTAGGACACTGGCGCCAATAAACAAAAATCAACCAAACGCGTGCTTTGTTAGTGGTAGTTTTGTTTTAGACGGTTGATATTGGGACGAGAGATGCACAATGTGGATGAGAGTGCGTTCTTAAACCATGATACGTTATGATAGGGCGTATTGCGATCAATATTTATTATTAATTTACTAAGTATTCCAGCTTTAATAAATAAAGTTGTTAGTTATAATTTCAATACTCCATTACATAGAATATTTTTACATAATTCGTATTTTTATTCGCTTCGATTTATAGTCAGGTCTGAAATGACCGGCCTTCTTTAAACGTTCAAATTTCTGTAGATGCGATGGCGTAAGACAGAATGCATAAGGATTTTCACCACAATGTCTTTATAATCTGTGGATTTTATATTAACCTTAAATAGAAGTAGTCTTTGTAATAAGCACATAGTTTAAACCTCAAATCAACCTTAGTACCGTACTAAACCCAGACTAGCTCATCTTCATCAGCCTATAGCAGTCCACTGCTGGACGTAGGCCTCCCGTAATGAGCGCCATTGCGCCCTGTCCTGAGCTCGAGCATCCAGCTTCTACCAGCAGCCTTACGCAAATCGCCACTCCACCTGACCGGATGTCTCCACTCAAGAACTTATTTACCCTAACGGTTATTGGTTCTGTATTGGCTATCTGAGATTTCAGCTTACTAATTCATTAGCTCTATGTCGGATAGTTTCGTTGTGGATTCTAACCTTCAGAGAAACTCGTTCCATAGCTCGCTGAGCGACTTTAATAATAGAGTAAAGTAATTAGTAAAGCATCGATAAATGAAAGTCGATATAAAAATTTAACTTCACTAGTTCATCACAGATGCGCATGGGCGAACATTAAGCTCAGTACGAATAGCGCGTATAAAGGTACGCGTAGTCGGGTTACGCGTATCTTGGAACGCCATGTCTGTACTTGCAGTTACGCATACCCTTTGGGGAACGCGTGCCGCGCGAGCTGGCTCGTTCCGTGGTCAGTCCATTTCGGCTCGCATGTGGATCGATTGACCTCGCGTTCAGGTTCGCGTGTGCGTTACTCCAGCGGCATGTTGACTCGGATCGGGATGAAACTTACAGAAAAATTAGAGCACTATGTCCTGTAAATGTGCCCCAAATATTAAATTTGTG
Organism: Horisme vitalbata; assembly: GCA_951804965.1. Taxonomy (NCBI): domain Eukaryota; kingdom Metazoa; phylum Arthropoda; class Insecta; order Lepidoptera; family Geometridae; genus Horisme; species Horisme vitalbata. Next base: position 30,524,954 of record OX638089.1, on the reverse strand, counting down.
CCTATTAAGGTTCCAGAGTTATTCGAGAAAATAAGATGCCGCTGTAGTAACGCCTGAAAACGTTACTGCAGCGGCATGGTTTTTACCCATTAGCCTTAGCCAAATTTAAAGTAGCTTAAAAGATAGCTTATATTTGTGCATGCCACTGGCCAAACAGCGGCATTTGTGCGACCTGTGGTTTATGAGTTATTGCAGATGCCGCTGGAGTAACGTTTTGCACATTTCCGGATCTTCGAAACGGCTGAACGCACAAATATGATTTTTTGCGAGCGAATGTGTTGTAATTTGTGCCTATTTGTGCGCTAGTTGCTTTTCCGAAAAAATGCACGACGTATGAATTAGACGAGTTTTTGTGAAAATCGAAAATTGCCTCTAGCTCTTGAACTACTAGTGGAAAACACTTTGTGATTGCTTTGGCTGATGCCTATAAAGAATATACATCTTCTGACAACCATCTTGAAACCCTACATCTAATTTTCGACGAAATAAATCAATTTTACAACTGAAAATGGTTTACTAATTTCTAACCTCAATTAAGGGAGTTTTAACAAGTTATCGACTTTCATGATTTGCCAATAATTAGAGCGCATATCCAAATAGAAGTACGCTGAATTTCAGCTTTCTAGACCTTGAAATTAATGATTTACAACTGAAAATAACAAAACGAGGTCTCTTAGACTGTTATCCGACCAAATACGAAAGGTCATAAAAAAGCGGCCGTTCAGTACTTCGAGACTACATTTTTAAATAGGCAGCTTTGTCATGTTTAACGTTAGGTACACTTACGTAGACAAGTTTTAGTGTGGGATAAAGGCACCTGTAACATTGATGCTGGACAGCATTTATTTCAACCAATAACATGTAACATGTATGTACTTATAGCCCTACGCCCGTACAACAACAATTAGTTAGGGTTTTTTCAAGTACCTAGGTACACTAGGTTTTTTCACTACTAAAAAGGTACTTTCGTTTAAATAATACTGTATAGTTTTGTCATCAATTTTGACTACTTCACTCTCGTCTCATCGGACGAGTATTAGATTCGATTGTTTGATCAGACAATATGAAAGAGAGCTGATGTCTAGCATGGGAAAACTGAACCGATTCAGTGCGGAAGGCGCCGCAGCGGTTTCATAAAAATCTTTTTATTCAGGCGTATGGCAAATCCTAAAATGTGATAGGGGAGAGGTTTGAAACCTCTTTTAAAACACGAAACCAGTAGTTACATTTATTTAGTGTCCTCCCTCGTTCTTGCCTGTGCCTATCACGCATTCTTAATACGGTCTGCATTTACAAGTACTCGTCAATCGATTACGTGAGTGTGAAGCAAGATCTGAGGGCATCTATCCAAAGTCATTCTATCGTCGTCAGCATTTTATATACCTATGTCTATGTGTGGTCTGTCGTCAACGAAATGAACGAATGTTTGTTGACAATGTATCTTAGTATCTTTCCTACGACCAATTATTCCACCGATTTTTTGTAGGACAGTTAGGGAGGGGAACCTCATGCATAATAGAACATAAAATACTTATATAATTACGTACAATCCAATTCCAAACATTTTAGCTCTTATGGCGTTACTTCATTCGTCGATCCAACCTCGTTGGTATTCACTCTGCACGAGGTTGGCATGTGGTTCCCCTCCCTAACTGTCCTACAAAAAATCGGTGGAAACATCGGTCGTGGGCGTTGAGCCTGAACCATGAAGTGAATCGACAGCGGTGCAAGCGATACATAGGTAATTGAAGTTTTTTGTTCCTGTTTTATTGAATATAAATTAATTCAATTTATTATGCATGCTTTAATATTATCAAAGTCCATTGATGACTGATTATTATGATGTTGTACCTACGCTCATATTTACGTAGCTACATTCTTACGAGAAACGTATCTGCTCCCTCTAAAGAAGTCTAGTTAGTACTATATCGTAGGAACCTATTTACTCATTTTGGTACCTATCTTATAAGCCTTCGGAGATTTAAGCTGGAAAGAAGATAGGTACGTCAAACGTACTTTTCTTCTGAAAGGAGTATAGATGCTATATGTAGACAGGAGCATAAGGCATAGCCGTATCTAAGTATGTAAGTGCATAAATAGCATACCTACGTACCTACAGTATACCTTAGTAGGTACCTTTTACCATCAAATATAATATGTAAATATATATTATAAATTTATAATATCATAAAGCAGCTCCACCGTATTTTTCTTTTCAGTTCCCAAAATAAGCCGAATTTCCTGCATGGGTATTGTTTTTGTTATTAGTATCCAAAATGGACGATTTAAAAAAAAAAAACATGGTTAACAAACAAAATCAAAAATAATCTTCCATAACAAAGCCAGACCATTTTATTGTGGTATTTATTATACTAAACCATAAACTATATCTAATTATTATTGTTACAGAAAGCAGTCCTAGTTTCAATTGGATCGTTTACCTAAAATGTCATGATCCTGAAAATCAGTGTTTGCTCAATGAGCAATATGATCGCTGAGCTATAACCAATTTGTAACGCTGCAACACACACGTGCTTTTAGCTGTAAGTAGGTAAATAATGTTATTGTTTTTTCTTGTACCTACCACCTACAACTACAATAGGTGGGTAAGTAGGTACTCACTTATAAATATGTATAATTTTTACCATATTTTTTTCTGTTATTGTATTATATCTACTAAGTGCCTAATGTCTGTACTGTGTGTACCACCTATACCTACCTATTAAAAAGTACGTGTGTGATTGAAGAAACAAATAAATGTTTTATCTATCTATCTATCTATCTATCCTGCCCTAGGTACCAACTTATAATTTATTATTAATTCATTAATTTCTTACCTTTCATTATAGCAATATACCATGGACTATACCTAATTATTATTTTTACAGGAAGCAGTACTCTCTCAATTGGATAGTCTACCTACAATGTCATGATTCTGAACTAGATACTTACAATTTCCTTTAATTCATTCTTTTCTAACCATAAATTATACCAATTTACCATAAACTATACTTACATAAATTATTAAAATGTAATAATTATTATTGTTACACAAAATTGATTTATATAGTTTTAGTTTTCATTAAAATTGGTTCAACAGTTTGAGTAGGTACCTATTCTATTGTATAAACCTTAAGCCTTTACTTATTAAAATGAATAGACAATTAACAGGTTGTCAAGGTGCTCTACTGAGACTGATTTTATAAATTATTAATAGCTTAAGTTAATAATAAATATTAATTTCTTCGTCGTATACTACACTTAATAAAAGAACAATATGAAATAAGAACAGAACATTTCCTAGCAAATGTTCGAATTGCATACATAAATTTACGATTTGATTTGGTTAGTTACTTTGGGAAAAGAGTTCCTGTTGGGAAATAGACTCGATTGAGACCCACTTGTTTTTTTTTGACTAATTTATTTTTTTAGGCTGATTGTACATTATTTCAAAATTCCGAAAATGCAATAGTTTTTTTCTTCAAAATAAACCTATAATTTCCTCAGAACAAAACCTTCAAACGAAAAGGTGGCTGCCCTCAATGACCTAAAACTTTGCCTCACCTGTATACTAAAATATAAACGGAAATAGAATATTTCAATGAAAATCAAAATTAAACCTTCCTATCAGTGTTTTGTTTTCACATTATTCATTACCTACCTGTTATAGTTTTTAGAAAAGGATATCAATGGTCTACAAATATAAGAAATTAATAACGGGCCTGTATGAAGTCAAATCCCCTGGCCACCGACAGGCAGCAGCGTCGGTGGTGCGAGAAGCTGTGCCCTGCGATCCCCAACCCGCATGCCCAGCGTGGGGATTATGGGCATATCCCCCTTTATTAGGGGAGGCCTATGTCCAGCAGTGGACTGATATAGGCTGTCGTGTGCGTGTGTGTGTATGAAGTTGTTATTATGAAATAATTATCTTGAATTTAAGTTCAGTTGCTGTACCTACCTTAGAAGAATAAAGCTGTTGATTATTCTGAAATAGATATGTTTATTTACCTGGTACCTACCCCTTTAAATTTCATCAATTTATCATCTAATCAGCCCCAATCAAATTCTAATATTGCAAACCAGAGTACAATTTTAAATACGATTTAATCCAGTTGATGATGACGAAATTTATAAAATCATTAAATCGCTCAATAACAGCAGAACGAGTGGCTATGATGACATCACCACTAGCGTTCTGAAGTCTTGCGTCAAATGGATATGTGGCCCACTTTCCCACATCATTAATTTGTCCTTTACTGAAGGTGTTTTTCCGGAGCAACTGAAAATGTCTATTATTAAGCCTCTTTTCAAAAATGGGGACAAGACAGATCCTGGAAATTACCGTCCGATAACTATAGTTCCAATTTTATCAAAAATTTTAGAAAAAGCCATGCTTATCAGGTTAAATAATTTTATTGACTAACACAATATTCTGCACAAAGATCAGTTTGGCTTTCGTAAGGGAAGTTCAACTTCTTTAGCTTGCTTTGAATTGGTAAAAATTGTTTCAGAGAGCATAAATAAGGGTAATAGTCCCGCTTTAAAATTATTTATGGATTTGAGTAAAGCTTTTGACTTTGTAAATCATAACATACTACTGCATAAACTTGAGAATTATGGTATTCGGGGAAAAGCGCTTGACTGGCTAGATAGCTACTTACAAAATAGAAAACAATGTACAGAAATTACCAAAGTTATTCAAAACAATAAGAAAAATTATTGCAAGCAAATTTTTAGGTCTTCACACATCTTAAATAACTCTGGAGTCCCTCAGGGAAGCATTTTAAGCCCCCTGCTATTACTTTTATATATTAATGACTTGCCGGAATATATGTCACATAAATGCATTCTTTTTGCTGATGACACAACTGTCGTAATAAAAGTTGAAAATATGGACCTAGCCCAGCAAACTTTAAATAATGCCCTTATGAACATCATCAACTGGACAGCTAATAATAAGTTATGTATCAATATTAATAAAACAAAAATAATGCAATTTAATTCCTATAATACTAATCCATTAACTCTTGACATTGGCTATAATAATGAAAAAATATGTGAAGTTGGTTCTTTTAATTTTTTAGGGATTACCTTAGATACACACTTAAATTGGAAAGATCATGTTAATCTTGTATGCCAAAGGCTTAGTAGGTTCGTCTTTGCCCTCCAAAGAATACGTCAGACCATTTCATTTGATGCTGCTTTAGCAGCATACCACGGTCATGTGTCGTCAGTTCTAAGCTATGGTTTGATTTTTTGGGGTAACTCGGTAGACGTAGAAAGGGTTTTTAAAATACAAAAAAGATGCATTCGAGTCATAAATACAGCTTGGTTTCTGGATAGTTGTACACCACTTTTTTAAAAATGTAATGTTCTGCCACTTCCTTGTATGTTTATCAGGGAAATGTGTATTTTTGTAAAAAAACATTTATCATATTACAAAAAACGCAGTGCCAGAGCCAAGTTTAAAAACTTACTATATCAACCTCCATGTCATAAGGAAATATATAGGAAAAACGTTTATAACATGTCTATAGTCATTTATAATAAATTGCCTGAAGAACTTAAAGTGCTAGATGGAACCATATTCAAGAAAAAGTTAAATAATTGGTTACTTATTAATTGTTTTTGAATGAACATTTAAATAATTAAATTTGTAACGACACTCTATTAATATTTGCATGCCTGCATGCAGGCTGAATACATGTACTATCATAGCTATAAGACCTAATTGTGAAATTAATTTTATGTATTCTAGCAAATAAACGTTTGAATCTTGATTCTTGAATCTTAAATAATCTCAAAATTGAACTAACCACACAGGGACAACATCGCACCGCATGAACGAGGGAGGATTTACCTCTACCCCATGCCATTTTAGAATTTGCCATACGCCTGAATAAAAAGATTTTTATGGACCGCTGCGGCGCCTTCCGCACTGAATCGGTTCAGTTTTCCCATGTTAGACATCAGCTCTCTTTCATATTGTCTGATCAAATAATCGAATCTAATACTCGTCCGATGAGACGAGAGTGAAGTAGTCAAAATCGATGACAAAACTTTACAGTATTATTTAAACGAAAGTACCTTTTTAGTACCTAGTAAAAAAACCTAGTATACCTAGGTACTTGTACTAACTAATTGTTGTTGTACGGGCGTAGGGCTATTAGTACGTACATGTAACATGTTATTGGTTGAAATAAATGCTGTCCAGCATCAATGTTACGGGTGCCTTTATCCCACACTAAAACTTGTCTACGTAAGTGTACCTAACGTTAAACATGACAAAGCTACCTATTTAAAAATGTAGTCTCGAAGTACTGAACGGCCGCTTTTTTATGACCTTTCGTATTTGGTCGGATAACAGTCTAAGAGACCTCGTTTTGTTATTTTCAGTTGTAAATCATTAATTTCAAGGTCTAGAAAGCTGAAATTCAGCGTACTTCTATTTGGATATGCGCTCTAATTATTGGCAAATCATGAAAGTCGATAACTTGTTAAAACTCCCTTAATTGAGGTTAGAAATTAGTAAACCATTTTCAGTTGTAAAATTGATTTATTTCGTCGAAAATTAGATGTAGGGTTTCAAGATGGTTGTCAGAAGATGTATATTCCTTATAGGCATCAGCCAAAGCAATCATAAAGTGTTTTCCACTAGTAGTTCAAGAGCTAGAGGCAATTTTCGATTTTCACAAAAACTCGTCTAATTCATACATCGTGCATTTTTTCGGAAAAGCAACTAGCGCACAAATAGGCACAAATTACAACACATTCGCTCACAAAAAATCATATTTGTGCGTTCAGCCGTTTCGAAGATCAGTAAATGTGCAAAACGTTACTCCAGCGGCATCTGCAATAACTCATAAACCACAGGTCGCACAAATGCCGCTGTTGGGCCAGTGGCATGCACAAATATAAGCTATCTTTTAAGCTACTTTAAATTTGGCTAAGGCTAATGGGTAAAAACCATGCCGCTGCAGTAACGTTTTCAGGCGTTACTACAGCGGCATCTTATTTTCTCGAATAACTCTGGAACCTTAATAGGCACAAATTTAATATTTGGGGCACATTTACAGGACATAGTGCTCTAATTTTTCTGTAAGTTTCATCCCGATCCGAGTCAACATGCCGCTGGAGTAACGCACACCAGGTTCGCGGCGGTCCACATTAATAGTACGAGTATCCAACTACGGGTCCCGTTACTTGACCAGGGTACCACGGATGTCAGGGTAGCCCGCCATTGGCTTCGGCCTTTTTCTTGACTTGGGTTTGGTTTCGGACTCGTGATGGTATGCGGTTAGTTGCAGAGGAGCGGCATGTTCGCCTGCTCGGTATAGTGGGCGTCGCTCTTCGCGCGCAACCAGCTGTTAGTTTCATGAACCCAGGGCGAAAGGGTCAAACATGGCTAACAGCGGGGTCGGTGAGTGATCCTTATACGTAACTCGTTACTTGTAACGGTACTCCGGTACTTGCCTGGATAGCAAGTAGTTCATGCTGCTAGACATATGAACCGGCCTACCCAGCTGAGCAGTTTGGGGAGGTACGCATATGTGTACCGAGAAGTGAGCGTGCTTTACAGCTCCTGTACTATTCATGGAAATATAGTAGTCTGCTACGGCCTAAGCTGTGTTACAAGTGATATCTTTCAGTGATTAGCGGGTAGTGAGCGACATAACAGCTCCAGTACCATTCATGGACAAATGGTAGTGCGCCCTCAGCGCACGAGTAACTCACCCGAGTACCAGGGTGCACTTTGCAACTTGCAGTAAGACCTACTGTTCGCAGGTCCTGGTATTTGGCAGTTTGATCGTCTGCTTCATAACCTATTGGTCGGTAAGGGGACATTTCGTTGATTTGATTGTGTTCTGTACGCGTATCCAATATATGAGCGCACAGCGAACCCTGACTACGCATATACAAGAACGCGCTGCTGGACGCATGGTGTTGCACGTTCCAAACATTCGTGATCTACGAAGCAATGTTATCGGTAATAGTTATGCAACACCTGGTGGGCCATGTGCCACTTCCATCAACCATCTTAAAATGATAGGATGTAAGGGTTCCCACCCCCATCTTCGGAACCCAAGCCAACCTCACCTGCCCGTGGTGCACCCTAATAAACAACGATCGAGACTCTGGCGGCCGGCTGATTGCAGCATAGCACAGCCTACATCGGCACATTTAAATCCCCTGGCCACCGACGGGCAGCAGCGTCGGTGGTGCGAGAAGCTGTGCCCTGCGATCCCCAACCCAGCGTGGGGATCATTGACATATCCCCCTCTATTAGGAGAGGACTATGTCCAGCAGTGGACTGATATAGGCTGGTGGTGGTGTGATATCATAAGTAGGAGTTGGACTCGCGTATGTAGGTTTCCGTACCGTTGTATGGGAGCCTCACTTAAATATCTATTTTATTCTGTTTTTAGTATTTATTATAGCGGCAACAGAAATACATCATCTGTGAAAATTTCATCTGTCTAGCTATCTATCTATCTGTTCATGTGATACAGCCTCGTGACAGACAGACAGACGGATAGTGGAGTCTTAGTAATTAGGTCCCGTTTTAACCCTTTGGGCACGGAATTCTAAAAATGAAATTAAACAACACACTTGATTTATAATTATATTTATTAAAAGTTGTTTCGCCCTTAAGGCTTGGTCATTGTAAAATAAATACTACATACGTTACGTACTTATTTACAGACGATACGATCAGGCGGCTCCAATAAACCCCTGCTCAGGTCTATACGGTATTACGTTAATGTATAATAACAAGAACTGTAAAAAGACTGAATCTACACAGAAATAAAGTCTAAAAACCTAAAAGTTCAAAATTATTCAAAAAAAAACATTTCGGTAGGCTGTCACCGCAAACTTTTAGTTTGTTGTTTTCTATAGCGGGACTTATAAGGGATGATTGTCATTAGAGCGGGGCGTGCAGTGTACTTAGCCCGGATGGGACACTGACTGCACTGTGTAGTACATACTGTTTCATACAAAGTGTATGTAACGTTTCAAATCCGTGGCCCGGGCGGGGCATTTTTACACGGCACGGCCCGGTATGATGAGAATCATCCCTTAGGCTTTCAATGAGGTGAGTAGTCGCTAAGCTCAATGCCACGTGAAAACGCATACATTATACACAATCAATTTTTTATTAATATTTACACGTTCTAGAATTTAATAAAACACTTAAATAAATAATTAAAACGAGACAAAAAATTCATGGTACATAATTTTCTTTGCGTTTATATCGCACCTTAATACAATTACCAACACTTGATTAATTAAACCTAATAAAAATAACAATAAAATTTAAATTTGCATAAAAAAATTATAACAAGTAACAATCAAAACTATAAAATTATAAGGTAAGTAAGTACACATAATATTACAGTTTGATAAAATATATCAGTAGTCCGAATTAAATGAGCGAATTCTTGCCAAAGATAAAAAGAGCTGCAAAGATGGGAAGAAAGGGCCTTTTGTTGCAGCCAGGCTCGTATGCGTGCTGCCCGCATACCGTATCATACATGTTTTTATTATCATGCGTGCTACACGCACGCGGCACACGCGCGGGTTTCAAACACGCATGGCAATAAAAAGGCCCTAAAAGAGCGAGAAGAGATATTCTAACTTATTATTAAATTTATTTTGCCCAGGTAATGACAAAAATAGACAGACACTAAACCCGTCCTATTCATAACAGTTCTAGATAGCTAAAATGCCGTCAAAATATCATGTCACCTCTTTTTATTTACATTCAAATGACGGGGACCCGCTTACTTTATCGAGCCGTTATAAAATTTGGTTATGAATAAGTATGTTTATATGGCGACAGTATAGGCTCACGGCTCTATGCACTGAGGTTGTCTTACCAGTACAAGCGGGGCCTTCGGTGCCTTACGACCAAACGTAGAGGGCTGTCAACAGCATGTAGGGCACACTTCACTTGTACCCGATTCCGAGTTGTAATACAGGTTCCACTTTTGTTAATTCTAAAAAAAAGCTTTAACTTTTTGCTGATTGCTGATGCAATGGAAAGTTCAAGGGAAGTATGACGGTGTAAAGTTAGAAGGATCTCGCTCGCAGGACGCCCCTAACTGTACTACAACGCTTACATGAACCGTGACAACGACTAGATGAACAGCTTTACACTTCTTTGGTTTCATGTTAAAGTTGTCTACTTTAGTTTTTTTATATCGATTGTTGTCCGGTGGTCGTCGGCGACATACGCAAGGAGTCGAGGTAGTGGTCCCGGAGCGCCGTGTCGAGCAGCTCGATGAGTTCGTCGTCGTCCATTACGTTGTGGTGGCGGCGAGCGCGCGGATGCGGCGGCGGCCAGGGCGCGGGGAGCGCGGGGAGCGCGGGACGAGGGCGGCGGCGACGCGGCCACGGCAGCGAAACCCGCGCGCTCGCCGGCGAGTAGAGAGCAGCGCGCTCGCGGCGAGTGCGCGGCCACGGCGCCTGCGGAAAAGGCCCGGCCACGGCTCGGATCAGGGCAGCGGCCACGGCAGGCCGGAGAAGTTGACGGGCCCGCCGAGGCCGGCGTCCGCCTCGAGCAGGCTCATGATGACGGCCATGGCCGCCTCGCCGTTCCCGTCTAGCGCGAGCGGCGGCAGCGGCGGGCTGGCGGCGGGCGCGGGCGCGGGCGTGGGCGCGGGCGCGGGGGACGCGGCGGGCGATGGCGCGCCGCCCGCCGCGCTCAGCGGCACGTTGTTGCGCACGCTGAACGCGCCGCCCTCCGCGCACAGGATGTTGTCCACCAGGGACTGCGGACACGACACGACACCTTCAATACTACCTACTCACGCACACAAACACATCTCATACAGATAGCATTTGCTTCAGAAGACTTTTAAAGCACAAACTCTTGACTGTTCACAGATATTTTGGATATAATTCATTTCTTTTTTACGGGTTTTTAGGTAGAACGAATGCCATAGATTAAGTGGCCTCCGACGGACGTATTGCCCATACAAAAGTAATACCAAAATGATTTCTAATTCAAGAATATTTCCACTATATTGTTGTATTATTTGTATTCCAATAGAATTTAGCTAGGTTCCTGGATAGTTTTTTTTACAAAATACTAATCTAAAATGAAATAATAGCCAATAGCATAATTTACACATTTTAAGCCAAAATTGACTACTTTTCTTCCTCTTTGTTTCGTATTAAAAACAACAATAACTTACGTGTTGTTTGTTTAGGCACATAGCTTATATTATCTAGTATAAGAATAAAAATAGTATGTAAAGAATACATAAAGTTTTCAGTCATCACTTTTGGTATTATGGAACACAACCAATTTTATATCAATCTAGCGGCCCGTCCCGGCTTCGCACGGGTGGACTTAAGGTTTTTTATGTTTTCTAGCAATAAATATAGCCTATGTTACTCAGGGTGAATGTAGCTTTCCAACGGTGAAAGAATTTTTGAAATCCGCACAGTAGTTTTTGAGTGTATTCATTACAAACATACACACACACACACACACAAAAATAAAAAATGTTCCTCAGTGTAGATGTACTATTGCTATTAAAAGGACATTTTTATTGTCATGCGCGCCACACACACGCGACACACGCGCGGGTCGCGGAGGGCTCGCATGGATGCGTGCGAGGCCCCACACGCCCACGTAAACACATGACAATGTAAAGGCTTGCAAGGCTTTAATACTGATAATGCATGTTGTTAATGGCAGTTAGTTATGTCACTCACCGGAAGATAAGCAGTGTATGAAGATGAGAGATGAGGCTAGCACCGACTCCGTGAGCAATGGAACGAGCGGGCCCGACCCAGCAGAGGGCGCGCGGCCGCGGGAGTGAGGTGACAAGCAAACGTTAGTAAACATGGTGAAACGTACACTCCTTTCGATGGGATGTGAGTTATAATAGGACGCCGGACCTCGCGTCTTAGTGTGATCAAATACACAATGTTAAAATAAGTGATTATGTTATGATTTAGGCACATGAGGAGATATGGTTGAAATGACTATGCCGTAGGTAAGGTTAGCAGCAAGCGCAATAAAAAGCAAAATTGATTATAAGTACTTCAAGTTAACCGTTATGTATGATTCACACCTACCTGCGCGTGTCGGAGACCATCAAAGCACATTTTAAAACATGCTAGAGGAAATTGAAACATCCACAAAGCAGTTGTGTTTTTACTTGCATGTAATATCTACTTACGGATTTATTTATGTCAGTGTTTGACAAAGCTCAAAGCTGCGTTAATTGCATGCAAATGAGGAATATAACTGCTTTGTGGATGTTTCAATTTTCTTTAGCATGTTATAAAATGCTCTCCGACGCGCACCGGTAAGTGTGAATATGTGTTCGGGTTGCTGTATATATGTATAGTCGGTTGTTAGCATGCCATGAAAGAGAACCAAGGAAGGATAAAAACGCGCATGGACTTGATATTGGTGTCGTCAGGTACTTGCGGTGCAAGGTAAACATTGGTTGTGTGAAAAAGAGGCACTAATGACGTTTCAGTCGGACGACATAGCCCTTTTTAGGGTGACGTTAGGAACCGGTCTAACGAACCCTTACGGTGCCGCTTTATCGTCCGTCCGTCCGTCTATCACAGCTGATTATTTCAGGAACTACATAAGCCACCGACTTCAAAGGACAATGGACAATGGGCAAGAAGTATGGGTTATGTATGGAGTTTGGTCCAAATTTCTACCACCAATAAGACCTATGCCATAAAATAGATCACTGCGTACTGAATCATTATGAGAAGACCGGAACCAGAAATATCCACTCAGTAGAAAGTTGTGACCAGATCAAAAGTTAAAATTTTGAACATTGTTCTTGTATGTACGATTATTTATTCCATTATATCTTCTAAACTACTCGACCAATTTAGATGTATGAGGTATCGTTGTAATCCATACGTTATCCTGGGTGACATAGGGTATAGGACGTCTAAATAAAAACAATATGGCGGCCGCGGTAGGTACCTAGTTCGGTAAAAAAAATCAAATGCTATCAGGTGGGGTATTAAATGAAAGGCCTTATTAAGCCCTCAGGTAAGCATTATATAGATAGGTTTCAACCTATCTATACAATGCTTACCTGATATGACCTGCAAAAATCATCATCATCGTAATATTTCCCGCTTTGACAATACGGTTAGGCCATCGTGTGTTGCTTAACTTCGTCAGGTGTCTCTTGCCAAGCTGCTGAGTGAATACTTTAGACCCTCGGTTTCGCTCTATTGCCTCTTCATTTAGGCGTGTGTTGGAGCTCCGAAGGTCACACCGTATCATCACAATCACAATGCGCTTGTTCAGGTCTGACCTGACCTGACGAAGTGGCTTGAGTGGTTTCCCGTCTTTTCGTCATGAGCAGAAGAGTTTTATCCGAGAGTTTGGACTTTTTGCCTTTAGGCAGCCTGGAATTTGATGCCCTCCTCCCTTAACGCTCCAACCACGTTTTGTAATGCCTAATCAACGTCAACGTTGGGTTCTATAGCCACGAATCTATCACCGAGAAGTTGAACCTTCTCGGTGCCCGCCATGATCTGGGGTAGATTGGGTCGGAGCGTGGACTGCATCAGACGGTTTCTTTCAAGCTTGAGATTGATATTCAGAGAGCATCGGACAAGTCTGTGATCAGATTCAGTATTGAACCTGTTGATCACGGAGACGTCTTTGAATATATGTCTTTTATCAGTCATGATGAAGTCGATTTTGGTCACAGAGTCGGTGCTTCGCGATGTCCACTTTTTGTGCTGGAGGCTTGTAAGGGGAGACGGTAAGTAGCAGTCCTGTGCTGTGACCTATCGAAAGCTTTCGATGCCGCAGATCGCAGCGTACTCGCCTCCAAACTCCAGTACTATGGCATCAGTGGTCAGGCGCACTCGCTCTTGACTGATCTCCTGCGTGACAGAGCGCAGATAATAGTTGCTGACGGTGGTGAGACTAAGTCTGACTCTTTGGGAACTGGGATGGGAGTAGCACAGGGATCGTCGGTATCCAATATCCTCTTCTCGTTGCTGCTGAATGACCTGCCCGAGTATGTGGCAGCCGGCGAAGCGTATATGTACGTGGATGACGTGGCCGTCGTTGTCAGCGCCCCGTCACTGGGCCATCTTGAGAACGTTGAACACAGTCGCTGGCCAGGTGGCGGTTTGAGTGGAACGGACTCGTCCTGAACCTCAAAATAAGGCATTTTGTGCATTTTTGCATCTCAGGGCGGCAAGTTAGAGTCTTAACTGTGTCAATAGGCACAGCAACCACTAAACAGGTACCATCTACTTCTTTCTTAGGATTCCATATCGATCGTGGCCTGACTTGGGGTACACACGTTGATAAGTTGTGTGCAAGGCTAGGCAGCGCATGCTTCGCCCTCCGCAGGCTGTCGCGCGTGGTGTCCGCTGATGTGGTCCGCACCTGTTATTTCGCGACCGTACTTTCGCTCCTCCAGTACGGCGCAGGGCTGTGGGGACGCGCTGCCGACGGAGAGCGTGCCTTCCGCTTGCAGAATCGAGCTGTGAGGGCGATCGCGGGAACGGCACGGGACGCCGACGCCGCGGCCCTACTTTACTTCGTTGCAGATCCTTACGCTGCCTTCGATCATTATACTCCACGTTGTAATGTACGTAAGGTCGAGTTCAAAACACGCGGTGATAGCCACGCGCGAAACCAAAATACATGTGGGACTGGTAAGCTGTCTGCGGTGTCCCATAGATTTGCTAAGTCTGACAGACTCACGCATGTGATGAGGCCCGCGTTGTACAATCACCTGCCAGAACTTATTCTCGCCGCGCCTTGTTTGCCCTCCTTTAAAACTAAAGTAAAGTCATGGCTGGTCGAGAAGGCGTTCTACAATATCGAAGATTTTGTACGCAACATCGCATAATATTTTGTTTATTGATTCATTATTTGCTATTTAATTATTATATTAATTACTGCCAAGTTTTATTTTGATGTTTATATAAATGGTAATCTACCTATTTAATTTTTTGTATGTTCCTATTACTTAATTAATGACTTTTAAATATTTGTTCTTTATCATTTTTGAAGTGTAATGTGAGTTAATTACCAATAAATTTATTATTCTGATTATTCTGTGGGGCTTCTTCTCGAAGAACGAGTTCATCAAGAACAGCCCCTTCTTTTCTAGGAGATTGACCAGCATTTGGCCCCTGTGATTTCTACACCCAAAACCATGCAGGCCCACTCTGGATTCGTCGCCAATTCGGACTCCTTCTTTGCCGTTATAGACTCCCATAACAACATTGTGGTTAGCTTTCGTGGCGTTATGCAAAGCTTTGTATATGTCCTCGTACATATCCTCCAGTCAACTTCATCATCCAGGTGTGCCAAGGTCGGTGCGTAAACCATGAATAATCTTCATACACACGTTTGGATAATCAAAGGTACAGGTTCGCTACCCTGGTCGACACACTGGAGATTTATAGCAAAGTCTCCAGCTAATATGGTTTTGTATAAACCTCAATAAATGTAATGACAGCTGTGGTCAAGCTATAAAGCAAGTTACATGGTCAAATATGGTGTTATCTGAAAGGCCCTAATTTGCCCATTCTAAAGACGGTTTTTATTTTATTTGTCTATAGGACGTACACATTTTAATTACGAAGAAACCTTACTAATTCGTATCGCACGCCATTGACGTTACCCGCGGTGAGCGAGTCAACTCGCACTTAACCGGTTTTGTTTATTTAGTAGTTACTGACAACTGAGTTCAGTTGCCCACCGGAATGGTCAGCCCCGGACCCCTATATTTGTGAACTTTGACATTTCATCCGTCACAATTCAAACAACTTCAATTGACAAACTGTCCAAGTTTGTAAAAACAGTACCGGTACTTTTTACTGTTATTTTATGCTTTAACTGTTAGATCGTTAATGCAAGGCAAACGTTCTTTGGAAATAAATGATGAATTATAAATATATTATATTCTACCTAAAATTCAGGTACACTAAAATCATCGTCATCATTAATATTTTTTAAGCTGCGCTCTTGTCCTTGTACCTTTTGCCATCAGCCTCTCTTTAAAATTAAAAAAAAGGTGTAGTACCCAAAATTAAGTTTTAGAATAAATCTTCGGCAACGAATGATTAGCGACTATGACTTATAAGACTATCCGATATCGACATAACTCAGAGAATTAGCAAGTTGTAGTGGCTGTGTAGAAGTACCGATAACCGTTGGGGTAACTGAGTTCCTGACTAGAGACCGCGGGTCGGCAAACGTAGTGTAGGATGCCCTCTGGCCAGGTGGAGTGACGATTTGCGAAAGGCTGCTGGTAGAAGCTGGATGCTCGAGCTCAGGACAGGGAGCTATGGCGCTCATTAGGGGAGGCCTATGTCCAGCTGTGCACTGCAATAGGCCGATGATGATGAATGATCAGCGTATTGTGTCGTTAGGCTGCGCGTGTGTGTGTGTGTGTGTGTGCGTGTAGAGACGAGATAGTTACCGCGTTGAAGAGCGGGTCGTGCAGCAGGTGGTGCGGCAGCGGGGAGAGCGGGGAGAGCGGCGCGGGCGGCGCGGAGGGGGGCCGGCGACGCGCCTCCTCCGCGATGGCGGCGCCGATCTTGTGCGACTCCATCGCCGACTCGATCAGCCGCTGAACATCCGCGTCGCCCTCTGCGACACACCACTGGCTCAGCCTCGAGACCGTCTCCTCTCCACCGTCGCTATCGCTCATGCACACAACGGCTCTTTTAGAATGTTCCAAAATTCTTCTCCGGCCGGCCGCAAACATTCGGAAACCGTATTCGATTTCCGAATTCGTTTTCGGAATTCCGTGCGCCTAGCGCAGACGTTACCTTTTTTGCATTAGGAATAAGCCAAATGTATCGAAATGTTGCGTTACACATGACGTCATTAGGTTTTTTCTGAATGGAATGGCTGGCACTTTAAACGTACGGAATACATTCCGTTCGGAAAAAAAACGTATGTGTGCGGCAGTCAATGTATTTTCTATCAATCTGATGCATTCGGGTCTCCGAACGCGGAAAACGAATTCGGAAACCACATACGGTTTCCGAACGTATGCAGCCTGTCTAAGGAACGTATCCAACAACCGAATTCAAACATTGGGCCTTTTTATTGCCATGCGTACTTGCGCCCGCGTAACACACGAAAATAAAAAGGCCATTAACCGCTTTGAAACCTGAGTAATGATATACATGAGTCATTGTCGCGTTTAATTCGATTCTTGAATACAGCCCTGAAGCCTTTTGGTTGTCGGAAACTCATTCGGTGTGCCCTTCGAAAAGTTCATGTGAAGCTTTCGAATCCGAATAAAAGAAGCATTTCGAACGTTCTAAAATAGCTTGCAGATCGCAGCGGGAATCCGTTCCATCAAGTGAAAGATATAATCTATTCGCACGAACGAACACCCGTACCATCCTGAGCAACAGACCGTTTTTGAACCGTCATTTTCATAGATCTCATGACAGATTGTCAATTCTATTGCGATAGCGACTGTAGAAAGACATTGTGACAAGACTGGCAGGCTTTCACAGGACATGTGCAATTTACTCGCTGTGCTAGTAATTAAGAATAAACCTTACCTTAGAACCTAACCTTGGAATAAACTTACTTTAGAATAAAAAGGAACAACATGCAAGGAACTGAAAAAAAAGTGTTTGCAAAAAGAGCTGTAAAGTATCCACTATGTTCAAGATTGCTTGTGCTCTGTCTGAAATTGCCTCTGAGATTCGCTGTAGGTCCGAACGCAAAGCCTCTTAGTTTGCTAGCTTAGTTTGGAAGCTTCCGGTGGTCGGAGCGTGAACGTAGTGGATACCCGAATAATGTAGTCTTCTGAGTGATCGCATTGTGTCAGCAGCTCTGCTCTATCATGCAAACAAGGCCCCCCCGCCGACCTGGTGTTTCAGCAATGAGTTATTTAAATGTCGACGAAAGACAGCTAAACGCAAACAAATTCACAAAATTTTCGTTCCTTCACATAACCTATAGCAAGGTCGCGAGCTTCTTGAACAAGGACTTGGAAGCTTATACAATCTGCATGCTGTTCATCCAATCATAACAGTTTACTCACTGTTGTACTTGCTGTGCGATATTTCAGTTTTAAAAATATGAATCGAGCTCGCACACGTCAGTCTAAATACACGCACGGTCGGCCCAGGTGTTTTCTCACCGCCGAAACTTGGCGCTGAGTTACGATCTAGTCAGATTTTTGGATCTGTCGGAAATCGGTGAAACAGTAACAAAAGTAGGACGTGTACTCTGATACGGTAGAATTAATAGTTTTCTTTTATAAACGTTGGGTACCGATCTCCTGCCGTGTGCGAGCGCCCTTACGTGAGAAAAACAGGAGGGTTCAACACACTGCGCCTGTGGATCAACTGGAAAACGGCGCGCTTCTTCTAAATATCCATCGCGAAATGCACCTCGGGCTCCAGCACACCTACCATTCAAAACAAAACCTCCAATCAGGGCCTGTTTCTGAGTGCGAACGCATGCCTCAACGTGCGAAAGAAATATTCGTCAATCGACATCACAAGACAGAAGCTCCGCGCTCGCATGCCGATCAAACCTTCTCCGTCGGACAGTTTCGGTAAGAAAGTCGGTAGAACTGACCGGTCAGCGGTTCATAGATCACGGTTAGAGACAAAGACAAAGCCAGCCATCGACACTGTACGATAAGCGAGGGGAGAGGGGTTACCGCCGGGCGAGGGAGTCGGGAAGGCGGGCATCTCGACGAGGTCGTCGGAATCCGGCTCGTCGATCCTCGGGTAGTCGCTCCACTCCTTAGCTGCGCAACACAAGGGGTTAGTGGTCGCCAGTCGCCAGTCGCCTGCCACTCGCACTCGACACTCACTCAGCTCGAACGGCTCCAGGCAGTCCTCGTCCGAGGGCAGCGAGCTCTCAGCCGCCGACACGATGGTGTTGTTGGCCACCAGGCACTCCACCTCCTTCGTCCACGGGTTTCTGCAACACCACACTTCGTTCACTCTACTGATCGCAGCGTTCACGGTTCTGTAGTATAAACAATCGATAACGCTAATATCCTACTTCAGGCGACGATACATGTCAAACCTCCCTCTCTCTCGCACTATTCAACATTTTTGAAGATATAAAATCACTGAATGTAGTTATGCAAAATAACAAACCATCACGGCCTAGATAATAACAATTTTAAAGGTTCAGCAAGAATTATCATGTTGAACCCAACACGATTTTCTACCAAAAAGTTTGCACCAAAATTGATCACGTTTTTGGTAAGAAAACGTGATAAAATCAAAATGATATTATTGTTGAACCTTTGTATTGTTATTTTCTAGGCCGTGCAGGTTTGCTATTTTGCATAACTACATTCAGTGATTTTATATCTTCAAAAATGTTGAATAGTGCGAGCGAGAGGGAGGTTTGACCTGTATAGTCGCCTTAATATTTCAATGCGAGAGTTTGTGACTTTGGATGCATGGATGGATGTTTGTTACTCTTTCACGCAAAAACTATGAACGGATTTGGATGAAACTTGGAATATACATAGTTTATGACCTGGATTAACACATAGGCTACTTTTTATCCAGGTACCACGCGAGCGAAGTCACGGGCGGAAGCTAGTTAAACATACGACCTCTGTGGCGCAGTGGGCGAAGGCCCGCCTGTGACGCAGAAGGTTGCGGGTTCGATTCCCGCTGCGGGACAAATGTTTGCATGTTCTGCAGATATTGCATTGATTGATTTGTCTCGGGTCTGGGTGTATGATATGTATGTATTAACAAAAATATATATATCTATGTAGTATATCAATCATGTTGTTCCCATAATACAAGCTCTGCTTAGTTTGGGGCTACATGATGTGTGATGACTTCCAGGATTATTTATTTATTTATATACATAGTAATCGCTCGTGGCTTCTCACCCTTCAGCTTCATGTCTGGTCAAACGGATCAACAAATATGTTAACGTTTCACATCCAAAGTTCCGCCTTTATAATATTAGTTGGATGCGCATGTGTAAATGTGTAATACTGACTTAGGTAGGTCGTTAACGAACCAATACTGTGTCATTATAGAATATTCTCTCTCCTCAAGTCTGAGGTTTGTGAAGCGTTAATAGACTTTGAGATTGTACTTTTACTTATGACGAATGCTCATGATACGATAGTACGAGATCTATTAGTTTTTCGGGGTTTATAAATTTAATTTACTATTAGTAAAGACTGAAGGTGCAGATACAATTATAAATATTTTAAAGAAAAATATTGTAGTTGTAATATTTGTCATCTTAGGTTAAGAATTTTGAAAAGAAAAAACCTTTATTCCGTTGCATATAATTTACTCTCAGTCCGCATGCTCGCTAAACACTTTATTTAGGCCAATAGAAAACATATTCTGATCCCCTTATTCTATTAATAACGTTTTTTTAGGTTGTGTAGTATTTATTTCACGCCTTTTGACTCTTTAACTTAATGTAGAGCACTAAATAACGAAGGGACAGTTTACCACCACCGACAACACACATGCATGGATATATTTATAATTTTCTAACTACAAGAACATAAATAGAAACACTAAATAACAAAAAAAGGAATAAGCGTGCGCTTGACTTAGAGCCTTCCCAAATGGGCGATTTACCCGCGCGTGTTGCTCGCGCGATTGACATGCGTATTAAATCAGGCTTGCTGAATGTCACGTGGAATGTGAAGTGCGTGCACATACCACCGTGACATTCAGCAAGCCTGATTGGCTACACATGTCAATCGCATGAGCAACTCGCGCAAGTCAATCGTCCATCTGGGAAGGCTCTTAGAAGCATTTCTGTTCCAGTTGAACAATACTATTCAGTCTACAGCTGAAACGAGGCGCCATCGGCTACTGACTGATATAAGATGTCTTGTTAGATGAAAAAATCTTTAAATTTAAACATTTTGTTTCCCTTACTTTCAGAGATAATTGTTTAATAGCAAAGTCCGATTTCTTACCATATCCATTTCGTGATTTCGTGTGTATTAACAGGCAGATAGAAATATTATTAAAAACATAAATTCATTAGGAAAAATGGCGGGCTGGAAAGAAAGAACGAGGATCAGAGGCACCGTGATCGATGGGCTAATGAATAAGATTGAGGTCTTCTCATTATTTGAGGTCTTGGTATAAACTAGTGCACTAGTTTATACTAAGGCCTTTGACATGAATTCATATAGGCAATATGATTATACTGATTTCGTGGAGTTCGTAGCTACCAATAGCAGTAGCGTACCAGACGATAGGGGGTCGAATGTCTTGTACCTGAATCGTTTGAGGTGCGTCTCTGCGCAAACGTAGACATTTTTTAGGGTTTCTTCCCTAAACTGGACCCAATGTCCGTACGTCTGTCTGTCACCAGGCTGTATCTCATGAACCGTAACAGCTAGATAGTTAATATTTTCACAGATGATGCATTTCTGTTGCCGCTATAATAACTAAAAGTATAATAAAATAAATATTTAAGTGGGGCTCCCTTCGTGCGCGAGTTTGACACGCACTTGGCCGGTTATTGTTACCGAGACGACTGTGCCCATGTCGGTGGTTGTCGGACAGGGTTGTCGTCATTCGCCTGTAAGTTATCGACACGTAGGGAGCTATACGATTGTTTGAAGTTGTTAATGTTGCTAGCGTCTTCAACCGATTTCTTTCAGTTTTCAGTTACCTACATCGAATAATTTTCGATGGCAATCCGTCCTACGCGTCAATTGGAAGCAACTATACACAAATAGTATCTACAGTGCCACAAGTATAACTTGGCGAGGTTGTGCGCCACTGTGCTTCAAACAAAATGTACTGTGATTACGGTTTTTCTTGAACCATCTTTAATTACTTTTAGCATTTTAAAACCCAAATGATTCGCAGATTTATCAAAATTTTTTTTGTATGAAAACTACCACGAGACAAACCCACAGTTCCCAGTTTTAGTTCCTAAAATCGCCACTGCCAACTTATACTTCTGGCAGTTTACGTCTGTAATCGTCATCATCTCCCTGCCTTAACTGCCCTGCCCTCTCGAAACGGGGTCGGCAAAAGATGTTAATATTGATCAGTATCAAAATGATATAGTTACGTTGTGGGCTTTATTTCATTGGGACACCATGGCAGCGCAACCAATCGCGTCACCGTGGCGTCTGTAAGCTACACTAGACACCAGAGTCGCCACACCACAAAGACGTATCAAAATGGACCTTTGAGGTGTTGCATGCAATGAGGTGGGGACATCACTGGCGGCCGGACTGGTGGCCGAGTGAGTGAGACATATAACGCTATAGAAATTAGTGGTGGCGCGACCAGCGTAATGGCGCGACCAGTAACATTCTGTGCACGCGTCCGAGCTGGTCGCGAAAGTTACTTACCTGGACACCAGGTAATTAACTTTCTATAGAGCTGTATACATGTATACAGCTCTATAGTATAGAGAGTTACTCACCTGGTATCCGTATGGTTACGCAGCCATTTGGTTACGTAACCGAACGGTAGCGGCGACTAGTTGCCCCGCCACGCCACGGTGTCCTGGTGAAATATATCCCGAGGAAACACGGAAGTGTACGTTCGGGGCTGCGGGTGTGTGGCACGCACCTCACGGGTTTGAAGTGCGTGACGACGGTGGCGGCGGTGCCGTCCTTGCGGTGCAGGCGATAGGGCGGCGTGCGCTGCGGCGCGGCACGCAGCAGCGCGTGCTGGTGCGCGCGCGCCACGCCCCCCAGCGCCGCCCCGCCCACCAGCTCGTACAGACTCGTGCCCAGCAGCTCCTGCGGCAGGAAGCCGAGCGCCTGCTGCACCCTGCGACACACCCGCCATCACTCACTCGCTCTTAACTGTCTGGGTTCGACCATCTGACCCCAGCAATTAGGTACCTATAAAATTGGCGTTTTTTCTATTTAATTTTGCACATATTTTATTTAATTCAACAATCATATACAAAATTAATTTATTTTCTGAACGTAACATTGTTGCAAAGATTTAAAATTTAATAAAATACTATTTTTGAGGGAGTTCATCCCCAAAAAACTATTTGGGTGTGAATTCTCGCAGGTTCTTTGGGCTTAATGAATTTAACAAGTAGGACTTTAAAAAAAAAACCGACTTCAAATAAATCACTTCTTACTTCTTGCCCTAAAGAATTTTGAAAATCGGTTAAGAATTCACGGCGACATTGTGATCATAGGGCGAAAATTACAAATGAGGATGAGGTTTTTTGAATTTTCCAGGAAAAGTACCAATCCCTCAGGAATAAAATTTATATGGGACCAACTGTGAAGACCTGTGTGTGATACTCTTTTAAACAAAAGAAAATTTTGAAAATTGTTCCACAATTGAAAGAGTAAAAAGCATACATAAAAAAAAGTCGAAAACCGACCGAGTCCTCCCGAAGTGAGCCGACGGATCCTTGCTGTGCTTGCCTCACCTCTGGTCGACGAAGAGGAACTTGCCTTTGACGGCTTATCAATATGAGCTAGTCCTCCCGAAGTGATCAGACGGATCCTTGCTGTGCTTGCCTCACCTCTGGTCGACGAAGAGGAACTTGCCTTTGACGGCCAATCAATATGAGCTAGTCCTCCCGAAGTGATCAGACGGATCCTTGCTGTGCTTGCCTCACCTCTGGTCGACGAAGAGGAACTTGCCTTTGACGGCTTATCAATATGAGCTAGTCCTCCCGAAGTGATCAGACGGATCCTTGCTGTGCTTGCCTCACCTCTGGTCGACGAAGAGGAACTTGCCTTTGACGGCCAATCAATATGAGCTAGTCCTCCCGAAGTGATCAGACGGATCCTTGATGTGCTTGCCTCACCTCTGGTCTACGAAGAGGAACTTGCCTTTGACGGCCTATCAATATGAGCTAGTCCTCCCGAAGTGATCAGACGGATCCTTGCTGTGCTTGCCTCACCTCTGGTCGACGAAGAGGAACTTGCCTTTGACGGCCAATCAATATGAGCTAGTCCTCCCGAAGTGATCAGACGGATCCTTGCTGTGCTTGCCTCACCTCTGGTCGACGAAGAGGAACTTGCCTTTGACGGCCAATCAATATGAGCTAGTCCTCCCGAAGTGATCAGACAGATCCTTGATGTGCTTGCCTCACCTCTGGTCTACGAAGAGGAACTTGCCTTTGACGGCCTATCAATATGAGCTAGTCCTCCCGAAGTGATCAGACGGATCCTTGCTGTGCTTGCCTCACCTCTGGTCGACGAAGAGGAACTTGCCTTTGACGGCCAATCAATATGAGCTAGTCCTCCCGAAGTGATCAGACGGATCCTTGCTGTGCTTGCCTCACCTCTGGTCGACGAAGAGGAACTTGCCTTTGACGGCCAATCAATATGAGCTAGTCCTCCCGAAGTGATCAGACGGATTCTTGCTGTGCTTGCCTCATCTCTGGTCGACGAAGAGGAACTTGCCTTTGACGGCCTATCAATATGAGCTAGTCCTCCCGAAGTGATCAGACGGATCCTTGCTGTGCTTGCCTCACCTCTGGTCGACGAAGAGGAACTTGCCTTTGACGGCTTATCAATATGAGCTAGTCCTCCCGAAGTGATCAGACGGATCCTTGCTGTGCTTGCCTCACCTCTGGTCTACGAAGAGGAACTTGCCGTCTACGGCGTGCCTGGAGATGTACTGCAGCGGCGTGATGGGCGGGACGGCGGGCGCGGGCGAGGTGGCGGGCGCGGGCAGGGCGCGGCCCACGGCCACCAGGCACGACACGGCGCTGGGCTCCTCGTCACCCTCCGCCGCGCCGCCGTGCTCCAGCTCCGCCGCCGCCCACGATTTCAAATAACCTGCACACGTGTATTCACATTTACTCTATAGACAAATACTAAGCCCAAGGACGAGTACGTGGTCGTTAAGCCGATATCATACTATCAGCATCGTCCGTCAACTGCTGATACTGTGCACGGTGCGTCCTCAGACGATGGCCCGACCGCACTATTTTCAAACACCATCGGTACGTTTCTAATTACGCTACGACTCAGTAACGATTACATTCCAACTTGATTAGTTAGGGAAGGTTAATTGAGAATCTGACTTAATAGTATATCAAATCTCAGAATTTTTTTTGCGCAGAAGTTCTCCGCGAAGAGTTACCATTCTTGAATTTGTTAAAATATTTTTTTTATAGATTTATTATTACATTAAACTGCACAAACTTTTGCCTTTATAATAAAAGTAGAAGAGGGCAGTTATTATTATTATTCATTGCGTGGCTTTCATATCACTGCGGCCATGAAGACCAATTGTGATCGCCACTTCTATTTTAAGTCGCCCCTTGAGGCGGGGCGTTCATAGTTCACTACTAAGCCCTACTGCTGACAGAAACTGTAGGACCTTTTTGGGTGTGAATTCTCGTAGCTGAGGGCAGTGCTATTGTCTGTTGTGTGATAGGAGCATAGATTACCAGTGCATTGCACGACGCAGTACTTCTTTTCGTTCTTCTTCCTGTGCTTGACGGCTGAGTCGAGCTCCTCCTTGACGGCGGCGACAGCGACGGCGTTCTCCGGCGGCGGGGGCGGCGGGGAGGGCTGCTTGCACTTGATACGGCAGAAGAAGGAGCGGCGCGCACCCGGGCTTAACCGCTGCGCGCCCGCGCACCCGCCCACCACCTCAGACTTCACCGGCAGCATGGCTGCGCAGACCAACAAAATGAATTTAAGAAAGAAAATGAATATTAATGCCCTTACTTATAAAAATCTGTCAAAAGATAGACGATACTTAAACTATTGTCATCTCTTACCGTTGGATAATGACAAACAGTGACAGGGACATTTTTTAGCAATGGTTGAATTGAAGTAGTCATTTAAAGGGCAATGTGTACGTTCTTTTAACAAAATCCCAAATTATGTGATAACTGACGAAATTATTATTATGATGAGCCTGAATTGTCCCACTGCAGGGCAAAGACCTCCCTTTCTTCTTTCTACTCTTCTCTATTGAGCGCTATCCCACGCCAACCCATCATAAAGGTTATGATGTGTTATGAACTGACGTAAATAAATTCAAAAATGTAGTTAAACGAAATCTCTGTAATAAAGCTTATTATAAAATATCTGATTCTTTAGATGACAAAAAGATTCTTGGGATGAAACTGTCTCCAACTCCCAATTAACAATAGAGATTGTGAAAAAAGACTTGAAAAAATAATACAAGCCAAGCAGAGTTTCTTGCCAATTCTTCTCTGTTTGGTCGTGTTAAAAATTAATGAACAATACATTTTAAAAATTACGATTCAAAGTGAACTTTGTGTTCCTAATGAATAAACTTTTTTTGATTTGATTTTTATTTGCAGCTTACATTTACGTACATTAAACTGTAAATTGATACCATTGGTATCAAACAAAAAGAAACACAACTAAAATCATGGTATTAGACCACGCATTACCAAGATATTTGTAGGTTTCGGCAGAGATCTAAGGGATAACGTTTCGGAATGCTCTAATTTTGTAGCTTAATAACTTTCCCCCACTGCACTTGCATGAACGCACACTTCTCGACACCAGACTCCGCTGATGGCGTCTCTGAATATCTGTGTGATATTCAACAGAGTCAGCAGCTCTGGTTTTCTCGGCGCGAAAAGTTTGAGGTCATCCATGTACAGCATGTGAGAAACGATATCACCCTCTCTCCGAAGTCGATAGCCTAGCCCTGAATCCTTTAGCAGAATACTAAGAGGATTCAGTGCCAGGCAGAACCAGACGCCAGAAAGTCTTTCAGTCTTTGGCCCTGGAAAATACCCCGCTCTATACAAATCAGATCTTGCGGAGCAGAGGGACCCCGTCCGTTACCAGGAAGACGAAGGACTGTGATCTACTGTCTCATACATGTATCTGAGAAAGATCTCAATTTTATACAATTCTAACATTCTCTCCAGCCATGTATGAGGCACCGAATCATACGCCTTCTTGTAGTCTATCCATGCAGCGGAGAGGCTCCCCTCGCTGTACCTGATCTGCTGGCTAATGGTCATGTCGATGAGGAGGAGCTCCTTAGTACCGCGGGACCCAACCCTACATCCATTTTGAGCAGGAGTCAAGATATTATTAGCAAATGATGTGTGGCTAATTATTTATTATTATTATTATTTAAGCGATATGTTTTTTCAGCGTGTAGGTAATATTTACAAGAGTCTGAATATTGTGTCAGTTCTTGTTCTGTCTAACCCTCTAAGTGTATTCTTAAGCAGGTCTAAGAGTTTTGAAAAAGGGTGTCTGTAATGACCATGTATATTTTAACAACAGATTTTGAACTGAAATGTAGGTACTCACATTAGAGAAGAGGTATCCATATTGTTAGATGATATGCACACATTCACACGACTTGTAATGTTGAGTAGACATTGTACTTGAGATGGACCGTTCGAATGCTACGGTCAAACTTATCAAACAAAACCCATAACAAGTTGTGTTCTAGGTAAGTAATGATAGGAGCGTCGGATGAGCAGGGATGATAATGAAACCCCGATGCTACCTGAAAACGTGCTGGAGTGAGGACGTTGAGAAGGTCTCAGGCCCGTATGCAAGAACGAAGATCAAATCGTGATATAGATAGTATCAATAATAAATCGCAGCTCAAATCACTAAAAAGGGAAAGAGTGACCCCTGAGCATGTTCATGAATACGGGCCTTGGACAACGAACGGGCAGCTCAGCAGATGATTTCGCGCGGACATGGTTTAACAATGAAAAAATTATTGAAGAAACTCTATATTTTTTCACACAGCGATATAACCCCAAAGCATCCCCCAAAGTGAGCGGAGCTTGTATTATGAGAACCACATCACTGATAAATTACTTATATACCGTTTTTTGAAATTCATTCAAACCCCAAACAGGTATGATACCCAGAT
Organism: Horisme vitalbata; assembly: GCA_951804965.1. Classification (NCBI taxonomy): domain Eukaryota; kingdom Metazoa; phylum Arthropoda; class Insecta; order Lepidoptera; family Geometridae; genus Horisme; species Horisme vitalbata. The sequence goes on along the minus strand of OX638089.1, from coordinate 30,497,138 downwards.
GCTGTTATACAAGCCATCAGCAGTTTTTATGATGCAGGGTTTAAATGCAAGTTATGAGCAAGAGTTAGGGAGATCCAGCAGAAGCAGTCTTAATAACTACTATAATCTGTAAATGATTCGCAGATCGCAAAATCTTTCCACCAGGTAGAAAATATTTTATACTTTTTATACCTAAGTTCATATTGTAGTGCCCTACCGGGCTCATGTTGAGTACCTCACTAATATTAAGATCTAAATGTACCACATGAAACAATAAAGAATATGATTATGACCACAGCCATCATAATACTCGAATAGGTATTAACAAATTGATGAAACTAAGAGCGTGTTCACACAGATTCTTTCGTCGCGACGCACTATAACATTTATTCCTGCTGACGGACGATAGCATCGTGAATGTTGTGAACACGCGTGACTGCCGGTACTCTTGCAGTCATGGATGCGGCAGATGATAACGATCATTGATCAGTAAGAGGTTTCGACTCACTCTTGGCGTCGATGAGGCGCTCGCGCGGGCTGAGCTCCGGCGAGGAAAGCTGTTCCTTCACCTTGGCCACATCCTTCGGATGCAGGATGTCGAACAGACTCTGCCCAACCAGCTCCGACTGCGGACGACATCAATTCAACATGTTTATTTGTGTGTGTGTGTATATAGGTATACCTACCGAGAACGAAAAGTAGTGGTACAGCACACCAAAACAAAGCCAAATAAAAAATCTGTTGTGTGAAAAAATAATATAACTGGAAAAAACTATATTTTAAAATTTCAAAACTGCTTGTGACGTAGATAAGTAAAATATCTTTTTTTTCGTTAAATATGTTCAGAATAATGGTCTGATTGCAATCGCCCAGTTTTCGGTAGTAGTCTGTACAAATCAATGTAGGTACTTATATAAGATTTGAACAAAATAACTTGTGACAACAGATGAAGTCTGAGATACGGCTAAAGAAGACGTCAGATTTTCAAGATCGTCTAATCTTATGCTGGCTGACTCGACTGCGCTGTCCTTGTCTTGTCTTGAGTTCATACAAAAATTATATTTCAAATTTTCAGGGAAACAAAGGTTTTTTTACAAACATTCACTTTCTATGAGCATCAAACTGGAGTTCACAGAAGTATTTTGTAAAAGTAAAACTCTTATCTCTATATATTAAAGGTAAGAGGTATAAAAGTTGAAATGAGTAAATAGAATAGTTTTCCCATTCTCAGTATGAGATGCAGTGCGCGTTGTGTGTTACCTGGTTGTAGTGCAGCATGGCGGTGACGGAGTGCGAGACGTAGAGCAGGCGGCCGCGGTCGCAGCCGACGACGAGCAGGAAGGCGTCGCTGGCGGCGTGCAGCAGCAGCGTGTTGAGCTCCCTCTCGGGCAGGAAGGCGGGCAGCGCAGCCGCCGCCAGCGGGCCGGCCGACAGTGCGCCGCGCACGCCGCGCAGGTGCGCCACCGCCATGCGCAGCACCGTCAGCTTGTCCAGCTTGCGCGCCATGGCGCCACACATGGGGATCATGCCGCTCAGCTCGCTGATGTACGTGTTCATCTTATCGCGCCGTCGTTTCTCTATCTCGCTGTGGTTCTGCCTGCAACCGACATTGACTACTGCACGCCGCCCTCTCCCTCACCGTCCTTGGACAACCCTTCGCACCCCATTAGAATTTTTAAATAAGACTATATTTAATATGTTTAATGAGTATTTACTCATTTTTAGCACTTCATACTTTTAATCCACATGTCAATGGTGATTAAAAGTATGCAGTGATTTTTAAATGCGTCGATCTTCTGAAACGTAAACCGTGTATGTACAGATTATAATTACTAGCACGGAAGGATTTAATGAAAGGGATAAAATCTACCTACTATTAAAGCGTCTAAACTACAAAATTAAAATAAAAGCAAAAAAATGTGTGGTCGGTGATTTGGTATGGTTAGTTAATAATTGGTATGTTTTAAGCTTGTACCTGCAACACAACCTGTCTACATTACTCAGTAGAATCCCGATTACCTATAAGAATACATTTTAATTTCGTTATATATTATCCATTCTTAATTGTCCCTTTAGAGGCGACAAATAGATCGACATGGGTTTAGACCGGCCCTCTGTCACGACCGGCTTCCCGTGTAGCCTTGAACTCCCCTACATTACATTAGATAGTTTAGAAAAAAGTAAATATTAGCAATTTCGCGATCGACTTTCTAGCTACGGAAATATTGCAGTCGCTAACAGTCACGCCTAAAATCAATTGTAACTCCACCTCCTAATGTACCTTATGATAAAAAGTAGCACAAATGCACACAGAGCATTGTCGAGATTAATGAGCGTATGAAGAGGTGGTTATAGTGGTGGTTGTGGTTAGAGTGGTGGTTGTGGTTACTTCTTGTCGGGCATGGTGGCGCAGGAGGTGGCGCGCGAGGAGCGCGATTCGTCCAGGCCCTCGTCGTACGTGCTGCCGGTGCCGCTGCAATAAATGTGCATAGTTGGGCTCAGTCTTCACTTCATGGTACAACTTCGTCATTCTCAGAGATATTTTTTTAAGTACCTCGTTAGTTAAACTGTCCTCGTATGTTCAGGTAAGGTTCATGTCAAATTTACCTCTTTATAGAGATATTTTAAATATTATCTTCTAAGAATGACAAAGTTTCCTTATCATCATTATTTAACTGTTACCAACTTATTACAAAATGTGTTTTTTTTTCAGTTTAGAGCTTACGTTTGACCGCCATCTCACCTATAGGAAATAAAGATGTTGAACTGTAACTAAAGGCAAGCCTGTACTTACAGGCTGCTCATGATGGCAACTAGGTAAAAACGTTTATGTTTTCCACTGAACAAGTTGTGTAACGATCCATAATAAGTTCTAAAAAATGTAGGTTTCATTACTTCATCATTACAGCCTTAACGGTGTTTAGAAACTAAACTTTCTTTATAAACTCCTTTCAATTAATTCAGAGCCCCCCCCCTAGCGTCCCTCCAGTCCATCGGGACAAATATTCTTTGAAGTAAAAACTTTAAACGCGAAGCCCCACATAAGCAAAACAGTTTGTTCAAGGTTTAACAGTTACCTCATTCGTATTCAAATTATAATTGCAACTTTTAAAAAGTAAATATGTAAAACTTCGACTTTTTAAGTGATGTAACATCATGAGACCTAACTAATAGACTAACGAATGAAAAGTAAGTACACTATGTACTTACAAAGCCTCTGAAGTTTTAGAGTCTGATTATACTAAAGTTTATTAAATAAAGGTTGATATGCGAGATCACGCGGTAGATCCCCAACGAGATGGACCGATCAGCTACAAAGAGCAGGGGGTTAAATTAAACTCTAACAAGTGATCATGAAGACAAGGTAGTGTTCACGACCTCATGAAGTTACCGACCGCATAGAGATACGCGAGAACACGCTTTATTCAACAAACTGAAAGATCGGTCGAATCGTTTACTGAGGCTAACTTCAGAGGGCCATAAATCCGTTTTGTCACTCCGTCACTGTGTCACATTAAAACTATAAAGATTGTCGTCAATACAAATTTAAATTACCCCTCAAGGGAAGTACAATGGGAAGTTAGGTTGTAAGGGAAAATCTTATTGTTTGGTGCGATCTGTCCTTGTGTTTGAGGTAAATAAAAGTTACATTAAATAACAAGACACTTTTGAAAAATCTATTAATTACAAATTTATATTGTAAAAAAAACGCGAATTTTCACGTACCGTTACGTCGGTGAAGGCATCGACGGCGTTTCGACTCGTTAAGAGATGAATGAGTTAATTCTCGTTAGTTCCATGAGTAAAATAATTTCAATTTTTTGAAAATTAATATAGGTATATTGACTTTCAAAAATACAATAAAGTAGTAGTAGAGTTCTTTGTGGAGGGCTCTTCCGGGGAAGTACTGCCACCATGCCTATTTCTACCGTAAAGCAGCTGTGCTGTGTTTCGATTTGAAGGGTGTGGGTGCCGGTGAAATTACAGGCACAAGAGGCTTATGCCTCAAGTTGATGGGCGCAGGGCGTTGCATCGTAGAGCACGTTTAAAAAAACGTGATCTATGTTGCAATGCTTTGTGATAGGTAAAAGTTACCACTCAACATCATGTGGGCCATGTGCTTGTTCCATCCTCAAGTATAAAAAAAAACAGCCACAACGGGGACCTATATGTGACCTATATTATCGGATATTTGTAGCTGTGTCTCCTCAGGAATCTCCAAATCCAAACTATGTAATCATTTATCTCTCTAGTCTCATATTTATTTTGAGAATTAACTTTATATAAGTATAGGATAAATATAATATAGAGTTAACTTTATCTTACTATTTTACATAGCATGAGAATGCCGAGAACCCTTACCAATTGCGTCAAAACCGAACGTATCCCATAGAATGTATTATATTTTATAAATGACATTAACATTTTCCTTAGTTTTACACACCGACGGGATTAATAATCAAGTAAAAAATATTTTGTTGATTTGGTTTCCGCCGCATGCCGCCATTAGACTGCAAAGACCAATGATACATACGTTACTATGGTAACCAACATAGATTTAAAGTGTTACTATGGCAATAACCCTCATTTTTAATTATTGTGTCAGTAGAATCGACTAAAAAATTAGTGGAGATTCTTTTGACGCCCTCACTTTAGTCTTGGTACCGAGCGCCATACATCAGACGGCATTCTCCTTTGTATTTGTATTAACTACCAATCTATCTCTACACTACACAAAGGTTATCAACTATTCTTGAAATAAAGTTATTATTAGAACAATATTCAGTCCAGCAGTGGGCTGTGATGATGATGAAATTTATTATACCTGTATTAACTATTCTAATAGCCGAACAGAATTTTAAAATTAGGTATATTGAATTACCAATGCTCGTAATAATATATATTTTTTGCGATGCTTAAAGAAGGCAACTAAGTTCTTTAACTACATATCGTTTAGCATAACGACATTCCCTACACTTCAACATCATCATCTTCATTTATTTAAGAGCTGCGCTCTTGTCGGCGCAACTAATGCAGCTCTTTCCATTTGCCTCTCTCCAAAGCAGCCTCCTTTACGGCATGACATCTACTTTCTCTTTAATATGGCTCATATAATTTATCCTTGGTCTTCCCCTTCCTCTCTTTCCTTCTACTTTTCCCTTTACGATGTTGCGTATAAAGTTGTCATGTCGTATGAGGTGTCCAAACATCTTTTCTCTTCTGTTTTCTATATTTTTTAACATAAGTCTATCTTCGGCGACTCTACTTAAAACTTCAAATAGTGACCAAACTTTTTCTAAAATGTTTATCTTTGTGTCTACATAGGTATTCGTACGTTAATCTTTATTTTTGCCTCCCCTCTCAACTGTGCTGAACTTCTCTGGTCTGCTGCCGACGTGGGGAAAGGGTAGTACTATCCCAATCCGCTTGCGCTGGTTTCTTCTGTTCTGAACTCTTCGTCTGTGCCGCAGGAGGGTAGTACTGTCCCACCACTAACCAGAAGAGGAGGAGAACAGATCACCTCCTTCTCTTCTGGGATTCCTGGACTGGACGTGGAGCACCGTTCTTTCCGTGGCCCTTCTGATCTTCAATAAGACACGAGGGGCTGTGGAGTGACCTATCTGCCTGGACTTGGCACGGTGTGGATGACTCCACGTTTAATTGCTCTACACTGAACTGGTTCGCACGGGAGAAGTACCTCCACCCGCATTAAACTCTACTCCCCACACTTAGTTATGCAATAAATCTATAATCTTAACTTTTGAAACTAAACTACTACTGTGGCTGTGAACATAATTTTTAATATCAACAGGACATTTACCATGATTTGAGCGTTCTATTGTTTCCCGATATTTCAACGTCAACTGAGCCGAAATATCTGAACACATTAGAACTTTGAGAACCATTTTTTCGTCTTGAACAACAATTTTGTCATATTTATTTTATTTTATGGTATTTTCTGATTTATGTCGTTTATTATTAATTGTATCTAAACTGTTATACGTTAGTAATAATACACGAGTGTAGTGAAATAGATTAAAAAGGATTTGGACTGGAATTCTCTGATGAAGAAACATTGTTCACCAATAGTTTTTTGGTTATAGTCACCATTGCTAGAACAGAAAACAAGACCTGACTGAAGACTGAACAACTGGACTCATAAATCGTACTACGTTGCCTCATATAGTTTTGAACAATAATTATACGTGTCATTGCCGGAATTGTGAGAACTATCTCAGAAGCCATTAAATAAAGAAGTGAAGTGAAGTCACATTAGAACTCACAAATCATGATAAGGTAAGGGAAGAGCTGGCCCATAATCAAAACAGGACCGTGCGAGTTAACTCGCCCACCGCCGGTGACGTCAATGATGACGTGCGAAACCAATTAGTAAGGTTTCTTTGTAATTAAAATCTGTACATCCTATAGAAATATAGAAACCGGCTTTAGAATGGGCAAATTAGGGCCTTTAAGATAACACCATATATGACCGTGTAACTTGCTTTATAGCTTGACCACAGCTGTCCTTACATTTATTGAGGTTTCTACAAACTCTATTAGCTGGAGACTTTGCAATAATATTCCTGTAAAATATAGATATACCTCTATAATATGTATAAATTTCAGGTTTCTCACTTCGCAAACTTCGGAGTTGGGAGAGGGGGGGTATGGTCATTTTTCAAATCAAGCCTTTTCATTTGATACCTCACTCGACCATCAACCCCCCCACCCCTTTTATTTTTCAACCTTTTAATTTTGGTAGATTTCTAAAAAACTGTTTTAGGTGGAAACTTCGCTATAATTTTCATGTAAAATATAGATATACTTAAATAATAAGTATAAATTTCAGGTTTCTCACTCTCAGGGTTATATGGTCATTTTTGGACAGTTTTGATCATAAAATGAAAAACTGCTTTAAACTGGGCTAATGGACCCCTTTCATATGAAATGCCACTTGACCTATTGGCAGCAGTTTGAAATTTTGTCGTTTTTAATTTGGACCTTTTAGGGATGAAAATGTTTTTTTTTATGGCAATGTTATTCAGTCAGTGCATTTTAAATCTACACCAAATTTCAAGTCGGTAGCTTATAGTTCCTGAAATAATCAGCTGTGACAGACGGACGGATGGACGGACAAAGCGGCACCGTAAGGGCGCTTGTGCACCACAAGGAATTTTCATGTCCGGCATCCCGGTTTTTTACGGTCCGATATGCCAGACCATACATTTTCTACCGTATATAGTATACCGTGTATAGTATAGTATAGTATATTTCGACCATATAGTATAGTAGCTTGTGCACTAGCCGTAATTTTACCGTCCCACATTTTACTATTCTCCATTCCGGTCCGTTTTTCCGGTGTGAGATGTCAGCAATGAAAAATCATGGCCGGGCAGGGCGGGCGCGGGGGAGGGGGGCGTGTAGTAACAGTGTCTCCAACTACACAGTAATTATGGTAGAACTATCGTAATTCTTACTTATCAAAACCTGCGCGTCATTGCCTCCTTCCGTCGCCTTTCCAACGATTCAATTTCGATATTCGTTTTGCGTCTTAGTTATACATTTAAACGCGGATTTTCGAAAAATGTATTCGTCTGTCGTGATGATGATGATGATGATGATGAAATAACGGAATTACATAAATGAATCCTATTTTAACCAGCAGTACTAACTAGGGTGTATGGGTTTCGGAACTCCAGCCAACCTCTTCTGCCCGGGCTGCACCCTGCTATCTAATAAACAACGCTCTGGCCGCCAGCTAATTTTCAGCAAAGCACAGCTTATAACATCGCCACTGCTAAATTTCCTGACCGCTGACGGGCAGCAGCGTCGGCAGTGCGAGAGGCTATGCCCTGCAATCCCCATCATGCATGCCTAGCGTGTGGATTATGGGCATATCCCCCTTATTATAGGGAATGCCTTTGTCCAGCAGTGGACTGAATGGGCTGATTTTGTTGTTTTAGGTAAAGAAAAGAACATAGGCCTTACCTTTCATCCAGAAAGAAGTATTGCGAGAAAACCTACGGGCAAAAGCTTGCATGTTATATTATATAGTAATAAGGAGATCAGGTTCTGATGATGAAGCAGGAAAGTGTAATTAGAATTTTTGAGGTGTTTTTAGACCCTAGGATCGGATCTTTTTCTGTTTGACTGCCGGCAACACTGTGCTGGACAGTAAAATTCCTTGTAGTGCACAAGCACACTAAGGGTTCGTTTGACCGGTTCGGTAACTTCACCCTAATGAACCTAAAAATAATTAGCGACATTGCTGATCTAAATATTTTCAGTGACAAGATATAACCAAAGATATTTTTTTTCACTTTACATGTAGCTTCTATTCAACTAATCCGTACACTTTTTTATTTATTTATTTATGATTTATTGCACAATAAATAAAAAAGGTGGTTTAAGTATTCATCTATATTTATATTTTACCTACATTAAAAAAATACGAATATACTAAAAAGTTCAAGTGAGACTCACAACCTAAGGCTTACGCACGTCACATACAGTTGAAGGGATTTATTGAAAGTTGCTAAAATATGTTAAGACCAGCAGAGGATGAACCGGTTCCAGGATAGGTACTTCTAGAGCCAATTGTTCTTGTTCAAGGTTTTTTTTTTAGAAACATTCAATTTCTATCTCCATCGACCATAGAAATAAAGTAATTATCACAGGCCTGACAATGAAGCATAGGATAAACAGGATCCAGGATACTCATATGAGCAATGTGAAGAGTTTTTGAGTTTCTAAGAACTTTAATATTTTGGAGCCTTTGTATTTGTTTTTGCCCATTTTCGTTAAATGGCGTTACATGTCCATTATTTTCGAAAAATTGTAAAGATGCTTTTTAAAGTATAATTTAGAAGAAATTAGATTTTGCAGCATTTCTTAGTCGTCAAAACCTGTAAAGAAATTCTGTAAAAAATATCGAAATTGTGGAAGCCCGGGCTTTCGAATTTCCGCCACATTTTATACAATTTTTTTTTTACTTTTCCCTTTATTTGTGTCAGTCAGGTTCTTACGTAGTATTCTAAATTTGAGGATTCAGACGCCACTGGAAGTATCCTAGAGAGTTTTAATTTTTGCCATTTCCATACAATAAATTTATTCATCCATTGCAATTATCTTTGTTTGCATAAGTTAGTAGCATGATGTTTTCACGGCATCATTATACTCACAGACCTTTATATTCAGAATATAAGTCCATTCGTCCAGCCTTTCCAGCAAAAAAGGGCCTTGACAGATAGACAGATGAGCAACAAAGTTATCCTATAAGGGTTCCTTTTTTTATCTTGAGGTACGGAACCCTCAAAATCAGTAAAATAGACCAAACTCATCTCTTTGCTAAGGCATTACCAAATTTATATACTCGTAGAGGTGTTGTAAAGTTTTACAAGAACTCTGGCATGATGAGTTAAAAGTACTTTCTTTGAAGCAAACACGTGACGTGGCGAAAGTTGACTTTTACGGCGTCCTTTGACGGATGCCGTATAAAGTAACGGTCAACTTTTGTACTGTGCTTTGTACATTCTCTGCTAAGGATTGACTTGACCCCTGGGGACCCGGTCGCACGGCAACGTACATACTAATTGGTTGATTTGTCGTGCGAACTCACCTCTAGCAAATACTCAGTATCAGGTGTCAAAACATAACGCAGTAATAATGATAAAGTTTTATTCAAAGGGCTCTTATTCTTTAGCTTTTAAGCTATTATTCGTTTGTATTTTTATAGCGCAAATTCCACAAAGCACAATATCATAATTGCTTTGAGGGGATGTAAACGAGTTTGAGTATTTGTGTTGTGAGAGTCGTAATTAGAGCGAGGGAACTGAATCTGTCTGCTTCCATGGAAACTGAAGAGCGCGACCCTTGTGCACGGGATTTATTTATTCATTTGTATTTTGTTGTATATTCTGTTTGTAGATAACGTAGCGTAGCATAGGGTAGTGTCATAACAACGAATAAGTATGTTCTTACGCAGGGGCTTTTTCTCATTAGCGCTTTATAAGGTACTTACACTCAAAAATGTAATCCTGCAGATACGATCACTCGATAGGTATAAGCCTTCTAAGTACAGAGATGTTTATAAGAACCAATTACTCCTAGCTACAAAAGTAATATTTTACGGCTTCCATCAAACCTTTTTTTTAATACGTTGACTGCTGGCCGGAGGAGCAGCAAGTGCCCGTGAGCAACTGTGTTTTAAGCACTCAAAGTGTTACACCGTTTCAAACTCAAACTCTGCATATTTCTTTATTCAGTACGAACCTTGAGAAATAATTTGAATTGTATTTTTTTGGAATTTACACCAATTCGTAACGCGACAAATCAGAGAAGAATTGGTAAGAAACTCTGCTCGGATTTTTTTACGTCTTTATTACGATTGTTATTATTCATTGTTTTTGAGGGACTTGGAGACCATTTCGTCTTAAACTGTTTTGTCATCAGATATGTTAAAATTAAATTTTAGATCTATTACACGTTCAACAAATTTTAATAATTTATTGACAGATGCGTACTTACACATCGCCCTTAACAGTTTTACAGTGAGTTTATCTTAATGTTATTTCTAGTTTTAACATTATCGCTATAATTCTCTAACTTATTGATATTCTTTTGGCCATACTTATATTAAGTTTTCAAGAATGTATTGACGCTGAACACACATCATTTATTTCTTTAGTTTAAACTTAGTTCGGAGTGATATTCTGGAGTCCGTATTATATAGTATAAATTGCACGAACGGCCCTCATCTGCAGCAAAAACATGGTGTGGATATCTGCAGCATTGCCACAAAACAAAATACCTTTGTTGATCCTTAAGTTGTGGATCCCTTTGACTGCGTAGTGCGTATGCTGCAGAACTGAGTTTGTCGACATACCTATGATCGCCCTATTGAAGCTTATTATCGAAGCTTATAGCTAAAAATACAGTAGTATCCAAAAGATAGATTTAAATCTTAAAGCCTATAGCATCTTATATTTTAACGTTAGGTTGAACTACACAATAATTTTAATAATACATAACAATTGGCAACGTAAAAATACATTTTGTTTTAGTTCTGTTTAGTAATAAATTATTTGCATCGAACCGAAGATCGAACCAGTTATAAATAATTATAATCAGAGTTATTATCAAAATTGGTCTGCCGTCGCTTTAATTTAAATCAAAGAAACGTGTTTGAGGAAACAATAAAATTTTGTTTCACACAAGTTGAGGTAGGTCATTAATGTAAATTAAAAACATGAATGTTTCAAGTATTGCACCTTGAAGTACTGCCATCTTTACCACATACCACGTAGAACACTTTCTATTTACGTCGACTCTTTCTATTCTGTTAGATAGATAGGAAGTGAGAAAGGCCATACCCCTGACACCATAGTGATGCAGTTTTTCTGATCAAATATTTCATGGTGTACGCAGTCAAAACAAATCTCATAAGATGTCTAATAGTAATAATATATATCAATGCCTTTAGGCATCATATGAGACAGAGATAATGCTCTACGAAGCCGAAATTAGCCGATCGTCTCCAAATAATGTATAGGCTATACATTCTTTAGAGACGATCGGCTACTACTGTATATCACATTTCGTTAAATTTTAATTCAGTAATGAATCCGCAATCGTGGGAGAAGAATTTAAGAAACTTATGATGGAGACTGGTATATCTGTAAAATAAGCTTCGAATGCTTTGGCAACATCACCTTCTTTTTTACTTATTCAACTAACGTGAATATGCATATTTTTAAATCCCATTTTTCATATTTATGTATTTGTAAGACCAACGGCTTACCCAGATACATACGAATTATAAGTACTAACTTCTAAAAGAAGTGGAGAAACCAATTACGGCTCCTCACTACTCAAAACAATTTAAATATTCAAATGCGTAAGGAAACTATAAAAAAATATAAAACTTAAAAAGTGGAGACAGTATAAATATAATAAATGAAGAAGCACCTATTTCATTCACTTAATTCAAAATACAAGTGTACTAAAGTAGAATCAGAACACTGTCAATAATGTCCTAACTATAACAGCTGGTAAGAACCTAAGAATAAACCGAAGTGGTACCGTTAATTAGGTATTTAAATGTTACCTATACTCGTAATAAGCCTAAAAAAGAATACCTATTTAAAGACTGAAGAAGAGACCTATACTTATGAATCATCATCATTTATGATGACACAATTTATTTTTAATTCCTAATTGTTGTTTCACTTTTCCAGTCTCACTGTTTATTATATTCCATATTCGCTTATTTCCATATCGCTTTAATTTTATAACTACTTTTTCTAAACTTATTGACTTTAGCAGTTCGATAAACGTTTTAAAAAGAATTGAGTAATTTTTGAGTTCAATTAAAAGTTTCCATTGGTATAAGGGTGAGTCCTGATGAATGGAACAGGTATATAATGATGCTCATGATCGACTCCGTGATGGCGGATACTTACAAGGAGGAAGCCTTCCGCTTGCGCGTGGCGCTGGCAGGCACGGCGTTCTCGGTCGCGGAGCACTGCGCGTCGTTCATCTCGTAGTCGCCGCTGCAAGGACCACACCGTGCTTTATTAAGGCAACTCAATCGGCAAATAAATGAATAAAGAAATATTACGAATTGTACAAATATGCCTGGTCTGAATATATGCAACACCCGCGATTTCTCTTGTACACAACCCGATAAAAGTTCCTGACCCTTGTCTTGTTCTCAACTAGCTGACCCGGCGTACTTCATACCGCCTCAGAACCAATGATCAGAAGAACCTCTGTCACTCCCACTCCCGCTTACAGTCCCGCTCCCGTTTCCGTTTAATAATAAATACATGGAAATCAGTCAATCCGTTCTCGAGCTAACATGAGAAAAAACCGTCCCATACAAAACTCATGGAAAAAAAAAAATTTTTTCCTGAAATTTTCCGATGTTTATTAGTTTTCCGCTATTAGGTCGGACAAATCCAAAAAATCTAAAATCTTTAAAATTGTCCGTATTAAATGGTGTAACTAGCCTGACTTTAATAAATTTAATTTCAGCTAGATCCGTTCATTAGTTTCACCATAAGATACCATTACAATTCAGAACGTACCATTGATGGTACAACGGAAAAATAATCTTCCGTCTTTATAATACTGTGATCTGCCCCAAAGTAGCGTTTTAGGCCCACTGTTATTCTTATATTAAATAAATGATCTTCCTGAAGTTACTCCTCACCCTTGTAGGTACGCTTTTTGCAGACGACTTTTCTATCATTTTTATTCTGTTTTTTATAATTATACACTTGATACAAATAATACAATTAACGCGTAAATTTCATGTTAATTTAATAAAGAAAACTGTAATGATTTTTAGGAATTATGGTATAAAATTTCGAAATCTTAGAATAATCGTCTATGCCTGCCTGAGGTTAATGAAACAAAGTTTTTAGGGAGTAACTTTAGATCGGAACTGTAATTGGAAATCACATATCGACAGTGTCTGTAAAAACATAAAGAGATTTATGTATGTACTTTATAATTTACGCAAGACTGCAAATAACAATACAATTTTGACCGCATGGACCATGGATATGTAGCTTCTGTTTTAAGATATGGACTCATTTTGTGGGGAAACTCTACAGAAATTGAGAGAGCTTTTATTGGTCAAAGGAAATGTCTGTGTGTGTGTGTGTGTGTGTGTGTGTGTGTGTGTGTGTGTGTGTGTGCAATTGTTGGAGTCAAGTGTAAGCCCATATTTCCAAAATTAAAGTTGTACACACCTTGCAGAGCATCTTTGAAGCTGCTAAGTTTGTAAAGGCACACTCGGAAATATTCACAAAAACGAGCTTTAATATCCAAGATTTTTAAGAGATCCAAATAGAATAGTTTTTCTTAAAAACCGAATGTAATTCCTAATGACATAAAAAATTTACCATCAATTGAAAATTGAAAAATCAATTTGAAAAAACTTAATTCGGTTGATGAAATTTGTTTTTTTTTTATCCTTAATTTTTATAATTTTTGATGATTTATTCTAGTTTTTGATATTATTATGTTTTGTAATTTTTTCGTCTATAAATTAGCAACTAATTATTTAGGTAAGAATGAACTTAGTTAATTTTATATGTAATCTCTGTACTCTTTTTAACAAAATTTTAAGTGCCGGTAAATAAGCCCGGTACTTACTAACTTGTGTTAAGACCTATGTTACTTACACTTTTAAGTAAACACATATATAATAATAATCTTGAATATTAAAAGTATAAGAAGGTATAGGATATCCAATGCGGTCTAGTTGTCAAGTCATTATTGGGCCTGTGAGAACGGGCTGCGGGTCTCGCCGGCATCGCGGCATCCCTCGCGACTGATTGATAGATTGCAGCGCGCCGCGGGCGCGGGTTGGTGCACCGCAAAGCGGTGACGCTCATTGCCGCTCCCCATCTCAGCACTCATTAATTGCAATAAATCTCCTTGTGTACCGGCCTTCGCAAACAATTCAGCTATCTAGTACCAAAACATTTCTTTTTCTCTGATAATCAGGAAGGTGCGAAAAATAATCAAAATGAGAATCACCTGCTTTTTCGGTTAAATTAAAATGATATAAATCATAAACCTAATTTCAGTTATATGAGAAGGACTTCTTATTTCTAGCATTCACACAATATAGTAGCCTTAATCGAATCGAGGTAATAAAAATAATAACTGACAAAACAAAAAGAACCCCGGCTGTGTTTTCATTGAGCTGGACAGTTCAGGAAGCGCTCTATCATACAAAGCGCTCTAGGAATCCAAACAGGGCCTAGGGGCCTACACTGGGCCAACAGGATAACTAGGTCTCGGTGATAACTTATGGGTCGCTTCCAGTGACGGATATTTATTTCTTATTTGATCTTATTGTTGGAACTAGCTGACCCGCTTGCAACTTCATTTGCGTGTATTTTCATTCACGTTTAGCGATAGCGATTATTTTGGATAAATAAAGGATTTTTTCTTACGTAATTCCGTGTTTTTCAGTTCATTTATTAAATAAAAATAAAATAATAAATTAAAACAAAAACATGCTAAAATAAAAATAACATAAATTAAAAACAAGTAAAATAACAATGTCCATCTTTTTGGGGTGACGTTAAACCGGTCAAACGAACCCTTAATTGTCCGTCCGTTTGTCCGTCTATCACAGCTGATTATTTCAGGAACTACATAAGCTACCGACTTGAAAGGAGAATGCCGATAACCCGTGCCAATTGCGTCAAAACCAAATGTATCCCATAAAATTGCCTTTATTTTATAAATAACATTAACACTTTTTTTAGTTTTACACACAGACTCGATTAATAATCACGTAAAAAATAATTTCATTTATTTGGTTTCCGGCGCACGGCGCCATGACACTGCAACCACCCTCACTTTTAATTTTAGACAGTAGAGTCGACTGAAGACATTGGAGGTTTTTTCACTTTGTATAATCAAAGAGGTTGGATCAGAAACTTTTTTGTGGTACTACTAAACTATCTCCTATCTTTATGTATTACTAGAGTATTCTGTGGCATTGTGTAACAGTGTTTATTCTGTAAATAGATATTTTATTAGACATCATCACAATAATGAACGATAAACAATCGTTGCATCAACTGTTTGCTAATAACCGGTGACGCGAAACCAGCATAGTTTGGAAGAGGCATCCATGGCCTTTTCGTGGTTTTGATGAATGTGTTATGATCTTGGATCTTAGCTTGGATTTTACCTTCACCAGTAAGTACTAATACCTATTATAATCATGTAATTGCCTATCTACTTTCTCGTCTAGTAAATTTAGAAAAAAATATTATTATCCTACTTGTAGGAAACCAGGGGATGATTGATTGTTCACTGATTGTAATGTATGACCACACATAATTTTTTACAGAGTTTTCCCATTGTAATAGTTTTTTTTATTGGATAGGGTATAATACCTTGAAGTTGGTTATATAAAAATTTGTACCCTAAGGGTGGGAAAATTGGGGTCACTTACTGTTCACACACACTCATTTTAATACTTAATTGTGTATTACATAACAGTTAATAGCTAAAAGTAAGGAAGGCAGCTATTTTAACTAAGTCATAAAAAATGAAGCAGCGGCCCTAGCGGGAACTTTATAAAACCTTGACATCTCCATACAAAAATATAGTTAACGCAAACTTTGATGTTAGGTATTTTCTTCGCACTCAGGCCCCAGACCCAGACCAACAAACAATGCTGGCGATCGCTGCAAGCCACGATTAGGGTTTTGTGAGCGTAGCCAATACGATTTTAATTAAATTTAATTATAACAATTTGCCCGTCTTTTGCCACTCTATTTTTAAGCCAGTCTACAGCCTGTAAAAGTCAACATTGTCATTATCATTATAAGCTTAAAGAAGTTGCACTGTTCTGCACTGCAGGACATAGGCCTCCCCCAATGAGCGCAGTTGCGCCCTGTCCTCAGCAGGACATATACCTCGTAGAACAAACATTTGCGAGTTCTTCACTCGTTTTTGAATGGTGACTACGTTCTGGAAGTGTAGAGCACGATCTCAACTTGGACCGAAGATATCGTCAAGATTGCAGACAATAGATGAACGACAAAACCATTTTTCGTGGAAATCTTTGGGGATGACTTTTGTTAAGCTTCACTTCTACAGGTTATTGATGATTATGACGATATTCATAGTTCAGCATTTATAAAAAAGTTATAAGGTCTAAAGATGATACTATCTTTGCAATTCCTTTGTTTAAGTATTTTCACTCTGGCAAAGTGCCTGAGCGGTTTCCCATCTTTTTAACCGACTTCAAAAAAGGAGGTTATCAATTCGATACGTATGTATGTAATATTACTGGAATTGCAAAATATTCAAAGATGATACCATCTTTGCAATTGATTTGTTTAAGTATTTTCACTCTGACAATGTGCCTGAGCGGTTTCCCATCTTTTTTACCGACTTAAAAAAAAAGGAGGTTATCAATTCGATATGTATGTATGTAATATTACTGGACTTGCAAAATATTCGCATATGTGAAGGATCTGTTAGGGCTTCCAAAGGAATATACAAAATTTGAGATGTGTATGTATGTATATTTGTCCACGCATATCTCAGAAACTACTTATCTTATCTTGACCTTTCTTTTTAGCTTACATTTACTTCAACTTGGGGAACAGTGCAAGTTTCATGAAAATCGGTTCAGCAGTTTTCAAGATATGGGCTCAATACGTATAATTGATATAATTATTAATATGACGACCTCTGTGGCGCAGTGGGCGAAGGTCCGCCTGTGACGCAGAAGGTTGCGGGTTCGATTCCCGCTGCGGGACAAATGTTTGCATGTTCTGCGGATATTTGTCTCGGGTCTGGGTGTTTTCTATGTATGATATGTATGTATTTACAAAAAAAAAATGTATCTATGTAGTATATCAATCATGTGGTTCCCATAATACAAGCTCTGCTTAGTTTGGGGCTAAATGATGCTGTGTGATAACGTCCAGGATTATTTATTTATTATTATTATTATTAATTAAGTGTGACGGCATGGAGATACAGGCGCGGTGTCAAAGGGAAAATCTTGGTCAAATTCTAGTGCATGTAAGAACAAGACCGGTTAAGTGCGAGTTGAGTCGCCCACCACCGGTGACGTCAATGGCGTGCGATAACTATTAGTAAGGTTTCTTCGTAATTAAAATGTGTACGTCCTATAAAAAAATAAAAACCAGCTTTAAAATGGGTTAATTAGGGCCTTTCAGATAACACCATATTTGACCGTGTAACTTGCTTTATAGCTTGACCACACCTGTCATTACATTTATTGAGGTTTCTACAAAACCATATTAGCTGCAGACTTTGCTATAATTCTCAGATTTCTCAAAAACTGTTTAAGGTTGGGACTTCACTATAATTTTATGTAGAATAGAGATATTCTTCTTTAACATATATATATATATATACGTTTCAGATTTCTGGCTTTGCAAACTTCGGAGATCAAGGGGGGGTTATGGTAATTTTTTGGAAAATTTTGATCATAAAACCAAGCATCGTATGAAAAAATTAAAACTGCTTTAAACTGGGCTAATTGACCCCTTTCATATGATATGCCACTCGACCTATTGGCACCAGTTTTAAATTTTGACGTTTCTTATACTTAGACCTTTTGGGGATGAAAATAAAAAAAATATTTTTTTTACTGGCAATCTTATTCAGTCAGTTCATTTTAAATCTTTACCATATTTCAAGTAGTTCCTGAAATAATCAGCTGTGACAGACGGACGGACGGACGGACAAATAAGGGTTCGTTTGACCGGTTCGGTAACGTCACCCTAAAAATGGGATTGCGGCATAGCGCAGCCTAACAGCAGCACAGCTACATCCCCTGGCCGCAGACGGGCAGCAGCGCCGGCAGTGCGAAAAGCTGTGCTCTGCGATTCCCAACACGCATGCTCATTATGGGCATATCCTTCTTTATTAAGGGAGGCCTATGTTCAGCAGTGGACTTATATAGGCTGGTGTGGTGATGGTGGTTAAGATGGCCTTACAATTTGGAATTTCTCTCAAAACTAGATATAATATTTTTATATTGTATATGAAATTTACCAACAAAAACGTAAACAGTAGTTAAGAAGAGTTTTTTCTGGTCTGTGCCAGCCTCTATGAAATATTCTTAATTTCTTTTTGAAAACGGTTTAATTTTTTTGTCATAGATAGATAGATTGATATAAAATTCTTTATTATATATATATATACACACAGTTATATATATATATAAATACGAGGTTTTCCAGCTCCTGCACACTAGGAGCTCCTCCAGCCTTCAGAAGTTCTGAAGTAACTCCGTCGTCACTGGGGGGTTTTAAATTTTTAAGCTGTTTTAGAGCCAACACGATCTCATCTTGGCTGATTTCCGACAGCTCGTCGATGTAGTGGCGGGCTCTACAATCTGGGTTGTTACGTCGTGCATTTGGGCCATAGAAATCCTCAAACTTTGCGAATATTATCGGCATAGATACCTCGGTTCGGCCATCGTGTATTGAGAAACTATAACTAGGATATGTTTAAGACGCTGGACTGGAAAGGTATGGGCATAAACATAAACGGCGAGCACATCTCACACTTGCGATTCGTTGATGACATAGTCCTACTAGCGGAGTCGTTGGAGGAACTGCAACAAATGCTGGACGGCCTATCATCAGCCTCGCGAAAGACAGGTGAATGAATTTGGACAAGACTAAAGTCATGGTCAATGACCGAATTGATCCGAGTCCTGTCATAGTTAATGGACACCTTCTTGAAGTTGTTTGGGAGTATACTCGGGCAGATATTGCTGTTCGGTAGAAACAACTTCGAGAAAGAGGCCAAGAGGAGGATTCAGCTGGTTGAGCAGCATTCGGAAATCTACGTCGAGTCTTCTTGTCACCGCAATGTTTGAAAACGAAATTTTTTTATCTGTGCGTCCTACCCGCCATGACATACGGAGCCGAGATTTTATTATAGCAGAGATAAATTAGCCAAAAAAATTATGCTGGAACTCTAATAAGAGAATTGCTTGAATTAATCATAACCATCAAGTTGGGTAGTATGGAAAACGTGTACTTGGTTTTTTTAAATTTGAAACTTGTAAAATTGTATGAAGAATGTGATAAAAGTGAAAGAAGCAAATGGAGATCCGTGGTCTCTGCCTAGCCCTCTGGGAAATAGGCGTGACTGTATGTACTTACTATTGCGATATTTTCCTCCTGCGCGGGTCCAAGGGGTGGATCGTGGTGGCAGTAGGCAGCGTCACGTCTGCGCACGCGCCGCCCACCGATGTCACCGTCATCTCATAAGACGGCGCCGCGATCGGGTTGCTCCTAGTAATAGAGATAATACACGTTAATACAGCCCCTAGGCAAACCAAGATTAAAATCTAATACAATCTCTTCAGTGAAAAACAATACCGGTTAAGTGAAAGAAAAGTTTCCAAAATATGACCGTTTGCAGTTTGACAGCTGTCATCAAAAATAAAGATCTTTTTAACGGCTACCATTACAGCAAGTAACAGCATTTTTAAGATGAATGGTTTCTGATATAAGGGAGTTATCAATTTGACAGCCTTCATCAAAAATTAAGTTCTTGTCAATAGACGACAATAACGATGACGAAAACCAAAATGACTTTTCATTGGTTTTTCGTCATCATTTATCATTGGTCGTCGTCAACACTACGTGTATTCATTGTCAATATCCCGCGTATCAACTTATATTTAACAAACTGTAGGTATATTACACACTCAAATATCTGTTATTGGAACTGTTTTCGTAAATTTTATGACGACTTTTACACACAGTTAAAAGTTGATGTAAGACACACAGTTTAAAGATTTACAAAATATATAAATTTCAGATAAGAGATTACTGTGCATGATATAAAAAAATTAAAACTGTTTTATACTGATCAAATCAATTCTTTATTGTACACAGAAACATACTACAGAACAAAATACTTAAAAGCTATGTACAAAGGCGCGAGCTTAACCCTGAAAGAGTATAATAATAATAACCAAGCTTTTTCATTTCATACCCCACTAGATCGAGTAATCCCCCCCCCCCCTATCCCTATCTTTCTTAACATTAACTATTTAAAACAAAATAGGGCCCACCCAAAATATTTCAAAAGTTCGACCGTATATTTTTTTTACGGAAATGTTTGTAAATTCAAGTAACGTAACCTTCAAGTAGATATTTTAACAGATTGTTTTAACTGTTTGTTGTCTGTCTGTTTGTTTGTTTTAACTGTATGTCAAGTTTGACAAAATTCTCAAGATTATAGACAAAAACTAAATTTCCTCAAAACATCACATTATGCACTTTCATAATCACTCGTGTTCTGCACCCCATAACAAACACTGGTTGTTACTCTAACTTTGTTTATTAAATCGTGGTGTTAAAAATTTGTTTATGATGGCAATTACCTAGACGTCATATGGACACAGAAACTGTTACAAGAGCGGTTGTTTTGATTCAAGAGGGACGTTCACAGAGATCGGCAGCTTTAAGCTTGGGTGTGTCTCGACGTGCAATCCGAAATGTGTGGGAACGCTTTCAGGAGACAGTGTAACCAGGACACGTGGCACAGGTAGAACGCGCGCCACCACCTCCCACGAATATCGATACATACGACTTACTGCACGTCGCGAGCGCACTGTGACCGCGCGGACCTTACAAAATCCTTGCATTCAAGAAACTGACCGCTTTGGTGGGCTCTGTGTAATGGTATGGGGCCGAATCAGTTTAATGGGAAAAACTGAGCTGGTTTTCTTGAATGAAGGCAACGTGAACGCTGTCAGTTACGTCCAGCGTGTCATCCAGCCTCATGTGATCAGCGAGTTGGTCCAGATTTCATTCTAATGCTGGACAATGCTCGCTCACATACGTACCACATACCCGTACGACCCAACGTGCACTTTCTGAAGCGCACATAGACGTTTTGCCTTGGCCTGCAATGAGTCCGGACTTAAATCCGATTGAGCACGAATGGGATCAGCCCAAAAGAAGGTTGAAAGAAAATTACAGCGCCATCAACAGTGAACAGGAGCCGGTCAACGCACTAAAAATCTGTTGGGAACGGATTCCTGATCAAAACGTGACCCACCTCATAGCATGCCAAACAGGCTCAGAGAATGTGCAAGGAACAGAGGAGGACCTACACGTTATAAACAACAACATTTTAGAACACCCGCAACCCTGTAACGACATTTTAACGAATGTGTATGCAACAAAAGTAAATTCAGTGATTTTTGTTTCATAAGGAAATTTTTCAATTATAACTTTGTTCTTTGTCGTTCTTGAACTTATAAACACTTTAATAAACTTAATTTTTGAAAAAAAAGTACGTAAAATTTATAATTTTTTTTTTTGCGGAAAATCTTGGTATGCCCTAATTTGTTTTGAGTAGTTTATATATTGTTTCAGGTTTCTCGTTTTGCAAATTTCGGAGCCGTGAACCGTATTAAAAAACCATAATTGGTGACCTGTTGGCACCAGCTTGAAAATTTGTAATTTCTTATTATGGACCCTTTGGGGATGAAAACGAAAATATATTTTTTACGGGCTTTATTCAGTTAGTGCATTTTAAATCTATACCAAATTTCAAGTCGGTAGCTTTTGTAGTTCCTGAAATAAGTCTTTTATTTCAGAAAACGATAAAATATAGCATAATAGTTTAATAACAACAATACAAACGGAAATGTTTATTGTAAAACATCTAGTAATCAGGTAATCGTCACCATTAATAAAAACCAATGTTATGTATGACTCAATGTTAAAAACATATTGTATTGTTAAAAACTAATATTTAATTTACAAGACACCACTACAAAAGGCTTATTGATGGCTTGTGATGGCGTGACAGACGGACGGACGGACAAAGGGTTTGTTTGACCGGTTCGGTAACGTCACCATAAAACGGCTTTCCCTTTAACATACTACATCATATTAAGATAACATATACGTTTTTATGGTCGCGACGCTAAGCGACTGGCTAACAGGATATGAAATTATCTCTCTTCCAGAAGTTTACTAAGACTACTCTTCTAGGTGTTAGAGATCCATCATCCATCTAGAGCAGGTAGGTACTACACATGTAGGTGTTGAATAGTACCTGTCGCTCAAATCAACAGATGAATCGGTGGTCTGCAATTAAGGATGGCCTCAAGATTAACCACTATACTAATTTTATTGCTAACGTTGACCTTGCGTTTACGTATAAATTGTTGGTTGCGGTAAGCATTACAGTAGGTGAACATCAACCATAACTTGAAAACATTCATGAATTACAACCTATCTACCTCTTATGAAATTCATAGATTTATTCTTCAGTTGGTCGTGGTAATAGAAGTGCTTTCAAAAGGGGACAGTATTCTAACCTCGATAGAACAGCGAGATCTATGAATTTACTATCACGATAAATAAAATGATGGCTCTCTACGCTGCTAAATGAGGATGATCCCACTCATTTAGCAGCTAGAGAGCCATTATTAATTACCGAGGAAAGTGAGGCAGATTGTGCTAGACTCTAGCCAGACTTGACTAATAAGAGGAGACGAAAGACTTGTGGTTGCAGAACTCTTGACCTTGGTTTCCACTGCTATCATATTGATTTCTAAACAGTTAACGAACTACACATTATCATATTTACCAGTAGCACGATAAATTTCCACTGTGATATCTTCACAACTCGCTACGTCAATGCATAGTATTACAACGTTGCATTATCATCATCACGCATTGCATTGGCTTGCTAACATCAGCACATACGTACACACCAACTCGTTGCTATGAGAACATGAGGTTTTCCGCATAATCATAGTCTGGTAGTGTTCATTTCTAGAATCTATATACTTAATATTATTGCATTACTGACTGGCTGACGTACTGAGAGCTAAGTAAAAACCTCTATTTATAAGAGGTCACAGCGTTTTACTAGTTTTCCCATAAATGATTTGAATAACTTTGTCGTATGAAAACTACGCAATTGTCCATCGGGACAAAACTATTGAGATTTTCAATCAGAAAACAGTCAAGAGTCGGCAAAGTTTTCAATCAATCACATATAACTAAAAGGTACGATTCAGAGTATATTATTAGAGTACTCATATAATGTTAGTTAGAGTAGGTACCACCTACCTAAATATGAGCGAGGCGACGTTCTCGGTGCCGGCGTCATCCATGTACACTCGTGAGATGGCTAGTACAGACAGCGCGCCGCACGTCGAGCGCTACGAGCGCAGCCCTGCCATTGGCAGCGAGCTAGCTGCTCAGTCGTTGGACTGAACTATGCTTGCCAACTTATAAAGATTTGGCGAAATCTAGCCATTTTTACGAACTTGGTCATATCCCCCATAATAATTCATCAAGTAACGATTTTACTATTTTCTTTTGCTTGAACTAAAAAATATTGAGGGGAGAATCGCGAGGAAGTGATGCGTATGCAAAATATCTAACGCATTGTATAGAAGAATGACATAAGCACCTGTACTCTATGTACGTTTCTAAGCCTGTGGGAACGATATAGTGCATTAAGTAATTTCATACGGTCACAATGGGGGCTCATGCCATAATATGTAATTGGTTATTATTGCAGCGATATTAGGACCAAAATCAGATTCAGAATCATCTGGACGGAGATTAATAAATAAGTCGGTCGTTTAATCTAAGTGGAATGAGCCAACGTATAATAAGTGTACAAAGGGCAAGAAGAAAGACTTCAAGGTTAACAAGTAGGATTCTGGTTTTACAAGTATTTTTTTCTAATATGAATTTTGCATTGATTGTTTATACAGGTAGTAGTGTTAATTATTTATTTTAGAGAAACTACAAACGTAAAGTGAAGTGTTTTAAACGTCAAACTAAATTCATAGATTTGGCAGTAATAAAACTAAACGCTTTCGGTAACAAAAAATAACAACAATACCTGCTTAAATACATTAGAGTTTTTGTGTTTCTTTTTTAGTCCTTTTAAGCATTCATAAGACAGTTTAAAACTCAAAATTTTCTCTTTTGATTAACAAAGTTTTTCGACGGAAGGAGAGATGCTCTTTTTAATCACATTATTGTCAAACCTGAACGACTTTCAGTTTAAAATGGTACTGATTTCTTTTGTTTCGACACTTGAGGTGCGGCGCTATGGCAGGTTCAGTTCAAGAGCAAGGACGGCATTACCGCAGTTACGCAATGCGCTAGTACCTACATTCCTATACCTATATAGCAAACAAGTACTCGCAGATATGCGCGTATGCCGTAATCGCTCGCAATACACTACAGAACAAGTATTAGGTAATTCCAATAAACTTGCACTCACTTCAAATAGTGTGTTCTCATCCTAACCAAACCTATTTTCCTACAATATTGTCGTTGTAGCCGTCTTTCAGTAATATTCACTAAGAACCATCTATTTTAATTTTCAATGTACAAAAAAGCTTAACAGACAACCACGTGCAGGCTAGAAGAGACGACGGAAGAAGTGCAGTTACAGAGTGGTGGCTCAGAGATGCTCGACGGCCAAGAGGCCGACCACCCGTCCTATGATCAAACGACATCGTGGACGTAGCTGGGAATCTGCGGATGAAGCTTTCAAGGGGCCAAAAGGAGTGGCGTTATAAAGAGGAGGTATATGTAACAGTGGGTGTTAATGGGCTAAATGATGATGATGACGGAAATTGAAAGTTCTGAATTTAGAATTTTATTTTCTAAGTTTCTTGAATCGAAACGACTAACAAAAATTTGTGTTCTATACTTTTATCTATATATCTTATATCTTTATTACTGCTTAGATCCTCTGCAATAGACGCATAGGCCGATGATGATGATGATGATGATGTTACTTTTATCTAGGTTATCTAATAAGGGTAATATTTCTAGAAGGATTTTAATCTTTTCATTGACCCTATATCGATTGGTAAGATAAAAACGTGGATACCCATACCAACATTTAAAGATAATATCGATTCCCATTTAGGTGAATTTAAAAATATCTGTGGATTTATTTTTGCATATATCAGAAATAAAAAATATAGGCTAGCTAAAATGAAATTAAAAAGATATCACAATACATTTTCATATTTCCGGAAATTTCCCTCCACGGGGCATACAGATAAATTAGTTATCGCTCGTAATTATTGGTCCAATTCAATTCCAAATACATAATTGCTTGGAATTGAGTATTTGGAATATGCCATTGTACTGTACATGTACCGGCTTAAAATAAATAATAGAATTCAAATAAGTCAAATAATGTATTCTGTATTTCTCCATTATGAAACATACAATTGTAATGTGTATGAACGCCATTGTTATTCATGAAATATCATTATTATGCTATTATACCTACCCACTCATATTTAATGTTAAATATATTAATTATTACTGAAATAATTAATATTTTAAGTTTAACGCCTACGTAATATGAAATATTAAAATAATTGTATAATGGTACTCATAATCTTTTTAACTATTACATAATTGTATCAATAATACGATAAATACCAACGTTACAAAATGATCATCCTAAGATGTATATCCAAAGGTGCGCATATTGACGAGCTTGGAGCCTGGATCCGCCGCGCCGGGCACCAAGCACCAGTTACGATTACATTATTACGTTACAGGCGATGTTACGAACGACTCTCCAAACACAAACACAATGCCCCATAATTGAAGACATCCAAAAAGTTCGTTGCTCAGCGTTTGCTGCGGCAAACTTGAAGTCTTATTATATCAAACTCTTCGACATTATAATAGAATCTGTTCATAATGTAAGGATCTGGGAAGGATCCTTTCCATGCATGAAAAATACAATATAACAAAATATAAACTAAACATTTCTGAGCTTGGATAAAAATGAGATACGAACAGATGTTTCGGTATAAATCTTATTCAAATTTTATTATATCTACATGATTCAATCCAAATTATCCGCGTTCTAGAAGTATACAGACCATTATAGAGTTCTAGACGTCATAAAAGTATTCTAATATACACAACAATCTTAAAAAATAATTGTATGCAATGTTACATCTATACAATAAGTCGGTGGCTATTACATGTAATAGTTTTGTTTGTTATAAAACGACGGATTCATTTTAAGGACGTGGCAATAATATCAGACCATGAACAAATACGTGTAGAAAAAAATTATGTTTCGTAATCGAAGATCCATCGAAACACATCTAGTAGTTAGTTTTACAGTTTAGGTAGGTTGTATGAATGTGAGGTTTCTTGACCTCGTCTTGTGCAGTTCGTGATCCACGTGCATGCAGTGCAGAGTGCACTCGTTCTAGATAAGTGAATTCAACATCATGCATTTGATTAATTGCTTTATATACTTACCTTTTATTTGTCATTAAATATTATAAGTAGTACCTCTAAAATTGGATTCGATTCACTCTTAAAAACTTGTTTGAACCATGCTAGTGTTCTTACTTCATGTTAAAAAACGCAAAATTACGGAAACATAAATTTGTCTGATATTATAAAGGCGAAAGTTTATGCAAAAGTGGAGATGTCTGTTTGTTACTCTTATGTACAATTCACATGTACCCCAGCGCGTCGGAGCGCGTCGGATAACATTTTATAACATGTTAAAGTAAATTGAAACATCCACAAAGCAGTTAAGATCCTTATTTGCAGGCAATTTACGCATCTGTTACTACTTTATCTACTTACGGATCTATAAGTGTGAATCGTACCTAACATGCCAAAACTACTGAACGAAATGACCTGGAATCATGCTCATAAATATGTAGTTCTAGATCATGAATAACATAAAAATACAGGTAAGATGGGCTTCTTATATCCGGGTAGCAAACAAGCCAAGCCGCGGACCTGTTAACGTACCTGATACCTAACCTACTTAGTGGAATTTTATCAAGTACCGCAATAACTTTGTAACAATAACGCTAATACTGCGCTGGAATATATTTTTTCCTTCTGCCTTGCCTATCCCATAATAAAGGCACAGATATACTCTTAGGTAAGGACATAGTTAAATGTCCTCGTATGATGCAGTTTATGAGCAATCGTTCGATAAGCGCGCTCTATGACACAAGTTGAGTCACCGACCACTGCCACTAGTATTATGAAATCTCTTTATGTATTACTAAAATTTACATTATAATTAGTATATACAGGACAGGGCGCTATGGCGCTCATTAGAGGAGGCCTATGTTTAGTTGTGCTGCTATAGGCTGATGTTGATGGTGATCATATACTAAAATAAAACTTGAAAGTAACTTTGTCTGCTAAGTGTGTATAAACCTTCACGAGTTAACAGCTGAAGCGATTGATTTCGTTTTGGATTATTAAGCCTATTGGGAAGAAATAGGCCACATTTGTATTAAGAACATTCATTCATGTCATTATTATTAGCAATCTTTTTAATAGGGAATGAAAAATGTACGGAAGTGAAACCACGCGGGTTCAGTGAGTGAGCTGAGTACCTACTACATGAGTATGTCGTCATCATCATCATCATCGGCCTATTGCAGTCCACTGTTGGACATAGGACTCTCCTAATGAGCGCTATTGTGCCTTGTAAATCGTCACTCCACCTGACCGGAGGAAATTCTCACTACGTTAGACGAGCCGCGGCCTCCACTCAAGAACCTAATATGTAATCAATGTATATGTGACCAATTATTTAAATGTCGAATCACAAGGGTTCTTAAGACTAGTAACTCTCAGCAAAAGAAAATATTTAAATTGTAACTGTGTGCTAAAGTATTTATATGCGAACTTGTTTTGTAAATGTAAAATTGAACCTGAACTTGTCTGAATGGATTAGAAAACTTGCTTTACAAACTCGCAAGCAGAAATGTGTTTACTCAGATTTTGTATGAATACGCAAAGCGAGTCCGATGTGCCGTTTCAACGAAGTTTCATCCTTTACACGAGTACTCTCATTTAGATAAGTAGTTCACTAGCAAACTTAGTAAATGTAAGTATTTTCTTGAAGATATTAAGTAATAAACTAATATACTAAAAAATTTAATCATTGTAAGCGATTATACGAGTAGTATTAAATAAATCACACTAACAATAGACAATAGACAAAGATTTATTTACCACTTGATTCACTAACGTGATTTGCGTTTTGGAGACGGAAAGACAAACAGCATTAGCTCATAAGTATTCTTCTCGTGATTATCAAATAAAACAGTACCGTTCGGAAAATAATAACTCGTAATATTAAATTTCATTTACGCAGATAATATCATCCAAACTTTAAAAGGGGATAGGATTTGCATGTCGCTGACGGTTACGTAGCAACGAAAAGAACAGGTGAGGGGTAGATCAGCAGTGCTCCTGACAACATAATCAATTTGTTCACATCGAACAGATTCAAACAGTGGGAGCGGGGGCGGGGGCGGAGGGCAGCGGAGGGCGGCCGCCGGACAGGGGTCTGCGACGCGTGCCCATGCCGTGTCCGTACAAGGCAGCCATGCATACGGTGCGTTTGGCACAATAAAATTACTTACTAGCTTCCGCCCGCGACAACCCCTCGTGTTTAGATATGTTTCCCACTTTCGGAATTAATATTATTTGAAGAAAGGTATCTTATGTGCTTTTCTGTGCCCCTGACAATGTGTATGCGAAATTTTATGATGATTCGTTTTAGTAATTAAAGCGTCACAAACAGATATGCTCACTTTCGATTTTATAATATAAGTTAGGAAGTAACGGTTGGGATTGCCCTGTACCCGACCTTACCATATATCTGTCAGAGCCAGAGCATATTTACGAAAAAAATACAACGTGATGAAGGCAGATAGTTTAAGAGAGTTGCCGGTGGCCATTCGTGTCAAGTGTCGCAATCCCGCCGAGCTGGGATCAAAATACAATAATAAGCGGGCTCGCTACGGCCAGAGGCGCTTTTACAGCTTCCTGCAAGGGCGACTGAAGGACGACTAAAGGACGGTCCACTTCCCAACGCGCGACAAACCACATTGGATGCTTTGTTTCTAACTGACGCTGTCGGCGCTGCCGCTGCACCAGATAAAATTCCGTGGCTCTCTACTAGGTTTCTGCTCTATTGCTGGATAAATGTAATGGAAGCCTATCATTGATATTGTAACAGTTTGTACCGTCTCACTAGGCGTATGCGGAAGTGGAAGAAGATGACCTTACACTTCACAGTATATGTATTCACGTGTATAGTAGTATGTGCAGTAGGCGAGCCAGCGCGATAACATTTGCTTGTTATTATTATTCATCCCTATTAAAGCATAGCCATGGCGAGTGACGATCAAAGGTAGCCGCGGGACAACGTTTAATCCTCAACCCCTCAAACAGAGGGTTAATGTAATGTACGGTAAAATTCGAACAGCTGAAGTTCAAGGTTATTGTAATCGTTGTCTACTTTTCGTAAATACTTTATAAATAAACAACAAACAATTTGTACCATTTAAATTAAAAGTATCATCATCATCATCATCATCATCAGCCTATAGCAGTTCCCTGCTGGACAAAGGCCTCCCCTAATGAGCGCCATTGGGCCCTGTCCTGAGCTCGACACATCCAGCTACTACCACCAGCCTTTCGCAGATCGTCACCCCACCTGGCCGGAGGGCGTCCTACACTACGTTTGCCGAGCCGCGGTCTCCACTCGAGAACTCGTTTACCCTAACGGTTATCGGTTCTTCGGCAGATATGGCCCGCCCACTGCCACTTCAGCTTGCTAATTCTCTGAGCTATGTCGACAACTTTAGTTCTATGTCGGATAAACTCGTTACGGATTTTATCCTTCAGAGAATCCTCGAGCATAGCTCGTTCCATAGCTCGCTGAGCGACTTTAAACTGGTGAACCAGCCGTACTGTGAGTGTCCACGTTTCGGCTCCGTGTGTCATGACGGGTAGGACGCACTAATTAAAAACTTTCGTTTTCAAACATTGCGGTATGGGTGACGAGAAAACTCGACGTAGTTTTCCAAATGCTGCCCAACCCAGCTAAATCCTCCTCTTGGCCTCCTTCTCGAAGTTGTTTCTACCCAACTGCAATATCTGCCCGAGGTATGTATACTCCGAAACAACTTCAAGAAGGTGTCCATTAACGACGACAGGACTCGGATCAATTCGGTCATTGACTATAACGGTCTTGTCCAAATTCAAAATTAAATTAAAAATAATAATATCTTTATAATTAATTATCTGCATTGGGTTCACCGCGTCACCGCGATGGGGATTTCATGTTTTTTTTAATTTTCACATTCTACGCCGTAGACATGCTACGGCGTAGCAATGGGGATTCATTTGTTTCACTAGTTAAAGTACTGTGAACAAGTTCAAGGCAATCCGCGCCTTGCAAGTAATGGGATTAGATTTTGTCTGGTTTCGTCTGACCTACAACTGTAGCATTACAATGAATTTTTTCAAGGTTGGAATTAGTAGTCAATTGCTATCTTATTCTGTGATCTAAAACGTTTGCTTTAATTAGGCTTGTATCTCGTGAACTGTAACGGCATCTAGCAGCAGCATCGACATGATTTTTTTTTTAATTTTTAGGGTTCTGTACCTATAGGGTACTTCCCGTTGACCTAGAATCATGAAATTTGGCATGAAGCAATGTTTATAGCAAAAGTGAAAACAATTTTTAATACTTAAAAGTCCCCTGCGCTGCGCGAGTTATTAGGGGAGGCCTATGTCCAGCGGTGGACTGCTATAGGCTGATGATGGTGATGAACCGGAGGCCTTCAGACGGCCAAAAATGTGACATCAGAGTTTGCTACCAGCTTATAAGAAGAAGAAGACAGGCACATCAGTCAGTGATTCAAATAATACAAGCTCTGCCGCGTAGTCTGCGTAGTTTCTACATGATATGTGATAAACTCAAACTCAAAATTCATTTATTCAGTAGGAACTGTATAGTACACTTTGAAACGTATTTTTTTTTAATTTACCACCAATTTGTTACGCGACCAAACAGAGACAAATTGGCATGAAACTCTGCTTGGCTTATATTTTTTTAACGTCATTGTTCTTAATAACTATTACATTATTTTGATGGAGTTGGAGGCAGTTTCATCCCAAGCTTTTTTGTCATCTAAATAATCAGATATTTTATAATAAGCTTTATTACAGAGATTACGTTAAACAACATTTTCGAATTTATTTACAGATAGATTAATCACGTCATTTGGGATTTTGTTAAAAAATCGTACACACATCCCTTTAAAAGATTGACTAACTTTATAGAGCTTTACAGTAGGAACAGCTAGTTTATCTTTATTTCTAGTGTTAACATTATGATAGTCGCAATTTTTCTTGAACACGTTAATATGTTTTCGGACATACATTAAGTTTTCATATATATATTGACACGGCACTGTCATAACATTTATTTCTTTAAACTTAGTTCTAAGTGATTCCCTGGGGCCCATATTATATATT
Organism: Horisme vitalbata; assembly: GCA_951804965.1. NCBI lineage: Eukaryota > Metazoa > Arthropoda > Insecta > Lepidoptera > Geometridae > Horisme > Horisme vitalbata. The sequence goes on along the minus strand of OX638089.1, from coordinate 30,465,261 downwards.
ATATATATGATAGTTTCCATCATTATTGATTATTGTTTTAATAACTTGCTGATAATGTGTTGAAGAACTATGAGACTAGGTACACTTTTGAAATAAAATCGATGGGCGCGCCGGAATAAAATAGCAATTACCTGGTAATATACACCGTACCGGAGTGATACGTCAGTACTCGTAATGTAGTCGCAGTACGGGCTGAATGTTTATCGAACGGACAAGAGTTCTTAATCTAACGTACTCAATTTCTAATTTTAAAAACTCAGTTCCTCGGTACGCGGTACCTACGTACTAGTACGGTGCGTGGTCATTTATTCAAAAAACTTTTAATATCCTACTTTTATAAATATACAGGGTGTTTCGTGCATCATGTGAATAATGGAAATGGCCAATTGAAGGGGTCATCTGCTAATCTTTCAGACCCCTTAACATCTCTCATGCCCTGTGGTTTTTTATATTTGGTAAAAATGCATTTTTTTTATTTCAAGTTAAACCCACGAAAATATAGAGATACGAGACAGATTTTACTTTGTAAGAGTGAAATAACAGATTTAATTTGTTCTTTTATATTTAAGTGTAGTTGCAAATAAAAAAAATCCTATTCTTATTTTTATTCTTAATAGGTTTTTCGGGTATAATTTAAGCAAATATATTTTTTAAATCATAATTTTGAATATTAGCCATGTAATTCGATTCTTGATTCACAATTTTAGCGAATTCACAAAGTTGTTATTGTATATTGTATGGCATATGATGGCACATCATTAGCAAAAGGATAGACTAGATAATGTTTGAGGGAGCTGGGAGATCCCGGTCGCTTTTGGTTTTTTTATTTGTAGCTGTAACATGTAAAGCTTTAATTAAGGTTTTACATAATTCCGAATCTGTTAGTAAATTTAAAAAAAACTAGATGACTCAAGTCATTATTTTTTTATTTAAAAGTACTCTAAAACAATACACATGTAAATAAAATTAAAATTCAGAGTCTACGCCATTATACTTTTTTTTTATTTGTATTTGAATGTAAAATTTGGGTCTTTTTAAAAAAACAATAAAAAGTCGATAAAAAAAATACACAAGGCATGAGAAGTGTTAAGGGGTCCGCAAGGATAGCAGATGACCCCTTCAGTCTACAATTTCCATTTGGCACACGACGCACAAAACACCCTGTATAACAGCACAAACCTTGCATAAATAAAACCGCCTATAACGGACTATGGCATGCGCTCTGCCCTGAGGTGCTAGCAAGTTATAGAAGTCAGGGTCATTTTCAGGTTAAAATATTTTTACAGTAGAGTTTATATTGTACTTATTATGAAAAAAAAGATAAATGTTGACTCGCGTAAGGCTAGGACCACCAAACTGATACATCGGCAACTCAAGGGGTTGCTTAATTAGTGACAAGTAAGAACCGTAATAAGGGTTATTCGTTGCGCTCGAAACCTAAATAACCGCAACAGGAAAGCCTCGCCCTCGCTACAGAATGCATGGTGTTCTGTTTCAGCTATTGTGCAAATCAAGCGTAACATAAGCTTACTGTTATCGCATGAAATGCTTTGTTTGCTAATGAAGTGACTTGGGCGGATCGAGCGGTGGGCGGGCGACGGGCGGGGCTCGTTGCCGCCTACTAAACACCCAAGCGTTTTTCTTTAGAAAGTTTGTAAGTATCTCAATCAATTTACTCAGGGACAAAAACTGGGTCAAGCCAACCTTGGCCTCGAACACAATACACTTTGGACTCGTCATAGCTCTGTCAATGTCACAGAATTATTAATAGTATCTAATCGGCATTAACTTCTGGTATATGACGATAGTGTTAAATAAAATTTTACGCATCTTTGTTTGTTGGTACGGGCTACAGGTGAAGCACGACACGAGAATGAATGTAGCGATTACTCCATATTCTAACTATTACGGAGTGATCGCGTCTCCGAGCTAATCGAATCTCCAATTTCGCCAGGTTCATGCTTATTACCAAAATAGAAAATGTATTGTATGAATCCGTATCCGAAATATTGGAGCACACCGCTGCGGCTTCGGCGGCGGCATCGATCGCCCTGTACAATACACTAATTAATTTAACAATATAACAATTACCTGCTCACCTCCCGCCCTCTCGCCCGCACTTACCACCTGCTATTTATTTGATAACTTCGTGCACGAAATTTTCTGCAAACTATAAAAATAACTGACAATAAGGATGGCGACTGAAGACAATTTTGTCTTTTGCTGATTAAAAATATGACATAGATAGTGCGTTGACGTTCTGCGTGACGTCACGGCTTAGTACACTTTTTACCTAGCCGTGACGGCACGTGCCCCACTGCTGAAGCTTTTTATCTGTCAATTATTATTTATTTGCCAATTTTATTGACCAATATTTTTTGTTGATCTATCTGACGGACTAATTAGAATTTTTTTTTTACCCATTCGTCATCCCTATTAACGCTAAGCATTGCATCGTACCTAGATCACGTTTTTTTGGAACGTACTTTCCTATTCAACGTCTTGCACCAACTTGAGGCATGAAGATGATAATCGTCTTGTGCCTGTAATTTCAGAGTGCAGCCGGGTTTTAAAGTATAAATAAATAAATATGACAATAAAATAGCTCCATTACGAACAAAAATCGAGTTGGTAATGAGATCGGTGTGTGATATCCGTAGAGGGGCTTGATGCATCGGGACATGATGCGCCGCATGCGCCAGCGCCAGCGCCAGTACATTGACGCCGCTCCATTTGTAAATTCTAATCGAATGAAAGCACTCGTGCCCTACATTACACACCAGAATTTTGATTCAAAATCGTTTAAAACATAAATAATTTATTGGATCTTAACAATTAACATACGTAGCATAACGCCCAAAAGTCACCATGTATGTCGATGCGTTATTTGTCCCACCCTAGAATTCTCAAGTGTCGTGAGTATCCTGATACTGATTCCTGAATTAACCTAGTTCCTGAATTATAAGTGTTTGAACATCTCTTCTCTAGCAAGCAGTACCTAATTAATGAAAGCATTGATTTTGGACAAAACCAAGAACAGGACGTGCCAACCAATTTTCAATAGAAACAAGAAAAGTTCTTAGACCAGAAACGGATAATCATAGCGAGGGGTCGGACGTAACGAAACCGTAATGAACGCGGACAGGTTCGAGCAACACTTGCGTGCGACATGAGGGTGCACTACCATTGTTTCTGTGCGATCATTTATTTATTTACGAACACTAACATAAAAAACACCAAAACATAGGTGAATACACAGAACAAAGAAGATACAGATTAACTTATATGACCAACAAATTACAAATAATATAAATATATCTACAGAAAAATGAGAAGGAAATGAATGACAAAAAGTAATAAACATTACAATACAAAATATTAATAAATTTAATTAACCTGGGCAAAGGGCATTTTCGTTTTTCAACCGCGAGAACAGGTGCAACATGCGAATGGAAGCGGGAGCGGGAATGGAAGTGGTTACGTTGGCTAAGGTTTTAAATAGTTTCGATGTTTCACAACTGTTATCGGAGCCAGTAGGTACTTTTTATTCCGTAACTAAATATTTTGAGTTTTGTGTAAAATAACCATGTTGAAAGACATTTTACGTGACAGGACAAGTAAGTATACACGCAAACGAAGTTGTGTGCGGGTCAGCTAGTATTCTAAAACCTCTTTGCCCACACAAGGCTAACCTGGGCCGTTAATTTGTTACAAAAGTTTGTTCACCACTTCTACTATTCAACTTACTGATGAACTACGATGTCAACGAAACTCATTCGTGGTAATTGGTTATCAATGAATCCAAATAAAAAACATTTTAGAATGTACAAACAACACCGCACCGTGCGACCGCACTCGTAATTATTACACATGTAAAATATTTTGCTTCCTTTTCGAACCCCACATCTTAATGACACCCTCTCTGATTTATTATTATTATTTTTTTATTATTCAGCCATTTTGATCCCACTGCAGGGCGAAGGCCTCCCTCCCCTCCTTCCACTCCTCGCGTTTCGTCGCTACCACAGGCCAAGATCTTAAATACGCGTCAAGCTCATCTCGCCATCTTTTTCTGGGTCTTCCACGTCGCCGTCTGGTGTTTGGTGGGATCCAGTCTGTTGTCGTCTTTGCCCACAAGTGGTCGGACATTCGGCAGACATGTCCAGCCCAGTTCCACTTCAAGCTGGCGGCTTTATGGCCAACATCGGCAATTTGTGTTTTGGAGCGCAGTATGCTGTTTCTCACGCGGTCAGACAACTTGACTCCTAAGATGCTGCGCTCCATGGCTCGCTGACACACCCCTAGGGCGAACTTTTGACGTTTAGTCAAAGACCAGCATTGTGCGCCATATGTCAGGATAGGAAGAATGCGCACGTCCATGAGTTTCCTTTTCAAGGAGAGTGGCAGTTTACCCTTCATCAGCTCTTTCATTGACCAAAAGCTCCTCCAGGCGTTTTCCGTGCGTCTTGCAACCTCGTTAGCTTGTCTTGCCTGTTGTAGAGAAACCATTTGGCCAAGATAAAGGTATTCCTGGACGTACGCAATCTCCACACCTCCAACATCCACCTTGTGTTGAGTGCTGTTTGTCATTAATTTGGTCTTTGACATATTCATCTTCAGTCCGACCTCGAGGCTTGCCCTGTTAAGTTGGTTCATCATAATACTGAGTTCTGTGGCTGAAGAAGAGAACAGGACAATATCATCGGCGAAACGGAGGTTTGTTAACCTCTTAGTTCCGATGACAATCCCACTCTCTTCCCAGCTTATAGAAAGTTTCCTGAAAACCTCTTCTAAGGTAGCAGTGAAGAGTTTAGGTAATAGAGGATCTCCTTGCTTAACGCCTCTTTGTATAGGAAAGAGTGGCCCGGAAACGTGCAGTTTAACTGAAGCGGTACTATTACGGTAGATATTTTGGAGAAGATTTATATAAGTAGGCTCAATTTGTTGATCGCGGAGTGACTGAAAGATTGAACTATGATTTAGGCTGTCAAAAGCTTTAGAATAATCTATGAAGGCAAGGTATAAGGGGAGTTGAAATTCAATATGTTTTTCTAAAACTTGGTTTAAAGCGTGAAGATGATCTGTGGTCGAAAGACCTCTTCGAAAACCAGCTTGTTCTGCTGGTTGTTGCTGGTCAAGTGTACTTGATATCCTATTTTCTATTACTTTTACAAAGGTTTTGTAGAGATGAGAAATAAGGCTGATTGGTCGATAGTTACCTAAATCTGATTTGTCGCCCTTTTTATGGAGCAAGATAATATTTGAATGACAGAAGTCTTTTGGGAATATTCCTGTTTTTAGGATGGAGTTAAAAAGGTTGGTAATGTGAGGGAGCAGGGTGGCTTCTCCGATTTTTAATGCTTCCGTTGTAATGCCGTCATGACCGGGACTTCTGCTGTATTTCATGTTGAGTAGAGCTCGATGTACTTCCAAGCCAGTTATTTGCTCTAAATTTTCGGAACATAAATATAATTGTGGGGCTGGTTGAGAAGACAAATCACAGTTGTCTGTATATAAATCTTTGAAGAATTCTGTGCATATGCGTAGTATCTGTGACCTATCTCCTTGCTTCACGCCATTATTGTCCCTCAAGTTGCCTATAACGCGTCTTCCTATCTCTGTACCTCTGATTGCAGACTTTAGGTTGCGATTGCTTTCTAATGCAATTTTCACTGACATGACATTGTGAGCTCTTATATCTTTTCTAATATTTCTTTTCACCTCTTTATCTTTACATCTATACTCTTCTGAATACTTAGTTAGAGTTTGTCTTTCCTCGATGAGGATTTTAGTGACGTTGCTTAACTTATTAATTTTATTCGGGCGAAGTTTTATTTTATCACTGGCTTTCTTAATACTATTAACGATGTTATTATACTGAATCTGGATATCATCTGGGCTATCTATTGGCAGCACACTAAAGCTATTTTGTAATTCGAGGAGGAAATTATCTTTATTTTGAAGTAAACTTACTTTATCTATTCGCTTGATTGTACTTTTGATGACACGGTGGCGATGTATCTTTAGATTAAATTTAAGGGTAACCCGCAGTGGTCGATGGTCTGAACTGAATTTAAAGTTATTAAGTATTGTGACATTATTTACTATATCTCTGATTTAACTCGGCGGTAATTAATTTCTGAAGCTTTGTGAGCGGGTTGTATGACTGTTTGTTAAGTTATTATGTTAGTATGTTTATATATTTGCCTAAATACATATTTGTAATTTTAACGGTTTTAATTGTAATTTTTGTGACTAGCTATTTAATTAATATAATTGGTAATCCGTCTTAATTTAAGTAAATAAATAAATTGAAACTCGTAGACTTATCCGAAGGGTTATCTTCGAACAAACAAACTCAAAACATTTACCTCTTTATAATAGTGTAGCCTTCCTCTACCTATAATAAATAAAGGCCAAGACGAGTTTCTTGCCAATTCTTCTCTGTTCGGTCGAGTTATGAATTGGTGAAACAAGAAAATTACGATTCAAGGAGTAAGTACTTTAAGGTTCTTTTTGATTAATTTAATAGAATACTTAAAGATTAGAGAATACATAGAATATTGTTACAGTATAGTCAAAGTCAAAGTCAAAACTCATTTTTTTATTCTATGCATTTTTCGTTTTAATTTTAAATTTTTTAAATTGCATTCATTAAAATTTTCACTATTACCATGAATATCGTAATAATCATCAGTAGCCTGTGGGATACCATTTAACATCAGGTATAACAAAGATGCTTCGTGATGCAACGCCCTATCAATCAACTTGAGGCATGAGGGCAGCCTCATGTGTGTAATTCGAGATGCAAATCCTCTTTAGAAGCTCTTCATTCCAATTTATTCTTTATTAAAAGTAACTAGAAATGATTATGATAACGTTTGTATGTAGTTATTTTAGGTTTTCAGTATTTTTTTAAGCAGAAACCACAACTTTTTTTGACATTCTTTATTTTGAGGAAGGGCCCTGCCAATGAATTTTTCACGGGCTTTTAACGATATAATTATGCCACTGACTGTAGAAAAAGGTTATTTGAACGATACAAAAGCCCAAAAATAACAAATACAACTTAACTGGCCTCAAAGCCAAGTTGGTAGTAACTCTGCCTTCTGAGCTGCAGGTCGCGGGTTCGATCCCCGCCCAGGACAAACATTTATGTGGTGAACATGGGTGTTTGTTCTGTGTCTGGGTGTTTTATAAGTTATGTATGTTTATCAGTGTCTGGTACCCATAGTACAAACTCTGCCTAATTTGGAATCAGTTGACCGTGTGTGAGATGTCCCATATTATTTATTATTTATTTATAATACTTTGTTATAGATAATGGTTATCACTTTACATCATGTGGGCCATGTGCTAGTTTTATCAACAGGTATCATAAAAAAATAACACCTAGGTAACATACGCATTTTGAACCTTACTAGACGTGACCCTACACTTGAATTTTCTCCGGATACCTGATCTCCGAAATGGATGGTCTGATTTTGTTGGGAATTTTGCCTGCACTGCTGGTGAGGCCTACTGTGTATAGGCGATGGTAGTATTATTTTTCGGGGTTAGAAATTTCATAAACTACCCTACCCTTCCTTCAAACTACGCGACAAACTCGCATCTAGGCTCAGAAAAGTGCGGGCTGAATGAGGGTATTCGGATAATCTCGTACGGTCGTAAGCAGTTCTCGGAAACAACAAACAAATCGCGGTCAGTAGGTCAGGTCACGAGCATACCACGCGGGAGCGTGCACGTGCACCGTCATAATCACTCCTTTTCGGGACACCTATTATAAACCGTCGCGCGCGATCAATCACTAATCGCAAATACACGCTGATGTCATACGACGTATCTGTTAGGATTGTGGTCCCAGCAAGTTAGCGCGCCACCGCACTATCTCTGAGCGGTAAGAGAATTTCTAAATAATTAATCTTCCAAGCCGTGGTCGGTCATTAACGTGGCCGGCACGCTTGCCAGATTTGACTCGCATGGACTTTTTTATGGAGCGAGATAAAACGGCGTATTTTAGTGGGTGAACCGGACACCGTGCAATAGTTGAACGCCTTTGACGAAGTTAAACGCATGGGCGTTTTCCTATCACTAAGAGACTGTCTTTTGTGATAAAAAAGTATTATGCCTAAATATTTGTTCGGAATCCTCGGTGCGCTATTCAACTCGCAATTGACCGGTTTTTTACATACTCTTTTTGTAAATTTAACCATTAAAGTTAAATTTCCGAATTATTACTTTTTGTATAAAATAATTGACTTTTATTCCATTAAAAGGCCATATTAATCAATTATAATTATGGCCATGTTATTAATTATTATAAAGAATAGACCTTTATTCCATTAAAAGGCCATATTCTTTAAACTGAAAGTAGAAATACATGGTGTTTCTACTTTCAGTTTGTGACATGTTCAGACAAGTTTCTACTGGTGACCTGTATAGTTCACCATACATTTTTTTTACACCACAGGTGCCCAAACTGGGCCAAAATGGGCACGTGCCCATAAATTTTACGAAACGAAAAATCTATGATATAACATGAACGCCCGGTGTTGGAGTTTCTAATGGCTTTTAAGTACCTATATTAGTGTATATCTCCACCACGACCCCGCCACCGTTCAAATACTGGCATTCATTATTTTTCTTTTTTCAAAAACTATACATTTTATCAAAGAATATTTTTAAGAATTAGTGTAATGTAGGTACTTATTGGTAATTCGCGAGATTTCGGCTCGAGGCGAGTATTCGGTTCAATTAGTTTAATATCCTTTGATAGAACTCCCTTTGAGGGCCGACATCCACCTAAGCAGAGGGGATGGTTTAATATGAACGATGGCATTGAGTATTAGGGTTATTTGATTTTAAAAATTGTAATCTTTATCCTAACTAATATTAAACATACGAAAATAAGTTTATTTGTTTCGCTTTCACGCTTTAACTACTCAATCAATCATCATGAAATTGTGCATACGTAGTCAGGGATACAGAAAACCTTTCAATCAAAAGTGCCCGAGGGATGGAAAAATATATTTACGCAGAGCGAAGCCGCCAAAGCTAGTAATTAATACAGTGATAAATAAAGTACCATAGATTAATTTTATTTATTATTTTGCGGCCGCCCACTGGCGGGTAAAGGATTCCTCCAACTGCTAACAGTTTTGTCTTTGTTGAGCAGAGTCGAGACCATTTAGCACCCGCCATTCTTATTATGTCATCTCGCCATCTTCGTCTTAGCCTTTCACGGAGAGCATCTCTGGGGTACCAGTGAAGTACTGTTTCGCTCCATCTTCCGTCCATTGCTCTTGCAACATGTCCAGCTTATCTCCACTTAAATTAAGTTCTGCGGCATCAATTAATTTGGATGTCAGTATTTCGCTATCTAACACTTAGTTTTAACCTCAGCATGCTAATTTCAGCTGTTCTGTGAAATACTTGTATTTTGTGAATTACTTTTTTGGTTAGAGCCTAGCTTTAGCATCCATTCAAAAATGTTGTTATAGTGTCCATCACTTTCATCTTTAATCTTATGGGGATATTTAATTTGAAAATGTCTTTAATAAGACCAATATCGGTTCCAAGCCTTTTTTTCGACGTTCTATTCTCTTTTTATTATTCTATGTTTGTTCCGTAAAATAAATAATCTGCCCTCGATATCATACTCGTTCACATACTCTATGAATTTTGATTGGATTGATATCTGGCGCTCATATGAATTCCACATTTTTGGCTTTCCTCGTCTAGGGCGTAAACATGCATTACTACATAACCTAATAAGCCTCAATCTGCTTGTCATAATATTGCTAAACCTTTAGACAGGGTTAATGTGGGATTGTACAAGCACAACCTACCTGTCCCATGCAATGAACACAATACATGTATTGAGTATTTTACTTGTCAGCTGAGATGGGTGCACTAACTAATTATACATCTCATTAATTTTATATTATCATATGAATTAAGAAGTGTCAATGAAATATCTGTATTTTAGAAATAACAGCTATTTAATATTATTTAAACGATAAAGAAAGACCCTAAACCCAAAACCCTAAAAAACATTTTAAAATAGGCATGGTACCAGTACTTCCCCGGGCGAGCTCTCCACATAGGAACTCTACTACTGCTAAAATTTTAACAAAAAAACTATTTCAATTATGTTGATATTTTTAGAATAACAAACAATAAAAGAACTTTAAGAATGAAGTAGCATATGTTCGGACATTATGTGTCCGAGTTCTGAGGTAACATGCATAAAAATAATACAATCAAAAGGAGAATCTCCTCCTTTTTTTAAAATGGAATTCATCGATCATTGAATCAATATAGCTAGGTCCAGTTATTCGGGAGGCGCCGCTACAACAACCCCTCCGAACGAAGTTTCATCAAAATTAAGGCGTTACGTTTAGTGATATTATAAAAACAGAAATTCTATTAAAGCACAGGGCCTCAACTTAGATAACTATCGTTTGAAATCTTAAACAAATTGGTTGTATTGCTCAAGTATTCGGGAGTGGTCTTATTACGACGCCTTGTACTAACAGGAGTTTTAAAATTATATATTTTTAATATATATAATTTTATAAATTTAATTTTAATATATATTATTAATATAACTAACTAACTTCCGCCCGCGTCTTCGCTCACATGGTCTCCGGATATAAAGTAGCCTATGTGTTAATCCAGGTCATAAACTATGTATATTCCAAGTTTCATCCAAATCCATTCATTATTTTTTCATGAAAGAGTAACAAACTTTCGCATTTATAATATTAGTAGGATCTTAAACAGCGTTAGAGTTTAAAGAACCAGAACCAGGCGGCGTTTGTATGGGGTCGGTATAACGTACTGATTTACATACGATGCATCCCCTTAACGAGGGGGTGGACAGTGAGCCGTGTTGTGATGTGCGACGTTGCGACTCAATTAAAGGGTGTTTTAATGTTTTATCAATTACTAGCCGACCCAACAGATGTTGTCCAGTCTCAAAGAGGGTATCAAACTTAAAGGAACACAAAAATCGATGTGTAAGAAGCTATTAAAGGGAATACTGAAGTTGAAAAAGCAATCAATAAGGATAAAACAATAACAACAACAACAACTACCTTACCCTACCCTACCCCTACCCCTATTTTTATTATTAACGAAATAAAAAGTATCCCATGTCTGTCTTCTAGTTCCTGGTTATCCTGGTTCTAAGCTACCTCCCCACCAATTTTCAGCCAAATCGGTTCAGCCGTTCTTGTGTTATAAATAGTGTAACTAACACGACTTTCTTTTATATATGTAGATTGTAAGCGGAACCATCATTTGTGTCCCAAATTCATCGGGATTCGAATAAATGAGGAACATAACACAAAGCGCATGCCGTGCCCATCGAGAACTACGCGTACATCATGCTACCATAACGCACATGTTGTAAAGCAATCAGAAAAGCAGTAAACCATGCTTATCCAATTAGCACGTCGTCAGCTGAATGACTACCCACTCTCGGATGATAAAACATTTTGACAGTGAGCAGTAGGTACTGGGAACTGATTGTAAAAGTTACAAAAATACCAGATAGAAAAATAGAAGCATTGACGTGACGGACATGATAATTAAAAGTCGAAAACTTTTAACTGGCTCGGCTATTGTTTCCGATTAGACGAGCTTCGCAAATCTTCTTAATAATGGATATATTTTTTTTATGTGGATTGTGTAAGGGGTGTAAGTGATTTCCAAGCTCCATCTTAGGAACCCAAGCTAACCTTACCTGCACGAGGTTGCACTCTGCTAACTAACAAACGGTGCTCTGACATCCAACGGGCAGCAGCAACGGCGGTGCGAAAAGTTGAGCCCTGCAATCCCTAACCCGCATGCCCAGCCGGGGGACTGATATATGCTAGTATGGAGTTTTTTTTATACAAGTAAAATAGGACTTATACTAATTTGTGCAAACAAATTAAAAAATCACACCTGAAGATAAAACAAAATTAAAATTTAAAAAAAACCACGACGGTTGAAAAGTAATTGAAAAAGGATAAAATAATTTAAAAACTCCCGACTTCAAAAATAAATGTACCTATAAACTGAATAAAGAACCCAAGAATATCCATCGGGGGCTGCCATCAATATTTTAAATTTCATCGTAAATAAAAATAAGTATCATCGTCACAACTTCTAAAGGTCCCCACTGTAGGAGCACGGCCTATCTATTAAGGGTGTAAGCATAGCGGTAAATAATCTTAAATTATTCACAAACTATTTCATTTAAGGTGACGATACATGTCATACGTTCCTCTCGCTCGCACCATTTCCAATTACTTTTTAACCGTTGTGGGTTTATTCGAAATATTTTAATTTTGCTTTTTATTGTAAACTTTTTAGAGAGCATAAATATTATGTACATAACGCGCCGCCCTCACCGTTCACCCGAATGACCCTATGAAATATACGCCTCCGCTACAGTAGTATGTACATTAGATAAGTATTTACAAATAAACATTGCCCTGGGCTTTGAATATATTACTGCAGTGCCCTCTAGTGAGTTACTACCGTAATATCTATTTAAGAATCCTAACTAATCAACCACAAACTGCATCAAAACCGGACTAGCAGTTTTGGTTTTGTACAAACAAGTGTGTACAACACTAGGTGTGTACTAACACGCCCCCTAGTGAGTTGTCACCGTAATACCTATCAAAAAACATGCTACAATCAAACCCGAATCAATAACTGAAAACTGCATCACAATCGGACTAGTAGTTTTGGAGAAAATTGGCAACATGTATTTGCACAAAGAACCTCTCACCCCAAACGCATATACCGTCTCCGTTTCGTCATGGGTAAAAATACGTTCACGGTTGAACTACGTTTGCGGTCCGCGGGAAAACACTGAACAAATGAACATAAAAGAATACGCTTAATATCGCTTTAAAAGTATCTAGTTGTACAACACATTAAATATTATTAAATCAAATTTAGTTCTGCAACATTTTTATCTTTCTATTTTGGAATTAAGTCAGTTTTTCAAATAAGTAAACATGTTCAGGGACAATTTTAGTAGTATTTAGTTAGTAAATACGAAGCAAAGTTATAAAAAAAATTCTGGTACTTATAAAATATACAATTCATACTTATCTAATCGATAACCTCTGTACCTATAATAAAAGAGTAGAGCAAAAAAATCTGTTCATATCATGTTTTTTTAGCAAAAGTGTATTCATAGTAACCGGAAAATATTTTTTGGTACTTGCTTTTTTTCCTGGACATTCTGGACAGCACGCCGGTCAAACGCCGGTCACCCCCCTTACAGTCTAGACCTAGCACCGAGGGCAATCTTATTGTTCCCGAAAATAAAAAATCTGCTCAAAGGGATACAATTAAGATAATACAATACAAGATCGGGATGTATGGAAAGAGGGAAGGGAGGCCTTTGCCCTGCAGTGGGATCAGACAGGCTAATAAAATAAATAAAGGAATACAATTTTTGTCGCCAGAAGATGCGCTATCAGCGTTCGAGCAGAGAGAGCGGAAAAAGTATATCAAAGACTAACCCGTCTTCGAAATACTTTTCCGCTCTCTCTCTCTCTCTGCTCGAACAGACGCATGAAACTTAACTTTTTTTATTAAAAGATTTAATAAAAAATATATTTATCTTATAGAACATTTATAAAACATTCTGAGTGTCCCACGTATGTTACACATGCACACTCGATTTCCTAGTCTTCATCTCATAATGTTCTTGTATAGACATTATAGGTATATGTTATAGGTAGTTATTTGTAGATGAGCGCCATCCCATAACAGTTCCGAAAATATTTGAATATTGTGTGGTGACCAATAACTCTCAATATTCGTTTAAAGATTAAATAATGTTTATTTGCTCTGAATATGGTAAAATACAGATGAAAAATTATCTGATCAGATCTGGATTCTATTGTCAAACTTAATAATAAAAAATAAAATTAATACATGATAACAATTACAATAATATTAATCAATAATAAATCGTTAAGTCGTTAAAGCAACGACGTAGATCTTGTGACAAAGTTCTCACCTTCCGACGAGTAGGAAAAATTCTAGAAAGTCCGTCGAAGTAAACTCCCTGCTATTTTTGTATAACTGGGGCCAACAATTAAAGTATCCAAGTAGTACTTGCGCTGTTTGCTTACAAAGTCTCGAAAGAAATGAGTTTTTTATTTATATGGTTTGCGAAACAATACTCACAAAATTTTAGGGTTCCGAACTATAATCGTGAAACCATTCATTTGGCACTTTCAAATCTCACTTATCGAATTCCTATCGAAGGGTTTAAAAATTAAGTGGTGTCGTCCCACAACACTCAAGTAAAGTAGTTTATCATATAAATTGCACATTCTAAATTAATTCTTATTTTAAACGACTTATAATGTTGTCTCCGAACTTTGTAAAGTGAAAAAACTGATAGTAGTCGAAAGTAATTCATGTACAATTTAATATAATGAATAATGTGAAGGAGATGGCTCATACCTGCCCCAGAGAAGTTTCGTCCTTGAATATTGAAAGACCCTAACTGTCTTATTCCAAAATGAAGACTAAATATAGTCTAGGTTTAAAACTGGTATTTTTTATACAAAATGTCAAATTTACAATCTTTAGACTTCGTTTTGGAATGAGGGGGCAAGAGACTAAACAAAATTATTTTCCTAAAATCACACTCATTGAACTTGTTGTAATAATTAATAACGGCCTACCGGCAGTTTTATATTCTTTTGATAATAATACTTACTTATCCGTTCTTTGTGGTTTGCTGGTGCGTTTCGAAATATATATTAATTTATTTAACTATATTATTTTCAATATTGTATATGTTACATTTTATATGAAAAATATTGTCTCTTTTTTGTTCTTTTAGCCAACTTGTAGCCAACTCGGATAACAGAGTTTGTAGACCGCCCGGAGGCTGAACTATACGTTTTTTGATCTGACTAAACGTGCGGGTGCAGTTAAGTTAAAAGGCGAGCGCGTTACAAACTAAAATGGGTCAATGGTCATTGATTTTTCTATTGCATGCATGTACATCTTTGAAGTTTCTTCATATCGGCAATATTCACAAAAAATAAATACAAAACCGACCTCAAAATAATTTATTGAAAAACACAAAAAATGCCTAAAGAGTAAAAAATATTTGCTTTTTTTTATTGTTAGTTGTATGAACAAAAAATAAGCAATTATTTTTTACGTTTTAGGTATGCTTTCCCTATTTTCTTACCCTTAGGATTGTTATTGATTTTTAAAAGCTTTTATTTAACTTGCATTGTAACTACATTACATTTTTTAAAAGGGTTTTTTACTAATAATTTATTTAATTTTACATGGGGAACACATGTGAACAGACGCGAAATTTGCAATTGGGGTTAAGTCCGTATGATGTCCTAGTGGCATAATTTTCAGTATCGTGCTGTAAGCTGTAACGAAGTTACAGGTGTGTGAAAAATTTACCGAGTTGGTTCCGGTGAAGGTATACTACGCTTGACTTGGCATGGATCGCTCCGTTATCCCAGATTGCCTAGATTTAAGGTTATTTCGATCTTCTAAAATAACTCCAAAACCCGGGTTCGATTACAATTTTTTGTTTAATTGTTTGTAAAAAAACTTTAATATTAGTTAATATATTATTATTATGTGTAATACATAATAGATGCCTGAAAAGTGTAAATAAGTCCTACCTTATTATCTAGTACTCTTCCTTCACTGAATCTATAGTCTGACAATCGAAATTATGGTACGGAATCCTCGATGTAGTGACCCGTAATCTTCTGTTTCTCAGCTGGGCCTTCCTCTACTGCACTGCACCACGGTTGTCAAATAGATAATTATCTAATGATTTGTATTGGATTTATTGTTCATCATGTTTGCGTGTAGATACTTCCTTATTTGACTATGGTTATTTTACGCGGCACCCTAAAAAGTATACGAACGGAAAGAAAAATAAGCTAATTTTGATAAAATAATTTTGGGTTACATTATTGCAATTATTGTAGGGATGCCTAGGTTTTTAACTACACTAAATATATTTAACGCTCATAATAAATCGCTTTTTAAAGGCTTTTTTTTTTAATTTGTTTGTCGTTTTTTGAGTTTATTCATTTCAAACAAACAAACAAATATACAAAAAATCTAAGATTTTCTCTTTATTATTATTATTTATTTATTTAAAGAAACCCAACAGCACTTAACAAATACAATAACAACTTATAAAAAATAGAAGGCCAATTATAGGTTTCCACTAATAGAAGCAGTTAAGTTTTACAAAAAAGTAAACAACGAGCAAACATTGTGCAAGCTAAGCTATAAAAACAAAAGATGGAACAAAAAAGTAGGATTAAATATACCTACCTATAAAAATATATTTAAACATGTGAATAATTTAACCTTACGCTATACCGCAGTTTGGAAGAAATCGCCACTTAAAATGCGCCTCATCTTTGTATGACTGCACTCAAATATACCATGATGATCAACTTTTGCCATTAACTTATTGTATGAATTATAGACCCTCCACAAATATGAATTATAAATAAAGGGGGTCGATATAGGTTGAAATGATGATGATGATGATGATGATGATGATGGTGATGATAATAATAGAAGTTTAGATGTAGATGTATTCATTTAGATTTTGCATGAAAAGTTCATATGTTCTTTTAGTAAAGTGATTAATAAATATTATGCTCACATTAGCTCCCGCCCGCGGCTTCGCTTGCCAGGATAAAATATAGTTATTGGCTAATCATTTGATGTTTATATTAATTTGCATGTTACGAAACAATAAAGTTCAACTTACATTATGAAACATAATTAAATTAATTTCACTGCTTCTAAAAGTACTTTCGTGTTGTACATGTCATGCTGTAATCATGGCTTCTGAGCTTCATTTTGCAAAATTAAAGTATGTACGTGTGTGTTAATAAATAAAAATTTACAAAGTTGTCTCGATTTATTATACTGAAGATTTATTGTAGTAATGTAATGTAGGAAGGAAGTAGCCACCTAGTTTTAGTTTCTTATAATGACCTCATTTTAGGTTAAGCTTTATTTTAATTACTACGCGAATACTACAGCACTACGTGATAAATAACATTTCAGCCCCTTCAGTCGCTCGACAAGATGTCTCTCGAATGCACATTATATGTACTGTCCACACTCGTATTTATTTCTTTCTCTATATGTTCTCGTCGCTATCCGATACAAATGTTGAAAACTTGAAAATGCGGCGGCCGGCGGGCGGTGGTATCTAACCTTGTCGATACCAACATCAGGAGGGTAGGCGGGCGGGAACTTGTTACGCCAACGCCGGATCGCACTGAGGTTGTATTTGATTTTTTTCTATTGTCTATAGAAAGAAGGATTGTGAATGCATTCTCTTTTTTTCACTTCTTTTTTCCATTTCTCTTTTTGTAAAAATCAAGAAACATATCAAAATATATCAGCACCTTGCTCCTATTTGGAAATCTTTAAAAATCTGGCATAAGTTTTTGAAATATAGACGAGCGGATCAGGTTTGTACCGTGCTAGCGCCCCCACCAATCGCACCCCTCATTGTGGGGAAAGGGTGCGTGCCAGACGAGATCATAATTGGACGGCATCAATACACCATAGACAGGTATAACATCGTTCATTTTATTTCATAGTACGTACTGATAGTAATATCACTGGGTCTAGGTATTAACGAGCGCGTGTGTTTGTATTTGTATACACATCATTGTTATTGTAACCACCTCTATGTACTGGCAGCCACTGATTGTGGCTGTCCGTGTTTTGTTACGCGTTACGTTGTTTCGGATTTCAAATGAGCCCACTAGCTGCGCCGTAGCTTGTCTACGTAGCTGAATCACTGTCATCATCATCACTCGCCCTTATCCCACTCTAAGTGGGGTCGGCACTGCATCTACCAGCCGTCATCTCAACACTCACTCTTTTCTTACTTAATTCATCTTTCACACAATAACTATATTTTTAGGGTCCGCACCCAAAAGATAAAAACGTGACCCTATTATTGGCTGTATCGCATAAACCGTGATAGCTAGAAAGTATACATTTTCACAGATGATGTATTTTTGCCGTCGCTTTAACAACAAATACTTAAAACCGATTATAATATATATTTAAGTGGGGCTCCTATACAACGATACGGAACCCTTCGTGCGCGAGTCTAACTCGCACTTGTATTTTTTTGGTTAATGTAGTGTAAAATATAATTTCTTAATTTTGAATTAATATCCTTTTGAAGACAATTTTTTTTAATTGTTTTTTTATTTCATATTTGTAGTTTAAAAAGAATGCCTAACTATTTTTTTGTAATAATTAGTTAATAATTTGTTAACACCTATATACAACAAGCTTATTACTTTGTGTTGAAGTACAGTAGTACGGCACATAAGTACCGTTTTGTGGAAATAAACTATATGAATATGAATAAACACAGAATAAAATAAAAATGTAAGTGGGGCTCCCCTACAATGGTACGGAACCCTTCGTGCGCGAGTCCGACTCGCATTTGCCGCACTTTAAATTGTGTAAAGTCACACACTGTGCAGATAGGGTCAGATATCTGTATCTGAGCGCGTCTCTGTCAATATCGCTCTCTATAATAAACTCAAGGACCAATGCACACTACAATGCAGATAACTTATATTTTACCGTCAAGAATCCGTAGGCACCGACATTATATCGAAATATGGTCAGAAAAAAACAAGTATAGTCAGTTTGAAGGATTCCGCGTGAATGTATTATTTCGTATATCGTATCTGCAAAGTGTGTGATACTATCAGATGTGTTAAGTTTTTATATGCAGATAAAATATCATCGTATCTGCGTGGTATGAGACGTAAAATTAACTAGTTCATGCATACGCAATACAATAAGTACATGAAAAAGTAACCCCGCTTGCTTCTTTATGTGATTGAGTTCAAGAATTTCATCAAATTATGTGCCTATTACGTGGAAGTGCACACGGTCGACATCAAAATGGGCAATGTATGAAGAAAGTAAAGGACTTGGCGTGGGCTCTACCTTGATTCCACATATCTTAAGGCCGATACTACCATATACCTATAGTTTGGATTTTTTTTATATACTTTTTATGGGTACTACGCAAGTAGCCTCATGTGCCTGTAATGTCACCGATATCCACACCTTTCGAGCCGAAACACAGCAATGCTGCTTCACGGCAAAAATACACATGGTGGCAGTAATTCCCCGGACGTGCCTTTGTCTCTGTTTGCGGTGAAACAAGGCACGAAACAGGGCGCATACCCGCGCTCTTTGGCCGATGAGGCTTAGGGCGAGACTAACGGGATAATCTTGCAGATTGATGAACTGACTATTTAAAGATCTGTTAGGTATCTTACTCTTTAGGGTTAAGAGCCTTTAAAATGTCCGACAAAATGAAAGCTTATTACACCATTTACTTCATGTAACCCGTCATGGTGGACCCGCCAAGAGCTTACGAAAACATATTATCCTCCCGCATACGACGCAGCGCAAGAGGTTAGGGATTGTTGTTCCAAGATATGTCTATTTTGAATTTGCCTGACATCCGCGAGCTTGCTGATTGTCCCTGAACCGGTAGAGTCCAGGTAAGGGGATAAGGGGCAACAAGACTACGTATAATCCTAACTTAATCCTGTTATTTCATCACAATAATATTTTATTGCACAGTTGAGGTGTCTCCGACTATATATATAACATTTTCTGCAAAACCTTATGAATTAATTTATTACAAGCAAAGTTATGCCAAATATTACAAATATTTACAATTCAAATGACATAACAAGTGGAAATCTCATTTGTATAAAATAATAAAGGTGTAATTTGATTTGAGGGTTAAGGTCGTTGCTAATTGAGTGCCTGACGACAAGCTGCGAGTGTTCTACACACTTGGTCGTACTTCACGTAAGTAACGCATGTGCGTGTTTCTCAGATTGTATGTTTAACCTTGCTCACCCCACTGATGGGCAAAGGTTTCCCCCATAAACTTCCAAACATCTCTAACTCGAGCTACCTCCCACCCCCTCTTTTGAAGGCATCGAGGTCGTCCCGCCAACGCATCATCAGCGGACCCCGATGCCGCCGTCCCTCAGGTATCCAGGCTGTGGTGATGGTCGCCCACTTATTAGATCACATCCGGCTGACTTGTTTAAAGGATAAAAATAAGCTACTAATATTGTAAAGGCGACAGTTTATGAACATGTGAAATGTTTGTTCTTTTTTCACGCCAAATCTAAAGAACGAATGTATTTATGGCCTTAGAAAATCTGTCAAAAGATAAACAATGCATAAAGTACTACTGTCATCTCTCACTGCTTGTTAATGACAAACAGTAACAAGGCTAACAAAGGAAGGTTAAATTAAAGGAGCATTCATAATTATGGGGATTATTTTATATCCAGGTATCATAAGCGCAGTCGCGAGCAAGATATAGTGGAAGAATTACACTAATATTATAAATGCGAAAATGTGCGAGTATATTTGTGTTCGCTTCAAGCCATAACGGCCATACTGATATGGACGAATCTTGAAATATACATAGTTTAAGACCTGGATTAACACATAGGCTACTTTTTATCCCAGTATCAAGCCAGCGAAGCCGCGGGCGGAAGCTAGTATATCAATAAGCTTCATTGTCATCATCGTGTTTGCACAAGATTATAAATTCCCATATAATTTCCAAAAATAATATATTTTTTATTTTTTTAATCAAGTTCTCAAAAGATTATTCCAAGATTCAAATGCTGTGAAACTGTAATTTCTAAAATTGCCAGAGTCTCGAGCTACGCTAATAGATAAACTTGTGTTTTGGGACTCAGACAGAGTACGAGTTATGCAATGTACTATATTCCATGAATACTCAATAAGTAACAGCAAAATATGTTTTCTTTTTAGAAAACGGTAATAATTGTATCATTATTTCTTTTTAAAATGTAAAAAATATATTGTTTAGCCTAAATATATTATATCTTTCTACTACACTAAGCATAAAAACCAATTGCCGTGCCGTTGTTCGCAAAAACTCAAAAATGGTTCGACCGATTTGAATTGATTTTTGTTTTAGTCGTCTTACTGGGATTCTTTATTTAGGAAAAAATAAATTAAGAAAAACTCAAAGGAACAGCCCCAAAATCAACACACAAACGATGTTGCAAGCAGGTCAGCTAGTTCTTGAATAATTTATTTGTAACATATATAGTTAAAACTTAATAAAGGTTGATTAATGGTTGAAGAAGGAGGTTCGATCGAGATCGTGGGTAGTAAAGTGAAACTTACAGCGGCTGCGTATGGTGGAAGGGGTAGGGGTAGTGCTGGTTCACCGGTATCTCATGCATGTGCATGTGTGCGTACGGGAGGAAATCTGGCAGTCTGAAGTCCCGAGACATCTTTCCTCTGAACTCCGGCGCAGGAGAACTCTATTCGCGTACACGAGCTGTCACTCTTTTGAACTTCAGCTAGTTCATCAATAGCCGCGCGCGTGCCTCAGATTCATACACATTTCCGGACTGAATGTGTAGTTGTTAGTTCGCGATTAGCAATGAACGTGTGCGACTCGATCTCTCGCATGCACGACTGTGGACGTCGTCGATCGTCGGTCGGTCCGGAGCTCGGAGGCGCACAGAACGCGGTTGCTCGCCTCCCGGCAGTACTCAAGTGACGCACTTTCGCTTTTCTCGCCGCGCCGGCCGGCTAATCCCGCGGTATAGCCACCACCATGATGCCGGCCCGCGCGCCGCCGCTCCGAGCTATAAACATCCCCTACCATGGGTGTGTGTTGTCGAACAATATATTCGATTGTTTTTTTGACACCTATATTTTCAACATATTATATTTTTTACGCTAGTAGTTCTGCGAACACCTTAGCGTAGACCCCTCGCGAGCTCAAGCTTTTTTGCAACAATGAAAGTAAAGAAAGTAAATGACTTATTGAAGTTACTGCTCTTAGCCAAAAATTCATGGTAACTGGCAAGATGATAAATAATTATATAATTTAATTAATAAAAAAATAAAAAAACAATTTAATTTTTGGTATGATAATTTTATAGGATTCGATGTGCTTCTTTCAGACTCATTTTACGATAAAAATGTATGTTACAAAATTAAACGCGAGTTATGTAATAACCTTTTTTTCGTAAAATAAATAGTTCTGGCGTACGAGCACCCCAAAGTGTACTGTGAAATGCTAAGCTTTCCGACTGGGTAAGTAATATCTATATCAACAAACAGCCCAAACCGCTAGATCTAGTGACTTGAAATTTTATACATAGGAAGGATTTATTCTACCTCTATGGGGGTAAAATGGGGGAGGAAAGTTTGCGTGGAAGTCGATCAGTTACGAAGTTAGGATCTTTTAGAAAGACGATTGAAAATTAATTTATACGTGTCTTAGCTTTTTTGATAATTCTACATGAAAAGGGGAATGAAGTGTGGATGGAAAGTCCTTCATTTACAATGACAGCCGACTTCAAACAGATGAGTAGGTACCTATTTTCTTCTTTGAATTAAATAACTTATTAAGTTTATTTTTTGCTTTTTATGGCAGTAAGGAGTGTTTTTTTAAATGTGTTAATATTTTTTCAAAGAACCCTTGTTGGGTATATTTCTCGCTTTTCTCTCTGTCTATCCGTATATTATGTTAAGACCCTTTTAAGGCTAAGGAATGGCTGAAGATCAACATGTGTTTACCAAATATGTGTAAATGAAACTTATTGTCGTAAAAAGGTAGCTAGAGCGTTTTAAGGCGATTCAATAGCGCGGCAAAAGCTATATAGCAGCAGATGCCTTTATATTTTAGAGGTTGCAATGCTGCTTAGTCGCTTTGTGATCGCACGGTACGGACGCGCGCAACGTCGCGTCACGCTGCTGAAATGCGTTTTGGTGTGTCAGCAGAAGCAAAAGTAATTTTTATTTATTTATTATTTAATGGCTAACCGCCGATTGGTCCGCACACGGCTACTCGACCAGTCGCCTCAGCGACTCAGCAGCGCAACTGCCATGGGACTTAGCCGCGCTGCTGAGTCGCAGATGTGACAGCGCTCTCACTCAATGCAAGAAACACTTAGGTTGCAGGGTAAAATAAATAAAGCTTCAAGTTTCAGTGAGAAAGTTGAGCCGAGTTATATAAAGGTGCAGTTAGTTAGTTTAAGTTTTACGGGCGTGGGATGCAGTCTGGTTGTTTATAGTTTCAGTTTCCTTGGTAGCGCCAGCGCCGCCCCCGGGCACGCCCGGCCGGGCTCCGCCTCTGCCGGTTCACTCACGGAATAACTGCGCTTTACGCTGTTACGATACTCACCGTATCCACATTCTCTAAACATTTCAATTCACCTCCTAGTTCAATTTCAGACTGCGTGATACCTAATAAAAGTCGAACAGTCAGGCGAACGGAAGAACGAAAAGCGTAGGCATAACAGGGTTCCGACGTGTAAGTTCCGGAACGCAATAAAAAGTAAAACATTGATAGAGGTCCCTATACAAGTAATGCGGTTTAGTTATTGCTTTATAGTTAAACAGCAACACACACACATAACTGCAAAACATTGTGTAATTAGTTAACTGGTACTTTTATCAGTTCTGTGATGATTACGATGAAAACTCTTGATTGGGATGATAATACTGAACTTGGCTTTGGAAATTTACCTATATTTCCATACATTTTCGTAGTTCATGCACGTTTCCCTAGAGGCGCTGTACTGAAAATGTATGGAAAGATACCGAAACTTATAAAGTTTTCGTAAACTATAAAAACTTGTGGTAAGCCCTCAGGTATTTTTTGGTGCAGAACCTTCAGTGCTAGAGTCCGATTCGCCTGTTTTTTAATAATAGTTGTATGCAATACTCTCGTGAAGATGATGCACTGTGCTATGGTATAAATATCTGTATTATTTTTTTATTGACGATCACTTTTTATGAAACCTAAAAACATCGTGTTGGCGCCACGGACAGGCTAATCAAATATAAACTGACTTTTATTTTGTTTTCACATAGGAATGGACAGGCAAGGCCAGGGGTAGCGGCTGTCAGCGGCAGCCCCGGGCGGGAATGCCCGGTCATGCAGGCCTGCCAAGGTGGGGTTACCTAGGGGGTAACCAAGTGAAGCTAGATCTCTATTATAGGTTTTCATCGAAATTTTTGAAGATTTTAACCAAGAAAAAAAGAGCGAGTCAGTATTCACTTTACTTTATGAAGAGTTGCTTCACTCTGAACACAACACAGTCAAGTGCTGACAAAGGACCTGGCTGGTCACACAACTACTGTAGTAATTAGTTAATTTAGATTCGATTAGGGGTGTAATAAGTATGTATTTTGAATGACTTAATGCCATCGATTGATTTGTAGTACTAACATACAAACATGGGAGTGCTCTTTGATTTATTTTGTCCACCTAAAGCAGAGTTCACATTATATTCATCCCACTCTAGTCTACCGATTCAAACCAGCGCTGTATTGCAACTGGCATTATGTAAACAAGCACTGGAATAAACGGGATCCAGTGAGTTCTTTTGTTTGAACAAACCTATTCCAAATTTATTTACTTCTAAAGAAAACAAACTCCTTAATTGATGCAATTTCAACGACTCGTTTAATGCCACAGATATACCCATATAATTTCATTGATTTCCATCGAGCTTGAGGAGAATATATAAGCAAACTACCTACATCAATGAATGATGTACAGTTGGCACGTTTAGTATTGTAAAACATGACTGTATTGTTTCAATACGGACGGTATTACCCAGTACCCACACGGCAATAGATTTAAATTGGTTACTTAATGTTCTTTCGAAACTTAAAGATTCGAATTTCATTTTACCGAAAACGATGCACTCCTTTTATTGATGCACTTTTTTTCGATTGGCCGAAAACAATATTGCCATCTTTAGAAAGGCCACATTTTTAGTTGCAGTTTTTTTCAATTTACAGATATTTTAATTTCCAACAAAACGTTTTGCCGCAGTAACGATTGCCATATGATTTAATATACCGCGTGTTTGTTTTCCATACAATTCAATTTCCATAAAAACAATTTACTGAATGTTAATTTTCCATCAAATCAATTTCCTGAAATGTTTTTTTCCACAGTGTTTTCCCGAAAATTAATTTTCCATGTAGCCTATTATGTTATTCCTGGTTATATATGTGCAAAATTTCAGCTCAATCCGTTTAACCGATTGACTCTCACACAAACTTTCACTTTTATAATATTAGGGTGATATCCCTCTAATATTTGATTTCCGGTGACATTGCCAACAATTTACTATCGTCACGATGCACGATAGCATTTTTAAAATGTAAATAAAAATGTATATTTGACTCCGGCATGGGCTCTCGCCAGAACTCTCGTGAGGTCGCCCCTGAGTGTCGCTTCGTCCACTCGTCCTTCGTTTCTGCTCTACTTGTCCTCGCGGGCTAGCTCTACTCAGGATCTCCCAAGCGAGCTTCTGGCTCCGCCATATACACTCTAGGGGTAGGGACCACAAGACGAGGTGGCATCGGGGTGCTCTGCGTCGGTTCTGTGATATATTTAGAACCTAAACTAAACTATTACTGTCCTAATCTATTCTTGGCACCCCGGTTAAGTACTGTAAACGAAGCATAAGACTCGTCTATCGTGTGTAATGAATAATAAGGCTGTGCAATATTGGATCACTTATCTATCTAGAAATATTATGGAAAAGATATTTTCTGTTCAGTGAAATTGTGGAAAAAGTAATTTCATCGACTAATATTGTGGAAAACGTGTTTTCGTTCTAATAATTTTATGGCAAATCTTAATTCGGCCTTGCAAAACTTCGATCAAAAGGTACTCTTGTCTAAAGAAAAAAAAAACATAGTGATAATTTGGCAATAGTTTTTGTGTCAAATGATTCATCTGTAAGTTGTATTTTCGGTGGATCGAAAAGATGGCTACAAAAACATCTGGAAATCATACTTTCTATTAACCGTTTTCGGTAAATTAAGATTCGGTTTTGTAAATTTCGAATGTGTGACAAGTTACCATTTAAACTATGCCCAATTGATTAAGAACTTGGGACAAGAAGTCAGTTCTGTTCATTTTATGTGAGTGCCTCATGGGCTAATGGATCTCATGGACTATGAATGTAAAAGAATATTATATCACAAGTCAAAATTAGAAGTTTTATTAACATAGCCCTTCATTACATTTCCTGCAAACGGCGTTTTTACACAATTGCAATCATTGTGGCCGCTCTAGGCTACAAGTGCATGGCAAAGACGTCGAGCGCCCCTGAACCTGGCACGGCATCCACCACACAATAACTCTATCAGTCGATGCTCCTGCATGGCACCGCACAGGTCGACGTATGAGCACTCACACAATGCCGCGAGCTTGTGTGCTAACCGGCAATGAATCGGAAACAGATATGGAGTATTGCGGTGATGGTGGCCTTGGTGAAGAGCTTACACGTGCCAGGCATCAGTTGATAAACAATGATTATGCAACGGAACGAATGCATCGCTTCGGCGACTATGCGCTAATCTAGCTCTGTAAATTGCAGATCGCGTGTCGTTGCTATAGCATGCATGTCGTGTACACACATTATGTACTTGTCCTTTGTACATAGGTACATAACTCTGTTAACTCAGACACGACATAATCAATACATTCTGATCAAGTAATCAATTACAAGAAGCTTTTATTTAAAATGAAACAAGTTAGGTAAATAATTTAGTTAGGTAAGTAATATAGGTAAAGTACATGTATTCTGCAAATATTCTGCTAAATACAAATGTTTTATTAGAGAAGATGTAGCAGCATGGTGTAAACAAGTATATTAGTGGAAGGGTCTCAAAGTCTCAGTCAGTTCAAATGGTGTGGAATATCATTCACTTAAATACATATAAAGCCTGTAAGCTGTGGTGATTATGACAAAACCTCCCACTCCTTAACGATCTGACCAAAACCTGAGCCTGCGGGTTTTTGGACAGAATCAAAGTTTTTTAACACTGACACAATCCGGCCAATGCTTTCTTTTCAGGTCAAAGAGTTTATAAGCTTTTGGAAAAGAGCGCGTTCAATGTGCAGGAAACAATGATCGGTGTTGTTTACTAATCGTAACTCAATTTATACTTATCATCCAAAAATCATAATAAAAAGCAAAATTTTAAGTTTTTAAAAACCCGTCGACGTTTAAAAAGTAATTGAAAATTGATTAAATAATTTAAAAACCAATTTGACTTTTATTTTAAACTTTTCAAAGAGCACAGACGGATATTATGGACATAACGCGGCGCCCCGGGCATTCGCCCGAATTACCCTATGGTACAAACACCTCTGCTACAGTAGTATGCATACATTTTTGCTATTAAATTGTGTACGACGTATGTTTTAAAATTTTATTCTAAGAATTATTAGTTTCTACGTCACTACTTCTTACAGAAGTACTTACCTATCGAGTTGAATAGTTTCCTTATTATGTGGTAGCTACTATAAAATATAATGGTAATATAATATTATAAACGTCTAAGTCTGTGTGAATGTTTGTTACCACATATCTCTGTAAAGTTCCGAGGTGGTAAGCGGGGCTGGCAGTTAGTATGGGGAACAAAGAAAACTTTACCAATCGACTTGAAATTTTGCACAGAGACTCTCTACTGAAAATAAATGAACACTTGTTCGGGATTTTTCGCAATTCAACCCCTAAGACGGTTAACGGAGGTGGCAAAGTTTGTATGGGGAACATATTTAAACACGTTTTGACACATAAATTTCCACGCGGGTGAAGCCGCGGGGCGCAGCTAGTATATTAATAAAGCGCCCCGTAGTGAGCTACTATCCTATCGTAACACATATTAGATAGATTTATATATATAGAACATTCACTAATCAACTACAAACCCATTACTGAAAACCGCATCCAAATCGGTATCAGCGCCCTCTAGCGAAGTTACTACCGTAACATCTAATCATCAAACGCTCGTGGCGTGGTTTACTTCGGTGTTCAGATCGCCTTTGTTAAGCAACCCTCCGCGCGGTCACTACTTGGATGGGTGACCGTTTAGTGGCATTTATATCTGAGCTCTTCTGTGCTTCGGAAGGCACGTTAAGATGTTGGTCCTGGCTTTTTTAGTCGTTAAGCCATGTCGGAAATGGCAACAGATTTGCACAAACAATGTTTGCTGTAGCGCCCTCTGATGAGTTGTCACCGTAACATATATCTATAACATGTCATACAACATCCTAACATCATGTTAAACATGTATAAATCAAACCCGAACCGATAACTGAGTAGGAGAAAAATGGCAACATAGATTTGCACAAAAAACATCATCTCACCTCAAATGAATATACCGTCTCCCTTCCGTCGTGGGTAGCTCGTAGGACTTTTAAAAAAAAAACCGGCTTTAAATAAATCTCTTCATACTTCTTGCCCTAAAGAATTTTGAAAATCGGTTCACAATTGACAGAGATATTGGTGATCATAGGGCGGAAAATTACAAGTGAGGATGAGGTTTTTTGAGGTTTCCGGGAAAAGTACCAATCCCTCAGGAATAAAATTTATATGAGACCACCTGTGAAGTATACTCTTTTAAAAAAAATTGAAAATCGGTTTATAATTGAAGGAGATATCGGTAAACATACATAAAAAAAGTAAAAAAACAAAGTTCCGACGAATTGAGAACCTCCTCCTTTTTGAAGTAGTTTAAAAAGAGACTTTCGCATGCGGAGACTATTTATTAATTAAGTGGCTTAAATGTTTCTGAATATGCCTATCCTATCCTAACATCCGTAGTTCGTAAACAAGTTAATGGTTTAATAACCATTTAAATTATCTTATGGATATCTTGTTTACCAATCATGTTTGGTATTATCCAAACATGATTGGTAAAGTTGGCTATCCCCTGAGTGAGTAGGATAGGAGCTTCACCTCGGGGTATTCACGTTACTTACAGTAATCAACGGCTCACACTACCGGTGCCGCCGGGGACTGACCATGAGATCATTTCACTAAAGCCCAATTTTTTAATTGTCACCTAATACACTCATAGGCACAATTAACCGCCCACCTTGTATTTCTTTCAGTTTCCAGTAATCGTAAAATTAGGAGCATATTTGATGGTATGTTATGTGAATGTTAAAAGCAACCATTTAAGAATAAATCATATTGCAAATCTTGAAATAAATTATTATTTAAAAAAATATGCCAATAAAATTATTTTAAGAAATTTTTTCATGAATACGTAATTTGTTTTATTTAAAAACGAAGACTAAAGATAGTCTAATTAAATCTGACATTTTGTATACAAATCTTTAGTCTTAGTTTTGGAATAAGAATGTAAGAGTTTAATTTTGAAAAAATCTACAAATTTTTATAAATTTTAATATAAATAATGGGTTTTACCACCTTGGGCCCTAATGACTTCTTTGGAGCCGGTTTGAGAATCCATGCATGTTGTCTTGAATATCCGACTGAGGGATATTGTGCCACTCCTCTACCGCAGCCGTCTTGAGCTGTCCTAGGGTCGTAGGGGCCGGTACTTTTGCT
The DNA here is from genome assembly GCA_951804965.1 of Horisme vitalbata. Lineage (NCBI taxonomy): Eukaryota > Metazoa > Arthropoda > Insecta > Lepidoptera > Geometridae > Horisme > Horisme vitalbata. The sequence continues at coordinate 30,435,748 of OX638089.1, read as the reverse complement.
CGGATACTACTTTTTAGGTTGTCCTAAATGTGTTCAATCGGGTTCAGATCGAGACTGCCTGTCGGCCAGGCCATGGCAAAACTTGGATCCGGAGCCCATAGAGGTATTGAGCGACAGATTTTGTGGTAAGGCAACGATCATTGTCATGCATTAATCTGAAGTTCTCATCAATAAATGATGCGAGAGGTCTTGTAAGACTTCCTCCACGTATCTTTGAGCGTTCACACGGCCTCTATCAAACACCACAAGATCAGTACGAGCCTCGAAAGACATGCGGGAGACATGTTTTACGAGGCTCGTACCGATCTAACCAATAATTACCCTGATAACCCACGGATTCAGTTATTGCACCTCGAGCAAACTGTTAATTTTGCACCTGTATACACATTGACGTCCTTCTGGACCATTCAAGGCTATTCTGCTCTCATTTGGAAGAGTACGTCCTTCGAATCCTCCACAATAAAGTCAGCATATTCTCACGCAAAGGCAAGTCTAGTTCTACGGTGCTGTGGGAGCAGTTGTGGAGCGCGAGCTGGATAAAAAGCCCTCAAATTACTTTCAGCCAGTCTTCTTTTAATGATACATTCACTTACACTGACAGTTCTCACTTCAAAAAGTGTACGCGATTCAGTAGCGGTGCTAAAGCTATTTCTTAGCACGATACTGACAACAAAGCAGTCATCCCGAGCCGTAATTCGAGGTACACCGAGTGTATGAGCGATGCGACGTTGGCTATAGCCAGCGTCAGCCAAAGCCACTGCCGTAGCAGCACCAGTTGCATTGGGAAGCATTTTTTTCAGTCACAAAGAATATTAATAGCACTAAAAACTCAAACTTAACAATTCTTCTCCTTCTTCGTATGAGTTAATGGCCAACTCTGGTGTCGGAGTTTTTAGGCCGCCTGAAGGCCTCCGACATGGCTTAACGACTGGAAAATCCGGGACCAACAACTTAACGTGCCTTCCAAAGCACGGAAGCGCTCAGATCTAAAGCCACTAAACGGTCACCCATCCAAGTATGGACCGGCCGGAGCGTTGCTTAACCAAGATGATCCGCTAAGAACACCGAGGTAAGCCTCGCCACGAGCGCTTCCACTAACAATATTCGCACACGAAGGCAGATAAGAACAAGAAATGTTAACACGGTAACGTAACTGAAACAATTTCAAACAACGACTAAATTCCAAAAAGGCTTCGGTGACACTAGTTTATTCATCGAAACAAGGATGTGTTTAATTTATTGCTAAAGTACCCACTTAACAAAAAACAAAACATTAGATAAGCCATAGTTAACATAACAACATAACGAAAAATATAGGTGGGCGGTTAATTGTGGCTATGAGTGTACTATTTACAAATAAAAAAGTGTGTTTTCATGTTATTTTAAATAAATTACTCATTAATGAATTGAAGCGGAAACCCATTACAAAATATTCTATGAGGCAAAATATTTAGTACAAATTCCGCTAACTTTCTCTGACGAGTTCCACAAAATGCATACGCGTGCAAAGCCCTCCCGCCCGCAGATTCTCATTAAAATCAGAGAAAGAACAAGCAAACAAGCAATTAATATATGCAACCGTCTACTTACTCGTTCGCCAAATAAAAACAAACATGTTAACCTGTAATTAACTTGGAGAAACAACACACATAAATACACTAGAAAATTTACTCGTTCATACGACGTGAGTGTAGAAAGAAACATTCAACAAACAGGTATTATTATTTTATCTGTACTTCTCATTTACGGCATATACCTAACTAAATTATGACTTAAAAAAGGGTTATTCTCTGTCCTCCGAAACAGAGAGTAATAGGCATCTTCTGGGAAAGCTCGCCCCATCGTCGACCTCATCTTTGCTCACACAAGCCTCGAAGGCAAGAGACAATTAAAAAATATTTTGGGATTAAAGCCTTAAATCTTAAGTTTATTTTTTATTTACTGATTTATTTAGACGACATCCATATAGTTTCTGCGCATGTTTCGATCACCTCAGCCAACCGGTTAAAAGTTATTTTATGCCACAGACATTTTTATGCAAAACTATCGCAACGTCATGAGCAAGATGTCCTTGCGTCTTAATTGTTAGAATACCTGTTTGGCCGAGCTGCGAACAAACGTACAAGGCAGAGGTGTTCATTAGGGTGTCTCCTCAATGTATGGGACCATTTTTTTTTTCAAGTTACAACAACGCAACTTTTAAAGTTGCGTTATTTCACGTAGATTATAAAACTGTTAAAAAAATTACTCTCCATCTTTAGGCCTCTACAGCTCCTTGAAGTTTTGTACAAGTTTTAGTGACCAACATCGTAGGTTAAAAATAAAACAAAAATAAAGTTTATAAGGTGATAAATAAATTTAAAGGATATAGCAAAGTATAAACAATGAAAATAATCAAAATATATCTTAATTTTACACTTATTTGTGGGACCAAAATTTGGCATTTCATCGCGAGATTGCATCCGGGCTCTAATGAATCCATCTCTCTATTTAGCGTCAGTTACGCTTTGTGAGGGTTACATACATTATAACTAAACTTGATAGAACTATTTTCAAAATAACTATGGTCGAAAGACCTACTGTTTGAAATACCTACAGGTCGTTTCACAGAATTTCATTATAACTACTGTACGATATATCTAACGAAGAATTCACCTATGGTTTATTCACCTATGATTTATTCACCTACGGTTGATTGAACTATTGGACGACTCACCTAATGATCTGTGGTCAATATTTGTAGTGTTTGCACCTACTGAGGTGAGTCGTCCATTAGGTATTTCAAACATAGTGCAAATATTAGATTAATCGTTCGTACGTGCAATTAATCTTAGATTAATTAAATTTCATATACCATAAGAACCCAAGCCTAAAACTTTTATTAATTCTGATTGGAATTACCTACCTAATAAGTATATATGATTGTAGAATATGCTTGATTTGGAATAAATGTTTTTTTTTAACTTTGTTAAGTTAAACAATAATTGAGTTTAATGATATGTAACCTTTGTGAGGCCTCTTTTACTTAATTTACATACCTCTCAACAGATTGAATGTGGCAAAGAAGTTTCAATGCGCAAATTTTTATCTACTGTATTTTTTAAAGTCCTCGTTTGTAATGTGTCGAAGAACAGGGGGTGCGGAACTTGACATTCTTGCCACATAAACATTTCGTTGTAATCACTGGTTTGGAGGTTTTTTTAGGCCTAAATTAATCGGCGTTTTGTGTTATTTGTAGCTTCTCTAGTTTTAATTATTTTACGAAATCTTAGCTCCTGAATGTGGTGCCTTTCAACAAAAATCATGCGGACAAGTACATTCTCTGAATGCGCAAAAAAATCGTTTCTTGCGATCACAGAATCTACAACAGTTTTGAGATTTTCAGGTAAGAATTGAGAGATATTATAAATGCTTGGCTCCGTCTTTAAAAGATGCCTTGTGCTTGATTAAGAACCAAATCCATGCATAAACTCTAACAACGTAGATGGTAAGCATTTATAGGTTTTCAGATGGATTTGGAGTACTCACATAAAGTCTGAGCTACTATGTATAATTATACTTCCAAATACTATGCGGAGTTCTAAGGATGCAAATTTTATGGCCTTTTATACGTTTACTTCCACATAACCTTACAGCACCTACAGTATCATCGGAAGTGTTTTGTTTATGAAATAAGTACCTACGACGCGACGTCGACGATTTCAAAATTATGGTAATATACGTAAAATTTAAATCAAACTGTAAATGTTACCATTTAAGCCGAAAGTAGACTTCGTCATGCATGATAGTGAACCCTAGTGTGCTGACCTTTGTTCGGACTTTAATTAATCCTCGGGGCAGCGGTGGGGTGGTAGCGAGGGAGCTGTACTACAAGGGATCATTGTACAATTAAAGAATAGCATTTTAATACGGTGCCTCTACGAACAAAGCAAGAGGAGCGCAAAAGGATGAGGGAAACCTAACGTTGGTTGCTTTGAACACAGCAAACCAACGTTCTCAACTTTACAGTTCCTAAAATCTAAACGCACCAAAGGCCTATCTTTGAGCATGTAATTACTAACTGAACTTTGTTTAATTAAATAGGTACCTGCTATACTTGTAGCGTGTCATGAGGGAGTGCGACGGGGGTCTCTGTCCCTGCAGCTACCTGCGGACAGAATACGGCAAATCTAAACGTTAGGACAATGCAGAATCTTTATATTCCAAAACCAATGGTTTTATTCCTAGACCATCAAGCGGACTGGTATCTGTTCTAACATAAGCGCCCTGTACACGTAAAGTTCGGACCGCGGGAAACAGCACGCGCCATTCCAACCCGCACTCCGAAACGTACGTGTAGATGCGCGAGGCTAACAGTTCCATCTGGCATGTCGCTGCGAAGGCAAATCTCACAGTTTTAACCGCGCATCACGTCACGTCAGTGATCAGTCTCAGATGTGCGGTCCGATCTATACACGCCATTAGCACGACAGTTTAATCCACAGTCCAAACCGTATAGATCGGACTGCGGTTTGGAACGCAGTCCCGATGCACGGTCCGATCTTTACGTGTGCAGGGCGCTATAGTATAGAATGACCTTAGCAAATGCAATATTCTTTTACTCGCGTTATTACGCTTGCATTCTATTTTCTTGTCACCACACTTTTCTTAAATGTTGCTAAAATGTGATTAAAATGACGTCATATTTAATCTAGAACTTTCTAACGTTTTTCGCCTTAGTTGTTGCCAATTAATCCGAACTCCTAATATTAGAGTGCGAGTTCCTGAATACATTTAGAACTAAGTAACTAAGTCTAAGTGTTCATTTTGATATTCTATTATCCATAGAGGAACAATTTTTTTTTAATGCTAGGTACCAAAATGTAAGCTTTATTCAGAGCATCAGCCACCTTTTTCAGCACACTATACAACACTCATCCAAATCTTGCCAGATAAACAAGTCAATTTACTTGTTATAGGTACCGAATTAATTAAATAACAAAAATGGGAGGCAAAATATGAAAAAAAAAAAAAATTAACAACATGACAACGATAAGAACTTTCATTATTTTTATTATTATATTGTCCATATGTATTTGTTGGTGTGAGTACAATAAATAGTTTTCTCTAACTATTTATCTAAAGACATCTAACTGAAGGTAATAAAAAAAATATTATTTTGGATAAATAAATAATGCAGGACGTAATCACACAGCTTCATGTAGCCCCAAACTAAGCAGAGCTTGTACTATGGGAACCACCACCACCACCACATCACCACATCAGCCTATATCAGTCCACTGCTGGACATAGGCCTCCCCTAATAAAGGGGGATATACCCATAATCCCCACGTTGGGAATGTGGGTTGGGGATCGCAGGGCACAGCTTCTCGCACCACCGACGCTGCTGCCCGTCAGTGGCCAGGGGATTTAGGTGTGCCGATGTAGGCTGTGCTATGCCGCAATCGGCCGCCAGTGCCCCGTTCGTTGTTTAGCAGGGTGCACCACGTGCACAGGTGGGGTTGGCTTGGGTTCCGAAGATATGTGTTGGAACCCTGTTCACCCCTATGGGAACCACATGATTGATATACTACACATATTTTTTTTTTTGTAAATACATACATAGAAAACACCCAGACCCGAGACAAATATCTACAGAACATGCAAATATTTGTCCCGCAGCGGGAATAGAACCCGCAACCTTCTGCGTCTCAGGCGGACTTTCGTCCACTGCGCCACAGAGGCAATGTCGGATGCCTGTTGATTTCTAGAAGGTTCTCGAGATCAGTTAGGTCTACCCCAGCCGGACCCGCTTGCGATGTGGTTTTGGTTTTAGTAATCCAGTTCTTCCAGATCTATAAAATTAGAACGAAATGAGTAAAAACAAGAAATTGTGATCATTATTATTGTAACTTTCCAAGAGTGTATGATTAGTAGGGATTCAAAAAAAACGTAGTTTGAGTACTGCCAATTTGGTTCTACCAGGGTAAATCCAAAAATGATGTCAGCAGGTGATATGAGGAGTGGTAGACTAGCATGGAGAGAGGAATGAAAGCATGAAAATGAAGTACCTAAATAAAACATAAGCATGGGCCAAGAGCGACCACCTCACAATAAGAAGCAAGCAAATTATGATGGCTGACGAAATTATTAAACTAATAACTGGATTTTTTGCTGGATTAACGAAAAATTGTTTCATTTTAAATTCTACTAACCTCTCCTCATATCTTGTTTCTCTCCAAACAAGCAAGCTGTTACTGTCGGGGTCTTCAACAAAAGTCAGATAATTGTGTTGTAGTAAAGTTATCTTTTCTTCGATCGACCAAAATTAACCTATTTACAACTCACAACTATTTACAATTCCGATTTTTGTAATTTTTGGATATGCTTACCATTATTCGTTACTATTTAAGAATAAATCATTGTTTTTATATTTATGCGACTGAAAGTACCTTTTTTTTCAGTGGGTCGTTAACGACCCCTTGGGCATATCAGGTCTATAAAATTTAAAGAGTGAGATAAAACAATTTGACAGCAGTTACGGGTGGCTTTTTTATTACAAATTACGCATGGAAAATCTATAAAACATTTGTCATAAGTCATGAAGATATAAATTGCATTTTTTGCACATTTTGACGGTTTTATTTTTCATTAATGTTGAATTTGAACAACCGTCCACTGAACAGTTCTTTTGTTGCTCCATTTTTAGACACAAAAGCGCTGGCACCGGTCTGAACTGTTCCGAGATGTCATGTCCGTGAGCGGTGTCTATGTGTGCGTTTCTCGAGCGCGCTTTGTATGTAGATTGTCTTCTTTACCTATCTTTATTTTGTGGCCCCGGGCTCTGGCGGCGCTGCACCGTGCGGCCCTCTGGGCGTGGTAGGGGGGGACACCACTGCACCCGCAGGCGACTCATATCGTAGATAAAACAGAACATAAAACCTAAATAGAAAATGACAATCTCGCAATCATCAACGAAATTAACGAATGGTTTCGCTTACTCGTGGCTCTTATTAGAGTTTCGTAGCGAAAGGGTAAAAACGAAACCCTATTACGTAGACTCCACTGTCCGTCTATCTATCTGTAACCAGGCTGTCATGAACCGTGATAGCTAGACAGTTGAAATTTTCACAGATCATGTATTTCGGTTGCCGCTATAACAAATACAAAATGGAAAAAATACAAAGTGGAAATTATCAAATGTAAAATTGTATATGTTTTTGTTCTATAAACTTTTTGTATTGTAATAGCATGTTTATTGTTTTGTTTTAATATTGAAGTATAAGTTTTTTGCTATGACGGCTATATCCCCCTCAGTCGCCCCAAAGTTGACCACACTAGCGCCACCGACGAGCGAAGGTATGAAAAGTGAAGTACATACATGAGTTTGACTTCCGCTAGTATTCTGTGCCGGGGCGGAGCAGGTTCGATCTCTGCTCGGCGCCAAATTCGGCGCATCTCCACATTGTGATATGTTTGTGAATGGGATGAAATGCCTCATGACCGAATTCAAGAAGATATATGAGATGAAAGCTTGGAAATCGAGTGCACATGAATAACATATTATTAAATGAATACTAGCCCAAGACACATATTTGTAATGAATATATTAATAATAGGTATTTATTTAATTATTATTTGACTATGTATCCAGAATCGGATTTTTCGATGTTTTGTGTATGTATTTGTATTGACTTTTTTTGTAACGCGTTAGTATATTATAACATAACAGTACATATACTGTTATGCTATAAATTGTAAATGAATAAATAATAATCATTCTGTGGCAGGAGTTTGAAAAAAAAATGTTCAGTGTTTCTTTATGAATTATTTGAAAAAGTTCATTACTAGAGTTCATTAGCGGAGAACTGACTTCCATTTTTTATAGTTCGCGGTTGGGATTCTTTTTGTCCATTCTTTCTGTAGACTTGAAACTTGTACTACCAAATCCAAGTCTGCAAGTAGGTATATTATGCCCAAAAAAATCAAACTTCTAACACAATTAAAAGATATTGCCATTCATGTATTACTTTTGATTCACAGCCTATAGCAGTCCACTGCTGGACATAGGCCTCCCCTAATGAGCCCCATTGCGCCCTGTCCTAAGCTCGACGTATTTGCCAAGCCTCGTTCTCCACTCAGGAACGCGTTTACTCTAACGGTTATTGATTCTTCGACAGAAATGGCCAGCTCACTGCACTCACTTTCAATCTCTGATTATCATCATTATCAAATTCTCTGAGCTATATCGATGAGTTTTGTTCTATTTCGGATAGTCTCGTTCCGGATCCTATTTTTTAGAGAAACGCCGAGCATAGCTTGTACCGTGGCTCGCAGAGTTGACAATAAAATGGTCATCTAGGAATAATTTGCTTCCTCGATGAAACTGGTGGACTAGCCTCAACAGCCGTACGTAGTGACTACGTTTCGGCTTCGTATTTCATGACGGGTAGGGCGCTCGGAAGCCTCAAGGTGCTAGTTTCGTTAGTGCGCCATTAAATTTTATTGTAAATAAATATTTCGGAACAATATAGTACCTTGGTTTTTTGTGACCACATCCTATCCTACTTATATTATAAATGCGAAAGTTTGTGAGTATGGATGTATGGATGAATGTATGAATGTTTGTAATTCTTTCACGCAAAAACTACTGAACGGATTTGGATGAAACTTGAAATGTACATAGTTTGTGACCTGGATTAACACATAGGCTACTTTTTATCCCGGTACCACGGCGGAAGCTAGTTTAAAATAATTTGCTTTCAGAAAAGTTTTTTTTTTACCTTTTGTTTGTTATGCATAACTTAAGTTTTTAATAAAGATGTTAAAGATTATACCTGTATTTTATTCTTAACCAGTTTTTGGTTTTTAAATCCAATGTTGCTATTAAACCTTGGTAAATAGTCATTCTTGCTTACATATATTTATTCATATTACATAATATTCCTCTGCAGTACTACAGAAAGTTCATTTTCCTAGAAAGCGCTTGGGGAGTGTAATGGAATACCTGCCGCCATACGTAGCATTAAATTATTTGCGAAGGCATTGAAAACATACTGAAATGAAGCACAGAAAGGTAACGATATATGCGCAGTAAGTAGTAATTTTGATTTTCGTTCCATTATTAATGTTACCTACGTACGATACTTTTCCATTAATTTCATTATTAATGTTAGTACGTACGGGTTTTTTAAAGACAATACTGGCGACATAACTACAATAGCTCGGCGAGGTTACATATATGTAGGTATCGCACAATAGTGTGTGATGTTAAAAGAGTGTGCGGCGCGGTTGGTGCGCTTCGTTACGTAAAACAGTGCGTGACAGCCCTAACGGATATGTTATAGAATTTACATTGATATCTGTGGGTGAGACTGTCCAATTAATCACGATTGGATGCTTCTTTATTCAGGATTTTGTTTTGTTACAATGATTTTATTCTGTTAAATGTACCCTATTTATTTATTTTTGTATTAATGATTATTATCTGAAATTTTTGATTGATTGATAATTTTTTGTAGGTTTACCTTTACTGTTTTAGAAGCAATTCTGTGCAGGTAAAGTCGAGAGAAACGACGGATGCAATTAGTTTTAATGAAAGGCCATCTGTAACAGCATGTACGTAGAATTTTAGTAAAATAAGCAAAGAGCTTGGAATAGTTGTTTACTAATATTAAGTCAATGAAAATAAGTCTTTCATAATTTTCTCTTTGATCTAAATATTTAGTGATCACTGGCGTGATGTGGCGTTGAGGTGGAGGTTCAGGCTAGGTTAGGACAGGATCAAATCCTAATCTCAGGTGAGTTTTAAGACTTGATTATCTAAAGTTTAACTCATTATTCATCTATTACCTAATTGATACATACAGGGTGTGGCGTAGTGAGTAGTCAAGCCATCACTGATTGATTGATTATCTGATGACATGACACCCCCCAACCACAGGTGATGGCTTGACTACTCATTACGCCACACCCTGTAGATTCTTTCACTATTTTTCTGTATTAAAAATACATTTCAAGTAAATCAAGATACTAATTCGATATTAGTTTTTCATACAAAATGCTAACAACTCCGACTCCACTAGGTTATTGCAATTTTATAAAAAAAAATCTTTTTCACGGAGTTTTTGACGTATTTTATTTATAGAAATAAATACATTAACTAAAGGTTTTTATGAATTTGTTTGTTTAAACATTATAATTTAAAAATATATAATAATGGGTAGTATTTATTCGAGCGACTGTAAATTCAAATTTTAATCGTTAAAAAGAATTTATTTATTTCATTGTATTACTAAGTGTGCGACTGACCGCGAGTGACGAGAAATCAACAGAACAGCAACATACAAACATTCATTTGAGTTACTTTAAATACAAAATGAGAAGCTTCATAATATTTGACCGACTTAGTATTTGTTTGAGTGTCAACGTTACGTCCTACATTTTTAAGTGCTTTTAATAGAAACCCACTTTGAAAAATACTATAAAGAGCAGAGTACTATGTACTCACATTTTTCTGAAAATTTTACTTATGGAATAACTATTTGTGGAAACACTAATACTGGCTGAGGACCTTATATTGATACTTTCCGAGAAAAATAATAATTCAGTTTTGAGGTTAAGTATGGAAAAACATTAAAAATATACGCCACAACCCACTATCGGGAGAGTGGGGATGTGGGAGTACTGGGGTGGGGGAACATATGACCTATGACTACTCTTAAAAACTAATAACCTACTGCCCATCTGTGTCAGATCATACAGATGGACATTTAACTCCGGTATGGGCTCTCGCCAGAACTCTCGCGAGGTCGATGGGCGTCGCTTTGCCCACTCGTCCTTCGCTCCGCTACGGAGGTCGCCAAACGCGAGCTCCACTCAGGAGCTCCCACGCGAGCTTCTGGCTCCGTATTTTTTATATACACTCTAGGGGTAGGGACTACAAGACTAGGTGGCGTTGGAGTGCTCTGTGTCGGTTCTGTGATATATTTAGAACCTTATCTAATCAAGTCGGGGTGTCCTAGAACCTACTGCTGCGGGAAGGATTTCGGGGTGGTAATACAAAAAACCTCATAACCTACTGTCTATGCCGGGAAAACGACGAATTCACGCGTATCAAACAATCCAAAGTTTTCATTAAGAAATCATATCAAAATAAAAAACAAAAGACCACAAATAGAATATCAGTAACCAATAAATCTATACTACTATTTAGAGAGGTAGAATTGTAAGTTTGTATTTATGTTTGTCCGAGCATAACTCTCGAACCGGTGATCCAATCTGCATGAAATTTGGTAGGTCGATAAGGTGTACATTTGCAATTTTTGCTGGGAAGTATTTGAGTTAAATTTGACAGGGGGCCATTAAGGTATGGGGTTCCAAAAGAGGCCAAAAAAAATTAAGCATCTAAATATATTGAGTGGGGTGTCATATGAATGAGTTTTGTTAGTACATTCAAAAATGGTTTTTATTTTATTTCTTGAATGTATAGTTTTTGAAACATGGTTGTAAGTTCGTATATTAGTTTGTTCCAGTATAACTCTCGAACCGATGATCCAATCTGCATACAATTTAGTAGGTCGATAGGTTGTATTTGAAATTTTGCTGGGAAGTATATGAGTTATATCAGACAGGGGGTCATTATGAATAAAGCAGCACACAAAGGTCGCTTAAAGTAAACTTTTTAGTAGATCGTTAGGTAAAATCAAAATTGGAAAAAATCGTCCCATTTTAATATAAAAATTGCTTTCTCTGTATTTCTAGTAGCTCACTTAGTAATTTAGTCGAACGCCTATAATTTTAATATCTTAAATGGATTATTCACAATTCACTTTTAATAAGCTCGTTTTTGATTTTATTATTAATTAATATTCGTCGTTAATTTAGTTAAATTTTCGCTTACTCAAATTCATACCGCTCAAGTTGTAAAAACAGTATCTCATCATCAGTCGCAAAGTTTTTTTTTATTCGTCGTCTTATAATTCCCCTATAATAATTAATGAGTCTCCCAAGTTTCGCTCCGTTGTGCGATACAATTGTGCAACACCGTAGCTCGAGAACTTGACAATATTATAATGACCAATACCTAATGTTTTTTTGCAATGACAATATCGTCATCTAACTCATGACTAACTTCAGGATTCAGGTTCGATTTGTCATCATTATAAATTAAAGATAATCCACACTTAATAGTTTTTGTTGTTTTTTTTCTTTTCTTATGAATATGTTTTGTCTTTTCTATATTTAATTTATTTTATTTTATTCTCTAGGAAAACTTACCGCTAGGTACATGAGAAAATTAGTGAATAGGTTTTGACTGCCAATTAAAAGTTTTCACACATAGATACAGAGTTAAAAAAAAAAGACATAACTGTAGTAGACGGACAAAACACACGTGGATTAAACTTGGAAGAAACGATTATTCATCAAACGTTTTACTTGCACTGATGAGGTGTTGTATACCACTCAAATAACTTGTACTCGTTATTATACTTACCTAAATTTTATAATATCTATGTATCTTAAACTTAGCAGAACTACTTGAATATGTCAAGGAGGCGGGAGCTGAGGCTACTACGCAGTTTTTTAACTTTTGTGGTCTTTTCGATTTTTCAAATGTAATCTGTTTCACTATAACTTGTTCTGAATAACTGATTTATGATTATTATGATTTTATTGGTGTTTTCTGTAAGTCTATTGTGAACTTGACGCCTGAGTTTGGAAAATCATTTTTTTTATCTTATAGTATAGGTTTGTAGTTGATTACTAACATTCTTTTCGTATCAAGTAGCTTAAAAAAAATTGGAGCACTTTAAAAAAAACCTGGCACCCATTTTTGGAAAATAATATAAAGATGTTTTTATTCTTATAGATTTTTATATATCATAGTAAAAAATATTTCGTTTGTTAAAAAACTGGTTTGCAGTAGCGTTCATTTCGTTTGTAGTAGGTAATATTATTTCATTTGTAGTAGCGCTCCTTTTGTTTATACTAACTCACTTTATACAAACAATTCGTTGCCGAGTGCCAACTTGTATGAGTTTTTTCCAAGTCATCTGATTCGGTTTAAAGATTTTTTTTAAAAGAACATACATGTCTATTTAAATGAGATTAAAATAGACTAAGTGTACTTAAGTACTAAGCTAATATAATATACATAACAATCTAAGCATAAGTGTGCTCGTCTAATAACTGGGTAGGTATATATTGACACATAAGATTAAAGAAAACAAAACAAAAAGATTTAGTTTACTTGAAGATAGGTAAATTATCTAGGTAGGTCATGTGATTTATTTTTAGAACTACTACAAACCAAGAAATGGTTACTATAATCAACTACAAACCACTACAAAATAATATCTGTAAGATTAAAATAAAAAGAATCGATTTTCCAATGTCGGGCGCCAAGTTCACAAAGCTTGATAATGTAGAGTTACTGAGAAGAATGGTGTAGGATTTTATTCGGTTCGTAACGATCAATTATACTCACTTAGTGCACTTCCTTAACAAATTCAGTTGTGCTACATTGTTATTCAGCTATGATTTCCTATGTACCTACAACGATGCAAAAAAATTGAGCCTTTACCCACATGCTGACACAAAATAAGTTTGCTAAATCTTTCACTCTGGCTGGCGTAAGCTTTAAGAGGGTTTGTTCTCAGTAGCTCCAAACCCATTCTTCTCAAAATAATGAAATCCATACATTGATTCTCATCAGCTCCAAAATATTTTAGGCACTAAAGTACCTAACAATTTATTTCCCAGCAGGTCCAAGAAATATTGAGTATAGTCGAACACAAGTGCAACAGTTTCATTAAATTTAAACTTAAGGTTTACAATTAAATCTACGAAATAAACACAATTTGTTACCTAAGTTTTTATGGATTTATTAGTACGTATTGTGTTACAATTTAAAAAATCTCGTAATTTAAAACGTTACATATCGATATCTTCTTTATTATGCAGCGGTCGGCAACCTTTTGGCAGGCAAGGGCCACAAGGTGGCAAAATAAAGTAAGTGCGGGCCACACTTGTCATAAGAAGAAACATATCTCATACAAAAAACAAAAACGCTTTTAATTTTTTTCTTTAGTAAAGGTAATTTAATTCGTATACGTAATTGGTTCGTATGTTAGGGCTTTAAAAATTATCATCATCATCATCATTCACAGCCCGATTTCACCCACTGCTGGGTATATACAGGCCTCCCTCAACTTGTGCCATCCACCACGATCCTGCGCTGGTCTAACCCACGTACGGCCCGCGACTTTGACAATGTCATCTGCCCATCTTGCAGAAATCCGAAAACTATTTTCCAAATGCCTCTCAAATGCATCTCAAAAGCTCATCTGTGAGACGAGAAAATTATACAATGTTATTTATTTTTTCTATATTTGACAAAATAAAAAGTTTGCTGTCAATAATAAGTTTTACCAAAAATGTTAATGAACTGCTGCGAAAGCCTTTTCATTTCATCAATCGAGTGCGTAATAGTCCGTAATAATATTATGGATTATATTATACACAAGAAAAACAAATCTATCAAAAAACTATAAAATCTACAAATATAAAATATCAGTTTAATTAGGAAAATAACAGTTTACTCATTAAAAACAAAAAACTAAGATAAATTATCTGCTAATTTTAAATAGATACAGTTTAATTTGTGTATTATTTTGAGCCTCACTAGACCCAGCGATGTCGCCATTTTGACTATTTATTACCCATACAATGTTTAGCTCACACTCACACTAACAACCAACAGGAAAACACGACACAAACATGTGCATATCGGTGGGATACAAGGTCAACTGATTGCAATTCTAATTTACTTCCAGGCGGGAGTAAATGAGTTGCCGTAAGCCCGATTAGCAGAGAACTTCCATCCCTTTGGCGCCGGCGCCACCCGTCCTTACCCGAATGCACGTGACCATTATGCATTTGTTTTGTCTTTAACTCCAAAGTCAGACCAATCGGTTAATTTTGGTGGTTCGCTAGCAGCGCTACCTACGCTAAGCATGCACCACCAACATAAACGAGCCACACCTTCAATAATTAATCATGTTGAATATTTTTATTGGCCTTAAATACAAAAATCATAATGTGTAAGACAAATCTGAAGATGACTGTACTGCTACAATATTTTTGGAGCCAGCGGGAAGTTTTTAAGATAATAAAATATTTTATTATTATTTTTTATAATTTTTTGGAGTGTGTGTGAAGAATTCTTGGGAGTTAACGGGAACAAGCCCTTAAGGGCCCGGGTCGCGAGTCGCTCTTCTGCCTCGCGACACCGCGGCACCGCTCGCTATTCGGCTGGACATAAGCCGGCACCCACAACCACGGCACACGGGGCAGCTCGTTAACGGCATTAAACTCGTTAGCTCATATTCACATAGATACAGCCGATTGCCTATTCGTCTTTAGCTTATTTGTTTTGTTTAAAATTTTGTATTTGTCAGATATTGTTGGTAGCTTAGGCTAGGCATCATCCGGGTGGATATTATGGTAGCGGGTTAAAACATATTTTTTTTCTTATTGAGTAACTCAATACTCAATGCTCAATACAAGTATTGCTGTCACATGGTAGTAGACAGATGTTAAATAAAAGGTAGGTATCACACATGAACCCTGTCTAAGGGCATAGCAACTGAGATAGGTACGCAGACCTTCTAACTACAAAATAAAAGGTAGCCGCCCTCAATGAGGAAAAATTTGGCCTCACTCTATTCATATTCATTCCTTGATTTAATCACACTGCCAGCGCTCACTTTCTATTGCTACCGTACCCGTATACCTAAATCTACTAATGTGTCAGTCCGCGGTGACGAGGGTGACGTTTCAACTTTTTTGAAAGTTCATAATTTATAAATAGTAGTCGAAATTAACAACATTATACTGTTTTAATGTAGATCCTAGTGTAATTTATGTTCACTTAAAAAAAGAAAAGTCAATACAAAAAAAAGTTACGACCAGTTACAGCCCTGAAGCGGGTGTGACACCAACAATAAGCAAGTATTGCGACATTATCCGATGCCTCGATATTTTGCAAAAATAATAATTTGTTTATAAAATAATATACTTTTTATGTTGACGAATTATTTTTTAGTACTGCAGTATGAGCAGATTCATAATTGATATATTCAATTTTTATCAAGCAATAAACATTGGGATGAGTTTGACAAGTAGTACTGAAATTGAGGAATATATCAAATCACCACATACCACACCAGCTTATATCAGTCCACCGCTGGACATAGGCCTCCCCTAATAAAGGGGGATTTGCCCATAATCCCCACGCTGGGCATGCGGGTTGGGGATCGCAGGGCACAGCTTCTCGCACCACCGACGCTGCTGCCCGTCGGTGGCCAGGGGATTTAGCTGTGCCGATGTAGGCTGTGCTATGCCGCAATCAGCCGGCCGCCAGAGCCCCGTTCGTTGTTTAGCAGGGTGCACAACGTGCAGGTGGGGTTGGCTTGGGATCTGAAGATAAGGGTTGGAACCCCTTACACCTTATATATCAACTGATATATAAGGTGTAAGGGGGTGACTTTGACTTATGTAACCGAAATATCAATGGAGATTGAAAAGTCGTAATAAACCCTTGGCCAGCGGTCGGCGACGAACCCTATCTTAATTATTAGGTCGATCGTAGGTAGCTAGGTAGGTAGGACGCTGAGCTAGCTGCGCTACGATACCAGAAAGACCGCATAAATTGTTTGGTACCGTCCATAGCATAGGTAGCTCACAAAGCATAAGTATTTTAATGTTAAGACCTTGGCAAGACCGAATATATAGGAACTTAAATAGGTAGGCATTTAAGTAGGTAGCTTCCTAAGAGAACTAAGTAGGTAGGAACTTAGAAATAAACAATGGATTTAAGGTTTGACGACCTCTGTGGCGCAGTGGGCGAAGGCCCGCCTGAGACGCAGAAGATTGCGGGTTCGATTCCCGCCACGGGATAAATGTTTGCATGTTCTGCACATATTTGTCTCAGGTCTGTGTGTTTTCTATGTATGGTTAGTATGAATTTACAAAAAAAAATGTATCTATGTAGTTTATAGTTTGGTTCTACATGATGCTGTGTGATAGTGTCCAGCATTATTTATTTATTTTATTACACAAGCATAAGTCTGCCGCGACAAGCGCTCGGAGGATGGCAGGGCGGAAACTGAGGTGTGGGGGGATTTAGCCCGAATATTTATAGGTGCCGACTCCGCGCTGTTTCCTTCCGAGGTACGGGAAATCCTCAATTTCCACGAGAAGTACTGGTCGGAATATTATGCAAGAAATGGTCTACAGTCAGTACTTTAGTAGAAAGGATCAAAGAATCGGATAGGTTACTAATAAAATGAGTAGTTTTTGGCGTTTGGAGGCCAAACTGATTGTTTTTTTTTTATTTATTCGGAAAACAAACAGTAATTTTATTACTTAAAATAAGACAATGTATGACACTAAATACGAATAACAAGTTTTCGCATAAAGAAGCTATTAAGCACATGTTATTATATAGCATAGCTATCAAGGTTTATCTATGCACTAGGCATTTTAAAATGTAATACAGACTACGAGAACGCACTTTCAGCCAACTTAAATCACCCAACTTTACATAAAACGGATACTGACTTCGACATTATTATTATTGTTATTTTTTATTTGACCTCTTGACATTTATTTATTTTATTTTATTTTATTTACTATGGGCCAGTTCTTGACCTCGAGGCTTGCGTGGGCAAGGATGAGGTCGACGATGGGACGAGCTTTCCCAGAAGATGCCTATTAACTCTCTTTTTGAAGCCGTTATTATTATTTATTACATGTTATTTTGACATTTTCTTTTGAATTATTATAATAATAAATATGTAAATCAATAATAATTAATGAATAAGCTTTGAATAAGTTGACATACCTTGTTCCTACATACATTCGACATTTCTGTAAATTAATTATTTTCCTGCAGTGCCCTGACAGGGTCAATGTACCTACCAACCTACTCATAAGCTATACTAGACCTAAGCTACATAATAGGACATTGAAGCCTGAATAAATGAATATGAATATGAATGTAACATGAATAAACACATGTTATATTCATATTCATATTCATATATTCAGGCTTCAATATGTTCCTCAATATGTAACTAATTAACGAAATAATATATATATATATTATTCTTTGTTATTATTTATTCTTTTTTTGTGTAAAAAAAGAAATCATTTCCAGTTAGTCGACAGTTAGTGAACCAGATTGAAACCAGTAGTTGGATAGAACGCGTTTAAAAGT
Organism: Horisme vitalbata; assembly: GCA_951804965.1. NCBI lineage: Eukaryota > Metazoa > Arthropoda > Insecta > Lepidoptera > Geometridae > Horisme > Horisme vitalbata. The sequence continues at coordinate 30,417,486 of OX638089.1, read as the reverse complement.
TTGTGGTTTCGGAAGATAGCTCAGGAATGCCATCCAGCTTGTTGAAAGAGTTAGGTGATGTAATGAAAAAGGAGTTTTGGCCGTATATATATATATATATATTATTCTTTATTATAATTTTTTCTATAACGACAAAAAACAGTTCACAGAACAGAGTTATAATTGAAAAAAATCAGATTTCCTTATGAAACAAAAATCACGAAAATTCACTGAATTTACTTTTGTTGCATACACATTACTTTAAATGTCGTTACAGGGTTGCGGGTGTTCTAATATATATGTATATTATCAAAAGATATAAAAAGATTTATATTTTATAAATAAAAAGATTTATATTGGACTATTAGTGCTTCTTTGTTGTCCAGTTTTGAAATAAACCTAACAATTTCTCTGGGATTGATAGCTTTTATAGGTGTATCTAGCTGGAAGGCTTGGTTAAGATTAAGGGTGGCTTCGATGTCAGAATCTTTGTAGGTTTGCTATTTTGCATAACTACATTCAGTGATTTTATATCTTCAAAAATGTTGTATAGTGCGAGCGAGAGGGAGGTTTGAAATGTATCGTCACCTTAAGGAGCAGTTCAGCTTCATGGATATTTGGGGCTATTCCGTTAATATTCCATGCAGCAATGTTGAGGCAGATTATTGCGACATCTTATGATTATATTATATCTTATATTATCTGATCAGCTAAGTTTGGGGCATGATGCTGTGTGCTAACGTCCAGCAATATTTATTTTATTTATTTAATATTTATATTTTCGACGATTTTCACAATAAGGCCCATTAGCGTACTCATTTCGTTGAAAAGCATGTCTATTTTGTCAAGTTGTTTTATTAGTAAGTCCTGGATGACATGAGTTGGCGAGAGGTGATCCTGTTCTATTAAAAGTGGACAATCCTTTTGTGTTGAGTGTGGTCGGTGTAGAGAATCATGTGACGTTTGTATTGGTTGATCTAGTGTTGTCTTGTTTTTTTTTTGTTCTGTGGTCTGGATTTGTTTTGCCAGGTTCAGCTCTTTGAACTACTTCCGAATAGGTTTCATGTTCTTTCTGTTAGTTAGCTGTCTTTCGTTGTTTGTTGCTCGAAGTACTGATTTAACTTGCGCGTATGCTCTTTTCTTGATTCTGTGAGTTGCAGCATTTTTGTTGATTCTTTTGTTTGTTTTTGGTTCCTTTGTCTTAAGGTCTCGTTTATGTCGGGGTAGTTGTTTTGTCTTTTATTAGGTTGATCTACGGTTGTTATGGGTTTATTCTGATCTTCTTCTAGGTTACAGTGTACGTTTAGGGTCTCCCTTTGCGATTAAATGTACTTATAGCTGCATCCCTTATAGTTTGCAGGGTGCTCCCCAATGCATAGGGCGCAATTCGCTGATTCGCTGGTGTGGTACGATCTTATTTTGATTCTTTTTTTTCGTTTGTTTTGTGTTGTCCCGCGCATTTGACGCATCTATAAGGTCTCATGCAATTATTTTTTTAGTGACCATATTGTTGGCACTTCTTGAATTGTACTATAGAATTTCTCATTCGGGGATCCTCAATGATTACTGCCATGTTAAAAATGAGATTTATGTTTTTTACTGCATTATTATTTGGGTTACGTTTTCTCTTCGTACGTCTGTTTACAAAGAATGTTAACGTTGGTCTCTTTTCAGGTCCGGTTCTCGCATTGATTATCTCTCACTTTACTGCCTCATTTTTATATCTCTTCAATAATGGCTTCATGGTAAGTACAATGGTGTAGGTTTTCGATAGCTACTCTGTAGCATCTTTCTTTTTTTTTGGTGAAAGTATGTCCTATAAGTCTCATTTCTCTTACAGTACTCATTAGCTTATGAGTGCCGAAAGCAAGGATAATGACCGAAACAACCTCTGAAAAGTGTTTTGGTGTTTGAAAAAAGGTTAAGTTTATGTTTAGGAGCTGATTTATATGAGTCACATCCGTCATCCATGCAGCACTTGTCACAAAAACCATTTATATAAAACATGGATTTCTTTGCTGGGGCTGTAATGTATATAACTTTCATAGTATATCCGGGCACCAAACATGCTAGATTTTATTAATTTCATATATTTGTCTTGTCATTGTGGTAATTGGATGGGATTGATGGGTTCAACTTTAGTAGAATTTAAATTTATGTGGTAATGCATTTAGTTGAGACTAGCGCAGAGTCAAGGCGAGTGGCATAATCAAAGGAAAGCATATGGCCGGCAGTGGGAAGTAAATGGGTGAAATTATGATGATGATATTGTGTACCTAGCTAGGTCAAGTATCGATAATTAGTTCATATTGGGAACAAAATAGATAATGAAGAAGGATAAATTACAATAATTTACGTAAGATTGTGTGACAATCAGGACAAATTATTAGAAAACCTGAACTCCGGCAAAATACACTAGATATTGTGAACTTTTTAAAACTTTTAAATTGTTAGTAATTCACAACATACTTATTAGTTATTATGTACCAAGTTTAATTTGGAACGATCAATACATTGTCATGTGTTAACTAACTAGCTATTAATTATACTGTGTCCATTGCCGAAAATAAGGCAGGCCTTATTTTGCAGATGATGCAGACCATGCATGGTAGTAATTATTTCATTGATATCCAGTTATAAATCGTAGTCTTCTTTTCTGGGGGCGCAAAAATGACCAGACCAGGACCAAATTTTAATTATTAGGCTGATATCCAGTTAAAAATCGTAGTTTTCTTTTTCATGTATTGTATGCTCACCTTCGATTGAAAACTCGCTCAAAAAGGCTCGCTGCGCTCGCCGATTTTATTTCTATAATATAAAGCAACTATGCACTGAGAAGTCAACTTATACTTCATATATTATGCCGGAACGCGAGATAGATTTTCTATGGGGCCATCCATTAATCACGTGAGGGTCGAAAGGGCGGGGAGGGGGGTTTTGGAAAAATCACGAAACATCACAAGGGGGGGAGGGGGTGTAGTACGATATTACGTGTATTTATTTTTTCGTCAAATGCGCAGTTTCTAAACCTAAAAGCGTGTAGTGTGACCTTTACTCGCCGTTCCGAGGCAGCGAACGAAGTTCTTAATCATGGTCCTTAATTTCAGAATAAAATTAGATTATACTTTATACCTGTATTTAAAGATAATATTGTAAAATTTTTAAGTATATTTGTAGGTACTAAAAATACACGAGATTTTGGGTGGGGGAGGGGGGTTAATCTTAAACCTCACCACGTATCACCAAGGGGTGAGGAGGGGTTAAAAATGCTAGAAAAAAATATCACGTGATTAATGGATGGCCCTTATTGTCTCTGAGATCCAGGCTTAACAATGAAGAAGAAAACCATTTTTTGTTACATATGTCAAAAAATTCTACAAAAAATTACAAGAACAACTGTGTTTTTATTATTTTTTTATCTCTAAAACTGACCGAGATATAAAAGTGCAAAGTTAACATTTTTAGTCTAAGCCGCGGACGGAGCGCGATATCGTTGATGACGTCACGTGTCCTATCTCCACGCAAGCGACTCGGGGATTCAAAGCGTTTACCCGAATGTGCCCGTCGCGGGCGGAACTACTTTCTTTATTTTAAATAAGAAACAATAAAAATAACTTGAGTCCATCTAATAAATACTGTGTCGTGCCTCAGTGTAAAAATACGGCCACAAAAAACCCGAAAAGTTGTTTTTTTACGTTCCTAAGGATCCAAAAATCAGAATAAAATTGCGTGAAGATAAATGCGATGTGAAGAGCCCCCGTTAGGGCCAAAAACTACAGTATATTGTTTTGAGGATCATGTCGATGTAATTATTCAAATACCATGTGAAATACTAACTAAGTAGTAGGTACTTAACCTTGCAATGTGAAACACTAACTAAGGACCTAGTAGGTAGACTAGGTAGGTACTTTGTTAATGCTAGTAAAATGCTTTTTAGGGTTCCGTACCCAAAGGGTAAAAAAGGAAACCCTATTAGGTACTAAGACTTCGCTGTCCGTCTGTATGTCCATCTATCTGTCACCAGGCTGTATCTCAAGAAACGCGATAGTTAGACAGTTGAAATTTTCATCAATGATGTATTTCTGTTGCCACTTTTTTTGCCGTTTTTTTGCTCGATGGTAATAACGGCAACAGGTAGACCCTTGAAATATTCACAGAATATTTTGTTTATATATTTAGGTACTTAAAAAATAAATAATTAAATTAAATTAAAATTAATTAAGGGGGGCTCCCCGATACATGTAGTAGGTATGTCGTATGTAGGGTACGCGACTCGCAGTTTATTGAACCATTCCAAGGTTAATGATCTCTTTATTTTTTATAAAACATTGTGCCACCATCAGACCGTGAACTATGGGAAGGTTGTTACATTGGTCTTTTTGAAATCCTTCTTCCATTTTAGTATAATTTATAATAATAACCAATAATTTACACAATATACTCAATCAATCAGCATTATTTTAAATTAATAAAAATAACCAGAGCGCACGAGAGCAAACAACTTAGCAGCGAAATGTACTACGGACGCCCGCCGCGCCGATCGATGACGTCACGCGCTACTCGCGATCACTGACGAGATTTAAAAAACCCACGTAAACTTCCGACGCTTATAACTTCGGTAATATTGCACCGATCGATGTGAAATAAAAACTAGAATAATGTGTACGGTCTAGACTTTGATTCTACGTACGTAAAAATGTGATATTGTAACCTTGTTATCTTCTCCATTATAGAAGCTCCCACCGGGCGCGTAAAATGCTATTTACGGCACTGACTGTGTCCATACAAAAAACAAGTAATGGAACGTTATCCAGTTTCCATCATGGGGATCATTCACGTTTTTTGTTAATTATGGAGATTTGTAGTCCAGATTTGTTGTAAAAATCAATATATATACTATGTTTTTGTTTTTATAATAGTATAAAACCAAGATACAGAGGTTTTAGTGTAAAAATTTCGCGGCTCGCTTCGCTCGCCGACTTCATTACTAGATATTGCATTTGCATATACCTATTAATATATAAAAAATCGCAGTTTTCTTTTTCATGTTTTGTTTGTAATCATAATAATAGTTATTATTATACCTAGGCATAATAACATATTTTCTGAAAAAAAAAATCGCAGCTCGCACCGCTCGCCGATGAAAAATAGCTAGGAATGTTGCCAAACACAAAAATTGCCTCCCCTAAACGAAATCCTGTATCCGCACCTGATCTTTAGACCTTTCTTTTTTTTATCTACACAAACTACACTAGGTTCTACACAAAAACAGTATATAATGTTGTTAATTTCAAATTCTATTTATAAATTATGGACTCTGATAAAAGTTGAAACATCACACCCGTTGTCATCGCGGACTGACCCTGTTGCTACTTTTTGTAGCAAAAATAAAACTTGAAGAGTGTATGATAGGGGATGAAAGTTTGTATGTATGTATTTTTAATTTACATCAACGACCTACCTCAACTTGTGAGAGACAACTACGAAATTGTATTGTTTGCGGATGACACATCACTTTTATTTAAATTAAAGCGACGGCAGACCAATTTTGACGACGTGAACAATGCAATAGCGAAAGTTGTTAACTGGTTCGATGTAAATAATTTATTACTGAACGAGACTAAAACAAAATGTATGAGATTTATATTACCAAATGTTAAACAAGTTAAACCTAACATTAAAATAAAAGATGAAGATCTAAATCTTGTGGACAGTACTGTATTTTTAGGCATAACTTTAGATAATAAGCTTCAATGGGGCGCTCACATAGATGGGTTGTCGAACAGACTTAGTTCTGCAGCATACGCAGTCAAAAGAATCCGTCAACTTACTGACGTAGAAACGGCTAGACTAGTTTATTTCAGCTACTTTCATAGCATTATGTCGTACGGAATTTTGTTGTGGGGGAATGCTGCAGATATCAACACCATATTTGTGTTGCAGAAGAGGGCTGTTCGTGCAATTTATAATATGGGCCCCAGAGAATCACTTAGAACTAAGTTTAAAGAAATAAATGTTATGACAGTGCCGTGCCAATATATATATGAAAACTTAATGTATGTCCGAAAACATATCAACATGTTCAAGAAAAATAGCGACTATCATAATGTTAACACTAGAAATAAAGATAAACTAGCTGTTCCCACTGTAAGGCTCCATAAAGTTAGTCAATCTTTTAAAGGGATGTCTGTACGATTTTTTAACAAAATCCCAAATGATGTGATTAATCTATCTGTAAATAAATTCAAAAATGTTGTTAAACGTAATCTATGTAATAAAGCTTATTATAAAATATCTGATTATTTAGATGACAAAAAAGCTTGGGATGAAACTGCCTCCAACTCCATCAAAAACAATGTAATAGATATTAAGTACAATGACGTTAAAAAAATATAAGCCAAGCAGAGTTTCTTGCCAATTCTTCTCTGTTTGGTCACGTTACGAATTGGTGGTAAATTAAAAAAATGATGTTTCAAAGTGTACTATACAGTTCCTACTGAATAAATGATTTTTGACTTTTTTGACTTTTTGACTTTTTATGGGGTCCAATCATTTTTCAAGTTAAGGTAGGTTTATAAAGAATCATCATACTTAACAGGCTATTGAATTGGTGACCAACTTGAACAGGAGCGGGAACAGGAACGAAAAGGGAGAGAGAGTGGGAACGGGAATGGGCATGGCTAGGTAATGCAGTAGTAATAAGTTGGTATTTTTTATCCCGCACATAACATGGTAAAAATACAGCTTTATCTGAATAATTTAACACATAAATTTCTACGTGGGTGAAGCTGCGGGGCGCAGCTAGTTATTTTTATAATGTGTTGGCAGAATTATGATATCACCTATAGTCACTTTGCGTCGAATTGAATACATGAACTCAATGTTATGGCAAATAACGTTTCATAAAAATTGTATGGGAAACAAAAATACTTTTTAATTTTGTTTTCTTTTAAATCTTACGATTTCATTTCATAAGTTACTTTGGGAAAAGTGTTCCTGTTAGGAAATAGAGTCGATCGAGACCAACTTCTTTTTTTTTTAACAAATGACAAACCTTTACGGTTTGAACATTTTTTACTAACCATGGCCATGCTATCCAAGGAAATCATCTTAAATGAAAAATCTATGTAAATGTTAATACTTCATAGAATAGGTGGTAATAGGTACTTAAGTAAAGGTCAATACCTAATAAAATAATACTTTTAAATGGACCAGTTTCACACAGTAACTTGTCAAAAAATGTGTCAAGGTGTTTATTCTTAACTCAGGTACTAAAGATGTGGTAGGTACCTGTAAGGCATACATAGGCACATATAGGTACAGATAGTACCTAACTAATAAGAAGATATAACTGGTAGTAAATCATCGCTTCTTTATAGAAGCGGTACCTATGCAAGTACGATCTTAAAAACATTTAGCATTGTCTGGTACTCACTGGCTGCTCTCAGCATTATCAAAACTTTTGCCAGAGTTTTCCATTTCTCGTTGTACAGCATGGAAACTTTACGTAATTTATGTCACTTTTGATACTTTAACCAAATAGAGTCCGGGCACTGATCACTCTAAGAACTTAAAAGCACATTATTTGGCACACTTTTGAACTTTATTTGTAAGATTCGAAAGTAATAATGTCAATGATAGCAGTCTCTAACTTTTGTTGTAAACTTGTAAACTTTCGTAAAAGTACGTAGGTACCTACTTTTTATCCACAGCACTCAGCACAGCTAGATCTCTAGTACTAGGTACTAACTATTTTCTATTCAGTGATCATAACATGGCTGACAATGACACTGGCAGGCTGACTGACATTGACTTTTGTCAACGTAGTGACAGAAATAATAACAAACGCCTCATTTCGATACAAGGAGTTTTGAATTGAATATTTTGGTTTGTCTAAGAAAGAAAAACCTAGGTTCATGAAATACTTCGAAACCAAGTAAGGCCCGTCATAGACCAACGATTCTTTTCTTTTCTATCTAGAACAGAATGAAACCGGGAGGTTTTTGTAAATACACGTATATGTTCAACTATCATTTTTATGTTCATTATCAATCATCAATTACATGTGATGAAAACTGAGATATTTTTTTTTTGTGTATTTCGGGACAAACCAAAATATCGCTTCATATTGGAAGAATTAGGATTTCTAAACGTTTACTATCATATATACGTATATTTACAAAAAACCTCCCGGTTTCATTCTGTTCTAGGTAGAAAAAAAAAGAATCGTTAGGTCTGTGACAGGCCTTACTTGGTTTCGAATTCGTGCTGAATATTTTTAAGCTCCTATGCATGTAGAGTACGAGTGTGCTGTGAAAGATCGCAGTTGTCCATCTCGCATGAAAAAAGGGTTCTTGATCCGGTCGGGTTTTCGTTTCTTTCTGCAAAATATATGATTGATTTTCAAAATGAGATAATATAATAGCACCTATAGGTAAGTGATGAGGATGACCGTAGAGGAGGGCCTGGGTCTTCCAAAAAAGTAAGGTAAATACAACGAAAACACGAGTGTAAAATTTTACAAACAAAAATTTCGATCTGAGGGCTTACCACAGGTTTTTATAGTTTACGAAAACTATAAGTTTCGGTATCTTTCCATACATTTTCGTAGTTCATGCACGTTTCCCTAGAGGCGCTGTACTGAAAATGTATGGAAAGATACCGAAACTTATAAAGTTTTCGTAAACTATAAAAACCTGTGGTAAGCTCTCTGAGTGGCTGAAACATAAGAATTTAATTAAATGTGAATGTACTTTAACTCATATTTTACTTATAAAAAAAACTATGCATTATGATAAAAAGTTACTGTATTTTTATTTCATAGAACTGTTGTGTTTTTCAATGAAATACCGTATGTATTTTTAGAAATGCAACACCGTAATTTTGACTCGGGCAGTTGGAGACACTGGCGCGACGCGACGCGAGCAGCAGACGCGCGCCAGTGCTGCCAGGTTAGGTGATTTTTTGCCATTTAGGCTATCTGAGTGGGTGTCGTGGCGACCAAAAACAGCGACCGGCGCGACTTTAGGCTATCTTGAGAAAATAATTCGGCGATAATAGGCTATATGAATGAACCTTATAGGATTTTATCAGTTTGATTCGTGTTTAGTTGGTTACTCACTTAAATATGTACCCTACATTACACCCTACATGGCCTCTTACTATATTAATATTATTAAAATAAAAGATGAAGGTGACGAGACCACGAGACTTAACGTGGATGCTTCAATTACCATTGAAGCTCATTAACTAAGGTTATACATAGAAACCTGCTTCGCTTGTAATGTGTGCTTACATAAATAAAATAAATAAATGGGGCGGACAAATAGACGGATGGAATAGGCTCAATTTTACATCATACGCAGTCAAAAGAATCCTTCAACTTACTGACGTAGATACAGCTAGACTAGTTTATTTCAGCTACTTCCACAGCATTATATCGTACGGCATTTTCTTGTGGGGGAATGCTGGAAATATGAACACCATATTTGTGCTGTTCGTGCAATTTATAATATGGGCCCCAGAGAATCACTTTAAACTAAGTTTAAAGAAATAAATAGACAGTTCCGTGCCAATTCATGTAAAACTTACTGTCCGATTAAATATATTAATAATAATATAATGATAATATTGCTGGACACTATCACACAGTATCATGTAACCCCAAACTAAGCAGAGCTTGTATTATGGGAACTACATGAATACATAGTTTTTTTTTTGTAAATACACACTTAATATACATAAAACCCGCAGACCCGAAACAAATACCTACTTGCAGAACGTTCTGCGTCTCAGGCGGGCCTTTGCCCACTGCGCCACAGAGGTCGTCAATAAATACTTACAAGAAAAATAGCGACCATCATAATGCTAACACTAGAAATAAGGATCAACTCACTGTTCCTACTGTAAGGCTCCATAAAGTTAGTCAATCAATAATAGGGCAAATTGTTTTTTTTTTTTACAAAATCGCAAATGACTTGTTTAATTTATATTATATTGAAAATAATTCAAAAATTTGAAAAACGTTATGTCTCTACTAAAGTTTATTAGAAAATTTCTGATTATTTAGATGACAAAAAAGCTTGGAATGCAATTGTCTCCAACTCTCTCAAAAACAATGTTACTACCTAATAGTTAAGAATACCTACATACTGTAAAAATGACATTAAAAAAAATATAGGCCTAGCAGAGTTTTTTGCCAATTCTTCTCTGTTTGGTTTGTGTAAATTAAAAACATTGACAATTCAAATTGTACTTTAATGTTCCTACTGTTTTTTTACTTTACTCTATTAGACTACTACTAGCATAGACAATTATTATTATTATTTATACTTTATTGCACATAAAATGTAACAAAAAGGTGGGCTTAATGCTACGAGCATTTTCTACCAGCCAAACCTGTGGTTTGTTTTTACATGGTGGTAGGCGTGCTATAACTCTAACTTAAAATTACTTAAAAGTACAACTGTATAATAAACTATTTTATATAATAATTGACAATGATAAAATGTTATTGAGCTTAGACCAATTACCATCTTATCTATTGCCAAATAGAAATGAAGATAAAAAAACGCAAAAAATAAGTAGAACAAACAAAACTTTTTAAATGGAAAACTATTTAAAAAGTTTTCTACTACCAAGTAGCCTAAAGTCTAACTTCCCTGCGTTTTAATGCTACTCTACTATCATCCCTTTCTCTCCTGTTGTCAAAGATCTTGGCATTCTGCTAGACGCTAACCTGGGTTGGTCTGCACAGGTTAAGGAGGTATCACAGAAATTTTTTGCTTGTCTTCATTCTATTATGCGTTTCAAAAACTTTCTCCCTGAGAAAACCAAAATTTCATTAGTGAACTCTCTCCTGGTACCAATCATCGATTATGCTGATGTAGTGTACCTTGTTCTTTCATCAGACTACCTTAATAAGTTAGATCGACAACTTAATTCTTGCATTCGTTTCATATTTTGTCTTCGGAAATATGATCATTATCCGCGTACCGTCAAAAGCTCAAATGGCTTCCTATAAGAGAGCGACGAAATTTGAGAATTTTGTGTCTCCTCTTCTCCATTCTGAAGGACCCTTCTTCGCCACAATACTTGAAATCCAAGTTTTCTTTCCTGTCCGACACACACGAACGTAATCTCAGGTCTTCTGGTACTCTCTGCCTTGAAGTCCCACTGCACACCTCTGCTTATCGTGCTAACTCATTTGAAGTGGTGGCAGTGGGTTTCTGGAATGCTCTCCCTCTTAGCATCAAAAAAGCATCCTCCAAACTGGCGTTTAAGCGCCTTGTGCATGGCTTCTATTTCGGTTCCAATGACAAGCATGGTTCTACCTAATTAGCTACCTAATGTTATCTCCTACATTGTTTATTTTTAATTATCTGCAATTTGGTAGTAAGTATTATTTTTGTTATTTTATCTTTGATGTTGTGTTCAACAGTTTTTTTTATATTACTGTTTCATTATATATATATATATATATATGTGTATATGTATATATATTTATACATAAATTTATTCTTAAGGAGATTTGTTTGGTAGGTTAGTTTTGTTTTTTTATGTATACTTTTCTCTTTTGTTGTTCTTTCTAGTTATGTTCATGCACGCCAACCACAATTTTCTACCTATCATGGTTGACTGGCAGAAAATGCTTCCTAGCATTAAGTCCACCAATTGTACTATTATCTCTGTAAAAGTGCAATAAAGAATTAAATAAATAAATAAATAAAAGTCAAAAAGTCAAAAGTCAAAAATCATTTATTCAGTAGGAACTGTATAGTACACTTTGAAACGTCATTTTTTTAATTTACCACCAATTCGTAACGTGACCAAACAGAGAAGAATTGGCAAGAAACTCTGCTTGGCTTATATTTTTTTAACGTCATTGTACTTAATATCTATTACATTGTTTTTGATGGAGTTGGAGGCAGTTTCATCCCAAGCTTTTTTGTCATCTAAATAATCAGATATTTTATAATAAGCTTTATTACATAGATTACGTTTAACAACATTTTTGAATTTATTTACAGATAGATTAATCACATCATTTGGGATTTTGTTAAAAAATCGTACAGACATCCCTTTAAAAGATTGACTAACTTTATGGAGCCTTACAGTGGGAACAGCTAGTTTATCTTTATTTCTAGTGTTAACATTATGATAGTCGCTATTTTTCTTGAACATGTTGATATGTTTTCGGACATACATTAAGTTTTCATATATATATTGGCACGGCACTGTCATAACATTTATTTCTTTAAACTTAGTTCTAAGTGATTCTCTGGGGCCCATATTATAAATTGCACGAACAGCCCTCTTCTGCAACACAAATATGGTGTTGATATCTGCAGCATTCCCCCACAACAAAATGCCGTACGACATAATGCTATGGAAGTAGCTGAAATAAACTAGTCTAGCCGTTTCTACGTCAGTAAGTTGACGGATTCTTTTGACTGCGTATGCTGCAGAACTAAGTCTGTTCGACAACCCATCTATGTGAGCGCCCCATTGAAGCTTATTATCTAAAGTTATGCCTAAAAATACAGTACTGTCCACAAGATTTAGATCTTCATCTTTTATTTTAATGTTAGGTTTAACTTGTTTAACATTTGGTAATATAAATCTCATACATTTTGTTTTAGTCTCGTTCAGTAATAAATTATTTACATCGAACCAGTTAACAACTTTCGCTATTGCAAATATTAATATATTATAATAAATAAATAAGTAGCCCAAATATTCATCTAATGAAGATACAGGTGAAAATTAGAAGTGAGGATGAAGTTTTTTGAGTTTTGCGGGAAGAGTATGAATTGTGTAGGAATAAAATTTATATGGGACCTACTCTTCCAAATAAAAAGAGAATTTTGGAAATCGGTCCACGATTGGCGGAGAAATTGGTGAACATACATAAAAAAGATTCTGACGAATTGAGAACCTCCTTATTTTTCGAAGTCCGTTAAAAAGCCTGTTAATTAGCTTTTGGGATGAATATGTGGGCTACTTTTAACAAATGTACCCTATTTGCTAAAAAAAATATGTGATATTAGGCTACTTTTCAACAGAAAATTTGGCGACTTCACTGAGCAACACCTAGCAACCCTGTGCGCGAGTTCGCTTCCTCTCCCCGACGGACATTGTTTTCCGTGTGAAAAACGAAGTAAATTTTGAATATTTTCATACTTCAACAGAACGATTAGTGGGCTTTCCAAAACTTGCTGAAAAATCATGATCTAGACTGTTGAAATTATCACGTATCTACGTTTGGCACTAAAAATAGGTTCTTACCAGCCATCCTTTGTTTAGATATCGATTTTTCGCGGCCTGGTTCGTTCTTCCGTCCCGGCCGTGTCGCGCCGCCGCGTCGACGCTCGACACCAGATTTATCTTCGAAGTTACATAGAAGCTTGTAACGGTGGCGTCAATATCGCTAAACAGTTTGGTGCGGACCATGAAGAAGAGCCAAACGAAGAAGAAAGCGCCGTGTGCGCTTGTGGAGTACGACATTCACCTGCCAGGATGGAATCAGAAGCAGCGGGAAGATTTTCTTGCGGCGATAAAAATCCATGGACTGAAGAAACTCAAGAAGCTTCAGCGCCACATCGTTACAAAGACCCAAGAAGAGGTCAGAATCGCCACAGAGCTGTATAAAAAAGAAGTTCGCAATCGTGAGCTGGCCAGTGACATGGAGCGGCAGATCGAAGAGGCCGGTGTCATCCAAAGGGACTACAAGAGCTGGCTGTACTTCAACATGCCGACGCCGGGGAACTGCGCCGAGCAGCTACCGGCAGCGGCGCTCGAGGCCTTCCTGGAGCAGGCCGCGCCGCACTCGGGCCCCGACATCGAGCTCTCCTTCCCCAATTGGTGCCGCTCGGAGATCAAAGACTTCCTGGCCACTATTGAGCTGGCTCCTCTCATTACTGATATCCCACAGCACATTCCAACCAAAACTAAACTAGAAATCACTGGAGCTTCTGATGCCTACACGATTATATGTGAGGCAAGAAACCATGCTGTGAAGCGTGGCCGGAATATCCCGACTTACGCAGATCTGAAGCCTGGCTACATCTATCTGCAATGTATAGTGGCCGCCTTGAATGATAATGAAAAGTTGAAGAACTTAAAGATTGCACCAAATGTAGATGGAGATATGGCCCGGGCTAAGTTTGTCCTGAAAGAATTTCTAATGCCTGATGTGGGTGCTCTGCCCAGCGGCTGGACTAGAGATGAAAAATACTCTCTTATTGTGGCTGTAGAAAAGTATGGACAATTTAATCTTCTGAGAATACAATCATACTTTCCATGGAAAACAAGGGCAGAGTTGAAGGCTGCAATAAGTGCCCTCGAAAAAGAAATGGAATTGAAAGAGGCTTTCAAGGCGAAATCTAGATCGGTAAGGTATATATCACTGGCGAGCTGGGGCAACACATTGACTCTGTGCAAAGAGAGCAAGCACCAGATAGCTGCTGCAGAGCGATTGATCTTTGCTCTGGAGGAGCTGCCCGAGCCTGATGAGAATTTTGATCTGATGAAGATGTACTGGCAGACCATGTCGGACGCAGCGCTGACAACGGCCATGTTGAACTTGTGCATGAGGGATGCCAAGCGCAAGGGCATGTGCCTCATCCCCATGCTCGAGGCACTCATTCGTGATGCTAAAGCCAACCTCGAACAAAACTGAACAACATCGCCCTACATTACAATATAACCTATCACTTCTACCACATATATGTGTTTAGCTTCGTATTGTGTACTTTTTCCATATTTTATGTTCAATCTTAGGTTTAAGGACATTGCTTTATTTATTTTAGTGCAGGTATATTCTTAGTTGTAGTCTAGATGTGTACGAGATAGTTATATGTGTCCTATCAAGTTTTTTGTGATGCAGCTTTGCGATCTGTTCATGATTACACTTATGCGAAGGATGCACAAAGCAAATTAAATGTATTTCAATAACTTTTTCACATTTGAATTTTAATATCATTATCATATATTTAGTCAGATTCCATTATAATAGATATAATAACTATACCTTATATTATTACCATATTACCTACTTACCTAACTATTAAAATTATTAAGTAGTAATGACTGCAAGCCCACTGGTGTAGTTTGAGCGGATTAGGTTACCAGTGAATGTTAGCCATTAGTGGAAATCAACATCAAGTTCTTCATTATCTTAGGTACATACTATGTAGTTTGTATGGTTATATTGAACAAGAACTTGGCATGATGTAGTTGCATTTAAGTATTATTGAAATAATTCTATGATAAATACAAAATGAGTGTGAAAATTCTTGTTTCATTTCTTAGTTAGGTTCCCTACGTATGTAATTCTAATTTGAAGTGGAGGGGAAAAAGTTCTGCATTGGGGTGTATGGGAGTATTGTGCATTGCCCCCAGCCAACCCTGAGAAAGACTGGGTTGGTGGCAACATTTCTCTTGGATTCCCGTTACTGCCTGCTTTTGTGAGCCTTGATCAAGCAGTTTTTGCAGCCCGAATTTTGTTCTTGCTTCGTTTGTGGCCGTGTAGTGTAAAATGGTGTCCATGATGGTAGCGTACCCATATTCGTATTCAACGTTTGTTGATATGTTAATACCACACCACACCAGCCTATATCAGTCCACTGCTGGACATAGGCCTCTCCTAATAAAGGGGGATATGCCCATAATCCCCACGCTGGGCATGCGGGTTGGGGATCGCAGGGCACAGCTTCTCGCACCACCGACGCTGCTGCCCGTCGGTGGCCAGGGGATTTAGCTGCGCCGATGTAGGCTGTGCTATATGCCGCAATCAGCCGGCCGCCAGAGCCCCGTTCGTTGTTTAGCAGGGTGCACTACTTGCAGGTGGGGTTGGCTTGGGTTCCAAAGATAGGGGTTGGAACCCCGTACACTCCATATGTTAATAAATAGAGCATAATTACGACTGGAATAAGCTTCCAGAAAATGTAGTTAGTGCTCCATCAGTGAACTCCTTTAAAAATTGACTGGACAAATACTTAAAGTGCACTGAAAAATAACCCCGTTATACACGTATCAGCTTTAAAGCTGCCTGTGTATTAAAATAATAATAATTATTGCAACAATAAAATAATAGTTCCTCTTTGGTTTAAAAAATAATGACCATTCTTTGTGTGTACGCCAGCATAACGATCAAGCTGGCGTTCACATAACCGTTCCCAAAAACGGCATATACAATAGCAACGATATTTACACACTAAAATAGAGCTTATATAGTTCCCGAGCTATGCAAAATTTCATAATAATTGCTCTTAGAGAAACGGAGATAATGAATAAGACTTTGAAAAACATTCCGAGCTGGCGTGACGCTAGCGTACCCAGTAAACAACGTAATAGTTCTTAGTGAAAACAAGCTTTTCTTATTAAAAATCCTATATGGAAAAATAGTGCGTGAAATAGTTCCCCTACCGGTAGTAATACTTAATGCAAATTCGTTGTGAAACATTACAAAAAGTCCATGTGAAGTTCTAGGAACAAATGAATTGTGGTACAGTCGCACACAACAAATAATTTGTTAGTGACAACAAAACAAACCCTACTCTGTAAAATTTTGTTGATGTATATTACCTATTTTTATGTTATTTTCATCCACCCAATAACCCTAAATTGTCTAAGTAATATTTTCCGACAATATGCTTTGATTAGTTTTACGAATGGAATTGCGTTCGTGTGTCACCAATGAGTATTTGGTGTTGGCAGGGTGTTGGTCATAAATCAATGAAAAATGGAGAACGATGCATGCAAATGACGCCGTCAACGACGCCGCGAAGTGTCTCTCGCAGCGCTTGCAGGGTTGCCGTTATCAATTTCAGAAAAGGATACCCCAAAAATTACGGTATTTCGTGCAAGAGTAAATTCTTCCAATAATTTTTCCAATATTATCTGTAGTTCCTGAGATAAGCGCATTCAATCAAACCAACAAAATACTCAGGTTTATAATTTTAGTAAAGAATGAATAGTTGGGCTCCCATTCCCATACCCAAGAAACAGAAAGGTCCATCCGAAATCTAAATTTGATTAGTCAATCAGCAAGGTGCTAGGTTACTGTGGTCTGGCGTGATCTTTCCATTTTTTTAAAAAACCATAAGAATAATTTATATTTTATAGCCATAACTAGGTTTATACCTAGGTACTACTTACTTATAATAAATTCGACAGTAAGAAAAATTACTAGGAGTTCAATAATATACCTACACTAAGATTCTTTTGATAGGTAGATACTGTAACAATATGAACAATCAAGAAGTAAATGCACACAACTATAATGAAATGGTACCTACGGAAAAGGTACGGTCGAAGCCAAAGTACGAAATAGGTATGGTCGTAAGTTAAAAAAATGGAAAACCGTACTTTTTAGTACGTTCCGGCAAAACTGATTGGTTGTTTGTTTATCAACACAACCTCTTGCGTCTAAGCCAACTCATTTGAAGCTCATACAAACAGCGGTGGTAATCGAACCAGCAACCTCATACTAGGTCTAAGACATAGTTATCAAAAGCTCATACAAACATGTGTCCCGCGGCGGAAATCAAACCCGCAACCTCATACCTACATCTAAGTCATACTTATCTGAAGCTTATAGTAACATGTGTCCCGCGGCGGGAATAGAACCTGCAACCTCATACCTACCTTACCTACGTCTAAGTCATACTTATCTGAGGCTCATTCAAACATGTGTCCCGCGGCGGGAATCGAACCTACAACCACAGGTCCACATTAACAAAGATTTGATCGGTAGGTGTTTCTTTAGTTTCTTGAGCGACGACGTAAATACACAATGATTTTAGGCATAACTTGTGTCGTGGTTGTGCGGCACAGTCAAAAGAAAATATACCTAACGAAATAAAAAATTGAACCCTATAGCATTTGATGAGAACACTTCAAAGTACGCTAGCGTAAAATGACATGCTCTCCACTGTTTCTTCAGCTTGAAAGAAGCCTCGACAGGTGCAGCTGTCCGTAGCTTCTGACTTTACTAAGTGGTGGTTCAGGTCACAGTGACCTGTAATAACACTAACCAGTATGCTATATACTGCATACTCGTTCTTAGCAAGGTTTTCGTACCTACAACAGGGTTCTTTAGAATAAAATTACCAGGATATGCAGTTCAAGGCAGGCAGGCTACTGGCTCAGGAGCGGCGGTACGTTCGAGATTTTAAGTTAAGTATACTTGAGAATATATAATACATTATTTTATACACGCGTTGTGTCTTCCCCACAGACTAGTATATGTACCTACGGTTGTCTTCCCTCTGCCGGTAGCTAGAAAAGCGCGTTTATTTTGTCTTTTTAGCCTCTCTATAGTTTACAAGTTTCTACCTATAGACCTCGCTCTCAAACATTGGCTAGCTATCTCCTTTTACATTATTCCTAGCACGGTAGGTTCATATAATGAAATAATTCCTAATCTTTATTTTCTAACTATTCTAATTATACATTTCTATCTTATTACTACGCGCTTATCTAAATTAATTAATCATATAATAAAACTGCACTTATCTAAATAAATGTCTTTAAATCTGTCGTGCACACGTAAAGCCAGCTAAATGCGTACTGAAGAGAAGTTTGAATTCTTTCCGTTAGCGTGTTTGACCCGTCTGGTTTTTTGAGGGTACCTAACTTGACTTGTTTGTCTTTAGATAGTATTTTGCTTAAAAGAGCCGTCCCACTTTGCGTAGCGATACAACTACTGTACTTCCTCCAAGTGTTGTTCCGGCTATGTCTTATTTCTTTTTTGAGTTCGTGTCTCTTTACTCTATAGTCTTCTTGGCTGTCGGTGTTCATCGCCCTGTAGAAGAGATGTCTAATCGTTTTTCTAAGTTTGGTGAGGTCCTTGTTCCACCACCTATCCATTAGAGTCTTTCTATTTCGCAGGGCGTAAGCATAGTTGAGGATTCAATTTTTGATTGCTTATCTAGCGCCTTATTTAGTAATTCTGTAAACAAGACGGTGTTTGTTCTCTTTGGGTTTAAATTCCCTTGTTTTCAGGGTATATAATCCATCTATGATCCGCACATGACGTTTCAGTGGTAGAAGCGTAGAGTGTGGCCCATAATTTCCGAAAATCATTTTTTCTTGGTCGCAATTATTCTGTTCCCATATTTTCCCGGTGGCATTTTTACCCATTCACTTATTTTTGGTAGTTTTTTATTTTTCTCTTCCTCTTCTTTCCATTCTTTTAAATATCTAGGATAATATTTTCTCGTTACCATATTTTAATGGTGTTGATTAATTTTGTTACTTTTTTTTCTTATTCTTTTATAATAGTAATGTTTATTTCTCGTTCTTAATTTCTATGTCCAGCAGTGGACTGCTATAGGCTGATGATGATGATGATGATGATGTGTGGGGGTGGGGGCTTTAATGTTTTGATCATTCTGCCTGTGTTGAGGTTGGAATAGACATGGTAGGTTTAAGTACCTAATGAAATAGTACAGGATGCTAATGTTTCTCCGAGGTTACCCATGGACTGGATACAAGATACAAGATATTATTTGCATAAATTAGTGTAGGCAACATTAGGTAACCTTTGGACAGCAACTTACCAAGGACCTCGTGTTCATCCACATCCACATCCACATCAACCTATATCAGTCCACTGCTGGACATAGGCCTCCCCTAATAAAGGGGGATATACCCATAATCCCCACGCTGGGCATGCGGGTTGGGGATCGCAGGGCACAGCTTCTCGCACCACCGACGCTGCTGCCCGTCAGTGGCCAGGGGATTTAGCTGTGCCGATGTAGGCTGTGCTATGCCGCAATCAGCCGGCCGTCAGAGCCCCGTTCGTTGTTTAGCAGTGTTCATATTAGAATTTATTTTGTTTAATGATTTTAAAAGTCACTAGTTTGTCATACTATAGTGGCGACTAGAATCTTTTTTTCAAAAATAGGTTTTAAAAATTTCAAATATAGATGTTAATCAATACTGTACAAATATGTGCAAAAGGAGAAATTATTTTCAGAAAAAAAGCTTCTGGTTATTTTCACCATTGGGATGTAAAAAGAAGAGAAAATATGGGGAATTGAAAAAAACTATATGATGAAAAAATGCACATAGGAAATAAAATATTGCGAAAAAAAACCACTGGGAAAATATGGGAACGTAATAATTGCGACCAAGAAAAAATGATTTTCGGAAATTATGGGCCACACTCGAAGCGTACCATTTACTTACGCGTGTTCTGCTAGTTCATTCGTAGCTAACGTACCTAATGTATATTATGGTTCTGGCCCAGGACCTTACAAATGTTGGTTCTGCGCCTCGGTTTAGAATGTTGAAATATGCCTTAATACGAAGTCCAGAAGCTCGCTGCCTCTTTCATTCGTATTTTGGCTTCCCCATACTGTGCTGTGGGCATTGGCGTGGCTGCCCACAATGCATTCCATGTTGTGTTTGTTGCATTGGAGAAGAAATTCGTCGACGAGTTCTTGTGGAGGTGCTTCTCTGTTGCTGTCCATGTATGCGGATGCTATGATGATAGTTTTTAACATGCTTTCTAGCCCTGTTTCGATGTTTACCACGGGCAGGTCATCAATACACAGATGGTTTACCAGCGATGATTTAAATTTCTTTGGCACGTAAATGAGGGTACGTTTTTTGTTTTGTACTGGTGCGGAGCATACATTACCTTTGAGAGCTGTGAATCCTATCTTTCCTCGGACGATGTAAGGCTCCTGGACCAGTGCTATCGTGTTTGGTTGCTCGTCAAGGGTTCTTCTTAGGGCGACGAACCCAGTGACGCTATAAATATTGGCTTCATCATCATCATCATCATCATCATCATCATCATCAGCCTATAGCAGTCCACTGCTGGATATAGGCCTCCCCTAATGAGCGCCATTGCGCCCTGTCCTGAGCTCGACGCATCCAGCTTCTACCAGCAGCCTTTCGCAGATCGTCACCCCACTTGGCTGGAGGGCGTCCTACACTACGTTTGCCGAGCCACGGTCTCCACTCAATATTGGCTTGATATTTATACTAAAATCTATGTCAGACAGACGTATCGGTTTTTCCAGCTAAGTAGTCCAGAAGAATCGGGGAGTTATTTTTGCGAATCCGTTTTAAGACTAGGTATTCCCGCAGAGGCCGCGCATTTGTGAATTTTAAATTCATCTGAGACACAGAAAATAGTTTCCGAAAATTCTGAAAAAAGATATAAACTAAATAATGATATAGTCTAGTCAACGTCGTTTTCAGTTACAATATCTGATGAACTTCAATCGATAGAAAAAAATACTAAAGCTACCTTCGTGCTTCTTCTGTATACGAGGTAGGTAACTTTCTGTAATAAATAATGGACAGCAAGCATTTTAGCCACATGGGGGATGGGTCCCATGGTCCATAGCACTTAAACTGAATAAAAACTTGCAGAATATGCAACAAAACCCTAAAGTTCAACATACTCTAAGGAGAAAATCCAGTTGGGAGGCACCTATTTAGGTTTGTATAGTACCTATTATAAATATAAGGTCTATACTACAAATAAAAGAAAGAGCTAGGCACAATAATCATGATTTACTTTAGGACAATATCATAATTTACAGGTAACCTACCTAAGGTTACCTGTATAAAAATTATTGATAAAATAAGGTTTTTTAACAAAAATTATGTATATTTTGATTTTTATAATTAGTTTGCTGAAAAAAGGGCGTCATTATGATTAGCTTCATCATCATCATCATCAGCCTATCGCAGTCCACTGCAGGACATAGGACTCCCCTAATGAGCGCCATTGCGCCCTGTCCTGAGATCGACGCATCCAGCTTCTACCAGCAGCATTTCGCAGATCGTCACCCCACCTGGCCGGAGGGCGTCCTGCACTACGTTTGCCGAGCCGCGGTCTCCACTCAAGAACTCGTTTACCCCAACGGTTATCGGTTCTTCGGCAGATATGGCCAGCCCACTGCCACTTCAGCTTGTTAATTCTCTGAGCTATGTCGACAACTATAGTTCTATGTCGTATAAACTCGTTACGGATTTTATCCTTCAGAGAAACCCCGAGCATAGCTCGTTCCATAGCTCGCTGAGCGACTTTAAACTGGTGAACCAGCCGTACTGTGAGTGTAAACGTTTCGGCTCCGTATGTAATGATGGGTAGGACGCACTGATTAAAAACTTTTGTTTTCAAACATTGCGGTATGGGTGACGAGAAAACTCGACGTAGTTTTCCAAATGCTGCCTAACCCAGCTGAATCCTCCTCTTAGCCCCCTTCTCGAAGTTGTTTCTACCCAACTGCAATATCTGCCCGAGGTATGTATACTCCGAAACAACTTCAAGAAGATGTCCATTAACGACGACAGGATTCGGATCAATTCGGTCATTGACCATAACTTTGGTCTTGTCCAAATTCATGCCGAGACCTATCTTTCGCGAGGCTGATGCTAGGCCGTCCAGCATCTGTTGCAGCTCCTCCAGCGACTCCACTATTAGGACTATCTCATCAGCGAATCACAAGTGTGAGATGTGCTCGCCGTTTATGTTTATGCCCATACCTTTCCAGTCCAGCGTCTTAAACATATCCTCCAACGCGCTTGAGAACAGTTTCGGAGATATGACATCTCACTCCGCGGCGCAGTTGGATGGGTTTAGACTGCTGGTCCTGTACTCGGACACTTATAGTGGCGGCTTCGTACAAACATCTCAACACTTCGATTTAACGATAGTCCACTTGGCATCGCTGTAAAGATTCCAGGACAGCCCAGGTTTCTACAGAGTCAAAGGCTTTCTCATAGTCCACAAACGCCAGACACAGGGGCTGATTATATTCTTCGGACTTCTGTATAATCTGCCTCACTGTGTGAATGTGGTCTATGGTGCCATATCCTCCGCGAAACCCGGCCTGCTCCGGTGGCTGGAACTCATCGAGTCTTCTGGCGAGACGATTTGTAATAACCCGAGAGAACAGCTTATAGATGTGACTCAAGAGCGAGATGGGTCTGTAATTTTTAAGAAGCGTCCTATCTCCCTTCTTAAAAAACAGAACCACCAAGCTCTCATTCCACGCCTTTGGAGTTCTCCCATAGTGAAGGACGGAGTTGAAGAGGTTCTGCAGCTCCTGCACAACAGGAGCTCCTCCTGCCTTCAGAAGTTCCGAAGTAACACCGTCTTCACCGGGGGCTTTTCCATTTTTAAGTTGTCTCAGGGCCAGTACGACCTCGTCTTGGCTGATCTCTGGCAGGTCGTCGGTATAGTGGCGGGTGAGGGTGGCTCGAGAATCGTGGCTGCTACGTTGGGGGCAAGGAGCATGTGCCGCATACAGTCGGCCATAAAAGTCCTCTATCTCAGATAATACCTCCGGCTTTCAGAAGACGGTTCAGCCATCGTGTGTCGTTAACTTCGTCAGGTGCCTCCTGTCAAGCTGCTGAGTTAATACTTTGGACCCTCGGTTTCGCTCTATTGCCTCTTCAATGAGGCGTGTATTGTAGCTCCGAAGGTCGCGCCGTATCATCTTCGCAATGCGCTTGTTCAGGTCTGACCTCTCTGACGAAGTGGCCTGAGTGGTTTCCCGTCTTTTTGTCATCAGCCGAAGAGTCTCATCCGTGAGTTTGGACTTCTTGCCTTTAGGCTACATTTGGCAGAATTTGATGCCCTCGCCCCTTAACGTTCCAACCACGTTTTGTAGGGCCTCATCGGTAGGTTCCACAGCAACGAATCTGTCACCGAGAAGCTTCTGAAACTTCTCGGAGCCCGCCATGATCTGGAGTAGATTGGGTCGGAGCGTGGACTTCATTAGACGGTTTCTTTCCAGCTTTAGATTGATATTCAGAGAGCCTCGGACAAGTCTGTGATCAGATCCGGTGTTGAACCTGTTGATCACGGAGACGTCTCTGAATATGTGCTTTTTATCCGTCATGATGAAGCCCCTCTTTCTCTAGGAAGTTGACCGGCATTTGCCCCCTGTGATTTCTACACCCAAAACCATGCGAGCCCACTCTGGATTCGTCGCCAACTCGGACTCCCACTTTGCCGTTAAAGTCCCCCATAACAAAGTTGAAGTGAGCCTTCGTGGTGTTGTGCAAGGCTTTGGATATGTCCTCGTACATATCCTCCACTTCATCATCCAAGTGTGCCGAGGTCGGTGCATAAACCTGAATTATCCTCTTGGATAGCCGAAGGATCAGGTACACTACCCTGGTCGACACACTGGAGATTTCTTCAACGTGGTTAGAGAGGGCCTTATTGACGAGAAACCCTACGCCACCCTGGGATGTAAGGTCACCCTCGCGGAAGTACAGAAGGTGGCCCGAGTCTAGGGTTATGGTGTCCTCTCCCTCTCTTCGGACTTCACACAACCCCAGAACATGCCACCTAATGTTCTCCAGCTCCACTTCCAACTGCACTAGATGGTTGTAGAGCCTCAGTGTCCGTCCGTTAAACGTAGCCAGGGTCAGATTTTGCAGGTAGCCAGAGGTAGCCCGGGGATTCCTAGCACCCCCTGTCCCGCCTTTACCATGGCCGCTACCTGGATGGCCAGGAATAGCGGGACGGCCGGGAACTGGAGGCCATCTCTTTTTTTTGTCTTTCATAATGGGGGGTATGCCCATAATCCCCACGCTGGGCATGCGGGTTGGGGATCGCAGGACACAGCTTCTCGCACCGCCGACGCTGCTGCCCATCGACGGTCAGGGAATTTAGCTGTGCCAGTATAGGCTGCGCTATGCCGCAATCAGCTGGCCGATTAGCTTAGCGATTAGCTAACTTGGCTGTTCTACCAGTCTACAAGAAAACATTTTAATAGTATTTCTAAACCAGCTTCTTTTAATCCACCCAGAGATAACACATCTAGATGCTGGCTTGGGCTGACCGCCCGTAAATATACACAATAAAGAGATTTGTAAAATCAGCAATGTTTCGTCTACTATATCACCAATATAAATTAATCTTTTTAT
This sequence comes from Horisme vitalbata, assembly GCA_951804965.1. Classification (NCBI taxonomy): domain Eukaryota; kingdom Metazoa; phylum Arthropoda; class Insecta; order Lepidoptera; family Geometridae; genus Horisme; species Horisme vitalbata. The sequence goes on along the minus strand of OX638089.1, from coordinate 30,392,595 downwards.
TAAAAAAAAACTGGATCTAGACATTTACAATCAAGATTTGCATTATGCCTCCAGCCAGACTGATGATGATTATCAGTTTTAGATCCAGAACCCAGCTATAAAATAATATAATCAATAAGTTCAATACAATTTTCCGAATTAACTCTAAGAAGTATCAAATCATGAACCTACTCTTCTCCCGGAGTACAATTTCAGAATAGCTTCTGTCTGTTTAGATATAATTAATAAAAACTTTCAACATTACAGTCAATATGTGTCATATGCTCAATAATTGATTTACATCCCATACAGGTGGCCAGATCGGTGTAGGATTTTACAAAGCTATAGACTTTAAAATTCGTTTTACCAAGGGGTGACACCCTACTAAATTCCGAAATGTCTGGATCACACAGAGTCGAGACAACAGACTTATGCTCCTCTCTGTATTCTGTGCTTATGCACAAGGATAGCATTGTAAGAGAATGTCTTTTTCAAATAAATCAGCTAAGAAACGTGAAAGCTCTGATCCAGTAGGCCGAAAATTTGACACAATATTTTGCTTAGACCACTTGATCCACCTAGACCAAGCTGGCTTGTAAGAATTTTTTTGATGAACGCCAACTATTCACGAAAAGCTTTCTTTGTTGTGGTGTCCACTTCTTTAGCTGTTCTCGCCAGCCCCACATCTCTATGCCTCCAGTATCATTTTCTGTTCGATCTACCTGTGGAGGGTTGCCGGTCGACACATCTACTAGGACTAGTTGGTGATCTCGAATAGTCCAAGGTAAGGTAAGGTGGAGTACAGTGTTACAAAAATAAAAATATTATATAATATTATGACAAAAATATTGTTTTAATCAGCTAGTTTTTGGCATGAAAATAAACTTTAACAATTTCTCACAAGCATTAACATTATTAGCAACTACTTAATTTAAATTGCACTTTATTTAAATCAGTCTATTGTAATACTAACCCTTGTATCTAGGGTAGTCTGTTACAGGGTAAGGGGCACAATATTACAACATAAAATAATAGAAAACTAACAAAATGAGAAAAAGTGTTTAACTTCTAATAAGGGGGAAGCACAATTTTAATATCCTCTAACGATACCGTTGCCATATCCGGTTCAATAGGAGAGTAGAAATGATTGTCAACTTAGCCACTTCTACGTAAGTAGCTAACATCATATACATTATCCACAATATCTGTCAGTAATTTTCCAACGCAATGACTGTTACAGTGTCACACAGTGCCCCAGAGAGACAAACTTAATAAAACAAATCGAATAAGTATTAGGTTATGTTTACGACAAACTACTTACCAGTAATATGTAGCTAAATAAACATTAAATAAAGCTAAAATACGTCCAAAAAGAAATTAAAAACTTGGAAACTATTTTTTCATCGTTTAATTACATAAAAACCTTTTTGTTTGTTATTTTTTAAGCACGTTATAAACTGTGGCGAAGACAATTGTTTAAATATTGCTGCTTGTGAGCTTGACAAACATGTATACCAACAGATAGAGACGGATTAATGATTTCAATCTGTTATAGACACTCTTGACAGTCACTTCTATGTTGTCATAGATAATATATCAAAACCATAAATTCCCAATACCCCCACTCAAGTTCAAGTTCTATTTTATTGTAATTTTTAATTCAATAATTTTAATCTAATAACAAAATAAACTTGTACTTGTTACAAAAAGAAAAAATAGGTAGAGCATCCCTAAATAATAATGACATTCAGTCACTTACATATTTACTTTGACATTTGTGACAAATAACCTAAGTAGCTAACATTCAAAATATAACGAACTTATTTTATCCTCCAAAAATAAAACCTAGCATCAACTAAATACTTTAAAGTACATAAAACATTTACTTAATACTTATAAGTTCACAAACATAAGTAGATATATGGTACAGGTATCTACAGCTTCAATACAAACCAAGTAATTTACACAAGTATTCGTGTCTGTGTTTTGGCAATGGTTTGGTAAATATATCAGCTCTATTTTCATTTGAAGATATATATTTTAGTGACAATAATCCTTTGTTAACAATATCCTTTATGAAATGTACTTTTATATCTATATGTTTAGACCTCTTACTATTTTCATAACTTTCTATCATCTTTATAGTGCTTTGATTATCAATTAGCAACAAACAGTTTAGGTCTTTATCACAATTTAAATCTTTCAACACTCCTTTTATAAACACTATTTCACTTACAGTTAGTGCTGCTGCTACATATTCTGATTCTGCTGTTGATATTGCAACGGTTGGTTGCTTTTTGGAACTCCAACTTACTAAGTTTCCATAGTGAAATATTGATGATCCACTAATGCTTTTGCGGTCATCTCTCATTCCACCCCAATCTGGATCTGAAAAACTGTTTAAGTGGTTATTTTGTTGTACTTTATAAACTAACCCTTTGTCTTTTGTTTGTTTCAGGTATCTTAGGATTCTCTTCCCAGCTTTCCATAACATAGGTGTCGGACAATGCAAGTATCTGCTGAGGAATCCTGCTGAATATGCAATGTCTGGCCTGCTTGTTGTGGCCAAATACATGAGTGATCCAACAAGTTCTCTGTATGGAATGTTGGTGATCATTTCTTCATTTCCATCAATATTTATACCAACTTCCATCGGTGTACCGACTCCATTACATTCTAGCATGTTAAATCTTAATAAAATCTTCTCTATAGTTTTTGTTTGTTTTATTTGAATATCATATTTTGATCTTGTTATTTCCATTCCCAAAAAGTTTGCAATATTTCCTAAATCTTTAGCATTAAATTCATGTTTGAGATTCTTGATTATTTCATTGCTATCTCCAATTATAAGAATATCATCGACGAATATCAATAAGTACACATTACTTGCTGTGTATAAACAGAAATCACTTTTCGATTGTGTAAATCCATTTTTAATAAGAAAGTCATTTAACTTCTGATTCCAACATCGTGGAGATTCTTTTAAACCATATAAAGATTTTCTCAATTTTAGTACTTTTCCTTCTTTCTTTTCTAATCCTTCTGGATATTTTATATAGACATCTGTCTTCAACTCTCCATTCAAAAATGCTGTTGGTATATCCATTTGCTTGATGGGCAAGTCTTCTTGGACTGCTTTGTTGATGAATAATCTAACAGTTGTTATTCTCGCCACTGGTGCGTAAACATTTTGAGTTGTTTCTTCTTGGTAACCTTTAGCAACTAATCTTGCTTTCTTTGTGTTATCAGATTTAGTGCGAAATACCCATCTTGTATCAATAGCTTTATGATTCTTTGGTAAATCACATTCTTCCCAAGTTTTAAGTCATTTAAGTGCTTCTAGTTCTTTCTCTATAGCTTCTGTCCATCCTCCTTGGTTTATTGCTTGTTTAAAAGTAGTAGGATCTTGAGTTAGTAATGCATATGCTACATTTGTCATGTCATAATCATCAAATCTTTTGGGCATCTTTATTTGTCGCTTATTTCTTTGAATTTCTGCTTCTTTTTCTTCTGAGCTTTCATAGTCATCATCATTTGAAGATTCTGATTCTGTTCTAACTTGTATTGGCCTTTCTTTGGACTCAGTTGGCTCGCTTTCTTCATCGATTTGTATATAATCATTTCTCTCTTCTTTATATTTATAGTTTTCCTCGTCAAAACGAACATCTCTTGAGATAACTATATTATTTGTCTTTGGATCCCATAACTTATATCCAGATCCAGAGTATCCAATCATAATCATAGGTTTCGCTCTAGGTTCCAATTTGCTCGGCCTGGGAAAGATCATACACCATGTTTTTGAACCAAAAACTCTTATTTTATCCAGTTGATTCTTTCCATACCAAATTCTAGCAGCTGTATCTCCTTGCAATGCTTTTGTTGGGGATCTGTTTATGACATATGCAGCTGTTCTTATGGCTTCTCCCCATAAATATTTTGGTAATTTTGTTTCTAACAACATAGCTCTCACTCGATCAGCTAGTGTTCGATTCATTCTCTCGCAAACAGAATTTTGTTGTGGTGTGTATCCACATGTAGTTTTTTGCCGTATGCCATTTTCTTCATAAAATCTCTTTAGTTCTTGATCGACAAATTTTCCCCCTCTATCAGTTCTTATTCTTTTCACATTTATATTATCATTTTTTAACCTTCTTACATATTTTATAATATACTCCTTTGCTTCATCTTTTCTTTTCAATAAATAAACTTCAATAAAATGTGAATAATCATCTATTATGGTAAGATAATACCGTTCTTCGTCTTTAGTTATTGGTGAGATAGGTCCGCCAATGTCACAGTAAATCAACTCACCAATTTGCTTTGTTCTCGGTAATGGGATAGACTTAAATAGACAGCGAGTTGCTTTAGCTTCCATGCATATTGTGCATCGCTCGTTAGATGTTGGTAAGCCAAGTATTCTCATACCTGCATGATTTAAATGTCACATTCTTCTATGCCATAGATTTGCATCTGTCTTGTTTGTAGTTAATGCATTTTCTTGTTTTAAGCTCAATGTTAAGATAAAAAGCTTTCCATTATTTTGTCCTCTCACGTGAACTTTTTGGTTACATCTTATTATTGGTATTTTTTTCTCGAATTCCACTGTGAAACCTTTTTCATTTAATTTCATCACAGATATTAGATTATGTGACAGGTTTTCTAATATGAGACAGTCAGTTATATCAATATTTCTTCCTTCGCTAGTTTTTCCAGATATATTACCTTTTTGTTGGCTGTCATAAAACTACAACTTGCTATTTGAATTTCGATTTCAGAAATCTCTTTGATATCTGTCATATAATTTTCGTATTCACTATTAATCATGTGATGTGACGCTCCTGAATCGATTATGAACTCAATTTTATTTTCATAGCAATTTATATTTGCTGAGTGGGCTTGAGCAGCGTAAAATGTAGAGTTTTCTTGTCCTACATTTGCGGCCGGTCTACTATTATTATTAGTGCCACTATAACTTTGGCTTCCTCTATAATTTCCTCTCATTTGGTTTCCTCTGTAATTTTCTCTATTGTTGTATTTTGGTCTGTTACGACAGTTACGTGCCAGATGGTTGGGCTCACCACAGTTATAGCATTTCAATTCGCTACTATTAAATACATACTCTTCTTTAGAAGTTGAGGGATTCTGTTTACCACTCTTTTCTTTTAGTTCCGCGTCCAATAATTTGCATTTTACAAAATCTGCCGTGAGTTCAGTGTTGGATGTTTCTAATGTAATCACTGTTGCTTTGTAAGCCTATTCAACAGATAACAAAATATGACAAACTTTATCTTTTTCATCCATCTGTGTTCCATTCGATTCAATATCTCTCACAATCTTTTCGAATTTGTTAAAATGTTCCTCAATGCTATCATGCTTTTTACATTTCAAATTCATCAGTTGTCGCCTTAAATATAGAGACGATAGTGTGCTTTTTCTTTCGAAAACTTCCCGTAGATTGTTTACCATTTCATAAGCTGTAGCTGCATTTCTAACATACTCTAAATGTTTATCTGTTAATGTCTGTATTATGCAATTTCGGGCTTTTGCATCTCTTTTTTTATTTTCCTTTACTGTCATGTCCATTTTGTTTTTTATCATATCTTTGCATTCTTTTTCATCCAATGCCATCTCAATTCGGAATAACCAGTTCCCAAAATTTCCCATTTCTAATGGTGGGATTTTAACTCAATTTTCAGCCATGTTCCTTATTTTGTCTTACTCTTTTTCTTTTAATTCATTTATTTTTCTCTTACGATTTTTCCGTAATGGTGGACATCTTTTTCAATTCCGTGTCAATCTGACTTACATAGGATGGGATTCTGGGATTCTGGGCCCATAACCTATTAGAAAATCAGAAATGAAATCCCATTATGTAATACACACACATTTATTTGTAAGTATCCTTTTACAGTTTTAATGAATCCTGTCTTTTTACACACATTTTATACTTTTCAATTGCAGAGCCGAATTAATGATTTCAATCTGTTATAGACACTCTTGACAGTCACTTCTATGTTGTCATAGATAATATATCAAAACCATAAATTCCCAATAGAAATGTGCATTGTAACATTTTACCCCGTGTAACACTGTACCCCACTTTACCCTACTGCTGTTGCTTTGCCAAAAAACTTTTTCCTGCCTGGGTGCCACAATTAAGTATATGCCGCGACATTGCTGTAGTTGTTGAAGATCCTTTGATATCAAAAACGGTGGGGGGAACACCGACGCTAGTGGGTAGTCCTATATTCATTAAAGGGCATTGTAAAATTCTCCTTGCGTGTTCCTGTAATCTAGGGTGCAATACTTGGGTACCTACCACTCTTGTGAAACGAGTCGCAAACACGTCTATGACCGGCGTGCCCCATTTGGAAAATATGAGCGTCGTTACTCGGGTTAGTTAGTATGTCGGCCTTGTTCGATGGCGAGGTAGATGATTGGCTTTGGCATTTATTATTGATTGATTGCGTGGCTTTCATATCACTGCGGCCATGAAGACCTATTGTGATCGCCACTTCTATTCAAGTCGCCCCTTGAAGCGGGGCGTTTATAGTTCACAACTAAGCCCTACTGCTGACAGAAACTGTAGGACCTTTTTGCGTGTGAATTCTCTTAGCTCCTCTGGGCTTAAAGTGAATTTACCCAGAATGGCGCTACGTTTATGCATTAGTGGCCCACACTCTCCTAGCAGATAAAAGGGCGATTCATCCGCCTCTTTGCAGAACCTGCAGGATGGAGTGTCGCAAAGCCTCAACCTAAACATGTGCTTGTTAAGGCGACAATGTCCAGTTAAGGTTCTGACCATAATGCGTAGGTTGTTTCTGCTTAGCGCTAAGACTTGGTTGGTATACCGTTTGTCAAAGGCTCTAATTAACATTTGGAATGGTTCATGCCCGGAAAGTTATACCAATATCTGGTTGACTCTTCGAAGCAGGAATCTGTTAGGGTTCTTATGGCCAGACTTTTCGGTATGCCACAGAACGGTTCAGGACCCAACTGTGTACCGTTTGATCCGACCCTTGCGAGTTCATCGGCACACTCATTGCCGTGAACTCCAGCATGACCTGGAACCCATCTTAGAACCACCCTGTTTTTTAGGCTCAGAGTGTTCAAACGTATCAGACAGTCCTCTACTAGCTTGGACGTGATAACCTTCGAATCCAGGCTAAGAGAACTGCTTGACTGTCAGAATTTATATATATTATTTGGTTGGAGTAGCGTTTGGCGTTGGCATTGTAGAGATCGGGAATGTAGAAAGCAAGGTCCATCTGATACATCTAGAAGTTGAAAAATCTTGTAGGTCAGCGGGGTGATCGGCTAACTCTGTTGCAAACAGAAATCATTGACATCAATACTGTTTTTACAAACTTTGACATTTCATCCGTCGAAATTCAATGAACGTCAATTAACAAACTGTCACAGTTTGTTAAAACAGGATCGTTGTCAATCATTTCTGTTTGCAACAGAGTTAGCCGATCACCCCGGGGTGATCCGGGGTTCTGTTGCAAACAGAAATCATTGACAATGACATCAATACTGTTTTTACAAAGTTTGACATTTCATCCGTCGAAATTCAATGAACATCAATTGACAAACTGTCACAGTTTGTTAAAACAGGGTCGGTGTCAATCATTTCTGTTTGCAACGGAGTTAGTCAATCACAGTTAGTAAAAACAGGATCGGTTTCGATCATTTCGGTTTGCAACAGAGTTAGCCGATCACTCCGCAGGTCTTTTTGTAGGCGACTAATTCCTTGACAGCTTCTTTTGGTCTATTTGACTGGCGAAATTCAACATGCCATTATTGGGCTTTGGAAGTCGACGAGCTTCGCGGTACGATATCGCTATCTGTATCTTGCGACACTTTTCTTTTCTTCTTTTCCGTAGGACCCAGTGGATACCTAGATGTTCCATGTTTTTTCTTCGTATCAGGACCGATTTTTCGAAGTTTACTTCCCAGCCTAGATATTGCAATATATTTAGAGCACTGGAAGCGTTCTCCTTCAGAACAACAGTATTTGTGTTCGCGATCAATTAAATCGTCTAAGTAAACGAGAAGTCCTAGTAGTCCTAATCCCTTTTGGCGAAGAATTAGGGCCATAAGTTGCTTACAGTGACAAATGTTTTGGGTACCTTATTCCAAAGAGTAGACATTGCATTTCCAGTATATCTTGACGATATAGCAGGATAGAGCAAAATATGCCTGTGACAGATCTATTTTTACTAGCCAATCGTTGGGCTGTAAGAATATTGGAATTTTGGCGATATTGATCTGTCCACAGATTTATTAAGTTTATGACTAAAGTAGTCTGAATGGTGCCGTCAAGTCAAATCGAATTAACAATCTTAGATTGAAGATCTACCTCATCGTGGCGCAGACAGACGTGAGAGAAAACTCAGGGATGCATGAACAAAACCATAGGTAGTCTTTAATTTCTCTGTCAATGTTGAAATTTCTCTGGACTTGATTGATTTGACGATTCATCTACCGGTCCAGCAGTACAGGAGGGAGCTTTCAAAGAGATACTTGAAATGATTTTGAGGCTGTAACGTGAAGCACCTGTTTCCATCATTTTGATAAATGTTTTAGCACGGAAGGGACTCGGTGAGTCAAAATTTCCGGTAACGTCCCGGTTGGTTAAGGGAGACCTGCCGCTATAATTTCTGCACGCTGTAGGTAGTTCTTGGTCGATTCGCCTCTGACCTTTTGATGGAATGCCTCTTCCTCGAAACGGCCTGTTAGCATTAGTGCCTCCACGCGATCTCGAGTAATTTCCCCTGTATGTTTGGTTCAGGTATTGATATCTGCTAGATGTTGTTACAGTCTGAGTAGTAGCATTAGTACCTGTCTACGTAGCAGGTGCGCGGTCTTAAGTGCGAAGTCAAAAAAATTCAAAACATCGCCAATTGTACCGAGGGTAGACGAACATTTTTCTGCGTCGAAAAGATTGCTGCATGACAGTGGTACCTTTCGTAACTTGCTTTTATGCAATGGATCTTTTACGGATGCCAAAATGGCTTCCCTTCTATGTTGAATAATCTCAGATCTGTGGCCGCAGGCCAACTGAAGAGCATAATTCGAAATTTTCGAAAATTTTCCGGCTACAAAATTGTCTTCGATCTTATTATGAACCTCATCATAGTTTAGGTCAGGCGTAGCCTTAGCCCAATATAAGAAGTTACGAAGTTAGTTCTTTTTCTAGCGTGACTTTTTGTTTAATTAATGCTTGGCTAATAGTAGCAAACACTTTGTCAGCATTTGAAGTCGTACGAGATGTGTTATATACTTTAATTTCTTCGCTAGGCTCAAGGTCAGTAAAACCAGGAGTATGCCGATAGTTTTTCTGAATATTCGCATACCTTACATTCTGCCAGTTAGAGTTATCTAAGCGTTGAATGCGTTTCAGTACTTCTAGGTATGACGGAGTCTTCAGTACCTCAGATTCTTTTAGTTTGGTTCCGATCGACAGTGAAAAAAACGGTTCATCGGCTGCGGCAGTTGTAGTCGCTATATAGAAAACCACTGACATCGCCTTCGATGTAATCGTCGGCGCAGTAATTCTTACAGTCCCGGTGGGGATCACGTGGTTCATGTGAAAACCGTGATTTTAGATCACTAACTTCTGCGATTAACTTGTCTAATTGCTGATTTTTATGCTTACACTGCCTACGAGTAGGTACGTTTACTGCATCGGTGATTTCGGTGACTGACGGCGAGAACGTTTGGCAGACGAATCTGTATCTGAACTACTACTTGAGCTACTAAGAGTCATCATCACTTTCAGAGGAAGACGATTCAGACTTTTTTCGCTTCTTCTGCTCTAAATTATCATTGGCGCTTTCTCAAACGTCCAATTCAAAAATATAATTGCTTACGTCCACTGTATTATTATCATTTCTGCTCATTGTCTAGACAAGTTGCGACAATGTATTTAAAATCTACAATAAAAGAACGGAATAACCTTTGTTAGAATAAAAACCAGATGCTTGCTAACTGGCTGCTTTGCTGCAAATAAGTACGATTATCACAAAACCTACATTATTATTTTTTTCAACAAAATGAAACAAGAAATCTATAGGAAACACACAATACGCATACGCATAGGAAATATTTTCCCTCTATTTAATATGCAAATATTTAAGAGGACTTCTACAACTAGACTTTCTTCTATCTGGCTCCAACGAGTCCTTTATTATTTTGGTCACATAGTCAGAAAGCGCAACGACAACCTGGAGAAACTTGTGATCACGGGCAAAATCAAGGGAAGGAGACCGCGGGGGACGTAGTCCGATACGCTGGTCCGATCAGATCCGCACCACCCTCGACTCCAATTTTTATGAAGCCTTGCATTGCGCTGACAAACGATCTTGGTGGCATGACATCGTCCGTCAAAAATTATTCCAGGGAAGGGGTCCCGACCCTCAGCATTGAGGAAAACGACGCGAGGAGAAGGAGGATGTAAGAGGACGAAAATTTTAAGATATGAAAATGTTATGATTACACCAGACCAGAATAATACAAATAAAAACTTAAACAACCCTAGTTACGCAAAGAAAAGCAAGCATATAACGTCAAGAAGAGAACAAGGCCTTAAAATATGCACATGTAATGTGAGATCCTTAACAACAAAAGCGAGAACTTTAGAACTAAATAATGCAATATATAGATAACTCTTGGAGCTGTTTCGGAGTACACCAACTTTGGGTAAATTTTGCAGTTTGGTAGAAACAACTTCGAGAAGGAGGCCAAGAGGAGGATTCAACTGGGTTAGGCATCGTTTGGAAAACTACGTTGAGTTTTCTCGTCACCTATACCGAGTAAGAAAACGAAAGTTTTCAATCAGTGCGTCCTACCCGTCATTACATACGGAGCTGAAACGTGGACACTCACAGTAGGGCTAGTCCACCAGTTTAAAGTCGCTCAGCGAGTTATGGAACGAGCGATGCTCGGAGTTTCTCTGAAAGATAGGATCCGCAACGAGACTATCCGACATAGAACCAAAGTTGTCGACATAGCTCAGAGGATCAGCAAGCTGAAGTGGCAGTGGGCTGGCCATATTTGCTGAAGAACCCATAATAGTTGGGGTAAACGAGTTCTTGAGTAGAGACCGCGGCACGGCAAACGTAGTGTAGGACGCCCTCCGGCTAGGTGGAGTGACGATTTACGAAAGGCTACTGGTATAAGTTGGATGCGTCTAGCTGAGGACAGGGCGCAATGGCGCTCATTAGGGGAGGCCTATGTCCCGCAGTGGACTGCTATAGGCTGATAATGATGATGATGAATGCAATAGATGATATAAAATGGGATATCATGGGACTCGTAGAAGTTAAAAAGATAGGATATACCATTGAAGAATATACAGACTACATAATTTTTGCAATATAGGAGAGACATGAGGACTTCATTGTGTAGGCTTCTTAATATAGAAATCACAAAAGGGCAACATATTAAGCTTTTTGGGAATATCGGAATGTCTCTAAAGCTATTCATAGCTGTACTTGAAGACATTTTCAAAAATATGAATTGGGAAAATAAAGGCATATACTGAATAATAAATTAACACACCTAAGGTTTGCAGATGACATTGCTCTTTTTAGTGAATCTGCAAAAGAGATAGAAGCAATGCTACAAAGATTAAACTCTGAAAGCAAAAGTTGGCCTACATGAACGCATCTAAACTAAAATTATGTCAAACAAAATCGATAGAATATACAAATAAATTGGTGTCCTTTGATGCAAATAGCGAACGAAATAGACAGACTAAGTACAACTTGGAAGAAAAACAGGGCCCAACAAGAAATTCTAAAAGGGAACTACAGCCTTAACATAAAAGACTACTGGATTCTTGCATTCTCCCAAGCTTAACTTATGCTAGCCAGACATGAGTCATTACTGAAAAAGTAAGAAACTAAACTTTCATCTGCTACCGAGTCATTAATGCACAAACATAGCGCTATTCTGGGAAAAATATCTTTACGCCAAGAGGAACTACGAAAATTAGTACCCAAAAAGGTAATAGGTAAAGGTATAAGTACATAGTTTCTGTCAGCAGTCGGGCTTAGTTGTGAACTAGAAGCCCCACCAAAAGGGGGTGGGGGGGTTAGGGACGAAAAATATAAATGGCGATCATAATAGGCCTCCACGGCCGCAGTGACATGAAAGCCATGAAATCAGATAAGAATATCTACCTAGGTAGGTGTTTGTAAACGTTAACGGAGTCTAAACTCGGACAGAATAGAATTAAAAACCACATTATTATCATGCATATTTCGGTTTAATTAATACAGAATAAAGGTCAGTTTACATATATCATATTTACATACCTACTTAACTAAAAGTTTGATTAAAATACAATTTAAACATAAGTAATAATGTATCAAATTCGCTGAATAACATCGGGACATTAAACTTCGTTATGACAGTTGCGCAGGAGACTGTCAGCTCCGCTCTTGACACCCTTTCTGCCTCCCTCTTGCCACTTTACGTTCCTAACGAAGTTTCCGACTTGGTTAAGCTTTCTCAAATCAAATACTGTTCCTCAAATCGGGACTGTCGTCATTGTATTAAAAATCATAAAATATATTATATAAAACAACGAATTATATGTGAGTATCAATGGAGCCTCTTCGGTGGGGCCGATTTTTTCAAAAACATTCTCGTCTCCTAGTTATTTATCCTTAATCATAAATATAAATTTATTTATAAGGAAACATTTAAAAAATATGATTACAAAGAGAAAAAAAGAAGCAATAAAATAAAATATTCATTGACTTAAAGCTCCAGAAATAAGACGGATTACTCTTTCTTATGTGCGTTATGTATAATTACGATTATAATAAAAGATTAAGGCGAAATTACACGGTTAATTTTTGATTTTCAATTCAGATGAAGCAACCAAATTGATCCATGTAAACATAAAAGTATATAAGAATTGAACACGCTCAATATTTTAACTTTTAGCGTTCACTTGCAACGCGGTTGAACGAGAGTAAACACAAGTATTGAATGATTCACTTTAAGTCAGTCTATTTTTAAACGAAATCTTTCGAAGAATATGTATTGAACTGTTCACTTTCCAGATACCGTGTAAACAGTATTCTTTTCATTTCTGTTTCATTCAACCAAACTGATTCAATTTGGTTGAACAGTGTAATATCGCCTTAAGTAAACAACCTTATGATATATTTTTGACATACAAACTGTACGGTCTCGCTCCGACTCCGACTCAAGTAAGAAGGTGAACAATTTACGCATACACTAACATTCACATAAAGGTACGGGGGACTGGAATGTACGAGACATCCAACAGACATCAATGGATCTAAAAATTTCATTACACCTTTATCATATCATAAGTGATAAATATCTTAGTAATTTTTAAACGAATTCACGTACAACTAATTAATAATTGGATGTTAAACAAGCGGCCCGTAAAATTAGTGCATTAGGCCAAACTACAGAGTTTGAGTACAGACTCAGCTGGAATCAATGCGGTTTCAAATACTTTAGGCCTGAAAAGGGATTCGATATTGAAACTTTGCAAACAGGTGGGAGTAAATGTGCGTGGGTCGTTGCGCGCTGCGGCTTCAGATCGCGGCGTCGGCGTCCACGTCGGCCCCCGCAGCCTTCACCACCGGGATCTACATAAAAAAACATATTTAAAAAACTCATTATGCCTAAAAGGAGCATAACATAAATATATTTTATTTTGTATAGTCTGGGCGAAAACTAGTGGCACTAGTGTTAACGCACTCTTGCGATGATGTGAATCTACCTGAGGATAGTAGCAGGTAGTGGGTAATTATTTATTTATTAATCACCTCTCTGCTCACACTGTTAAAATCACCAATACCATAATACGAGAGAAACGAGATAAATTCAAAACGGGTATCTACGATTGCTGTGACATAAGGTCGCGAGCTGAAATGTCACTTACAGCGCAACGCTGATCATCCAAGCGAGTGGATCCCTGGAAATTCATCAAGGCCGTCAAGAACTTTTCGTCGGGGACTAGCTTGGTGATGGAGCGGGCGGCGGCGGCTGGCGGCTGCTGCTCCGGCAGTGGCTCCGGCGTCGGCTGGCGGCGCGGCAGCTCAGTGCGCTGGTCGTCGATGCGAGAACCCTACATCACATCGCACACAATGCACACCCACTCCTCAATAGGACGGTCAAATGTATACAGTATAGACAGACGGACGGACGGACGACAAACTCGCACCATTCGGGTTTTTTTCACCGGTTCGGTCGCGTCACAGGTCACCATAAAAGGGAAAGCACTAATCGCCAAAACACAAGTTTTATTAACTTAGTTTGGTAATTAGGGCTACTTACAAAAATGTAATTTATGTAAAATGAACAATATTGATTTTAAAAGAAAACTTTTTACTGCTTTAATTCAGAATTTCAATTTTATATTGATTACTCGAAAACTTGGATGTTACTTTTTCTATTCATATTTTCATGAATGTACTTAACAATTAAGTGCGGCTGCACACATCGATCCAGTTGAATGTTTTAAAGAGATATCTTTTAATGTTTGAAGATCAAAGAAGCAACATCCAGGTTCAAGAGTACTTGATACAAAATTGAGTTTCTGAATACCAGCAGTTCAAAAACAAGTTTTCATTAAGATGCTAAGTGCTGCTGCACTAGTTGACGCGTACAATACAATTGTTGCGACTTATTGAAATAGTTCTCTAAAGTGCGAGTGATTTCACGTGGTGCTTTTGAAACGGGACACATTTCAGAAATAAGATCGAAACTAATGAGATTAGAACTTTTGAAGACAATGAAACTTACCCAATTTAGGCGTTCAACTGGCTGCATGTAAGAAAAACGGTTAGTAACTTAGTCGAAATGACAAGGCTTCAGCTGCACGGAAAACCAGGGGATGGAGTGAGAGTGTGTGTGAATGAAAAGATAATTTTTAAAGTAAAAATCACTACATAGAAAGAAATACTCTACGCGGACGAAGTTGCGGGCATAAGCTATTGTTTTATAATTACGCCTACTGGGGATACCGATATAAAAAAAGCGCCGCTTACTCTACCTCAAGATGGTGTGGAATTAGTGTTTTGGCTAAAAGTTTATAACACAAATTGTAGGCAATTTTCTCTAGTTTTATTTTGTATTTAAGTTTTTATCGTGAAATGAGTTTGAAAGGAGATATTGTCAAAAAACTGCATTTAGGCACCACATTTTCAATACGGCGACGCGCGAGCGGCAAAATTACGTTGTTAAATTACGTCAAATTCGGAAAGAGCATATCGAAATCTATTAAATTAACAATTTTTAAAAGTTCCGGAAATCTTTCCAGGTAAACACTTTTTTGAGTACTAATACTAGTACTAATACTGTACTAATTTCCGAAATACAAAAATGATTTATATTAGGTACTAGCTAACGCGACAAACGTTGTCCTGTCTCAAAGAGGGTATCGAAGTTAAAGAAACATTCAAAAAGGATATCGAAGTGGATTTAGCAATCAACGTGGAAATTTATCAAAGAGGGTATCGATGTTAAAGAAGCAAATAAAGAGTATATCAAAGTGAAAAAAGCAATAAATGAGGATAAAACAACAACATCAAAAACTACACTTACCCTGCACCAACCCCTAAACCTACCCTACACCTACCCTATACCTACCCTACACCAACCCCTAGACCTACCCTACATCTACCCTACACCAACCCCTACACCTACCCTACACCAACCCCTACACCTACCCTACACCTACCCAACACCTACCCAACACCTACCCTATACCTACCCTACACCTACCCTTACACCTACCCTACACCTACCCTACACCTACCCTACACCTACCCTACACCTATGTATGGGACCCATGTTTTTTTTCGGATCTAATTATAAAACTATAGAATTTTTTTTTACATTCTATTTGTAAGAATACATCCTCTTTCACGATATTTACAGCACGCATACTGTCAATTTTATATCAAACGCCATAACGTTACATTAAAAAAGTTGATATTGTCAAAAGCGCTAAGGTTACATTAGAAAACCTAATATGGTGGTTAAGTATTCTTAAATTTTATGATTTTCCGCGAAATTTTCTTTTTTTTTTATTACATCTTATGAAAGAAAAAATAAAGACCTTCTCCTGACAATAACAAACACACCAACAAAATAATTAGCGAAATCGGTCCAGTCGTTCACGCGTGATGCCGTGATCAAGGGAAATAGGGAGTCATTTTTATATATAAAGATAAATTTTCTTTTTGGGAACAGAACATGGTATTCCGCGCGAACAATAATATCTTTTCGGGGAAATACATATTAATAGAAATAGAAAAATATTTATTTACGATACATACATCATTTAGGTATCAAAACGTGAAAGGAAATGCGGGTCAGCTAATCTTTTATAACTCGAAATGTATTATGATGAATAATATCTACACTAATATTATAAAGAGGAAAGATTTGATTGTTTATTTGTTTGTTTGCATTGAATAGGCGCCGAAACTACTGGACCGATTTAAAAAATTCTTTCACCGTTGGGTAGCTACACTATCCCCGGGTGTTATAGGCTATATTATATTTTCAAAAAAAATAGGGTTCCTTACTAAAATTTCAATAATGTAACCCAAGGTGTAAAAAAATGACTTAAAAAATTCCTTACATCGTGTGCGCTGCGAAAACTATTGATGATAAAACAAAATAATGTACTACGACTATTTAGAACACATCATAATCTAAAGAATGTCGCGACAGCATATGTCTAGCTATTATAGTAATGTCACAATAAGTGTTAATTTATTTTAATAATTTAATTGTCTACACTAATATTATAAAGAGGAAAGATTTGATTGTTTGTTTGTTTGTTTGCATTGAATAGGCGCCGAAACTACTGGACCGATTTAAAAAATTCTTTCACCGTTGGGTAGCTACACTATCCCCGGGTGTTATAGGCTATATTATATTTTCAAAAAAAATAGGGTTCCTTACTAAAATTTCAATAATGTAACCCAAGGTGTAAAAAAATGACTTAAAAAATTCCTTACATCGTGTGCGCTGCGAAAACTATTGATGATAAAACAAAATAATGTACTACGACTATTTAGAACACATCATAATCTAAAGAATGTCGCGACAGCATATGTCTAGCTATTATAGTAATGTCACAATAAGTGTTAATTTATTTTAATAATTTAATTGAACTGCCGGCACTGGAAAAGGCTTTTTATTTGTCACTCGGTATTAATCCTTATCAAAATAAATTACTTTATATTCAAGACTGTTTCAATAACTTTATATAACTTTTTAAATCATTCAATTCGGACATTCCATTCAAAAGATATCACGTTAAAAATTTAAAAATGTAAGTATTTGAAAAACGCACATGACTACGCAAGTCATGTCACCGCTTACCCCGCTCGGCTAGCTAGCCAGCAAAGCGATGAAATAAGCGTTACGGGGGTACGGAAGGGAAGTCAATACTTATTATCAAGAAATAAAGGGTGTATGTGTGTGTGTAAAAAGTAATAATTTTTGATTTTTTTACTAACTACCCGTGCGAAGCCGGGACGGACCGCTAGTAATAAATAAAGTAAGTAGTAACTAGCCGGCCGGCGCCGGGCGAATGAGTGCAACAGACTGCGAGCAGGCCCCGCCGAGTACTATTGCGTTATCTGTGACCGCACCCCGCGCTAGGCTGTCTCTGCTTCAACGCTTCAAAATAGGACCTTTTAGCCTAATTGAAATTTGTTCATCGGTGAGTGCGGAACGTTTTGTCGTAAGACCCCGATCATAGTGGGCGGGAGGACTATGCGTGAGTGATGCGTGTGAAACTAATAATATAATAAAGCTTATTATAACATTTCTGATTATTAAGATGACAAAAAAGCTTGGGATGAAACTGTTTCCAACACCCTCATAAGTCATAACCAATGTAATAGTTAAGAAAAAATATTGTAAAAATGACATTAAAAGAATATAAGCCCAGTAGAGTTTCTTGCCAATTCTTTTAAGCTTGGTCTCGTTACGAATTGGTGTAAATAAAAAAAATACGATTCAAATTGTATTGTAATGTTCGTACTGAATAAAGAAATTTTCACTTTCACTTTAATGTGTTTTTAAGTTGCTGGACGCATATCGTAGGTCGTTAGGAATTAGGCCCATATATAATGCCTAGTTTTCTGTTGTTATTTTATATTTAAAAGTAATTTATTATTTGGGATATTATTCTATATTTTTATGTAAATTTGAAAAAAAGTTTTTCTTTTGTATTTATAATACATAATATAATGTAATATATATGGAATAAATATTATGTATGTATTCATGATGATGATGATGATGATGATGAATACATAATATTTATCCCACCGATCAATTGCATCGTAGTACAATATTTTATTAATAGTTTACAAAATATATTTACGTTTCCGTGATAGGCAAAATTACAATCCCAATTACATTGGATATCCGCTATCAAAGTGATGCGTGAATATTATGCCGGCCGCGCCTGAATATGGGTCAAGGATATAATCCGCTTCACCTGGATTCCTAGAATACTGGAAACTTGAATGACCTTTAGAGAGGCATCTAGCCCGTTCTAGGCAGTTGGTTCAATACGAGCTGTTCATCAAACACAGATTCAAGTCTATGTACATAATATTACACCCAAATAGTCACATACATAGTCATGACCACTCTAGGATCATCAATGTGACGCGGATATCAGGAGCTATGAGGTAGTATCAAAACACTCAGACCCTGCAGATCATGCATACATTATTACCAGCGGCAATCGAGCCCCCCTTCGCGTCTCAGCTGTTGCGTGCCGCCCATTGCGTCAAACAATTTATTATGGAATCTCACAATATTAAATACTATTCAATAGGTGTTATGGTATTTGATATTTTTTTCGTAGTTATTTGCGGTGCTAAGTTCCTTTATATGGAGATGAGATGCCATTTTTTGCGATGATAATAGAAATCTTACAAAAGCCTTTAGTGAGAAAGATCAAAATAAATGTATGCGGAGTTTAATGTAAGTCGAGCTCGGAAAATAGAATAGTTCTGAATTATTATCCAAGAAAGAAAGTTCAATTTCTCAACAAGTTTAGGTAAGATTACACTCAAGGAACAGCAAAGAGCATTTTGTAGTGCTTCGACTTGGAAAATGAATTTACAGAAATGCTGTTTAGACTACCTACTACTTCAGTGTTATGCTGAGGAGCAACTATTTACTAACAGGAAACGTCGTTAATAATTGCTGTTGAAGGGACCCTCCCTTCAATTCCAAAGAAGTTATTTGACAATAATTTGACCGTGGTTTAAAGTAAATTTTGTTTTTACTCCTAAATAGGCGGACAAAAACTGTAGGCGGTAGAAGGGCCTTTAATTGTAGTTTCGCAGATAGGAGAGGTTGCTGAAAAGCAATATGTCAAAATGTGCGTCTGCCGGTGGCTTCAAAGTACAATTTGAATTCTCATAATCATTCGGTAACTTTTTGTGATTTTCCAAAATATGTCAAAATATCAAAATTTTTTCGCTGACTTGGATAGAGAATTTTCCAATAACTTTTTTTTGAGCACGCTATTAAATAAACGGAAAAATAGTATCTCGGGATTGTAAACGTTACAGTTTGAGCCATCTAAGTAGGCGGGCGAACAAAAAATGTAGGCGGAACAAAGGCTTACGCGCAAGGCTAGTCAGCGCTCCGTTCGCTTTATCGTCAGTACGATAAAGTCAAATTTTATCGGGTGCTTTATTTCTGCGCTTAGTGTGAGATCTGTAGATTTTTTAACAAAATGACATATGTAATTTATCGGTACATAAATTCAAAAATATTGTTAAACGTGATCTCTGTAATAAAGCCTATTATAAAATTTCAGATTATTTAGATGACAAAAAAGCTTGAGATGAAAATGTTGCCAACTCCCTCAAAAACTATGTAATAGTTAAGAATAGAGTTTGTAACGAAGACTAAAAAATATAAGCTAAGCGAAAATTTCCATTTTCTTGCCAATTCTTCTCTATTGGTCGTGTTACAAGTTGATGTAAATAAAAAAAAAAACGATTCAAAGTGTACTTTTGTGCACTTATGATGTGAAATTTTAATATATAATATAAAATTAGAAATATGAATTTCTGTAGGAATCCATAAAGAGAGTAATATAAGCCGTCGTTACCTGCACCCTCGCCAGCAGCTCTATGAAGTCTCTCTCCGGCAGAGTAGCGGTGGTTTGGTCGGCGCGGACACCGGGCAGTGAAGCCCCGGGCGGCGCGCCCGCGGGCCCGGGCGCCGCAGGGGCTACCCTCCTCGCGGACTTCTTCTTAGCTGGCGGCGCGAGCTCGGCGCGCTGAGAATCCATCCTGTCGGATTGCAGGTGGCTTAGCAACTCCACGAACTCGTCGTTTGAGCTACAACAAACGAAACAATACTCACTCATCGCGGTTGCGGCCCAGCAAAATTCTCCAGTTGAAACACATATCGGTAGTCGGTGGACTTGTTGATTTAAAGTTCGCGGCACTCGGAGCAAGCGCGATCGCGACGAGCGAGCCGGTCGCCGGTCGGAACGTTAATGAGGGCTATCCGAGAGACCAGGAGGATGGGAGTCGAATGGTTGCAACGCGCAGGGTGCCCCCCCACTCAACGCGCTATCGAGCGCTCCCACCTCCCACTTTCCCTATGCAGCCTGCATCCAATCACAACTAACACAATTTAGCGGAAATTTACAAACTCCATTTGCCTATGTTTAGTTTGGGAGTTCAGACGACCTACGCTAATTAATAAGATAAAGGAGGAACGAGTCCACGTAATATGAAGGACACGTGTCGTCCGACCGACATCCATAGGCCCCTACTCACTTCTGTTGTTCGACTTAAAGGACTTGATGCTTTATTTATTTTTTAAAATTATATATTACCTACTAGTGCTATCGAATATGCAGGATGCTCAAAACTAATGTGACCAGGAGTGAAAATAACAAAAATATTGAAGATACCGAATTACACTCCAAGGAACCCATATTTTATATTTGATGTAAAGAAAAACTGATTTCATAGAATTTTGAAACTTCAATTACTTCATCCGGAGATTACACTTAATAATTAATTTAATTTAATAATAAATAATACTGGGTGGGGCCAAATTTTACCTCATTGAGGGCAGCTAACTTTTAATTTGTAGTTAGGTTTTTTCTTTGGAAACTATAAGTTTAATTCAAGATAAAAACAACCGCATGTTCAGATTTTAGAAAAAAATGTACAGTCAGCCTAGATAATGACATTTGTCAAAAAAACCAAGTTGGTCTCAACCTACTCTATTTTCCAATAGGAACTCTTTTCCCAAAGCAACTTAATTACCAGATCGAAACGTAAAAATAAAAAAAAAACTTTATAATTTCTATGAAGTTGTCTGTTGGGAAATAGAGTCGATTGAGACCAACTGTTTTTTTTTTCATAAATGACATTTTCTAGGTCAAAAACTAGGTTGTTTTTTTCTTTAAAATAAATTTATAGTTACATAAACCTAACTAAAAAATAAAATGTTAGTTGCCCTAGCCCTCAATGAGGTAAAATTTTACCCCACCCTGAATAAAAAATAAATTGCCGTGCGTGTCTCGCATAATCTCAAAAACGGCTAGAACGATTCTAATATTTATTTTTAGGTATTTTCCCTTGATTCAGGGGTCTTCTTCTTCCTTGCTCCATCCCACTTTAGGTGGGGTCGGCTCTCCTAATTTTCTGGCGCCAGGACAATCTGTCCTGGGTTGTCGGGTCGGGCAGTTCTTCCTCCGTTAGGAGTTTCGTCATGCTAGTCCACCACGTAGCCGGAGGTCTCTACCTCTCATTTGTTCAGGTAGTCGCAATGCTTTTTTCACTACGTGTTCCTCGTCTCTTCGCTGATTCAGGGGTGATTTAAGAAAAAAATTAAATAAAGTAAAACTTGAAGAAATATACTTTATAGTTATTTTTAATGAGAACTGCCTCCTAGGTGGCAAGAAGTTTATCGAGTCAAATACTTAAAAATAAATCAATATCTAAATAATGCTGAACACTATCACACAGCATCATTTTTCAGCCCCAAACTAAGCATAGCTTGTATTATGGGAACCACATGACTGATATACAAGTCTCGTACTTATTTTTTTTGTAAATACATACATATTATACATACAACACCCAGACCTGAGACAAATATCTGCAAATAATGCATATATTTGTCCCGCGGCGGGAATCGAACCGGCAATCTTTTGCATCTCAGGCGGACCTTCGCCCACGAGGTCGAATATACTTATTATAAAGTGAAAAATTGTATGTTTGTGTGAGCATAATTCTCCAACCGTTGATCCAATTCAGTCAATAGCTTGCGTTTGAAATATTTGTTGTGAAATATAATAGTTAAAAAGTCATTAAGATATGGGGTTCCAAAAGGGGGCAAAAAATGAAACATTTATGTAAAATATATTGTCATGTGAAAGGGTTTAGTGTATATATTCCAAAATATTATTTTATTTCAAGAATTTATAGTTTTTGAAATACGCCAAAAAAAATAAATAATATGATAACTATTACAACATGAACTCTCCTATTAGAGCTTAGTTGGCATCGCCTAAGAAGTTGAATAAATCGTGTTAAACAAACTTTAGTATTGAATTCACGGTACAAGTTAGCGATGTGCGGGCGAGAGGTTATTAGGTATTATTGATAGCAGTATCAATGCTAACTTAACCCGCCCGCAACTTCGTATGCATTTACTTTACTGCGCAGAATCCCGTATATCTTCAGAATAAAATGTACACCATAGACTACGTTATCCAATTATTTCAAAAATTAGAAACATTGCATAAATATTGTTCTTATATATACAATATTTATGCAATGTTTCAATATTGTTGTATATGAGACGATATGAGGAATATCCAAAACGTCCCCGTGAAAGTCTAAAATAGCTGTAGAGATACTCACTAAAGGCATCTATCAGTACGGCCTATGAAGATATGAAGAGAGCTGTCCACCGAGAATTAGAAAGAGAAAGCGACAGGTTTCCCTTACGGGGCTCGCTCCGTAGTACGAGTCAGAAGAGATAAGAGTTACATATAGAAAGGGATGAAAGGTATAGGTGAATATAAAATATTAGGTACGAGATGAATAACACTTTATTGCGTCGCAGCTAAAGTCGCTATTTGTTTAAACATTTTGGCGGAGTGAAACTTCTATTCCTTTTTCTATTCTGAGAAATTAGGAAAGCTAAAAGGGCAGCCTGGAGAAAGCTCTGCGAGGAAGTAAAAATACAAATACAAATTATTTTTTATGGAACATTTACAGCGGCTTAAAATACAATTTAAAACGATGGTATCTGCAGTAGTCGAAAAACTGTGTCGCCACCAACGCCCTCCAAAGCTTACCTCAAGGAGCAAGATTTCACAAACTGCTCACCAAAGCAAAAACTAACCAAATCGACCTTCTTAAAAAAGACGGCTCCTTCACTATACAAATGAAAAGGAAACGTTGATCTCGCTTGGGGATTCATACCTGAGCACTTATGTTAAAGTTAACTGTATACCAAAGGCTGGAAAGAAGGACTACAGCCAAACAAAGTCCCACGGACCAATTTGCCCATCTTCATTCCTCTTAAAGACGATGAAGAAAGTGGTAGAAAGATATATTATAGATGTTGCACTAGTCACTTTTTCCACCATAGCCAGCATGCTTATCGGCGAGGCAAAGCCACAGAAACTGCTCTGTGTAGTCTCATTGATAGGATGGAAGACAAGGATCGCTATGGAGGACAAGGAAATTGCACTATGTATGTGTATTCCTTGATATCGAGGGTGCTTTAAATAATTCTCCAACCTTCCTGCTCATAAATGGATTGATAAACAAGAATGTCGATCTAACAGTCACGCGGTGGATAGAAGGAATGCTCAAAGAGCAAAGCTCCTCTCAAGGAGCAAAGTTAGCACTTCAACAAACATCAATTGAGATATCCACGAGTTTTTTTTCGCTTATTTTATGGACTCTTGCTGTGGATCAACTTCTATGCAGATTAGCGGACTTGCATATTGTGAACGTCGTGAGGAGGGTTCGGCCAATCTACCATCTTTAGCATCATGCAAAAAGGACTAAATACTGTCAGTAACTGGTGTGGGAAGAGCGGTCTCTCAGTTAATGCAGAAAATTATTATCCTCGTGGATATCATGAGTAGTATAGTAATAGTGAGTTCTAGTGAGGGAAATATATAGTTTCTCTCACTCACACTCGATGACTTTTGTACCCCTCTTCATACTTCGCTTTTTTATAGGTAGTTGCATCCACGTGGATGACCACCATAATTTAGTGTTCACAGTTAGTGAAGGAATCATCTAGTAGTTTTTTAACCGACTTCAAAAAAGGAGTCTTTTTTATTCTTGTTAATAGTAAGTTTTGTTTGTAGTTTAAAAAAACTAATAAAAACCTGTAATAGAATTGGAAAATCAAGCTCTTTCAGATAATCTTTCTATTGACCGAATGGTGGCCGAGGGTAGGCAAAAAAAGCGTCGGAAGACCAGTAGCGAGATGGGTCGACGACATAGTAGGTACGCGTCGCCGGGCGATTGTGGATACGACTAGCACAAGACCGTGGTGGACGGCACAAACTCCGGGAGGCCTATATCCAGCAGTGGATAAATAATAATAATAATAAATTTTA
Source organism: Horisme vitalbata (assembly GCA_951804965.1). NCBI lineage: Eukaryota > Metazoa > Arthropoda > Insecta > Lepidoptera > Geometridae > Horisme > Horisme vitalbata. Next base: position 30,367,949 of record OX638089.1, on the reverse strand, counting down.
TTTCAGGCACAAAGAAAAAGTACAAGATCTTAATTTACAACTAGGGCCCATATATATAAATACCTTAGAGACTAACATACATAAAGTCGGGTTGTGGATGACGATGATGAACCGTGTAACTCTCCTCTAGCTTGACCACCGTTTATCTTACATTTATATTTTATTTCTACAAAACCGAGGAAAATAGTGACTTTGCTACAATTTTACTGTAAAATATAGATATTTTTCACAAAAATCAGGTTTCGCACTTTGCAAACTTCGGAGACAGGGGGGGGGGGGGGGGGGACATCCATTTTTTGGATGTTTTTCTTCTAAATTTAAAACAAAACGGTGCATGATGCATGATAAAAAAAAATTGTTTGAAGCTGGCTGGGCCGAGGCACAGGTACGCGCGTACACAGGTACAGGTACAGGTACACGGATAGTTCAAAATTGGATGTAGGATGTCTACGGAATCTACGGGGGTCTACGGGGAGCAACCAAAGTTTCGCGCTAGCATTAACTTGGGTAAACACGCCTCCGTCTTCCAAGCGGGTTCCAAAACATAGAGGATGATTTTGTCTCGACACTGAAACTTAAGAGGGTGAAAAATGGGATGAAAGTTTGTATTTGAAACCAATTGTTTCTCAAGCCAGGGTTTAAAAAATTCATCATACCTATTTTAGTTCCCATATGCGGTTCCCAACGTCTTTGATCTTTATTTGACTTTGGATTTCGATGCTTTGACCAATCAATATAAAATAGGGCTGATTTTAATTTTTTGATTTGAAACATCTCAGGGTCAGACTAGCTGGGAGAGGGAGCGAGAGCGCGGATGGAATCGGGAGCAGGAATATGAGTGGTTAAGTTGGCTAAACCTTATGCGCTGTTATAGGTCGTGGTATTTTCTATACAAAACAGTTTCGATGTTCCACAACTTTTGTCGGATAACTCCGACAGAAGTCAGTTACTAGTTTAGCCACTGGTCAGTTAGTAGTTTAGGTCTAGTTACGGAATAAAAAAGTAACATTTGGTCTTTATTCCGTAACAAAATATTTCTGGTTCTGCGTAAAATAACCACGTTTGCGAAACAAGTATACGCAAACGAATTTGCGGGTAGGTCAGCTGGTGTAAAATAAAATAAAGGTTCCTTTGAGTGTAATCCTCCTTTCGAACACGCACGTAACACTATGAGTTTGTGGGGAAGTATCTATAGAGAAAATATAATAAAAGTAAACAGAGTAAGATGACACCGGTCATGAGAACTCTTTATTTTTCGTATGAGCCAGTGACTAACCCTGGCCGCACGAAGGCGACGGATATGGCTTAACCACTAAAAAGCTGGAATCAACATCTCTTAAGCCTTCCCAAGCACGGAAGCGCTCAGATCTAAGTGCCAAAACGGTCACCCATCCAAGTAAAGACTGGGCTGCATATTGCTGAACATATAATATAATGTTTCAAGATGATCAGCTAGGAGCACCGTAATAAGCCACACCACGAGCGTTTAATAAGAGAATAAGTATATACTTAGGGAGTTTTACAGACGGGAACCTTATTCATTTATGAAGCAAAGATAAAACTCATATCACAGAAATAGAGAATCTCGCTTGCTTCCAGGAACCGTCCAAAAAATAGGTAGGTTTATACAACATTTTAAATAGGGTTAATCCTCGTGATAAATATGGTACATTAAATTACATAATAATAGAGTAAATTAGTAGGTGCCTGGTTGTAAGGGGTTCTTACCATCATCTTCAGTGCGAGTGCGAGAAGTTGTGTCCTGCGATCCCCAACCCGCATGCCCAGCGTGGGTATTACGGGCATATCTCCCTATGAAAGACACAATGATGGCCCCCAGTTCTCGGCGCTCCGCTATTCCTGGCTATGAAAGCAGCCATGGTAACGGCGGGGCGAGGCTACCTACAACATCTACTACATGTAACGGACGCATTCCGAGGCTCGACGAACATGTAGCGTATTTAGAAGTGGAGCTGAAGAACATCAGGTAGAATCTCCAGTGTGTCGACCAGGGTAGCGTATCTGATCCTTTAACTATCCAAGCGGTATAGTATGAAGATAATTCAGGTTTACGCACCGACCTCGGCACACCTGGATGATGACATATCCAAAGCTTTGCACAACACTACAAAGGCTCACTTCAACTTTGTTATGGGGGACTTTAACGGCAAAGTTGGAGTCCGAATTAGCGACGAATTCAGAGTGGGTACGCATGGTTTTGTATGTAGAAATCACCAGTTGGTACACTTATCCGTACCGAGCTATTTTTACTGGTAGGGTTAGATGCACTGCCCATTTCCACTATTCGCTACACTATACTAATTAAGTATATTATATAACACGGAAAAATGATTTTGTTACAATATTTAAATTTAATGAAGTTACTCAGCCCGAACAAGTGGTATGATAATATTAGCCATGATTATACCGACGCATATGTAGTTAATAGGTACTCAGTATATACCTAGCGCTCAAGTAAGAAAAAATATTAGTATCATATCATAATTCTATAAAGAGGTTCGTTTATTCCAAACGGTATTATCAGTAAGTTTGACTATGGAACTACTGGGAATTAATTGTCATTTTTTTTTCCTTTCTGCCCGACTGCGTAGTCCAGCGTAGTCGGACAGATTGGACAGGCTGAATTCTTTACCCGTTTATTCTAAGCGTCTAAACACACTATGCCGAAGTTACGGGACGGAAGTTCCGCGACGAAAGTTCCGCAGCTGATTTTACGTTCCGACGTAGTCGGCCGATATGACACACCATAAGTGCCAAACTTACGGTGGGCCAAGAAAGAGGTTTACCAGTTTTGACAAAACTTCATATGCAATCAAAATAACAATAAGGTTGAACGGTTGAACCTTGGTTGAACCTTTCTAATAATGAAAGAGATGCATATTTTGTTACGTATTGTTCAGTTACGTAAGTCGTGAGTTAAATTTGTTATTTTCAACCTTATTCTCAATGCGATAGGCTAATGTTTTCAACAAATACAACCATTCGTCTTTTTTTTCATAAGTGAAAACGTATTTTTAACTGAAAAAAATAAATATCACTGACAACTGTCAAGAATTGACATCTTTATAATATCTATATATCTAAACATAGATTACAATACATTGCTAAAATGCCGCAATTTATCAATAGCGGAATATTTGCACTAAATAGCGATGGCCTCAATATTAGTAAGATTTCTAGACGTTTAAATGTTTCCAGCGGTTCGGATTTTTTATCCAGATAATGAATATATGCTGATAAATATGTATGACAAGAAAATTTGGCTTAAAATTCGCCTTGCACCGGATAAACATATTTTTTAGACAAATACGAGGGTTAGCAATCAGATATAGGAACACAAGGCATTTTATTTTGCTCGAAATACAAGGCAAAACGTTTTTACAATAAATGATAAGGAGAGCATTAGTAACTGTCCGAATACTTGCAAGGGCAAATGAACCTTGTTGTTTTACAATGTGTACATGAACTTCAACCGTAGGGTGGTAAACCAATTTCTTGGCCCACCGTACGCGGCAGAAATTCGGTTGCGTAACTTTGTGTAGGGATGTGCTTTTTTATGCTCGATCAGATTTCACAAATCGTAAATTTGTAATGGATCGTAACGCCTCGATCCGATCCGCAAATCGGATCGCATGCATTTGATTCTATTATCAAAAGCTCGATCAAAAAATCGTATTGGCTATAAACATAATTATTACATTTACATAAATACCTTAAATTTATTTTAAACAAAAAAACTAATCAACAACAACGCAACAGAAATTGTGCGAACCTAAGAAAAGTGTAATTTTTATACTAAAAAATAACTTTGTAATAATTAAGGCTGGCTCTCACACGGCGTGAAAAACATAATGTTTGAATAACGATCCGACTCTGGAGCTGTTTTGATCCGCGGATCGCATGGATCCGATCCAAAATCGATCGGATCTTAGAAAAAATCGGCAGGTGAACCGAACTTCGGTCGCGTATAATGTGTGCTGACCCGCCGAACTTACGCCCGACCGAAGTTCGGCTGTACGCCATAACGCAACGTAATTTCGACATAATGTATCGTCAGTAACATATAGCATTGCAGTTGTAATCATGCCGAACTTCGGTCGCGTAACTTCGGCATATTATGTTTCGACACTAACTGTCCGACCAATAGCCGCAATTCAGCGTTTTCTTCATTTTTAGTCAGTAGGTAGATATAATTATTTACTGAGCCCATCATCACCATTATAGCAGTCCACTGTTGTACATAGGACTCCCCTAATGAACGCCATTACGCCCTGTCCTCAGTTCAACGCAGCTTCTACCAACTAAAGCAGATCATCACTCCACCTGGCCAGAGGGAGTCCTGCACAACGTTTGCCAAGATGCGGTCTCCACTCAAGAACTCGTTTACCCCAACGGTCATCGGTTCTTTGGTAGATATGGCCAGCCCACTTCAGTTTGCTAATTCTATATGTTATGTCGCACTTATTTTGAAAGGTACCAGAAGTACCAGGATAGCATAAGTCACAAAAAGACGTCACACATCTACATGTCCGACTACGCAGTTGAGCACTAGGTACCTACTGAGTACCTTGTATCTACATGTACGTCGGTATAATCATGGCTGATATTGATATATAACATACCACTTGTTCAGGCTGAGTAGCTGCATTTAATTTGAATATTGCAACAAAATCATTTTTCTGTGTTATTTATTGTACTTAATTAATAACAGAGTAGCGAATAGTAAAAATAGACGGTGCACCTATCCCTAGCGGTAAAAAAAAATTTTGTTTTGTAGAAATAAATCTACAAAAACGTGCACTTATCCCTACCGTAGAAATAGCTCAGTAGGGATAAGTGTACCAGCCGAAAATCACAGGGGGCAAATGCTGGTCAACTTCCTAGAGGGACTCTTCTTGATGAACTCGTTCTTCGAGAAGAAGCCTCACAGGAAGTGGACATGGCGAAGCCCTTAACTTTTTAATCTATACTTTTCTCCGTCATTATGCATATATTCAGAGACGTCTCCATGATCAACATGTTCAATACCGGATCTGAGCTCAGACTAGCCCGACGTTCCCTGTATATTAATCTGAAGCGCTCGTGATATGTCTTACTTCGGTGTTCTTAGCAGATCACTTTGGTTAACCTTTTCACCGCCCAACTATCCTATACGCGATGTCCCGCTGTAAGCCAACGTATAAATGTATAACAGATTCTATAGGTACGAAAGCAAGGATGGGGTAACGTCACATCGATAAAAAAATAGATGTGTAAAGGACTCAAAACCGAACGTATCCCATACAATTTATTATATTTTATAAATGACATTAACATTTTCTTTAGTTTTACGCACCGACTCGATTAATAATCAAGTAAAAAACTATTTTGTAGATTTGGTTTCCGTTGCACGCCGCCATTAGACAACAACAACCAATGATATATACGTTGCTATGGCAATAAACATTGATGTAAAGTGTTACTATGGCAATAACCCTCTTTTTTAATAATTTTGACAGTAGAATCGACTAAAAACTTCTTGGATATTTTTTTGACGCACTCATTTAGTCTTGGTACCGAGCGCCATTCATCAGACGGCATTCTCCTTTACAAATATAACTAAACACATACATTAAAATGGTAATTTGTTTTATTTTATGAACATTTTATTAAGAAAAATGAGTATCCATTATCAGAGACAAAGATACATACATAAACTTGTAAGAGTGATATTTTATTAGGCACTTCACTATTTATTTCTCATCGTAGTCCGTTTAATTCAAATCAAGTATTTGGCGTTTGTAGCACGATACATTTCTTATGGAAAAGGGTTGCCTATTTTTTTTTCTTTACAGAGTTTTGTTGATCCATACTTAAAATAACCTCAATCAACCATAGCAGCAGTTCATTGCTTAAGACACGATTCTTCAAATATTTTGTTTAAAAAGTATCTATCTATAGTCCGATCCAAAAACTCAGTCCAAAAATATAAACAAAGGTGTTACCAGAGCAGACAAATTGCGATGTTTTAGAATTCGTCAAACTAAATGTAAGACTGTTGTCGTCACTCAGAACTGATAAATTATAAATAGAGATGTAATTTGCTGACCTTATTTTTAATTTATTTCTGTTTAAGATGGTTATTAAAAAAATAAAATTTCGTTGTACATAATTCGCAGCACTTGGCACACTGACAAGCGGTCTGAAACATTCGGATCGTTTTCATGACGCTCTCGCGGAAGCGATGTTTATTCATCATCATCATCACGGCAGGAAAAATTAAGTGATATTCCGATAATTCGCGTTTCAACAAATTACAGAGCAAAACTAATGTCGTGCAAACCGCTGCTGGTGATAATGTGTATGTTTTTTTAAAAATAAGTTGTTGACAATACACAAAAAACACAATGAAATTGCATCGTTGGCGAAGGCGATGGAAGGAAGAAATGACTTCCTAGGCAGCCAGACTGCCTTAGTTCTACAAACAACAGAATAATACAAACATTTGTCCCGCGGCGGGAATCGAACCTGCAACCTCATACCTACGACTAAGTCATACATATCTGAAGATCATACAAACATTTGTCTCGCGGCAGGAATCAGGTTTCTTTTTAACCTATTTTCCGTTTCATAATAAAGGTCTGAATCAGGTTCCACACCTTCTTAAATCCGTAACAACTCATCAGAATCACATTCACTGTCACCATTTTGCACTGTTTATTACCTGAACCGGGAAAGAAACACACGTGCGTTTAAAACGCCCAACACTATGACACAATGACCTTGACACGTGCTCGCTTATGACGTCACGGGTTTACTTGCATTGAAGTTGTTGGCTCTGGTAGCACTGACTTCTTGCCATTATGTAGAGATGGATGTTGCAATATCGTTAATCCTCAGTAAACTTTATTTATTTTAACTATATGATTTGATACATACATTAATGTTATAAGTAATGTATTAAGTCATACGTGATTTACTGAAGAATTATTGTCAATCATAGAATTTACGAAAATTTGCATGGATCAAAACAAAGCAAAATAGACTGACTGTAATTAATGCAACTTTCGCGTCACACCACTGGCCTACTTGATATGAAGTAGTTGGCGTGCGGGACATGAAATGAATATTTGAGGCGTTTTTGTTTTTATCCATTTTCAAACACAAAAAAAGCCTGTTTTGTCTGGAAAAATAAAAAATCCAAATCGTGTCCATCTTACAAAATTACAAAAGAAACAAATGTTTTATGTACTGTAAATATATTTTACTATAGTAGGTACAATGTAGTACTTCTATAGAAGTAGTGGCGTTGAGGGCACAGAAATCTCGAACTTCTATAGAAGTTGTTGGCGGTGAAAAGGTTAAGCAAGACTCCGCGCAGTCACTACTTTTATCGGTGATAGTGTAGTGGCATTTCGAATTCCGTACTTCGGAAGGCACGTTAAGATGTTGGTCCCGGCTTTTCAGCCTTTAAGCCATGTCGGAGGCCTTCTGGCGGCCTAAACCGACACTCGAGTTGGCTACTAGCTCATACGAAGAAGGAAGGAAGGAATTAATCTTAAGCTTGAAAAAAAACCCGTCTGATGAAGTCCACGCTCTGACCCAATCTACTCCAGATCATGGTAGGCACCGAGAAGTTTTAGAAGCTTCTCGGTGATAGATTCGTTGCTGTGGAACCCACCGATGACGTTGATGAGGCCCTACAAAACGTGGTTGGAACGTTAAGGGACGAGGGCATCAAATTCTGCCAAATGCAGCCTAAGAATAATAAGAAGTCCAAACTATCGAATGACTCCTTGGCATGACTCATGACAAAAAGACAGAAAACCACTCAGGCCAGCTCAGATTTTTTAACAACTTTAAGAAGGAGGCCAAGAAGGAAGGAGGATACAGCTAGGTTAGGCAGCATTTGGAAAACTACGTCGAGTTTTCTCATCACCACAATGTTTGAAAACTTAAGTTTTTAATCAGTGCGTCCTACCTGTCATGACATTCGGAGCCGAAACGTGGATATTACAGTACGGCTAGACCACCAGTTTAAAGTCGCTCCGCGAGCTATGAAACTTTCATGGAGTATCTCTTAAGGATAGAATTCGCAACGAGACTATCCGATTTTAAAACTAAAGTTGTCGACATATTTCAGAAAGTTAGCAAGCTGAAGTGGTAGGTGGGCTGGCCATATCTACCGAAGACCCGATATCGCAGCGTAGGATGCTCTCCGTCCAGGCGGAGTGAGGATTTGGAGAAGCTGCTCGACAGGGCGCCATGGCGCTCATTAGGGGATGCTTATCTCCAGCAGTGGAGTGCTATAAGCAGATGATGATGGTGATGATGATGAGTAGGTGCCTCTACCCACATATTTTAAGTCATCAAAGTAATCAAAGCTGCGATTGAGAATAACTAATTCTGTAATTAGATAGGGACGTAAATATGACCAGTGGTACGAGAGGAAAATAAAAATATACGTCACTCGTTTTTCAGATGTTGTCGTATCTTTCTGTTCACATATTATTAATAGTACATATTCACGTACGTCAGCTCTGCGGCGCGGCAGAAACCATGCCAGATCCTAACATTCGTACATTTTTTACTCACAACATCAATCTTTTGGGCACTAGCGTTCACGGACAGTCATGTGGATAACAGCGCAAATACACATATACATATACATATATGTACACACTTTCCCAAGATTTTTTAGTGTCGTGGGTATCCAGAGCTATGAGTACACAACAGTACAACACCCAGTCTCGGAAAAAATCTGCAGACCATGCAAAAATTTGCCCCGCAGCGGGAATATAACCTGCAACCACTCGCGTCTCAGCCGACTATTTGCCCGTAGCGCTCACGAGGTGGTTAATAAAAGATAAATCTTGACCTAGTCTTATTGTATTCGCTAACTAAACATACCCAAAATCCTGGTTAGCCTTCATTACTGCATTAACGTTATTAAGCGTTTACACAAGAAATGTAAAGGTAACGTTCACAATATGATAATCACCAAGAGAAGCACTTTAATAACTCGTGAGATATCTGTCTGCGGCACTGCTGTTCATTAGATAGCGGAACGCCGCGGCCGACAGCCGCTGAGTGCCGGCCAAATGCCTTCGCCGGCACGGCCTCGCGATAAGGCCGCGCTGATAACACCCGCAGATCTTATCGCGGCCCTACTCCACTTTCACCACTGCCACCTATTAGTACTCCCACATTATCTGTATAAGTCATGGTCCTGCGCTCCACGATCCAGGCTTCGTCTAGTGTGGTCTGCTGGCGAACTGTACTTTTTTTCTAACTTGCAAGTTTTTTTTTCACACTTTTTTTTTAAACTTAACTGCAAAACATTCCGCACTCACTTTTTTTCAAAACCAGTCGGTAGACAGATTCTAAGGTTAATGACTTAAGCTGGTTAGTGTTAAATGACACCAATAGTAATGAATTTTAGGGCAAAATGGTATCCCATGACTGAGGCAGAATGATACCGCTCGATGGCCTTATAAAGCCTCGTTTCTCAGGTCCAAGGAGACTGGAATACGCACCTCGTGATTTCATCACTGAAACAGGAAGAAATAAATATTGTTAACACGCTAATACCAGAATTCTGTTATTGTGTTTTAAAAATACTTGACGCCCTCTGTAGCGCAGTGGTAAGCCGCCGTTCCGCCTAAGACGCAGAAGGTTGCGGATACGATTCCCGCTGTGGAACAAATGTTTGAATTATTTGCAGATATTTGTCTCATGTTTTCTATGTATGATATGTATGTATTTACAAAAAAATTATATACTTAAGTAATTTATTACTCATGTGGTTCCCATAATACAAGCTCTGCTTAGTTTAGGACTACATTATGCCGTGTGATAGTGTCCAGCATTATTTATTTATTTACTACTACTTGAAACTACTTGTATAAAATAAATATTTTTTTTTTATAATATTGAACCTCAGTACCTTTATCAGTCTGAAGCACACATAAAAATAATTTCAAATGTCTGAACACGGACACACAGAGTATCGCCTCGAACTTTTATCCGATTCAATAAGATTCAGCATTCTGTAATAACTACCTAATAATGTGAATATCTATTGGTAACGTGGTAACAATCTGACCGACCATAAAGTATGAAGGACAAGTTCTCTGCAAACTTGAAGAGCACTCGTCCGCGTCCTACCACAAAAGTTTTATGATTTACCAGAATTTCCAAAGATTTGTATTGACTTTAGTTTTTTGTTAGCATACTCAACCGTACCGCGTGACACACCGCGTGACGCACCGTGTCGTACGGCGAGTCACGCGGGAAGACATATTACACGACTTTCGATGACACTTATATTCATACAGGGTGCTCCAAAGCAATGGGACGTGAAGGGAAAGTCACAAATATTGAATTGAAGATAGAGAATTTCCCTCATAGGAACATTTATTTCCATGTCCAGAAAAATTGAATTCATCGAATTTTAAAAATTCGCTTGCCTGGTCCGTGTTTAAGCCCCATTCATATTCTTAATACCCTAAATAGGCAATCTGCGCATGTTTAACCAATAAAATAAAATAAAAACAGAAACCTGTGTGTGTATCTAAAATCAAATATAGAAGAATAATAATCTTTGAAGAAAACAGTGCAAACCCTGATCAGTCAAATGAATTTTTAATCAACGCCACACCACCCACACCACACCAGATTATATCAGTCCACTGCTGGATATAAGACTCCCCTAATAAAGGGGGATATGTCCATAATTCCCACTTATAATATAATACAAATCGTTTATTCAACAAAAGTTATTTATCAGTATAGCACTGTATCCTGCGTTATTTTAACACTGTGTTGCAGGAAATCAGTAACACTCCCAACTCTGTCTCTGTATATATGAACGCACTCATTCTTTATTCCTAATATAAAATATGTGGTGGTACTGGAACTGGCCTGAAAATTATGTACCTACCACATATTCTTAAAATTTGATAATTTGATAAAACCAATCATCAGAAAAACTTCGGTAACAATACACGCATCTCAAAACAAAGGAGTAAGTAAGTAGGTCAAAAGAATAGTAGTAATATAATATATTTCTACAAAATATATTTTACATGTAAAAAATTTTGGCTATTAAAAAAAACATAAAAAAAGGTTTCTTCAAGTGTTATTCCACGTATTTGTTACTTCCCTTTTCGGTACCATTGGTTTGAACGAGGACCACCCTGTATTATCTGGATGTCCACTACATAACATCGAAATAGTTTCATGTTTGACGTATCATCGAGCACTTATGGATTGTCTAAAAATAGTTTATCTGACTACGAGATATTCTCCATATTTGGTACTTTCCTTTTCGGAACCATTGGTTTGAACGAGGACCCGCCTGTATAATGTGGATGTTCATCCACATAACATCGAAACTGTTTCATTTTTGACGTATCATCGAGCACTTATGGATTGTCTAAAAATAGTTTATCTGACTACGAGATATTCTCCATATTTGGTACTTTCCTTTTCGGAACCATTGATTTGAACGAGGACCCGCCTGTATAATGTGGATGTTCATCCACATAACATCGAAACTGTTTCATTTTTGACGTATCATCGAGCACTTATGGATTGTCTAAAAATAGTTTATCTGATTACGATATAAATGATCGAATATGTTTTCAGAATAAGTAAGTATAAATATATGGTGGGTGGCGTAATAACTACATAGATCTAAACCTTTAGTCCACGGACAACGGATTAAAGTACTTTTTTTTTCTGTGTCATCTGCGATGGGTCTTCAGACTATGAGCAGGTTTGGTGTTGGCATGGTTTGGCATGTAGGAAAATTGGTCCAGCGATAATTTCCCCTTTCTTATTCATCATGCATCAAGCCCCATGATGTGTTGTCTGCGCAGTCTCTTTGGGTAGCTGATGGTAGTTAGCTGTGAAGCCAGGTGGTTAGGGTGATCATACATCCGTGTTTTGTACTTTGATGAGTATAAATTTATTTCGTCGCCGACTGTGTTCATTTCAAGATCATTATGCAATACGGTATTCATGAGGAACCATGGCGCATTTGAAATGTTTCTTAGAATGCCATTATTTCTCCAATAATGGCAATAACTGCCATTATTGGAGTTCCAAGCTGATCCCTATAGTTGTATGCCATATGTCCAGATGGGCTTAAGCACAGCCTTATATATAAGCAGTTTGTTGTCTGTGCTCAGAACTGAGTTTCTACCAAGCAGTCAATGCAGACTTCGATATCTCATGTTGAGTTCGTCTCTTTTCTTTCGTAGGTGAGTCCTCCAGGTAAGCATGCGGTCTAGGTGCATTCCTAAGTATTTGACTGACACATTGTGTGGTAGTGTGTGAACTCCTAGACAAACAGGTGGACAGTCTCCTTTTTGAAGTGCAAATGTCGCATGGGTCGATTTTGAGGCACTGGCTTTGATTCTCCACTTTAGTAGCCATTCTTAAATTTTGAAGCCCCAGCTCTGTTTGAAGAGACTTTGATGCTTCATTTGGATCCTTGTTACTAGATCCCTAGTACCCTGGGGTACTCCTGCTTGGATGTCATGGAAAATCGAAGTATATTCCTTCACTTGAAATAGTCTGTCCAAGAGATATGAGCTCAGCATTCCGAAGAATATGTGTGGTAGTAAGTTCTTTATTATGCATAGGAGACATTTATGCCAAACTTTATCGAAGGCCTGTTGTATGTCAAGAAAGGCGGCAGAGCAGTATTCTTTGAGTTCCAGAGATTTTCTTATCTGTTTAACTACTCTGTGGACTTGTTCGACAGTGCCATGTTTTTGTCTAATTCCAAATTGATGATCCGGGATCATGGAGTCTTTAGTCAGTATTTGTAATATGCATGAATGTAATATTTTTTCAAAAAGTTTTGAGATGACTGGAAGTAAGCTAATTGGTCTTTAAGAGCCGACCTCGTTGGCGGGTTTACCTTGTTTGTGGATCATGATAATTTGAGAGATCTTCCAAGCACTTGGGTAGTAGCCAACCCTAAAAATACCGTTGAATAGTGTTATAAGGAATACTATTCCTTTGCTTGGCAGCTGGACTAGTATTTCTTTTGTAATTTGGTCAAACCCAGTTGCTTTTTTGTTGTCCACTTTTGAAATATACCTAACAATTTCTCTGGGATTGGCTGGTTTTATAGGTGTATCTAGCTGGAAGGCTTGGTTAAGGGTGGCTTCGATGTCAGAATCTTCATTGCTCAAGCCTTTATTAGGCTTGAAAACCTCGGATAGGTGATTTGCGAAAGCATCTACTCTTTTTTGAGATGTTCTGGCTCATTTTGCAACCGGTAGTTTCTTTAAAGAAATCAAAAAAGAAAGAAGGATACTAAGGTACTAAGTCCGTATTTTATTAAAATAGAAAGATATTTTCTATTATAAAACGTTAAAATGACTAATGTCTAATGTTTGTTCGAGAGACACGAATCAACAAATACGATCAATTTTCAAAAACAGGTAAGTTTAATCCGAGATACCACTTGCCTTCTCCGAAGTACCGACAATCTTTAACAGAATTTGCGCGTATCTGTTAACTGTGAGAATGATTAAGTATTTATATAATAAAAAATATCCATATCCATATTTAAACTGCACTAAAAATTTAACAACATACTTATTTGTTTTTACAACTTAAGACTGCGGCGACCCTCGCTCGCAACTTGAATTCGAGCCGCGGACAAAGGATCGCACCTTAAATCGCCATCTCTGTTTAGCTGATGGATGATTCGGCCATGCGGGCGGATAGCAATATTGGCAGTTCAACATTGTCTAAGTTTTGATTGAATTTTCACAATGTTTGGAATCTGCCTATTGCTGAAATTAACCACGCCCACGCGCAATAACACTCCCGTTAGCACCACGGGTCCCCACGGGTCGCGGGGACCCTTCGTCGCGTTGGCCTTTTTTATAAAATTTATATATTTTTTTAGAAAACCTATAATATTATTATAAAATTTGTTATCTATTTATGCTGTTTTCTTTTATCATATAAATAAATGTATACAGGGGGCGAAAAATTTTTACCTCATTGAGGGCAGCTACGTTTTCTTTTGTAGTTAGAAGGTTTTGTTCTGAGAAAACTATAGGTACTTAGATTTATTTTGAAGAAAAATGTCATATTTGGATTTTTGAAAAATGTACAGGCAAATGGCGCTTCATAGAAATGGTATGGAAAACTTTTTCTTGCATTTTCACGATATTTAATGGGATATTTGGGAAAATTTTATACATTTATAATATTGTTTAAAGAATACAACTTAATTTCATGTATTTTAGTCGTATTTTACATACAAATAAATATATGCTACAAGGTTGAGGTAGATGCCAGCCTATAAAGCACTTTGATACTTAATAATATCTAGTTATATTTTTAGTAAGATAAAAATATATCAGGCCTTATTCCTAGTTTTAAATAAATAAATAAACAATTATTATTATTACAGGGGGTGCTAACAATCACCGGCAGAGGTTACCAACCCCCGCGATCTTTGGCCCTGGCAACATTTAACGCACGCACACTGAGGACCGACGAGAAGCTGATAGAGCTGGAAGAAGTAGTCGATAAGTTGCGCTGGGACATCATAGGATTATCGGAAGTCCGAAGAGAGGGGGAGGATACGATAATTCTAAATTCCGGCAACTTATTCTACTACCGGGAGGGTGATCAGCTATCTCAACACGGTGTCGGGTTTCTCGTCCATAAATCCCTCGTCAACAACATTGTTAAGATCGAGAGCGTTTCGAACAGGGTGATATACCTTATACTCAGAATCACAGAACGGTATTCGTTGAAGGTCATACAGGTATACGCACCGCACTCGAAACGCCCAGACGATGAAGTGGAGGCTATGTATGATGACATCACGAATGCCATACGTGCCTCGAAAACACACTTTACGGTTGTGATGGGGGATTTCAACGCGCGACTAGGCATGAGGAACGGCGATGAATTGAGAGTGGGGAAATTCGGATTTGGGCAACGAAACCAAAGAGGTCAGCGTTTAGCCGACTTCATGGAGAAGGAGGGACTCTTCGCGATGAACTCTTTCTTCAAGAAGCCGCCGTCCAGGAAATGGACTTGGCTACACCCCGGAGGTTACAAAAGCGAGATAGATTTTATTATGTCGACCAAAAAGCAAATATTCAATGATGTCTCTGTGATCAACAGCGTTAAAACCGGCAGTGCTCACCGTATCGTAAGAGGCACATTGAATATTAACATCAAGCTTGAGAGGTCTCGACTGCTGAAGTCTACTCTTCGCCCAAGTCCTGTCCAGATCCAAAACCCCGAGAGCTTTCAGTTAGAACTCCAAAATCGCTTCCAATGCCTGGCTGAATGCGAGACAGTGGACGAGCTAAATAACGGATTGGTGGAAATTGTCCAAGCGGTTGGGTCAGAGTTCTATAAGACTCATCGCAAAACTAGAACCCAAAAACTCTCTGAGCATACACTCGCACTCTTGGCGGAACGAAACGAAATGAGACTGCATTCTTCAGTTGACAGATCAAAATACGGCATGCTTAATAGACAGATCTCTAAGATCTCATGCGACACGATTAGCGGCTCTTTAATACAAATTGTATTAAAGACGCAATAGAGCGCAATGGAGGCTCTAAAGTGTTTGCAAAAGATATGTCTATTGGGCAAAGCCAGTTGATGTAACTGAAGACCTACAGCGGCCATATCGTTTCGTCTAAATCGGAGATTTTGAGAGAGCTCGAGAAGTTCTACGGACAATTATACACCTTATCACAAAGTCCTACTCTAAGTAGGACTAGTGATGCTAGGGCCCGTTTAATCCGATACTACACGGAGGACATCCCGGACGTCAGCCTTTACGATATCCGGACGGCAATTAAACAGCTCAAAAACAACAAGGCACCGGAGGAGGACGGAATCACATCAGAACTTCTGAATGCGGGTGGAACACCGGTACTTAAAGTCCTTCAGAAGCTGTTCAATTACGTCAATCTCGAGGGTAAAACGCCAGAAGCGTGGAACAAAAGCGCAGTGGTGTTGTTTTTCAAGAAGGGTGATAGTACCCTTCTAAAGAACTATAGGCCCATTTCGCTGCTGAGCCACGTTCATAAGCTGTTTTCGAGTGTATTGACTAACCGTCTCGCTCGCAGGCTTGACGACTTTCAGCCTTCCGAACAAGCTGGTTTTCGAAAAGGCTTTAGCACCGTATGACCTACGGTGCTAAAGCTATACATACGCTTCGGCAGATTATACAGAAGACCGAGGAGTATAATCGGCCGCTATGCCTAGCGTTTGTGGACTACGAGAAAGCTTTTGATTCAGTCGAGACCTGGGCAGTGCTACAGTCATTACAGCGGTGCCAGATTGACTACCGATATATTGAAGTGTTGAAGTGTTTGTATAGTAACGCCACTATGACTGTTCGTCTCCAGGACCAGAGCACCAATCCTATCCAACTGCAAAAAGGGGTGAGACAGAAAGACGTAATTTCTCCGAAACTGTTCACCTCGGCATTGGAGGATATATTTAAGCTTTTGGACTGGGACGGACCAGACATCAATATTAACGGCGAATACATCACTCAAATTCGATTTGCCGAATATATAGTTATCATGGCAGAATCGCTGGATGACCTTGGAACAATGCTCAGAGACCTCAATATCGTATCCCAACAGGTGGGTCTAAAAATGAACATGAGTAAGACGCAGATCATGTCAAATGCCCATGTCGTACCTAAACCAGTCTATGTTGGGAACGATATCATCGAAACTGTTGATTACTATGTATATCTTGGTCAGACAATTCAACTAGGTAGGTCCAACTTCGACAAAGAGGTCAACCGACGAATCCAACTCGCGTTCGGGAAATTTCGACATATCTTCTCGTCACAGATACCACAAAGTCTCAAGACAAAAGTATTCAATCAGTGCGTGTTGCCAGTGATGACTTATGGTACTGAAACTTGGTCGATAACTAATGGCCTCATACACAAGCTCAAAGTCGCACAACGGGCTATGGAGAGAGCTATGCTCCAAGGCTCTCTGCGTGATAGAATTCGAAATGAGGAGATCCGTAAGAGAACCAGTGAGTGGGGGAGACCCCCCACCAGATGGACCGATGACATCGTCAAGATTGCAGGTAATCGGTGGATGGAGAGGGCTCAAGACCGCTCTCTGTGGAATTCCTTGGGGGAGACCTATGTTCAGCAGTGGACTTCTATAAGTTGTTGATGATTATGATGATGATGATGATTATTACAGGAGAATAAAAATACACAGATCTGAAGGCTGTGATGGCAGAAGTGAGCGGAAGAAGAGAACATGTGCCGAGGGCACGTAACGCGGGACAAGAGCGATGGGGCGGCACCTCACCTGGAGTGTTTGCTGGCGCTGAGCGAGCGCTGCAGCTTGTGTGGCGGCGGCGGCTTAGCGCGGCGGTTCTCTTTGCCGGCGCGCAGCTCGGCGCGCTGCTCGTCCAGCCGCGACGACTGGCAGCGCGAGACCAGCTCCAGGAACGACTCCACCGGACTCTCCGACGAGTCGTCGCGCTCCAGGCGACCCTTCTCAGAGCTCTCCTTGCCCTTCACGTCTGGACTTATCTGCATAACACACGAACACTCTTTATTCGATGCAAATATTAAATTGTTTATTTCGTGCTACATAATTGAAGAAAACGATACTGCTTAGCATTTGTTGACGCTACTCCATCAGTGAAGGACTAGTGAATTTTTGTTAAAAAATACCTGGGTATTAACTGGTGCTGAAAACGTGCTATGTGCTTGGTTTGGATACTAACCTAAGCATATTTCTTCGCACATAAAAAGGCTGATGAGTATATTGCAACGTAGACCTATGGTGCTACCTGGTGCAAAAGTGGTCATTCATCGAATGAAGTGTTTGGACTTGGCGATACCTCTAACAGTTGCCAATAGATTTTCGTGCTGAGTATATGCATATTATTTTTTGGAAATGTCATTCATGATTTTTATTTAATTTTATGACATTGTGAAATTGACATTTATTGTATGTAGATATTTATTGTAATAATGATGACTAAGTCTGCCACTCCAAATATGACTAGTCTATTGCATTAGGTTAAGCCTGTCATATATAGCTGTAATGTTTTTTATAAATAAACAAATATTGACAAAAAAGTCAATTAGTAATGTTTTTTTGTATTTATTTTCAATACTAACTTCCGCCCGCATGTTATATTGATAAAAATTATCCCAGAATATACTATTCCTGGTCTAGAACTATGTACCTAAGTGCATAAATAATTTCAGCTCAATATTTTGGGTTGACGCGAAGAAGTAGCATACATTTCATCCGAACTTGACCCTACACTATTATTTCAAACAACGTTCTATGTACGCAGAACAACTATCTGTAGATCATGTACCGGCGGGATCGAACCCGCATCTTTCCGGCCAGCTTCTCGAGCAATACACAATGATCATACATCAAATACTTCAAAATATAGCACAGTTATCAAAATTGTTTGCGTTAAAGATACTTTTTGAGCACAGAATGAGTTTTACAACTATTTGCTTTAGAATAAGACGTGTCAACAAAACGCGAGATTTGGACTACTTTTTAGTAACTTAGTTATTTATATATCAGGCTACATATACATAAATACATATAACATTCTTTACAAACTGTTTCTTTTAGTTGAACCTTTTTATGCCTTCTACCCGAAAGATACTGAGTTTTAGCTGCATATCAATGCTCGTCTCAACCATGAATACGAACACAAGAAGTAAAACCTACGTGCTGTAATTAAGTTCCCACGCAGTCTCGTCGCGTGTGAAATCATAATTACCTACCCTCTGCTATCTACTACTTATTGCCGCAGAAAGTATTTAAACATTATTACATGCAATAATTAACTTTTGTCCTCTACTGCGTTTGCAGAGTAATTTTTCTTCATCGTATGAGTGTCCAGCTCTAATGTCGAAGTATTTAGGCCCGTGGACGGCCTCCTACATTGCTTAAGATAAGCCTCCTACATTGCTTATCTTAAGCAATGTAGGACACCGGACATACAGGAGAGGCGTTTTGAACATCCAAAATAAAAAGTATTCTCCCAGAAATTTGAAATTAGCGCAAAGATTTATTCAAACAATAAATTTTAAGGTACAGTTACACATGCTCATAATATGTCATTCTTATTAGCAACCTAAAAACAAGAGTGCTCTTCAAACTGACACATTTGCTTTTAATAAGCATGCTTCTAAATAAGCGTGCTCATAGCAAACAATTGAACACACATGCAATTTTAGCACGGGCTGGAAACTTTGGTATTCAAGCAAGTTTTCTGCCATCGATCCAAGTGAAAAATGGAAAACCAAGTGGCCTTTTCAACAGAAATAAATATGCAATTTTCTCGTCGCCCCAGCGAGACATTTTAATCGTCCACTCGGATGCGAACGACTGATCGATACTAGGATGCTCAAAGCAAACCTGTTCAGACGAGCTAAAAGCACGCCGCCTTCTACCCGCGCTGCAGGTAGCATGCCCAAAAATCACATGGCCGTCGAAATTTGAGCAAACCCGAAATGAGCATGCTCATTATTAACAATGTTTCGACACACATGCTACTAAGTAGCAATTGCTCAATAGTAGCATGCTTTCGTGCTAGAAATGAGCATGTGTAACTGTAACTTTAAGTGTAATCTCTCCCTGCGTGTTGGTAACATTAAATATTTTTCTTGTTTATTTGCTCTACTTGTTTGTAATTTTCGCTCATAATCATCTAATTAAACCATTGACTAGACCAGGAATAACATATGCGCTGCTTTTTATCCGGGTAACATTCGAGCGAAGTCACCGATGAGTGCTTGTTCTATGACGATAATGGAGGCTACACTGAAAGATTTTCGCTAAACTTATCGTTAAATTTAAAGGAGCTGTCCCTATCTTCAGATTACTGAAGCGGCCAGCAATTTGGATTTCCAAGCATGTTTGAGAAAATACTTTTAGACTAAGGCTTTTGATATAGTACTTAGATATATGTTTTCGTAAATACTTAAATATCATACATAGAAAACACCCAGACCCGAGACAAATATCTGCAGAACATGCTAACATTTGTTCCGCAGCGGGAATCGAACCCGCAAACTTCTGCGTCTCAGACAAACCTTCTCCCATTGCGCCACAGAAGTCATCGAGTGTTTTCGAGATAAAGAGCGTTCCTCAGAATCCGTGGCAATGTTATATGTGCTGACCTGTATGAGCGAGAGTTGCTCCATGCTCTGCCTGCGCACGCGCAGCGCGGTGAAAGGCGTGCGGGGCGCGGAGTGCGCGGGGGGAGCGGGGGGCGCGGGCTCCGCCGGCAGCCCCAGCACCTTGCGAAGGTCGCCGATGTTCATCTGCGCCGTCGCCATGCCCAGCACATCCCCCAACTGATCACGGAAAACACACTCAGCACTCACGCTCTCGCCTACTCGAGCCCTATCTATAAATCAATCTACACGCAGAATAACTTTACATTTGTCTAAATCAACCATATTATCTATAAAGTTTCATTTTGCAGGCACTTAAGATCGTGTTCAGACTTAGCTCTTAGATTTCGTCATTTTACAATTATTCTGCTATTCTTTTGATAACTTTAAGAAGTAGTAGTTTTTAATAAAGGGCTCATACGGGTAAGTACTACCACCATGCATATTTCTGCCGTGAAGCAGCATTGCTGTTTAGGTTTGAAAGGTGTGGGTGTCGATTAAATTATAAGTACATGAGGCTTAACATCTTGAAGCTTCAAGTTGATGGATGCAGGGCGTTGCATCGTAGGACACGTTCCAAACATGCAATGAAGCAATACCTTGTTATACGTTATGGTTACCACTTAAAAATTAGGTGGGCTATACCATGGGCTAGTTCAATCTGAAGGTATCATAAGAAATTTCAACAAAATGCTTAATGCTTAATGCAGGGGTGTAAGGGGTTCCAACCCCCATCTCTGGAACCCAAGCCAACCTCACCTGCACGTGGTACACCCTGCTAACTAACAAACGGGGATCTGGCGGCCGGCTGATTGCGGCATAGCGCAGCCTAACACCGGCACAGCTAAATCCCCTGGCCGCCGACGGGCAGCAGCGTCGGCGGTGCGAGAAGCTGTACCCTGCGATCCCCAACCCGCATGCCCAGCGTGGGGATTATGAGCATATCCCCCTTCTTATAGGGGAGGCCTATGTCCAGCAGTGGACTGAATAGGCTGTTGTTGTTTTTTTTGTTTGTTTGCTTAATGCAAAGCCAGTTAAGACAAGCAGACGGGTGACATGATGATCCGTGGTCCCCGCGCCCATGTACTTGCAACCCTACGACTCGATTACACTAAACCCATTAACGGCTGAACTACGCTAGGCAATCGAATCAAGGCTATGTAAAAGTATGAGAGCACGTACACTATTTACGGACACAGTCGGACGATGTCCGTACATACGTTTAATTCGATCGTCCGAGTTTAGTTGTCAATGTCCGAGCATAGTTCGGCAGTTGACGGGTTTCGTTTATGCGAGCCATTAGAGTTGACGTATTTATTTGAGACAACACTTGCAGAATAGTATCTAACCATACTAAATATGTTTCCTTGCTGAGTAAAGCTGGGTACGGATAGCGCGTTCCTGTGTATACGTAGTTGGGGTACGCTGTTCATGCGTACAGTTAATGCGGACCGTCGCGAACCCGAAAGCGAGGTCAATCGATCCATAGCGCTATGCGAGCCGAAACCGACTGACCACGGCTCGCGCGGTATGCGTTCCCTAAAGTGGACGCGTTGCTACGACATGCGTACGTTCAGACATGGCGTTCCAAGATCCGCGTACCAATTGTACGCGCTGTCCGTACGCAGCTTAATAGGTGTGACATGTAGTGACTACCTCTTTGGAGATGGTGTAGTGTTCGTTGGCGTAGTAGAGCGCCTTCTCGTGGTTGCCAAGCGCGGCGTGCGCATTGCCGAGCGACCAGCAGGCACGACCCTCGCCCACCCTGCACGAGTCATCGTTACATTAGTAGTTTAGTAGTATTAGTTCCTTCCATCCCCCCATCTCGGAAAGAATAATTATAATTAAATAATAAATAATTAATGCGGGACGTCATCACACAGCAATTAATGTATAATTTATTGCTCTTCGATATCTGAGTGCAAAAGCCGTTTTTATCCGCTAGAGGGTAAAGTAAAATTGAATTTAGAACATCGTATGCACTAAGTTTGTGAATTTAAAAAATCATTAAACCTATTTACTTCTACCTCCATGGTGCCGAATTTATCATACAACCTTTTTCAATTTGATAAAAGCTCAGACTCAAAACCTTCTTGGTGTACTTTTTTTTAACTTTAAATGTTAAACTAATGTTATTTTTTTTTTTAAATTTAGTAATTTCCTCGCTGTGGGATGAAAAGTTACGTGTTGCACTCGAGTGCAAAGATTTTTCACCTCGTGCTATTTTGATTCCCTCGCCAACGGTCAGGATTCTAATTTTAGAATCCATCGCTTGCTCGGTCATCAAAATTGGGCACGCGGTTAAAAAGCAACTTTGCACTCTTGTATAACAAATAACTTTTTTGGAAGGCTCGTGGGGGGAAGTAGTGCCAACATGCTTATTTCTGCCGTAAAGCAGCTGTGTTGTGTTTCGGGTGTGGGTGCCGCTGAAATGACAGGCACAAGAGGCTTATCACCTTCATTATTAAACTTAAAACCTAAGATAAAATTATATAATACCTACTCATAAAAATCTACCTACCAGAAATCTAATGCATGAAAGCCTCGGTCTCCCTTCTACATATTGCTATGGCCTAAGGGGTCCACATGTGATACTACCACACTATACTGTGTTAACTCTGTTACCTTATAACCAGTGATCGGAATTAGGTGAGCTAAAATACCTAAAGTTCGAAAAATAACAGAGACTAAGTGGAGACGCCTTGCGACTAAATATTTTTCCGGGAAAATTTTCCCGGGTTTCGAGAAATTACTTAGGTCCATCTAAAATTAATACAGTAAAATAACAATCGAATTAATTTCCTCTTCTTATTATTGATAACAAGAAGAGGAAACGAATTCGATTGTTGTAAAAAACGGTAAGCACGATTTTTATTGTTTTCAACAAATAAAATGAACGATGTAAGTAAGCGCGGAAGCTAATGTGATTTATAAACCAGCTTTAGTAAATAGCTATAGTAATAAAAACATTTATTTAAGCAAGGGAATAAAAAAGCCATTTTATAGTTTTTGTACCATTTATTCATTTTGTACAGATAATGGAACTCAAAATCAATAATTAAGAAAGTAACCAGTCCTACCTAAGATACACAGTCGGAACTCTAAACATTATTTCCATTGATGTTGAATTTGTCCCTTAATCTGAATCGCTAACGTTTTCATCATGGACGGAGTATAAAGAAATATCTTCGTCCGGAGAATTAAAGAAAATCATTAGGAGTTTTTCCATATTATCTATTTTCAAACGATTTCTTTTTGTACTTAAAATCCATTTATACGTAGAGAAGGACCTTTCAACATCAACTGAAGTTACAGGTACATATTTATAGAATGACAATAATTCATTTTCATTATCTAATCCTTTATCTATATTTTCACAAATGTCTCTTAATGCATCTAGATCGGGATTTCTGTCCATAACGTTTTCTAATTTTTGTTTTACTGGTTCAGAAGAACACCAGCTTAGAACAATTCTTGCTTCATCAAAAATATGGAAAGATTCCGTCAACAATAAGTTAGACTTTTGCAATTTTTTTAATGAAATTTGAATTATTTTAAAATATTCGTCAATGTAATCTAAATCAGTTTTTAAACTTTCTTTTCCTAGGACAGTTTTAGCATGCCTGATAGACAAAGAATCAGAACTTCTTAGAAGTCTTACAATAGTTTTTATTTCTTCGTAATATTCAGCATAATACGAAGCTGCTTCTAGCCATGTACCCCACCTTGTTATGACAGGTTCAGGTGGCAATGGCAGGCTCGGAAATTTTTCCCTTAACAATTTTACTCTATTAGGAGCCTTTAAAAATATTTTTTTTACATTTGAAATTAAAGTATCCACATCCGCATATTGTGTCCGTATTTTTTCTGCAACGCGGTTAAGAGCGTGTGCTAAACAGGTAACATGTATCATATTTGGCAAGGAGTTCTTTAACATTCTTCCTGCTTTTAACATATATGCTACGCTATCAGAACATAAAACTAAAACATCTCCTACTTTGTCTTCATACGAGTCTCCCCACATATTTTCTAGGCATCCAATCACAAAATGAGCTATTGTCTCTCCATTTACTTTTTCTAACATTTTGCAAGCTATTAAAAATGGTTTGTTTGTTGCGAGATTTAAAGGTTTTACAAGAAAATTTACAATATAACGACCTAAATAGTCGGTAGTTTCATCTAGAGATATCCAAAGTTTCTGATTAAGAACATGGTCATGGATTAATGCAATTTTTTTTTTAAAAACTACGTCTAAATAAACCTTTCTCAATAACGATTCATCGGGAATCCTTTTAACATTTGTACATTTACAACACATATATTTCATTAAAAAAGTTTTAAACTCTGGTCGATTTACTCGTGACCAGGGTATGTTACACAATATAAGAAATTGTATTAAATCTAAATAAAATTCTTCGTTCACTTGCCTAGCAGTACCTTGATGTTTTGGTCCGTCAATATGCCTCTGTATATTGCTTTTTTTGCATACAATAGAATTCTCACATTTAGAACAAAATATCGTGTTGCTAGCGGGGTCGTGGTACAATTCGGGGTGATCTCTAATCCACGACTGTACAATCCCGTCGGTAGGTTTGGTCGCCATTTATTTGCTAGTTGCGTTGAGGCAGAAAAATTACTGAAAACAATGAGACAAATATATAGTTTCTACACTTTTCCAGGGACGTCTTCGCGTAAAATATAGTTTGATGATAGAATTGCCAGTAGCTCCAACATTTGTGCACGAACTCAAATATAAAACACTGAATAAAATTCCATAAATAAATAGTTGCATAAAATTGTTTGAATTTGGTAAATTTATCAAAAGCAGTCTAATATTTAGAATGTTTTAAAAGTGTAGTACAAATCAAAGACTTACCAAGTAATTTGATTGCCGTAAAGCGCAGTAAATTTCTGGTTGCAGTAAATCGTAGTCCGTAAATTCAAGCCAAGGTAGATAGGTACAAGTAGTGATATGGTTGCAATAAATCGCAGTCCGTAAATTCAAGCCAAGGTAGTTATGTGAAGCAGATCCAATAATCGATACGAAAACAGGTTAATAAAATATTCACGAGTCTAAGATACACACGCTGCCGAGGTAACTACAGAAGTGATGCACGCACGCATACAAGTTATGACGCCGTTTGGATGCAAAACACCCTCACCCTTCAACCCTTTTGTCATTGTTTACTTAAACAATGATTCGTTTCCCAGAATAGCCAAAGCATGCTGTCCCTTTCTTAGCGTTTGTTGTTGTTGTTTATCACTGGTTTGCTGTGTATTGCTACAAACACTTAAAGGGACAGCATGATTTGGCTATTCTGGGAAACGAAAACATAGGCGAATCCAGTTTTTTACCTGAGTTAATAACAAAATAAATCTTATTGAAGTTTGTTAAAAAGGAAAATTAATTCAGTTAGTTTTCTGTATGAATAACATTAATATTAAATGTACTTAACTGATATCCTAAAACTTGGAACAAATTCCCAATTTCCGGGAAAGATTTCCCGGAAAAAAATGTTAATGGTAAGGAAGTCTCCATTTTTTTTGACTCTATTCTTTGAACTTTAGGTAAATTAGCTCACCTAATTCCGATCACTGCTTATAACTATGTGATGACAATAAATATATTGAGTATGCCTCAAGTTGATGGACGCAGGGAGTTGCATCGTGATCTACGATGAAATGCTTTGTGATAGGTAATGGTAACCACTTAACATGAGGTGGGTCATGTGCTTGTTCCATCTTCAAGTACCAAAAAAAACATAACCTAACTATCGTGAACCACTTATAGCGGGTGGGACCAAAATTTTACCTCATTGAGGGTAGCTACCTTTTCTTCTTTATTTAGAAGGTTTTATTCTTAGAAACTATAAATTTATTTTGAAGAAAAACATAACCACATTTTCGGATTTTTGAAAAAATGTTTAGTCAACCTAGAAATAGATTGATTTTATTACCTATCAGGAACACTTGCCTCAAGGTATGTCCCAGGAATTCCGTAATTTTCTAGAATGTTTTAGTATTTTCCCTGGAATTTTATTTAGAGACGAAATACAATAATTCAGACGCATTTTTTCACTAAAGTCGAGATTTTCGGAGAATAAAAAGAAACATTCTTTTATATTGATGATATTTTGCCGAAATCCTCTTTCTAGACAAACTAAAAAAAAAAATCTAACACATTTTTAACAAAGTAAAAAATATAAGCATAGCTAGAAAATTTTGATACATGTAAATAAAAACTGTTTTCCCCGGAAATATCGACTTTATTGAAAAACGCTTGAGAATAAACATGTCTTATATTTATATTAATATGATTCTGGCGAAAATACCTCAACTTTAAAAATTCCGGAATTCCCATGAATTCATCCGAATTCCGAAAGACGTGGTTTTAGCCGCTGCATATTATGTCTTCTCGCAAACTTAAGATAAATAAGCGCCCGAATTTCCGATCACTGATGCTAATGCGCAGTGGTCGTTTATGTGTAAATAGAGTGCAGCGTGGTACCTGTCGCCGAGCGCCCTGGCGGCGGCGAGGTGGCGAGCGTGGTATTGCTCGGCGGCGCGGTGCTCGCGCAGCAGCGTGTATGTGTTGCCGAGCGAGTAGCACGCTTGCGCCTCCACGCCCGCCTCGCCCATCTCCTCCGCCAGCGCGAGCGTGCGTCTGCAACGACACATCACTCTGTACTTACCTGCACTGCCTCTCTACACCCTCTCTGGCCTGTAACGGTCTCCAACCTCCATACGGCTGTGCTTAAATAGGTTTCGTGTTAAGGTTGGGACGCACGGTGCAATGATAGACCTTCATTATTAGAGTACGTCTTTATTCTTTGGTGGTTGAGTGAGGAGTCCCCTATAGACACATGAAATACTTACTGACTATTTACCTAAGCTGTATAATTGTGGAAAAATTGCGAGTTCGCGTCTTACACCACACGGCCGGCAACAAGGGACTCCATCCTCCAAATCCAAAGCAACGTCACTTGCCCGGGTTGCACCCTGCTAACTAACAAACGGGGCTCTGGTGGGCGACCGAATGCGGCATAGCGCAGACTGACAGCATCATCATTATCATCGGCCGGAAATCCACTGCTGTACATAGGCCTCCCGTATTGAACGCAATTGCACCCTATCTTGAACTCGATGTATCCAGCTTTCTGACTGACACCGACACAACTAAATTCCTGAACTGATATTGGCTGGTAAGTTGTGTTGTGGTAGTGGTATGTCTACACTCAACACTCAATTACGCGTCTGAATAAGTGAGTGTACTATATAACAGTTCCTTAACGACATATTACACTGTACCCGCCCCACTACACTTTTATCGTTAAGTTTGTAACCTGCCACTGTTAGCAGCCCCTGGCTTTAACAACTCTGCAACGACACACTAACCTGTACTTTTTTTATGATACTAATCAAAAAACCCATCTGAAGTAACGAAGTAATTCATAGAATTTATTGTCAGATAACATGATCCATTTGTTTGTACATAAATGTCATTAACCTAGTAAGTTACTAAATTTTTTATCTTAAAAACGTACAAAATAATAATAATATAATGCCTATTTCAATATTGGATAATAATCCGAAGACAGGATTTTATTGGGTTATTATTGTAATAATCACCAAAAGGTCACATGTCAGGAAAGTGCTCTACTTTAGTGACACGCGAGGCCACATTTACACCAGAGTTGGCCACTAACATTGCAGCAAAGAAAAGCGCCGTCTCCGTGGATTTCCTAAGAGATAGATAATCCGAGGAGATAGACAGACAGCAACATTAGTTCACTTAACATGAATACTGCGAGCACCAAACCATCTGCCAAGCACTGTGATTATGTTTAATTCTGAAAGAAGGGAGAGCCTTTGTCCTGCGGTGGATTTTGCTAAAGGTCTTAGAAGAATAATACCTTAAGTAACACTTCACTTTTAACACGTTTCGTGAACACAGACACTAGATTCACCCTAAATATTTCGGCTAAGAAGCACTAGAATACCCAAATGATAATGTAACTACGCGAGCTGCATTCATACTATGTTAGGTCATTTTAACTTGGCCACAATGACGAGATAGAATTTACAGGTCGCGATTGTATAAGATTATAAATAAATAAAATAAAAGATCGCGTTGCGGTTTGATATTTTTGGACTGGTCGCAACTACTTACTACCGAGAGGTTTATTCAGATAACTTGAAAAAGTAGATACAATTCTAAAGTGACAAGAAGATAAAACGCACGTTTAAAAGTCTATATTCGCTTAGCAATCATTACAAAGGTCAAGAAAAAGGCTAGGCTTGTTATCAGGACTCGCTTTGTTTTTACTAGCTTCGACCGGCAGCTTCGTTTGCGTGGTACCCGGACAATATAGTCTACATTTTTTTATAATATTATACCAGGTCAACCGATCCCAAACTAGGCAGAGCCGGTACCAGAGACTGTTAAACATACATAGATACTTCTCAAACACCCAGACTTAGAACAAAAATTCATGTTCATCACACAAATGTTTGTCCTGGGCGGGAATCGAACCAGCGACCTGCAGCTCAGAAGGCGGAGTTACTACTAACTGAGCTTTATTTTGGGTTTTTATTTTACCTGAACTTGTGTTGCCGCGAACAAAATTAAAATGGTATCTATTAAAATAGGTCTAGGCATTTTCGATATTTCGCGAGACTAAACCAATATACCAGCTCCCGCCTGCGGCTCTTCTCAATTATTCCAGGTCACAAACTTTAGCCTTTATAATATTTGTGTGCAAATAAAGGTAAATCATTTATTTATTTATTTTATTTTTATTTTTATTTTAATTAAAACGGGCAGTACCCAATTACAATAATTAAAAATAACAGTACAATATTGACGGAAATATTAAAAGTACGAAACATGCAATGTCATAATGATAGGTTTGTCAAGAAACAATTTAAAAAATTAAACAACTAATGTCAATACAAACATAATAAACAGGCCTAACAATGACGCTCACAAAACACAGACACTTCGATAAGATTGTGGTCCACTTATCAGCAAACAGGTCACAATCAGGATTTTCATCCAGGAGAGCGTTAAGCGCAGTGAGGACACGCGGGATGGGTGACTGGGCTCGTGCCACCGTACGAGACAACGGCACGGCAAACAACTTATGTTTCCTACAACGACTATAATTGTTCGGGACGTAAAGTCGACACAATTCACCACTCAGATCCAAGGCGTCAATTTTGTTGTGGAGGATTTTGCAGACTGTGGTGATTTGGTCATAGAAACGTCTCACCTCCAGAGAATTGTAACCCAAGCATCCTAATAGAAACTTAGTAGGGTAAAGAAAGGGGTAGTAGCCATAGCGACGCTTGTATAGGAAACGCAGGAATGCTTTCTGAACCTTCTCAAGCATGATAGCGCGTAGGTAACCTCGTGCGGGTTCCATACACAAGCGCTGCACTCTAGTTTACTCCTAACAAGTGCCGAAAAGATCAGCCGAACGACATGATCATTCTCAAGATCTATATATATATATAGATATTGACCACCACCACACCACACCAGCCTAGCTAGGCTGCGCTTTCCCGCAATCAGCCGGCCGCCAGTAGCTGGATGCGTTGAACTCAGGGGGGCGCAATGGCACTCATTACCGAAGGCCTATGGTCAGCAGTGGACTGCTATCGGCCGATGATGATGATTATATTGACATAATATCATAATGTGTTCGCGTTGACACAGTCATTAAAATGCATTCGCAAAGTTCTACTAATGCTATTGTTTAGAATAACTAAAATGTCAGGCTATAGGCGCGTATCCTATTTAATTAGGTGTTACAAATATGTTTTTAATCGTCATCAAGAGTCAAATTCAGTTGTATAACAAAACAGCGCAATGAAGCTGCTCTTACGAGTACGAGCTCTTACCTAGATACAATGTAAATCTGAAATTTACGAAGCACCGGGGTAAAATCTCCTCTCAGCCGGCAGCCTTGCTCGCTTAGATAACTTACCTATTGAAAAGTGGTCATAGCTATATTTTAATTGAATTATATTTAATCAATTTTCTTTTATCACTTACACTCATCATAACCGAATCGATCTACACCGGCTCTTAGACTATTATTATAAATTTATTAATACATACAATATAATTATAACATTTCTGATTATTTAGATGCCAAAAAACATTGGGGTGAAACTGTCTCCAACTCCCTCAGAAAACCATGTAATAGTTAGGATAAATATTGTAAAAATGACATTAAAAAAATATAAGCCCAGCAGTTTCTCAAGTTCTTCTCTGTTCGGTCGCGTTACGAATTAGTATATGTTTTTAATTACATTGACGATGCATAGTGTACTGTAATGTTCCTACTGAATTTGTTTTTACTTTACTGTAGGTATGTATGTTTGATAAATTCCCTTCGGCGGAGTGAGTAGCCTCCGCGGAAGTGTAACGCGGCGTCCTACGTGAGCGATCTGGACGCGAACGCGAAGCGGCACCGTGCGGCGCGGAAACAACAAACAGTTGATAACTATTGAAGTGTCCTACGTGATCAAACGCACGCAAGGTACGAAGCGGCGCGGCGCGAATTGATGCGAACGCGATGGCGGCGGGCGCAGGGCGATGATGATGTAGGACGATTCGCGTGCACGCAAGACAGAGTCGCCGCGTCGCTTGAATTCGCGTGTAACCGCGTCGGATCGCTTCGAAATCGAGTCGAATCGCCCACGTAGGATTGCTCACGTAGCGCGTTATGTTCAGTACGTACTTGTAATGCTCCGCGGCGTTCTCGAACTGTCCGAGGAAGATGTGCGAGTTGGCGAGGTTGCTATTGGCGCGGCGCTCGGCGGCGCGGTCCCGCTGCTCCTGCGCCACCTGCAGCCGCTCCGAGTGGTAGCGGATGGCGCGCGCGAACTCGCCCAGCAGGTAGCACGTATTGCCGAGGTTACCACACGCGCGCCCCACGCCCGCGCGGTCCTCCAGCCGCCGCATCAGCTCCAGATTCTCCCTGGAACACCATCCCCATCACCTGTTAGCAACTACGCGAACTCAACTTACTTTCATTTCATTACTATTTAGTCATCATCATCGGCCTATAGCAGTCCACTGCTGGTAATAGACCTCCCCGGATGAGTGCCCTTGCGCTCTGTCCGCAGCTCGACGCATCCAGCTTCTATCAGCAGCCTTTTGCAAATCGTCACTCAACCGACTACATTACGTTTGCAGAACTGCGGTCTCTACTGAAGAACTCGTTTTCCCCAACGGATATCGGTTCTTTGGCAGATATGGCCAGCCCACGGTCACTTCAGCTTGCTAATCTTCTGAGCTATGTCGACAACTGGTTCTCAGTCCAAAGTCTCATTACGGATCCTATCTTTCAGAGAAACTCCGAGTATTGCAATCAATGGTAATTCTCATTTTCGAAGACCATGGAAGTGAATAAAAAATCGACTACAAAATTTTATATCTTTAATGAATTTCTTAGTAGCTAGAGCTTAGATACACACGTTTTTTAAATAAATAGTAAATATATTGCAAATAATATTTGCACTCTATTTTACAAATTTAATTTGACAAATAAAATTCAGGTATTTTTTTTTTCTTTATAAACCAACGTAGATAGTTTGTCACATCCACGGAAGTGAAAATTTTGAAAAAAAACTTAGATATAAAAAAAATATGAATTAATTACATCCATTTTTGTTCTACAATAATAGTATTTTATCTATACTGTAATAACATAAAGCATGATTACATTATTTAGCTGCTATATGTTAGAAAATCCATAGTCAAAGTGCTTTTTTCCAAAAATGAGAATGACCCATTTAGTGTTTTTCCTAAAACTAGCCCACAAGATCTGGCTAACTGAATCATGAAGCGAGCACCCGCCTTTCCCGCTTACAGTAGACTCCGTCCCACAGTGTTGTTTTAGTGGATTATGCAGCACTAAAACAACACCGTGGGACACGTAAATCTTAAAGATTTAATGTAACTTTTGCGTTACATTTGCTATCTTTTACCTTCTCCCATATTCTATCTATTCTTCTATCTATTTTTGTGTGTAGGTGCTAACTATAAAAATAATTCTTTTCTAATTCTATTCTACTCTATTGGCTGCAGTTTCTGCCAAAGCTCTGTGACGACAGAGCCGGTTCGATGCTAGTGTGATAATAGTATCTTACAGCCTATTATTACTATTTAATACCAAAATACATGGTATATAAATGAGAAAGGGATAGTTTATGTTGGTTACTAGGGAATGTTGTTTGCATAGTATATGAATAAATATACAATGCTGGATGTTATCACACAGCATCATGTAACCCCAAACTAAGCAGAACTTGTATTATGGGAACCACATATTTGTTAAACATCTCGGTATTGATTTTTTTGTAAATACATATCATAAATAGAAAACACCCAGACTTGAGACAAATATAACCTGCTAAAATTTGTCCCGTGGCGGGAATCGAACCCGCAACCTACTGCGTGTAAGGCGGACCTCGCTAACTAAGCCACAGAGGTCGTCAATGCACTAAGAAATTAGTGAAATTCAACAGCCAACAACATAGATGCCTTTTAGAAAAATAAGTGTGCTGGCGGTCCACCCAAGGCTCTACTCACTCGTAATAGGAGACGGCCTGGAGCAGACAGTCGCGCACCTCTTGCGGGAAGTGGCCGGGGTCGTTCTGGCCCACGCGGCCGAGCTGCTTGCCCTGCGCGTGGTACACATTGCCGAGGTTGTAGAGCGCTCGACCCTCGCTCAGCCGGTCGCCGAGCGCTCGCGAGATCTCCAGGTGCCGCTTGCAGCACTGCACTGCCTCCGAGAACTTGCCCATCACCTTCAGCGTGTTGCCGAGGTTGCCGGACGCCTTGGCCTCGCCCAGTTTGTCGTTCATTGTCCTGACATAAGACATAAATTGATAAAAGAAAAAAATTACATGTCTGAGGCACTGACAATGTGTAGGTGCTTTTCGCATCGATAATAAAATAATAATCTAATTATCAATAGTTATGCACTGTTCATAGTTTTACAATTATTTCATTGTATTCATTGATTTAGTGAGTAAAGGATGCGAGATCGTTTGGCATGAGAAACACAAGACAGGCGTCCCTCGATGGCTCACTTTTTTTAGATGACTCTGCTGAAATAATAATATTTAGTTGAGAGTACGTACTTGGCTAGAGTGAGGTCGTGTTTGTGGAACAGCATGGCTTTGTTGTAGTCCCCAAGGTAGAAGTATGCATTCCCCAGTTGGCTGTAGATGGCACTAAGGGTCCGTAGGTCATCCGTCCCGGCTTGGATGGCGGCCTGAAAGAACGCCACGCCGGCGCGGCAGTCGCCGGCTTTGCACAGCCGCTCGCCTTCGAGGGCCAGCTCCAAGCACATGGATCCTCCATCACAACTCTACAACAATGCAAACCATGTTATAAATTAATAATATACTAGCTGAACCGGAAGCAACTTCATTTATATATTTTTTTTATTTGGTATAGTACGCGTCATGACAAAAGAACGCAGGAAGAAGTGGAGTGGGGAGTTTGTTAGCGCACGAGTAAATACCGATAAATCGTCTAGAATGCAGCTTATTTATTTAATTATTTATTGCACTTTAAAAATAAATGTACAAATGGTGGACTTTAATGCTAGAAAGCATTTTCGGCTAGTCAAACATGGCAGGTAAAAAGTTATGGTTGGCGTACATAAACATGTCTGGTGTACAATAACGATACCCCCAGCGTTCTTATTTATTTAATCACATGACGTTGGAGTTAAACTAAAAATAGAATTAATAATCCAAATGTCAAATTACAAACTAAATTAAATCTAGAAGTCCAAAAATCGTAACACGGCGTCATACGTGGGCGATTCAAAGCGAACGCGATTGCGAAGTGATCTGACGCGGTGAAACGCGAATTCAACTGCGTTAAAACTAAATACCGCGTAAGTAACGCGGCGTCCTACGTGAGCGACTATTAATTTATTAATTAAGATTATTAGAAACTATTTAAGTGTCCTACGTGACCAAACGCACGCAAGGTGCTAAGCAGTGCGGCGCGAACTGACGCGAACGCGATCAGGGTGCCTAGTGCTAGTTTTTTTACCAGCTTGATCGCGTTTGCGTTTACGCAAATTTGTATGGAAAGGAGTGAGTACCACGCGTCTCTCACTAGATGGCGCTACCTCGATTCCATACAAATTTGCGTAAACGCAAACGCGATCGAGCTGGTAGAAAACTCCCAGGCACCCAGTTGACGTTTTCGCGCGAACTGGACGGTTATGTAGTACGATTCGCGTGCACGTAGGACAGAGTTGTTTGGTGTTGAAATATGTATATTTTTCCGCCTATTTAGTCTTTTTTTAGAACTCGTTTAGCATAACCCAGGAGACACGTGCAGGTCTGCTGTAAAATGTGCAGGGCTGCTGTGAAATGTGTGTACCTTTCAATGCACTTTAACAATAATCGGTTCCTAAGTCGGTACCTAGTCGGTTCATAAGTTCTGTCATAACCATATATATATATTTTTATTATTATTTATGGCCTCTGTGGTATAGCGTCCACAACTTTGCCAAGGTCGACGTCGACAAGATTTAACAATAAAAACACAACCCTATTATTTTTAATTTCGAATACTGACCAGAAATATTTTATTGATATTGATAAACGAACATTTAAACTTTCTACAAATAAAAAATAAATTCACAGTGGAATGGACGCTAAAGGAAGATGGAGTCGCGGTTACCGCGTTGCACTGCTGGTTAAAGATTTTCAACATTCTGCAAAATTTGAAAATTGCATTAAGGTTAATTCATCGAACCATCAAACAATTCAGTGAAGATTCGAGCCTCGAAGATCGTAAAAGGAGCGGCCGTCCTCACACGACTAGGGCACCAGCGGTCGTCAAAGCAGTGAGAGCGCGAATCCAACGAAATCCCGTCCGTAAACAGAAAATCATAGCTCTTCAGATGGGAATTAGCAGAACCACTGTTAAAAGGATGTTAAATAAAGACCTAGGATTACGGGCTTATAGAAAAAATACAGGAATATTTTTGGATAAGCGCCTAAAAAATTAGATTGGAAAGATCTCGTGCCTTGATACGGCGGTACGCGGGAAAAAAATCGGCAGATTTTGTTTTCAGAAGAAAAAAAATTTTACATCGAAGAATGTTGCAGCAAAACGAAATAATAAAGTGTACGCCCACAGCAGTGAAGAAGCAAGCGCCGAGGCCTAAAAGATGTGCATTTCTGTCAGAAAGGTGTGAAAACTAGTGCTGTTGTTTACCAAAATACCGTCGTCACAAACATAGTGGAACCTCTTTCCCAAACAATTTTCGAAAACAGAGCCTGGATTTTCCAGCAAGATTCTACTCCATCTCATAGGGCACGAAGCACTCAAAACTGGATGACCACGAAAATCGACTTTATCAGGCACAAAGACTGACACCCTCGTCTAGCCTAGACTTAAATCTACTGGACTACAAAATATGGCAGCATTTAGAGGAGAAAGTCTGCGCTAAGCTTCATCAAAATTTGGAATTTCTCCATGTATTTCTGGTTAAAGCAGCGGCAGAAATAGCCATGAATGTGGTGCGTGCTGCAATCGACGACTGGCCGCGTCGGCTAAGAGCCTGTATAAAAAATCGGGGTGGTCATTTTGAATGATATTAATAAAATTGTATTCTTCATTTAATTATCTTTCTTTTCATGTGGAACTATAAAACAATAAACACAATTTAAAAGATTTATTTTAGTTAAAAGTTTGTGACAGAATTTATGACCTGACTAGGTATTAGGTACTTAAAAAATATCTGGTTTGGGTGTATACGGTTTCTGTATGTCTTGTGTCATTTCAATGTAAATAAAAAGAGAGAGATATCAAGTAACATGATATTTAAATGACATTTTAGCTATCTGAGGTTTATATAACTATTAAGAATGGGACGGTATGTTTGGACTTGCCTCTGGCTACCCCTAACTTACTTGGTATAGTTATGTACCTATGCCTAAAAGCAAAAAAATTTAAAACTGTGCTTCATATAAAAAAAACTATTTTAAACAGGGCTAATTACCCCCTGTCATATGACCTGGTGGCACCAGTTTGAAATTTTGACCTTTAAGAAATGTCAAAATTTCAAACTGGTGCCAACCAACTGGTTTTGAATCCTTTGGGGACGAAACGGGGATAACCCTTATGGACGGTACCATAAGGGTTAGTTCGACCAGTTCGGGGTAACATCACACTAAAAATGTGAATGTATCATCAACATTAAGAAGAAGAAAAAGGGGAATGACACAACTACATTTTCTACAGTGCATGTGAAATCACATTTGTCTCTATAAAGCAATCAATTGGAAAACTTAATTTCATAATAAAAACCACTAAACAAGGAAACCTGTTGTTACTAGTACTTGACAGATGAGTCAAAGTAGTATGACTTGATAAACTGCTACCATTACATAAAGCTGCAATATAACGGTTACCTACAGTTTGTACCACTGAGCACTCATTTTGCAATAGTGAATTATTAGTTTCAGTTGATTGGCTTGCTTTTATTTGTATAATGATGTCAGGGAATATAGTGGTTGACGGAAATGCATGGCCTTTATTTATTTTATAGGAACACCAATAGTCTAAATGTCAATACATTGCAAGGTTATATAAGGCTAGGGTTATATATATAGAGGCAGACATGGCATCGAGAATAACTAGGTACCTACTGTGAGATCAATTCAATGGCCTTGTATGACTTTTTACCTAAAACAATATTTTAAAACTAGGAGATATTTGGCCTTACTTATGAACATCTTTTAATCTTTTTACAGTTGGATAATGACAAACAGTGACAGGGATAACTTTAATCATTGGTTTGAACTTTGAGCAGCGTTCATAAGTAAGGGGGATTATATGTAGATCTCTAGAGCATTATGGTCTGTCAAGCTAGAAACTAAAGAAATATTGTAATTAATAAGTGTATAAACAAAGAAATACTCCAAGGCAGCTGTTGAAGCTATTGGCAGCAGGGAGCAAGTAGCAGGTATTTAGCATTGCACAATCCTCAAGCACCTACCTGTGTACCAAGTGAGTTTCTATAGTAGAGCACATTTGCATGTTTATAAGCTACTGAAGCAGAGCTGTAGGCACACTTTCCAATAATCTACTTAGTGTGGACTGCTATGTGCTGATGATGATGATGAATTTGGCTGACCTAAGATACTGCAGATCCCTGTTAACTAGCTGCACAGAATCATGGGTATTAAAATCTAATAAGTTTCCCGAATCATTTCTGTTAGCACTTTACAATACACAATACATTATTATACCTAGTGAGCTGTGTGAGCGCGCCCTAAGCGGATGTGAGTTGGGTCGTGGCTTCCGTATTAGGTCCCTGTTTGAATGACTCACATTACATTATCGGAAAACATGTCCTAAAATCAAATGTACATACTACTGCTGAACAGGGCGATAACTTTATATTATGTATATGTACAACACAGTTGACAAATACCAAAAACAAGTTTCTAAAACTTGACGAAACTCTCACCTGGGCATCCGTAGAGAGATTCTCAGCGCTGGCACTCACAGACATCATGTCCTCACTATTTGATAAAAGCAAAATGTAACGTACAAGATATATTTGGCCGTAATTAGCATGAAACTTTCAATAAAAAGTTTTGAGATATGTACTTGATGTTTCGTTACAGTTTTGGGCGTGCACGAAGCAAACAAACCAAAGGACAAACAAAACTATACTAGCTAGACTACATACACCCAGTGTTGCCAGGGCTCTTGAGTCATACGCATTACGCATAGAGAAATTATTGGTCCTAAGTTACGTTTCGTTTCCTGAAATGTTACATTTTTGCTACAAAAGTTACATTATCATTTTCTAACATTGAGAGAAAATGTTTGTTTTCGTGATTGAATATAGTGCCGCGATTTATGGAGTTGTGACATCTGCCTGCCTGCCTGCCGTTTCGCAGATATGAGCTAAAAATTGACATAATTTCAGTATTTTTTCGCTGATTTTAATCGAGAATATCCCAATAACTTCTTTTTGAAATCGCTATTTAAGAAACTAAAAAAAATGTATCTCGGGATTGAATTAAGCTACAGTTTGAGTCAAACTGTAGTTGATAGAAGGTCCTTTACGCGCGATGCTGTTTGCACTCCGTTCACAATGTCAAATTTTATCGTGTCCTTTATTTTAAATTACATTTTAAATGTCTTTGATAGGTGCGCGTAGTGTAGAGATGTAGAGATGTAGCGTAGTGTAGAGATCTGTAGTTTTTAAGCTATTGCATAGCTTCTATCGAGGGCCTTGAGCGCGGAGACCAAATCCAGAAATTCCGTAACGAAAAAAAACCTCACGCTCCCCACTCCGACGGGCACGGAGGTGTGGCTTGAAGGCCGTGCATTGTCTAACGTCGTTTCTTTTCGGCAGTCTTCGACACGGTGTTTGTGTGCGTGCAACTAGACGTATTGTACGACTCTACGAAGCTCGTTTATTTAATAAAAGAAAAAAAAATGTTTTCTTATCGGTCACCACGCTCAAAAAATGTAACTTGAATTAATATCAAAGAAAAAGAAATACTGCATAAATAAAATAAATAAATAATTATAATTGCATAAGTTGATACAAAATGCTATGCAATAGCTTTACCGCGGCAGTCCCCGCGTTTCACACGTCTTTTTTTTTTTATTTACATGTTTTCAGGATTGGTGGGAATTGGAGTATCTACTCGGTTATTATAAATGGTCTGGCGCCCCCCAAAAAATATCTTAATATGGCAGATCGGAAGCTTTCTTTTGGTATTTTGACATAATAATCAATGGTCAAAACATGGAGTGAATGGTACGGAATACGTATCCGTAACCTTACCCTTAGGCTCTGGTTCCTGAGATGCGCGATTAAGAACCAAAGCTTTAAGCAACCAAATTGATGAACTGCGAAATTTTTCTCGCACAGTTGAATACAAACAATAAAAAAGAAAATCGCGATTTATATCTGGATATTAACTTAATAATTAATTAATAATAACTATGCAAGACTCAAAACTTGGTCCTGGTCTGGTTATTTCTGCGCCCTGTGCAACGGCCCCAACCTATTTACGGCACTCAGTGAACCACCAGGCCAGGCGGCCGTCCATCGATAAGGAATGTTATTACGTAATACGTATTCTAGATTACTTACTAACATCCATTGGCATAATAATAATCCATAAAATACCTGTTATAAGGGTTTGTCTTGGATAGGCACACTCGCCAGTGGCTTAGCGTTGTGGTGCGAAATCCAATTATCATGCTCATTTACGATGTGTATTCAAATGTGACT
Source organism: Horisme vitalbata (assembly GCA_951804965.1). NCBI lineage: Eukaryota > Metazoa > Arthropoda > Insecta > Lepidoptera > Geometridae > Horisme > Horisme vitalbata. The sequence continues at coordinate 30,328,424 of OX638089.1, read as the reverse complement.
ATATAGAATGAGCTGTATAATAAATAGTATGTTAGTTTTGGGTGAAGTTTCTTAGGTGTCCACGGGTGTCCAGCCTAGAATTTCAAATCAGTAACCCAACATTATGGGATGAGTACAGCGGCCCACCACCAAACAATAACCACTTTTCTCACAGATGTACAATAAAACTCTAGCAAACAAACATCACAACGAAACAAAAAAAATCACAATCAGCCATATTTGTTTGTTTTGAAACCCTCAGCCTCTCAAAGATCAAGCAAAATAAAATTGTAATCCATACAGCATAAGTTTCATATTGTCATGTCGCGTTCCATTCAGAGCCATAGCTCGGAGTGTGCTAATGAGTGAAATTATTTTTAGACGCGCCAGTTTTAGGTACGATCAATTTAGATGCGTACATAAACAATTTGCAATAAAATCTTGTAAGGCAAATCTTGTTTTTTTCAAAAGATTCGAATTTTGCCATAAATATAAGAATTTGTTAAATGATACGTGATGGGATCGTAAGATACGAAAAATGTAAGAAATGTAACCTTCTGGCAATGCCGCCTTCAACATCACAAACAGTCACAAACGAACGAAACGAATCAAACTGAATGTAAATGAATGGATTACTTGCATTGAATGGAATTCAATGAAACAAGAATGACACGAATGGATGGATGAACGGGTTGGGACCAAAGAGAATTAGATGTTATGCGAGAAGAGTCGGGACTCGGCAGTCAGGACGGCCATATAGAATCAGCGCCGCGCCACGATCCAAGTCCGGCGGCAAAAAGGTTAAACCACAAAACTCGATCCCGTGAATCGAGCCGTTGACGTAGACGCGGCGCTGCTATCGCAGAACTATAGTAAAGTTATTTCGTCTTATTTACATTAGTTATGCTCTTTAGAGACTTCATTCCCTAACTCAGTTGCCCACCGAAATAGTTGGGACCGGAACTTTATTCATAACATTTCATCTGTTGAAATTCTGAATGAAACTTTAAACGTTTGTAAAAACAGGACCAGTGCCTATCATTTCGGTGTGCAACTGAGTTAGTAAATGAAATGAGCCATCTAGTGTAAAAGGTCTTATTCCTGACATTTTGCAGTCAAAATCCTTCGTATCATTATTACACTATCGGGATCGAGTTGTACCCCTTTTGCCGTCAGACTTGAGTCTTGAAGCGGATTATAACTACCGTTATTTTGAGCTCGATTGAGAGCAAGGTTCCCTCACATATCCGCGTTATTATCGGTTGATAATACCGGATGCGTTATTGGGATAATGCGGGATCGCATGCGTCTCAACACAAATATTCTAAGAACTCTAATATATCAAGGCGGAGGAACGCAAGCGTCCTACTTCTATTGTATCGTTATTATCGCAGCAGTGACACTTCGTAGCCGTCCTAATACAAAATGTAAAGTTTCCGCAAAATAACTTGGCCGGGTTCAATAAAGGCACTATAGACTTCTGCGCATGTACAGTCGTGGAGAAAACAGATTATCAAATAGATTGTTTAGAGCCCAGAGGGCTCAGTAGGAGTTGCACAATTCCTAAAACTTTTATAGTATACTACCTATATCGAGCTCAATTTTAAGTACCTTTTTCGTTAATTACCTCACCACACACAGTTCTAGAACTTTTATAGTATACCTACTACCTATATCGAGCTCCATTTTAAGTACCTCTTTCGTTAATTACCTCACCGTTTTGGATTATAATTATTGCAATCTGCAAGGAGATTACATTACCTACGTTGTTTAATCAGTTTCTACTTTAAACCAGTTGCGTAATTTCAAAAACACGTATATTAAAAGAGAGCCCGATAATAATATAGTATACGATAAAAGTTTTAGAATAGTGCAACTCGTACTAGGCCCTCAGTAGGATTTCATAATGTTTGTAGAATTGTTTCTATTTTAATCTTGCTATTGGTTCGCCCAAACTCGTTTTGCTAGGATGTAAGTAGGTATAGTTTTTGAATTACAACGAAATAAGTAAATTAACAACTACTTCCACTTTCGACGACCTCTGTGGCGCATTGGGCGAAGGCCCGCCTGAGACGCAGAAAGTTGTAGGTTCGATTTCCGAAGTGGGACAATGCGAGACAACAAATATTTGCATGTTCTGCAGATATTTGTCTCGGTTCTGGGTGTTTTTCTATGTATTATATGTATATAATTACATAAAACAGTATATGTGTAGTATATCAATCACGTGGTTCCCATAATACAAGCTCTGCTTAGTTTGGGGCTACATGATGCTGTATGATAACATCCAGGATTATTACTTGAACCATGTACCTACTAGTAAATAATTCTACAACAGATAGTACATATTTTCATTAGTTAGCTACTTACTTACCTTCTCAAATTGTATGGTATATTTAGTTACCAAAGTACCTTACACAACAAGTAAAATGTTCAAATTTATAATTGTTCGTCACAAGCGCAGAATAATTTGCGGGACAACGCGCCGCCACAGTAGTATAGAGTTATGCGATAAAAAGGGATGCAAGGAGCAAATAAATGCATATTAAGTAATTAGTGCAGTGCGATCTCAATAAAGCTTTACTGTGTGGCAGCTAAAGTCGCTATTTATTTCGACGTTTTTGTGGAGGGAAACTTCTGTTCCTTTTTTATTCTGTGGCAGCAGTGATTATTTCTAGAACGTTGACAACGGGCCTTGGACATTACGCTGTTTACGCTACGTGCCATGCCCGAGGCCACGTCCTGCAGCAGGTACGGCGGTGTGTTATTCAGCATTTAAAGCGTTAAGTACCGAAAAAGATTTCCGTTTTAATATTACAAATGGTTCGTTTCGCACTAAAAGTCGTTTTTATAAAATGTAGGTATGTTCTTTTGAAATACAGATATGCAAATAAGATTTAACTACCATTCACTTACTAATGCAACCGAAACTACCACAAATGAAATAGTAAAAATCATCCGCGTTCAAAAACCGGTATCGTAGGTAATCGAAAACTTTTGCAACCGATTGTACGTAAAAGCGAGATGGACACGAACACCCTCGACGTTTAATAGGTGTGACAGATACAAGAAGCCTCGTGCCGATCTGTCACGAGTCTAGCCGAATGAACGCCGATTAAACTGATAGTCGATTGAAATTACCATTATTATTATTAGCGTTATTTTTATTTTAGCTGAGATTAAGTTTACGATTTGGCAAACAAATAGTATCGAGAGTGAAAAATAAAATAAATCCTTTATTACTGTTGCCTTAAGACTGAGGAAAGAGACATTTAGGTAACAAATAATCGATTATAAATAATCGAGTTTTGATTTCTATTCAGGATAATAACTCTATGCTTCATGGAACAACGCTAGACTAAAAATCCTCCCGCGCCACCACCTCATACCGCCATTTGGTTCCTAAAAACACGTTCCGCGAAGCCACTTGTGCAAAGTTCAGTCCGGCCAAGTTATCTTGCGGGAACTGTACTAAAAACAGATATCGTACTAACGCATCCCTCTAATATCGACCGAATATAACTCGTCTATGTGTCTATGCTAACGATGATAATTATCATGATGATTATGATGAATAAAGAGTTAAAACTTTGAGTGCTGAAAACACTCGTACTCACATGACGCTACGCTCTTTGCGTGAGGCCAGCAGTCAACGTGTTATAGGTACATATAATCATCATCATTTTTTATAGGAGCTGTGCTCATGTCGGCGCCATACATATAATGCCTAACAAAAATACAAACACTCGCTGTAGACTAAAAGGACTTTATCCTCATCACCATCACATCATTAGTAGGTAGGATAGGTATTATGTTATTTTAAAGACATCAGCAATACCATACACCAATCGCGACTCAGGCTTGAGGCTCGACCCAGATGGGCGATTTACACACGCGTGTTGCTCGCCCGAATGACATGCGTATCCAATCAGGCTTGCGTGCACATACCACGTGACATTCAGCAAGCCAGATTGGATAAGTGTAAAAAACACGCGCGAGTTAATCGCCCATCTGGGAAGACTTTGGTGAAATCGGATCATCCTTAATCCGTCCCTTAAAATCGCGCCTTCGTCGTTCTGTATACAAATCAATCGAGCCGCGCGAGCAAATCGCCTATCTGGGAGCTGACTTGAAATCTATCACGCAAGATGTCGTTACTATACTAGAAGTACCAATGGATAAATATAATAGAAAAGTGTGAACCACTTAGGGCTTACTACAGGTTTTTATAGTTTACGAAAACTTTATAAGTTTCGGTATTTTTCCATACATTTTCAGTACAGCGCCTCTAGGGAAACGTGCATGAACTACGAAAATGTATGGAAAGATACCGAAACCTATAAAGTTTTTGTAAACTATAAAAACCTTTAGTAAGCCCTCTTATAGGTCCAAACCATTCACCTTTGGTTCACTGCCACTCTTAGTGGTATGAATCGAAATCAGTAGATGGCGTTGATTCTGATTTACTCAAAAACTACAATGTTCAATGTTGCATGACGCCGACGGACCAAGACAAGACATCGCGTCGTACGTACCACGCTGTACGTAGTATAGTATCATAGTATCCAAATATTCCAAATAAACTACGACTAGTTCTGTGTTATTAGTCTGTGTGTATAAACGTATTGTTATAATTTCTCTCGGTGTGTGTGTTTCCCTCATAGAATTAATAAAAGTAGGTACTTCATATTTGACCTCCTTGGTTAGTCATATTTACAGAACAGAAAAATCTTTACCTAACAAATATTATTATTGTGACATTGGCATTACAGGTGCGACTAGGAACAACAAAAGTTAAACGCGAGGCTGAGGCTAAATAGAACAAAGAGTAGGTACCTACATAGTAATAGACTAGGTCCTAGACATAGTCTGTGGTACTAGACCTGAAACTTGTGCTGTGATGTGCTATGACTATTTTGTGCTGCTAGAGCATGATAGTTTCTGTCATATTAGGATTATAAACGAAATAAGACTGGTTAAGTGCGAGTTGACTCGCCCACCGCGGGTGACGTCAATGGCGTACGATACTAATTAGTAAGGTTTCTTCGTAATTAAAATCTGTACGTCCTATAGAAAAATAGAACCGACTTTAGAATGGGCAAATTAGGGCCTTTCAGATAACACCTTATTTGACAGTGTAACTTGCTTTATAGCTTGACCACATCTGTCCTTACATTTATTGAGGTTTCTACAAAACTATATTAGGTGGAGACTTTTCTATATTTTCCCATACATTTTTCAACCCTCATATTTTGGAAGATATCTCAAAAACTCTTTTAGGTGAAGACTGCTCCATAATTTTCATGTAAAATATAGATATTCTTCTTTAACATATATTAGTTTCAGATTTCTAGCTTTGCAAACATCGGAAATTAGAGGGCGGTTATGGTCATTTTTTGGACAATTTTGATCATAAAATGAAAACCATGCATCGTATAAAAAAATAAAAAACTTCTTTAAACTGCGATAATGAATGATGCTCCGTTTAGTTTATAGTGCGCTAGTCTCGTCTCGTCTCTCGTGCGTTTTCAAAACACTGCGCCATCTAACGGCACGCTAGTGTATGTCAAGCCATGTTACTTTGCATTACTTGAAACTGCATACAGTCGGCGGCGCGGCGGCAGTGAGCCAGCTTGGGGCGCCTTTTTAAAATATGATAACATGTATTACTGCCGATAGAAATTAATAGATGAACCTTTAGTTAGGCACCTTCTTATTTTAACCTACCTTTTTTGGTTTTCCTTGCAATATTCGTGTAATTTAATAAATGAATTACCTACGTGATTGTATGTTAAAAATAAAATAAGTATGTATGTATATAAAAAAAAAAATGATATTAAAACAATCAGAAATGAAACAAAAAAGTATTACTTCTTCTGCGTAATAAAATCAATAGAACCTGTCAAAAGAAATACACTCAAATTTTTTCGTTACTTTTTACATGGCATTGAAGGAGGTTATGGCTAAGGGTTTCCTTCCACCTACTGACCAACGGAGGAGCTTCTGAGGTGTTTATCTAGGTATCACTTTGAAACTCCTGGATCAACGCTTATCAACCTAACTAGTTAACTTTCATTGGCTGTGATTATATCTAATCTACCTAGGAACCTATTCATAAATTTATTAATTGATAAATTAGGTACCTAGTTGTTCGTTTATTTTAGCTAACACTATGACTGCTACCGACTCACACGGTACCTACAGCAGCTCGTTATATTGATATTGATTGATAGGTATGTATTATACTATAATACATAAATTATATTATCTTATAACGCTTATGTTTTCCAAAATAAATAGGCAATAAATGCAAACATCTGTCTCGCGGCAGGAATCGAACCCGCAACCTTCTGCGTCTCAGGCGGACCTCACTACGCCACCGAGTTCGTCTTAATGTTAGTTTTACAATAAGGTCACTAGGTGGCGCTACTGTGCCCGCTAGCTAGATCACGACCGTTGTCGTTTACTGCTACGCTTGCCAACGAAAGATAATGGTGCGGTATACCATATCCACCTGTCATTGTCATTCAGCTGGGTGCACTGAGTACAATAAAGATATACAGGGTGGGGCAGAATTTTATCTCATTTAGGGTAGCCACCTTTTCTTTTGTAGTTAGAAGATTTTGTTCTTAGGAAACTATAGATATATATTGAAGAAAAAACTCATTTACAAAAGAACAAGGTGGCTCAATCGACTCTATTTCCCAACAGGAACACTTTTCCCTAAGTAACTTACCAAATCAAATCGTAAGATTTCGAGAAAATTAAAAATAAAAGTTTTCTTATTTCAAATTGATTTGATCTCTTATAAAGTGTATTCAGAATTATAGGTAATACCACCGATTACCACTTTGCGTCGAATTGCATGCATGAACTCAATGTTATGGCGAATGATGTTTTTTAGAAATTATATGAATATTTTTTTTTAATATTTCGAGAAATCTTATGATTTGATTTGGTTAGTTATTTTGGGAAATAGAGTCGATTGAGACTCACTTCTTTTTTTTGACAAAGGTCATTTGCTAGGTCGACTGTGCATAGTTTAAAAAATCCGGAATCACATTTTTTTTTTCAAAATATACCTGTAGTTTCCTCAGAACAAAACCTTTTAATAACAATGGAAATGGTAGCTGCCCTCGATGAGGTAAAATTTTGCCCCATCCTGTATATAATTTACCCAAATTATAGAAGCATGTGAGTAAATAGCTAGCTAGGTAACTGTTATATGTTAGGTATGCTCAAATTTAAATTACTTATAAACGTTATAATTAGATAGGTACCTCTAAGTAATTCACTTGCACATTGGGTAAAAAATATGACCCTTACTCAGGATAGGCAGTAGATATTAGAGACAATAGCTGATGCTGCGCTGGTTTTCAGTAAGGGCCCTTTACAAGGAAAGTCATAGCTTCAAAAGTAAAGTCTCGTGTTAGGCAGGTAGTTAGTTACTTGTGAGTTATTTTATTTCTGTTTAATTTATCTAGGATCGCGGAGCGACCCCTGCCAAGTCGTATATACCTTTACCGGAACCAACTCGGGCATTTTTTCGTCTTGTCACTTACTATGATTTTTTTGGTTAAGCGCGGTAGCTTCCATGAGCTATCTGACAGATTTGACTACCCAAAGCTTCTTTGTTTGTTTTACATGGTAAATAACCAACGATATTATTAGTTTATTTATGTCAATGTAAATAACCCGTTTTAAATAACTTTTGTGGTACCTTCCTATCCTACCTACCTATATCATAGTTACAAAAAAGTTTGTGCTCATGAGGTCTTCTATCCGCAAAACTACTAGTCCTAATTAAGCAGCATTCCGTCTGGTCAATATTAGTATGGGTGACAGTTTAGTGGCATTTAGAACTGAGTGGTTCCGTGCTCTGGAATGCACACTAAGATGTAGGCCTCGGCTATTTAGTAGTTCATACGAAAAAGAAGAAAAATGATGATGGCAAAGAAGGTTTTATAGGGTCTAGCAACAGATTCTACAGCATCACTGGAAGATCATTGCTGCTGAATCTGTGGAAAGGTCCCGAAGACCATAGCTTTCGGCATTTAGCGCTATGATGGAACTCCTTGGTGGATTTGGCCGCTAGGAGTTCGGCATACATAGCTAATCATTCTGTTGCCCCCTAATGGTGTGCTATCTATGAGGATTGTCTCCAGTTAAAAAAAAATGGTATAAATGATATTTTAATAATAATCAAGTAATGTTTGACAACAAAAAAATATTCCATAGTATAGAAGTTTTGTTCAGGTATATCGATAGCCTGGGGGCTGGAGGTTCCTCCATCATCAGCGGGGAGCAGGGAGGGTTCAAGCGAGGGGCGCGGGAGAGGGGCTCGTTAGCTATGCAAATAGGTTAGGGCTGCGGGCGGGAACGGTGATTAGGACCTTATTGACTACTCATTGAAGTTTACGCAGCACTAACCTAGGTATAATTGTACGTAAGTTAGTACTGGGTACACTGTGGTGTAGGTAGGTACTACTATTTGAGCCTAGGTACTTAAGTACTTACATACGTAAAATACAATTATGAACATAACTTCGTTAAACTTCTCATGAAGAGTTGTTGGAATAACCAATTCTCCAAACAAGTTCCTTTGAACTTTACTACATAAGACTGCGGAGGTGCTGTGAGACATGACATGAATAGACAAAACTCCTTCACAACTGGTCTGGGTGTTTCTATGTATGATATGTATGTATTTACAAAAAAAAAATGTGTAGTATATCAATCGGCTAGACTAGTTTATTTCAGCTACTTCCATAGCATTATGTCGTACGGCATTTTGTTGTGGGGGAATGCTGCAGATATCACCACCATATTTGTGTTGCAGAAGAGGGCTGTTCGTGCAATTTATAATATGGGCCCCAGAGAATCACTTAGAACTAAGTTTAAAGAAATAAATGTTATGACAGTGCCGTGCCAATATATATATGAAAACATAATGTATGTCCGAAAACATATTAATATGTTCAAGAAAAATAGCGACTATCATAATGTTAACACTAGAAATAAAGATAAACTAGCTGTTCCCACTGTAAGGCTCCATAAAGTTAGTCAATCTTTTAAAGGGATGTCTGTACGATTTTTTAACAAAATACCAAATGATGTGATTAATCTATCTGTAAATAAATTCAAAAATGTTGTTAAACGTAATCTATGTAATAAAGCTTATTATAAAATATCTGATTATTTAGATGACAAAAAAGCTTGGGATGAAACTGCCTCCAACTCCATCAAAAACAATGTAATAGATATTAAGTACAATGACGTTAAAAAAATATAAGCCAAGCAGAGTTTCTTGCCAATTCTTCTCTGTTTGGTCACGTTACGAATTGGTGGTAAATTAAAAAAAAAAAATGACGTTTCAAAGTGTACTATACAGTTCCTACTGAATAAATGAATTTTTACTTTTACTTTTACTTTTAAAATCATGTGGTTCCCATAGTACAAGCTCTGCTTAGTTTGGGGCTACATGATGCTGTGTGATTAGGTCCCGCATAAAAAAAAAAAACTATATTAGTTAATACTTGAATCAGAATATTACAGTACGTAAAAAGGTAAGTACCAAATAAGTAAGCATTAAATAACATAACAGCTTTTCGTAGAGCTCTGTAGAGGGTGCTACGCGCGGTGATGTTTCCACTGAAAACATATCAAACTTTCATTCGGTATCTAACCTTTATAAGATGTCTTGTGGTATTTCTCTTAATAAATATAAACTAACTAAGATAATGTACTTAACACGTTGACTGCGGGCCCCGCAGTTGCACATCGAGAGATATGTCTTTAGCACTCAAAAAGTTAAACTTACTGACTCATTGTGTATTAAGATAGATAGTTATACAACCACGTTATTAATAGCGAACACTTAGAAAAGTCTTTTTTCTCACAAGTGTAACCAAATTGAACAAATCAATTGCACACTTTTTACAGAGCAATATCAAAAGGGCAGAGGGATTATGAGTTCTGTTGAAGAGCTGATTCCTGGTGAATTAGCCCACGGGCACGCGGCACACGGCGCGCACGCGGCGGCACGCGCCTCCCACACAACACTCGCTGCACAATGCGCGCGGTGACAATACTCGATACCTTCCTTCCTATATTTATCGAATTATAAGCACGCCTCGCCGGTTACAGGGGTGGCACTGTTGTGACAATCGGCCGTTTTGTTACTCTTTCATTGCATTAATTTCATAGTCAGCTATGTTTATGAGTCTATGGGGAATCGAGATAACGTTACAATATGAGTTGATTGAGGGTACATGAAATAGGAACTATTTTTAATTTATGAGTATTACGTGGTGATTGATGGAGTTTATCTTCAGCTAGGTCGTACATACAAATAAAATGCTGTTTTCAGTAATAAAATAAAATCAGCTTTATTTGCAACATAATATTGTTGTAGCAAATCTTCAAAGTGAAAGAATCTCCATAAGGGTCTGTTGTGTTGGTAAAGGGATTTAGTTTTTTAATGCCCGCATGTGTTCGTTTGTTTGCCGGTGGAGGGCTGGGGTCGGAGCCCAGAGCCTGCGCGGCGGGCTCCGGTATAACCATTGCGATGCAGTGGCATTATCATAATACTAGCGGCCCGTCCCGGCTTCGCACGGGTTTTAGTAAGGATCTCTAATCTTTTCTAGCAATAAATATAACCTATGTTACTCATGGTGAACGTATCTTTCCAATGGTGAAAGAATTTTTGAAATCGTCACTAGTTTTTGAGTTTATTCATTACAAACATGCACACACACAAATTTCTCTTTATAATATTAGTGTAGATGTAGACGGCCTCTGAGGCGCGGTGGGTGTAGGTCCGCCTGGGACGCAGAAGGTTGCGGGTTCGATTCCCGACGCGGGACAAATATTTGTAGATATATTTTGTTTCAGGTTGTGTTTAATATGTATAATTTGTACGTAAAAAAAAATTAAGTATTATATCAGTCATGAAGTTCCCATAATACAAGCTCTGCGTAGTTTGGGGTTACATGATGCTGTGTGATACTGTCCAGCATTATTATTATTATTATAACGATTGCCGTGGATAGTGGTTCCCTTACCTTATTTTAGCAACATTTTTATTAGCAACAAAGAACCTCTCTCAACCAAAGAACCTCTCTAAACTATTTTTTTTCTTTTTAGACTCCCAACATTTATAAGTACTTGTTGGTGTGTTGTTATTGCACCTGCATACATTTCCATTAAAAAAATTAGTTATGTGAGATATCCTTTATGCCTTCTAAGGTTTATGGGATTCATGTTCATTATCACAAATAGCCGCCTATCTATATGTATTATATAAGTCTGGTAAGCAGGGGGATAAAAGTGTAAATAAATGCCCTATGTAAAAACGTGATCTACGATGCAATGCTGTGTGATAGGTAATGGTGGGCCATGTGCTTGTTCCATCATCAAGTACAATAAAAAAAAACTATTGATACTTTGTCCCTTCGGTAAGTAGGGAAGCAAGGGCCCAAACTAAACATCACCGGTCAATGATGATTAGTTAATCTTTTAAAGGGATGTGTGTACGATTTTTTAACAAAATCCCAAATGACGTGAATAATCTATCTGTAAAGAAATTCAAAAATGTTGTTAAACTTAATTTCTGTAATAAAGCTTATTATAAAATATCTTATTATTTAGATGACAAAAAAGCTTGGGATAAAACTGCCTCCAACTCCATCAAAAACAATGTAATAGTTATTAAGAACAATGGCGTTAAAAAAAGACAAGCGGAGTTTCTTGCCAATTTTTCTCTGTTTAGTCGCGTAACGGATTGGTGGTAAATTAAAAAAAATGACGTTTCAAAGTGTACTATACAGTTGCTACTGAATAAATGAATTTTGAGTTTGAGTTTGAATGCACAATATTTTTTAAAGACTAACAATTACATACTATAATTATTGAACCAGTCCAGCTTCAACACCTATGGTTTAGTTAGAAGTATCGAGACTTCAAAAAGTCTTAGATACAAAAATATCAAGTAGCTAGATGAATAGGGTCGGGATAGCAGCAAGTTCTGTGATTATGTTTAATTCTGTGAAGAGGCCCCCTGATTGCACTGTTTGTGTCGTAAGGGGGGAGACGGGCTCTGACATGTTGTATGACTAAAGTACTGTGAGGTGAATAAACTGTAAATAATATAATAAGGATAAAATCACTGACAGTGTAATTAATAAATAAATAAAGTTTTAGAGACAATGACTAAAATAAAGTACCTACTTGCATAATACTGTTTATTGGAACGAAGTTCCTTATCGCGCGTTGCGAAAGGGGGTTAGACGGAAAAAATTAAGACCAAAAGTTGTAACTACACTTTTTGCTATAGTTGTAAGCCGTGCGGCGTCCCTTGACACCTCTCAAGTTTTAATTACTTAGTGTCCCACACTAAGAAATAAAACTGAGGTGCCTGAGGTGCCGGAGGTGCCTGAGGTGCCTGAGGTGCCTGAGGTGCCTGAGGTGCCTGAAGTGCCGGAGGTGCCTGAGTGGGTGAAGTTAAAGGAACTTCGTTCCATCCGGGTGTCCCTTGACACCTCTCAAGTTTTTTTTATGATACTGAAGATATTAACTGGCACCTGGCCTACCTGATGTTAAGTGGTAACTATTACTTATGACTAAGTATTGCTTCGAAGGTTACGCATGTTTGGAACGTGCTCTACGATGCATCGCCCTGCGTCCATCAACATGAGGCATGACGGTATTAAGCCTCTGTAGTCTGTAGTCTGTGTGGTCCACACACTGTGTGGTTCTTGTGTTTTGATAGTAATATTCCTGAGTTCAATTGGACCTGTTCCCAGCCAACTAGACATGCCAGTTCATTCAAAATTCAGGCTTTCTTTTTTAGGACTCTATCAAATGCAAGTGTAAGTCTGCGACCTATAGCACAGTTACGCCAGTTTGAAGCCCTCGGATCGAAATGCTACTAAACAGTCACCCATCCAAGTAAGTGACTGGGCGAAGTGTTGCTTTTGATAATGATAATATTTAATTTATTTATTTGCATTAGAATTGGCGCATTCAGGCCGAGGTGCTATAACTCATTCACAATTGTTCACGCACACGAGTAGCGAGTGGGAGGAACGCAACACTTTACTTTTTTCATCAGACGCAAGGTATGCGCACGCTTCGTTACCGATAAGCATGATTTAGATCAGAGATAATATTAAAATGTGGTTTTGCATGGAATTTCAGAATTGTATCCTGTAAATTAGATGCTAATGTGATGTTGATGTTTGAGGAAGTAGAAAAGAGCAGAGATGGATCATCCTTATGGTGGATCATAGGTACCTGTTTGAAGTTGAAACCTGTACATGTTATTTAGTTAGGTAGTTGATATCGTTAATTAAAGACGCATAAAAAGAAGGACAATCGGGAGTATCAAATATATTTTTTTATCAATTTGACAGCCATCGACAAATCAATGTGGAGCAGGCTTCGTCCAATCCCGTAGTAATCAAACGCAGGAGCAAGCCTCGAGGGTGCGCGGGCGCAGTATTTACTCGCCGCGCGATTTATTCCCGTGCGTATAAATAACCGCGTCCGACGCCGACAGATATATGGAGCTCCATATTTATGGCTATTTGTTTATATGTACAGTCAGAATATAAAATTCACATATATAAACTCAGGTAATGGATTCAATTTACACTAAATAATCATTTTTTTACAGAAAATTGTCTGTTCTTAATTATTAATTGATTTAAGTGATATCGTATAAATTTGTCCGACCAAAAGCTTTCCAGCTTGTTCTCTTTTAGCCTGGCAAGGTCAGGTGCGTGGTACTTAGTGACATTGAAATGAACATAAAATACCTATCTTCCTATTAGTACTGAACACCCTAATGCTTGGTGCCAGCCTGAAAGTGTTCCGAAGAAAAAAAGACCACCTACCGAATATTTGTAAAGGGAATATTAACTTACCACCAATTAAAAAAGCGCGCCCAACTTAGTTATTTTTAAAAACCTACCTACGTATAGACAAGAAGCTAAAGGTAAAACTGATGATAAATTTACACTTCAATCTATGTATTGAAACCTATAAATACATTGATTCCGAAGTCAGCTTGTCGTGACGCTCGTACTGGTGTCTCTACCCACATGCGACGCGACGTGACGCGACGCTGACGTAGCCGACGTAGGTGGGTAGCTGAGCTTTAGGAGCCATCTCGTGAATGAGGTTTTTAGCAGCTGCTCCGTCCGCTCGCATTTAACATATCCATGTACCTCTTCGTATTTGGTACTTATTCAAAAATAAATATTTAATTGACGAAGCCATTTTTCACATCTGCTTCAGGTAGAAACCACATCTGTTTTTCCTTCATTTGATTTAGAAAGGTTTCTTAATTAATTCGACCTAATTATACTTACTTATTTTAGTTTTCATGCTATGTTTTACATATTATATGCCTACAACCTAGAACAAAGCCTACCACCATCTTATAACAAGTCACAGGTTTGGCTGGCAGAAAATGCTTTTAGCATTAAGCCCACCTTTTTGTTAATTTTTTTGTGCAATAAAGTATGAATAAATAATAAAGAAAAAAACTTGTAATTGTATAAATTATTATTATTATTAGTCTTAGTGTTTGTTTTATGTAGATCGATGAAGAATCACACCAGTTTCGAAAATTTTTAGTAACCTGCTTACATTGAGTTGACCTCTAATCTATACTAAATATATATTATATGTATTAGTATAGGTTACGCATTTCTTTCTAGCTGACCCGCGTGCAACTTCGTTTGCGTGTATTTTCTTTCACTTTTTTTCCCTCTCTCAATATAAACAATGAATGTCAAATAAAGTTGTTGTTTATTTAATCTTTGGAACCCAAACCGGCAACACCGGCCTGTGATGCACCCTGCTAGATAACAAACGGGGCTCTGGCAGCCGGCTGATCGCAGAATAGCGCAGTCTAACACCAGAATAGCTAAATACCCTGGCTTCCGACGGGCAGCAGCGTCGGTGGTTCGAGAAGCTGTGCGCTGCGATCCCCAACCCGCATGCCCAGCGTGGGGATTATGGGCATATCCCTCTACTTATTAGGGGAGGCCTATGTCTAGTAGTGGACTAATATAGACTGGTGATGTTGTTAGTGTTGATGCAGAAGACTGTTATGGGCTGATGTTGTTGTTGTACCTACATTATAGGAGAAAAAATATTTCCCATGTAAAAGTAATGTAGATAACAGAATCTGGCATAATCAAAAGCAAAGAGAAAAGTAATTGACCTAGTACTAGACTTATAAATCTGTGAATAGACCACAGATTTATAAGTCTAGTACTAAAGTAGAATAGACCATAAAGGAAATCAAAAGTGACAATAGTGACATCCAAAAATGATCCAACTGCGCAACCTGTCACGTCGTAACAAAGAGTTTCTGAAAGTATGGTAAGGAGGTCCACCATATGAATGTATGAAACATTTTATAAGGTATGAAGGGTAGGCGAACGATTATTTTTTCTTTTAAAATTCTGCTTTTAGACATTGTAGAGAAATAAAATGTAGCCTATTTAGTAAGTTGGATAGTAAGCTTTCTAATTTTTTAAAGTTCATCAAAATCCGTTCAGCGTTTTTCGCACCGAACATCCAGACAAAGTCTTCCGATCGAAAAAAATTATTCGGTTTTAGTTTTTTTATGCTCTACCAGGCCTCTTTCACTCCGCAGAATAGGTATAAAAATATACCTACGCATAGCCGGCCTTGCGAGCGTGGTTCGTTACGTCGGTTGCCGCGTTCTGCCCGGAACGAAAGTGTCCTTGAGCAGCCGCGGCATTTTAGTTTGTTTATGTTAATGTACCTATATTTTTCGCCAAATGAAGGCAAAAAAATACTACACAGCATTTGGTTGCCTGAATAATAATAAGAAAATGTAAATAATACCAATAGTAGGTACAGAACTGAAAGTTTTTCTACCAAATAATGCGTTGTTTAGATATCAAAGTCTCCCGTATTTACTTAAGTAGGTAGGTACTTAGGTACAAGTTCGTAAACGTAATATTATTATGTAGGTATTTTTTCATAGACAATTTTTGTGCCATTGTTATGTATAGGTAGGCCTACAAAGTGCTTTAGTAAGTAGGTATTATGATTTTGATTATGTAGACTGTGAGCAAGATTAGAAACCCAAGCTAGGTACATTTTTATTTGGTTTAACTTTAAGTAGGCAGTGTAGGTTATCTACTTAAAAACAGTCGGGTAGGTAGGTGTAGGTAGACAAATCGATGTGGTAAGTTACCTACAAACCAAACATTGTTTTTTCCTCTTGCAAATATCTAGGTAGGTACCTACCTACTAAAATTTCTCTTAAGATTTAGCATGATGTACCTACCTTAAACAGTGATTATTCAGTTTTCGTACACAAGACACTTAAAGACTTAAGTAAGTGTTAAGGACCCAAGTACCTACCTAGTAGGTATGCCTATTTTCTGAGCTCTTAATGCAGCCAGCCAGTGTAAAATAGTTTTCTGATCTAATACTAGGTAGGTAGATATTATTTGAATTATCATTGTTCCTAAAAAGAAATAGGTGGCTGGGTAACTGGATAGTAAAATGTTCAACAACAACAGCCTATAGAGGAGGCCTATGTCCAGCAGTGGACATAGGCCTCCCCTATAAGAAGGGGGATATGCCCATAATCCCCACGCTGGGCATGCGGGTTGGGGATCGCAGGATACAGCTTCTCGCACCGCCGACGCTGCTGCCCGTCGGCGGCCAGGTTATTATTATTCGTCACAGAATAATTCTCAAGACAACCCTAACGTTACACGTGCCTCGTCAGTAGAGATAGAGCTATACGATAGAAAGGGATGCAAGGTGTAGGTTAATATAAATGTTAGGCACTGAGTTCGGTGCGAGCTGAATAGCACTTTATTGCGTAGCAGCTAAAGTCGCTATTTATTTAAATGATTGCGCGGAGTGAAGCTTCTGTCCTCTCTGTATTCTGTGGCTCTACTGAATACACTTTTGCTAAAAAACATATGTGCATATTTTTTTGCTCTTCTCTTTAAATATTATTATAGATTTTTATGTATAAAAAACCTGAAAGTACTTCCAATTAAATGTTTGTGATACCTATCATTCATACGATCATTGTAAAAGGCTTGTAATACATATTGTATGTATTCAGTTTATAGGTTAGTTTGTTTTCAAGTTACGTTTTTTTAAAGCCCAAGGTCAAACGCTAAAAGTCTACACTCACTGTAGATCTAAGTATTAGCTGTTTTTCGAACAGTCAGCTTTATGTGGCTCTGTCACGTGTTAGCAATTCTAGCAGCCTGTATGCTTTGATCCCCGATGACTATACGTCTAATATCGTGTATAGAGAAGCATTACTGTAGTTTTTTTTAAAATACTCAAACGCCTGTGTTTATAATACAAAATAAATCAAAAGACGTCCAGAAATGCTGCCTAAAGTCACTATTCCACGCGGAAAAAGCACATGAACCACCTTTTTTTTATGGTACTTGACGATGGAACAAGCACATGGCCCACCTGATGTTGAGTAGTAACCATTACCTATTACAAAGCATTGCAACATAAATCACGTTTTTGGAACGTGTTCTACGATGCAGCGCCCTGCGTCCATCAACTTGAGGCATGATATTGATAAGCCTCTTGTGCCTGTAATTTCACCGGCACCCACACCCTTCAAACCGAAATACAGCACAGCTGCTTTATTGCAGAAATAGGCATGACCTAGACCTGATGTTAAATGGTAACCATTACCTATCACAAAGCATCGCATCGTAGATAACGTTTTTTCGGAACGTGCTTTACGATGCAACACCCTACGTCCATCAACTTGAGGCATGAAGATGATAAGCCTCTTGTGCCTGTAATTTTACTGAACTAATCAGGGATTTTCTTTGGTAAGGTAGGTCCGTACATATTTAAGGTTTCGCGGAAAATAATCATGTTCTAGAAACATTTAACGTGAAAGCGAACGCAAACGAGGTTGCGGGCGGGAGCAGCAAGTGTATCTATGTTTAAAAAATCCTTAAGTTTATCTATTAAAACACTTATTTTACCCTAGGCAATTTAAAGAAAACTCTCCGATTACATGATTAATAGGTACCTAACTCACAACAAAACGATTACCTACTCCTTATATGTAGTATGTAGGTAATCTACGGATTATCTCTTATTTGCCGTGTACCTCAAGTCTACTTACAATCTAGATTTCCTCGATACAGGCTCTGCCTAGTAAGGAAATCACCCAAATAACTGCAGGTACCCATCACAGCAGTACCAAACATACCTACTATATGCAAAACAATCCTAGCTATAAGTTTTATAGTAGGTATAATATGTACCTACTACCTAAAATGTATGTACACTAGTTAGATCTTAGGGAAATTAATTGCCTTTGCAGCAATAAACTTTTATTGACGTTTCACTTATATATAACTATCTACCTATATATATAACTTAGACCTAGGTAAAGTGTGTGTAGTGTAGGTACCTCATTTATGTTCTTATTATGGAGGAATGTATGTATCTTAACCACTGAGTTATGGCTGAGAAATAATGTTCTGCATTCCCATAATGAGAATGTGATTTACTGCCAGGTTTATAGTCTGCTCGGCTCTCGTCACCACCTCCCTCACAATGTAGACTAATTGAAAAATAACCGGATATACATACATTCTCGCTAACAATATGTTTGGATCGAGCAAAGAAGGGAGGAGGCTATGTTGGTATGCTACGCTAGTTATAACGCAATCTGTTTATTTCTCAACTACGCCATTATAAACTATTATTTTGATTTCGTTTTATTCATCCATAATTTACGTACCCATTAAAATATTTTGTCGTACTTCGCCTGAAACACAGGCCTACCTATAAGATTTCTGTACCATTTAATAATTTTATGTTACCGATTTAAGAAATTTTGAATGAATTTTTTTTTTTATTAATACTGAAATCAAAATCTTTAGAAATAAAAGCCAGAAACTGCAACTTCACTTAGGTTTACTTGTAACGAAGTGTTTGAAAACCGTGGGGAATGGGGGCTCACGGGGCAGGTAATCTAATCCACCCCCAACACCCCCGCCCTCTGAAACTGTAATGTCGATATTTACTCCGTGTATCAGACAGAGAGGATTACGTGACTGGGAAACAAAGAAAAAATATACTGTCTTACTTCATAAAAGTAACCTATCTGTTTTTACATTTTCATACGTCAACAGCCATATCAGCCATATCTGCCGAAGAACCGAAAACCGTTGGCGTGAACAAGTTTTTGAGTGGAAGGGCTCGGTAAACGTAGTGTAGGATGCCCTCCGGCCAGATGAAATTACGATCTGCGAAGGACTACTGATAGAAGCTGGATGCGTCGATATTTCACCTATTTGCACTAAGCGGTTTTCTTCTTACTTTTTATAATGCGAACTGCCAAGGATTAGAACTCTCTACCAGCCTCTGTCATTCCTGATAATTATAATCCGGGACTATTTAAGTCTAAGCGTGAATAATTGTCTTCTGGACCTTTTGTGCTCCATCTTAGACCACAACGTTACTTAACTTCAGGTGAGTTCGTGGTCAAACAAAGGTCCATCCAATGTATTAAAAAAGCTGAGGACGCGATGAGGGCGCAATGGATGGCGCTCATTTTAGGAGGCCTCTGTCTGCTGGACTGCTAGAGGCTGATGATGATGACGTCATTCGTTTTATGTACAAACATAATTGACTAGTAACTTTTATATTTTCTTATAGTAGGTTATGTATTAAATCGTAAACTACTTTCCTTAATTCAAATAGGTACATAGGTGATACTGAAATAATTATGTTCAGTTTATTATATTTAATAGGCAAGAGGGCAGTAGGGTATTTTTCCTCGTATACAACGACTTCAATTTTGTTTTATATTTTTTAAATAGGTCGGATTAAATAGTATAGAATAGAAGGTAGGACAGGATTATCGCAAACTGCCCTCATATTTTCTGTTATTCTGAAATACTGAGCCGTCCCGCGGCGCGTTCATAAATTAGTTTTACTGAAGAAGCTGATGTCTGTTTATGTTTGCAATAATATTCAAGTTGATCCTTGACATATACTGCACAAAATCAGCGCGCACTAATCACCCGTATTTTCAACGATGGATAAACGACAAGTTCTCCCTACAACTCTACATGATAAATTGAACGTTAACTCTTTGTGAAAAGGGCTTTATTTATTTGGCATTTTCGTTGAATCCAGCAACTAGTCCGTGGATCATGTTTTGTGCTTTGCAGCTATGGTGATAAGGTGTAAGTTCTAATGCGGGAGAGTTACAGAGAAGCCATGAGGCAGTGGAGCGAGAACGTGTCAACAGTGTCCCACGCGAATCGCT
Source organism: Horisme vitalbata (assembly GCA_951804965.1). Taxonomy (NCBI): domain Eukaryota; kingdom Metazoa; phylum Arthropoda; class Insecta; order Lepidoptera; family Geometridae; genus Horisme; species Horisme vitalbata. The sequence goes on along the minus strand of OX638089.1, from coordinate 30,308,110 downwards.
TGCTCGTCACTTGTTTCAACAGTGTTGCCAGCTTCACTTGTTTTCAATAGTATTGCTAGCTCCAACAACGCGACGGAACTATTCACTAATTGCGAAACGTGTCGCTTGTTAATGTAACTCTTTGTTTGCTCACTTGGAATGATAATGTGCTGATTTAATCTATTGATATAAAAACTGGAAACCGCTGAATATTAGCAAAGGTCTCTCTCATAAGCTTTACACTATCTGAGTTAGCCATCGAGCTAGAAAATGTAATTTCAATGAAACTCGACTCTGTACCGATCTGGCTTGCTCTCTGCTACAATAGTTATAGACGTGGGCGCTACACCTTATTTTGTAGCGTACTGTCTCTAGGGGCTTCCCTCAGCAATGATAACAACTAAACTACTAGTTACACAGTAACATGTCTCCAGGGAGCACATCCACACTGATACTCAGAGGTGTTTGGATAGCGCCCGCACGCGAGTACCCTCTCTACATCCAGAGCTGAGTTGGAGTTGCGTCTGGGCGCGGCCCCAGGCAAACATGCGGGTTCAGTTAGGGGCTGATAAAATGTTGCAGTTTGATGTTTGATGTTTAACCATGGTACAAACCAAACGTTGCAGGGTTAATTTACGAAGTTCTATTTATGAATCACATATACTATCACGACAAACGTATTTCGGTTCAATTCAGACAACATTTTTATTTTATGTAAATAAGAGTTAAATAAAATATGCCTGTCCAAAATACAAACAGTCGCTGTAGCCGAAATCGGCAGAGACTTCATCAAGGTCATCATTCTCAAATCTATTGAGAATATTCTCAGGTGTATTCAGAGGCAAGTCAAAATTACATTCCACTTTTGGTAAGCGCAGAGTAGACAAAGTTATTGCAGCATTACAAATATTGCAACCTTAAGGCGACTATAAGGGTCAAACCTCCCTCTCGCTCGCACTATTCCACATTTTTGAAGATATAAAATCACTGAATATAGTTATGCAAAATAGCAAACCTTCACGGCCTAGAAAATAACAATACAAAGGTTCAACAATAATATCATTTTGATTCTATCACGTTTTCTTAAAAATAAACTTGCACTAATGTGATAAATTTTGGTGAACATTTTTTGGTAGGAAAACGGGTTGGGTTCAACATGATATTCTTGCCAAACCTTTGTATTGTTATTTTCTAGGCCGTGAAGGCTTGCTATTTGGCTTATCTACATTCAGTGATTTTATATATTCAAAAATGTTGAATAGTGCGAGCGAGAGGGAGGTTTGACCCTTATAGTCACCTTAATGTGCCCGTGGTGGAACCTACTAACTAACAAACGGGGCTCTAATGGCCGGCAAATTGGGCATATCGCAACATAGCTCCGGCACCACTAAATTCCCTGATCACTGACGGGCAGCCACCTATGTCCAGCAGTCACGGTCTCTGGCTCCAACTCTTCGGTTGTTAAACGAGGCTTGCAGAAAGTCTTAAATATAGATCATAAATTGGTCTGGAAACTTATACCCTTGTACGCTTGGTCCATAATTGCGGAGCGTTATTTTAGCACCATACATGGACTTACAGCAAATCCATTTACAGATCAAAAAATAGGGTTGTTCTCCAGAGTTAGCGAGGTGCAGGGCGGGGGAGAGGGGGATGTAATCCCATCGACGCGGTCGGGTGCGCGCGCGCCCTAATCGCGTTGCATTAATAGTCTTACGCGTACAAAGGACGATCCAATGCACCAATTTCATGCCAAATGTCGAAACTAAACGCCAATAATGATATACAATTATATGAGACATATAAAACCCTTTGCTATTGTGACAAAAATACTTAAAAGTAGTATAGATAAGTTTATTACTCCGCTTACATAACTGTGAGTCATCCATTATATATTGTAGAAATGATAAATAACTAACATGATGATAAAATCTTTATAAACATCAGTCATATAAGGTACTAAGGTGAAATGGCGCAGCCCGTCTGGATTACCGGTGAGTCCGTAATTTGTGCTTCAAAAGCGCAGTGTACCGTGAAATCTCGTCAAAACGCCAATCGAATTACCGACTCCGAAGAAACGGCTTCGTTGAAAAATTCGTAATAAAATAAAGAGACATGCTTCAGCGATCCTCACCACAGTATAATAAAGTTACAGTAGTACCAGTTAGTACTTTATAACGGCCGCGATTATACATTTTTTCTTATTCTCGTCACAATTCAGATTCGCTGTAAGTAACTTGTACTTTTATTCCGACACCCTCTGTGGCGCAGTGGGCGAAAGCCCGCCTGAGACGCAGAAGGTTGCGGGTTCGATTTCCGCCGCGAGATAAATGTTTTCATAATATGTATGTATTTACAAAAAAAAAATATGAGTAGCATGTGGGAACCACATGCTACTCATATTTTTTTTTATAATACAAGCTCTGCTTAGATTGGGGTTATATGATGCTGTGTGATACCGTCCATCATTATTTATTATTTATTATTCCGTACTTACTTAAAATTCCTTCATTCTTGGCCAACTCTGGTATCGGAGTATTGTAAAAGTATTGCTATTTAAGTATGTAGCAATAAATGTTTTTGAATGTAGTCACTTATCTACACCCCGTGAATTGAACGGCTAACGCATGATGTAAATGTTGCTCTTGGTTCTACCAAGACCTTCCTATATGTACCACTAAAACGCTGGCTTCGGCTTAGGTACATAGCTCAAAATCTTTGGCCGTCAACAAACGTCATTAACGTTTTTTAGGTTTTTTAAATTAAAACGAGGTAACGTAGGCTGACAAGTTTTAGTTGTTCCATGGAAATCTAGCTTATTATAGATTTCTACTCCATTACAATATGAAATCGCTTGTGGAAGTAAACTTTAGCAAATGTTTAGAAAAGTCTAGAAACCTCTATTTTTATAAAGTAACCCTACTAAAATGAGTGTCACTGCTACTGTGGCTCGCATCCCCCAAGTCCACCGGCGAGGGGAAGTCGGGCCTAAACGTAGTTAATAGGCGGACAATAGACATGAACGACTGTGGGCACCGCGTGCTCCTTAATACAGTTACTGATGAGTGAATGTAAGTAACGCAAGCTTAGCTCAAACAGACAACAATAATCAACTGTTATTATTGCTATGTCAGCAAATGCGTCAGCTAAAATTAAGTGCCAGACATATTTATATAAAAAGTAGAATAATACAAAATGCCAGGTTTCAAGTTTCTAAGTTCAAGGAATACGATTTTTCATACATACAAACTATCTTAACCCTTGGGACGTCAATTTTCGAACGTTGTTTCATATTGAGCGCATACACTCCTCAAAGACTAATTTCAGATCTCTTTTTTTTTTTCATAATCCGAGACGTTATCACACAGCATCATGTAGCCCCAAACTAATCAGAGCTTGTATTATGGGAACCACATGATTGATATACTACATAGATACATTTTTTTTTGTAAATATATATATATCATACATAGAAAACACCCAGACCCGAGACAAATATCTGCAGAACATACAAACATTTGTCCCGCAGCGGGAATCGAACCCGCAACCTTCTGCGTCACAGTCGGACCTTCGCCCACTGCGCCACAGAGGTCGTCTCTTGATCCTATAGTCCCTGAGATTCGTGATGAGTGTGTTAGTAAGTGTGTCAATGAATGGACATAGCTTTCATACGTATAGAAGATAGATAACATCCTTATTAATGAGCTCCATCATCTGCAGGAACATGTCCACCTGCTGCTCTCATAGATACCATCTCCCCTCCTCCGGCACTGTAGCCACAATGCTCATCATGGCCACTTATTGTTGACAATTCAACCACCAAACTTATAATTATGCAACAGCAGGTGATTGAGGATAAATTTATCAGATTTTTACAGTTCATACAGTTATGGATTTATTTTTTGATACTATATTCTTACTAGAATAGGTAGGTACCTACTCAGGATATATTCAGATAGGCAATGTATATTTTAGTTTATTGCTTATACTTTATTTTATTTTTTGTATATATTTAATTTATATTAGAGATATATTAATAACAAGATTAGATAAGTACTCAACAGTTTTTTGATCACCTCATTCATAAAGAACAGTAACTTAGTCTGAATAATAACAAACTTCGCAAACACGACGCTTTGTCGTCGCGCCTAGTCGCGAGCATCTGTCATTTCTTGCTGTCGCAATAGTGATGATGCCTGGGTAGAAAAATAATAATTCTAATTAGTCCGTCAATTAGATTATCAAAAAATATTGGACACGTATTTTTTTATTTTTAAAATCAATGGAAATCGATAAATGTAAAGTAAAGTATAGAGCGTCAAATTTCGGGAGTGGGGGTCAGTGACGTCACTTGTATGTAAAAAGTGTACTTACCCGTGACGTCACGCGGAACTTCAACGTACTACATCTTTGTCATTTTTAGTTTAATTGACAAAAAATAAATACCTGTCCAATATTTTTTGATAATGTAAATGACGAACTAATTAGAATTTTTCAGGCATCTAACCTATTGTCGCCGTGTGTGCGGAGCTTTGAACAAAATGTATGAAAATTTTCCCCCGCAGCTTGTCGTAGCGTCTAATCGCTGACGTTTGTCGTCCATTGTGCGCAGGCTGTAATACGGTAGCAGTAATAGAGTTCTCTGTGGAGGGCTCATCCAGGGAAGTACTACTACCATGCCTATTTCTGCCGTGAAGTATCATTGCTATCTTTCGGTCTGAAGGATGTGAGTACCGGTAAAATTACAGGCACATGAGGCTTGACACCTTCATGCCTCAACTTGATGGGCTCAGGACGTTGTATCGTAGGGTACGTTCCAAACATCGGTCACCTACGAAGCAATACTTTGTTATGGGTAATGGCTCACACTGAACATTAGGTGGCCCATTTGCTAGTTCCATCAGTAGTTAAAATAAAAAAGAACGATTGGTCTCCTCACCGCTGTAGATATATCCACTCTTGTCTTATTATTTTATTTATATTTATTATAAGTACTGAATTGTATTCGTGTAGGTACCGTATTGCAAAAGCATCATTATACATGATTACAAAGTCGCCAAAATAAACAAGCATTCCCTGCGCGGCAATAATTCGGACATTTCGTACAAACAGACAAATTAAATCATCTGTATTTATTCGTGTTTGCGCGGAACAGAGCAGCATCCCCCGCCAATCCTAGCCCCCCGGGAGGGTGGGCTATTGATTTGAAGAACGTGACGGGAATCCTGGGGGATGCACAAATTATTCCTTTGATTCAATGCTGCTAATGAGCATGTTCCAAAAGGATCCGTCGATTAGAATGGTAAGTATGGCTAACCAGATGACAAAAAGCTTTAATAATAAATAAATAAATAAATAATGCTGGGCACTTCCACACATCATTCTGTAGCTCCAAACTAAGCATAGTTTAAATTATGGGAACTGCATGACTAACATATACGCCTTTATTTTTTTTTGTAAATACATTCATATTATACATAGAAAACACCCAGACCCGAAACAAATATCTGCAGATAATGCAAACATTTATCCCGCATCGGGAATTGAACCCGCAACCTTCTGTGTCTCAGGCGGACATTCGCCCAGCTTGGGATGAAACTGTCTGCAACTCCTTCAAAACAATGTAATTAGTAAAAATCTATGTAAAGACCTAGTCAGGGCCTCTAGCCAAAGTCACATTTCACTTTCGTTAGCGATAGTCGCAAAGTCCAAAATGTTTGAGATTGACCACATGACATGTCTACAGCGTATGTCAATTTCATACATTTTGGACTTTGCGACTATCGCTAACGATAATGAAATGTGACTTTGGCTAGAGGCCCAGGTCATTAATTCGGTCACAAACCTGAATAAATCATATAAATTGTGTTTATTTTTTGATAGTTGTACCTACATGAAAAGAAAGATGATTAAATGTAGAATTTTATTGATATCAGTCAAAATTACCACACTGATTTTTAATACAGGTTCTTTGCCGACGCGGCCAGTCGTCGATTGCAGCACGCACCACATTCATGTTTTCATTTCATGCAAATTTTGATGAGGCTTAGGGCAGACTTTCTACTCTGCTGCCATATTTTGTAGTCCAGTGGATTTAAGTCTGGGAAAGACGAGGGCCAGTCTTCGTGCCTGATAAAGCCGATCTCACGGGTGGTCTAGATGAGCTGGTGCAGAATCTTGCTAGAAAGTCCTGGGTCTCTTTTCAAACATTGTTAAGGAAAGAGGTTCCACTATGTATGTAAGGACGGTATTTTAGTACACAACAACACTAGTTTTCACACCTTTCTGACAGGTTTTTACCTTCATCAATTCACATCAACTGCTTAGCTAAATAGTTTAGTATTGATAGTTTTGGCTTTTAAACTATTTTTATACTTGGTATATAGGCTATTTTCTCAATTAAATTTAATAGTAGGTATAATTTGACTGTGTTTTAATATGTAGATCTAATGTAGGTAGATAATTAGTTTTTGTATTAACCACCACCGCTCAATTCTTTTAATAAAATTCTTTCCATTCTTAGGTTGTCTGGAAGAAATCGCTTTAAGCGATAAGACCGCCCATTGTACCTACATTACTATTTCATTTCTCTGTTTTTGTAAATATTCGATTTTAAATTGGCGTTGTGTGCAATAAAGAGTTCAAATATCTATCTAGAAATCAACAAAATATTGAATGTGCTCACATTTAGATTTTTCTTGTTCGATAGTAAAAGTGAGTTGGTATGTGGTGGTAAGTTGGTAAGCACTATCCATAGATGAAAGTACCGTCGTATTCAAAAATGTTGGTAGCATCGGTAAGTCTCTCTGATTAGTAAATTATTCAAATCAAAACATCTGAAAATATTGACGGAGCGAAGGGCGGGATGAAAATTAGAATTGCAAATGGGCGGGCGGTGTCTGATCTTTCCGGCGGCGTTTCCGTTCATATCGGAATTCGCAAAAAAGCCTTTTGAAATGCGAATTGCCAAATTAAAAGTGTAAAGTCAGCAGTTAGCGCCGGAAGCGCTTCTCGGATATCGGACCCGCTGGAAGCTCGTAATTGCGCACGGTTTGTGAGCCGCACTATGCTGGTGCACCTATACTTCCATTGAATCTATGGTAAATGTAAGCAAAATTTAATTTGGTGATTTAGCTCTTTTTCCAAGGTCGGGACGCCGTACTTAATCACGTTGTAATGCAGTCATCAGTAGGAGACAGGAACTGACCAGGCTAGCGTAGGTGTTCACAAGGAAATGTGACACCATATAACAGCTCTGTCTTGTCCCGCTGTTTGTGGTAGTACTCCTCCGAAACGGCTTTACTGATTTTATGTTTTTTTTATGTTTATTTGGTAGACATTAAAATAGGTATATTTCTTACCACAAAATCAAAGCTCTTTGATTGATCAAAGCTAACGAATTAAAGCACCTTCCAGCAAAACCTTTTTATTCATTTTGAATATATGTCGATATTTTTCCATTCAGGTAGAAACTTTATCTAAGTTCGCTGATGGATACAGTTCACTGTTATGCTGCAGATAGTAGTTATGCATCGCAAGTTTTAGTCTCGGACATAGCGGGGTTTTCAGATCTTTCGTTTTACTGGCGTTTTATACTTAAAGATATGTTGAATAACATCGGCAATAATTCGTAGGTGAAAGTCAATTTGCAGAGCCTCGAACACAGGCCTCGAGTTTCCAGGATGTCGGTTTTCTACAAGTTTCGTCTAGGCATGCGTGCTCCATCTTAGACTACATCTTTACCTGCTTCAGGTGTATTAGTGGTAAAGCGCTTGATTATTTCTTTGTTAAAAAAAAATTAATAATAAGAATCACATGAATGAGGGTCTTGGAAGAGTTAAATTTTAAGGCCGCGAAAATGAACTTTGCATGATTCCCATGGAGGTATCCACACCATGGTGTGAATGCCTCGTTTTTTGATAAAACTGCATGTTCTAGTAATGTTAAAGTTGTAACTGTTCCTCCAGAGTATAACTTTGATTCAACTAAAACGTAATAAATCTAATATTTAATTGCATAAATGTATGTATGAGATCTAGTTCTGAATCTGTGGTCTAAAATCGTGCTAGAGCTGTGTAGCCGATTGTAGAAATCTCCTCTACACGAGAAAAGGCATCAGTGACTACGTTTTCTTTCCCCGGTTTCGGTAGTGAATTGATATTAAGTATTTAAACTCTGAACATACACAAAACAAATTAACCTGTATCTAAATTAACGCTATTGAAATACAAGCTATACTAAGTTATAGTATATATATACTAAGGTATACTATTATATGTATATAATAGTCGCTCGTTATGATTGAATTGTCCTCGGCCACCGGACGAACGGACCGGACACACGGGGCGGTGGCAATCAGCCCCCCCCGCATGCGGCATGGCTGGTTGCTGGAGGGTCGACTGAATTCAGGGGTCTCGGATTGAATGGCTGGTTTTTAAATATATTTTGCAATAGTTGTGGTTTTTTTTTTCTGATGATGGTTAATTCTTTTTTTGTTTGCCTTTCGTAACATTCTGGGATAAAGAACTCTGACTACTGCCATTTTGAAATTCAAAATATATCATCCGTCGACTCTACTACTTAGTCAGCACTACTCCATTGCGGTAAAGTGTGAATAGATAATTCGGTACATACTTATTTTTAATTAAATAATAACGAAATAGGGTCGCAACGCAATGATAAAATTGGTATAGGTAGGAAATCTCAAAAAATTGCAAAAAATTCTTGCCTAGCCATCATAGTTTGAATAATTATATAATATCTGTTCTATGAGTTTTTTGAAGTGAAACACCCTTCGGTGAAGACTGATCCTAAAATGACTCCGTGTCATCACCCCGACCGAGTGACAATCATAGTACCGCCTAAATCCGCACTCAACAACGTCGTTACGTACTTGCGCTGCGGCGTCAAGAACCACATGATAAGTATGTGTCCCATCATTTATAATCCCATTCAATAGGCCTAAAAACTCCGACAGAGCTGGCTACTAGCTCATACGACCATAGTCATAGACCTTCTTCGTATGAAGAAGGAATTGAATAGTGCCGATTTTTCACTAAACTTATCTTTGAATTTAAAGTATGCTGTCTTTTTATTATAGATGGAGATAAGACATAACTATAATTTTTAAGAGATGTAAAATAATGTTTATTTTTAGAAAATGCTAAATCGCTATGTTATCTGTAAGTATCTAACTTTGCGATTAAAATTTGCGACTGTGGTTGCAATTTACGTGGAATTTCTTACATAAGTGCATATTTTTTTATGTAACCTCTAGTTTTCCACTCAGTGTTCATTATGTATTAAAGAGTAGGTAACTATACCAATTTGGATATAAAATAATGTGTAAGTAAGTATTATTGCTTAGTTTGGGGCTACATGATGCGATGTGATAGTCCAGTATTATTTATTTATTTATTTATTTATATAAAAATTAAATATAAGAATAAAAATAAGAATAATTTATTTTTACAAAACTGCTCATTACTTGTTTAGCACATACACTATGAAGTAGGGAACATACCTCCCGTGCTAGTTATAAAACTGTGTTACGGCAAGGCAGCTCTTTCCTCCATAAGCAGAGCAGACAATATATCAATAAGTGATTAATTGGTTTGCTTTTTTTTAAATACGGTTATACGGTGAGATCTTCCTGTGGTTTGGTGACCCTCACGAGCGATAGTTGCAGGAGCTAGAGGGTCGGGGTAGTGCACTCGAGCAGTCGTTAGCAGTCGTTAGACACTCGTGTTACGACAAGTGCCGTGATTGCGCGACCTCACTAATCCCTATCATTAACGCTCCTGCCGCCTCCCGCCTCGCAATTGCATGCTGATTGACATGACATGCGGTAGGATTTGTAGCCCTACTTATGTAATAGCGCTTGTTATATTTATAATATTACTTTTCTTAATCATCATGATGATGATCATGAATCTTTCTAAATGTATATAAATACTCCATATTGTGAGTGTAACCATAGGTGTAACTTACATAGATATAGGTATGCTCTCATAATATCCTTGATTGAACGTTTCCTCTGAAAGGTTCCTTATTGCAATGTATTTAAATAATTATTATATATTCTGCGAGGCACATTGTTCGCTGAAAAATATAATTCATTACATTGTACGTATTTGTAATCTCCTAAAATATGAGCATTTATGTATAAAATTTACGTGAGATCGAAGATTATAATTAAATTTATCTCTCTTATTTTCAAGCTCTGCGAGGAACTATTTTGGCTGAAAAGTATTTTGACACTTAATTTCACTTTATCACGATTCCTACATAAATCGAAACCGCAGATTTTATTATTTAGTTTTTTTTTGAACTGTTAAAACCGCCTCCTCTTTCATTCCGTTAAGGTCGTCTAGGCAGGATGGGTCTTATATTTCATATATTAACTTGTGGCTACATCTCCATCCTCCAGGCATATTATAACGCTACATTTTGTAACAATACTTACCTACCGGCTTCCTTCTCAATAGACTTACTGGTAAGACTACTGAGAATACCATTTCTGTGCTGCAAAAGCTTCATAGAAACCTTTCTAGTACCACCACCACCACACCAGCCTAAATCAGTCCACAGCTGGACATAGGCCTCCCCTAATATAGGGGGATATGCCCATAATCCCCACGCTGGGCATGCGGGTTGGGGATCGCAGGGCACAGCTTCTCGCACCACCGATGCTGCTGCCCTAGTACCAGTACCCTAGTCAAATATTATCAAAGATAAAGTTGATAATTGATGATGTGACTTAAACTAAAAATACCATATAAACCTATTTCTGACTGACTGAAAGTGTATGTTTCTTGCGTAGTACCCCAGTGCTCTAAAAATTATTTCAACAAATAAGGGTTGGTATTCCAATGCATGGGTTATCTTCCCATTGAATTTCATAATGGTGTCCACATCGATCAATTAATTAGAGATGATTCAATATGGGTTTCTAATATTGTGCTAGACGGACAGATGGACGGACTGTGACCACATTACTAATAACCGGCGGGCGGTTTAGTCAACTGAACGACGACCGCGATTAGACGGACGTCTCCTCACCGCAATATCTAGCTGTTGAACAAAGCAATTATGGATGCCTACCTACCTACCTACGAAGCCTAACAGATGGCTATACTAATATTTATCAAATTAGCAAATCGGCTTTTAATAGTCTAGACGACTGAAAAATTCTAATTAGTCCGTTATTTACATATCCAAAAAATATTGGACAAGTATTTTTTCTTTTGTGAATTAAACAAAAAATAACAAAGATATAGTGCGTTAAAGTTCCGCCCGACGACGTCACGATATAGTAAATTTTTTACCTAGGCGTGACGTCACGAGCTCCCACTCCCGAACTTTCACGTTCTTGATCTCCGTCAATTTCTATTGATTCAATAAATAAAAAAATACGTGTCCGTCAGTTAGATCAACAAAAAATACGTTTTTGTTGATCTAACTGACGGACTAATTACAATAATTATTTTTTGACCCAGTCGTCGTGCCTATTTTGATGCCTCTCAAAATAATAAAAAAATAATCTGAAAATGCTCCTAAAAAAATATTTTTTTATTCCTGGTTAGATTATTAAAATACTCCATCAAATTGAGGTTTTAAACTAATTACGACAATTAATTCAATCAATCGAATCGTAGGTATAAGTTTCGACAGCCAAGATAAACATTTGGGGTCCAATTTATCAAAATTATTATTAATAGTACCTAGAATAAAGTTATTATAATCAATGGAGCCAAGGACTTCGCAATCTGAACAATTAGCGTGATCGTGCAATTTGTCCAATAAGCGGCGGTGGCCACATGCCTGCGGCCGTGGCCACTTTCCGATCGTAGGTAATTGAAATCGCATACGTCACGCAAAGAGCCGGTTCGGCTGTTATTAAACGCGTGTACCGATAATTCAGGCTGATGGTGGATGGAGCTTTTGGTGGTGTGGAGGCGAGCTTACATAGCCGCGTGGGGCGGGCGCGGCGCGAGGGCCGACCGGCGCGGCATCGGGCCAATGGGCGCGAGCCGCCGTCACTGCGGCCTCCGGCCCGCCTTTATTTGCCTTAAAAACTCAGTCAGAACGCTTCAGCCGACAAGATTGGTCGTATGGTCGCGGAGCGTGCCTCGAGACAGGCCCGGGCTCCTGCGCACGTCCGTATGTGCCGTCCATGGTTTCGCTACCGATGTGTTAATTTGTGTGATAAACTGATATAGCTGTCAAAGTGTTGGCCGTAAAGCTGGAGATGAAGGTAAGTCTGCTCATGCTCTCAGATAAACCTTCAGTAACGTTCAGCCAATTCTAACGTCTACGCCTAAACTACAGCCTTATAAACGTTTAGATGCATCCAGTGATATGTAACATAATGTAACTCCTTTTATTATCATCCATTAGGTATGTATTTCTTCCCCCAAAAAGAGCATAGATTGTTGCAATCAGTAGGTATATTCAGGTATTGTGATTGCAATAAGTAAAAATAATAATTAAGATACAAAATACACATAATCTTTGACCACCTTTTAGGCTTACATCACCTGAACGATCTACCTACATCAGTTATTACAGAAACCTCTTGCTTTCCGTTCACAGACTTACTAATAATAATATATATTCTATATTTAACATTGTTATTTATTATGTCTACGCTTAGATTTTTATATAGTAAGTATTTGTAATTTTTGCATACCTATGGCACAGCCTATAGGGTTCAGTTGATTTCAGTGCTAGAATATTTTAAACATTGAGCCTAGAATTCATCGCTAATACATTTTGTATTAATGTATCTTTCTAAAATTAGGATTAAAGTCAATCCAATCAATAAAGAAATATCATTATGATTCCTAAGTACTAAGCTACCAAGACTTTATCTGCTGCTTATGAAAACGTTACCGAATATAATATGTAACAAAAATGCTTCAGGCTCAAATTTTGTGTGCGTAATACCTAACATCAATATTAACGTAATGTTGGTTAATAAATTGTTAATAGTATTTTCTTAGCCGGAATCAGAACTCGAATTCACTGGGTAGAGATACCTGAAATTGGCAAAAATTATCTAAATATACAATTAGAACAGCAATCTAAAACAATTATTCTAATGTTTAGAATAGGTAAAAGTCTGTAAAAATATGTGAGACATTTATGATATATCTCACATATTTTTACAATTATTTATTTAATCATCATCATACATATTATTTTTATAGAATTTGTGTAATGTCTATTCCTCCTTAACGCCCAAACTACTCTAAGGATTGAGCTGAAATTTGGACATATTATGCAGTACTAGACCAGAAATTACATAACTTTTTTATTCGAGTACTACGCGAGTGAAGCCGCAAGCGATAACCTTCTAATACTAATTTCTAAGATGACAGCCCGACTCGGGCACTTGTTCAATAGAAAAGATTTAAACGAGCCCGCGCCGACAATGGCCCAACTGCTCTTACGACGCCGACTCCTAGGCCAATACAGACGGTGCTGCTACTTCTTCCCTTGAAAGAGCTAGTGGCATACACTTTGTTTCAAACTTAAAAGTATTATGATTACGTTTTCAAATTATTAATGAAATGGATATTATTTTATAATTTTCATTTGTTTTAGAATATTTAATTTTAATTTTTTACATTTGTTAAGTAACCCTGTTGGAAATTGAATATAATAAAAAGTATTTATAGAAACGAAAGACCCATTTCCGAAACAGTCGCATCGTATCCTATGTCATTATAGAGATCCAAACCATAAATTCAGTAAAAAAAAAAACAATATCTTTGATCCAAACGAACTTAACAATTACTTAACTGTCAAAATCGATCAGGTCATCATCATTAACTCATTAAAAATACGCGTTTGCTAATTTTGGTTGCAATGCTATTAAGATTTAATTTCTAGTGAAATAACGCGTTAATACATAGCAAAGGATATCACATAGCAGAGGTTGATGCTTCAAACAGGTGCAGATGGCGTTAATGTAGCCAACACCGCTTAATGCGCTAAACTTGCACTAAATCCCTTTGATGTATCGACACCCGAGCTATCATTTTACGTTTAACGTCAATAGTAATGCCGTTAGTAAATTGACGCGTTAATAGTTGGCCTACGTACTGTCTTGATTAGCGCGCTAATTTACGCGTTAAGACACAGCTGAAGCAGAGTAGCATTACAGTTATTACATCAACCACAATTTTTTTGACACTTCATAATACTCTTTCACTTCTTTATTCAATGGCTTTTGGGATAGTTTTCCACATATTTACAGTCATTAAGTTACAGTATTTATCGATGCAGTCATGTCAATCGAATGATTCAGACGAATTCATATTTCATATATATTTTTTTAAATTTGGTTTTGCAATATTTGTTTTATTTTATTTTCCATTGTTTTTCTGATTTATGTTGTTTATAATTATTGTCATTTTATCCAAAATACGTTAATAATAAGACACAAATGTAGTGAAATGGAATAAAAGTGAATGACTGGACTGGAATTTTCCGATGAAAAAGTGCGCGATTGTTTTTTGTTATAGTCACCATTGCTATAGCAGGACAGGGCCTGACTGAAGACTGAACGACTGGACTTATAAACCGTACTAAGTCGCCTCATATTTATTATCAACAATAAACTTGATATGATATTGGCGAAATTTTGTGCTATCGCCTCTCCTCTACTCAAAAGTTTGTTGGAAGAAAACTCAATCTTAAAGGATGCTCACCTCTGTACATATTTTTTGCCAAACTCTTCATATTTATAATTTATGTGTGTGGAAATTATACACGAAGACCGGATGAATAAAGATTGAGTGAATCCAATGACGCCTTGTTTGTGAAAATCTATTAGTTTTTGTTACCTCTCTTAGTTCAACAACAACCTACACCAGTCTATATTATCCACTGCTGGATATATATAAGCCTTCCCTAATAAGAAATGAAAATTTCAGTACATCGTAAATTGAATATGGCTTCCTCTCACAGTGGCTTTACTGTATTTTTTACATATTTTGCATCTTTTATGCCATTTCCATACTTTAGCTAGATGGACCTAACCTGTATCCATATCTCGACGTTATCTCATTAGGTAATCAAAATCAGACTTGCCGTTTGGGGTATAGTGGCAGCCGAAGGGCCTCTCATACATATTTGTATTTATTACGTCTGTGTACAATATAGAATAATATAATTACAGAATATTTACCATTACCATCCTTAGTTGAGTAAAAAATACAAAAATTGGGTTACTAATATATTAAGTCAATGAAAAATTGAGTGAGAGTTCTTGAGTAGAGACCGTGGATCGGCAAACGTAGTACACTACGTTTTGGACGCCCTCCGGCCAGGTTGAGCTGCTGCTAGAAGCTGGATGCGTCAAGCTCAGGACAGGGCGCAATGGCGCTCATTAGGGGAGGCCTAAGTCCAGCAGTGGACTGCTATAGGCCGATGATGATGTATGATGTATCTAAATAAAAAGCTTTTTGATTTGATGATGATGATACTTTACTAAGTTTACTTAACTTTCAATACTCAAAGATAGGAAATATCATGAAGCGACTTTATAACTCTAACGCAAACTACCAAAAAAAAGCTAGATAAAAAACAGTTAACAAGGTTGGTTCCGTAGACATTTATTGCTTACACGTTGTGTCAGGTGGTCAAAATCATGTTCTCTCTATTTTGAGATACTTCACATGAAGCTACATTTTATTGTTTACAGAATAAAATAAAAAGTAGTAGGTGAACAGCTGCTTTTGTTGTTATATTCCTTTTTTCGTTTAAATAGCCACAATCATAGCTGTGTGGGTGCAGCTTAGCGCCTTCTAATAAAAAAATACCCTTGAAGGTTAGATATTGTTAGCAAAATTTGGAGTAAAGTTTTGCCTAGAAGTGCGACGATGCATATTGATTAACCTCTGACACTTGTAGAAAAAGTAAAGTTATCAAATACGATACTAGGATCGATTACAGGCGCGTGTAAGTCAACAACCTGCCTAGATTGACTATAAACATTATCACGATCAAGTAGCTTACATACTTAACCAAAAAGAAGCTCACCAATTCCAATTTATAGGCTCTTTAGTATCAAACTACAATTACAAGCATGAATCGGAGTTGGAAAACGCGACCACGAAATAGTATTTGGATTGAGCCATTCGCACCGACCCTACAATTAATTTCAATAGACCGGACATCATAGGAATAAATAAAATAAGATATATACACATAGGTAGTTTTACCAAATAACAACTTTTAATATAATAATTTATTAGAACTTACTACAGACTACAATCGCAAAAAAAAACATAAGAGGTGTCAAGGGACACACGGATGGAACGCAGTAGCTTTCTATGAGAGAGAGAGGCACCTCAGGCACCTCAGGCACCTCAGGCACTTCAGGCAGTCTAGCCCCCTTTCGCAACGCCCGATTAGGAGCTTCTTCGTTCCAAAACATGCCAAAAGTCGCAATCATCACAGTGATTTGAACTGAGTGTCGCGGCGCGGCAGCCCAAGCCTATACGGAGAGGCTAACGAGCACTTCGCATAGACAGTTGAAATAAGCGCACAAGTCTTTATACAATGACGTCATCAGCCCAACCATTTGACTATTACAATGTGTCGTTACAACTTTTGGTCTTAATTTTTTTCCGTCTAGCCCCCTTTCGCAACGCGCGATAAGGTACTTCGTTCCAAAAATCAACTACTGACTTAGTAGGGTACTCTTGACTAGCCTACAATGATAATAGTACTAGTTTCCTGTTACCGATTGTTTATTTTGTTTCAATTTCTAAAGTATCTTAATATATTTATAACTAGCGACCCGCCCCGGCTTCGCACGGGTGCAACGCTAATATAAACCTTCCTCTTGAATCACTCTATATAAAAAAACCGCATCAAAATCTGTTGCGTAGTTTTAAAGATCTTAGCATACATAGGGCATGTCCAGCATGTCCCTAGACAGACAGTGGGAAGTGACTTTTGTTTTTACCTGACTGAAGTCCTCTTCGGCCGGGTTATAAGGACTAAAGCATAGAAGAAGTCTTAAAATACATTTATGCTCTGAACATTAACTCATACGGCTGATCTCTACTTTATTATGTCCATATATGTTAGCTAGAAAGAGATGCATACTTTATCTCAATGCCATTTCTGCGACTTCGTACGACTTCGTACGACTTCGTACCAGGGCATTTGTATGAACCTGCATAGAAATTTGTTCGAGCGCCCTGGTACGATTAACTTTTTGAAGTCGCATTGATCTATGTATGTATCCCTTTCTAACTGATGATTTTGGACATAAGAAAGTAGATATCAGCCGTATTGAATTTAAGACTTTATCTAGTTAGTTACAGCTGTTGAGTTGAGTTCTATTGACCTCGGTAACATAATAAACACACGCACCTACCTCATTGAGATAAAATAGGACCTACCACATTGATGTACTACTATAATTTACTGATTCGAAATTCGAACTAACCTGCTTGGAGGCTCCAAAGCTTCCGAAAGCAGACTGTTTTACCCAAGGAGGTTTACTATGTAAATAAAGTGCCATTTGACATAAAGTGGTAATCGGTGAATCATCATTCTGCCAAGACAATAATGAAACATGGATTTGAAATATGAAAAAAAGTATTTTTTAGTTTGTTCCAATGGTATACCATGGTACCAAAAGTGCCCTGCACACGTAAATTTCGGGCCGCGGGAAACAACCGCACCCAACCCGCACTCCGAAACGTACTTTGTAAATGCGCGGGGCTGACAGCCCGATCTGGCATGTCGACGCGCAGGCAAATCTCATAGTTTTAACGGCGCATCACGTCAGTTATCAGTCCCAGATGCGCGGTCCGATCTTTACGCGGTAGTTCTGCCTTCTGAGCTTCAAGTCGCGGGTTCGTTCAATGGCTTATGGGATAGTTTTCTACAATTTCACAAGTCTATAAGTTCATATCAATATGAGGCAAAGTAGTAGGTTAACAAGTCCAGTCGTCCACTCTTCAGTCATCGGACTGAGGTTTGGAACGCAGTCCCAATGCGCGGTGTGCAGGGCGCTTTTGTCGTGGCGAATCGCACTTCATTGAAACTGTATGGAAAAAATGTTTTAGTGTTTGCAAAGTCCTTACGATTTGATTTGCTAAGTTACCTTAGAAAAATTGTTTCTGTTGGGAAATAGAGTCGATTGACACCAATTGTTCTTTTTGACAAATGTCATTTTCAAACTACATTTTTTTCAAAAATCCGAAAATGTAGTTATTCTTTTCTTCAAAATAAACCTATGGTTTCCTAAGAACAAAACCTACTAGGTAGAAAATAAAAGGTAGCTGTCCTCAATGAGATAAAAGTTTGCCCCACCCTGTATACCCGGTATAGAGATTATGTTCCACCATGGTTTAGAGTTTAATTTTATTGAATAATACAGCAATAATACAGCAAGCAGATTTCAAGCATGATCGTTTCAATACCTGTATTTGTAAAATATTTTATGATGATATTGGACTTATGGAAGTATCAACCGTATGAGTTGATGTTCAGAACATAGTGAATTATAGGACTTCTAATTCTCTTCTATATCTGTGTTTACACTATATAGGGCCTGTGTCATATTTGTGAACTTGATCCCCAAGAGACCATGCATATTTTTCCTATACAACCTCTTTGAAAGAGACAAAAAGAAAATACATCATCTGTGTTATTGGTAAAAAATACTTACATCCTTGCAGGATCGTATCACCAACATCATAAAGAATAACTTTTCTTCGACGAACGTCTAGCGCAGTTGATGGAACTCTAGCCCCAGATGTTCCTCGGCATGTTTATATTGATGAATAGTTTTATTTTTAACCGACTTCAAAAAGGAGGAGGTTCTCAATTCGTCGTAACCTTTTTTATATTTTTTATGTATGTTCACTGATAACTCCGTCAATTGTGGACCGATTTTCAAAATTATTTTTTTGTTTAAAAGAGTATACTTCACAGGTCCCATATAAATTTTATTCCTGAGGAATTGGTACTTTTCCCGGAAAACTCAAAAAACCTCATCCTCACTTGTAATTTTCGCCCTATGATCACCAATATCTCCGTCAATTGTGAACCGATTTTCAAAATTTTTTTGCGCAAGAATTAAGAAGTGGTTTATTTGAAGTCGGTTTTTTTTTAAAGTCCTACTTGTTCTCTTCAATGTTGTTATACATTGAATAAATCTCCAGTGTGTCAACAAGGATGCGTTCTTACGTTTATAAATTAATGTTTTTAGTGACTGTATGATTTTATTGCCCGATGATAGTGTAGCATTAATGTAGGGTAAAGATATGGCCAATTAGGTATCAGGAATATATCAATTCAAGTTTAAGTTACATAAGTGGAAATAATGTGGTACTAAATGTCACTAAAATAAAGGCAAAAAAAAATATACTTCTTATGTACACTAGTATTATGTGTATTTTTGTGTGTGTGTATGTTTGTAATAAATAAACTCAAAAACTATTTTGCCGATTTCAGATATTCTTTCACCATTGTAAAGCTACATTCACCCTGAGTAACATAAGCTATATTTATTGCTAG
Source organism: Horisme vitalbata (assembly GCA_951804965.1). Lineage (NCBI taxonomy): Eukaryota > Metazoa > Arthropoda > Insecta > Lepidoptera > Geometridae > Horisme > Horisme vitalbata. Next base: position 30,288,580 of record OX638089.1, on the reverse strand, counting down.
AAAAGATTAGAGATCCTTACTAAAACTTAAGTAACGTAACCCAAGGTGTAAAAAATTTCACCCGTGCGAAGCCGGGACGGGCCGCTAGTGTAAAATATAACGACGACAAAGCCAAATAACTTCCCTTATATCCTTTCCTAGGCTTATTCGTTGATCAAAATGTAAATTAGAAGAACCACTGTGAAAAACTATGTACTAAGTTAAACAAAATGTGCACAATATGCACTTATGAGAATAGTCTATATGGCCTAACTTGAAGTTGGTGAATGCCATGTCATGGATACAATAATTCTAATTACCAATACTCTGGGGAAGAAAAAACTGTGGTTTTTACGCAAAAGAAAAGCAAGAGTGCTTTATAATGAAAACCAACCCAACCGTTTCATGCAAGCCAGTTTTTAAAATGTTATCATTGTGCTCTCTATCTAGGTACGTATTTATGAGATCTGCTTATTTATAAAAAACTTTTTTTTTCAACATAAGAACAGATAACAGACTCTTATAGTTTGAGAACTAAAAACCGTTTTAGATATAAATTGGCCCTTTCCTAATTTAGACTGTCCACTAGCATGAAAGTATCTGTCAAAAATTATAACAAAAAAAACAAGCTCTCTTTCATGGATTCTGGAAAATTCTTTCAACGACTTTAATATTTATTACATAAATGAATAATTAACATTGTTTTTTAATTTCTATATAAACTTATTAACCCCGAGAGTATCTAATGTCACTCTAGTCCCACGCGCAAACGTTCCGTCGGCTTGTTAACGGGTCGCTCGTCCCACTTGAGAATTTTGAATCTTATTTCATTGAGTATCTTATACATCCAATTAATGACAATTTAATTACAATGACATCACAAATTAATGACGTGACGCGACTTTAGCAGGCCAAAGGGTTAATTAAAATCAATGAAGGTATTTGAATCACAAACTTTATTATAAATATAATAATAATTAATTTTAATGTTTAAAAAATTATTTATTAGAAGATACAATTTTATTGTAATTATTTATTTTTATGTTAAGAATGTGATTAAAGCGAAAACACCAGGGATCCAGATTACACTGACTATTATCTGAAGAAGAATGATTTTATTAATACAAATATTTTTAACAGGTAAGTATATTGTCTTCTGTACTTCAGTGTTTCACTGTGACGTTTATTTGAATTTAAACAATAGAAATTAGAAATAAGTAGGTGTGGGTGAAAAGGGAAACTTAAATCAATTGTTTTGGGTCGAACGGAGCAAAATACCTATTAGGTAGAGAAATCGTGGGCTGAACGGGGAAGCACTCATTTCGTTAGAATTGGAGTGATTATCTGGATTAAGTTGATATAGTTTTCGTATTTAAATTTTTGATTATTTTGCAAGGTATTTGTTAATGTGTTACTAAGAATTCTAATTGTAATTTAACTGTATATTGTATACACGAGAGAGTACCTAATTTACCACATGTACCTACACTTTGATATACCTAAGATCTACTCGTATATTATCATAACATTGAATAAAATTATGAATAAATATTATAAGCCATTGAGGTTTCAAAAACCCTGTATAGTAACCGGGTGGTGGGGTGGGTGGGTGTACGGGGTTCCAACTCCTATCTTCGGAACCCAAGCCAACCCCACCTGCACGTGGTGCACCCTGCTAAACAACGAACAGGGCTCTGGCGGCCGGCTGATTGCGGCATAGCACAGCCTACATCGGCACAGCTAAATCCCCTGGCCACCGACGGGCAGCAGCGTCGGTGGTGCGAGAAACTGTGCCCTGCGATCCCCAAACCGCATGCCCAGCGTGGGGATCATGGGCATAACCCCCTTTATTAGGGGAGGCCTATGTCCAGCAGTGGACTGATATAGGCTAGAGTGGAGTGGTGGAGGTAATTTTATAATCTAATAACTAGTCTACGAGCGTTTCAATGACTATTGTTCTTCCTAAACCCTTCAAATTCACCATTTACAAAAAACGCACGTATCGTTCCTTTTTTTCACAAATGAAAGGTTTTTATTGATAAAGTCAGATTTATTAGTAAATATAAAAATCGATGAAACCTCTGTCAAGACCTAACCTTTTTAATAATTTTAGGCATAATTTTCCCTAATGTCATGCGCAGAGCATGCATCATGCCGCACAAAGCAGAAGGCGAGTAGTGTTAAGGCACATATCACGTGCAGCTCTAATATCGCCGCCGTAAGGTAGCGGGGGTTTTTCGAATTTATTTAAGGCACATTTTCAATTTCATTTTCAATTTCAGTCATTATAGTAAATATAACTATTAAATAAATACCAAAGCGACCTGTAAATTGACAATGTTTGTCTTTGTAGGTCAAACTTTACGGTTTAATAATAATACAAATTTGATCCTTTAGGTATGTACATTGTGCAACGCGCTTGAGTTTACGCGACCATGTTTTTCATCTTGAACGACTATTGTAATTTTTGTTTTAATTTATTTCCTAGTATTTTTCTGATGTAAGTTGTATGAAAATATAGGTACTTACAATAGGAATTAAGAAATTAATGTAGTATTATGAAATAAAAGTTAATTTTGACTAGAATTCTCTGATAAAGAAATTTTTTCACCGCAGCAGAACAGTACCTGGTGGAACACAGGTGACCGTAAAACGTTGCCTCATAATAATATGAATATGAATTGCTTTTGGCGAAATTGTGGAAATCAAATGTATCCTAGATGCTATAAAAAAAAATATTAATGAACGAATGAGTTTATTTTATTTTATTTTACGCCTTCTTCTTTTAAGTAATCTAAAAGATATTGGTATTAAAACTGACGTTCGAAAAACCGAGGCCTGGTATGATGTTATGTTTAATAATGGCGGCCGTAAAAGTGAGACCGTCACTTAGGAAACAAGAGTTGGAGGCGAGTTTCGGGTCGCGGGCGTAGGCCGTCACCAAATCCGATTAGAGCAGAGTCGGGTGCTCGCGATAAATCGTCTTGTGTCGTCGTCGATTCGTTACGTCCCGCTTTACCGAACAGAGATATGGCGGCGGCTTTGGTACTAATATGTTATTTAAAGGCAGCGCGGCGTCCTGCAGCGCTGCCACCGGCTCAATGCTGATATTAATGGTCCGAATGTATCAGCTCTTCAGGACCTGGCAAATGTCTTCTTCGACATCGATCACTTGACGGGTCAACCGCCGCACCGCGCCGCGCCGCTAACCGCATCCACCCGCGCCGCGCTGCACTGCGTCCTTTGTCCTCATGTCGATCGATTGATCACAATCATCTGTAATTGAAATAGATCTAACATAAACAGATTAATTTATTCAGTACCTATTTATTTTATAAACGCTATGATTAGGTCAAAAATTAAAATCTCTAGAGTCCTGCCCTATCAAATTATGTAGGTAGGCAAATACTGAATTATCAGTTGAAATTAACAAAAGCCAATTGCAAAACATTAAACTTAGCACATCCATCTTCTTATATCTTAACTTGATTTCCTAATGAAGTACCTACACAAGTAAAAAATTTCCTACACCGGAACTTTTTAATACAGACTTTTTTATTAAACAAAAAATCTTTTTAAGGATGTTTCTATTTAGTTTACCAAAAACAAGATGATGTAATGCTGCAACATGCAATTTATGTATGGTTGCTCGTGAGAACGCCGCGCCTGCGCCTCTCCAACGCGCAGGAGATTATGGCGGTACCTATTACGAAAGACACTAAATCGATTCAAACATTTAGAAACTGCCAAAAACTTGATGGTTTATGATTTGCGCCTAAAATAAAAATAAAATTGATTTGTTTCCAATAACTTTCTACATCTGATAACTATAAAATCTAAATAACAGAGTGAAAATTATATCGTCAGCCAAATTGGAGAGTCAATCAAAATGGGAGAGCTTAATAGGCCTTTTTCTTCACAGAAAATATCAGTTTTAGAGATGTGTCAGATTAAAAAAAAACAATTAGTCATTAAATTTATAAAATCGTGGCCAAATCAATGGTTTAAGAGGGATTAAGATGACCATCTTTAGAAGCTACTGTGATATCATTGTGAATCAGTCGAGGAGTCGGTGACGGATGACAGGCGGGGCGGGCGGCGCGCGGGGGGCGGAGGCAGCTTGTTTATTCAATAAACAAGGGTGAAGGCTTCAGCGCGATGCTTTGTGCGGCAATGACGAGGATGAACAGCATCTGGGTTCCACCAAATCCAAATAAACCCAACAATAAAACATAAATTTACTTATTTAACAAATATTTCGTCAAATTATAACAGACAAAAGTAAACTGCTAAGAAACTCACTTTTACTTATGAAAAGTAAAGTAAAATACTCCGTTCATCAGGGAACTGAGTAAAAAATAAAAAATGCTAGGTAGGTATGTAGCAACGTACTGTCTTATAAATGTCTGCCATAAACCATTAGTTTCCCTTATTGAGGTCCCTGTGTAGAAAGTGGCACGTAACTGCGCCGGCGCCGGCGGCTGCGGTATTTTCATCACATTTAGCTCCGATATTGATAGTACATATTATAAAAAAATATTGTATTTAAATTTGTTCAATACAAGTAAGGTTTGATAAGAAATGTGCAATTTAGGTACACACCGAAAGATTGTTACCATATTTTTTTATTGATAAATTACCATACCTATGAGCTCAAAAAATTTAGTTGTTAAAAACATATAATACGGAACCAGGTTCCGTATTATTTGTTTTTTGGTTTGTTGCGGCCGGTCGCTACAATAGGCCGCCAACCGACGTGATATGAAGGAACTCCTCTAATCAATTGTTCTCTTAAAGGTCATCAAATAATATATCAGGATAAAAAATAGATGTTATTGTAAGAGCAAATCGGCCGAACTGTAATTTGAAAAGATTTTTAGGAAACGTCTTTTATGTAAACCTTTGAAAGGTGTTCGCGTTTTACGCGGCCGACTGCATATCGTGAGTTTACTGAATGTTTTAAATTTTTATTTTCAATTGGTTTCGTTAAAAATAATAAAACACGTCGGTTTAGAATATAAATGTGTAATTAAGCGATGGTAAAGGTCGCGCGCGTCCGAGGTCTCATGCCGAGCATCAACTAGTGCAGCGAGTATAATGCTACAGGCCTGACTAGAGGTACTTGTAACCTAATCTATCCACTGAAAACTCTAGAGATAACTGTTATCTTTAGGCCAAGACAATCAATCAACGAGGTACGAGTCGCAGTTGGTTTCCAAATAAATCCTACTAATAAGTTTGCGCAAGTTTGTGAGTATAGATGTATGGATGGATGGATGGATGGATGAATGAGTGTTTGTTAATCTTTCACACAAAAACTACTCAATGGATTTGGGTGAAACTTGGAATATACACAGTTTGTTACCTGGATTAATACATAAGCTACTTTATATCCCGGTACAATGAGAGCAAAGCCGCGCGCGGAAGCTAGTACTAAAATATTCCCAAAAGTATTCAATTGACCATAGTAATAGCTCAGAATAGCTCAATGAATCAATTCAAAAAGATTATTTCTGACAAATTACTGTTAAAGAATTGGATTTAGCACTGTCATAATTAATCACTCGTTTGATTACTGACATAAGATTATGCAACAATATTATTAAAATAAATCACGTCTACAGTTATAACTTATAAAATATATTTTTGAGCAGCAGTGGTGACATGTTTTGGACCAAAATTCCGGACCAAATTTTACTCTAGGGACGACTTAAATACTGACATTTCGCGATCTTGACGTTTTGTTGATAATGTTGTTTTGCTACATAGATATTGTCATAGGTACCCCTACCTACGTGGTTAACGTATAGATTGTACGGGGTAAATAGTGTAGAAAAAGATTGAGCGTCAGTAGTAAATTAAAAAAAAGGAATTATTTAGTACTTATAAATACACAATTAAAAAAAATTGTGCGTTTTAATTTTATTTTGAATTATAGTTTTTTTTTTTTTTTTTGTGAATATGATTTTAAGACGATTACTAATATATAACTAAAATTTGAGCCCAATTTTTTCAGAAAGTATTTTATTATAAAGAAACTACAACTTTATTTGACATTCTTTATATTGAGGGAGGGAGAAAACGTGAAAGAAAATACACACAAACGAAGTTGAGGGCGGCTCAGTAATGAATAAAATATCATTGATGAGATTATTTTTGACGATATCCGAAAAGTAGCGGCTCGATTTCGTAAGATTAATGTCAATAAAAAGTGGTTGCTCTGTTTTCCGTCTGTGAGTGTTGTTTGGACAGAGACAGATGGCGCGCCTCTTGCCTGTAAACATTTAACACCTCGGAATAATCGCGGCGGGCATTTCTCACTGCGCCTGCGCTGGATACAATAAAGCGGGATGATTAATAGCGGCTAGCGCAGCTCGCGCCCGCGCGCTGTGCTCTATGCCCCAAGAGGAGCACCGGCCTAGCGGCGCCGTCATATAGCGGAGTAGAATGTCGCTGCCGCATGCCACGGTGGCCGGCTTGTTCGAGTCAACTCGTAACGTAGCGTAGCATGGCTCCGCCACGCCGAGGATCCCGGCTAAAGAGCGCAGTCCGATGTATCGAGGAACAGATGCGAGATGATGTGGGATATTGATTGCGCCTTCATCTGGATCGACGTCGGATACCAACTCTTTTCGAAAAAACTGTTTTGATTGTTCGTGGTTTACGTGTCAAACATAATATTTCATTCTGAACGCACTATAATTTGAATGATCCGTTTTTTAGCCGTTCGTCGGACAATGAAGTCGATATTTTATGGCCGGTTGGTATATTTCAGTTTTGTTGTTGAGATTTTCCTCGTGGACAGGTACAACAGTGACCTATTAGCTAAATATGCCACCTGTAATTTAGGAAGGTATACTGCGCTTAGGTTTGCGTCGCTGCAAAGTGCTGATTATGATGCATTCTTAAATTCCCTCAATACCAAATATTGAACAATATTCGCCTTCCTTTAAACAGTGCGTTTTTTATTCGAAGGCATAATCGTCTCGTCGCGTGAGTTCATAAAGAGCGATCGCTCTGATACAGGATTATTTCGAGTTAACGCTTTCGATGAGGCTTTATACGGCATGATAAATACGAGCGAGTTCCCAGTATTTAAGCAACAATAACGCGAGAACCTTTTGTGTGGCTTGATTTAGCACCCACAGGGCCGACGGTCCTTAGTCAGGCGAGCACGCGTCCCCCGACAGCCGAACGAACAAATCTGCCTCGTTCTTTATCAGAAAAAAAACCAACCAAAGAATACGTTGTTGACTACCTTCTATCGGTCAATACGTAAGAGCCAAATTCAAACCTTAATGAAGAGAAACGATAATATGGACGAGTAATACTTAGTAACAGTAAAGTAATTTTGTTTAACGTAAACTATGTGTATAATGATGTAAGTGGCTTAGGACTTGACTCCTTCCCGGGACACCGACTCTACGCTTTATTAGAAATCTAAATATACTTTATTTTAATATACTTTAGGTTATTGAAATAATTATTATTTAATATGTAGGTAGGTACACCCAGAAGCTTTATAATTGAACCAGAATTAAAAACCATGTGTCTTGGTATGGTGAAAAGGTACTCAATCAAAACAAAATAAATGGCAAGAATATCATTATGTTCTTTAAATAGATTTTTTCACGAAAAATGTGAGAAACAGTTGTATGTGTGTTTGTTAGTTGGCGAGTTTATTGCAGAGGCGAATGGCAGCCGGCGCCGGCGCAGGGCTGGCGGCGAGGCGGCTAACGCGGGATTACACGCGGCCGGTGGCGTGGCAATCAGTAATTGTGGCGCTTGTTTTTTCCAAAAAGCGATAATAGGCCGCGCCGAGCTCGGTTTGCTTACAAATCAATAATAAACTTCAGCTGCGGCTTTATTACACATCCAATATATCCATATGCATGATCTGTGAGCGGGTATAGAGCCGAGGTCTACGGCCGATCGATTATTTGAACTCTTCGATTGAGTGCCTTATTTATGACGACCGAGCTTGTTTTAAATGATTAAAAATTTTACGATGCTCTCATGGTTCGAAGAAATATAGAAAAACGAATGAAATGGTTTATGCGTTGTCGGTGTCGGTGCCGTCGTCGTCACACTCGCGGTAGTGACGACATTCCACCTGCCATCTTCTAAACTTCAAAATGATGCTCCTTAGGTATAGGCCCCACTTGTCTGACCTGGCGCGGGCATGGCACGGGCGCTTTCCTATTCCATTCAAATTTAATACAAAATTCATGGAAATAAAGCACAATTTAGCTCGGACGACTTCGCGTCATAAGCACGTCCGATCAACGACATACCGTGTGTCCTAAATTGTGCTTTATTTCCATGCATTTTGTATGAAATTTGAATGGAATAAGAAACCGCCAGTGCCTTGTCTGCGTCCGACGAGGTCACATTCATCGGGCACGGACATGGCGCAGACATGGCACAGGCGGTTTCCTATTCCATTCAAATTTCATACAAAATGCATGGAAATAAAGCATAATTTAGGACACACGGTATGTCGTTGATCGGACGTATGACGCGCCATTTCGGCGCCCGCGCCCGATCGCCGCCAGATGGGCGTCAGATGGCCGCCAGTTCGTAGTATGTACTTGCTTGCGACATACGTCTGTTAGTGATGTAAAAATGCGTGACGAATGACGATATCGAATTTAATATTGAATTTTTTGAATTGATTGTAAAATATGCAACGCTTTATGATCATTGTCATTCCATTATTGTAACTGAAATGTTCAAGATAAATTGTGGCTGGAAATCGGAATGAGATTAAACTAAACCGGTATTAAGATTTTTTTATGTAATACCCATGGTAATACTAGCTGATCCTTGTGCAAATTCGTTTGCGCGTATTTTCTTCAACTGTATCAGGGCCCGATTTGGTAACCCGATGAAGAGGTTTTCGGCAGGGTTTTTCCAAAAGTTTAGTTAACCATCTCCGTATGGTTTACACTATTATTTGATAGGTTAAACAATTCAAAACCCTTTTTATTAGGTTATCTGATCATGAGGGTTATCAATAGTATTGGGTTTTGGTAATATTCCAAAACCTTAGGGCATATTTCCAAAACCTTTACCTCCATTCCTTAGGGTTACCCTTTTTATCATTGTAACACGGGTTATAAGTGGGTTATAGGAGATAATGGAGAAAATAATTTCGGTCAAAAGATTAAAAATAATTGCGGTAATTGTGTTCTAAGCATTAAGGGTGGAAATGCAGACTACTAATTGTTTATTTTACGCAATAATAATAATAATATTATAATAAAATAGGAATAAATTTTCAATGACAGCTGTCAAACTTAAATCGACCATATCTCGAGAACTACTTATCATAGACTTGCCTTTACTAGCTCAAATGATTGCTATTGACATGAACTTAATTTTCGATGACAGCTGTCAAACTTAAATCGACCATATCTCGAGAATTACTTATCTTAGACTTGTTTTTACTAGCTCAAATGATAGCTATTGACAAGACCTTAATTTTCGATGACAGCTGTCAAACTTAAATCGACCATATCTCGAGAACTACTCATCTTAGACTTGCCTTTACTAGCTCAAATGATAGCTATTGACAAGACCTTAATTTTCGATGACAGCTGTCAAACTTAAATCAACCATATCTCGATAACTACTCATCTTAGACTTGCCTTTAGTAGCTCAAATGATAGCTATTGACAAGACCTTAATTTTCAATGACAGCTGTCAAACTTAAATCGACCATATCTCGAGAACTACTCATCCTAGACTTGCCGTTACTAGCTTACATGATAGCTATTGTCAAGTTTGACATATGTCATTGAAAATAAAGATCTTGTCAATAGCTATCTTTTGAGCAATTAACAGCTAGTCTAGGATGAGTAGTTCCTGAGATATAACCATTTATAGATGAATTTGTAGAATGAGTTTCGAGTGGAGCTTTGAGTTGAGTTTTGAGTTTGAGTTTTAGAGTGACAGTGACAGTGACAATCAAAAATTATTATTCAAAATAGTTTAGAGGTCATATTTTTCTTTTTAACACGTTGACTGCGGGTCTCGGACATAACGCTTTACAAAATACTCATTATGTGTACTGTCGGCTTTGCCTAATAAATACAATAAAAATAAAAAATAACGCTACGCAGAGTACTCTGCGATGATGCCCTATGAAAACTGACTGAAACACATTTTTTTCTTTTTAACATGTTGGCTGCGGGCCTCAGTCATGACATAACTGATGACTTATGAAAACTGAAACACCATTTTTTTTCTTTTTAATATGTTGACTGCGGGTCTCGTATATGATAACGCATACTCTGCGATGATGACCAATGAAAACTGACTGAAACACAGCACTTTCCTTATGTTTTCAAAACTTTTCTTTAATGCAGTGACGCTCTTCCTTCAACCAAATAAAGCGATCCGAACTTATACCTAATGATTGACGACATAAATCAAGAGTCAAAATCTAAATTCCCCCACCCAGTGTCAGGCGTAATGATAACCATTGTGTAACATTCAAAAAAACCTATCAAGAGGTAACTCCATTCATTCGTTTAACCTCATAAGAGGTTAACCCTATCGACTGAAAACCAAAAGGAACGGGTTACACTTTCGCTTGTGTTAGGAGGAGAATACCCAAACGAAAGGGTAATCCCGTCAACTGTATAACCCAATGAAGGGGTTTCACTTTCGAAGCAACTAACTCGAAATCGGGGTTGTACGGGCCCTGATCTGTATATTTATTAATTGTATGCACGAGAGCAAGAGCATCTTCGTCTTCTGAGGATGACATGCTGACACATCGATACCGGACAACAGACTGCACTACACTTGTGCCTCTGTCACGTCATTTCTGCGTCTTGTCCGAGCCATGTCCGCGCCATGCCCGTGCCATGTCCTCGCCACGTCCGTGCCACGTCCGCGCCATGTCCGCGCCATGTCCTTGCCCGATATGTGTGACCTGGGCCTTACATTACTTTACCGCGCCTTAAAGGACCAATAAAAGTGTAATGCACATCGAAGTTAATTGACAAATAAAAATTACCTATTAAAGATAATATTTATTAATGTTTTAAGCATTGATGCTTCACGTGTAAATTAACTTTATTAAGCAAACTTATCTACTTAATTTCATATTGACACACGGCTGCACCTTCGTATGCAAATGGCATGCGGTATAAAGTTTTATTGCCTACCATATTCTTATAAATAATATGTAGATAGTTGTTAGTAAAACCAGGGATTCTTAAGATTTAATACTAATATGTAGTACGTAGGAGCACGCGGTCGAGCTGAGAGAAAGCCGAGGTATTGTCGCTGTTCCAGCTGCGAGCATATACACACCGCCGCTTTTCTTAATATCCTAAACCGCATTAATAACCATATTAACTGTTAAATAACATCATTTTTCATTATAAAAAGTTATTATTACTTACATGAAACTCGTATATTTGAAGTTGGTTACAAATGCCTCCGGCGCACAATGGAAGTCATACATCATGTCCTCGGAGGCTGCGTGAAAGCATTCAGTCTTTTGCCTATTCTCGCCCTTATGAGCTGGGCTTAAAGTCGAGTTGTTGTATGGAGCAGCTTTCTTGCCGCGCGGCTTCTAAGGCTATCGGTGTCCCACAAGTGGGTGAGGTGGTAAATACGAGTTGGCTCGGCCGTGTGTAATCCTCCGGTAAGTGGTCATTCCATGAGGATTACCCGAGTAGCTTTGTGTAATTTATCAATTTGCATTCGTAGCCTGCGCGGGCGCATGGCTCGGTGCGGTTCCACCCGACGCCGCGCCCCGGCCCCTACAAACTTGCAATCTAATTTTAAAAGTAGGCACCATTAAATTCAAAAGGTTTTTAAACAAACCTATAAAACCTGTATCGTTCGGCTGTTAAAAGATGATCAAATAAGGTACAAACATAATAACTTTTTATTTATTAAAAATCACTCGACATCATAAAATCGACGGCAAAAAATACGGCAAATCGGGTTTTGGTGCGGCCGATTTATGGCTAAACGCGGCGCGGGCGCATCTCCTACTCGAGTAGAGCTTTACGACCTCACAGTTATAGAGTTTGTCATTTTGTATTGATTTATTTAATTATGGGGCGCGAAGGTGCGGACGTATCGCCTGATTTACGGGCCGAGCCGGGCGAGATAGATTAGTGTTGTAAATGACACAGCTCGTTACTTTCGACGACTCTATTTCACATATTTTTTTCAAAAATCGCTTCCTTTAAAGTTATTTGATCATGATGACACTTCGCACCTAATATGGTCAAAGTTTGTATAAATATAAACTTTGCTGCAAACGTACTAGCTTAAAACTGTCTGAAATTAATTATTATAAGGATACAAAAAAATATTGTCTTTACTTCAATCGACGTAAATTGGTAATCGATGGTATTATCATTCTGCCAACACATTATCAAAGATCTTATTATATTATCTTATCTCGTTACTTTGGTAAAAGTGTTCCTGAGGGCTTACCACAGGTTTTTATAGTTTACGAAAACTTTATAAGTTTCGGTATCTTTCCATACATTTTCAGTACAGCGCCTCTAGGGAAACGTGCATGAACTACGAAAATGTATGGAAAGATACACAAACTTATAAAGTTTTCGTAAACTATAAAAACCTGTGGTAAGCCCTCTGTTGGGAAATAGAGTCGATTGGGACCAACTTGTTTTTTTGACATATGTAATTTTCTAGGCTGACTGTAATTTTTTTCAAAATTCCGAAAAGACAATTGATTTTTCTTCTAAATAAACCCATAGCTTTCTAAGAACAAAATCTTGTAACTACAAAAGTAAAGGTGACTGTCCTCACTGAGTAAAAATTTGGCCCCACCCTGTATATCCCTTTCTCATGACACCCCACTTAATATATTATTTACATCTGTTTATTTTTTTGCCCCCTTTTGGTGCTCCGTATCGTAATAACCCCCTTGCCTAATTTAATTCATATACTTACCTACAGGAAATTTCTCAAGTATAACCTTTCGACTGACCTAATTTCATGCAGATTGGATCAACGGTTCGATTATGCTCGAAAAGACATATAATACAAACAAATAAATAAATAACTGGTCCCTGCCCAAACTAAGTAGTATTGTGGGAATTCCATGATTCATTACTACTTAAATACATTTCTTTTGTAAATAAATATTATAATTAGAAAACACCCAGATCTGAGACTAATATTTGGATAAAATTATCTCGCGGTGGGAATCGAACCTGCAACCTTTTGCGTCTCAGATTTTTTATTAATAATAATTAATTTATAGGTAAGTTAAACCAGTTATATAGTTATGTGGGGCATATCCACTGCAACGTGTGAAAGGCAAACTAAGCCAGATAGGTACTTCCACCCGACACATCCAGTGACGTCTGTATTATTAGAACTTCGTTATCAGTCAATCGAATTCCAGCTCTAGGAGTTTTATAATAGACTATAATATACAATGGCATGCGGAGTATTTGCTTGGTGTGAGCAGCACTTGTGTAAATGGTTAAAGCCGCAAGGTGCCTTCAATGACGCGCGGCGGTTACCCGGCGCCTGCGCCCGCGCCGGCCCAAGCGCAAACACGCGACAAACAGCGGTGCACGCACTTCTCGAGTTTAAATTCTGTTGACAGTGTTGACACCTAGACATGTCCTCGATTGGCCTCATTTTGTTCATTATAAGATGGGATGATTTTGTTGATAGTTAAAGTTTTGAATAACTTTCATGACATTATATACAACTTTATATGTAGGTACAGTGCCTACGAATTACAGATGTACATTATAAACAGTAGAAGAGCTTGCAGCGCGAGGTTCACTGACTCCATGCAAAGTAAATCTATATGTGAAACTAAATAATTTTTAAAATTCCCACAATCTCAATGATAGTTTGCTATTGAATGTCTTATTAGTCGATCTCACAATATAGTGACTATCATAACATATTAAGTAATAAACAGTCTATAAAGGCGAGGGCATGAGGCGGGCGGAGGGCTAATTACAAACAATTAGTGGTCATAGTGCCGCCCCCCGCCGGCCTGCGCCCGCGCCGACTCGAGCCGTCCTCGTTATTTACCTATTTATTGCATATTGGAAACAAAAACGCTCCACGGCCTATAAAGACGATGCACGTTTGAAAGCGATCCCTCGTCGGTATCAAACGAGTGAGGGCTGATGAGCTTATGAGCTTTTACACAATAAATTATTGAGTTTCAAATGATGTAGCTGCATTTGACGGCCTCGGCAGATGACATGACCAATATAATTTACCTCAGCTTTGATTTTCCAAGAAGCGATTGATACCATCATCTATAAATATCATTATGGTGAACAATACATAGTAAAATTATTATTTTATAAAAGCTTACTACATCGCGAAGCTTGCAACTTTCTAACGCAAATTCAAGACGTTTATCAACTCTTGACTTTTTAAACATATTGTTTATCATGTTAGTTTTGACAAAAATATCAATAATCAATATATATAATATCAAAAATCATCAGATTCAAGAGTAAAAATGTTTATATGCATGACTAAGCGTAGGAATGACTTTATTGCCAACAACAGCCACAACAACACCAGAATATATCAGTCCATTGCTAGACATATACCTCCCCATAAATATAGGTACCCATAATCCCCACGCTAGGCATACGGGTTGGGGATCGCAGGATTCAGCTTCTTGCACCGCGCTGACGATGCTGCTCGTCGGCGACCAGAGAATGTAGCCGGTATGCAGGTGTTAGGCTGCGCTATGCCGTAATCAGCCAGCCGCCAGAGCCCCGTTTATTAGTTAGTAGGGTGCACCACGGGCAGGTGAGGTTGGCTTGAGTTCCGAAGGTGGTGGTTGGAACCCCTGATACCCCATTATTTTATACCCAAATACCTACAAATAGTGTTTCTAGTGTACAAAAAAATCTCTGAAAACAGCTAACCTTTCAATATTTGATCAGTAGAGCCTGAGTAAAGCTCAGTATGAACACGCCGTGTATAACTTGCGATATCGGAATGAAGCACAACAAAGCGCGCTCAGTTCCCAGACAATTAAAACAATTATCTAAAAGCGTGGAGTAAGTGATAGTCTGGTCAAATTGTTGCAGTCGGCTAGACAGATCATTTGTGCCTGTAATTTCTAAGAACCGTGAAAATTATTTTGCTTTGCAGGTTCGTATATCTATCAGATCATGGACGTTCTTAAATTTTGTCAAATGTAAAGCTGGGATGATATAGCTAGTTTAAAAGTTGCTAGTTATTTTCTAGATACTAATCCAAATACAATTTACAAATTTTTTTACGTACGATTTATCCTTAAGTAAACTGTTACGTCTCTATTTGTACCTCACTAGGTGACCCACCAGCAACTTCGTTTGCGTGTATACGGTTTTTGTATGTAACTGCTTTCACGTAAAATGTTTCCCGAGGGCGCTTGTGCACTGCAAGGATTTTTACCATCCGGCAGTCCGATTTTTTATGGTATATGGCACGCCATCAAGGAAATGAAATGCTCGAATATTGAACAACATCAAGAAACTGAAAAACAATATTGTCATAAAATACTTTTTTCACTATTTTTAATATTATACTTGATTAATTTCGGCCTGGCGGGAGTTTTATATTATTTTGATAATAATAACTTATTCATATCCATTTGTTGTGATTTGCTGGTGCGTTTCTAAACATATTGTTAAAATAGTTATTTATTTTGCAAATTATAATTTAAAAACAACAATTTTGACAATTTTGTGCCTTTGGTTGAAGAAATGAACGAGCTGCGAATATAGTAGATAATGTACCTACTTTTAGATCTATTAACATTTTTAGGTCACAAGAAATTTTGGTTTGGTAGGTTCTCATGTAGGTTTCGTAGTTTTGTTGTGCATTTCTTCGTTCGTTATGGTGTGATTACTAAAAAGTTTGCGTTGGGTCATTCACTAGTTGATCCTCCGTAGTACTTTCAAGTTTGCATCTTAATATGTAGTGAGTGGAACTTACGTTTTTGAGATAGTGACTCTGTTGTTTTTCGTATGTGTGCGCTGCGCCTCACATGGCAAAAATGTTATATTCCTTTATCTAGAGAAAAAAATCGAATAGGGGTCTTAACGAAAAATTTAAATCTCATCCAGAAAACCAAAAATGATAGTGGCGCAAGCATTTTTGTTTGTGAGGCAAACAATGTATGGAAAGTGTGCCATCTCTTTTTTATACTTGTTTTTGGACTATACGTAATTTTACCGTGCGAAATTTTGCTTTTCCACATTCTGGGCCGTTTTTTTCCTACCCGAGATGACAACAATAAAAAACGTGTTAATGCTTGTGCACTGTGTTGGCGATGGCGGGTAGGGGCGCGCGTGTAGAGTTGCCAAAAATCATAAGAAACTGTAGACATCAGTTAAAAAATAATCTTTCGTCCAGCCTAAATTTATTGTGGTCTATGTAAAATTACCCTGTCAGGTACCTTTCACTTATAAGGGGATGAACCCAAAATTATTTTTGACTTCTACGACTTTGCACGTAGAGTCACTCGGCACGCACGTGTTAATACGCTAGCGTAGTGTAGTTTCAAAGAGAGCTACCCTAATACCCTACAGCAAACACGACGCTTTGTCGTCGCGGTTAGTCGCGAGCATCTGTCATATCTTGCTGTCGCTATTGTCGCCGTGTGTGAGGAGTTTTAAATAAAATGTATAAAAATTGTCCCCCGCAGCTTGTTGTAGCGTTTAATCGCTGACGTTTGTCGTCCAATGTACGCGGGCTTTAAACTGCGCCGCACCTGCGAGTAAAGACGGACGGTGCATAAAAATCAGACTGCCGAACACTAAAATTCTTTGCAGCACACAAACCAATCATCCGTTATGTATGCCACACTGGACAGTAAAACCTCAGACTGCAGCTAGACAGTGCACAAGCGACCTTCCAAAATAATGCTCTAAATATGTGCGAAATAAAAAGCACCAACCTATACGTTAATTACCTACCTACCTGTACCCGTTTCTGTTACCCTTCCCATTCCCATTCCCGTTCAAGTTTCCGTTCCTCCCATGTTTTGCCAATATATTGAAGATCTATCACAGTCGTCGGTCTCATTCACTTTTCATATTATTAGATTTAAAAAAAACTTTATTTTGAAAACCTTTACTTGACTGTAACGAACACAAAAAAAGAACTATGCAATTTGGTGCAGTTATTCGGAAGATATGCACGTACCTACGGCAAGCAGCGTGCAGCGCGTGGCACGCAGCGTGCGGCGTGCGGCGTGTGGCGTGCGGCGTGCGGCTTGGGGCATCAGCACTGCCTCGCATCAATCCGTCTGTAATGCGCGTCAAAAGCCGCTATCTCTAATTAAATAATTGCGTATAAATTACACTTTGTATTCTAATATACATATTTAGGTATTTTACAAGCTCGCTCGGTCTGTAGGGCGCATTACAATAACTGTCATATAACTCACGGCGCTAATAGGTGCGGCTCTCCTTGTGCCAACTATTAATATACTATTCACATTTTACGATAATGCCCGATGCCCAACAACTCTTATTGACGTATAAATTCCGAGGTTTTTTCGGCCGAAGGCGCCAGTTGTTTCGATATTAATAATGCCATGCTAGCTCGCCTTAACTATACCGACCGGGACCGTCGCGTCGTCGGTCGGTCGTAGTCCCTACGTGCGCCGTGCCTAGGGGTGCCTCCTGGCTGCGCCCCGAGCCGGCCTCATGGATGATACGTCCGTCCAATTACTATTCGACTTTTTCAATTCGTTATCGTTCAAAATGTTTATAATATGTATTTAAAATCATCAAAGTCGCTAAAAACACTTGCATACTATTATATCATTCAAATTAGGTACCTACACATCGTAACTCAGTTGAGCGCCGAAATAGTCGGCACCGAACCTTTATTTGCAAAACTTATCTGTCGAAATTCAAATAACGTCAACTGACCAACTGTCAAAGTTTGTAAAAACAGGACCCGTGCTAACATTGATGTATACTGTTACTATTTAGCTAAACGCGTGCTAATCATTTCAGTGAGTTACTAAATGCAGCCTCAGAGCGCGTTTCGATCTTTTGTATGGCTGATTTAAAAGGTTTCCTCTAATTCCTGTGCCGATAGTGCGTGCGGCTAAATAGTAATACACGAAAAAAAAATACAATAATGATGTTGTGTTAAATGTTTATTGCAAGTTCAAGTTCTTTATTTCACTAATATTGTTAAACTATATAACAGGTTTTCTGTTCTATGTATTGCACAATACTATTCTAGCATGTGTCTAAAGAAATACATTTTTATCTTATCAATTTTGTGGATTGGTACTTCACCTTTTTTCGTTGTATGTTTTTGTTAAATTACCCGTCTTTTTAGCCACTCTAGTGGTGATAGCCGATGGTGCGTCTGCGATTAGTTTCGACGATCTATAGCTCAAGTATCTTGTATTCTGTGGCAAGTAGTAAATTAATCGGAACCTTTTAATATTCATAGCGTTATCAAACAAAATTTTAAACTAATTAAAAGTTGCTTCGATTGGTGCTGGTGAGATGCCGGCGGCAAGACGGCACGGCGGCGGGGCGGGGCGGGGTGGAGGCGATCTGTTTGCGTTTGTTGTGCGGCGGAACCTGTGCGCGCGCCTCTATCCAATTAATATCACTAGTATTCATTTCAATTTGATTTAGAGCTTTGAGTCTGCATGATTTGTTGCATCAATGAAATGTACCGACTGGTGAAGGTACCTGCGTGCACGCGGTGAGCAACCCAGCTGGAATGGGCTGGAGCAATCTGTCGAAAAGATAACTTTGTTTGGGTCAAACTAAGTATACATGCCTGTTTGTACCCCTTCGTCCAGTAAATAAATACTTGGACGTTTGGATTGTTTGAATAAACTTCAAAGATCAAACTATTAAGAATGTAGGTACTAAGTTAATAATAACTTGGAATTATTCGGAAACTATCAAGATGCGTTTTCTAAGTTTAGTTTTGAATGTCTAATTAAGAACAGTCAAACTGTATCTTGGGTTCTAATAGCTATTTAATTTATGGAATATAGTATAAAAGAGTTTTTAGTAATCTGTTTTAAAACAGAAAATGTTCAAAATTCCCATGAAAACTGATCTAGTAGTTATACGATGTATGTAGTGTAGTCTACTCGAACAAAAGTACAAATATTTAACATGTGGCTTTTAGAGCCTTAGCAGACTGCACACTTTCCATCGGCCGATAGTTTTTCGGGCTCAATATGTAATGTAACAGACCTCGCAAACACGACGCTTTATCGTCGCGCTTAGTCGCGAGCGTCTGTCATATCTTGCTGTCGAGATTGTCGCCGTGTGTGCGGAGCTTTGAACAAAATGTATGAAAGTTATCCACCGCTGCTTAGCGTCTAATCGCTGACGTTTCTCGTGCAATGTGCGCAGGCTGTTTGTTTTGCGCACATTACATTCGGTACACAAGTTTGATGGGCTTTCCGATTGCCTTCGAATTGAAGCATCGGCGAACTATCATCGGCCGATTACTTGATCTGTATGGCGTTCCTCCCCGGGTGCACCACACGACGATTGTTACGAATTGCCATTTCGGATTATTTTTGATTACCGACTTACGTCATGATTACTTTTGATCTGCGACTCACACGGGTTATCTAAAGTGGCAATTCCCATACAAAATTAGCAAAGTAAGTTTTTTAAATCAAAATGATACCGAAGCCGCGATTCCTTTGCAATATTACCAAATTCAGTTTTACATTCAAATGTCGGCTGCTCCTTTTCTAATTTTTTTTAACCACCCCAGTATTGTCCAACTATATTATTTCGAAAGCCATATTAATATTTCTGGAGAAAGTTTTAATTTTCATTGTAAGACCACGCTCTTCAACAGTCGGTTACAAACTAGCATCGTTCCGGAATAGGCAGTTGATGTAGCCTAGTTTGCGTACTCGTCACAAACTGTTTAGTTGGCTCGATGTGCGCACTAGTAGCCCAACCCATCCAAACTATCGACGGGTAGAAACTCTCCAGTGAGCTTATATTAATATACACTCTCTTAAAGTATTATTTTCGATGTAATCCATTAATAGGTTAAAAAAATATAAACTTGCCGATCAATCGTTTGTCCTTTCCGAGTCACGCAAATGTCTAGCAAGGGCGCAGGTGTTTACCAGCTCAGCATAGCTAGTGATGTCATGTACTTTGTCGATGATTACTGCAGTACCCATTTATCGACATCGATACACGGTACAATTTTACATATACCATCCAAATTATGTACCTATTAACTAATGGCATTCAGTTGAGCTTGATGCAGCAAGCTACCAAGATTATGAGCGAAATTTGTAAATCAACACTCTAGTGAAGTCTAGTGAGTGTGATTGACTGACTATATAACGTGATGTAATTACCTGAAAAGTCATCAGCAACTTGAGCTTAAGCTTACATTGGCGTGATATGCCTAATTATGTAGATTTTAGATGCCTTAATGTAACAGCGTCGTAAGCCGTTACATAATAGTCACATTTCTGTAATGATCTCATCTCTTAATTATCGAAGCTCTTCACACTTTGTTTTCAATAGCCAGCGATGTTATCTAGATGTTATTACCTGCGAGTGTGATCGACAGCGGCGTGGGCAGCCCTGGCCGGCGCGGCGGGGGCCGGCGCGTGCTGGCCGCCGCCACCTGCCGCCAGCGCGTCTTAGTCCCACACCGCTTCAAGCCTACACTCTGCCCATTGTCTGCGCACAAAGAACGCGCAAATGTAAACCTATTATACATATTAATTTATTGAGACTTGGCTTGTAGGAAAACTACGAGGTTGTTCTAAAAGACGCTTTTTAAGGATTCGTAACTGCTTTGAAGTAGATGATTGATTTATAAAAAATGCTTATAATATAAGTATGCAAACGTAACTTAGCAACATTTTAACCTGTGCTGTTTCGCAAATCTTTGCTCCTTACTCCAGCAGATACGGAATGAGCTTGTGAATCTCCGGGCTCATTAAAACAGGGCTCCTGTGACACGGTAAGTCCATTTGCGGCGCCTACGCACTCCACGTGTTGCACTTATTTATTCATCACATCACACATGGCCCTACATACATTACCATACACTTAACAAGTTAAATACACTGATAGAGACTGCATTTTGCAGTCCAGGCTAATGGACACACAGTTGATTGCAGTAAAAGTTCAAAAATAAGCCTATTTAATCATTATCAGCATCATCATGTTAGCTATAATCATGTTAGCTATAACATGATGATGCTGATAATGATGAAATAATGGCTTATTATGGCATTAGGGGGCATATTATGTATAGAATGTTAATTCCACTGTTGGACATAAGCCCCCTAATGAACACGCAATTCACGCCCTATCCTCAGTTTGACGTATCCACCATCATCCTTTTGAAAACCGTACTCCTCTTGGTCGGCGGGCGTCCTAAGTTTGCTGAAACGCGGTTTCTACTCAAGAATTCATTCACTGCCACTTCAGCTTGCTAAATCTCTGAGATATCTAAGCATAGATTCATAGTTCGTTATCGGATAGTTCATCGTAATTTTTCACTATATTAATAGTAAAATCAATCGCGGACAAACTATTAAGTACTTAATAAAATGGCTTTATTCTGCCATGGCATTATATACAGTAATATTATAACTGAAGTGGGGTTGAATTTTGACGTGTATATCTACAATTGTTTCGATATATTTCAAAATGGGCTAACATCTGAACCCTAACTTTTCGAGGCCTGGCGCTTGTGTGGTTCGTGAAAATAGCATCCAACTTTTATATCGTGACGTCAGAGTGCAAATAGCTCACTCACACAGATAGCTCGTCACGAGCCTCGCCACGCCCCGGCCCGCCCCGCTGTCGGCAATCACTACCACGCGAGCGCGACACCACTCCATTAATGTCTTTATAGCCGATGGTATAGAGCTGGTATTACCGTGCATACCGTGATAGCAGGGTCTGGTGCTCGAGTGTCAGTATTTGCGCTTGAAATTCCAACGGTTTTGTTTAGTGGGGTCAAACCTTCAAGAATAGAGGCAATATATCTTGCAACAACAACAATGGGTTTCGTAACCGCAGTTTTGGTATCAAAATAGTTTTATGGCATTTTGACGATTATTGCTTGTAGATACTTATCGGCGTTCTGGGTAAATCTAAATACAGGCTACATCATGGCGTTTGACTTTGTTGACTTTGTGTGGAATGTGATACCGTAGATTTTGCCAGGTACCAGACAAGGTAGTACTTGCTTTGTACTGTAATCTAAGTCCGCGATTTCGTTCAAAAGCTTCACAGCGACCAGGTTCCCCAGCTTAGCGTAGCTGATGTTAATTCATGTTTGACGGGTTAACGGACGTCATAGCAAATCATGCAAAGATTTAGGGACGAGCATAGTACCTTATAAAGATATAACAGTAGAAATATTTGTATATACTGAACGTGGGATTACATCAACCTAATGAAACAAAGTGTGTGAAGGAAACGGTTACATCATGTACGTTGCAGTTTGATAAAAAAGTTGTAGATTTAAAGATTTGACGAAGACATAATCTTTCTTTGTACACTCAGAGAGAGACTTTTGAATTTTTCCGGGAGATGTTTCCAGGAATCCCGACGATTAGATAGCTGATAGATGATCGTAGCTAAAGATAAGCTGGATCCACATTAGCATGCATCGAGATGTATGGATGTGGTATGATATGACGGATGGTGCGAGCGACCCCCGTCACGCGTGGAACCCCTCAATGGGTGAATGGTGTGAAGGCTCCCCGCTGGGCCATTCTCGCATTGTGCACGAGGGCTGCAGACCTCGCTGACGTGCACACATCATTTATTCACATTTTTTCGTCAGACAGTTGGCTTTAACTTTTGATTTTACAAGAAAAAAAATACGAATAAATTGAGATACCCTTCAAGAAAACAAATATCGTAAGTTCTCGTGTTTGAAGTTGTTACAAATATTTGGAATAAATCGCGTCCGATTTCCGCATGATTTCTTCCGGCGCCGAAATTTGTTTCCTCACCGAATACAAAACGAGGCAGCGATGGCTCCCCTTCTCTGCTCTGTAGCGCGCCGGTGTGGTGGTGGGGGATGAGGCTCGTTTGCTGGCATTGTGTGGCCGAGGAAGTGACGTGTCTGGAGAACAAATTCGTACCAAAAATTATTTGTTTGAATACTTTTTGTGCTAAAAGTACCTCAAAACTATATCCCATTGATTCCACATACACTTATGATCTCGAGAGTAAACGTGCTTGTTCTTATTGAGAATTAGAAACCTCCTAAAAAATTACAAAGAAATAAAAATTAACAAATACCTCTCGCACTCCATTGAATACATGCAGTGATCGATTACAATTACAAGGCTCAACCGCATTCCTCAAAATATTGAAATAGCCGCGACCCGGCGAAGACACCCACCCACCCACGGAACTTAATCTCCCAAATACATTTATCATGTTCGGTCGATAAAAATGCCATTGAGATGAGCCGAGCACAATGAGCCAGCCGAGCGGAGGTACATGAAGCCAGGCCGAAAGTCAATTATATTCAAATATAAATCGGATTTGCAAACGTAAGTCCGTGACAATGGCGTAGGCGCCTTATGCCTCCGCCTGGCTGCAGTGCAGCTCGGCCCGGAGACTGCCGGAGACAATGTGCCGGGACAAGCGGCCGCTCACGCCTTGACACCTGTCCTGTCCCGTCACTGTCACCGTGCCCGATTCCACCATTATGTTTTATATTGTGGATTATGAAGTCAGCTTTGCGGTCTATTATTCAAACATTTGTGTTTGATATTGTGTTATGAGCCCCTTTTGAGTATCGCATAATACCTTTGCAAATACAGCATGGGTCATGTTTTTTCATGTACTTACAAGCCGTAAACCAAATGATCCAATTACATCAGTAGTTCAAATGATTTATTAATTTACAATAACGACCGAAATGAAATTGTAGTTTTAGAATATCGACAAAGTTAATCATAACCGGATCGACTTTGTATTCGACTGTTATGTACTTATTTATTTGTTTATATTTTATTGCACAATAAATTTTACAAAATGTGGGCTTTATGCTAGCCGTATTTTCTACCAGCCAAACCGGTTTTTTGTTACAAGATGGTGGTAGGCGTGCTTCAATTCGATAAAAATATTAAACTTAAAAGTAATAATCTTTTTAACCTACTCACCTATTATTCCTACTAACATAAAAAATACTACACATTAATTATTTACATAAATATATAAATAAATATAATAATGGTATACCATATTACACAATTTTTCTAGTTCGGATACCTACGCTCTTTCAACCTGCACTGTAGCATCACCATAAAGTGTACCTATTATGTTGTTTTCATGTAATGTATACGTTTTGTGAAATAAATTATCTTAAATAACTTGACCAATTGAAGGCTAAAATTAGATATAGCATTCAATTTTGGGAAAACAGCGGCAAATACAACTTGGAGAAAGCTTATATTGCAAAAAAAAGGACAATCGTTAGAATACATCAGACAGAATCATGTATGGAGGCATTTCAAGCGCTTAGAAATTCTACCAGTGCCCAGTATATGCCCTTATCATGTTTTAATCAAAAAATATTTATATGCTTCGGAGGAAAATCGTTAAAAACAATAATTTTAAGAATAAAGTGTCCTTCACTTAACATTACGAAACAATGCAGTCGATTCAAGCGGTCCAAATTTTTAATAAACTGCCACTAGATATTAAAATCAGTGATACACAAAAGAGGCACACTCAGATATAAATTACTGGCTTTTCTTTTGGATAAGTGTCGGTACACTGTTGATCACCTTCTTACTTCTTGTTATGAACCTTTGTCTACTTATTTTTTGTTTTTTATACAAATTTTTACTTTGTGCAACACTTAATTTACGCATTTTTTGTTTTAAGTTACTTGAAGATGGAACAAGCACATGGCTCACCTGATGTTACGTGGTAACCATTACCTATCACAAAGCATACAATTGTTATTGTTTATATTATTGGAATAAATGATTATTAAGACTATTATAAAGTTAATTAAATTAGTTTAATCTTACATAAATATCTAAATATATTTATCTGTATAAAAAGTAAAAGATTCAAATAGAAAATATCAAAAATAATACTATGTAATATAGGTAAGTTCATAAATAATATATAAGTAATTTTAATTCATAATAATGAATAAGTATGATCAAAAGTTGTCTCTTAGAAAGATAAACTTGTATAAACGATTAAAATTGCTGAATAAATAACTTTTTAAAGTAATGCTCGCTGGTTAATCTTTTAAAACATTATTTTTACTCAACTAGTTATATTATATTACTAGCGGCCCGCCCCGGCTTCGCACGGGTTAGGGCCCTTTTTTTACACCTTGGGTTACGTTACTTATGTTTTAGTAAGGACCCCTAATCTTCTCTAGCAATAAACATAGCCTATGTTACTCAGGGTGAATGTAGCTTTCCAATGGTGAAAAAATTGTTGAAATCAGGACAGTAGTTTTTGAGTTTCTTCATTACAAACATACACACACACAAATTGTTCCTCTTTGTAATATTAAATTTGTGTAGAACGATCGGAAGATTGTTCCAAAGAATTAGGGAAGAGTTACCTACCTCGGAAACAAGTGCTATGTATGTAATGTACCTATATGTGACAGGCAAGCCCAGTCACGTCCGCAAACGCCGTTCATGCTGCCGGGTAATCCGCACCCGCACCCGCAACCACACCCGCGCCGCTATCACCTCACAAAGTGCGCTTTGCGCTCTCATGTCATTCAACTGCATTCAGCGACGTCAAAGCTTTGAGCACCCTCATTGGATATCGATGACTTTTGACTAGATGCATGATACATGAAATAGCAACGGTTGTTTATTGTAGGTTCACAATTGATTTTCACATGGTCTTTGATTGATAGACACTTTTGAATAGAGACTCAACATGGGGAGGATTTAAAATTATTCAGTCGCAATAATATAAAATGAAAACCTCAGAAGATAGAGGTTGTTGGAACCCATTACACCCCTACCCCCTTCTCCCCCTTAAAAGTAAGTCAGAGGCGACAAATCAAGAAGCCTTTTGAGAGTCGAATACATTTTAAAAAGCATCATACTTGTTGGCAGTAGATAATTTACCTCAGTGAGAGTTCCCTGAAATGAAACATAACAGGACAGGATCAACAAAGAGTGAGCCTCTTAAAAACGGTATTAATTTCCATAATTTCCACCAAACGCAGAACAAACAAACCCTTCTAATGTCGCGTTAAATGCGATTCAACGACGTCATCCACGTTACAATAACCGCTCATAAAAACGGCATAAAAAAGAGATCACGACAATGTAGTCACCGGGGATCTATTGTGATGAATGCTGTAAGAAAGTTACGTTAAGATCGTGATGGCTGCATTGTTTGCGTCCCTGGAGGCTGCCACATGGGACATATGTCGGACTGGCGCTAGACGGGTGCTATTGCTCACTATATTTATTGCTATGAATTTGTAGTTTTATTTGTTGTGGGGTTGACTGGTGAGCCGTCTCTAAACGCTCATGTTAGTTGCATTGTGGGCTGGTCGGCCGGCTGCATCACAACTACAGGGGTGTGGAGTGTGAGTTATGGACTCCGGCCCTGAAGGGTGCACTATGTTAATTGTCTATTAATTCAGTACGCCATTTTAACTTTAGGTGTGAAGCTATTTGACAATTTGAAATAAAAGTCGCCACGATGATTTGAAGGTGGCTTTCCACTAGAGGAATTAGGTAAATAGTAGGTTCGCTAACTGCAAAGAGTGCCATGTACCTCTTCTTGTAATAGTATATATCTATGCCTCTTCTACATAGGAACATCATCACGATCCCATTACAGATATACTTGCAGAAATTTTCTTCCATAATACTCTTTAAATCAATTTGAAGTCTGTACTGGTATAAAGGGATATAATTTACATCAAAAACGGTATGAATAGAATGTGCGGACGTCAACATTTGTAACCCTCCTGCAATTACGGATCATGGAGTGAGGATGCGGTACATGGGCGGGCTGTGATCAAGGGCGGGCGGCGGCGGCTCGCTCATTACACTAGCCTTCGTTTTGATAATTATATTATTGTCTACTTGTAGTTACATCGGAACAAAATCCTAAAATACCCAGATAAGTATTAAATATTTTGGCGATCCTATAAAATAAATAAATAAGTCATAGCGGGCGTCACGTGCAGTTGTGAACTTCTGTTGCAATGTTTTTGTGTGAGAATTACTACGTATAGGGACAATTTGAAACGTATTTTTTTTTAATTTTTACCTATTCGTAACGCGGCCAAACTGAAAAGAATTGGCAAGAAACTCTGCATGGCTTACATTTTTTTAACTAGGTACTTTTTGTTAGCAGTATTTATAAAAACTTAACTATAATTATATGGCCTCTCTGGTATTAAGTGGTAACCATTATCACCTATAACGAAGTATTGCATCGTAGGTCACGCGTGTCCAAGCCGTAGGATGTAACCCTTTGCGACCATCTACCTGAGGCATGAAGTTGATAAGCCTCGTGTGCCCTGCTCTACGTCAGGAAGAGGTATGATTGTAGTAATGCGTCTGACGAGACCTTCTCAAAAAGCTTCACTACTGCTGAATGTCAGTTGGTAGGTTTTTGTTTTAAAAACGTTTACAGTTTTTCGGCAGTCATATTCAAACTTCTTTATGAAATACAATCCTTTAAGCACTTGTATACTTTGTTAATATTTTTAAAGCAGATTGCTATTGCATTGCGAGTTGCGACTGGATAGAGACCAGTAGAGACGGAAGATCACCCAATAAATTCACAAAACCTAGGTTAGGTTAGGTTAGACCATAAGTTAGGCCATAACAGTATATATCGATATTTAGAGCAATTCAACACAGCATATTTTTGTTGTGACTTATAAATCGTAATATTAAACACCAATATAAAATAATGAACGGTTTATGCATACTTTTACTTTTACATAGGTTTACTGGAGAACTACATATTATTTTAAACACTGATCTATTATTGTAATTGACAGAAACAAATCTTAAGGTCGGATAAACGGGGATGTTTTGCATTATGAGACTAGAAAGTATTGTACATATCCAAAGAGTTTCTATTTTTTTATGATTGTATCAATTGTTTGAATGTTGTTGCACAAGGATAAATTATAATTGCATAATCTAATTTAGTCGTTATTTTTAGAGGCTATATTTGTTGTCCAAAATGTGCCCCTCAAATCGGTGCAGTTTAAAAATCTCCCGTTATTAATGAATACATACGATGAGAACATCTATAGGTATTCAAAATGTATAGGTTACAATTACATCGCCTTAGCTGATCGAAAATGATACGTAAAAATCTGTGGAATTTTTAGATTTTTCTAGGCAAGAATCTATTTTGGATACGGATATATCTCAAACCAGGGCTTCAGATATCTCCCGTATTAAAAATTATAATTAAGTGATTCCTTTGCTAAAATGTAGCTTGGCCAAAATGTTTTCCTAAATTGTTGAACAGATATGATAAAACTTAAAAACCAAATCGAGTTTTGCAAAGACCGTTTTACACAGGATGCTGTCAAGCATAAAGACACTCGAATCAATTGTATCATGTGATGCATCCTAGTAGTATGTGCATGTGATTAATCCAGAAAAAGCTACTTTAGTTGGCGTAAAATTAATTTACATCTCTCATGTTCGGTAAGTAGGTTCTTATTACCTCCTAATGGCGCTTGTAGGTGAATTAGCGCTCTAGGGTAATAATGTAGCTAGGAAAGCCCTAGGGCGGTAAGTAATTAAAAAAAAAGACTTCTTTCTTTCAAAAAGTTCGCATACATCTAACCATCATACTGGCAATAGACATTATGCATTCAGCCCAATGACCAAAGAGGTCGCTTTGCTATTCAGCCTTGTCTTCATGTGAGTATAATAGTCATCAATTTTAAATATCGAACGGCGAAGCTCAATCTACTATTAAAAATTATATGAAAAATACGAGACCATTTTATCAGCTGCTTGAAGTAGAGTTGGGTTATGGTCATTTTTTGGACAATTTTGATCACAAAATGAAAACCAGGAATCATGTAAAAAAATAAAAAAAACTGCTTTAAACTGGGCTAATTGACCCCTTTCATATGATATGCCACTCGACCTATTGGCACCACTTTGAAATTTTGACGTTTCTTATTAAGCGGCACAATAAGGGTTCGGTTGACCGGTTCGGTAACGTCACACACTACATAAACACTACTCTTGTCTACTAATAAAATACAAGCTGTGTTAGTTGTGCTGTAATAACATACGCCATAATTTTCCTATACGTAGTTACTTTTAAATCAACTTTTGCTTTTAAATACATACGTGAATAAAAATCCGCGTGCATGTTGCTAAGAACGCCCAGTTAACATAGTCAGAGCGACATTTGCGTCAGGGCAGAGCATAGAGCATACACTGTAAAGTTGATTAGCACGCAAATCAAAGCCATGTCGGGGTGTTTATGCAACATTTATATTAGATTTCACCCCCACCCTTCTTGCGACAATCAAATTTCCACCCGCGCCCAAATTGTACAATTGCACATGTTGCACAAATAATACAATTTATAATTTGTTGTGTGTAAAGCAATTACGATGTGTTCAGTTCTTAATCAGGTTGTACGAGGTTAGGGTACTGAGTTTAGGATAAAGCGATAAATATATGTATTTCATATGGACCAGAGAAATTACTATCGACACCGTGGCAGGCGTATAGCATTTCATATCAACCTTTGAGTTTGACCATTGTGACGGTACGGCAGGGTAAGCTAAGATTGGGGTTTCCAATTATATGTATAAAGTTGTTGAACCACGTAGGTACTTAGCATTGATTGGGTACTTTCAGGTAATATTGCGTGAAATGAGTTATTTTCGAGGTTTGTGTGATCGTTTCAGACGGAGCACCGCACGTGCTGCGCGTGCGGCGAGCAGATCGCTGACCGCTTCCTGCTGGAGGTGGGCGGCGGCGCGTGGCACACCGCCTGTCTGCGCTGCTGCGTGTGCGCAGTACAACTCGACCGACACCCTTCCTGCTTCCTGCGCGACCGCCAGGTCTACTGCAAGCAGGACTATGCCAAGTGAGTGTCTCTAGCGAGCCAGCGAACTCGTTCGGCTATCGGTAACTTCTCTTTACATTTTTCATATGTACGCTTCAAAAACAGCGATAGTTCTATTATTGTTTGTGCACTTTACCACGCTGATTGATAATAGGCCAAAATAACATACGCTTTTTTTATATACTTAACAATATTTTGATATAAAATACTCAATTCTTTATTGTAATTATTTTACAATAGAAACACTACACTGCTTGCGTCCAATTAACCTTGCGCATTACAAATGTTGAGAGTCATCATTATTGAAGATGTGTGAGGGGGAGGGTCAGGCAGAGGGGGAAGATCAGTGGGTCCATATAAGAATGCGCGAGGAATGTGCCGGGCGAGCGCGGGGCGCGGGGCGCGGGCCGCACAGCGCTCGTACGAGTAGTTGGCGACCCCTGACCCGCGCTGTGTGGCTGGCCGGTGATGCTGCACTATCGACACCACTTCGTCAGTCCGTCCTCGCGTCTCTGTCGGCCTCTTTACAAAGTATCATTGAGCTGGATATCGATGGGCATGTGTTTTGTTTCGATTTTTTTTTATCAACGGAAATACATTTTTGATTGTTATCGATCGAACATGTTGATGACGACTAATTTTGACTGGGATTTGTTTGAAGGTGATATCGATTTAGCTTTTGAGTGAGCATATTTAAATAAAAACTGAATAAACTATTGGACAAAGTTAAACTTTCCATAAAACTTGTGAGGACAGTCTTGACTTTCTATAAAGGTTTATGTAAGTAACACAACCGCGGGAGAAGTTAAATAGACAGTGCCAAATTAATCGAAAACGGTTACACCTAATATTCTCAATAGAACCTACCTAGGCACCTACGAAATGATGCTCCAAAAAGCATGATTAGCATAATGTGATCCACTGGTGGAAGGCAACAGGTGCGTGAGAATTTATTCCTATCATCGAAAGAGAAAAAAGGAAGGCCAATGTCCCTACGAGTGGTTTTATTGAAAATGTGTCGGGCGAGTGTGGCCCAACAAAGCGGTCGGAATGCCTGTCTAGCCCTACCGGCACCGTGACTTGCAACCACGATTTCATTTGTCATTTATTTTGATTGTGATAACTGGAGGAACCATATATTTTAATCGGTGACGTACGGAGCCGGTCATGTGCCACGCCAATGCCAGGGTGGTCCTGGTCAAGAGGACGATGACGGAATGCAGGCCAACTTTCACAAAACCTTTGTAGCTATCTTACCATCTCCATAGAAAACCATCTGCATGACTTGTAATTCAACTCAGTGTCTTTACTAAAATAAATAGAACAGTGAATACACGATTATAAAACCATATTTAGTTTGATTTTAAGCAAATAATCATACAAGTTTCAATAAATTTATTAAAACCAATGATTATAAACTGAGACTTTAACTTACAGAATTTATAATAATCAAATATGTAATACTTATGCATTACCACACGATCACGTGTATATTGTCCAAGGGTTAGTGTTGACTGTTAACGCGATGGTGGTTAGGAACAAAGTGAGAGCTCCTGTCGTAGCTCTCTCGAAACGTTCCGACGTTATCTCGAAACGTTCGACGTCACATCCGCACGCTGATGTCTTTTGAGCGAGCGAAAAGACATCAGCGTGCGGATGTGACGTCGACAAGGTGGTGCGCGTAAAAACGGAAATGAGGGCGACAATATCACTTCGTCGTGCGTGGTGCAGGCTTGAACACTACTAAACGAAATGTGTAATATCTAATTAGCTAAGTCTCCCTATCCTAGATACACGCTAGATATATGGCATCACCATCTTTTCTGAGCCCCAGCCGGTTTTGTGTTTAGTAGTGCCTCGTGTAATATCCGACAAGGTCACATATGTCAAGCACGCCGTCTATCTCTCCGTATGTACATCTGTGCCTATACAAGTATCATTGGACCTTACCTTGAAGTGTCCATCACCCTTTATTATAAAAATATTTTGTTCGATTTTGGATTTCTTTGAACAATTGAAAAATATCAATTGATGATTCAACATTTACCTACTTTTATGTGATCTGCTGAGTACATACCGTTAACCTTATGAGTTCATTATACTGTAACAAAAAAATATTTACATTTTCAGTGTCAAAATTATTTTATACATAGATAGATACGTTTCTTTTGCAAAGGAGCTGGCCCACTTTCCATACATTGTTTGCCCCACAAACAAAAACGCATTAACGATCATTTTTGAATTTATGAATGGGATTTTTAATTTTCTTTCAGGCCCATGAGATTTTTCCTTTAGATAGAGGAATATAATTTTTTTGCCATGTGAAGCGCATCGCACACACAAGACAAACAACAGAGTCACTATCTCAAAAACGTAAGTTCCTCTCACTACATGCAAATTGAAAGTATTATGGAGGATCAACTAGTAATTGACTCAACGCAGACCTTTTAGTAATCACACCATAACAAACGAAGAAAAGCACAAGACAACCACAAAGACTACCTAAATTTAGGACCTACCTAACAGAAATTCCTTGTAACCTTTATGGTCTATTACCTACATTATTATTTGCTTGTGACGTAACTGATGTATCTACTTGTGACAGGTAGGGACGAAAACGATACTTTAAAACTTCTATGTTTTTGTAAGATCGCCTTCTTCTGCTTCTTCTTCGTATGAGCTATTGGCCAACCCTGGTGTCGGTAAGGTCCCCTAAAATCGATACCACTAAACCAATACATACTAAAGAGAGCTTTAGGACCTGATGTTTATTATGTTCATCATTATCATCATCAGCCTATAGCAATCCACTGCTGGACGTAGGCATCCCCTAATGAGCTCCATTGCGCCCTGTCCTAAGCTCGACACATCCATCTTCTACCAGCAGCCTTTCGCAAATCGTCACTCCATCTGGCCGGAGGGCGTCCTACACTACGATTGCCGAGCCGTGGTCTCTACTCAAGAGCTCGTTTACCCCACCAGTTATCGGCTCTTTGGTAGATATGCCCAGCCTACTGCCACTTCAGCTTGTTCATTCTCTGATCTATGTCGACAACTTTAGTTCTATGTCAGACAGTTCCTTTGCAGATTCTATCCCCTTTGGACGCTACCGTACCATGGCCAGGAATAGCAGGATGTCCAGAAATTATTATTATTAGTAGCGATATTTTTTCAAGCTAGTCGCCTAATGAAATGCCGTCTTTTGTATTATTTTCGCAGCTCGTTCTTTTCTTCAGCCAAAGGCACAAGATTGTGAAAATTGTTGTTTTTAAATAATATTTTGCGAAATAACTAACTAATATAAATATTTTCATTATGTTTGTGTTTATAATTTGTCAAAAACATGAAAAACAATATCGATATAACATACATAAACATCGATGTTTCCGAGATTGCTATTTAACTTTTTTCAAACATCGAAGACTTTTATGAGTTCGTGATGTTGCATCCCTAGTTACAGATAACAGCCAAGTGACAAGGAAATAACACTGTTTCACAAGAATGATCAACTCACTGAGTCTTTTTCAACTCTGACTCGCGTTCAAACCTACCTACCTATACCTATATATAACCTAGTACCTATTTACAAAAATAATAAGCAAAACGTTTTTCTCCATATTAAATGGTGCATACTTCAAAGCTACAAGTAGCATTTTATGAAATTAAATAAATCAATATTGTAGGTTTCGAAGAGCACCAGAAAACCACAACCAACGGATATGAATAAGTTATTATTATTAAAAGAATATAAGCCGAGCAATAATATAGGCTAAAATTTATGAAATATATGATTAAAACTAGTTAAGTAAGTGTCTTTCTGTGACAATAATGTTGTTCAGCCCCTTAGGGTTTTTCAGAATTCAAGAACGAAACTACTCTGGTGCCGGCATGGGCCGTCTCCATTAACCTAAATGCATCGATATGTATGTGCGAAGCAAATGTTTAGCCGTCTATGTCTTTAATTTTCCTCAAGCTTGTACGGAGTCAGGTTTTTGTAGCTTAAACGTATCTCGATGGCTTATACCTATGAAATTGCTTGTCAAGTAATTTTAAATGTATTTCAAGATTTATAAATATTTTTATTGCAAAAACATGAAGAAATTCTATTCTCAAATTCAGTAATTTGTTTATTGATTACGAGTTTTCTGCCGTGATAGCGGTGCGACGCAAACGGTATGCAACATCAACGACGTATAGCAACTACAAACAAACGCACGGCCTGTTGGTTGATTGGTTTGAACCATAGACCCGTCGCACTTATTCCAGCATTGGCCAAAATTGACAAAGTATGTACCAAACTTAGTAGATTCATATGTGCTTATGAGGCTTGGTGAAATTGCCTCAATTAAAGGGACTGTCATGGTTATGTTGGCTATCTGCAATATGGGCTTTTATTATGGGGCAACAGTGTGGATACTGACAGAACGTTTAGAGCCCAAAAGAGATGCATTCGATCACTATGCAGTGCTCACTTTCTGGAACCTTGCAGGCCATTATTTAGATATTTCACCATTTTCTAAATAATTGCCTACCTTATCTACATGTATATCGACAATGCAGTGAAGTTAGTAAAGCACAATCCGGCTTTTTTTTTGAAAAAAATCAAGTCTTCTGCACAAGAGTACAAGAGTCCAATTAAATGTGGATACATCCAACAACAAACTGCATTTTCCTTTATATAAATTGGGAGAAACTGAACGTCAAGCTTACTACATGTGTTTAAAAATTTGCAATAAGCCACCAACACATTTCAAAGATTTGAAAGGTAAATTGTTTTACATCAAATTAAAAAAAAAGCTTTTAGAAAAATTATTTTATCTTTTAAGCGAGTTTCAGGAACACGACATAGGGATCAATTTGTTTATTTCTAGTAGGTAAAATTTTAGGTAGTCATTTATGAAGGTGTGATAGTTTATGTATGACTGCTACATAAACTATCTACGCTAATATGGTTTTGTAGGAACATCAATAAATGTAATGACAGCTGTGGTCAAGCTATAAAGCCAGTTACACGGTCAAATATGGTGTTATCTGAAAGGCCCTAATTCGCCCATTCTAAAGCCGGTTTTTATTTTTATATAGGACGAATACATGATAATTACGAAGAAACCTTACTAATTAGTATCGCACGCCATTGACGTCACCCGCAGTGGGCGAGTCAACTCGCACTTAACCGGTCTTATTTTGTTAGGTGCACACTGCAATTTTGGTATTATGTGTACGTCTACTTGGTTTTCTGCAGTGGCATCTTGTGGACATACAGCAACGGCATACTATTACTAATCTGCTTACCAGTGCTTACCAGACCGACCATGTTGTCACGTCACCAACAATCTAGCCAATTGTGGATATGCTCACCGGCACGGATGTCCTTAGTATCGATTAAATCAATCTCAGTCCAATCTAGCCAGCATAATCTCCCCCGTGTAGAAATTACTTATGTCCATCAATGATAGACGGGTAGTGAGGATAATAAATAGATAAATAATGCTAGACACCATCACCACGGCTCCAAACTAAGCAGAGCTTGTATCATGAGAACCACATGATCAATATGCTACGTATATCAAATCTGTGCCTAATATTATTTATCTATTTATATTATATCTTCTATACATATAAAATGCTTTGTCCTGAATGACTGACTGACGGATGAACGCACAGCCAAAACCACTGATAGTAGAGACCTGAAACTTGAAGGGCGTGGTCTTTATATAACGAAGGCATCTAATAAGAAAGGATATTCCGAAATTCTACCCATAAGGTACACTAAAAGTTTCTATGTATCTATGTATGTATCTAGGTACACTAAAAATATACTGTTTTTCATTGTAAAACACATACATTTTTTTCTGATTGTATGTATTGCTACTGTTACCCACTTACAGAATGTAGGAATGTCAGAGACCATAATCGATTTTGGTTTAAATATTGAGCTGAATTCCTTGATAAAATTATTAAAAAAATATGTACACAAGCCATATAGAAAAGGCAGTAGACTGGCGCGTCCGTCCGCGAGCTGCGCCCGCGCCGCCCCGCGCCGCCGCGGGCATCTCGTTAAACTGAAATGTCACAGTTATAATTTGTTTGTTTGTTATAACGAGTGTGGCTGCGGCACAGTCCGAGCAGGACATCCAGTCTACATGACTCTAGATGGTAGATAGATAGATGGAACATTATTTATTGTACTCTTGGATTTTTTTCAAGGGAAAACTAGTATTACTGACCCGAAGTGGCAATACCCATACAAAATTAACAACAATATTTCTCGGCTGTTCAAGGTTTTTCCAAGGATTTTCTTTTAGTGGTCTGCTAGTGGGATTTACACTGACTTCCGATCCGGGTATCAGCGCATTGTATGCGGAGAATCTTGTGCTCAAAACGGTGAAGAAAACATTGCAAGGAAACCCTCGCCTTAGTCAGATCCAAACATATTGATCATGTCTTTCCTGTGGGTAATGCCGATTAGGCTGAGAGGACATATATTGTTCTACAAGCCTGCACCATTTAATCGTGTTCCAGGCAGTACAGTTTCCAGATCAGCGAGTAAAAGCGACCTACTTGACGCTGTATAAATCAACTAAACTAGATAGAGATTAGAGAGCAAACGTCAAGGCCTAGGTTTCGCCTTTGATTATCATAAAAGTTTAACAACCCCTGTGTGGCATAGGTCCAAGGCTCATCTGAAACACAGAAGGTTGCGGATTCGTTACCCGCCATGTTTGTGTGATTTGCAAATATTTGCCTATCACTGTGTGATAAATATTTATTATCACTATCTGTGGAAACTTTTAATTGGCCTTCTGTAATGTTTAATAGCTTGATTCAAAAAAAAAATGTACAACAAAAATAAAATAAAATAATGTCCGGCATTATTTATTTATAATTATCGTAGAGGCTCTCCCCAGGCAGTTGAATAAGCTGTCTCCATCTCGACTGTAGGGGCCCGTAAATCGTCCCTGGCCGGCGGCGCTCCGTAGATTGCACTCCGGTACTATCTGATGATCTAACTCTTTGTTTATTTAACGCCCTCCGAATAGAAGGCAACTCCTTTTAATCATCAAACAATCTGTGGCGAAGATTACGCCTATTGTGCTTACCGGAAGTCGGCGTTTGTATTTGTAGGCGTCAGGCGGTAGCTAGGTAGGTGTAGTGAATACAGGTGTTTCGAAAAACAGTAGTCAAGTAGTAGGAGCCACTAATAAATGATTTAGAGAGGAGGTACTTATAACGTTTAGAGCTGGTACTAAGCCATTTTACATTTTAAAGAAAAAAGTTGAAAATACTTAACAAGTGCCTAAACTTAATAGTACCTATTCTTTGAATTAATGAGACTTTGAATTAAGATATGATAAAGATAAGCTAAGCATCTCGCAACGGACAGACAGTAGCTTGATGTATAATTTATTTAAACTGCTGATAAATAGTGTGTAGTCGGACACAGTAATCTCAGGTGGCAAATGTTCAGATGCGGCGCCTTGCTGCCTTAATTGAAACTCTGCCGCGCTATCTATCCGCGCACACATAATGATCTCAAACTCATATCCGAAAGGCGCAAATCAAGCGCGCACGCGAACGCGCCGCCCACGCCACGCACCGCAAATGCGCACTCCGTGTATATGTAAATGCACCAAGTCCTGCAGGCCGAGTTCATCTCTAGCGCATAAATAAACGAACCTTAAATCGATTTCTAATAATAAAAAATAGGTCGATTTAGAATGAGTTTCTATTAATGCTGATGACTTCAGCCCCTTCAGAGAGCACTTCCTTACATCATCAGCGGCAGTCCTACTACCGTAGATACTTTTATCTTAAGAGAGTTAGGAATGTAGAGTCTGTGTGGTATAAGAACAGGTCAAATTTGGGGGCGCTTTAGATTTTATTTTATTTTCGTGAGCGGTTTCGGAGCTTAATCCATCTGCTCCAGACCTCCGTCATGGCTGACCGATTGAAATCACCCGGAGCAACATCTAAGCTAAGCTAAGCTAGGAACCTAACGTACCTTGGGGTAGGCAAACTGATATATAAGGGCACTGATAAAAGTACTAGTAATTCGCCCCGAATCCAAGATGCAACGTTCTAGCTAGCTAAGCAAGAATAGAAACTAATTAAGTCTAGCTAGACAGACGGTTTTTTCTAATAAGTAAATTAAAATTTTGCTACAAGTACCTATAAAAATATGAGATGGTTTCCTACACCTACCTACCTTCCAAGTCTCGCCTATCACCTGTCTTTCTCGACGTCGTACCTACAGTGGGCTCGGCACCATGGCATCGGAATGGCGGTGGCGGCGGGTGCCAGCGGGCGGCCGTTATCTATACTATCTATATATATCGATTAGGCTATGTAATCTTATGGTCTATCTTATAAAAAGTTAACAGTAGGAAGATTAAATGACTTTATTCCCTGTTCAAAATCAAGACTTTATGTTGATTCTAACTTGCATATACACAAACATATCGAACATACATAGCCCTAGTTGCCACTGAGATCTTCACGGGCTTCACTCGCTTGATCAATTGTTATTTGATGTTTGTGGGATGTGAACGGAACATTGGCATTACGATACCAGAAAACGATCAAAGAATTTTCTTAGGATATCTACCTAACGGACATCGGATCAGCTACGTATCGCGGGCACAGTGGGCAATCATTATGCGACGGTAATCACTTAGTTGTTAATTTACTCGTACTTAGTTAACGATTCCCTCGAGCTTGTCGCTGTTTCCTTGTACTGGAAGAAACAGAGTTTTGCATTTATTTTCTCTCGGTTTAAATGTACGAGTGAAACAATGGTAATAAAATAGGACCTAAGCTGCAAGCCGGAGGACGTATCCTTCCTCGGGGTAGGGAGGGGATTTAAGCGGGTAAAATCAAGTTTTTTAAGGCTTGAGAAAGTCATATCATTACATAGTTTAATTTTGTTGAGTGCAAAAGCTTTCATGGCAGAGTTATTAAAAATTAAACATTTAAGCTTAATCAGTCATCGATATTCATAAAATGTAGTTATTAGTGGGGCATTGTGCCGACGCCGGAGCTCGCCCGCGGCCCTCGTTACCATTCGATCTCGCGTTGGTGTTGCATCTAAAACAAATAACTTAAATCATGTCGCCGGTATTGGGTATTGAAATGCGGGGTATACGTGAGGGGGGGAGCAATCAACGAGCGAGGATTTATGTGAGCCGCAGGCGCAGGCTCAGGCTGCGCAAGCGCCCCACTCGACTCCCGGACTTCAATGCCCAACTGTTCAGATGAAGAACAAGGGAACAAGCAGACCACCTAATGGATGTCCCCCTCCCCCCGGAGGTGGACTGCACCCACATCCCCGGACGCGACATCTTCATTACCGGCGAGTGTTAAAACTTGTTAATCTGTCAGTCGTTAATTAATGCGGGAGTAGTTAAGTGATTCGGGCGACAAAATGTTAATAAAGTGATGATAAGGAGGCAGTGAGAGTGGCCGGCCGGCAGCCACAGCCTGTTTCGAATGCTAATCGAGCTGTTAGGGATACAGGTACAGTAGAATAGCTTATTTTTTTCACACTTGATAACCGAATAACACCTTCAAAAAGGCAAAGGGATCTTCTGGGAAAGCTCGCACCATCGTTGACTTCATCCTTGCCCACGCAAGCCTCGATGAGAAGAGCTGGCCCATATTTGTTATAATAAAAGAATCCTAGATAAAAACACTTTATTAAGGTTTGAGAGAATGAATCATTAGTAAATAAACTACCCGTAAGGCTAAAAAATTGAGAAACGAGCTAACACACGAAACACTAAATTTTCATGTTGGGGGTAATAATAATAATATTAGTCTGTAATTTACCAGAGGTTCTCCTACTGAAATGACGCTGAGTTCCTTTGATGGACCCACTAAGGTAGAGCCATTCTCATTCCAAATTTGCAGACAATGTCTACGCTAAGACACATCTTCTTGTTTCTAACCAATTTCAAATGAATGTCTCCAGTAATCATGCAGATAAGAAAACAAACGTAAACATTTGTGAATCCTGGAAAATGAAATAATCAGTCTAAAACAGTCAAAATCTAAAGTGAATGAGTAATCACTTAAGTGATCATGATCAACATCGCAGCCTGACCTGGTCCTGGCCCGGCACTACTACTGGTAAAACCCCTTGCTGAAATCTCGGTGAGATACCAAATTTATTTATTAGCCGCGTATACGATGCGCCGGCGCCGCTGTAACGTAATTACACCGCTGAGCCTTTAATCTTGTGATGAATTACCCTTACAAAAAAGCAATGCAAGAAACCCGTTTATTAGCATACCTTACACACCGAAATGTTTGATAAAAAGACTATATATCTACTGATGCTACTTACCTACATCCAATCCATATAAAAATAAAAATACCTTTGTTTGAAACCAGCCCAGAATAGGGAAATAGTTATGTTGATCTAGCCATCTCTCTCTAATGTGAGTTTTTTTGCATAACAGGGAAAGTAAGAGTACACAATATACCCTCGAGAGCAATGAATCCGGGTCACTCAAAGAAACCAAAAAATCTCGGAAAGTAAGAATGCTAGGTTAATGCAATAAATTGTATTTAATAGACAATTTAATACTCCTTAAATGAAAGTATTAAAACTTCTTAGTTATTATAAAGTTATATCATAAAAAAAACAAATTTGAAAAGGGAACACTGTCGAAGATGGAACTACGAAATTACAGGATTTGTTTTTGCTTTTGTTTGTAATCTGTCATTTATGTTGGTACATAAACCAGGTTGATAGTGCTCAATATTCATTATTCAAGCTGAAATCATGTCGCTTACACTTGAAGAATGCACCAGAATACTTACATTGGTGGAAACCGGCCGGAGTCAGCGCGATACAGCCAGGACTGTCGGTGTGTCGCTGTCAACAGTACAAAGAGTTCTCCGACGTTACGAAGAAACTGGTTCTAACCTACGCAGACCAGGAACGGGCAGAACTAGGTGTACCACAGCACGAGAAGACGGATACTTGGTGAACACCATGCTTCAAAATCGCTTTCTCACAGGAACTGAACTCACAAATCAGTTTCGACGCCTCGGAGGAAGTAACCCAAGTGCATGGACAGTAAGACGTCGGCTTGCTGAATCTAACTTAAAACCCCTTAGACCTGCAAACGGCCCTAAACTGGAGCGTGGCCATCGTATTTCAAGACTAAGATATGCCCAGAACCACGTAAATTGGAGTATTGAAGATTGGTCGAAAGTTATGTTCTCCGACGAATAAAAATTTATGCTCTACAAGCACGATGGAAGACACAGAGTGTATAGAAGACCAGGGGAAAGATTCAAGCAAGCATGCATCGAAGAAAAAGTAGCCTACGGTGGTGGGTCTGTACTTGTGTGGGCCGGAATTTCCTCTGAAAGTCGCACAGAGCTGGTGATCATAGAAAACGGCTCTTTAACTAGCGTAAGATATGTGGAAGAAATCCTCAACGAACACGTTGGTCCATTTATGGTCAATTTGGGTGAGGATGCTATATTTATGCATGACAATGCCCGACCTCATACAGGTAGGATTGTGAATGACTACCTTCAAGAGATGAACATTACTTGTATGGAGTGGCCAGCGCGCAGCCCGGATATCAACCCGATCGAACATGCTTGGGACGAGCTAGGGAGATGCGTAAAACAACGAAACCCTCCCCCAATCACGCTTCCTGAGCTCAAAATTGCTCTCACAGAGGAATGGGAGAATATTCCCCAAAATCGTATAAGGAACTTGGTGTACAGCATGCCAAACCGCGTAAACGCAGTAATGGAAGCACGAGGAGGTAATACGAAGTATTGAAATTCAAGAAAATCGTCATAAAGTTCAAAAATTTCATGTTTCCTATTTTTGTTTTAAGGAGAGATCAGCAGTTTTTTTTCTTTATGTAATTTTGAGTAAATAAAATGTATGGTGACTCATATTTTTTTAACTTTCATTTAAGGAGTATTAAATTGTCTATTAAATACAATTTATTTCATTAACCTAGCATTCTTCCTTTCCGAGATTTTTTGGATTCTTTGAGTGACCCGGATTCATTGCTCTCGAGTGTAGTTTCGTTCGAAAACTCCAGGTCAATGAACAGAAAAACTCTAGAACGGAATTGAAATTTTGCGTTTCTCTTATACGTTTGAACATGGTAATCAATAGTTGGATGCTGTTTCTGAATATTTGAACTAAGTACCTTTGTATAACTTACATAATGTTTTTTTATTGTGGCACAAACAATCACTGTTTGTTTTTCTGGCAGAAACAGTCATTACAGAAATGGTACCTAATCTAAAAATAAAATAAACATTCCTCAAAAGTTGTATGTTGTAAATACGAACCAGGAAAATAAATAAATAAATAAAAAGTGTCTGATTATTATAGATTAGTATACGGCTACATGTTCAGATCTAGAATACCTAACTGAATTCATTACTAAACAACAGGGCAGCTAATTATCTCAGGTGCATGTTCGTAGGGAGGTAAGCCGACACACCGACGATGGTAGGTAAGCTCTGATGCATTCACATGGAAAACTGGCCGCGGTCGACTTTACTAAGTTCAAGAATCGCTGAATAACTTTTACTCATCGGGACGCTTTTTAAGTCGTTATACATGTCGGAGGCCTTCGGGCGGCTGATACGAAGAAGAAGAAAAATACCGGGACGCTGTTGTGCCTGGGTGGGGTATGGTGAGATGGAGTAGACTTGCCCAGCACCTGTACCCCAGCACCATCTTTCAGCCTAGTCGGCCCTACCCAAACGAAACACATGGTCAATACGTGTGGAACTGATGAGTGTTATCAAAGTGGCGATTTGCGAGCGAGTTCAAAGTGAGGCGAGAGCTCAGCGGTCACACTTGGGTGGTACGCAATGTATTTGGTCACTTCACTGTTCAAAAACCGGAGCGTCCGCTGCGTACAAGCGGCGAAAACGGCTCTCGCCTCGCTTTGCTCGCAAATCGACAGTGGTCTTTAGCCACTCGTAGTTAACTCCCAATGTATTGGTCGTGTCTTTCCTGTGGCTGACAAAGCTACTCACAAACCTACGATCTAGAGAGCGTTTTCGCCACGCGGCTCGATAGGACCAATTTTTTTTAGGTCGAAGTACCCTTTTCCAATGCCATTTGGTAGTCTGTAGTCTTGTTCGTCTTTCTGTATTAAGAAAGCAGGATACGGTAGCCTGTGTCCTGCTTTCTAGCTTTTATATTCCAGATTGTCGTCGCTACATGTACGTAGTACGTACACTTTCAATTATTATAATAATTTATTCATTGGCTCAGCGATAGATGCTCTGCGAACACGGACTACCGCATTGCATGCGGAGGGAGTCTTGTAGCTGCTGATGAGATGCCATACAGACGACTACTACGGTGCAATACAATATGCTTGTTTATAAGTTATGTTACCAGCAAAACAGTCATTTAACTAAGTCTCTCTAACTAAACTCTAAAAGCTTTGTAAGCTTTTTATAAAGGTTTAAGCGGTGACGGGTGTTCGGAAATACATTTATGCTCTATATGATAATAATGATGATAATTACCTCAATAAGGAATTAAACACGAGTGCATTGCATTTTATAGAGGTATAATGTACTTTTGTTATATATAGTACTCATGTTGTAGGTATGAGTGACTAAACTAGGCAGACCGTAAATAAATGATCGTGGAAAATAAATAGGTTGGTTTTGTTTTAATTTACTAAAACACCGCGCCTAATATGGTAATGAAATGTTCCTATCTAACATGGTTAGCGTTTTAGCCTATTGTATTGCGCAAAACACAGAGTACAATTTAAATAATACATTACAGTATTACCAGCCTCGGTGTTCACGCGCACAGCAACTAATTCACTTCAATGAATAACCTGCAATTACATTTCAGAATGTTGTCCTCACATACATACGAGTACATTTTCATTCATTTTTTTTTTTTTTACCAGGCATTCTTATCAGTATTATCACTGCCTGAGATAGTCTGTATCCTCTAGAAACTAGCTGCTAATCCCCGTCTGACTGAGGCCTCTCCCCGCAGGAGTTTTGGTGCGAAGTGCTCCAAGTGCTGCCGAGGCATCTCGTCATCAGACTGGGTGCGCAAGGCGCGCGAGCAGGTCTACCACTTGGCGTGCTTCGCTTGCGACGCATGTGGCCGCCAGCTCTCCACCGGCGAGCAGTTTGCGCTGCACGAAGACCGAGTGCTTTGCAAGCCGCACTATCTAGAGACCCTTGACGGAGGCTCCATATCATCTGATGGTAAATATCTTTTAATATTATTTGTGCAGGCTCAGTAATGCAGCAGGCGAGGCGTATCGAGAAGGGTCATATTACCCGTAACGACGATGAATTAATGTT
Source organism: Horisme vitalbata (assembly GCA_951804965.1). NCBI lineage: Eukaryota > Metazoa > Arthropoda > Insecta > Lepidoptera > Geometridae > Horisme > Horisme vitalbata. The sequence continues at coordinate 30,244,190 of OX638089.1, read as the reverse complement.
ATTGCTTGGAAAGAACACCTGCTTCATAATATAAACCAAACTAATGAAAGAGTTCAGTTGCTCAAAACTTGTACCTACTAAAATGTATACTCTAGACGGGTGCGACTCCGAAGGCTACCACAAGAGCAAGGCGAAGCGGGTGCGGACGACCTTCACGGAGGAGCAGCTGCAGGTGCTGCAGGCGAACTTCCAACTGGACTCGAACCCGGATGGCCAAGACCTAGAGCGCATCGCGCAGGTCACCGGCCTCAGCAAGCGGGTCACGCAGGTCTGGTTCCAGAACAGCCGAGCGCGCCAAAAGAAGCATCAGCACACGGGGAAAGGAAAGCAGAGCCAATGTAAGTGTGCAGCCAGGTTTGAGCCAGCGGCTCTTGCTGTCCATCCTGACAGGAAAGATTCCGCTGAGTGGACTCCTATTAAATACAATGCATGCATCTTATCGTGCCAGGGAACCACGCAATATGGCTTAGCTCTTCTGCATCAAAAAGGCGAATTGCCCTGCGAATTTCCTTTTATAAGCCAAGCGACATGTTCCTAATTGTATTTAAGTTACTGCAATATTGTGACATGTTCCGTCTTGTCTGCAGTGATGTCTCGGGAGGACGCCGTGGGGTTCGGTAGACCCATTAATCTGCACCTCACCTACTCTTTCCAGAATAAACCGCCCTTTGTGCCCATAGGTAAGACAAGTTTTTGTAGTCTATACAAGTGGATCCAAATTTTACCTCATTGAGGGCAGCTACCTTTTCTTTTGAAGTTAGAAGATTTTTTTCTGAAAAAACTATAAATTTATTTTGAAGAAAAAAGCAACCGCTTTTTCTGTTTTTTTTTTAATGTACAGTCAGCCTAGAAAATGACTTTTGTCAAAAAATAAACAAGTTGGTTTCAATCGACTCTATTTCCGATCAGGAACACTTTTCTCAAAGTAACTTGCCTAATCAAATGGTAAGATTTAATAAAAAAAAAAAAAAAAGTTTCCATACAATTACTATGAAGCGCCATTTGCCACAACATTGAGCCACATACGCCATGCATAACACATGCAAGCAAATACTTAGTTCTTATTTCAACATGGTCTTTAAGAATGTCTTGGCAGAACGTTGATACCACTGGTTACCACTTTATATTGAGATAAATAATCGATGGCATGCATAAACTCAATGTTGTGGTGACTGGCGCGGGCGCTCCTTAGAAATTGTATGGAAACCTTTTTTTTAATTAAGCAAAATATTACGATTTCATTTCGTTTGCTTCGAGAGAAGTGTTTCTGGTGTGAAATAGAGTTAATTGAGTCCAACTTGTTTTTTTTACAAATGTAATTTTTTTTTTTTTAATTTAATTTTGATGACTGTACATTTTTTCAAAATTTCTAAAATTCGATTGTTTTTTTCTTCAATATAAATTTATAGTTTCCTAAGAACAAAACCTTCTAACATCAAAAGAAAAGGCCCTTAATTAGATAAAGTTTTGCCCCACCCTGTAGAATAAAAATAAATTACTGTTCGTAGGTAGTTATTTTTTTTAAGGGATGCGCTTGCATCACTTGAAAAAAATAAGTACCTTTGCGTTCTTGGCTGACACAGACTCCAAAAATAATAGATAGGTATCTAGACCTACCTCCTATGTGATAAACGCATAGATCGTACGGAATTAATTGAGTAGAAAAAAGCTTAAAATTAGCAATTATTTCTAGTTTTTTGTGCAGGTTTTCTTTTTCAATAAAAATAATTAGTCAGATTTTTATCTTATATTATTGTTTATTTCTGATTTTTTATGAATCACTGAATAAAATATAAATAAAATAAGAGCCCATAAAATTTTTATTTCCCATTTTCTTACACATAGGATTGTATTTTTTTTTCAAATTTGTATGTGACTTATCGAAAAGTCCTTAAAATAAAAATAATTTTAATTTTTCAAATAAATGACGGAGTTATGGGGTAACAAACATAAAAAATGAATAAAATTCGAGCCCATATAATTTTCAATCCCTATTTTCTCATAATTAGGGTTAGGATTTCTTCTTCAAATTAATATGAAACCCCCCAGAAAGTATGGCCCCAAGGAAAATAATTTTACAAATCGGTTTATAAATGACGGAGTTATGAGGTAACAAACATTAAAAAACACAACAATGAAACTGAACTGAACTGAAAAACTCCTCAAAAATCCCTAAACGGGCCTTAAAAAACTGTTCAAATATGTAGGTATAGTAAGAGATAATAGAAATGGTTTTTTTTTTCACCCTAGAATAAGTTAGTGAACTTATTCTTAAAATTCCGCGTATACTCAATAAAAATATTTGTTGAGGTCCTACAACGAAAACTACAAACTGAGTGTGTACCGCATGATTGATAATTTTATAGTCTGATTTTGTTAATAAAGCACAAAATGTATTGGAAGGTGCTGCCAGACCAAAAGTAATACGATGCGACGTTTTTAGCAGTTTTAGTAATGTTTGAAATTCTTACAAACTATATGTACTCAAAATTATTTTCTACACTTGGACCTAATAAAATATTAATTGGGATTTTATTTGGCGTATTTTTCTAAAATTTATTTCCGTTTTAGAAATAGTAACCAAATAAGTCTCAGTAGATACTTTGAACACAAATGGTTTACTTACTTACTTTTCAATGGTTCTGAAACATTTGGATCATATTCATGGCGCACTTACAATAGTGATGCATCATCATGGTTATGGACCGACGAGTTGATATTTTGAAAAAGAGTATTTAAATACGACGTGGAACAATATTTTACTTTAAGTTGTGGTTTTGAGGTGTTTAAATTGCAAACCTATGTTGAAAAGTCGATAAAATCAAAACGAGCAAATATATTATCTCAATGTATTGATTTTACGCACAATTTTAATAATAAATTCACTGATGAAACGAAACGTTTCCATTATCTCTACGCTTGCTATATTTGAAGAGTATAAACGGTAAATTATGGCGTAATTAGGCATTTTTTTCTATATTTTTGTTGGCAGAGAATGACAATGACCATAAAGTGCAGACTTAAATATAAAGCGTCGTATCCGTTTGTTCCCGGGAATAAAATCACAATTTGACCATACGAAGTACATACACTTGACGAATCTATAGATTGATATATCTGTGATATTTTTGCGGTAATTGTTACTATTATGTTTTTTATAGAGTGAAAATTTTAAAATATATAAACTGAAAGTGAGATAAATTATTGTTGTTGGTGTGTTAAAATAAATAATATAAAAATAAAATATATTATTGTTGTTATGAGATTTTTGTATTAACTCAAGAATTTGCTGAGGTCGACGTCTCTCGGTCTATCTCTACTATAGCAAAATTGCTATATAAATAGTCATCTTCACTATAGCAGTCCACTGCTGGATAGGCCTACTTCAAAACTAAAGTTGATCACTCTAAAATATATCAACTTCAATTTTCAAAACTTAGTTTCAAACATAATAAGTAGCTTGCAAGAACTTTGTTCTTCCAATGAGTTTCCACCAATAAGGTATACCAGACGGTATGGAGCATGTCAACTCTATCGCATGGATCTAATCAATTTGTTATTAATTTTCAGACGGTACTTCGTTCACGGACTCGTCGATGGACGAGCTCTCCGAAGACTCCTCGGTCCACTGCATGCAGAGCGAGGTCTGAAGAAGTTTTTTTTCTAACTTTGACAAGTTTTTCTGCATATCTACGATGTCTGGCAATATAATTAGCTGATTGTTAGACTTTACATCTTATCATGAATCGTCATAATGTAAATATTGTAATATTAGAAACAAATATTGAGCTACTTATGTATACTTCGTTGTTGAAGCTTGTAGATAACTGAATCCAAGCTGGTTTAAATCAAGTATAATAGGAAATTGAGCCTTCATTTTGATTTCTTTTATCGACAAATCTGTTGTATAAAAAGATGAGATTTGTGAAATCAAAAATGGTTGTAATCAACAACTACAACTACAACAACAGCAGCCTATATCAGTCTACTATATATATAACGATTTATGAACGATGTATTGAGTAATACTGGAGCCGCACCTGTTTCTATCGCGGTGGAGCTCCATGCAATGATACATGCAGAAGGTGCGACCAGTGGCCAGGTGACTACCGTTTACCGGCTATCATCGCGACACTTCGGGCTGTGTAATACCACTTACCGCTTGGATGGCGGTACATAAGAGGATTTTAGCGCACTAATTAGCGTAATATATGTCATCATCAATCGTCAACAACGCACATGCATTGATTAACTTCTCTCTGGTCAACACCAAAATTATCGTTCTATTTTAATTCATCAAAATTGATAAGCTGTTAATGTGACCACCACATAGCGCAATAACTTTTTAGCGTGCGTAAAACACGAAGCTTTGGCTCGTATTGAAGCAAGCGCGGCCTCAGTATGACATTGTGTAATTTTAAACACAAAATATCAACTTACCGAGGATGTATACACGTAGCAAGATAAATAATTGTAAAAAGCCATTATTTATTTATTTATATGATTCTGTGATAGTTACTATCGAAAGAGTTTAGTTGGCTAATGTCGACCACTAGCTTGAGCATGCTCTACATAACAATATTTTTACACTTCCCTTAGCTATAGATTTTTCACTCAGCTATCAGGTTCTAGGCTAGTACTTGACTTCCTACTACCTGGTTCTCTATATATGTAGTAAACGTAGATTTTATACAATCATAAGAGCGTCGTCTATGATAGATGTAAAAGGCTTAAGATTGATACAATTTTATTGAAAGGTGAAAATAAATAAAGCAATTTCCTTTCGAAACACTTTTTAACAAAACTTTAAATTAAAATTAATATGATAGTAACTAATGTTGAGCAATTCTAGAATTTACTCTACTTAGTATATAATCGTCGTGTGTACGTGAACAATTAGGTACTGCCTTGTCTTTAGTCCATTGTATATAAACATCTCATGTACTTTAATAATGTAAATGCATAGTTATTCTATTTATAATCGTAGTTAAGGAATTTAATAGTACCTATATCTCGTCATTTAAATCATATAGTTTAGTGAACAAGTACTAGGTACTTAAGATTAATCTGTACAAATTATTAAATATATGTTGGCTACATCGTTGTTTCATTAATAATAATGCATTAATTACTATAAATATTGCTTATAATTTATTTGCCTTTATTATTATATAAATCTACCAATAATTTATTTATTCTGTACATGACAAACCGATAACTTAAACCAAGATAAAATTATAATTATTATGTTAGTCTTACCTAGAGTTTATTAATATTGTAACAATCAATATTTTCTTAAAAGGTAGATCCTTATTCAAACGTAAAGGGTAAAAAGTACAAAACGATAGAACTGGATTGCTTCCTATAAACATAGACCCTGGACATGTTATTATCAAACGACTCGCATGAATGTTAAAATTATAACTAATGATATTTATCACCTACCTTATATAAATCAATTTAACTGTAATCTAAATGTGCCGCTTGATGAGTATGTACCTAAAAAGTTATAAATAAAAACATTGAACATTCAGAGAACGACGTCTCCGTACAAAAGACATGAACGCGCCGGCCCTCGGCCGCGTGCTACGTCATGGCACACCAAAATAAATAATAAATAGATCGGAATATTTGATTATAAATATTATTAAAAATTCCTTAAAAGTACTTATTATTCGAAAATATTTCAAAATATTATACTTTTGTAGCGGTAAAGGTATTTTTCTCAGAGTAACTGTTAAAACTAACTTATGTCTAGTTAAATCATACATGTATTTTCGTATGAGTACATACAGCGTTGTGTTTTTGTAATATACACAATTCAAGTGCGTAGTTGAGGTCATTACTGGTGGAGACAGTATCTATATCTTGTTCATCGCGTTCAGGAGTAGTTCCATCTCCTGGTGCACTCCCCGCAGCAGGTCAGTCATCTGACGCGGCGAGTCCAGGATGTCGATGCTCTGGGTGTAAGGGTTGTAGCGGACTGCGAAGCCTCGGGGGATAGTTTGAGCGAATTTACTGAAAAAGCAACCATTAATTATTTACAGTGACCTGAATTATTAATTTAATTATCATTTAATTTTGTTAAATTGATGAATCAGTAATACAATTGTAATAGTAAGTAGTTTATTTCATTGTTGAAGCATTAATCAGAAAAAAAATCTTTATTGTATTAGCTAAAAGTCTCTGTGTCTGTGGGATATTTTAAAAAAATTGGGCCTTAATAGAAATAAAAATCCTAAAATCTCCGGACAAATCCTGAGATATGGTAAGCCTAAATTGAGACCAACTTGTGTTTTTATTTTTTTGACAAATGTAATTTTCTAGGCAGACTACAATAAAAAAACCGAAATTGCAATTATTTTTTCGTTCAATTTAAGAACAAAACATTCTAACTACAAAAGAAAAGATAGCTGCCTTCATTGAGGTACAATTTTACCCCACTCTGTATAGGTAACCATGTATGCTTTTGGGTATTTAATAACTTTCTTTTCTTCAAAGTACGTCTTCTAAGGAGCTAGGCCTGGGTGCCTTAGTGGTTTTGACACAAGAACATGTTCAAATTTTCATTAGATACTCACATCATCTTTTCTTTAGCATCTTCAAAGCTGTTCGCGACAAAATAAACGGGCTGGTACTCAGTGATAGGGTACTTGGTGTCTCCCGTGGTCTCAGGGTCGAAGTCTCTCAGCTCGGGCTGGTCTGTCAGACAGTACTGCAGCTCCCCGAAGGACGAGAGGAGCCCCGCGCCGAAAGCTTTGAGCTGCCCTTCTTGCCGGCAGAGGCCGAACTCTACCGTGAACCAGAAACACTGAAAAGAAACAGAGTGAATAGAAAAATAAGATTTGAATCATGTTCACATAACCATTATTTTTCAAAAACTGAATCCACATGTGATTGTATCTCAAACACAGTTTTTTTACAGTTTTCTAATAAATATCAACTCAAATTCTTGGCTGCAGTCATGGACGCGTGTTTGCTATTATTACTACTAGAATGTCTCTATAAAACCAGGCATGTAGGTATTACAAGAATCAGTATTACTGACAGTGGCAAGTTTTTCAATGTAATCATCAGGTGCTCCCAGTGATGCAAGCCCGATCTCTTGTGAAAACTGTGCGAAAGCTGGATCAGCGAACAGAGGCGCGTGGCCCAACAGCTCGTGGCAGACGTCCGGCTCCGGTGTGTAGAGTGGCTTGGAGTGGTGCCGGATGTACTGCGTGCTGTGGAACACGCGGAACGCAAGCCCGGCCAGGAAGTCGCGTGAGGACAGCAGCCCGGCCACGGGCCGGAGTGTGAATCCAGTACAATCTGGAACATAACAAAATCATAACAACCATGTTTTCCACTTTTCTATGCTCATCTACTTCAAAAAACCAACAAACCTTTCAAGAAGTTTGAAACATCTTCTAGCTGTGGGATATTGTCTTCTCTGTATCCACAGTTTTCAATCAGCAACGGAAACACGTGATTGTGCTCCTTGCAGGCGTGCGACGGGTATAGGTCCGTCAGCTTCTTGAAGACTACTCCCCAGGTAGCGATTTCCTCTTTTGTGTAGTCCACGTGTGGCAGCGGCTCCCCATGCTTATAGTTGAAGGCGATGTCTGCGAAGTACTTCCTGCGGGCCCTATAGACGGGGTCGGTGAACCCTGGGTGGTCGGAGTCCAGCTCGGCTCCGTAAGAGAGGATCTGGTTCGCGAAGCGGTCAAGATCGCGGATACGACGCGGGAACCAAGGGACGGCAGCTAGATAAGAAATAATAACTTTAGGCGGGACAATTTTTTATAATTATGATATTCTGATGTGTATTAATATTATATAATTTTTACAAAAATCACCAAGAAACGATTCTATTACCAAACCTTCGTTAGTTTCTTGAGAACCAGGCATTTATGTTACCAAACTAAATATCCACAAGTAAACTTACATCGGTTATCCTTGTAATTCCTAGAGATAATATTCAAATAGCCAACGTTCTTCTTCAGTTCTTCAAGAGCACCTCCAAAATTACCCGCTCCATGCAAGCATTCCACCATAAATTCATATCCGGGTCTCCTGGCTGAAGACCTGGATTCAATGTGGCTCAGGTTCACTCCGTGCGAGGAAAAGATGTTGAGATACCTCCCCAAGCAGCCAGCTTCATCAGGGTGTTCCGGGGAGAAGAGCAGCCACGTGGACTTGCTGGAGTCGCGACCCTCTTTGATGTAATTGCCTCCTTCCATCAGCTTGGGCTGAAATCATTTTATTATATTAACTGTTTCAGTTATCGCAATTCTATCATTTATATGGGGAGATGGTACGTAAGTAACGTATAAGAAATAAAAAAAGGCCAAGTGCGAGTTTAATTCGTGCACCAAAATCTATATAATGTAAAGGAGCCTCCCTTAATTTATTTTAATTTCATTTAATTATTTATTTTTGAAGTGAATATACAACGAAATAATCTGAGAATATTTGAAGCGTCTCCCTATTGCCGTTATTAATATCGACAAAAACTGCAAAAAAAACATGTTTATACTACACCTGCTCGGAAAGTACCTTGATACTTTATCAAATTTACGGTAGAAAGTACGTCATTGCATATCGAACAAATATGCGGGGAGAAAACGCATCTGAGCGGGAGAGAAAAGTGTATGAAAATCCATTTCTTACGTGGTTTTTCTTTTTTAATTTTGGGTAAGACTATGCGCTGGTAACCTAAATATCAAAAGCCAAAAAGTTTTTACAGTGAGTTTTTATCTCCAAGTTCGCAAAATGACACTGGCCACTAGCTAAAAAAAAAGCACTGGCTAGTCAAAGTCAAAGTCAAAGTCAAAGTCAAAGTCAAAGTCAAAGTCAAAGGCAAAGTCAAAGTCAAAGTCAAAGTCAAAGTCAAAGTCAAAGTCAAAGCCAAAGCCAAAGTCAAAGCCAAAGTCAAAGTCAAAGTCGAAGTCAAAGTCAAAGTCAAAGTCAAAGTCAAGTCAAAGTCAAGTTAGTTTTTTATTTTCCTCGTAGGTGTAGTATAAAGCACTATGTATCACTCGAGAGAAAGTGCGATTCCTGATCTCGGGTGTTTTAAAGCCCTCGCCTACGGCTCGGGCTTCAAACGACACCCTCGACGGTAATCGGTCACTTTCTCCTCTCGGTGAACAATGTACTATTGTTGTATGGAAGCACCCTTAAATATTTATTTTATTCTGATTTCAATATTTGTTGTTACAACGGCAATAGAATAAATAAATAATAAAATAAATTAAAAAAATATAATCATCTATGAAAATTTCTGCTGTCTAGCTATCACGGTTTAGACGACGACAGACAGACTGACAGTGGTCAGTCGTGGACAATGTTTAGGTATAAATATATCGATGCTATAAGTCAATGATTTTAAAATAATCAAACTGGACGATGTTGATAAACAAATGCCAGTCTGTAAACAAGTTAATCAATGTAATCAGTTGAGAAGTGCACAGTAATTTATCATGGTTAACATGTTCATGCAAGGAGTTTTTATCAACGAGTGCGCGCTTTGAACAAAAGTCCGTGCCTATTTTACTCAATTAATGTCCAAAGAAATAGAAATAGAAAAATATTCATTTACGCTACTATCAAAAGGAAGTAAGAAGCAAAAAGAATAACATGCTTTCTGACTCAGCATAGTTTGGTTGACGGGGTGACAAAGGGGGTTAGTGTCTTGTTTTATCTTTTGTGTAACACTAAAGAGGAAACGACACACATCCCCCCTTTTGAAGAATACATTAGGCAAAGATTTTTGTTCAAAGCGCGCACGCCTATATTAAAAACCACCTTGATTTTGTGAAACGCACGGTAAGAAATACCTACACATATGTCAGCAGTACCTACCTATCATTAACCGAACTCGTTATCAGCTGCAGGTCACAGAGCATCAGCTATCAGGAACTGGGCTGGAGCCAGTTCGATCACGCCTTGCATCATTGTGACTCGGTAAATTGGGTATTTAGCAAATTTAGGTTAAACAAGATTTAGATAGCAAATCTTCCTCAAACCTTCAGGTATCTACGGGACGCTAACATCATTTAGAAATAAGAAGTTTAACTACAGTTGCCTAGCCAAGGAGTACATACGATAGAGACAGAGACAGACTCGACCCCGGTCGAATCTGCCCCGAGTAAACCCCGTATGTAGACCGCAGTCTACGTTGGTGTGAGAAACAAATAGGAGTTCACAAATTACAAGTGAGTGTTCACGAAAATGTATTTGGTTTTTTATAGTAAAGAACAATAATATTAGCTTGGATTTACCTATTAATGTAGGCAGATAAAACTACTCAAACTTGAAAAAACATCTTGAAGCTTATTAAAGATTATAATTCCCACTAACCTCCGATGTAGAAAGAGGGGTGTAATAAGTTTGAACAATGTGTGCAGGTTTGTGTTTGAACAATGTGTGTCTGTGTATTTACAGCACCGTAGCTCTTAAACGGGTGAACCGATTTGGGTGCTGTTCTTTTTATCTAAATGCAGGTTTTCTAGCGCTGTTTTTAGACATGTTTTATCAAAATTGGTTAAGCCGTTTCAAGGATATCAACATTTTTGTTAGCTGCGGTAGGGTTCTTAGACGCATAATGTGTCTTAATACTTTACTTTCAAACATAGTGTAACCTAAAATTTGAAGCACCCATGAAGGTGCCTACCTTGCGACGCGACATCACTCAATCGAATTTGATGGCTCAACGATAGGTATTATCTTTTACTTTTTAAATGTTAATTTTACTTGTTAATATTTTTACCCAGTTGTGATGTAGGTTGAAAAAAAAAAATTCGCTTTTTTGCGTTGGGGGTTGTTGTGTGTTAGTATATTATTTTCAGGTTTTATTAGCTAAAAAGATTAGATTTAATCTTTAATTTTTTTTACGAGTTTTGGTAATATGGTAGAAATGTTGCGGGTTCCACCGAATCCAGTAACATTTTGAAAGAGGTCTACGAGAAAAATGAGTTTGGGAACCTCTGCTCTAGATCAATTTAAAGATAAAAAACAAAATGTATTAAGTTATTAACGAAGATCGATTAATCATTTAATATGAAATCTTATTAATAGTGTCATTGCAGTCACAGTTGCAGTTAGTCCAGTTAGAACCATTGCTGTTAACCTAACCTACCACAAAAAACAAAGAGTTAAATTGAAATATTAACTTGCTTTCTATTTAGATTTCGTTTGAAAAAAGCTTTGTTGGATTTAGGGAAGTCATGTCCCCGATGAGTGACATCAGTTAGGTCAGCTTATGGCCTCTCTCGTATCTGTTGAGAATCCGTCAATTAAATATTATATAAAAACGTAATAAATACGAGGGTACTTGTCTATCAGAAGCAAAGGTACCCCTTCGTAGCCGAACGCATACAGCAGCAGCAGGTGACGAGTCACCGCGACACTTCTGGCTTCTTGCTATTTCTATGAAAAACCTTCCTCAGCTAGTAGTACCGCCAGTATAGAAGGACCCCATCAGCCAGCTTCTAACGTAGTCACGTACCATGTTCAGGTGTTACGAACAATTATTAGACTGATAAGATAATTAATATGCTAGGCCGATGATGATGTTGATGATGAAGATTACATACATATGGAACCAGCAAAATAATGTTAGCATCACGTATCACAAAGTATTGCATTCACTGTTCACGATTAGGTAGTTAACGCACAATAAAAAAGATTCCGACGAATTGAGAACCACATCCTTATTCGAAGTCGGTCAAAAATAATACTCCAAATATCGGAGTTACGAGTAAGTACCTAATTACGCGATAATATAATATTTGTTTTGATAAATATTCAGTGAACTTGACCGTGATGAAACATAATTTTGTTTTTGTGGTTAAATGGCCGTCGTTTTGGAACCAAAACTATCAATACACAAGTTGTGTTTTTTGATTACTTATGTACTTCACATATAAATTATTGTAAAGACAATACTGAAAACAATACTGGACCAAAATAATATATCCGAATCTATAATAATTATCAAAAAGTTTAGTATTATGTGCCTACTACTAAGGGATAGTATTCGTAAGAGTAAACTGTAAAGAGTATTTTTGTGCATAGTGTAGCGATATGTCGCAGGTGTGCAGGCAGCCCTACTAAGGCGGAAGTAGTTAGTGTGTTTTTTTAGCACGAAAAATATCATGCAAAATTACCTACCTTCGTTGTTTTTCGCAAATAGTTGGGTTTAAGAAAATAAAATTACAAGTTCTCTGCTTTCCAATATCTTTAGCAAGCGCGCAAATTCATAGTAGGTACGCTAACAATGAAAAAATGTAGGGAAAATTACGATAAATAAGCTAAGACTAATTTATGTGCATTCAGTTTGTTCACTAACCTTATCAGGTGGCGAGCCTGAGACTGGAGCCACCGGACCCTTCCGTTGGATGTCCATGTTCTTCTTTTTGGCACTGAAGTGAGAGCCTTTCTATAAAACGTCGAGTTCGGGTAAGTTGTGCGTGTAAACAAACGCGACCAGCGCGAGAGCGCGTTTTATGTAGTGCGCGTGACGTGGCGTCGCGCTCGCAGGCTTTGGAACTACGCAAAGGTGGAGGTGGCATGAGTAGAGCTTATTATTGGCCTTACTTATGAAGATATTTCAAAAGATAAACGATGCTTAAACTATCTTGCGTGATTTAAAGTGGAAAACCGCTGCTAGCTCGTGGATTTTGGTTGTACTTACGTGCTCTATGGCCATCTTTTACAGTTGGATAATGACAAACAGTCTAATTTTGAGCATTGATTAACTTAAGTAACGTTCATAAGTAAGGGGGTATATGTTTATAACGTTACGAATTAACTTCTTTATTTAAAAGTTCGTCCTGTTAGAATCATAGTTTCATAAAAAAAAATACATAATTGAATTGAAATATGGTAAAAGATAAGGTTTTAATTTTAAAATCTGTCAAAGGAGAAGCAATAGGTACAGCCATGAAATAGGTTATACAACTATTTTATTATTGGATCATATTAATATTATATAAAGGTTATCCAGAACCACCTGTCCAAAAAAAATCTAACCAGATAAACACGATTGAGATTAATACATCCAGGACAGTAATTTGAAAAAACATTGCACGCAATAGTAGTCTCGAGTTGCGCTACGCGGTGCGCCTGGGCACTGTACTTAGGCGCACACGCAGTTCCTTCAAGGTGGACTGGTTTTTGCCCGGATCATACTAATTAGTAATAAAAAATCAATCTAAGCTTGTTATTTTATATTGTCGCACAAATATTTAGAACAATCATTTTTTGAATTGAAATCAAGAAAAAGTTATTGTCTTAAAAATCTTTTCTATGGCCGACTGTACGCACATGCTCCTTGCCCTCGAAGTAACAACCACGATTATAGAGCCACCCTGACCTATCGAACCGAATACCTTATGACTGTATTTAATTTAATTATTTCATTAGGTAGGTGTCACTTTTATTCTATTATTGTTCCTACCACCACTTTCTCACTTTTTTGGAAAATTATGTACCAGCCAGGGACCGAATATCATGAAGTTAGATAGAAAAAGATCCAAACTCTTTGCCGGATAAAAAATATAAACTCTTAGCCGGATACAGGTATTGTCTGTCACTGGTCCCAGCCTATTAGATCACGCGGTATTTAGTCTGCCTGTCTTACACTTCCCCCCCACACCACACCAGCCTATATCAGTCCACTGCTGGACATAGGCCTCCCCTAATAAAGGGGGATATGCCCATAACCCCACGCTGGGCATGCGGGTTGGGGATCGCAGGGCACAGCTTCTCGCACCACCGACGCTGCTGCCCGTCGGTGGCCAGGGGATTTAGCTGTGCCGATTAAGGCTGTGCTATCCCGCAATCAGCCGGCCGCCAGAGCCCCGTTCGTTGTTTAGCAGGGTGCACCACGAGCAGGTGAGGTTGGCTTGGGTTCCAAAGATGGAGGTTGGAACCCCGTACACCCCTTACACTTACACTTAGCGTGGTGTAATAAGAGTCGGTCTTAGGCTGGACTAATTAGTCAGTAAGATAGTCTTTTAAGACTGACTGAATACCGCGTGGTCTAATAACCCTTAAAGCGTAGAATTTCACCCAAATAGTAGACAACTGATAAAGGAAGAAAGAGGGAACCATCAATTTATCATCACTACATAGTATAAAACAAAGTCGCTTCCAGCTGTCTGTCGGTCCCTATGTATGCTTAGATCTTTAAAACTACGCAACGGATTTTGATGCGGGTTTTTAATAGATAGAGTTATTCAAGAGGAAGGTTTATATGTATTACTTGCACCCGTGCAAAGCCGGGGCGATTGCTATTTAAAGCACATGGCTTGAGGATTTAAGGATTTAAGGCTTTATCGGCGATAATGCGGGATCGCATACGTCCCCAATACAAAATGTTCTTAAAACTCATATCGGAATAACGCAAGCGTCCTTCTTCTATTGCGTCGTTATTATCACAACAGCGTACAACTTTATAGCCGTCCTAATACATAATCATCATCATCATCATCATCATCAGCCTATAGCAGTCCTAAAACAAAAATATACTAAAAAAAGATATCGCAATAGCGCATCTGTTATTTCAACCGATAATAACGCGCCTATGCGGAGTAGCCTTTATTATTATTTGGCATCTTGCTCCTGCTTGACATGCTTGACATATAAAAATCAATGATAACAATTCTCATATTATTATGAACATTATACTTGATACTGGCGAAATTGTGGAAACTATCCCAGAAGCCAATTAAAAAAGAAGTGAAGTGAAGTGAAGATCAACATCATTTTTGTGTCTGTCATTTACTGTCATATTAGGATCAACAAATGCAACTTTGATAATAGTTTTACGTAAAATCAAAGATGGTACAACTAAAACAAGTTTCCATTCGGCTGAAGTCCATAAAGAACATCCAAAAAATCACAAAGACCATGAAGATGGTCTCAGCCAGCAAGTACAGCACTCACTTCTTACAATCACATTAGTGTAGGTTAGATTTAGGGCAAAGCACTATACCCATCGAGATAGTATTAAATCACTTTAGCTATGATTACACGGTACCTAAGTTAAGTGTGTACCTACTACTGTGAAGGTAGTGCCAGCAACCTATAAAATGAAGTGCAGAATGCTTGCGCTACGCCTCTGCTATACCAAAAAAACTGGCGAAGTGCGAGTACGACTCGCGCACCGAAGATTACAAAGCAAACTTGTAGGCAGGTATGATTTTTATAATTGGTTCCCTTGCAAATAACAAAATATGCGACGTAAACGGTCCATATTTTGATTGCGTTGACTGATGTTTTCTTACAGTTCCAAGGGATGGTTGACCAGGGTATTTGTTTTTAATTTCAACTACCCGACTACCTCCACGCGTTCTTGAGAAGAACGTATATTTTATGTTAGGAGATGAATGCGTTTGTAATCAGATTCACAAGAGCGGAGCGCGAGCTACAAGCGGCCCGCCCTTTCGGCTACGGGCCGCGTAAGTTCTACGAGTCGTCACATCTGGTTAAGGGCCCGGTCGACGTCGATCCCAAGAAAGACGACAAGGCTCCTCCACCTCCACCGCCCGAGCCAGTGGCTGAAAAACCGGAGGACAAAGAAGCGGAGAAGAAGCTCAAAAGAATCTACATCGCCATGACTTCTGATAGAGGTTGGTCCACACGCTGAACAGTTCGGATTTGCTTACTCATTTCCTATTGTTGACAACTAGATGATTGACGACTGCCATTTTTCTGTGTTGTATTTTTTTACAATAAGAGTCAATGTCGTGTAAATTAGAGCATCGTCACGGGCGATAAGCGCCGTGCGTGTGCTCGAGAGCTGTCGATACCGCAGGTTATCGGGTGTGTCGATATCGGGGCCCTGGGCGACTCCTCCGTCATAATATGCGACCAATGTGCCCATTCAAGTTAAAGTAGGTACCCACGTCATCATCCCCTCCATCTCGCTGCGAAAACAATGTTTTCTGACCTAATACCTACCTACTGACGAACGCTACGCTTTTCTGGGTGTCATATAATCAATCAGGGTATTTAGTACCTATTTAACTATGTCCTTGCTATTAATTTATTCCGTTAAATAGTTTGAGCAACAGCAAAAATATTTTATTATTGACATCGTCTCGTACGTTATCTATTGGTCACATTATTTTATCACGTTGCCCTGTTTTTAAACAAGTTTTATTTAATTAACATTAATTTTATTGCGTGTTGTTGTAGTTTTAATTAATTATGTGCCTGCTTAGGTTAAAGTCTGTACCTATAATAAAATCCTCGTAACGCATGATCGAATAAAATAGATGGTACTGAATAAATGATACCACTTTGGTTTTAACTACCTCTTAAGTATATCGTGATAGATCTATGAAGATATATGTGCGTAAGATGTGATAGTACAGGGTGGCTCAAACTAAAGGTACCTGAGAATCTGTTTAGTATTTCCGTTGCCCACGTTCTAAATTCAAACGTCTCTTTCAAAGTTTGTAAAAAAACCAGAACCGTGCTTATAATTAGCAGACAAGTAAGTGATATAACAAAAGTGAATTATTAATTCAGTTCCTTAGGTCACAATCTATGTGCCTACCTTGGTAAACGTAGGTATATGGAGCAACAAGTTTCATCGCAATCTGTTCAGCCGTTACTGAGTTGAGTGGGAACAAACATACACAAAACACTTGAAAGGTTGTGTTACTTACACACTTTGGGTGTGAATAACATAATATTTTACATTTATAATATTTATGTGTTTTGATAAACGCGCAACAGCATCTGTGTGGCGGTGGAAGAAGCTGTGCCCTGCGATCCTCAACCCGCATGCTCAGCTTGGGGATTATGGGCATTCTTCATTAGGAGACACCTATGTCTAGCAGTGGACTGATTTATGGTGGTAGTGTGAATTCAGTATATATATCATATTTAAATTTATATGTATATATATCATTCATATTTTTTTTTAAATATGTAATAAATTTAATTTTGTAACGGGGTTTTCCCTACATGTCGCAATCGGCGGAGATTTTTCGTCAGAAGCAAAACAAAGTACTTTTGCCCCTCGAGGTCAACGCGCTAATCTAAGTTTTACGTCTTTATATTGTTCTTACTTACTTACTATACTACTATCTAACTAAACGATTAATTACCTACTGTCATAAGGCATTGATCACCCCGACCTTCCTTCCTACGAAAGTTCCTTTACTATGTGTGTAATACCTTCAAGGAAAGTTAACGGTAATAAACTAGTACCTAGCGCATTAATAGACTACACAGATCGATTCTGTTGCTGTTTTTTTTTAAACTACGTTTTTATTTACTGCTCTAAAAGCACTAGTTCCCTGTCATCTCGTACCATCGATTATAAAGGATTTACTACATACTTACTTACCTACTTGCTTTAAAAACGAAAGTGTGAAAGATCTCAGAATCCGCGCGTGAGCTTTTGAATATCCCTATCGCATGTTTTTAATTATTAAGACAAAACATTAAATAATTCAGATAGGCGATAGATATTCTCTCTTCATTATTTACCTTGCCTACCCTGGCATAGCTAAATCCTAGTCTGGTTTTTGAAAGAAGGTAATTAGATACCATCTCATGTCAGTCGTCTAAAAAGTAATGTAATTACTTATGGCAAGCTGCGACGTTGATAAAGAAGTAATCGCTGTTATCTGTAGCATGTTTATTTGCGCACGTTGCAGCAACGTGCGCAAATACACATCCTCGTGTAAAAACTTTGTAAACAGTGTAACCTACGGGCTCTTAGTTAGGTACCCTGAATCTTGGCTGCTGCCTTGCCTGAAAACTAGTTAGACATATTCCCAAAACGGTGTCTATTGCATGTGGCTTGATTGCTTGCTATAAAAAAGCTTCCTGCTTTCCACGATCAGTGACTTGAGTGCGAAAAATAAATGGTGCCCAGTGCCTCGCTCTGCAAAAGCCACGAGTGTAAAAACATTGCGCTAGTTTACGCCGCGCGAGAGTAAAGTGAGAGATTTCTATTCGAGTTATACAAAATCGCGTGCTGACTGAAAACTGAGGATTGGAACTTGCCAGAAAACTAGCAAGCCAAAACTCCCAAAATGAGGTCAGTTCACATCACTGAATTGAGGATTGGACCAGTGCGTTATTTGAAGTCGAATCTCATAACGTTGTGTCAGTTGAAAGCACCTCCAGTAGATCCAGAGATCCAGATTGCACCACCCGCAACGTAATAAACTTGCTTTTTAAATTTGAACGGCACTTCGAACTTCAAAAAGTTGCGCTCAGTGTCGCAGCAACTGGAGGTGCTTTCAACTGACGCGACGTTATCAGAGTCGACTTCAAATTGCTTGAATCAAAGTCGCTCTCTTATCTCTGGCGCGGCGTTATCTAGTGAAGTTTTCACATTCGAAGCTTTTGCAGAACGAGGCTTTGAGCACCATTTCGAAGAACATAACTTACTACAAATTTTTGCTAACTATATTTTTGTATGAAGATTTCAATGTTATACAAAAGTCCCGCTAGGGACGCTGGTCCATTTCCATACAAAAATATAGTTACCGTAAACTTTGCAGTAGGTAATGTATGTTTTTACACTCAAGCCACTGAGATATCCGAGGATTCGGATTTGTTAAAGATTGCATCTCTAGTGGACAGCCACCTTTAGAGTCAGTTACCTGTCGGCGGCATCAGGTCATGCTGCAGTGTCGCAGGTCTGTGCGGAGGAGTGCACAGCGGCGTGGCACGGCGCATCCGGCGCGAAATGTCTGCGCGCAACGCTGAGGGGCCGACGCACAAGCTGGTCTGCATAGGCGACAAGTCGCGCACCATGCTGCGCCGCACCTACGCTTCCAGCATGCTCGTCAGCGTCAAGGATGTGAGTGCTTACAACATCTAGCTAGCTTATCTTGATTAGGAGTTTGGCTTCAGAACCAGGAGATCTGCCATAAGGCAGTATTTGATGCCCAGCTTTATTTTTAATTTTCATTAACGAGCTCTGTCTTTTTTAAATGACTTATGGCAGGGATTTTACGTTTGCCGATGACACTGCCTTTGCATCCGTAGCGAAATCATGGGAACAAGCACGTAGACATACTGAGCAAGGACTTTACAGCGTTATACTTTGCCTACAAAAAAACTTACCAAAAAATTTCAGTAAAACTAAATATGTGTGCATCAACATCCAAACAAACAATATCCCTGCCTGCAACTCATTTACAATTCAAGCACACACTTGTGATTACATTCGTAGCTCTTCATGTAACTGCACAGTACTTTCATCTATAAAATACCTTGGAGTACATCTAGACAATCAATTAACGTGTCAGACAACATCAGAAATGGTAGATGCTCGCCTTAAAAAGCTGATCTGGGTATTTCAGAACCTACGTGTAATTTCTAACGACAAACTAGACTTCTCGCTGGGACAGTCAGTCTTGGGATATTCTTTTTCTACGTGGGGTACTTAGTGCATGCAAAACAGAGCTGATTGAAGTGGAAAGAGCCCAACGATCAATGGTATTGAAGGTTATGATATCGAAACCGTTCCGCTACCCAACCGATTCACTTTAAAAAGAGTACAGAATATTTTCTGCCCCTAAATTATTTGTCCAAATTTGATAACACACTTCAAAAATATCGATTTAAATTCAACTAGATTTAAACGAAGCAGAGGCAATAAAAAAAATTGCGAAGCTGTTAAATTGTTACATTACACTAGCTCTGCTAGACGCCAAACTTATTTTGTACAGGTAAGACTGGCTGTTGGCGGCACTGCCAAGGCTCGCGACGTGTTTGTTTGAGTTTTAAGCTAAGTTTTGACTTGAATCATGAGCCGAGTCTTGGGTTGAGATTTGAGAGTTAGGTCACAGTATAAAAATCATACAGTAGTCCGACGCCTTCGATCTCGCGGTAAATGCCGACAAGTGACGCGACAGTGAAGGAAAGCAAGGGTTGTCACAAGCAACTGGTATTAAAAAAATGTTGTGTGGGAGCACCATCTTGTGTTTGCAAAAAAGGATGCCATATTTTTCAACCTGAGAAATTATGAGAATTGGCACACGATTTAAGTAAGTAGGTAGGTACCTAATTAACTTGAATACCCGAGAAACTTTGACACTCGAGCCCTGCGACATACATAGAGCTTATGTGAGGTACAAACCTACACCTATCCATTATTTACGTTCGTAATGTTGAACGACACTTGACGAGATGTACTTGTAAACATACCTAAGTACCTACATTTAAATAATGTACAAAAATTATATATTTACCTTTCTTCCACGTGTGGAATTTGATTAAATTGAAGATTTTTGTAGATGCGATGATGATTTACAATAATACTCACAGCACAAGTCGTATGCACCATTTTCAATACAATTTATTATGCTTATTCAATTTATTATGTAGGTACTCATAGTTTTATTATCACAATAAAAGTCTAATAATAAAAACATTTCAGTAAGTAATGCCTACGCCGGATTTTTTTCGCTAAATATTTTCATGGTAATCGTATTCCCGCGCCATTCTACCATGACAACTATGCCAAACATTCTAATATTAATAAATATAATAGTTTCCTTTATCCTTTACTAACCCTCCTGATCCTTTTCCGAATTAAGTAAAATTCGTATTTATTGTACATACGATTCCCTCATTTTTATTAAAAAAATAATAATAATTCCAAAATACATAAAATGACAAATGCATAAACAGTGCGGGGATAAGAAGAAAAAAAAACATAAAATGGCAAATCACAAACAGTGCGGCGCCAAGAAAAAAAAACGAACCTTGCTAGCCTGGAAAGATTTGTCCCGAGTTGCATATATTTTGAATGTATGCAACCCCGTCACCCCGCACGATTGCCCTGTCTAGACGCCTTGGTCGAACAACTGTATGATTTTTAGCCTGTGGTTAGGTCTTGATTTAAGTCCTAAGATGAATCTTGAGTTAAGTCTTGAGTTGAGGGACTTGTTACAGATAGGGCGCATTGCGCCGGTGTTCGCGGACGCCTCCGTCATGGCGGCTGCCATCACCAACTCTGGCTACACATACGACCTCGGAGAGATCTACTACAACAAGTACTTCTCCGCGGTCAAGTACGAATTGTCCGTTATACCATTCTTCAACAAATTCAGAATCGAGGTTAGTTCATAATTATTTAACTTATCAATATACTATTAGATTGCATTGATCTATGTAGGTATGAAACTATGCTATGTATGTTCAACGTATGTACTTAGTATTTTCTATCCATAGAAAGCTATCGGTTTTCTATATTATTTTCTGTACCACCTAGCTTATAACTTATAAGTGACTCTGGGTGATTGGACCAGTGTGCTGAAAGAATAAGTTGCGGCTCACATAGTTGGCGTACAATCCTATTTTACCTCTGAGAATCACCTGTAAAGTCCTATAAAATGGGAGGAGGCCCAGTGGACAATGGAAAGCCTTTGATGACGACCTCTGTGGCGCCTTAGATGCAGAAGATTGCATGTTCGATTCCGCCACGGGACAAATGTTTGCATGATCTGAAGATATTTGTCTCATGACTGAGTGTTTTTTATGTATAATTTATATTTATGATATGTATGTATTTACAAAAAATACATAAGTAGTATATCAGTCATGTGGTTCTCATAATACATGGTCGGCTTAGTTTGGGGCTAAGCAGTGCAGCGTGATCGTGTTCATTAGTATTATATATTATGACAATTTATTTAATTGTAAGCTCGTTATAAAAAATTTTTTTTGTTATAAATTACACATATTACTACTTTTGTACATAAATAAACATCAAAAACATTATAGTAAAATATTTATCAAAACGGGAGACCATCGACCGCGTAGCAGGGCTCAAACAGTCGGTAGCTAGGGCTGCATACAGAGGAACCTCCTCACAGTCACAGAACCACCTTCTGTATCTGACCCTTGATCCAGTTGCCTAGCGATAGCCTCTGAATATATTGGTATAGAATACATGTCAAATTGTATGTTAAATTGCTTTTAACATGACTTTCATCAAATATAGTCCTAATTTGACGATTACTCTAAACTGAAATAAATACAAGCTGGGCGGTTAATTGTGCCTATGAGTGTATATGAAAACCAGAGCTGCTGACTCTGTTGAATATCACACAGATATTCAGCAGTGCCATCAGCATGGAGTTCGGTGTCGAGAAGTGTGCGGTCATGCAAGTACAGCGGGGGAAAGTTGTAAATACTACAAAAATAATACCATTAAGAATAAATAAAATTACAAGTTGAAAAAGTCCTATTATTAAAAAAAATACAAAAAACCGATTTTGCGAAAAATTCTCATGAAATTGTGTTAAATTTTGAAAAAAATCTACCAATGGGTGTTACCACCTCGCTCCCTAATGACTTCTTTGGAGCCGGTTTAACAATCCATCCATGATGTCTTGAATATCCGACCTAGGGATATTGTGCCACTCCTCTACCGCAGCCGTCTTGAGCTGTCCTAGGGTCGTAGGGGCGGGTACTTTTGCTCGGATATATGCCGTGTTATTGCTCGGATATATGCCGGGATAGACTGTGTGCCGGCATTGCCATTGCCATTGCGAAACTTGGATCCCGAACTCATCGAGGTATTGAGCGACAGATCATATGATATGGCAACAAGCATTATCGCGCATTAATCTGAATTAAATCTGAATTTTAAATGGTACGAAAGGTCTTGTAAGACTCCTCCACGTATCTTTGAGCAAGATTAGTACGAGCCTCGTAAGAGATGCCTCCCCTAACCAATAATGATCTCTCTGCTAACCTACGGTTTCCAGGGGCAGATTTACCAATAGGCCAAGTAGGCCCGGGCCTAGGGCGCGACAGTCGCGTCTTTTACTTCTTGCTCTTTCGCGTAGGCGATATTCCGTAAAAAATATCATAACATGAACAACCCATATATTACCACCGCCAGCCTCCTAAAAGCAAAGCAAACCTCATAAAAACCTCTTCAATTTGTTAATTTTTAAAATCATATCAACTTGTTTCTCAACATTTTTTTGGCTTGCTATCTGTAACTTGGCTAACAGGCTATCATCCCCGTAATATTAAATACGTAACAATATGGTTTAAATTGTACTATAGCCAAGCGCACAGAGCAAGCTAGAGGGTTTTTTTTTTAATTTTTCGTGCTGTAAAGCGAGTAGAAGGGCGGCAATCTTCCATATGCCTAGGGCGCCTAACGAATCAAATCCGCCTCTGACGGTTTCAGTTATTGCGCATCGAACAAACTATTAATTTTGGCGCCTGTATACACATTGACGTCCTTCTGGGCCATATAAGGCTATTCTGCTCTCATCTGGATGCTCTCAAAGTCAGTATATTCTCGCGCAAAGGCAAGTCTACCTCCATGGTGCTGTGAGAACAGGTGTGGAGCGCGAGCTGGACGAAAAGCTCTTAGATTACTTTCAGTCAGTCTTCTAATAATACGTTCACTATACTGACATTTCTCACCTCAAAAAGACGTGTCCGCGCTTCAATAGCGGTGCTAAAGCGATTTCTTAGCACGTTACTGACAACAAAGCGGTGATCCCGAGCTGATGTGCACCGATTTCGACCTTGACTTGGCCTCCTCGTGTATGAATCAGTCTCCAGAAAGCGTCTGATGGCATCCCGTACCGTAATTCGAGGTACACAGAGTGTATGAGCGATGCGACGTTGGCTATACCCAGCGTCAGCTAAAGCCACTACCCTAGCAGCACCAGTTGTATTGAGAGGCATTTTCAGTTACAAAGAACTAAACAATTATTTGCACACGATGGTAGAAAAGAACAAGAAATATTTACACGGTAACGTAAAACTGCAACAATTTCAAACGACGACTACATTCCAAAAAGGCTTCGGTGACACAAGTTTATTGAATAAAATAAGGTTATAAGTTTTTAATTTATTACCCACTTAACAAAAAACAAAACATTAGATAAGCCATAGTTAACATAAGCAATCAAGGTGACGAAAAATATAGGTGGGTATATATTAGTCATGTGGTACCCATGATATTACGCAAGCTCCGCTTATTTTAGGGCAAAATGATGCTATTTTTAAAATTTCCAGCATTATTTCATTATATTTATGCGGGATAAGAAACGGCATGGCCAAAAAGTGAACTTACTATTCCCGTTGTACGTTCAGCCACTATTAGCTTTACTTAATATAATTTTTCTGGCAAGCAAAACAGCGCTAACGAATTTCACTGTCTGTTTTTATTCCGTGCAGTCTATTTAAACACCTTCTTAAGTAGACTGAAAGAAAAAGAGAAAGAAAGTTGTTTAGATAGTAAGGATAGCCGGTTAGTAATGAATAATAAAATAACCCCCCAGTCGGCGCCCAATATGAACGCGTTCGACGACGTGGACGCTGACCAGCTGGAGTGCTACGCCGAGTGGACGCTGGCAGCGCTGCTCTACTACGCACTCAAGGTGACTTACTCTTATTCAAATCTTAACATAAAATTGTCGACCAAGATTTCATATAGGTGTTGTAGGTAGCCAGATGTAGCCCGGGGATTCCTAGCACCCCCTTGCACCATCGTTAGCATGGCCACTACAATGGCCAGTAACATCGGGACGACCGTTAACTGGGGGCCATCTTTCTAGTGCGTCAATCATAAGCGGGAGTATGCCCATAATCTCCACGCTGGACATGCGGGTTGGGGATCGCAGGACACAGGTTCTCGCACCGCTGATGTTGCTGCCCGTCGGCGGCCCAGTCTCGACATTTTGGTTAACTACCGATATATCGCTAAGTGTAAGCCGACAAAAAACATCTTCCCGAAAATTTGGGAAAAATATTTACCTGTAACTAGTTATTAAATAATTTTATTCAATTTTTCTACTATTTAGATAAATTAATATAAATAGATATTTATTTCACCCAAGTTATAAAGAAGGCAATATTTGATGTAAAATTAAAGTGAAATTGGTTACATTATCTTAAAATTAGGTACCTAGATAAACATAAATGCACTTGGATTGGGCTTAGCTGTGCCGCAATCAGCCGGCCGCGAGAGCCCCGTCCGTTAGTTAGCAGGTGCACGGCGTGCAGGTGAGGTTGGCCTGGGTCCTGAAGTTGGACTGTGGAACCCTACGAAATAGTTTAGGGTGTAAGGCACCCAAATAGTTTAGGGTTTAAGGCACCCTAACTATTTAGTTGATGAGTACCGTGTACCGATATTTGCGTACCGTGTGCAGGAGGGCGCGGCATCGGAGCAGTCGGCTCGCATGGCGGCCATGGACAACGCCACCAAGAACGCGGCCGAGATGATCCGCAAGCTGACACTGCTGTTCAACCGTACGCGGCAGGCTGTCATCACGAGGGAGCTCATCGAGATCATCTCCGGAGCAGCGGCGCTCAAGTAGCTCACTCGGACAGCTCATGCACAAATGCTGTTCGCTTACAACTCGATAGGTCGACAAGCTGTTAGCACGCATTATGCTTATGTTCTGCTATTTAAATGCTAAGGTTCCCCAAAAAATTATGCCATCAAAATAAATTTTAGGTAATACATATATATGTACCTAAAGCAGTCTAGTTCTAGTATTTTAGTGTAAAACCTTTTGTAAAAGTAAACAAATGTGATCAACGAAACTGTACACATTGTTTGATTTCTTAGAAGTTAGTTGATCTTGAATATCCTTTCATTTCATTTCTTTTATTCTGTCACAAATTTATAAGTAATCGTATTTGAATGCTAACTTATAAAATAACATGAAAAACAAAAATAGCTATTACAAATATACTAATGATAAATAAATAATAAAATAACATTGCTAGTATTTATGTACATAAAAATTTACTATTCTAATGGCATAAAGAAGAAAATTAAGAAAATTCAAACATACAATATTATGAGGTTTTAAATTCGTCCACAGAGTAACACAGAGGAGTGTGTTGCACTTCTGCAACAAAAAGTTTTTAAATTTACGTTTAAAAATATACGGACTGGCAATTTCTTTCATATATAGTCTTTTATAGGTGATTTATATAAGTAACAATTGGAATTTAATGAATACCCCGTGTACGCGTTCACATGAAATGATACACAACGTAAATAGGTAACTTATTTTAATCGTAAAATTATTTTACAAAAGTATAATAGCATTTATATCTACGAGTATCTACTTACTATAACATTTACTATAACTTATGAATGCGGCGAATCTCGCACACAACTTCAATTCGAGACGCGGTCAAAGGATCGCTCCATATAAACAGAGATGCGCTCTGTTTCGCTGATGGATGTTTCAGCCGTTTGGGCGGGATAGCAATATTGGCCTATCAACATTTTCTAAGAATTTGGTTGTGTTCCGTATTACCAAAAATGATGACTGAAAACTTTATGTATTCTTTACAAAGTATTGTTATTCTGTAAAAAGATAATATAAGCTATGTTCCATAACAAACTACACATAAGATATTGTTGTTTTTAATACGAAACGAAGAGGAAGAAAAGTGGTAAATTTTGGCATAAAATTGTGCAAAATTTTATTGGCTTTTATTTCATTTTAAAATGAAATTTATTTTTTAAATGAATTAGAAATCATTTTGGTATTACGTTTGTATGGACAATTCGTCCTCCGGAGGCCCACTTTAAGCAGCTTTAAGGTGCAGGTCCACTTGCAAATACGGCACGCATTTGTTGTGAGCAATCAGTTTACCGACGAAAGTGAAGTGGCAAGTCGATTTTCCCAGCGAGTAGTGCACTATAAACTTTTACTCCGCTGATGCCTACGACAGAATACCACCGGAGTAGGTATCGTAAGTCTGACCCGCACAAATGGTTATTGAAAGTGCGGTACCTTATGGTTTTACATTCCCAAAAATACTCCTTATGTTAAGGAATTCTGTTTTTGATGTATTCTGTAAATATCTGTTATGTGTGTTCTGTTGTCATTGTAACCATCTGATTTCTTTAAAAAATAAAAAATTGTTTAAAAAATGTTCTTAAAAAAATTATGTTACTCGTTCAAGTTCTTGTAAATTTTAATTTTTCTAACAAGTTGTCTTCATTTAACCTATTATATAGAATGATTTTGTATAAATTGTAATGGTGTACACAGCGTTGTTGATCATTCAAAGCCATGATAGGATATATCAGTCACTTGGAGGCAATCAAGGCACTAAGGACAAAACGTAAAACCCAGTCACCGAAGCCGAAAACGGCTAGGTTGATTATTATTATTGTTATTATGTTGTTGATCTAATAAATAAATAAACCCTCGTGGCTAGAGTTAGACTGGCGCTTGCATAATTAAATATTTTTTCCTTGTGTTGATATATACTATTCGTCCAAGGTACCTTATTTAAATAATTATTCCAACATACTTTTTCAGGTGCTCAATAAAGAGATAATCTATCTGTAAGATAATCCTTAAGGTAGGTACTACTTACAATAAGGGGAAAGTCCTATGTAGTTTCGAATAACTAATACAGACTTACAGTACGTTTTTGTTTTGTATGAGCGTCCTTTGGTAACGACTCGGTTAATTTAGTTCACAAAGAACCTTCCAGTTCACTTAATGAGCAAGCTTCGCAATGGTATAGGGATTACGCTGATGTACTCAGTAATAACTGTCTCACTGGCGACTGTAGAAAGTTAAATCACTCGCGGCGTACTACGTGAGTGAACTGGACGCGAACGCGAAGCGGCGCGGTTCAGCGTGGAAAATACAAACAGTTGATAACTATTAAAGTGTCCCACGTGATATGCACGCATGGTGCGATGCGACGCGGCGCGTACGCTAATCCGTTGGTTTGATATTTTCATGACGCGATGCGATGGCGGAGGGCACAGCATCGCACCGCATCGCGTTGAATTCGCGTGTCACCGCGTCGGATCGCTTCGCAATCGCGTTCGCTTTAAATCGCCCACGAAGGACGCCGCGTTAGTGATAGATGCGTAACGTTACGCGTAACAAACATAAATAGTTTAAGTTCTCGTGCCGTACAATCAATAGAGATAGAGATTTTCCGTCAAGGTATTTTGTAACATTCTATGTGAAAAATGGAATTAAATAAATGAGGGCGATTTTTCGGGGTGTTCGTGCGTGAGTGAGTCGTCAGGTGGTCAGGGCGACTCCTGGAGGAATGCGTCGTAGGCGGCCTGATCCATGAGCGCTCGCAGCTCCTCGGGCGAGGCCAGCTGCACGCGGAACAGCCAGCCCTGCTCGTAGCATGACTTGTTGATCAGCGCGGGCGCAGACTCCACCGCCGAGTTCTTCTCTATCACCTACAAATGGCAACTGTAGGTGATCAATAGACAACTAGTTTAAAAATACAAATAAGCGCTTTATTTGTGAAGGATGCTCTTTGCTGTAGTGAAAATAGCATCGAAACATAATGTTAACGATGTTAGTACCGGGTATGAAGATACTTTTACTACTGCCGTCGCCCGTCAATGTGAAAATGCCCAAACGGACGATCTGCGAGATTGCTCGCCGAGACTTCTCGCGAGAACGCTGCCTACATTTCGATGACTATGACAGTGAGACGGCTTACAAACACATATGCGCTTTCGCCTTCTCGCCAGTGAACTCATACGATTCTAAGAACCGCCCCAAGACGAAAATACACTAACGTGAGAACGCGAGCACCCATTCGCACTTCTCGGGTGTTCAGGCACATTCTGGCGGGTTCCCGCCAATAGTAGTTCATGAGTAGGTACCTATACGATAAGTTGAATTTGCCTTAAAATCGATAAAAGGATCTCCGCCTCCTCTGGGACATAGGCGTGTATGTATGTACATTCTTACCCCCCTAATCTTAACCAAATGTAATTTTATAACGCCTCGATAAAATAATTCTCCCTGTCACTTAAATGTAAATAAAAGAGGTGACATGATATTTTGACGTCATTTTATCTATCGGAGGTTTATAGAACTGGAATTAATAGGGCGGTGACATGCTTGAGAGAAGGTGAAGTATGCAGACGAGACGTACCGTGCCCGAGACGGGCGTGTAAACCTCCCCGGCCGCCTTGACGCTCTCGAGGGCGCCGCACTCGTCGCCCGCCGACAGCAGCGCGCCCACCTCCGGCAGCTGGGCGTACACCACCTCGCCCAATGCATCCTCAAATAAATACACAAATATTTATTAATAAACTAGCGAACTTCGTACCGCCTTAGCGTAGCAATTTTCTTAATATTTTTTTCCGTAAGAACCTTCTCCTAATAATAACAAATACAACAAAAAAAGAATTAGTGAAATCGGTCCAGCCATTCACGCGTGATGCCGTGACCAAGGAAAACGGGTTTCATTTTTATATATATAGATAAATAACGCTGGACGTTATCACACAGGATCATGTAGCCTCAAACTAAGCACAGCTTGTATTATGGGAACCACGTGATGGTATATTTGATATACTACAAATAATACAGTTTTATTTTTTGTAAACATACATATCATACATAGAAAACACCCAGACCCGAGACAAATATCTGCAGAACTTGCAAACATTTGTCCCGCGGCGGGAATCGAACCCGCAACCTTCTGCGTCTCAGGCGGACCTTCGCCCACTGCGCCACAGAGGCCGTCGAATTGCCATTTATGTGGTTTTAAGTTGCTGGAATTCAGTTACCTATCACTTATGTACGCTGTCTAATCTTCCTTAATGGGTATATTAACACCAAAGTTTAATTAATTATATTGCCCTTAGCTTTGTCACTTTATGGAGAAAAAATAATAATTCTCACAAGTATTGGCACAAAATAAGGAAGATAGTATTGGTTGACTACCGATTGGTATTATTGACGTTAACGTAGGGATTTATGATCAACTTATAAATGAAATCACTATACGTACTGAAAACTGTGCATCGGCGAAAGCAATACTTCGTTATTATAAACGAAATACCAATATAACGAAAAGATAATAGAGTAGTATGATTTCAATTTTGCGCAGAGATCAATTATTGAAAGTCAATAGGTATCGTAAAATTATCTCATGACCTTTACATTTTTATTTTAGGTTCTTACTTCACTTTAGCTGTATCTATCAAAACTTTGACTGTTTCTTAACTAGAAGTAGTTTTATGATTTTTTAAGGCAATATAAGTAACTGAAAGTTACTAGCAGTGGAGATGTTCCCGATATCTCCTTTTCAGCATAAACCTGAACAGTTTTCAATATCAAAATATAAAAAAAGTTTTGTTTGTTGTTAAGCGTATTTTAAAAGTTCGTAATAGTTTTAATATTATTGTTTTTTTTATTAAACGGAAATAACCACTAGAAAAAGTAAATATTTTTTTAACAGTATTTTTGAATGAAATAAAGAATTTGTGCTAGGCAACGGTATTTGAAATACTTAGTTAGGTACTTACTTGTGCAAAACTAGAGATGCCAACTGTGCCGATGTTGTTGTCCACTGATACCCACTCGTGTTTTTTTGTATAAAATCGATCTGAAAAAGATACAACAAAATACAAATAATAAATAAATAAATAATAAATAATGCGGGACGTAATCACACAGCATCATGTAGCCCCAAACTAAGCAGAGCTTGCAGGTATTATGGGAACCACATGATTGATATACTACACATATTTTTTTTTTTGTAAATACATACATATCATACATACAAAACACTAATAAAATAATAATGAAAGCAAAAGTTATACATTCAAACTCTTATTGTTCTAAGCACCAGGCAGTACAATTTGGCTTCGAATAAGGCTCCATTTAGTTTAAACTCTTCTTTATATCCTTCCCCCGTTATTCAAAGCCTTTTAACATATTTTGAGTGTTTGTTCTCGTCTGGTGAGCAGGCGCCAATATGATTTATAGTTTCTGCTTTATTAACTCGCTTTTTCCCGCGGCTTAGCTATCTTTTTAAATTATAGTTAGCTTTTTTCTGGGTGAAACACCCTTTGTCCTTTTCTTCGTATTTGCGAAATTTCAGTAGTTAAGAAGTGAGCGAAAGTAAGTGAAAGCGTAACTTCATCATGATCATCATCATCATCTACCTATAGCAGTCCACTGCAAGACTTAGGTCTCCCCTATTGAGCGCCATTACGCCATGTTCTAAGCTCGACGCAAAAGCGTAACAAACAATCAAAATTAAATAAATTAAAAACAAAATATTTAGCTTGATACCAGTTACAATCTTTGTGATTTGAACAATAGCCACAGAATATGGAAGCTATGGCATAGTAAAATGCTGTAGATTTGGTACAAAGATATAGAATTTTTGCTAGAGTCAACAAACATTTTTAATTATTTGCGGTGCTAGGATAGTTTCTAGTCAAGATGATACAATAGAAATAAATTATTCTTCATAGAAAAATATAATTAGAAATCATGAGTGACAAGATGTTTTTGATAGCCGCTGTATCATATTCGCGCTGTAAACATGTTACCTACTAACTATTTAGGTAATGTTAACATCACTGCTCATGCGTATTGCGTAAGCGTGGATCTCATCTCAGTGATAAGCGTGGTCGTGAACTGTCACCACTAATCAATCTATTATAGTAAGTACCCACCAGGCGTAGTATTTATGATACTCAATTGAGTAATGAAGATATTATAACTATCATTGATCAAATGTAAGTGGTTAGGTAAGTAACCATATAATCTGGAGACCACTCAAAGAGAGTGCAGCCTGAAGATAGAAATGAAACGATTTTTAAGGTTCTTATTCCGAACGACAAAATAACAGGCAGAAATAAAAAAGCATGGAATTACTACATATTACTATTAGTAAAAGCTCTTAGAAAAATCCTCCTGAAATTAAAGGTTTTATTTAATTATTCCTACCAGCACAAGGTCAGTAGGCACAGCAACAATCTGGTTTCATACCATGCTCAAACCTTTTAAAATATGCCTTTTGCATCGAGATAATTATATGGAACACTATAGAGTGACAGTCTTCAAGTGCAATTTTACAAAAATCGTCCAAGTGTGTTTGTCATAAATAAACTTGAAAATGTCAAATTTGCACTAATTTAGACCTTATGTCGCTTAGTAAGTGTTCAAAGACCGCGCAATTTACAGCGTGCGCGGAGTTTTGGTGCAGACACTTTTTTTCCACGTTTTCCTTATAATATCTTCAGGGATTAAATTGTATTTTCTAAAAATAATTCATACCCTGCCCTAGTGAGGTTGCCTGCACAGGTACCGTGTAGTAAATTCTATATTGTCAACATATTCTAGTTTCGAACGGAAAACGACCGCTGCGGGCGGCAGCGTCGCTCGGTCGGTCATTGTTCATGCTACCACTGTATATTTTGGTGTTTAATTTATTTATCGTAGCATTACTTAGCTAGCACGTAAGATTGCTTTATCAGCACTGTTTGACCCCAGTTACAGCTGATGAGCTCCTAAATCACCGCAGCCAGATAAAAATGTAGGTAAGCCCAAACAAAACATTTCATTAATTCAATTTTTTGAGTTCAATTTTAAGTGCCTTCCTTTTTCGTTAATTACCCAACTATTTTGAGTGATAAACCTTGCAATCTGCAAGAAGATCACATTACCTAAGTTGCTCGATCAGTGTCCATTTAAAACCAGTTGATAACAACCACAGATTATTTTTTTGTATTGTTTATACAAAAAAATTGCTGGCTGGAAAAATAAATAATATCACACAGCATCATATGACCCCATAATAAGAAGAGTTTGTATTATAATTGCCAATAAAGTTGAATTAAAAATGAGCTCGAAAACGAAAACTAAAAGTTTTTGTATCATACAACTCATACTAGGGGTACAATCCTTCTCGAACTCTTCTAGCAGCTCAATACTTACTTTTATATTCTGTGCTGTAAAGTCTCCTGCAACAGCCGGAGCTAACTCCGGTCCTTCTGGCCCGAGAGATGGACCTCAGTAAGCACGTGAGCACCATTCTCTTGTGTCCTGAAATATTCGCGTTTTACGTCAGCAAGGCTTATACCTTATCTGTCCGGTGCCTACAGTACTTAGGTTCTGTTCCTCGGACTTCTTCTATAGGTAGGTACCTACCTACTAGTACTTATGCATCTTCTTTTTAAATAGAACGGGAACGGAATAATAATAACCATATACAAGTTAGATAATAAAGGTTGTCACCTACGTGTAAGTATACTTGATACTTATATTTAAGTAACCAATCATCATACACTTAGACAAGCTGAAATACTTAGGGTTACCTCATTGAGATATTACTCTTAGATAACCCTATGTAATTCAGCTTGTATGTAGTTCGGTTCTTTTGTAGATACCCCTCTAACGACTATGGAACTACATGCTCACTCGGCCATATTAGATTTTTTGGGCCTATTTAGTAAATATAAATAAATACAGTGTGATGTCCAAGAAAATATTAAAATTCTGCGCATAGCAAAAATAACAAATTCACACAATTAAATTAACTTAAAATAATAAGTGAAACTTACCTTACAATAGTGGATGAGTGCAGCTAACGTAGACGTTTGTGCTCGTGCAGTCGCGGCTCGCCAGTGAGGCGGCATCTGCTCCGACTAGCGACGCGATGCCTCGCACCCGACGCGCGGCGCGGCCCGGGACCTCGCCACACTTGTTTGTTTGTGGAACACTCTATACAAATAACTACCTACCCATCCATGGTACTGCAATCATTAATGCCTGCTGTTAATGGGTTTCCCATAGGCTTGGAGATACATTTTCTGCACGACCAGCTGAAGAAGCAGAGGACGAGGTCAAAGCGCGTGCTCAAATGATTCATTCAAAATAACAACGAGTACTTTCCTACTCAATTTTAAAGGCTCTCAATAGATTTTGTGCTGAACTAAATCTGAAGATAACTTTTTTATTAGAAAAATTCGTGATAGTGTTTGATTGTTTGGTAGCCGGTCATCTATCCAATATCTTAGATGATCTTAGAGCCTTAATTAGGCCTAGCACAATGTTATTGACTATAGTTGTTTGCCCGCTGATAAGAGCTATCGCGGCGGGGCGGTCCGCTGGGGGTCGAGTTGTTTGTTACTCAGGGATTATCGCGCTCGGGCAGTGTCATCATCACGGGCGTCACGGGACCACGGGGGAGAACTGTTTCTCGTAGTCCCATTAGAATGTGTGGTTGTGAAAATTTAAGTCCTAATATATAAATTTCTTGCGAAAATAAACTTTTTCGAGTATGTCGTGGAGAGACAGTGGCTTGAGTGAGAAAACCAGGGTTTTTTTTAATGAAAACCAGGGTTATTCTTACTAAAAAAGTTTGCGATATATTTTTTTATGGAAATGGCAAAGTTTTACAAAAATCCCGCTAGGGGCGCTGCCTATCCTTATTTTAATTGAGAATTCCAAATTTCCACAATATATATATTATTTTTGCACCATATACGTTCCATTGTGAAATAAATGCTTCTCAACATTCACGAATATGTTTAGGGTCAGCTTAATTCATATTATTGACTTTGTATGAAAACTGTGTTTGTTTGTATGTATCAGTATGTGAAATACAACTAAACCCACCTACCTACACAATATTAGGTTGAAGGTTTATAAAACTCAAGTAAAACAACATTTTGTCTTAATTTGAATATAATCTTAACACATAGTATGACAAAGTTATGATAAAAGTTTACACACAGAGTACAAGTAGTAATTTACGGCCTAGAAGCATGCCTTGTGCCTGTCTCTCGCGCGCCCTTTTTCGATACCCGAGAGCGCACTATTCTATAATAGCAATATCTCATAAGCTAATGCGAACACTATAAGTACTATGAACACCAATGTACTCTTATATTTTAAAGCTAAACTTACTTCAAAATTTACATTTCATAATAAAATACAAAAAAGTATTTCATAATGCAAAACTTAAGAATATTGAAAATACTCCTCATTTTAAACAGCTTGGCAAGAAATTGCATAACTTAAATTCAATAGTTCATCAAGATCGGTTGGTTTGGAAACAATATCTTCATCTTCATACCTGATAGTTCCACATCTAGACCGGCACTTTATTTATAATAATAATCTCATCAAGGTGCTTACGAGAATAACAAGGTAGGTACTGATTCAACTTGACACAAGACAAGTAAAGCAAAAAGTAAGCAAAAGTACTTTAAATGGATCTCCGCTGCCAAAACATCACGCAAGAATCCCCAGATAAGATAACTTACTTATGATACAATTGACAGCCGAAATACACGCAACAATTTCACACTGAATAGTGAAAACTGTTTTAAGTTACTTACTTAATTGTACAAATTCTTTAAAAGTCTACAAGGAATGTGTGAAATTAAATCTACAATGTCGCTAGCATAACATAGAATGCAAGACAACTACAGTCATAGCGCATACCTAATAGAGTAGGTTCGCTCATGACAAATAGTAAAGTTAACTGAGGCAAAGAAGAAACGCCCTTCCTCGCCGCTACATAACCGCAGGAAGCAGTTAGGGCAGCGGTGTAGTTGAGGTGGGCGGTGGTCAGAGGTTTCAGAGGTAGCAGGGCGTGGCCTGCGAGGTGCTGAAGATGGCGGTGACGGCGGCCCAGGTGGCGGCCACGCCGCCCAGCACTCCCACAAACATCACCTCGTAGCACACCAGCTTCATCCAGCCCGGAGTCTCGCTGGGAAATCAATACAAATCATTATGAAAATGTTTAAAATTGAATTACATTTGCCCACATTGCAGGCATCAAAAGCATCACATCAAAGGGAAGGTATAAAAGTGCGTTCGTTGCGTCGTATGCCTACGATTATGATGTATGGATAGATGGATGTTTTTTATTCTGTCACGCAAAAACTACTGAACGGATTTGGATGAAACTTGGAATATACATAGGTACTTTTATACTGGCCACGCGAGCGAAGAAGCTAGTGTTTTTATATAGGGAAAGTTACGTCACTGGCAACGGCAATGAGACTTCATATTTAAAGAAAGTGGCTAGCATCCGTTCACCGCCCACGAATATTTTTTCTTATTTCAGTTCGACGACGAAAACTTATTTTTAAGCTTCCATACTTCAATAGGAACCTTATTGCATCACTTCGGTGTTTGTCTGACTGTCAAGAACGCGCGGTGATATCAACATGTTTATATTTTTAGAAATCTGTCTCAACTCGTGTCGTGAGGAGGGGCCTCACGACTCAGCTGCCCGCGCCGACTTGGCGGGCAGGTAGATGCAGGTAGAAGCAAGCAAATGTTAAACGTACATGGGGGTTTGCCCCTCGCGCGGCGTCTGGTTGACGAGGCTGAGGTAGCAGAAGGCCGGCAGCACGAAGGTGAGCAGCGCCACGCTGGTGCCGCCGACCAGCGCCAGGATTGTGTAGAAGCGCGGGATGCTCTCGCCGATGAACAGCACGCCCGCCATTATCGACAGTCTCACAGCCATGCGGTACCCCGTCGAGTCTGCACAGTAACACACTTATACGCCTAGCTCAAGGGCCCTAGGGCTACCTGAGCCCTCATTTAGTAACTCAGTTGCCCACCAAAATGGTCGGTACTGGACCTAAATTTGCAAACTTAGACATTTCCTCCGTCATAATGCAAACAATGTCAATTGACAAACTTTTTTTGTTTATGGTACATGAAGATGGAATAAGAGCATGGCCCACCTGATGTTAAGTGGTAACCTCTTATAAGAAAGCATTGCATCGTAGATCATGCCTTTTTTGAACGTTTCATACAATGCAACGCACTGCGTCCATCAACTTGGGGAATGAAGGAGATAACCCTCTTGTGCCTGTAATTTCAACGGCACCTACGCCCATGAGGACATGAGGATAATGATAAACTGTCAAAGTTTGTACAACAGGTGCTTATCCTTCAGTGTGCAACTGAGTTAGTAAATGAGGCCTTATGGATCGCCATCCCATCTCGGCCGTATCGATGGATTTTCCGGTACGAAGTGTGTATTCCAATGAGTTTAAAAAATACAACGAAGTAAAATCGTTAGGAGATCCGCGATTCAGTCATCTCATGTATGAATATAATTAAAAAATATTTATTTACCAAAAGGAAATTGATAACTATTTAACCAGCGACCTCCATACTAGGCATAGCCTGTGAGAGCATGGTCGTGGGGACCAATAGGATGGTATAACAGAACTGAAATCCGGACAAATAATTAAGCATTACAAGATGTAGTAATATGTTAAAAAAAAAATTATTGACCATGTATGTGTAAGTGTACTTCATTGAAGCCACATCACAACGATTAGTTAGTTAGTCTCTAAGGTATTTATATATATGGGCCCTAGTTTAAGTAAATTAAGATCTTGTACTTTTTCTTTGTGCCTGAAATAAAATTTATTATTATTATTATTATTATTATTAGTCCTCGCATAGTATAGGGGGGCATTCCCTCAAATAATGGATTCGGCAGAATACCAGCTTCCGCTGCTAAAACAGCGGATATAATGCTGATTCGAAGCCATTTTGCTGCTGCAGCACACATCCCATCATGTTTTATGTTCACTTTTTCTCTATTTTGTTTGTTACTTTTTTATTTTGTTGTATCGTGTGCTCAGTTGCAAATAAATATATACGGAAAAAAACTAGGCAGTCAAATTAGCGGGGCGGCCTCCAGTGTAGACATGTGTGTGTGTGGACTGACCGTGCGGCACGTTGTATAGCTCCTCCATCTCCTGGCAGACGGGGTTGATGAGGATGATGAAGGCGAACACAAGGTGCACGGCCATCAGCACGTTGCCGGCCAGCGTGAGCGGCGTGGGCGCCAGAGAGGCCGCGAGGTTGGGCGCCACCGCGTCGCCGTACACCGCGTACCCGCCCACGGCCAGTGGCAGGTACAGCGCCAGGATCGCTGCACACCACAACAACATATGCCATGGAACTTATTCAAAACCTCGGCTTTAGGCGCTAAGGTCCCACATTTTACCATTATTTTAATGCATTTTTCATAGTTAGCTAGATGACTAAATTTAATTTAGTCCGTCATTTTCGTCCGTCGTTTTATAAATCAAATCAAATCAAAATACGTTTATTTTGTTACACGAATAATAAAGTTAAGTGAGGTACAAATTTTCTAAAACTATGTAACAAAAATGGCTACCACTCAGCATATGCTAGGGCAGAGCAGAACGCGCTGCCAAAGCGCTGGTCTTCCGTGGTCGCACTAAAATGCAGCGTACGGTGACTACTGCGACACAAAATATATTTAAAAGTAATAAAATATAACAACATATAAACGAAAAAAAGGCAAAAACAAGACAAAAACAAAAACAAAAATCAAAAAGAAAACTAAAAGGTTACTTCTAACAAATGAATTGGTATGTTACTATGATAAAATATAGATTTTAGTTCTGGTTTGTTACTACTATTAACTTGCAGCTTCAACTGAAGATTTCAGGCCTATAGAACGACTGCCTACCTTGCCTGTGATATTTATTTGTAATTCTAATAAGGTATTTTTTCGATTTTTTTTGAATGAATAAATAGATGTTAAACATAAGTATCTATGTATGTTTATCAGTCTCTTGTACCCATAGTACGGCCTCAGCCTAGTTTGGGATCAGGGGTCCGTGTGTAGGATGTCCCGTATATTTTATATTTATTTATTTACATTACCAAAAAATATTGACGTATTTTTTCTTTTGTCGAACCTCGCTCGCAACTCCAATTCGAGTAACGAGCAAAGGATCGCACCTAGATAAATACTTTTGGAATACAAATAATACAACAATATAGTGGAAATATGCCTGATTAAGAAATCATTTTAGTATTACGTTTGTATGGACAATTGCTCCGTCGGAGGCCCCATCGTAACTAAAAACAACAATAATAATGTGTGTTGAAGTTCCGCGTGACGTCACGGGTAAATACTTTTTTACATACAAGTGACGTCACGAGGCCCCACTACTGAACTTTGGCGCTCTTTATCTTTGTCAATTACTATAGATTTTTTACATAAAATGTGTCCATTATTATTTGTCTAATTGATGAACTAATTTGAAATAAGAATTTTTTACCAAGGCATCGTCCCTATTCTGTATGATCACAGAATAAGTAATAGTGCAGGTACAATTTAATAAAGCTGGTATCTATCGGCATGCGCTCTATGGCGAAGGTTCGCGTAAAAAGGAGGCAATAAATGATTTTGCAATCAGCAGTATGTCTGATCTTTAACTCTGTCTATGAAAAACCTTTTTGGTTTTCTTTAGAACTTCGCTTTAGAAGCTTCTTTTCTTTAGAAGTGTCTGCCATGAAAACTGAATAGATAATTTACATTTAGTAAAAAATGAATTTAAAAGTCCAATAATAATGGTATAAAAAAATCTGTTATAAGCGGGGTGATCGGCTAACTCTGTTGTAAACAGAAATGATTGACACCGATCCTGTTTCAACAAACTGTGACAGTTTCTCAGTTGCCGTCCATTGAAAAAATTCGACGGATGAAATGTCAAAGTTTGTAAAAACAGGATCGGTGTCAATCATTTCTGTTTGCAACAGAGTTAGCCGATCACCTCGCAGATAAGCATCTCATTTGCAAGCATAATTTTAAAAAATGGCCCTCCTATATTAATATTATATCATTTAATGTTAATTTACATAGGTAAATGATATATACATGATTTCATCGATAACCTAGTGTCTCGACAAACCTTACGTAGTTTTTAAAACACTACTAACCAAAGGAGAATGCCGAGAACCCGTACCAATTGCGTCAAAACCGAACGTACCCCATAAAATTTATTGTATTTTATAAATGACATTAACATTTTCTTTAGTTTTACACACCGACTCGATTCAAGTAAAAAAACATTTTGTTGATTTGGTTTCCGTAGCACGCCGCCATTAGACTACAACAACCATTGTTACTATGGCAACTGTGGTTGTTGATACTAGTATGATCCTAGTGTCACTAGAGTTTTACCTACTTTACATACAAAAATACGTACTACGACTACTGTAGATGTAGATGTCATACCTGCATATCTATTTATACCCTAATAAATTTTGCCATCGAACCTTATTAACAATTAACGTAATAATAATAATATACATATTTAACTAGGCCT
Source organism: Horisme vitalbata (assembly GCA_951804965.1). NCBI lineage: Eukaryota > Metazoa > Arthropoda > Insecta > Lepidoptera > Geometridae > Horisme > Horisme vitalbata. Next base: position 30,204,292 of record OX638089.1, on the reverse strand, counting down.
TTTTTTTGAGTAGGCTTATTTATTTATTTTTTAAAGTTGATTCGACATGATTAAGACTTTTTGTTGCTTTTTTTTACAACAAATTATGTAAAGCTTAAAAATGTACACAATATTTTATGGTTTCAATAAAAATATTTTTATCTATTATATTATTTGTTATGCAGAGTTGAATAGGACAGTGAGGTGGGCTCACCCAGGAAGCTGTAGTGCAGACTCTTGCTGAACTGGCTCTTGTCGGCCATGTCGTTCTGTATGGTGGGGAACGTGGAGGCGCCTCCGAACGCGAACATTATCGTACCGAACGCCAAGAAGAAGTCCTGCAATACATTCATCATTACATGCCAGTTTATTACAAATATTACTTTTCACAACATTTTATAAATTTATTTAAAGATAAATTAATCAAAAGTCGGTTATTCGTCCATTGCGCCAGCAACAATATCTCCCCGCTTCACTCGCGTGATTCTCTGCTAGAACAAAAGTAAGTAAGGCAATCTTCTAGCCCAGAGTTTCAAACTCGGAACGAAAAACAACTGAGGCTGATACTGATAATGAGGTTTTGGACTGTTGACTCGACTGTTGCTTGCCAGTGGAGCTAGTACACTTTTAAATATCACACTTATATTATAAAACTAATATAATAAATGCGAGAGTTTGTGTGTGTGTGTGTGAGAGAGAGTTTTGTTTGTGGTCGCTTCACTTCATAACGGCCGAACGGATTTGAATGAAACTATGAATATAAATAGTTTAAGACCTGGAATAACACGCAGGTTACTCTTTATCCCGCCATCACGCGAGCGAAGCCGCGGGGGAAAGCTAGTAAATAAATAAATCATGTTGGACACTATCACACAGCATCATGTAGCCCCAATTGTATTAAGGGAACCACATGACTGATAAAGTAGGTGCTTATATACATTTTTTTTGTAAATACATACACGTTATACATAGAAAACACCCAGATATGAGACAAATACCTGCAAAGTAATGCAAACATTTGTCCCGCGACGGAAATCGAACCCGCAACTTTCTGCGTCTCAGGTGGACCTTCGCCACAGAGGCCGTAGTATATTGCAGTGGTTATGTTCTCGTTCTGATAGTGGAGAAAAGCGGGTGTTACCTGGAAGCCGTGTATGCCCCATCGGAAGACGAAGGGCCGGATGTCGTTCATCATCTCGATGAAGTAGAACACGCAGGCCAGTACCGACGAGCCGAACGCGATCACGCCGGTCCACCTGCGCACGCGCACAGTACTCAGTGCCCACTTCTATAAGTAGCTATATAACTACTATATCCCTCCTCTCCGAGGTGAGCCAATCTATTACACTGTTATTTTGATCTCGCCTCTGAATGCGAGCTTGACGGTTGTCAAAATATATTTTATAGAAACTAAAGGTCGTCTCACATCGTGAAGATGCTATATCATGTTATAATAAGATTACCTTACGATAAAATATTATAGCATCTGAACACATTGACTGCTGGCGTCGCACAGAGGAGAAGGATGTGCAGAATCACATGTGTATTCAGCACTCAAAGCGTTAACGTATCGCACACTGTTACTCTGTTAATATACGATAAATAGAGTAGGGCAGAATTTTACGTCATTGAGGGCAGCTTTTGTAGTTAGAAGGTTTTGTTACCCGGAAACTATGGGTAAAAATTTCACAGGCAGTAAAAAAATGACAAAAAAACAAGTTGGTCTCAATCGACTCTACTTCCCGGCAGGAACACTTTTCTCAAAGTAACTTACCAAATCAAACAATATTTCGCAAATATAAAAAAAAAATCCATACAATATTTACATGCAACGTCATTCACCATACATACAATTCGACGCAAAGTGGTAATAAGTGGTATTTATTATCAATCTGCCTTCACTTTATGAGAGATCCATTTGAAATAAGAACAGAGTATTTCCCGGCAAGTGTTCGAATGGCATACATGGACGCAATATTGAAGCAAATGGGATTCATAGAAATTGCGTGAAAACTTTTTTAATTTTATGCAAAAACTTACGGTTCAATTTAGAAATTACTCTGGGAAAAGTATTCCAAATGAGAAAAAGAATCGAATATGAGCAACTAGTTTTTTGAGAAATGTCATTTTGTCTAGGCTGTACAGTTTTTGGAAAATCCAAAAATGCTGTTTTTTGTAATCAAAATAAAGATATAGTTTCCTAAGGACGAAACCTTCTAACTACAAAAGAAAATTTCGACAAGGCGAGGAGCTGACTCGGTAGAGCAGTTGGTTAGCGCGTCCCAGTATTGATGGGAAGGTCGCGGGTTAAGATCCCACGCGAGTAGAAATTTTTGGGATTTATAAAAATATAGAAAAGGCTCTCAAAGAGGTAAAATTTTGCCCTACACTGTAAATCTAATGTGAAATTATATCAAATTACGAGCATCGGAGCCTGAGCTGAGTTTCAATTTCAAACTGTTAAAACTTATATGCTCGAGTCACGAGTACAGACGTAGAAGAGGATTAATAGAAATCGTCGAGAATACTGACTGGAAATCCTTCGGGCTGCCGAAGAACAGGAGCGGGGTCATGGCGCCGACGACGATGAGGTACCAGGTGCAGATGGTGAGGGTGGGCACCAGCGCCAGTAGCACCTGGCCGATGATCTGCGCCGCCAGCAGCAGGTACACCACCGACGCACCGAATAGAGTCACGATTATGGCCATCGATACCACCACGCTGCAACGTCACCGCCCGTTACTCATACTCCATTCTATGCCTCACCCATACACTCGCATATGTGCAATAGGGATCACGACTGAAAAATTCTAATTAGTCCGTCATTTACATTTGCAATAAATATTGGATACGTATTTTTTATTTTGTAGGGGGAAAGATGTTGAGGGAAGGCCCATGGCGAGTCACTGTGACCTCGCTTTACAGGCTTTCAGTTCTAGTGCGGGGAACAGGGACTAACTTTGGTAATTTTTGTAAGCAAAGGAACAATTATATATGTAAGTCTGTTTGTACGAGTCGAACTGTTTGAAGCAATAAACTATTTTTCATTTTTAATTTAATTTTTAATTGAACAAAAAATGACAAAAATATAGTGTCTTGAAATAGTACACTTTTTACACAGTGATGTCACGAGTCCCCACTCCCGAACTTTGACGCTCTATAGTCCAGTAACTTTATACATCACAGTATGCGTCAAATCCGGTAGTTCTGATTTTTTGCAGATTTGTTTATGATGTTGGCCCAATGAATAATCCAAGTTTGTGACCTCGAGCGCCGAACGCAACTTTGTCTACTTACTTCGTTTTTAGTTTAAAAACGTCCTAAGAAAAACTTCAAATACTAGTCTTTTAGAGTTATAATCGCCAAAATTTGAAAATATATTCGGTTTTTTTTATTTTTGAGAAAGTTGTGTTCGGCGCTCTAGATCACAAACTGATGATGGATTATTCATTAGGCCGAACATCATGATCAAGTCGGCAAAAAATTAGAACCTGCCAGATTTGACGCACACTACCCAATACTTTCAGGCGACAAAGTTACTGGACTACTCTTTATCTCCACCAATTTTTATTTACATCTAAAAAAATTTTTTTTACACGTCCAATATTTTTTATTGATCTATCTCACGGATCTATCAAAAAATTTTGAACTGATATCTAAAGTACGTTACCTAATCAGTAAAATGGTATCGAAAACTTTTTGAAAATCAAACGAGAAGTATCCGAATTTTTTACATTAAACACTGCCATACATTTAGTATGAGATAAGTAGAAAGGTTTTAGTTTTAGTTTCAAATTAGTTCCTAGACAGAACTTGTAAAATTTTCAATAAACAGCATTTTATATGCAAGACAGTTCGAAATTTAAATATACCCTTTGATTAGTTACCTCCTCGGTTGCCATGTTTCGGAGTAAAAGATCGTTCCATTTTTAAATAACACGACAGATATGAGTTTTCATAGTAATTTATTTGGCCGCTAAACACGACAGATATGAATTTCCTTCCATACAACTTTTGCCGGCCGCTGCTCGCATGTATTGGGCCAGTGTCAAAATAATGCTCTAATTTCTAAGAATGTTTGAGAAAAAAAAAATCTCGACCTCTGTGGTGCAGTGGGCGAAGGTGCCGCCTGAGACGCAGAAGGTTCGTTTCTTGTCGCGGGACAAATGTCTCCACTATTTGCAGATATTTGTCTCAGGTATGGGTGTTTTTTTAATAATATGTATTATTTATTCAAAAAAAAAATTATATGTGTAGTTTACCAGTCATGTGGTTCCCTGTTGTGGCTACATGATGCTGTGTGATAGTGTCCTTATTATTAATAAAGCTTATTATTAATTATTTATTCGAGGGAAAGCAATATATAGCAGGTAGTTTACCTCCATCCGCGGCCGAGCGTCTGGTCGGCGATGATGGCGTAGGGGTTCCGTTTGCGAGTCCGCATGCTGGGGTCCCGCTCCTCGATGATGGACCAGCAGTCGGCGAGCCGCTTGCCGCTGAACGCGGCGATCGCACACATCACCACTATGATCGGCACACCGATCCATCCTGCAATCAACAGCAATTTCAATTACAAATATATTTTTTATTTCATTAACATATACAGTACAGAGTTTGAATGTGTTTGAAGTCTCCTTTTAAGTATGAAATACTTGTGTTAGAAGCTCGCTCTTCCTTAACAGAGTATTATGTATATAGTATTAATCATTTAATAAAGTTACTTAACTAGAAAAAAAAATGTAATAACACAATCAAAGGTAAGTTATAATAATATTTGTTCTAAATGGTATGTGAGTGTGAGGTAAGGGTATGAGTGTGTTGTGTGTGTGTGTGTGTGTGTGTGTGTGTGTGTGTGTGTATGTGTATGTATGTGTGTGTGTGTATGTATATATGTGTGTGTGTGTGTGTGTGCGTGTGCGTGCGTGTGTGTGCGTGTGTGTGTGTGTGTGTGTGTGTGTGTAAGTGAATGTAATGTAAGTTCAATTAAGAAAGACGAACATAGTTTTTAGGGTTCCGTACCCAAAGGGTAAAAACGGGACCCTATTACTATGACTCCACTGTCTGTCTGTCTGTCACCAGGCTGTATCTCATGAGCCATGATACCTAGACATTTGAAATTTTCACAGATGATGTATCTGTATTTTAATAGTAGTACAGTACTTTGTGGAGGGCTCGTCCGGGGAAGTACCGCCACCAAGCCTATTTCTGCCGTGCAGCAGCTGTGCTGTATTTCGGTTTGTAGGGTGTGGGTGCCGGTGAAATTACAGGCACAAGAGGCTTATCATCTTCATGCCTCAAGTTTGCCTTGGCACGCAGGGCGTTGCATCGTAGATCACGTTTTTTTTGGAACGTGATCTACGATGCAACGCCCTGCAATGCTTAGCACAATAGGTAATGGTTACCACTTAACATCAGGTGGACCATGTGCTTGTTCCATCTTCAAGTACCATTAAAAAAAAGTATGCTCCGATCAATCGAATTTGCTCGATTTTTATCAAAAGCTTCTAGAGTGTTGACATCTTCAACACCAAAAAGCCCCATTTCAAAAAAAGCAATCATTGATATCTTAAGTGTTGAAAAATGTATTAGCTGTTAGCCGTAATTTAAGTGGGTACGACCTATCTAGGTTCTATGTACCTTTTAATTAATTATTATTTCTTTATTGTTTTTATGTAGATGCATTTATAAGTTGTTCTTTTATTTTTTTAGTTCAATTCAATTCAGTTCAATATATTTATTGCAAGTAAGAGATTTACAAGAGATTTTTTACAATGTCATTAAATTAATTTGGTACATAATCCCATGTATCCCTACTAGGGCTTGCATACGAATATTCGTATATTCGAATAATTCGAATATTATTTAAGTTCGAATATTCGAATACTGATAATTCAATATTCGAATATTCGATTAAAATTAATAACACCGAAATTGGAACTCAGATGTGCATAAAATGCCACTTATGAGTTCGAGCGATATATCCATACAAGACAATACGAGTTTACGTCGTCGTTCGGTTAAACAACTTGACGAACCATCCGATCCGAACCCAATTACTTTTATCGGGTTCGGAACACGGTTCGGATACACTCGGAAGTGTCGCGTATTGCATTCGCATAGTTGACGAGACTGTTCTGTCTATCCGTCTCTGTCGTTAACGTGAATGTTTATTTTCATGATTTTGTTAAAATACCAACTAACCTAGATTTTTAAGACTGTTTTTAGGGTGATATTACCGAGCCGGTCAAACGAACCCTTATAGTGTCCGTTGTCCGTTCGTCCGTCCGTGTCGTGGTTTACTTCGGTGTACACCTTAAGAGATCACCTTGGTTACGCAACTTTCCGCTCGATCATTACTTGGATAGATAACTGTTTAGTGACATTTAGATTTGAGCGCTTCCGTGCTTCGGAAGGCACGTTAAGATGTTGGTCCCGGCTTTGGAGTCGTTAAGCCATGTCTGAAGCCTTCGAGCAGCGTAAAATTTCCGACACTAGAGTTGGTCGCTATTAGTGGTTGATTGTGCGTGTAAATCGCCAATGTCTAGTTACGGTGACAAAACTTTTTGAATTTTTTTTTTAATTGATAATTTAAATTAGTTCATGGAAATAACGCTTTTAAGAATAAAATAAGTTGATATTTTAAACTTCTTCGTGAAAATAACACTTAAAATAACAAAATAAAATGTGATTTTAATAAATACATTTTGTTTTTTCTATAATTTGACGGCCTCTGTGGCGCAGTGGGCGAAAGTCCGCCTGAGACGCAGAAGGTTGCGGGTCCGATTCCCGCTGCGGGACAAATGTTTGCATGTTCTGTAGATATTTGTCTCGGGTCTGGGTGTTTTCTATGTATGATAAGTATGTATTTACAAAAAAAATATATATGTGTAGTATATCAATCATGTGGTTCCCATAATACAAGCTCTGCTTAGTTTGGGGCTACATGATGCTGTGTGATTCCGTCCCGCATTATATATTATATATAATTCGAATAATTCGAATAGTACCCGAAAAAAAATCGAATATTCGAATATTAAATTTTTCGAATATTTGCAAGCCCTAATCCCAACACACTCATGTGCCGAGCTCCCAAAGTATTGATAGAGTGGATACGAGATCGAGATGACTGGAGAGTTCGGGAGACCTTGTAAGGTTAATACCCTCGAGAGCAATGAATCCGGGTCACTCAAAGAATCCAAAAAATCTCGGAAAGTAAGAATGCTAGGTTAATGCAATAAATTGTATTTAATAGACAATTTAATACTCCTTAAATGAAAGTATTAAAACTTCTTAGTTATTGTAAAGTTATATCATAAAAAAATCAAATTTGAAAAGGGAACACTGTCGAAGATGGAACTACGAAATTACAGGATTTGTTTTTGCTTTTGTTTGTAATCTGTCATTTATGTTGGTACATAAACCAGGTTGATAGTGCTCAATATTCATTATTCAAGCTGAAATCATGTCGCTTACACTTGAAGAATGCACCAGAATACTTACATTGGTGGAAACCGGCCGGAGTCAGCGCGATACAGCCAGGACTGTCGGTGTGTCGCTGTCAACAGTACAAAGAGTTCTCCGACGTTACGAAGAAACTGGTTCTAACCTACGCAGACCAGGAACGAGCAGAACTAGGTGTACCACAGCACGAGAAGACCGATACTTGGTGAACACCATGCTTCGAAATCGCTTTCTCACAGGAACTGAACTCACAAATCAGTTTCGACGCCTCGGAGGAAGTAACCCAAGTGCATGGACAGTAAGACGTCGGCTTGCTGAATCTAACTTAAAACCCCTTAGACCTGCAAACGGCCCTAAACTGGAGCGTGGCCATCGTATTTCAAGACTAAGATATGCCCAGAACCACGTAAATTGGAGTATTGAAGATTGGTCGAAAGTTATGTTCTCCGACGAATCAAAATTTATGCTCTACAAGCACGATGGAAGACACAGAGTGTATAGAAGACCAGGGGAAAGATTCAAGCAAGCATGCATCGAAGAAAAAGTAGCCTACGGTGGTGGGTCTGTACTTGTGTGGGCCGGAATTTCCTCTGAAAGTCGCACAGAGCTGGTGATCATAGAAAACGGCTCTTTAACTAGCGTAAGATATGTGGAAGAAATCCTCAACGAACACGTTGGTCCATTTATGGTCAATTTGGGTGCTATATTTATGCATGACAATGCCCGACCTCATACAGGTAGGATTGTGAATTACCTTCAAGAGATGAACATTACTTGTATGGAGTGGCCAGCGCGCAGCCCGGATATCAACCCGATCGAGCATGCTTGGGACGAGCTAGGGAGATGCGTAAAACAACGAAACCCTCCCCCAATCACGCTTCCTGAGCTCAAAATTGCTCTCACAGAGGAATGGGAGAATATTCCCCAAAATCGTATAAGGAACTTGGTGTACAGCATGCCAAACCGCGTAAACGCAGTAATGGAAGCACGAGGAGGTAATACGAAGTATTGAAATTCAAGAAAATCGTCATAAAGTTCAAAAATTTCATGTTTCCTATTTTTGTTTTAAGGAGCAGTTAGATCAGCAGTTTTTTTTCTTTATGTAATTTTGTGTAAATAAAATGTATGGTGACTCATATTTTTTTAACTTTCATTTAAGGAGTATTAAATTGTCTATTAAATACAATTTATTGCATTAACCTAGCATTCTTACTTTCCGAGATTTTTTGGATTCTTTGAGTGACCCGGATTCATTGCTCTCGAGTGTAGTAATCGGGTAGCATTAAATTATTTGATACAGTTGATTCTTTTAAGAATCGAAAGTGGCAATAATTGAAGTATAGGATATGTAGCCGTACCTACCACTATTCAAGAAAGTTCGCAGTCGGAGGACAAAGCATAATTTCGGAAATTAATAAAAAATATAATTATAAAATATATTTTTTTATAGGTAATCATTTTTCCATCATTTCCACATTCCATCAGCATCATTTAGCCCCAAACTATGCAGAGCTTTTATTATGGAAACCATATGACTATTTTTTTTGTCTTTAAATACATACACATATTATACATACAAACAAAACACCCAGACAAACATCTGCAGATCATACAATTTGTCCCATGGCGGGAATCGAACTCACAACCTTCTGAATTTCAGGCGGACCTTCGCCCACTGCGCTACACTGAGAGATCATAGTAAGATTATTATTTAAAATTACAATGTCGCCATAATTGTAATTATAAGCCTGTTTTAGCTAATTTATCAAATATTTTTACTAGGTTCACTAAAATGGTTATTACACAGAGAAAGAATATACTTATAATAGGTACAGTTAGAAACGCGTAAAACCTACTCATAGTGAACCATTCAAAAAAACATAAGTAGGTACTCTCAAGAAGTAGAAAAAAAAAGAAAATAATGCAATGTCATGTCAAAATGCTGGTATAATCAAATAGCCCTAAACTCGAAATCATTTTATCTTCGTTACACATCCACCTCATGTCATTTAGTCGTTTCGTAATCTAATTAAATGAAACAAGTTACCAAACTCGTTCCGCGAGTACCTACCGGCGCCCTCTCCTAGTAACCACATGGCCGCGGCCGATCATGGATGATCACGGAATAGACAACTTTGCGTCTTATTACAAAATATGTTTGATAGCTGATCTTTACGCCTCTTCACAAAGACGACTTATAGGCTCAGATAAATACTATGGGCCAGCCTACTTATCTGTCTATGTGTCAGGCATAATAAGACAGACAGAGTTATGTAGTTTCGCATTTATAAATTAGTGCGGATTGGGATAGTTTAGAAGTATTCATTCTATATGTCAAAAAAAATATATTGTTTAAATTTATTAAAAATTATAACATTTATATTTTTTATTTTATTTTATTCGACGGCCTCTGTGGCGCAGTTGGTGAAAGTCCGCCTGAGACGCGGTTGCGGGTTCGATTCCCGCTACGGGACAAATGTTTGCATGTTCTGTAAATATTTGTCTCGGGTCTGGGTGTTTTCTATGTATGATAAGTATGTTACAAAAAAAATTATATGTGTAGTATATCAATCATGTGGTTCCCATAATACAAGCTCTGCTTAGTTTGGGGCTACATGATGCTGTGTGATTACGTCCCGCATTATTTATTTATTATTATTTATTTATATATTATATGTAGAGAATATATATACATTAAAGCGGGGGTGTATTTTAAGACGTAATGCGTGATTGTATTGCATAGGTGCAAGTTAGGTACTATTGATGATGATGTTGAAGTCAAAAAAATAAATAAATTATTTAATATTGTTAAAAAAACCTAACAGAAATTTGACAATGTTTCCAATTTCTGCTGGATTTTTGTGGAACTTGTCAGAGAAGGTTAGCGGAATTTACACCAAATATTTCGTATCTAGTAATGGATTTCCGCAAAGTCATGCCTGAGGCAATTAACTAAGCGATTCAGTTTTGGCCACATCAATACGTAAGTTTTTGAAATTGCATCGGAATTTAAATGCAAACTGAGTCCTCAAAGAATGAGAAATGTGATTTTAATGATAATTGTTATGCTCATTACAGCATTATTTTCTACGTCAATCGAATTGTGGTACTTCGTAATCCATTGAATAATAATTCTTTCTAGATTGAGTAGGAATGACTTCTACAGTAAAAAAACCGACTATGTGCGAGTAAGACTCGCGCTCGAAGGGTCCCGTTCTATTATCTATTCATGCATGGGAGCCCCCTTAATCTACACTAATATTATAGAGGTTTTTTTATGTTTTTGTGTGTGCGTATGTGTGTTTGTGTTTATAATGAATAAACTCAAAAACTACTGTGCCGATTTCAAGAATTCTTTCACCATTGGAAAGCTACATTCACTCTGAGTAATATAGGCTATATTTATTGCTAGAAAAGATTAGGGATCCTTACTAAAACTGAAGTAACGTAACCAAAGGTGTAAAAGAAGTGCCCTTACCCGTGCGAAGCAGGGACGGGCCGCTAGTTCATTATATTTTAATTTAATTATTTATTTTACTGTTGAGCTAGTGCACGCACGCACGGTTACCCTACGTTTCCACTGGTAAATAAACAATGTTTCTTAAACACTAGCACGTTGGCTGCTGGCCTCGCACATGACGCTCCGCGCCATGCACGAGGAGGATGACGACGTTCAGAATCACATTTGTGTTTTCAGCACTCAAAGCGTTAAACCGAGTAAAATCAGACTAATCAATTGAGAAGTCGCACAACTTTAACAGTAAGAAATTTCGAATATTTCAATCCGACCACCGCACCGTCAGCGTAACTAAAATGTTGGCCGATGACTGAATAAGCGTTCAATGAATTCTCATTGGCCACCATTTTACGTCTTCGATACGAATAATATATTTCGCTAGTGCTCCGTGATCGACCCATATTTTACACACTTTATGGTGGCCATACACGATCAAGTCCATCAAGTAGAATCAAGCAGAACTGACTGTGGGTGGGCGTGGATTGGCTTGACAGTTAATCGTCGTCTGTGGTGTGTATGGACGAACAGCAGATTGTATCAAGCCTGCAGCAGCGTCAGCCGATAGGACGGTAGGCAGCATGGTATATGGCCACCATTATGCATAGTGGGAACACTCATGAGTCACTCTTGCCAAAACTTTAACGATCAACAAGGCAGGTTAACATATTAATTTAGTGGTGAGAATCTAACTCACAAAACCCAGTAACAAATTACACATTTCTAATGTCCTAAAATCCTTCATTTATTTTTTACAACAAATAAAACAACACTATAATAACAACAACAGAGGAAATCTGTAGTTTATTTATCTTAAGGCTCCCCGCAGACAGCCGACTTTTTGTAGGACAGAAAATCTGACAGTTAGGAGCACGTTATGGACAGAGCGTATACCACCCAGGTTGGATTAACAGAGAAAAGTAAGGCCTTAAGAGCTAAAATGTTTCGAATTGGATTCTACGTATTGATATAAGTATTTTATGTTCTATTCTTTTTTTCGTAATTGCAAAGTTTTGGAATTAGGGCATTTTGAAATATGTATGAAAATTTAGGAGTTTAATGGAGAGAGTAGGAGAAGGCCTTTGCCCAGCAATGGGACTTTGAAGGCTAAATATATAAAATTTAAACATAAAAATCTAAATACATTATACTATATAAGTGGCGTGGCGGTCGGTCATAATTACCATACTAGAGTAGTCATACTAGTTTCCAAAAAAAAACGTTCTATTTTTACACATTTATGAACTTAGATATTTGTATACCTCAGCCTACATTCACTCAAGAAATCAATGTGAAGAAAAAAGTCTAGCATTTATAAAAAAAAAACAATACATTGATGTTTGACTTCGAGTCTTTCTGGCCACATTAATTTAATAAAAGAATCTGACAGGAAGACAAATAGACATGCATATTATATTCTTATTATTATGTTCTTTATATAAGATATTTCAGGTTTTATTTTATAAAGGTCAAACTGATAACGATCAGCCAGGCTAACGTTTGAATTGATACATACTAATACCTAAAACTACGACTATAATGACTATTATAGAGTTTATAATATACTAGTTTATTATAGATGATATAATGCATAAGATCTCTTATGAGTATCACGAACGAGTTTTTTAAGAGCGACGAATGAGTGGTGTTTCATTCAAAAAGTCCACTATTTATTTTGTACCATCTAACAAGTTACAACCCTGTCGATAAAATAATAGAGCCAGGTGCTAATAGCTTGTGGAAATGACCTGCTGAAGCCCTACATGTGTCGTCCAATCCACTGAGATCCCTTTCTCATGAGTCGGTTTCACCCCCATAAATAGTAGCTAAACTTGTAAATCCTTTCACCAGAGTGATTTTTGACAATCCGTCACAGTGGCAGTGCTCTAACTAGGTTACAGCTAGATTAAACACGTTATCATTAATAAACAGACTATTTATATGGTTTGCACAACTACTAACACAAACACAGAGTGCACCTGTCTAGCAAATATTAGACTGACTACTTACATAGGGATTATGGTGTTTCATTCAGGATATAGTTTAATTATCGACTAAATTATTGTTCCTTGATGTCATTATCATACTATTTTGACTCGGACTGCTAAAATAAGTATTGTCCTATTTATTATTTTACTCACATATCACATGTTAAATCCAGAGTTCATAAAATATCCTCTTCTAAAAACAACGGCGCGGTGTAGTAAATTATCTTTTTCTAAAATAGAGTTTTTCAAATAATAATTGCATTTATACAAATTGTAGAGACAATACAAGTAATAATATTCATGCCTCTATGATAATTTGTAAAGTTATCTAAGAAAGTGTCGTCTATTCTGTATATACTATTGAACTGATCGTTTCAATCAGATGCAATTGCATCTGACTCATGGATTTGGGTCACTCCAAGAGCCCTATTGTACACTTCGTAACGCTGGCCTTGCCGTTTGATCACAGCAGTGTACTCCGATACATGTCGTAACTTGCTGACAATCAATCTACATTCAATTCAACAAAAAATAAAGAAAGTATAGCAAATGTAGAGAAAGACTGCGCGATAATTTATACTTTTATATCTATTTTTACAAAAAAAGTCTAGTTGGCCTAGTGAACATTTTCTATGTCTAATCTTTAAATGAATTTTAATGACATTTATTTACGAAGGTTGCGGTTACAAAGAATGTTCGTTCGAGATTTAAATATTAAGTGTGAAACTCAAGGCTAGGAACAACTTCGCGAGGGATCAGCTTAAAAACATAAGTGAAAATTATTAAATGAAGAATCGCATTGAGTTTATTATTCGCAATGCATCTTTATATTTATTTAAGAATGTATAGTAAAATACATGATTTCATTGTATTATTCCAATTCAATGTATAAAATTAACTAGTTATGATAAATAAAAACAACGATTATTATGTTATTGTCTGCAGGCTTCGTACATTACTCCTTCCGTACACTCCTTCAAGCTGTCTGCAGTGCGAGTTATTCAGTAGAAATGTTTTGTGGTGCAGTGAAGAGACGGCTGCGTACATACCTGTCTTGACGAGCGCTCTCGGCAGCGCGAGGACACCGCTGCCGGCCATCTCGCCCGCCACCAGCAGCGCCGCCTGCTTCATGGACAGTCCTCCGCTGCTACCGTTCTTGTCCAGGGCCCCCTGCCCCTCCCCGTCTCCTCCGCCACCACCCCCGCCTCCGGCCTGCAAGCAAACATTCATATCATCTATCTTCTTTACTTAGCATATTATGTGAGACTAAAACGGGGAATTCACTAGACGGACATGCCCGCGGGCAAGTCTGCAAACATGCCCGCCGGACCTCGCTTCTATAGGTTAGTCCAATGTTTTGTAGTGTAAGCGGGAAATACAATTTCACAGACCTTTAGTAGCGAAGTCCGGCGGGCATGTCTGCAGTCTTGCCCGCGGGCATGTCCGTCTAGTGAATTTCCCGCTTGAGAGTCTCACACAAGGGGATCGATCGATGTTACATAGAAAAAAATTAGAGGCGGAGACTATTAAAAAAAACTTCTTTAATTTCATCTTCCTCTCAATCAGTTTTTGTTAAAGCAGAGTAGTGGAGATAAGAAGATGTAAGTAGGTAGATAACCAACGAAAATGGGAAATAACTCAAATCATCGTCAATCGTCAACAACGTCAATCGTGACAAAGCATACATTTTTAACCTTTTTCGTCCTACTGCTGGGCAAACAATTTACCAGATAAAAAAATGTTGTGCGCCACCTTAAGCAAGAATCCGTCAGAAGTACTAACATATGAATAGAATAACCAGGATTCAAGAGCAAGTGCGTGTCGGGCGCGGAAAACGCTCTGATGGCGATAATTTACATAAAATCATGTTCAAAAAGGAATATTAAGAACTTTTCAGGGACCAAAAAACCTCCCGAAGGTTAATAATCTTACCAGTGCATAGTTTTTTAATTAATTAAATCCTGGTATGTATATTGTATATAGTACAGACGGCTACATAAAAAGTATACAATATTTTTTTTTGTTTTTTCACCTTGTACAGACAAAGGCAGTAAAACAAAATATTATGAATTTTAAAAATGATAGCAACTACAAAATGCCTTTTTTTAAGGAATCTTACACGTTGACTGCGGGATACATGACGCTACACGGGGCCGCCATGCCCGAGGAGCACGACCTGTGCCTGCTGCTTAGCTCTGTTATTTAGCACTCAAAGCGCCTATTATATCTAATTCAAATTTTAGATCTGCATTATTCATGAAATACCGACACTATGTTCAAGCTTCAAGGATATCGTCTGAGAAGCAACCACAGACCGCTTTGTCCATTTCTGAGTTTTAAACCTCTTTCAAGCGGTCACTTGGTTTGCCCTTGCAGATTGCTGGCCGAGGCTCAGGGGGTCCATAGCCGGGTTAGGTTATGTAATATATAATTAATATATGTAATATATAATATTAATTATACAAATATTATTTGGGGCAAGACTGGTCTAGTTTTTTATACCTAATGTCGGTTTTAAATTTAATCAGTTGGACAAGACAACATTCTTTTTTATTGTAGGCGTGCTAAATTTAGCATCAATAATATTTGTTTATGGTCATTCGGTTTCCATTATCTCCCCAAAAATGTAAGTGTCTTGTGGATCTGCTCGCAAGTTCTCCTATTCCTTTTATGACAAGGTAGGTATTAACTAAGTAGTCAAAGACTTGGTATGAACACTAACGGTTACTGCTTTAAATGTTGACCACGCGTAATATTGCGTAACATACATAAATAAACAGATAAGAAAAGTTATTCTGCATTTCACATATTATATTTACATTATAATGTTGTCTTATTTTTAATTATACCTACTAAATAAAACTAATTGAATAATTATAACAATAAATAGACTTACATTTTTGTCAGCAATGAGAGGAGTTCTTTCAGTGACTGGGTTCGAGGAACTCGATTTGGAGTCTAGGCCCTTCTTCGACATGGTGCTTCTAGAAACAAAACACTTTTAATAGAATAACTTCAAGATTCTAACAGTGACACCCACCCACACAAAAAAATCTCGTAAAAAAATACCACGGTCGCTAAAACTGGTTTGGTAAAGTCTATCTGATACAACAGTATCGGCGAGCCGTCTCATATTTCTTAAATTGTCAACTCACATGTATAGAGGTTCACTCACGGCTCATCGTAGACATGAGCCGAAACCGATCAAAGTTTATTAATATTTCCTGCTACATGAATATGAGTAAATTGGTAATGTATGGCTTCTACTCACGTTCGGTTCGTTAGCACGAGCGTCCGCAGCTGGGTTCGAGTCCAAACTAGCGCGGCCGCTCGCCGGTTACCGTAACTAGCTGCTATGTGGAGAATGCCTCACGCACATCGCTGGAAAACTACTGCCTAAACTTTCAATTATTTGTTATAGCAGCAAAGCTCAAGACAGTTGATAAATGCAAGCATTTTACGCCTTTACGAAGACTTCTGATTAAGGAATTTGAGAAAAACATAAAACGTAAAAGTAATGAAGTAATACATCGTTTTTACGCTATTTAAAATAGATTTTCGAAAAGACTTTGCTGGCAGAAAAACTTCTCAATCTGTAAAAAAATTCTAAATAGTGATAAGCCCATTTCGAGTTTCACCTATTTCATATGAACTTAGTTTAATACCATAATACCGATGCTTATTACACATTGTTTCAATTAAAAATTACTGTTTTTTTATAATGATTAAAATAAAGATTATGATATGATTGTGTTGTGTTCTATTGTTCTAGTTTTTTTCTGTGTGTGTGGATCTTGGTTTAAATATAACCCACCCTACCTCTCGTAGGGTTAATGACAGAATCGAAGTAGGTCTTGGAAGAATAACAGCGCTGACCTTTTCGGATGTCGAAGCGTTATGCTGAGTCGGGACCGTTTTACTGTTGTAGTCTTCTTTTTATGTTAACTTTTCTCATTTCTTATTATTAATAATAATTATGTGCATTAGCTTACCAAATAAACTGTTAAATTAAATTAAATAATAATGCTGTATGTGTGCTTATGTAGTAAATAAACGTCTGTCTATGTCTATGTTTAGTTCTAATTATTGGACTTGGTAGGTGGTGCTCTAATCGGGTTCTAGATTTTTTTTTTATATTTTCAGCATTATCAGAATAATAATAGATGCGTCGACCTCAAGACAGGGCGCAATGGCACTCATAATGAGGAGGCCTATGGTGATGATGATAATGATAACCCAAAAATTGGTTATTTATGAAAAATGTAAAAACTGGCGTAGCGTGGTCAGCCTCAAACTACGATTAAACCTATTCTAGATCTGTGTTTCAGGATTTTTAAAGAGAGTGATAGTTTTAACAAAAATCTTAACGCCTACATAGTAAAAATGACTGCTAACGTTCTTGGACTAAATAATCTGTATTGATTAACACATGTTTCACGATTCACATCAATATAAAAGTTCCATGAAAATCATTATCATGTTACTGGACTCACCAGGGGTGTGATACTATCCAGCACGACCATGGAAACTTTAAGTAATTTCTTTGTGGTACAAATTCATAAAATTAAATGTACTATTTTGAACCACGGAAGAAAAAAATTGTACCCTTATAGTTTTGAAGATACAGCATAGTGGCTTTGGTCGTGCTGGGTAGTACCTTTCTGGCACGACCACGAGAGACTTATAGTAATTGAAATCATGACTATTCATAGTAAAAATTTTTCTGAGCCTATGCTCAAAAAATTTTTACTATTTTGTACTCCAAAATTTGTATTTTGTACTTCAAAGGTTCAAAAGATAAAGCCAATTTAAAGCAAACTTGAGGGATCCAGAAATTGCCTTGGATGACTCCGGAACTTTTGACTTAAAAAAACGTGTTGCTGTGTATGAAAACCTAAACACATCAATCTACCAACAACCTTATGTATCTATCCACGTATTCAGATAATCATCATCGATCATAAGGAAGTATTTAATTACTTTTTCAATTAAATCGTTCGTCACAGTCTTAGGCTCCCCGCCCACGACCGTCTTTACGACCGATTTTTTGTAGGACAGATAGGGATGGGAGGCCATGGACAGAGCGTATACCAACCAGGTTGGATTTACGGAGGAAGTAAGGCGTTAAGAGCTAAAGTGGAATAGGATTGCACGTAATAAGCATTTTATGTTTTATAACTTTTGTAAGTAAAGTTCATGGTTTTGGAGTTATGACACGTTGAAATATGTATGAAAATTTCGTTTTCTGGATTAAGAAAGTAAGGCCTTATGAGCTAAAATGGTTGTGCACGCTAATCTCAGAAACAGCTTATCCGATTTAGATGTGGTTTTCACTAATATATTGTAATCTTGTTGTAATTGGTAATCTTCACTTAATATTTAGTGTTTATTTTATGTCCATCGATTCATAAATAAAAAAGTTATGCCCATTTAAAGAATCACGCCAGTTTCGAAAATGTTTAGTAACCAACCTGTGTAAGTTGACTTCTAACCTATACTAAATTTTTCTTTAACCTTTTCTCCCTCTCTCAATATACATAAAGAATGACAAATAAAGTTGTTGTTTCTTTCATCTTAGGAACCCAAACCGGCCCCCTCCTATCAAAAAAACATGGCTTTGGATCCCCGTGCCTGTCGGTGGTCAAGGAATTCAGCTGTGCCGATGAACATCGGCTGCGCTACGCCAAATCAGCCGGCCGCGAAAGCCACTTTTTTTAAAAAGGGGTTCCAGCTTTCATCTTCGGAACCCAAGCCAACCTCACCTGCCCGTGGTGCACCCTGCTAGATAACAAACGGGGCTCTTGCGGCCGGCTGATTGCAGCATAGAGCAGCCTTACACCGGCATAGCTAAATACCCTGGCTGCCGACGGGCAGCAGCGTCGGTGGTGCGAGAAGCTGTGCGCTGCGATCCCCAACCCGCATGCCCAGCGTGGGGATTATGGGCATATCCCCCTACTAATTAGGGGAGGCCTATGTCCAGCAGTAGACTGGTGTCGTTGTTAATGTTGATGCAGTAGACTGTTAAATGCTGATTTTGTTGTTGTTGTACCTATAAGAAAAACAAATTTCCTAACAGAATCTGGCAGAATCAAAACTGACAAAAGTGACATCCAAAAATGATCCAACTGCGCAACCTGTCACGTCCTAACAAAGAGTTTGAAAGTATGGTAAGGAGGTCCGCCATATGAATGTATGAAGCATTGTATAAATACTGTTATGGTATGAAGGGTAGGCGAACGATTAGTTTTTCGTTTATAATTCTGCTTTTAGACATTGTAGAGAAATAAAATTAAGCTTATTTAGTAAAGTTGGATAGTAAGCTTTCTATTTTTTTAAATTCATCAAAATCCGTTCAGCATTTTTCTCGCCAAACATCCAGACAGTCTTCTGATCCAAAAATTTTATTCGGTTTTAGCTTTTTTATGCTTTACTGAATTCACTTTTGCTAAAAAAAACATAAAAACATATTTTTTTTTTGCTCTTTTCTTTTATTATTATGTATAGATTTTTATGTGTAAAAATCTGAAAGTACTTCCGATTAAATGTTTGTGATAAGTTCATAGTTAGAGGCTTATATGGTTTGTTAATACATATTGTATGAATTTAGTTTACAGGTTAGTTTGTTTTCAAGTTGTTTTTTTAAAGCCCAAGGTCAAACGCTAAAAGTTGTGGGTGTGGATCTAAGTATTAGCTGTTTTTCGCACAGTCAGCTTTATGT
Source organism: Horisme vitalbata (assembly GCA_951804965.1). Classification (NCBI taxonomy): domain Eukaryota; kingdom Metazoa; phylum Arthropoda; class Insecta; order Lepidoptera; family Geometridae; genus Horisme; species Horisme vitalbata. Next base: position 30,184,632 of record OX638089.1, on the reverse strand, counting down.
GGATCTGTCACGTGTTAGCAATTCTAGCAGCCTGTATGCTTTGATCCCCGATGGCTATACGTCTGTGGTTTTTATTAAATACTCAAACGACTGTGTTTATAATCCAAAATAAACCAAAAGATGTCCAAAAATACTGCCTAAAGTCCCTATTCCACGCGTACGAAGTCGCGGGCACAGCTAGTATATATATATACATATATATGTATATACGAATACAACCATTTATTTGATTACATTTATTTTCCTTTATTAGCATAATTTTCAGATTATTTTACTGTATTATATAACGCAGATATCTGCACGAATGTAAGTACTACATAACTAACAAAAAAAGCGGGATATAAATCCAAACACAGCAATTAAACATTCAAGCAGTACATTAAGTCTATAAAAAATACGCAACTTAAAATAACACGTACCTATGTACTACGAATAATTAGGTGTTTACTGTTGAGCCAAAACAAAAACTGGTAGAAGTGGATGGATATAATTTGAAATTCAAAATGGTGAAAGCCACATCCTAATTATTTTTTTATAATTCTTTTTGTAAAAAAATTACCAGTAATTAACGTTTTGGTTCAATAGTACGCACCCTGTTCATATTAACGAATTCATGTTTATCTTGAGCCGTACAATATTGTATATTTGTTCCGAGCAGTGGATGCTCTTAACTGAACAAATAAAGTGGTACCATTCTACCTTAAAAACTAGAGAAAGCCCTTTGTCCAGATATAAACGCTGTGTCACCAGTAACGGCGCGCCTTCCTTTATTAGTATAAGTTTAAGATTATTTTACTGTATTATATAACGCAGATATCTGCACGAATGTAACTACTACCTAACTAAGAAAAAAGCGGAATATAAGTCCAAACACAGCAATTAAACATTCAAGCAGTACATTAAGTCTATAAAAAATACGCAACTTAATAAATAACACGTACCTATGTACTACGAATAATTGGGTGCTTACTATTGAGCCAAAACCAAAACTGGTAGAATTGGATGGACATCATTTGAAATTCAAAATGGTGAAAGCCAAATCCTCAATTGTTTTGTAAAAAAATTACCAGTACTTAACGTGAGCAAGACCCAAATATTTTTTAGTTTTAATTATATTATCTTTTATACGTAAATTTCGTAATATTTAGTCATTTTAAAAAAATAGATACCTCAACGATAAAAAATTTGACTTGAGTACTTATCTAAACTTTTACCTCGGAAATAAGTATGATAGATCATTTGATATTTAACCTTCCTAATTAGATTATTATTTATTAATTATTTGGCGCTCAAGTACATATTATGTACCAAAATAATGTTTTGTTTACCCCACTACCTTCAAAATTCAAAAAGATAAAAATTCTCGATCGCTAAAATGTTACTTTATCCAAACTGTAAAAGTCCGCTCGTAAACACGATAAATTCCAAATTTATTGACGTCAATTTCAGTCAAAAATAGACAACTCTACCCCAATCTTGATTCAAATTCCGCAAGTTGTAATTTTTTGTTTTTGTTGAGTACAAGGCCGACTTATTATTGAGTTTAATAGTACCAAATATCGGAATCAAATTTCATTTCTCGATTTGGTTCAATAGTACGCACCCTGTTCATATTAACAAATTCATGTTTATCTTGAGCCGTACAATTTTGTATATTTGTTCCGAGCAGTGGATGCTCTTGACTGAACAAATAAAGTGGTACCATTCTACCTTAAAAACAAGAGAGAGCCTTTTGTCCGGAGTCAACCACAGCCTGCCCTCCGTCAGGTCGCCAGCCTTATCGTCGTGCCGTAAAGTATCGCCATAGTAAATCGTCCAGGGCCCAGCTCCCAACAATACCATCAGATCTTTCATTTCATAATTTAATTCATTTTTATACAAATACGATGACAATAAGTCAGAAAGTCCAAACATCTCTGAAAAAATCACAATAGCGTCACAACTCCTAAAATCCCTGTACGATAAATCAGTGCTATCGGTCCTTTCAATTTTCTTACGCCCTAGCGACCTTTCAGATCTGTATAAAGCTTCCTTGAGCAAAGCACAGTTTAACTGCAGCGATGCAAGTGCTGTCCCCATAATGGTACCGGACGGAGGGCAGGCAGGGACTCAAATATGTTGTTTACGGCTTCTCAGAACCATGGCGGTGGTAGGCTTCAGGGCCGCGCGCGGTTGCTTTTTGGGTCTCTTTGGTTTGGGGGCGGCAGCGGGCTGGGCGGTGGCGGCGGCATCGGTCTGGGCGGTGGCGGCGTTAGCGGGCTGAGCGGTGGCGGCACGCTTGCGCTTAAGCTTTTTCCCTGAACGTTTGCGCGGCGGCGGCGCTACGGGAGCGGCGGCGTCGGCCTGCGCGGAAGGCCCCGCGTCGCCCGACGCGCCGGGGGCGATCTCAGCAACGGTCACGGTAGCCGAGATAAGGGTGTCGTCGCCGGTGGCCGAGATGGAACTCTCATCGGCAGGCTTCCCCGGAGCGACGGTTCCTGTCTCACCAGGAATGTCAGCCGAAGTTGCGACAGCTGTCTCAGCGGAAGTAGTAGATATCACTGGGGCGACGGTCACCAGGTCCGCTGGAGCGTCGGGCGCGGACTCAGCCAGCGGTGTTGCCATGCCTTCTATGGCCGCTGCGGCAGGCTCGTCTTCCGGCAAAATCTCCTCGCGGTCTTCCGGCAAAATCTCCTCGCGGTCTCTTTCGGTGGCCTGAATATAAAAAATATTGTAAATTCAGTTAATTGACTCAGGCGTGACTTTGCGGAAATCCATTACTAGATATACAAAGGACAATAAATAGAACAAATTCCGCTAACTTCCTCTGACGAGTTGCTTCGCCGAGCGCCAAACAGTCTTATTTTAGACTTATTTTAACTAAACTTATTGTTTGGCGCTCGGCGAAGCAATACGTCTACGGAGCTCTGCGGAGTGCCGAAGGCGGACAACGAATCAATCATTTCCTGATGATAACTTACGGGGAAACATTGTAAAATTTATGTTGAGTTTTTGTGAAACTCGAGAGTAGCTAAGAAAGAAAGATAGAAAATTTTTATGTTCGAGCCAGAATGCACAGAGAATAAGTAGGTAGGTATATAGGTATATAGGTACAGAGTTGGTTGGTTATAAGTAGTAGGTACACAAAAACAAAAGCATAATAATAAAATAAACAAAAAGTTTTAAAATGGGCACTAAGTATTATTTCGCATTGCGTGGGGTCGAAATGGTCCCGTCTCAGCATGTGCTGCACTAAACTTAGGTAGGAATGGTGCAGCGCTGCTTTTCAGACGCGACCGAAAGCGGAGTTTGTACTAAATACATTTTTCTTTTGAATATCTTATTGTAAATTTGTTATCAATGGGCATATCAGCGAGCTAGCAGATAACATGAAATCTTAGATGTACCTGCGCCAGCGCGTCCTCAGCATCCAAATCAGCGAAAGAGATGACGGCGCTGCGCAGCGCCTCGGCGATGGTGTCGGGCTTGTTCTCCTTGTCGGGTTCCTCCCTGTACTCCGACAGCGCGCGCTGCGGGCCGGGCGACGGCGACGGCGACGGCGACGGCGACGACGACGGCGGCACCTCGCCCTCCTCCTCTGAGCACACACACACATTACTATGCCTAGTCCGTGGGATAGTTAGCTGAAGCTGATGGCGCCGGTTGTAATTGTAAAGTTTACCTCCAGCTGCCCCGAGCAGCTCCTGCAGCATGGCGGAGTGGCTGGCGGGCGGCGCGCGCTCCTCCTCGAACGCGCCCTGCGAACCGACACACAACATAGCTACGGCTAACTTCGCAGAGGAGGCGTTTCTTATGGAAATCTAAACATCATCTTAGAAAACTATCTATGATGAGATGACTTACCACGAAAGCCAGCTGCGGTAAAGTCTTCAGATAGCACGTATGCGGCTCGCCTTCGCCACCTGGAAGTTGATTGTGTTACTACGGAATATTTTGTTGTTCGTAGTGAGAGCGACAGATGGTCTCGCTTATGTGAACGTAACCCTAGTACGAAATGCACAATTCAAAAACTTTCATAGTTTACGTTTTCAAACTCAATAAAAAAAAAGATAAAAAATCTAAAGTACCTTTTTTCGTTTATTTGCCTAACTGTTTTGAGGGACATCCATTGCAATCTGCACGAAAATTACATTACCTATGTTGTTCTCGATCAGTTTCTATGTTAAATCAGTTGCGTAATTTCCAAAAAAGTACATTAAAATTGAGCTCGAAAACGAAAACTATGAACGTTTTCGTATTTTTCAACTCGTCCCTAGTACGAGTACTGGTTATAAGTGGAAAGCGGATGGATCGTATTCTGCTCACCTCCCGGATACAAGTGCACTGTGTGCATGTGGCGGCGCGAGCGCGACGGCCCCGGCTCGTCGATGGCGGCCGCCGGCGGGGGACCCGCGGGGGCGGGGGCTGCTTCGATACAAGCGACGCTCCCAGTCAAGGGGACATGGATCTCTGGGACAGCCGGCCTGATGTGAGACCATTCAGGAGCATCCTCGGGCATGAGAGCCTCGGCCGCGAGCTCGGCCACGGGGGCGGGGGGAGCCGACGTGGAGGCGGGGGGGAGCTCGCCGGACGTCGACGGCCCTTGGGCGAAACCCCCTTGCCCCAGCTCAAATAGCTCCGACTGTAAGGGTAAATTTCACTTCATAATACTGATAATGATCCATTGATAATATAAGACGTGAACGGAGGAAAAGATACAACCGAACTGGCAGAGTGACTTGTTGGCACTGATTTATTTCTGTCATTGACATAAGTTAAAATGCTCAAATTCATATCCCTTATTATACACAGACTGAAATGTGAAGTGAGTACTTTTTCCTAATTCATTTTTACAGACATATAAAAGTTCACACCACAGATCGTTTAAACAGAGTTATTTTGAAACATACCTGCAGCGTAGCTCCATTTTCAGAATACTCTACGGACGGTGGGTCAGATTGAAGAAGACCTCCACCATCTGTAAATTATAATACAACTCATCAATACACTCGATCACATCACTCATCATCAATAAATACATCATATTTTTACATCATATTGAAAGTTTGAACTTAACACTTGGTTATCAACCAAGTGTTAAGTTCAAACTTTATAAAACCCTTGACATAAAAGCCTTACCATCTACCTAAAACTTATCGATCGAGACCTTCCAATCCTCTGGAAACCTCTGCTGTAAGTTCAATAGGGTACTCGAGACAACTCAAAACTCAACTTCAAACTCGAACAAACTCTGCGTCGCGAGCCTCGGCAGCGTTGCCAGCCCCAACTAGCTGATTTAAGGGGACGATACATGTCAAACCTCCCTCTCGCTCGCACTATTCAACATTTTTGAAGATATAAACTGAACTGAATGTAGTAATGCAAAATAGCAAACTTTCACCGCCTAGAAAACAACAATTCAAAGGTTCAGAAATATTGACATGTATCGTCGGCTGAGCATTAGATGTTTCACGTCAAAAACGAATTCAAAATCGGTTCATGCGTGTAGGAGCTAGGATGCAACAGACAGACACATATAACACCCTTCTTTTACGTCGGGGTTTAAAAACAGCCATAAATATTAACGAAACATTCTGCTATAATTGCGTTTTAGTCAAAGTAGTGTTCATGCTAATGATGCTTTTAATATCTGATATTAGCTGGATCCACACCAGTCGATGCAACGCGCTCACGGGGGCAATCCTCAAGCCAGAGACATTGACTTCTACTAGACTTGGGTAGTCATCCACTACACACTACACACCAGTAGTAGTAATCCACCATTTTGTTTCTCGAAGCAGAAAAACATTCTCGTGAAATCACCAACAGACAAAAGTCGACTCAAATTATGAGACATGCAACGAGTGGTCCTCAGCACATGACATGGCTTGTCGTAGGATTTGTCGATGATAAAGTTGATGACAGCCGCCATATTTACGTTCCTAAACATCGATGTTTCCAACATTGATATTTAATTTAGATCTAACATCAAAATTTTTAAATTGACTGTTAATGAATAGGTGGCGAAATACCCACCGAGTACAACTTAGGCAAGAATTAACAATGAGTAGATATACAGCAGACTAATTTGAAATGTATCTACGTTTTATTGTTGTTGGTACGTACCACAAGAACTGACATAAACAAGAACACAAGAACAGGTATATATTTTCTTCTTATTTTTATTTAAGCTTATTAAGTACATAGGTAAGTAGGTATTTATGTATGTATTTGAATTATGTTTATCAACGTTGTATTCAGTCATGTAGTAGATACCCTTAACACAAGCTCTATCATTGATTAATGAACTAGGTAATATTTAGTACTAGTTCAGGTTCTGCTTACTTTTGGCACTTTTAGGCTAAGATGTGTAAACACGTTAGGCATTATCTATCTATAAAGATTGACTCCGTCTTAGTACCTACCTACCTATGAATAAGTATTTGTTTATTATTTTATCATATCATAGGCCTATTATGAAATGTACTTTTTTATGTAATACCTATTTATCTACCTTCCTGTATAAATAGTGAGCTACGCCTACATCCATATTTAAAGGTATTCGTTTGCTTACAAGAATGCGCGGCGATCATGAGGTCGCCACCTCTGGTTTCCTCTGAAAACCAGCGGTGCTACGCTCGCGGAGCAGCATTAAGCTGAGAAGAAACCTAATTTGGCTTACACTTCTCAGCATAGACAAAATCAGCTCCATAGCATGAGGCATGGGCATGATCGTGTTTGTGTTTTTTTTTTCCACTGGTTCTTAGATTTCAATGTGTGCCCCGCTAAATAATTATCGAACTATTTTTCAAAAAAAATCAAGTGACGAATGAAAATATTTTGTCAGGTGAAAGTCAGTTCTACATTTAGAAACCGTATTCCAACCGATACCTAATTATTATTCCTGATAAATCGATTAAATCTAAAGAATCGGCTTCAACGCTGAAATAATTTAGTTTTTGGACAATGTAAGGTTTTTACTACATAAAAAAAAGATAAATTACCGACCACCGGCAAGCCCCGCTTTGACTGACAGCGCGTAAACAAACAAACCAAGCATTTACGTTTCGTTTCAAGCTTATAAACTTATCTTAGTAGTTACCTTAAACAATCTTTTTTTGTATGAGTAAGCCTCAATAATTGAATTTTAAAGCATACTATGGTTAATATAAATCAAATGCATTTTCTAATTACTATTTTTGCATGGTTTAAGCCTAAAATTATGATGTACGAAATCTGCCAACTTTACCCAAACTTCTCTAAAAAAAAAGTAAGAAACGTGTTTGCAGCCCAACGTAAATCTATCATTATAATATTAAACTAATTGTTTATGGGACAAATAAGACTTCGTTCAAGATGGTGGAATTGTAATGTGTGAAGCCAAGATTAAAAATTAATAAGTGTGTGATCTCTCAGTGTTTTCATCAAATCTAATTGCCGACAACTAATATAACCAGCGCAGCTCGCTCCCTACAAAACGTATTTTAGCCATGTCACGGAAATATCGCAGCGACTTCAGTCGAGTGGCCGTAAGCATGGCTATTTTTATGAATCGTGACTTTAGCGTAGACACAAACCCTCGACCCAAGTTAGGAGACTCTTAGTCGATACGACTCTGTGTCGAGTAAATCCGTGAATTGCTCTCCTGATCGCGCGAGGCAGGAGCGCTCGATGTGGACGTGCCTCGCGCGATCTGAACTGCGCAGCAGGAGCGATCCGTTGATTGTCGGTGAAAGCACAAAGGTGCCCCAGGCTCTCGGCGCGCGTGGTGTTGACGGTTGTGGATCCGGCTAAATTTGCTAGTTTTCCTATAACGAGTAACCAGCTGTTATCGCAAGGCAATGGATAATAAATAATCTATCATTTAATTTAAAAAAAATAGTTTTCGTTTAACACCTTCAATAACAATATTGCATACATAAATAGTATAAGGGGTTTTATTGTGGTTACTTTTTTGAAACCATCTTCAACCACATTAGTGCTTATTGTGAAAATGGTGTTAGTTATATTAAATTTAAACCTTCAAATCGTCGCAGGTTGAAGCCAAGTTCCAGCTCGCGTAACATGGTGCTTGCGTCGATGGCTGGCGGCTCGTTTAGCGGCGGCGGCGGCGAGCCGCCCTGCCCCTCGCCCTGACTCGCGCCCTGCCCAGCGCCTGCCAAGGCCGCCTCCAGCGTCAACTCGCCCTAACAACCACACGCCTCGTTACACCACACGCCACACTACCTATATCTACTGACAGTGCCCGACGCCCAAAAATATGTATACAACTTTCCATCATTATAATCTACTGACTTGCACTAAAAATTACCAGCACTAGAACTTTCATGTTGTTAATAACAAACGTAATATTTAGGTGGTGTATACTTAGTTTTGGGAGGATGATGCTAACGTTAGGCTACAGCTTGTGCCGAGGCTGGCTCTAATGAGGCTTACGGTTGGAGCTCCAAGCGGGCGGTGAGCGGCTGGATCAAGCGAGATCTCGCTCTCGGCATGCGGACATGGTATGACGTGCCGACAACACGGTGCAATGTGACGCGACTATGTCACTTTCGTAAGGTAATGATGGTTATTTATTGATTAATGGGCTTGCAAGCTTTTCCTATGGTAACAAATTTGTACAGTGATTGAGTGATATCGAAAAAGCTAATTAATAGTTTCGGAAAAACCAACAACCTGATAAAAAAATACGCATCTGTTAGTAAATGTGGTAAATGGCAAAATAAGTAGGTAAGTAAATATCTAGCAGGACTCGTTGAAATTTATAAGATTATTAATAAAATAAAGATTAGATACTCAACATCGGCTTCTTCAAGAGAGGGACTCCTCAGTTCTGGGCTGTAAAAGAACACTTATGAATGTAAAAACCAAAATAAAAATAATAAACAAAATATTCAACTCAAAATAACAAAAAATTTGGAAAAAAACGCGGCAATGTGCTTAACTAGAGAGACGGATGTTATTAGAAACATACCTCATGAGTGTAGTGGTAAGCATGCGCCGAGTGGGCTGCGGGCGGGTACTCGTCCGGCACGCAGTACTCGAACGCTGGCCGCGGCGGGGACGGCGTCTCCACCTGCGCCGCCGCTCTCACCGCTCCAACCTCCTGCGCGGCAGTGGTACCTGCTGCTGGGATCGAAACTCCAACGGCTGCTGCGATAGACCCTACTTCCAGCATAGCATCGATGGAGGCCATCAGAGATTCTGCGTCATCATCGATGGCTTCTCTTGAAGCCAACGGGGCTCCCGAGGCAGCCAGGGTCTCTGTCATCGGCGGGATATCAATGGGCAATGGGGCTTCTGCGGCTTCTGGTTTCTCAACTGTCGTAGGTTGGTCAGTCTTGTGAGCTTCAGTGGTCGCCGATGCATTTATCGCTAGGGAAGACTCATTAATAGCATCTTCTATGGATTGTGATTCCCCAGTTACAGTAGAAGTATCTGCTGCCAGCGTATACTCTGAAGCTATCGTTGATCCTGATAAGACCTCTTTAGCTGGGGCCTCTGTGTCTGATAGGGAAGCGATGGCATCAAAGGCCTTTGTTAGTATTGGTTGAGTAGTTCCAATGGGTTCCGGGGTTGTCAAGGGTTCTGTGCCTCCGGGAGCCTCAGTGGGAACTGGAGCGTCTATGGCTGTCGCAGTTATAATCACTGCAGATGCCTCAGTAGGCGCCACTGTCTCTGTGGCTGATTTATTTTTCTCTTCTACCTGTGGGTTTTTTCAATACATTTCAAAAATGTTGAATCCAGAGGGACCACTTCCGCATCTTTACCTCTATCTTATTAGCATGCGGTGATGCGCTTACCAGTTTTGGGTTTAGTAACAAACTGCATCTTTCCCAAAGGAGCCTTCCCAGATGGACGATTTGGTCACGCGAGTTGGTCGCGCGATTGACATGTGTATTCAATCAGACTTGCTGAATGGCACGTGGAATGTGACGTGCGATATTGGCGCGTCGTCAGTCGCGCGACCAACTCGCGCAAGCAAAACGTCAATCCGGGAAGGCTCTTATAAGTATGTGTAACATACAAAAATAATTTTAAATTTAAACAAAAAATATTATTAAATATAGAAAATGGATAATAAGTATAAATTATTTTAGGGATACATAAGATCTGAATGATGCATGATTGATACTACTACATTATAGATACTACTGATTGATTGGCCCTATGACAATATACATTGGAATTGAAATCTGCACAATGATCTTTCAAGGTGAAATCTCACTTTTGTGGTGTGTTGCAGACTTTGTTGTATTGCACACAGTGACCACAAACACAACAATACAATTATTGTACCATGCAGGGTGGCTACAGCACACCACACCACCAAAGTGATTCTACTTTTGCCACCGTGAGGAAGGTCAGGTAGGAAGTAACATATATACCTGGTGTTGTTTTGCTGGAGGCTCGGATCCCTTAGCACCGCGGCCGCCTTCGTCGTGCACCAACACGGGGTTCGACATCCTATGGGAATGCTGTTGGCAACAAACATTAAGTCAATTTCAATACATAAACTTTTAACAAGGCTCACTGATTGACAGGTTGGGCTGTATCTCATGAATCGTGATAGCTAGAGAGTTGAAATGTTAACAGATTATGTATTTCTGTTGCCATTATAACAACAAATACGAATAACAGAATAAAATAAAGATTTAAGTGGGGCTCTCATACAACGATATGTACCCCTTCGTGCGAGAGTCCGAACTTGGTCAGTTTTTTTACGATTCATTTATTTTGTATTTTTTAGTTAACGTTGTTTTATTGTATGTAAATGTTTCTAAATCTGTTCATTTAATTAAAAGCGCCATTGTTACTGATCGTTTGTCAGTTAATTTAGTACAGTCTAGTTCTTCAATAAGGAAACGAAGGGTTGAACTCAGACGTGTCAGTTTATTCATTCTTCGAGCCTCCCCAAATGCGCGTTTTACTCGCGCGTGTTGCTCGCCCGATAGACTTTCCACGTGACATTCAGCAAGCCTGATTGGATATGCGAAATCGCGCGAGTAAATCGCCCATCTGCGAAGACTCTTCTCATTGAAATAAATTAGAAGAGATGGAGACCTCTTTAACAAGTGTCAAAATACAGTAACCACCACAGATATAGAACATGAACTCATACGGCTGATCTCTACTTTTTTATGTCCAATATCATCAGTTAGACAGGGATGCATACATATATCAATGCTACTTCAAATGAGATCAAAAAGTTAATCGTACCAGGGCGCTTGAACAAAATTCTATGCAGTTTCATTGAAATGCCCTGGTACCACAGTTATAGAAGAGAACTAGATGAAGTCTTCAAATTCACTATGTTCTGAACATCAACTCATACTGCTGATCTCTACTTTCTAATGTCCAATATCATCTGTTAGAAAGGGACGCATACATATATCAATGCCACTTCAAAAGATATCAAAAAGTTAATTGAAATGCCCTACTGCTACGACGTAGCTTTGAAACTAATTGTCATTTTGAAGTAAACATATATCTCTTTTATTTTAACTGGCCTGCTTCAAGAATGACATTTGATTTTAATAGAGATAGCTCTAATGCTTGACATAAAAAGCTTGATGTTGCCAGATCTCGTTTTTTCCCCCGGAAATGAATGTGATTTTTTACTCATTGATTATTGGAAATAATTAAACCCCGTACCAACAATAACAACGTTCAACTAAGCGCAGTTGGTAGAGTCTCAGTATTTATGAGAAGGTCACGGGTTCTAATCCCGCTGAATCGAAATTTATAGGATATTATTACTAATCATATTAGTGGATCGTACTATGAAAGTATGATTATGAAGGGGCTGATTTGGACATACCCATACACCCCGACACCTGTATGTTAATCCAGGTTGTAAACTATGTATTATACTCCAAGTTTCATTCAAATCCGTGCAGTAGATTTTGCATAAAAGAGTACCAAACATCCATACATCCATACAAACTTTCACATTTATAATATTAGTAGGATAGTTTATTAAAGCTTAAGACTAAACAAAAAATATAACACGGTGATGGTGCTCTCTTTTACGCAAAATCTACTGCATGGATTTGAATGAAACTTGGAATATAATACATAGTTTACAACCTGGAATAACATACGGGCTACTGTACCACGATTTGATGTCCATGTTCATATATCTATTGCATATATGCTGTGGTATTTTTAATATGTTTCTTAGTCTTGCTCTGAAATTGTTCTAAAGTTTCGATGTTGCTATGGCTAGCAGCCCTATGGCTGGATGCCGTATGTCCTAAAAGGCCCCATGATTGATATAGACTGCCCGCTTAGCACAGTGATTTTGACGGGTTTTCCATAGAATCGATAAAGATCTTTTCTATCATTCGTTTTCTCTACCACCCAGAGCACAGCGTTCATTCAAGACAAATGTTTCTTGGAAGACAAGGCCCTAACATAGTAACGAGTATGTTTATGTGATGTAGTCATTTCTCCCAATTAACGTTCGTTCTTTTACGTTTCGTTACCAAAAATATGTCAAACAATAGATTTAAACCTATTTAAACCTTTATTCTGTAGAATTTTGCAACAAAGAAAGATTGAAACTTACGTAAACGTCAAATTGTCAATTTGTCATTTTCAATCACAACAAAATTATTGGAAAATGTGAAATTCGATGGAAAATTAAAATTAAAAATTACTCATTAGAGCAAAGAATATAATTACTACGCAAGGGGATTGATGGCCACCTACTTATTAGTTCGGTTACTACATGTAAGAAAAGGTAATGTAACAGATTTTTCGCGACTCACAAATCACTCACAGAGGTAGAAGAATTTAGGCAGTCAGACTAGAATCACTACAATTTTAGACGACGATTTTTCACGATTACACCAGCCGAAAACAAAACTTGTTGTGATAAATAAAATAAGAATGCTTTGAATGAAGGAAAATGTCTACACCACAGAGCATAAAGAATATTTACGCTAGTATTACCAACTGACAAAAAAATTTTGGACATCCAAAATATTCTTGGGTCTATAGAAATATTTAGTTTAGTACCAGAAGATGAGATGATCTGAGGGTTCTCAAAAATAAAACAACTTTTGGATTGACAACCAAAATGCAACCGCACATGCGTATCTGATGACTGATGAACTAGTGAAGTTCCATTTTTATAACGACTTTCATTTAACGATGTTTTTACTCTAGGTGGGTACCTACTAATCCATACCTACCTAGTTAATTTTTTTAATGTCCTACGTATTTTTGGCTAGTGATTTGGCGACGTGATAATAAAATACTTTAATAATCGATATACTTTAATTCAGCCTACCATAATCTAAACATAATAGTTACATATGTAACAAAAACAAAATAAGTAGGTACCTAAGTATGTGTAAGTATACAAAAATTTGACTGCGTACAAGTTACTTTTACCAAAAAGTAAATTATTATGTACATAGGTAACAAAATATTCTTTCTTCTTTTTGGATAACCTGCAATAAAATAAATTGTTAGGTTGGAGTATTATAGCCACGTGCTGAGAAGACATGCGGGGCGTAGAACGTGAAAAGACAGGCTGTACCAAAGCAATAGAAAACATTCAGTTATAGAATCACTGTCCCTTTAAGTATCTTATATGAAAATTATGTTTCTTTTTCTGATCCAAAATTTGTTGGGCTGTAGTATAACAAACAACATACTTGTTTGCGAGAAAGATGCGCTGGTTCAACAAGAGGCAGTACAGTGTTAAACATAGATTTTGAACATTCTATTTTGTTCTTTTAGTATAGAAAATAGAAATTTAATTGTAGTAAAATTACAAAAGTTACTGGCACATCTATGGTTGGAAATGATTTACTGAGTAAACTCTTCCTTTTTGTTCCAATTTTGTAGAACTTTTTTTCAAAATGTCTGCTGCATATTGTGTAATATTTTCTTGGCTTTCATTTAGGCCTATTGATAGCATTTATCCATTTTATTTTAATTATTTCGTCTTTAGGAAATCTAAAATATAGAATATATATGATAAGTAGTTTTTAGTAAGATGCAAATTATCAGACTTACTGAAATAAAATGAGGTGGGTGAGTTAATGTTTTCACGATCACAAAGCTTGCCTTTACCGTACGTACCTGAATGGCAAACTCGCAAGGCCTTTCTACATTTTATAAAAAAAGCTAGGTACAACCAAGCTTACACTACTCTGGTACTTACCTATTTCAAAACTTAACTTCTAATTCTAACATTGAAAATTACTTTACACATTTATCATTTATCGACAGAATTATCGACACTACCCATCACTAAACACAACTATAATGCATAAATTTACTGTGATATTTATACAAATAAATCTCAAAAATCCTACATTTTAATATGCCTAACACTACACATAGGCACAACTTATACATTCTTAGAAACATAATAATCCATCTTTACGAACGCGTTGTATTTACAAAGATACAAGTTAAAGGAACGGATTATTCTTACCGATGGAACCTACAATTATCTGGATTATGGTAATGTGTATTTGTACACTTTTGAACAGAATATGAGACCAGGATCACTTCACTCTTTTATGTATACTATTTAATAGACTATAATAAAATAAATATCAAGGAAAATTATTGAGTAAAATGTGATGTTTTGGTTGATAATCAGCGACCACGGATAGTTTGACAAAGTGCTGTCAAATTTTCGAATCCAAAAAGTATTACATTGTCTTTCTGTTTTCCACTCATGAATAATTCATATATAGCCATCCTTGTTTGCATCTCTATCTGAAAAATAAAAAAAAATCCAACCCCTTTGTTTTTAAATCACGAAGTTCCGGCATACCCGCTGTGGGCATCATAGCTCTAACGCTTTTTCGAAGTAACACGTCCGTCTGAAATTGGCGTCAAAGTCAACTCCATCCCATGATGATGCACAGCAAACTTGACTTATCAGTCATTGATCTATTGGCTTGTCTTTTCGACCTCTTTTCAAAATTATCATCAGCCTATAGCAGTCCACTGCTGGACATAGGTCTCCACTAATGAGCGTCATTGCACCCTATCCTCAGTTTGAGTACCTCTATGTAGTATTGTACTTATTCATCTTGGTATGGAGATAAGCAATCTTAGTTATCATTAGCTTGATTTAGCTTTAAGAAAAATGTCTAGTAAATAGGGAAATAAACTTTTGATAGGTACTTTAATAAATAGGTACATATTTTTGTTCTAGCAAGTGGAGCATGAGGGTTCAAATTATTATTGGACTAATGGATCTACCTTTTGGTACAAACCACGAACTAGGAAAGTGTACAAACTTACCCATTCAAGAATGGCAAATTACAATTCAACAAGGCACCAAATTGGAAAACTATAAAAATTATACGGTGTGTCAAATAAAATTAACTTAACTATGTACCCCACCACAATGTACCTACTTTTCTACATAATTGAAATTAAATTACTTACAAACTTTTTTTTTCACATAAATAGTAGGTACCTACTTATATGTACAATACACCTGAATGATTTTTGTCAGTTTTCACTTGAAGACTGTGACTTTATAGAATACTATCTCGATTAGTGGTGTTATACCAGAGCTCTAAATGAGTTCCTTGTGGGGAACGGCTAACATTTCTGTAAACTCACATTGAAGTACGTCCGGTCTACATTGGGTTATGCGGTCCCCCTTCCTCTCTCGCTTCCTCCTATCATCTATGTCATTATTTTCGTTCGCTTTGCTCGTTGTGGCTAAATAGGTAATACAATAGCAGCAACAGAGGTGTTAATAATAAGTACATTGATTTGATTTTTTCATAAGTTTTCTATTTCGTTTTTTTTTCGCCCGAAATACAGGTTTTTTTAATTCAGATATATTGTAAAATGATTATCTTTAATTAAATAATTTAATCCACTTAGTTAAATCATTTAATCCACTTGTAAATTTTAGCACAAAGAAAAGTTTATTGATTTATTTATTATTTATTTAAAGGTGACGCTGCACAGTCTGAAGTAAGAAATGAATATCAGGAGAGTTAGAGATTGAGATCTTACGATTCCTTCATGAGTTTTATTTTGCAGGAGCATTGTATGTTTAATTACAAGATCAACAAGATTGTGTAGCAGCATATTTTATGTGTTTTTAAAGCACTGTGGCATATAAACTGACTGCTGCTGATAATGAAATAACATTTGAAAGTAATTTGCCTAAAATGTTATGTACCTACTTACAAGATCAGAAGATGGTTGTTACCTACTCCTTCATGAAAAAACATATTTTTTTATTAGGTATAATTTTTATCCAGGTACCTACCACACGAACGAAGACGCGGGCTAGAGCTAGACATAATGAAGGCTACAATAAAGCTCGTATTTTTCGTACTTAGGTACCTATAATTCTTTTCTAAAATGGCGTGTCTGACATGACAAATTGAAATGGGCGACACTTAAAATCCCACTACAATTGCAATATCGAAACAATTTGAGATTTTAATTGAAAAACTATAACACAGAATTAGAATCAAAAACTGAAAAATAAGCAGATTAACAGCAATTCAATTGGGTATCTATGTCTGTACTTGATGTACGTGCAAAAAATAATTGCAAAATTACATCTCATCAGAGTCATCCAAGATGATTAATCGCTCACAACGATTATCGCTGTGATAAAAGTAAACAAATAGGTATTCACAAAATAGTTACTTACGAATGCACCTGCAATTCTCAATGAAGGTAATCTTTTCTATACAAAACGCAAAAAGCATAAACTCTTCGACCACTTCAGAAATCACAAAGCAAAGCAATTAATCGCAGATTCGGAAATTCGCAATCACAGAACACAACTACCATCCAAATTACCAGCCAAAGAGTATGAAATGAAATTATATATGACGAAAATGAATGACATACTACCAAACCCTAGACAGAGAAAGCAATAGACGACGAGTTATCTTCATCGCATTCTTTCAAGAAAGAGAACTACTTATGCGTGCTTCATGCAAATAAGGGAGACCGCACTATATGATTTGCTGTCCCTTATCGCGTGCCGGTTTTTTCGTTGTTTAGAACAACATTGCGCTAAACAAACTTTGGCAGCTAGCAGCAGTTTTCGAAGATTTTGTGAAAAACTTACTTGAAACTAAATTATTACCTGGAAAAATTATGTTTCATCTATTGTAAATCAATAATAACATAATCTCATGGATTTCTCTATCAAAATGGATCGGTGTAGTGTATTTTGGTGCAAAAAAAAGTGATAAAATATAGCTTAGGCTTTTTGATACTTACTTACTGTGGCAGATTTAAATAATTGGCATATAGGTGTATTGTCAAAAAATGCTGTCAGTTGTGACTGACGAATCCCGAATCCGTTTTAAATCTGAATGATCCGTTGATTTAACGTAGCCTCTGGTTCTCTAGTCTGACATAAAAAAAACAGTTTTAAACCAAAACAAAAATGAACGAATTCTATCATTGTAGGTATGATAATAATGATAACAATAACCTAACATTTAATAGCACAACATATATAAAAATAATGAATTCTTTGGTTTTCGTGGTCTTTTTTCCTATACATTCATTAAAACCTCGGTTTGTCAAGGTTGACCAAATATATCACATGGCTTTTAAACGATAAAATCAGTATCAAAATAGATTAAAGATTAAAGATTTTTATACATACTGTGGAAGATTCACATAACTGGAGACATACAGTTGGCCTTTGGTTTTTTATCCTGAAATTAAAACTTCGTCTTTAAACTGGGCTATGCAAATAATAATGAACCAAAGAAATTATATTATTTAAAGTTCTAATAAAAAATGAAACGACTTTCCTTTATATGTAATGAGCTTATGGGGTGGGGAAGGGCAGGGAGGGAGTGAGGACCCTCCCTCTAAAAGGGGGAAACTCACAGTTTCCGAGAAAAAAATAATTAAATTTTGAGGTTAACGAGAGAAAAACAATTATATGTCGAGGAGTGTCTGGAGATCATATCTGGTGGTATATGATCTTGAGTGAAATGCCATTTGTAGTGTTGTGGTCGTTGAAATGCTTGACACATCGTAGATGGACTGTCAGATGGGACGTTTGGGTGACGATCCAGAAACGCCATGAAAAAAAAGAAGAAGAAGGGAGCGTGGGGCGCGGGAAGGGAGGATGGACGTCGTCCATCGAACACGAAAATAAAAAGGTTAAATATGATGGGATCGCGATGGATTTTGGGAATGAAAAGGAAAAGCACTACAAATGGGAGATCGCTGCATTCCTCGATATGTGCTTACACGTTGGATTTACCTCATCTCCGACATCAGAAGTCGCGGATAGTGAATGCACGCCTACAATCAAATGCATGCTCGGTGGATAATGAAAATGGCATTACAAGTCGCTAGCATTCGAGTAATCAAATCGGCGCCAGCGCGTCGCCGCAACAGAACTAACTTTACGTTAGAAAAGTACTGAAAAAGATGTTCACCTGTTGGAAGATGTGATGCAATGCAACATTGTCAGTCACAGGATGCAACCGGCTTCGCATGGCTTGCATGTAGGATAAGATTCACACTGCGGAATGGATGTTTGCATGATTTGCAGCAGCGATTTGTTCAGAGTCTGGGATTGGTAGTACCATGGTTTCCTTGTGATATCCACGACGCAGGAGAGAGTCCCGCCCAGTATCAGAGCTATGTGTGTGATGTTGGATGTTGTTTTGCTTTGACATAAATCTACACCGACCATCTGAATTATTGGCATAAAAGGAATGTTACATTTACACAAAAGGGATACCTGCAATGAACATGAATGCAGCAATATTAGAGTTTGTAGTCAATGATCCATCGCGTACCCTCTTCAAATAAAAATGATTTACAGCATAGATGCTTGATGGCAGTAGACTGCTACACTGAATATGGAACTGCTTCCTAAAGTGGAAAGAATATACTATGATGAGCATCATATGATGAACCAACTACGTTAAAAGAATGGAAGAAAATATAGAACAGGAAATGTATATTGAATGACAATGTTATTTGAAAACTATGTACCTATATCAAAGTTCCTGATTACCACTTTCACTGGCTGTGCTTATGGTTTGTAGACAAGATAGGCCACAATGTAATGGTTTGTTTTGCATCTGGACTGTAAAGATTGATGCATTTATTTATTGGTGTATTTATCCGGTGAGTTCATACAATTTTTAATTTAACATTGATAATTTAATGGCAAGTTGGTAGACAGCTTTCTAATTGATCTGCCATAGGTTTGATAAGGAAGGTATACTAATATTATGTAATGTTCGGACTTGCCCCTAATTACAATGTACATACATGGTACTGAATTACTAAGCAATATCATGAGTGTGTAATGAAGCCTATACAATCCTTTAAGTTTCAAGTTAGTCGTTGTAATAAAATAGTTCATTAAGCTTTCACTGCTTATTTGTAATATTAGTAATTTCAGTAATGGTTGTGAGTCTATGCTACATTAAGTCTGTCATCTGTAACACAGTTGTTACGGTTGAATGCAGTTTGTTTAAAAAAATACATTTATTTGAGACAAGAATTATACAAAGACAATTAGAACAAAAGTATTTCAAAAAAATTATTGTCATGTGAATTTAATGGTGTGGGTTCGAGTCCCATAAGTCTGATTATCTTATTGTGCATTTGCATTAACGGTAAGAAAGTGTAATCTAATCCATTGTAGTCCATAATACAATGTGCTAACATTGTTTTCTTTTCATGTCCTGAAACATAATGCGCAACTGACTCTGAGGAATAATTTGGGTATATTATATGGCCAACGTGACAAGCTTCAAGCAAGGAGAGTGTGCTGTGGTATTCTGACGGATGTACAGAATGTATGGGTTTATTTGGTGAGCATTTGGATTTATACTTACTGGGATGATGATGGAAACAGAACTAAAGCGTGAGCTACAGATAATCTTTTGGAGTAGAGATACTCGTGATCCAATTCATGAAGGAGTTGGTGCGGAGATAGTATTGATACAACCCACATACCGCTATCTATTGGCGAGCGACCACAGAAGTAATTGCCACGCCATCTAGTGGGGAGTAGATGAACTACCTGTTCCACTCAATTTCACTACACCTACCATACAATTGATAACGTCATCGGTCTGACCTGTCATGTATGTCAATGTCATCCTACACTGCACTGCCACAGGCGAAACTGGAGCAAAGTCCGGGTTACAAAAACTGCTTGATCAAGGCTCTCAGAACGCAGGCAGTATCGGGAATTCTAGAGCAATGTTGACACCAACCCAGAGTCTTCCGTTATTCTAGGGAGTTGGGTTGGCTGGGGTCGGGTTGGCGGGGGCAATGCACATACACATACACCCCAACGCGAGACGTCAGTGCAGAACTTTCCCTCCTACTTTAAATTAGAATTAGAAAGTAATGTTGTTTAAGAATAAACATTTTGTAATACTTTTATGTGAGCCGAAGTTAAATTAGAATTAGAAAGTAATGTTGTTTAAGAATAAACATTTTGTAATACTTTTATGTGAGCCGAAGTATCAAACCCAGCAGTTGAATGCTATAGGCTGATGATGATGATGATGATGATGTGCCTTTTTTTTATTGTTTGGTTTCGATAATACATATAGTAATCTATTATAGATTTGTGAGTTGTATTGTGAGAGTCATTAATACTCTCACACTTAGTACTTAGTTGTTAAATATTTCACGGTAGAGTAACCTAAGTAGTTGTCAGATTCTAAGCTAGAGGATTGATAATACACAATGAGAATAAAATAAACTATTACTATTAGAATTTATTTGGGTCAGAATGACCGAGCAGGAGAACAAATAAGCTGGCAGAATTTATTTTGCAGATTGAACACTCACACGAGGATGTGTGAGATGTCAGTATGGCCGGATCAAAAGAGCAGCGACGATAATATTAACTCTCAATAGCGCTTCCCCCTCACTTTAAGATAAGTACCTGCGAGACATTTAGCTTTTTGTATGGGAACCTGAAAATGTGTAGTGATTCTAGTAAGACGGAATCCAGGGTTGCTGATCGTGGCATGCGGTTGCGGGCTTCATTAAAAAAAAATTTTGGAATCATTTAAAATTTTAACGGATGCATATTTCGTGGATGACACTGCATTACATTGCAAACATGTTATGCATTGGGTGTGATGTGTGGTTTGTCTCTGTATCCTCGGTGGAATTTGGTACTGAACGGTATCTGAGGTTGTCGACAAAGAGTCGGAATTATGTTTGGTTTGGTTCTAGATACCTAAGTATTTGTGGCACCTACCTGGGGTAAAACTGGTTGAGCACGCTTTTACAAAATAGGCTATGCCTACGCTGCGCATTATCGTTGTGACTGCTAAGTAAATAAAGAGTTCGGTTTGGTCGGATCGTGTGCGGGCCAAGTTGTCGGAAAAATAAAAATGAAGGCGACGGGACGGGTAACGTTGCAAATACGGCAATGTGGAGAAAATTTTAGTGGCGAGTTTTGCGTGAGACTGAATGAGTGAATACTGTTCTAGGGTCGGAACAAGGCTGTTAATACTGTTCCAGAGTCGGAACAAGGCGTTTAATACTGTTCCAGGGTCGGAACAAGGAGGTTAATACTGTTCCAGGGTCGGAACAAGGCGGTTAATACTGTTCCAAGGTCGGAACAAGACGGTTAATACTGTTCCAGGGTCGGAACAAGGAGGTTAATACTGTTCCAGGGTCGGAACAAGGCGGTTAATACTGTTCCAAGGTCGGAACAAGACGGTTAATACTGTTCCAGGGTCAGAACAAAGTGGTTTATACTGTTCCGCGTTCGGAAAAAGACGGTTAATACTGTTCCAGGGTCGGAACAAAGTGGTTTATA
This sequence comes from Horisme vitalbata, assembly GCA_951804965.1. NCBI lineage: Eukaryota > Metazoa > Arthropoda > Insecta > Lepidoptera > Geometridae > Horisme > Horisme vitalbata. Next base: position 30,162,851 of record OX638089.1, on the reverse strand, counting down.
CAGTTCCGCGTTCGGAAAAAGACGGTTAATACTGTTCCAGGGTCGAAATGAGGCGGTTAATACTGTTCCGCGGTCGGAACGAGGCGGTTAATACTGTTCCGCGGTCGGAACAAGACGGTTAATTCTGTTCCGCGGTCGAAACGAGGCGGTTAATTATGTTCCGCAGTCAGAACGAGGTGGTGAATCCGGTTCTGCGGTAGGAACCAGTCGGTGAATAATTCCGTGGTCGGAAAGAGGAGGTGAATCCGGTTCTATGGTCGGAACCAGGCGGTGAATCCGGTTCTACGTTGGAACCAGGCGGTGAATAATTCCGTGGTCGGAAAGAGGAGGTGAATCCGGTTCTATGGTCGGAACCAGGCGGTGAATCCGGTTCTACGTTGGAACCAGGCGGTGAATACAGTTTCGCGGTCGGAACTAGGCTGAGAATACTGCTCACGGGCGGGACAAGCGATTGAATTCTGTCCAACGGGGACAAGCGATTGAATTCTGTCCAACGGGGACAAGCATGTGGTTGAATTCTGTCCAACGGGGACAAGCATGTGGTTGAATTCTGTCCAACGGGGACAAGCATGTGGTTGAATTCTGTCCAACGGGGACAAGCATGTGGTTGAATACTGTCCAGTGGGGACAACTAAGCGGTTGAATACTGTCCAGCGGGGACAACTGTTGAATTCTGTCCAAAGCGCCCCGGAGCAATGTTATTTTATTATAATCTTAATTTGTTTATTTATGTAAGTTATAAAACCTTAATTTGTTTATTTATTTACATCTGAATGGTGCTATTACATACTTGACTAACTTATTAAACCATATCCGAACAACCGATCAATTGTATGTTAAAATGACCAAAACAGTAAAAACTTAAAACATCTTTATAATGGCTGCGTGCTACGAAGCCTTGCGTTTGCGTGCGTGCGTTTATACGACTGATGAAATTAAGGACTGAGATGTGAATCTAATTTATAAGTTTGAGTATTGCCAGTTTCAAGCGCGGTTTGATGGCTATGAGTAGAGTTGCTCTGAATAAGTTTACGTGATGGTGCGTGTAAGCGTTTGTGCTACAGATTATTGGGGCTTGTGATTCCTATTTCAAAGAGTCATTTGCGTATAACTTTGGTAGATAGCCTTGAAAACCAGCTTAATTATTAGGCGGTATTGATGCCCAACTGTCAATGTCATGATCAGCAACACAACTGTGCTTATTTTACCTACCTATCAGTATTCGATGAAACAAAAATTAATGAGAACTGTTTGCTTGGCTAGAATTTTTCAGGTTAACAAGCAGAAACTAGCAATCCGAATGTGTATGTACATACTCGTACTTCTTGCCTTTTACTTAATCAATGGCGTCTGAGATGGCACTTCCACAGTTTATCCATAGTATCACACAGGGACGTGTGAAATGTCAGAATTGGCCGTGTCGAGGAGTGTCTGGAGATCATATCTGGTGGTATATGATCTTGAGTGAAATGCCATTTGTAGTGTTGTGGTCGTTGAAATGCTTGACACATCGTAGATGGACTGTCAGATGGGACGTTTGGGTGACGATCCAGAAACGCCATGAAAAAAAAGAAGAAGAAGGGAGCGTGGGGCGCGGGAAGGGAGGATGGACGTCGTCCATCGAACACGAAAATAAAAAGGTTAAATATGATGGGATCGCGATGGATTTTGGGAATGAAAAGGAAAAGCACTACAAATGGGAGATCGCTGCATTCCTCGATATGTGCTTACACGTTGGATTTACCTCATCTCCGACATATACAATATACGCCAAAACACACTACCGGGAGAGGGACCTATGACCTATGATCAGTTTAAGAACAGTTTTAAATCATAAAAATGGATATTTGATTCGGGTATTTGACCTCGTCGGCCCTGAGTGTCGCTTCGTCTACTCGTCCTCGCGGGCTAGTTCCACTCAGGATCTTCCACGCGAACTTCTGATTCCACATTTTTTATATCCAATCTACGCATAGGGCCCACAAGACTACGTGGCATCGGGGTGATCTGCGTCAGTTCTGTGATATATCTAGAACCTTTGCTACTCAAGTTGAGGTGTCCTAGAACCTACTACTGCGGAAAGGATTTCCAGGTGGTTGTAAAAAATCTTATAACCGACTGTCTATTCCGGGCAAACAACGAGAAATATCATTGTCAATGTCCAATTACCAAAAAATACTACAGAGGCCATAAATAAAAAGAAGAAGACCATGTTTTCGCTATTCAGTGATGAAAAATTTGAATTTTCAAATAATCATATCTTAAAAACTATTTGTTTCCGCACTACGCCATTTTAGATTTAGGCTTCCTAGATATAGACCTATCTGTGACAAAAGTTCCAGCCGCCTAGCTCACTACAAATAAATGAAAGTTGAGCCAAAAATTAATGTGCAGTGGGGAAAATTCATTTCAAATGCCGGCAACACCAAACAAAACAAAACAAAATTGAATTTCACTTTTTGGCTAATTTTCTTACAGATTTCTGCTCTAAATGTTGTTATATATTGTGGACATATATATTGTAGTCTAGTTATCAATCCATTTTTTAATAAGTACCTCGTCAAGTACGATACTTACGAATGAAAAGCTAACTCCGGAATGTTTTGATCACTGCCACTTTTGCACCAAAATACACTACACCGATCCATTTTGATAGAGAAACCCATAAGATTAATTTGTTATTATTGATTTACAATAGATTAAACATAATTTTTCAAAGTAATAATTTAGTTTCAAGCAAGTTTTTCACAAAATCTTCGAAAACTGCTGCTAGCTGCCAAAGTTTGTTTAGGGCAATGTTGCGCTAAACAACGAAAAACCAGGCACGCGATAAGGGACAGCAAATTATATAGTGCGGCCTCCCTTATTTGCATAAAGCACGCATATGTAGTTATCTTTTTTGAAAGAATGCGATGAAGATAACTCGTCGTCTATTCCTTTCTCTGTCTAGGGTCTAGGGACTTGAATGAAAAGTCATAGATTAAAGCCTCGCCCACACATGTGCGTTAATATCGGCCATAATATCGCACGTGTAAGGAATTGCGACGCATTATCGCAATAAGTTTCATTTATGTTTCATTATTAACACATTGTTGGACATTACCACCCACAGACGTAAAGAGTTAAAAAGCGATACGACAGTACGCCTCTCGACGTAAGAGTTTAGGTTAAGCCAAAGTCAGTACGCCCTAAGACGATCGATTTTCTATACAAATATTAGGAACTGCATGCTGTAGTGTCACCGTAGAGGTTGAAGTCACCCGCAACAATAATATCATTGCTAGGATGTTTATCACGAACACTAGTAATTACTTCGATTAGGAATGTAATTCGAGAGGGTAATTTTGAGTTTGGGGGGATATATGCTACTGCAATGTGGATGTCACTTGTTGTGCCTAAACTTTTGGCTGGGATAGTAACCCATATACATTCAGGGTCATCGCTCTCCCATTCTGTCCTTACATACGCCTGTAGTTCTGTACGACATATAATCATTACCCCACCACCCATTGATTTACGATCGTTTCGGAATACACTGTATTTCCCATCACAAAGTTCGGCATCAAAAATGCCGTCATGAAGCCAAGACTCAGTAATCATGACTATGTCAGAGTTGCACAATAAAATATTTTTATAAAATACATCAACCTTTGTTCGCAGCCCCCTAATATTTTGATATATTAAATTAAGTTTTTTACCCGTGCTATCCATTTTCAATAACAAATTCATAAAACTGATGGTCGAAACTTAAAATTTTAAAATTACTGATTACTTTTTTTTTTATAATGAACATGTTTTAGTTTTAATGCTGTTCGCAGGGCAAATAAGCAAGGAAGTATAAGTTGCAGTTGCATGATTAATATGTAATAACAATATAGTTGGAGAATAAGTGTAGTTCCAAACCAAGGTTTGCTTCTTTTATTTAATGAGATTATGTCCAGGTGAGCTTTTGTAGAGTTGACGTCTATACTTATATGAAATAAATTATGATTCAAAGTATTCGACCTTAAAATTAATCGATTTATCATATTATGCCGAAAATACATGAATAACAGTAAAAAAAATTAAAACTCTGCTTAAGGAAAGTAATACCAACAGAAAATGAATTAAACAATTTTGCATAATTCAGACGTTGAGGATATGAGAATGGGAGGCGAAACCTCTTTTCTTCGTACATAGACACGGCAGTTTTTTGTCCATACAAATTTTAAATTAGCATCTTTGGCTTTTTGTTTACACGAACTTAACAACATTTTATTTTCCTTTGTGAGGTGTTTATTTATGAAGACACGATTGGTCTCCCCTCCCAATCCAATCTCCCTTGCATTTAGATGACGGTGTTTCCGTGCTGCGGCTACCATACGATCTTTAACCACGCGCTGCCTCAGGCGGACGATGATCGAGCGAGATATACGAGAAGGGTCCGACGTATGTCGTGGTTGTACTCGGTGCGCGAACTCAATGTCGGACGGTTCAATAGATACTCCTATATGTTGGGCGACCTTCAGTACAATCTCCGAAGTATTTTCTTCCTTATTTTCCGGAATCCCAGTGACCTCGATATTCTGCATTCTTGCCCACTGTTGTTGTTTCAAATTATCTTCTTCTAGCGCCTTAATCCTGATTGATTGACCGCTTATAGTTTCTTTAAGAGACTTGTTTTCCTCCTTTATGCATTTTAATTCAGAATTAGTAGAGCTGAACAGTTTCTTAAGGTCCGCAAGCTCCTTTCGCAATTCATCATATTGCTTACTCACGAAGGATAAGGATTCTTGATAGCCGGTGCATTGAACTTTTATTGCATTAAGCTGATCAGATAGGCCGTTAACGCATGATTCAACCACAGCCCTCATCTCTCGTTTGTTAGCATTCAGCATCTCCTTCATCTTCTCTTCAGTTATGCAACTAACACAAGGCAGTGGTTTTCTAGGTAAAGTAACGTTACTGTCGGTCAACGTGCTTTCACTCTCTGAGTCATTCATTGTCTTAGACTTCAATAAGCTTGACGGATCAGAACTCACAGGAGTATTGGTATTATCTGTTTTCGGTAATTTACTGTTGCATTCTTGACACCTCCATTTTCGCTTGTTTTCATCATTCAATGCTTTGAACCGCTTTGGAGAAAGGTTTGCACATTGTAGATCATACTTTTGATTGCAACTTACGCAATTCATAAATTTTTTATCGCTTATTACAGCTCTACAGCCACTGTATTTTTGTTTCTCCATGCTTACAACAGCGGTGCCTTACAAAAAAATTAACTCGAAGATGCACCTTACAGAGTTGTGATAGCAAGGCAGTCCTGCGTACGCACAATGTGTAGAATAACGTGCGCTATGTAAGTAGGCACAGTGTAGCCTAGCGCAGCTGGTAGGTACCGGTTATCGAAACGTCACAGCGAGCACTCTGCGAGTTGGCGTAGGTCAAGGTTGCGCCCGATCACAAAAGTTTAAAAAAAATGTTTTTGCTTCGTACTCACTGGTTTTTGTAGGTTCTGTTGTAGAAGTTACACAACAAAAAAGCCCGTCAAATAAGGTTTTTAAACATATAACTCACTGACGTTGAAAAACACTTTAAACACAAGATAATGAGGAATGATTACGAGCAAAACGTGTACAATGTTTAGGCTATGACTGCCGCGAGGGATAATGTAGGAATTTTGAAAGCTTATACAAGAAACATAAAGACATGCGTGAACGACCACTTAGGACACAAATAAATAATAGGATATTTTTGCCGTTCTGTAAAAAATCAATGCAAAAGAATGTTTTATTCATGTCCGTAAAAAATATTCAATAGTCTCCCCGAAGACAAGAAAGATTTGACACTTAGCCTTTTTAAAATAAGACTTATGCCTTGTAGATAAATGCTTTTATATGATCGACGAATTTATTAAAACTAAATAATAATTTACTATTTTTATTTCTTCTTTAGAATTGTTAGTTTTCATTTTGACATATATTTATTAAGTAATCTTGTTTGTCAAGTTAATTATTGTTAATTAAAATTAACCAATATTATTGATAATTAATGACATATATACATATAACAATTTATTATTTGCACGCTTCTGTAATGAAGTATAAGTATGCGATCCATATAGCCTTTAAGATCCTTTCCTTTGTAATTACCATACTTTTATGCAAAAAAATATAATTTGTTTTGATTTGATTTAAAAATTATATAGGTAGGTGCATTCAATCAAATTTGCTAAACATCCTGCCTTCCCTAACATATTATCAAAAGTCATTAAAACTTGTTAGTGAAGATAGTTTATAAATGAAAAAAATTTCGTCATGCAATTAATCTATTAATTAATACTTTACCTGCAGTATTAATTGATAGATTAATACTTTACCTGCATGACATTAATTTCTTGTTAGATTTATATTTTACCCATTATCATCATCAGCCTATAGCAGTCCACTGCTGGACATAGGCCTCCCCTAATGAGCGCCTGAGTCCCTGTCTTGAGCTCGACGCATCCAGCTTCTACCAGCAGCATTTCGCAGATCGTTACTACCTGGCCGGAGGGCGTATTATTAGTATATTTTACCCAAATCTATGAAAATTTTAATTATCTGGCAACCCTGCATTTGATATGAGAAAGACTCGGGTGGCCACGCTCTATATATATCTATAGGTACTTAATCTATGCTTTTGGGGAAGTCCAAAGAGTTGCCATGCTTCATAAAAAAACTACGTTGGGTCAAAAAAGAAATTGTCTCTGGTTACCATAAAATCTTTTGAATTTCTTACTTTTACTTTCCTTACTTAATCATGGTAACGTTCAATAAATGCCTAACATGCAAAATATTAAATGCAAATTTTTCATGCATTTCAGGAAATTTACTAGATTTAGCATTAAAAATGCTTAAACGGCCACACTGCGGCAGTGGACTATTAAGACCCTAGACAGAGAAAGCTATAGACGACGCGATAACTTCATCTCATTCTTTCAAGAAAGAGAACTACTTATGCGTGCTTAATGCAAATAAGGGAGACCGCACTATATGATTTGCTGTCCCTTATCGCGTGCCGGTTTTTTCGTCGCGCAACATTGCGCTAAACAAACTTTGGCAGCTAGCAGCAGTTTCGGAAGATTCGGAAGTGAAAAACTTGCTTGAAACTAAATTATTACCTGGAAAAATTATGTTTCATCTATTGTAAATCAATAATAACAAATGAATGTTATGGATTTCTATATCAAAATGGATCGGTGTAGTGTATTTTGGTGCAAAAGTGGCAGTGATCAAAACATTCCGGATTTGTCTTTTCATTCGTAAGTATCGTACTTTTGACGAGGTATTTATTCAAAACTGGATTGTTAACTAGACTTCCACAATAAATAACAACATTTAGAGCAGAAATCTGTAAGAAAATTAGCCAAAAAGTGAAATTCAATTTTGTTTTGTTTTGTTTGGTGTTGCCGGCATTTGAAATGAATTTTGCCCACTGCACATTAATCTTTGGCTCAACTTTCATTTATTATTAGTGAGCTAGGCGGCTGGAATTTTCGTCACAGATAGGTCTATATCTAGGAAGCTTAAATCTAAAATGGCGTAGTGCGGAACCAAATAGTTTTTGAGATATGATTATTTGAAAATTCAAATTTTTTACTTAATTTCGTCAAACTTGATGACACTGCGGGCAATTTTTTTTTCATCACTGAATAGCGAAAATATTATCTTCTTCTTTTTATTTATGGCCTCTGTGATATTTTTTCGTAATTCGACATTGACAATGATAATTCTCGTTGTTAATGTAATACGTTGAATAGACAGTCGGTTATTAGATTTTTTACAACTACCTGGAAATCCTTCCTGCAGCAGTAGGTTCTAGGACACCCCAACTTGAGTAGCAAAGGTTCTAGATATTTCACAGAACTGACGTAGATCACCCCGATGCCACGTAGTCTTGTGGTCCCTATGCTTAGATTGGATATAAAAAATGTGGAACCAGAAATTCGCGTGGAAGATCCTGAGTGGAGCTAGCCCGCGAGGACTAGTGGCCGACGAGGTCAAATACCCGAATCAAATATCCATTTTTATGATTTGAAACTGTTTTTAAACTGATCGTAGGTCATAGGTCCCTCTCCCGGTAGTGTGTTTTGACGTATATTGTTTAATTTTTTTTCTCTCGTTAACCTCAAAACTTAATTATTTTTTTCTCGGAAACTGTGAGATTCCCCCTTTTATAGGGAGAGTCCTCACTCCCTCCCTGACCTTCCCCACCCCATAAGTTCATTACATATAAAGGAAAGTCGTTTCATTTTTTATTAGAACTTTAAATTATATAATTTCTTTGGTTCATTATTATTTGCATAGCCCGGTTTAAAGATGACGTTTTAATTTCAGGATAAAAAACCAAAGGGCCACGTAATTCAATGGATGGTAACTGAAAATACACCTGTATGTCTCCAGTTATGTGAATCTTCCACAGTAAGTATAAAAAACTTTAGTCTATTTTGATACTGATTTTATCGTTTAAAAGCCATGTGCTATATTTGGTCAATTCAATTCAATTCAATTCAAATGATTTATTTGTGATACACAGGTTAAAAAGTTGTAACATGGAAAGATATAAAGAGCTCACTGTGATCTGCCATTAGGCGTACAAAATTTAAAGACTACATACATGCTAATAATTAAATAGTAATAATAATCAAATATCTATAATAATATTAAAAAAAAGTGTTGCAAAATTTTAAAAATAATCAGTCAATAAATCATAAAATAGTTAAAGAATGTCAAACGAGAATAAATTAGTCCTTGTTATCAAAAAATTCTTCAATCGAGTAAAATGTCTTGTCTATTAAATAATTGAATAGAGTTGTCTTAAATGTCTTAAGAGTCATTGCATGTTCTAATGTAAGCTGGTAGTTTATTAAAGATTTTGGAGGACATTCCAAACATACTATTCTTCAAGAGAGCTGTTTTAATGTTAGGTCCGAGTTGCAAGAAGTCGCGTCGTCGTGCACTAGATACACATGGGAAAATATGAGAGTTGCGCCTGATGTAGAGTACAATTTCATAGATGTATAATGATGTCAATAAATTTAATTTCTTAAAAAATGGTCGGCAGCTATCTGTTCGCTTCAGGTTGCAGATAGATCGAATGCAGCTCTTCTGGGCTATAAATAAACGTTCTTCTTTTACTGCATTTCCCCAAAATATGATTCCGTATCGTAGTCTTGATACAACATTACCATGGTATGCTGTAATCACTGTTTTTTGATTTGCCACCTTTCTCAACGTGCGCAACGTGTAAGCATACTGGACGATTTTGCTGTGTACAAACTTACCTTTTGCTCTGTCAACCTTGACTAACCGAGGTCTTAATGAATGTATAGGAAAATAGACCACGAAAACCCAAGAATTCATTATTTTTGTGTATGTTGTGCTATTAAATGTTAGGTTATTGTTATTATTATTATTATCATACCTACAATGGTAGAATTCGTTCATTTTTGTTTTGGTTTAAAACTGTTTTTTTTTATTTCAGACTAGAGAACCAGAGGCTACGTTAAATCAACGGATCATTCACATTTAAAACGGATTCGGGATTCATCAGTCACAACTGACAGCATTTTTTGACAATACACCTATATGCCCCCAATTATTTAAATCTGCCACAGTAAGTAAGTATCAAAAAGCCTAAGCTATATTTTATCAAAACCGGGTAAGTGAAACCTAAGATACTGCTTGCCTTCTCCGAAGTACCCGCAAATTTAATTAGCTAGTTGTGGCTTCAATTCCCACTGCGGGGCAAGTGTTTGCATGTTCTGTTTGGGGCTACATGATGTTGTGTGATTAAGTCCCGCATTATTTATTTATTTACAATGGACTTTGGCTGACAGGAAAGAAACACTTTAATGTTAGCTCCAGTTTTCAAAAAGTTTTCACTAAGATTTTATACTAGCTTCTGCCCGCGGCTTCGCACGCATGGTACCTGGATAAAAAATAGCCTATAATGTTATTCTTGGTGTAGCTCTACATAATGTGCAATGACAATTTTTTATATAGGTGCACCTAGTTAACTACCTACAAAGCTTCGGTAATATATAACCATATTGCTAAATTTACCCTTAGACAGGGTTTATGTGAGATACCTTACCTAGAACCTGTAACACAATGCAATTTAACACCATGTAATTTACTCCGGTGATCTTCGCAGTTCATCTTGGTTAAACAACACTCCGCCCGGACACTACTTATATGGGTGATCTGGATGGCATTTAGATCTGAGCGCTTCCGCCCTTCGGAAGGCACGTTAAGATGTTCTTCCCGGCTTTTTCAGTTGTTAGCCATGTCGGAGGCTTTCGGGTGGCCTAAAAATTCCGACATCAGAGTTGGCCACTACTTCATACGAAGAAGAAGAAGACCAATATGTTCCATGCCTCAATTCATATGTTTCATCATTATCATCAGCAGCAGCATTAATAGCTTGTTATATTTCCCAGCCAGAACGATGAAGACCTTGTAAAAGCAATAAATTTATTGTATTGTATTGTATTTGTATCTATATTTTGCGTGAGGGAGAAATGAACAATACTCAATACCTTTCGCCTTTATTATATTAGTAAGATTGCTAGCCTTTTATGAACGTATTTTCTACAGATTACATTTGTTATGTTTAAATACCGAAATTAATTTTTGATTACTGTTTTTAGGGTAAATCACCATCATACACACCACGAAGGCTGCGGAAAAAAATTGCGTTGGACTGCTAAGATATTAGATGTGCTATGCTAATATACGCGAAAAACTGCGAGCTCTTGGGAAAAAAAATTGGCGTTTAATAAAAAAGTAGTGAATTTAGAAAATATGATTGTAGAATCGAAAGCATAATTTTCTAAATGTTGAAGTTTTTGAGAAATAAAAATATATTTCCTATAATTCTATTCTTTTTTGCATGTAGGAATTTTGAAAGCTTATACAAGAAACATAAAGACATGCGTGAACGACAACTTAGGACACAAATAAATAATAGGATATTTTTGCCGTTCTGTAAAAAAACAATGCAAAAGATATCTTTTTTCATGTCCGTTAAAATATTCAATAGTCTTCCCGAAGACATGAAAGATTTGACACTTAGCTTTATTAAAATAAGACTTCACAAATGGCTTGTAGATAAATGCTTTTATACGATCAAACGAATTTATTAAAACTAAATAATAATTTACTATTTTTATTTCTTCTTTTGAATGGTTAGTTTTCATTTTGACATATATTTATTAAGTAATCTTGATTGTCAACTTAATTATTGTTAATTAAAATTAACCGATATTAATGATAATTAATGACAAACAATTTAATATTTGCACGCTTCTGTAATGAAGTATTAGAATGCGATCCACATAGCCTTTAAGATCCTTTACTTTGTATAACCATACTTTTATGCAAATTAATATAATTTGATTTGATTTGATTTGATTTGATTTGAAAATTATATAGGTAGGTGCATTCAATCAAATTTGCTAAACATCCTTCCTTCCCTAACATATTATCAAAAGTCATTATAACTTGTTAGTGAAGGTAGTTTATAAATGAAAAAAATTTCGTCATGCAATTAATCTATTAATTAATACTTTACCTGCAGTATTAATTGGTAGATTAATACTTTACCTGCATGACATTAGTTTCTTGTTAGATTTATATTTTACCCATTATCTTCATCAGCCTATAGCAGTCCACTGCTGGACATAGGCCTCCCTTAATGAGCGCCTGAGTCCCTGTCCTGAGCTCGACGCATCCAGCTTCTACCAGCAGCATTTCGCAGATCGCTACTACCTGAGGCCTCATTTACTAACTCAGTTGCACACCGAAGTGATAACCGGTGCTGTTTTTACAAATTTTGACAGTTTGTCAAATTGACGTTCTTTGAATTTCAACAGATGTATGTCAAAGTTTGCAAATAAAGGTCCGGTGCCGATCATTTCGATGTGCAACTGAGTTAGTAAATGAGGCATCTGGCCGGAGGGCGTATTATCAGTATATTTTATCCAAATCTATGGAAATTTTAATTATCTGGCAACCCTGCAGTTGAAATGAGAAAGACAAGGGTGGCCACGCATACTATAAATCTATATATATACTTAATCTATGATTAAGACAGACTTGACTAAGGCTGAGCGCAGACCACAGACTACTAGGATGCTAACGCATCCACGGCGCAGACCATAGGTCAAGTCAGTCATAAGACAGACTCCTAGACAGAGAAAGCTATATATATATATATACTTAATCTATGGACAGACTTGACTAAGGGCGACAAGTATGGCTTATGACACGACTGTGTTCAGTGTTGCCGGCAGTCACACAGAAAAAGATCCGAACCCAGGTCTAAATAATATGTTAGGTACACCTACACCTACTTTTACCATGTGGCTTGACGGAAGTAGGTACAAATTACGTTACGAAGTTAAATCATATCACTTTCCTATTAATCCACCTAGGTGACCTGCATATGTGGTACTTAGAGTAAGTAAGTAAGTAAGTAAGTAAATAAGTAAGTAAGTAAGGTAGTTAGGTAAAAACTTTAGCGAAACGCTTTGTCTTTAACTACAGCAACTAAGTGGCAACGTGTGGGTGGTAAGAGTTCGTGACCCCAATCGGTGACGTCTGCGCTACAGATTTATCGTACAGGCTGACTGACTCCCTCCCAGCAAACCAACAACCGTCTTTATAGCAGTTAATAGTAGGCAAGTAGCTAGGTACCTACCTACCTACATATATTAAAAAGTTCCCTGTACTTAGGCCATACTAATACCAAAGTACCAAAAGGTAAGTAAGCTACGCGGCAGACGTTATGTGTGTCAAGGAATAAAAAATAACTTCTAAAATTCAAAATGCTGAACCGATTAGGTACTCGGGTTAATTTAATGTCACCGGTATATATAAGATCCCCAACCCGCATGCCCAGCGTAGGGATTATGGGCATATCCCCCTTTAATAGGGGAGGCCTACGTCCAGCAGTGGACTAATATAGGCTGGTGTGGTGGTGGTGGTGGTGGTGGTATATATAAGTGTAGAATTAGTGTAGATAAATATGCGTACATAATGTAATTTTAAGGAATTAGGCAATAACAAGTACTGACTAGCATTTCTTTTTTCTTTTGCTCACATTTCTCCCCACTTTTCAACACCTAATAGCTTCATAGTTACCTCTTCATATATATTTTTTAAATGATTATCAAAGTATTCTTCACGCGTTTTATTAAAAAGAACAGGGTACTCAAATTTGTATGGAAAGGAGTTAGTGCCACGCGTTTCTCACTAGATGGCACTACCTCGATTCCATATAAAATTTGCATAAACGCAAATGCGATCGAGCTGGTAAAATACTCATACCCAGGTCTCTTTTCGATCTCATCGATTAATTTTTCAACGAGTTCGTTATCAGTAAACATGTTGCCGGTAGTCATTAGTCAAACAGAAAACAAAATCCTGATTTCTCTTTCCTGCCTCATCATACCCTGATCACCATATTTATATCTCACACTCAGGCCTTAGACCTGTGAGTGAAAGCTATTCACATTATCAACAAAGTTGGTGAGCGAAGCCAGCCACCAGCCACCTTTTGGCAGGTACCTAATTAGAGTTAAACCTACATAATACTACAATACCTATATACCTAACCTATCTAGGTAATGTGAGGGATTGTAACGCAACTAAAGGTAGGTTTTAAAAATCGGCAAGCGAAGCGAGCCACGATTTTTTCTTAGAAGTTTAAATGAATTTTTAATCTTCATCTTCATAAAGTACAAAAAAAGTCCAGTAGACCTAATGATCTAAAAAAAAACAACTGAGGCCTGAAAAAAGTCCGATAGGACTTTTTAGTCCGTTTTCGGACTTTTTTCGGCAACGATGAGAAGAAAGGGGATACGTCACCGTCGCGGATCATTCCCTGTTCCCCACCAGAGGCCTCATTTACTAACTCAGTTGCACACCGAAGTGATAAGCACCGGTCCTGTTTTTACAAATTTTGACAGTTTGTCAAATTGACGTTCTTTGAATTTCAACAGATGTATGTCAAAGTTTGCAAATAAAGGTCCGGTGCCGATCATTTCGGTGTGCAACTGAGTTAGTAAATGAGGCATCAGGTCTGGCCCACTAGTGGGATTATGAAATAGAAGAAAAAAATCGACTCATAATCCCCACTGAGATTCAACTTCAGATAGGTATGACTTAAACGTAGGTATTGAGGTTACGGGTTTGATTCCCGCCGCAAGACAAATATTTGTATGAGCTTCAGAAAAGCATGACTTAAACGTGCGTATGAGGTTGTGGGTTCAATTCCCGCCGTGGGACGTAGTGTTAAAGATGTTGAAATGAAGCGTTGAAATAGTGATGTGTTAGTCTTAAAATATTAAAATATTGAAGGTTTTAAGTATTGAAGTGTTAAAGTATTAGTCTCAAAATGTTAGTGTTGAAATGTTGAAGTGTTAAAGTGTTGAAGTGTTAAAATATGAATGTGTTGAAGTGTTCGAATGTTCAAGTGTTACAGTGTTTAAATGTTGTAGTTTTGAAGTGTTAATGTGTTATAGTGTTAAAGTTTTAAAGTGTGAAAGTATTGAAATGTTGAAGTGTTGATTGTCGGTCGTGAACGGACACACTGAATCCTATCCTAAATATTTTTTTTAATGGAAAAATAAGCTTCTGTGTTTTAATTTCACGCCATAGCTACTCATATACGTTTTCAGGGGTACAGAAAAGGAAAAAGGCCTTACCAAAAAGTATTGGCGTCTCCGCCCACGACCGTTTTTTCCACCGATTTTTTTGTAGGACAGTTAGGGAGGGGAACCTCATGGCAACCTCATGCACAGAGTGTATACTAACGAGGTTGGATCGACGAATGAAGTAACGCCATAAGAGCTAAAATGTAAATGTAAATTCTATTACTTTTATACGTACAGTTCATAGTTTTGGAGTTAGGACACTTTGAAATATGTATGAAAAATTATTTTTCTTCAGAAAGTGAGTCAGAAAATTATAAATCATAAAATACTTACTTCAATACGAAGAATCCAATGCCAACCATTTTAGCCTATAAGGTCTCACTTTCTGAATCCAGAAAAATAATTTTTGATATATATTTGCAAGTGCCCTAACTTCTAAGCTATGAAATTTATGAAAAAAAGTAATAGAACATAAAATACTTATATTATTACGTATAATCCAATTCCGACCATTTTAGCCCTAAAGTTTCTCTATATAGCCATGACCGAAACTGGTGTACCATCCAAGCTAGTATCTCTGACGAGAATGACACTGGAACACTCGGCAAGTGTTGTTAAGATCCAGTCACATACCTCGGATCCGTTCAGAACATTTAACGGACTCCGACAGGGTGATGCCCTCTCCTGTTTGCTTTTTAATATAGCACTTGACAAATGCATAAGGGACTCAAGCATCGAAACGAGCGGAACCATCTTGTTAAAATCCGTTCAAGTCTTGGGTTATGCGGATGACTTAGACTTGATTGGTCGAACTGCCTCAGCCATGAAGAATGCTTTTCTTGTATTGGAAGCTTCGTCAAAATGCGCTGGCTTACAGTTGAACATAGGCAAGACAAAATACATGAGAGCCTCCAGAGACCAAGCCAAGCCGCTACCGCCACACATAAACATTGGCGACAAGATCTTCGACACTGTTAGTGACTTCGTCTACCTTGGCTCCCTGATAACTAATAAGAACGAAGTAACAGCAGAAATCAAGAGAAGAATCTTTGCTGCTAACAAATGTTACTTTGGCCTGCTCAAGTATTTCCGTTCAAAACTGCTCCCCAGAAAAACTAAAATCCTCCTATATAAAACCTTACTACGGCCGGTGCTTACTTACGGTTCTGAATGCTGGGTATTGAGCAAAAATGACGAGCATAGCTTGAAAGTGTTTGAAAGGAAAATACTGAGGCGTATCTACGGCGCTGTGCTGGATGGTGAATTTTGGAGGATCAGATATAACCAAGAACTTTACAATATGTTCCAGGAGCCGGATGTTGTAAAGTTTATTAAAGTAGGCCGTCTCCGATGGGCTGGCCATGTTGAACGTATGTCGGACGCCAGAACACCAAAGCGTCTTCTAAGGGGCAAACCCGACGGTCAAAGACCTCGTGGCAGACCCAAACTTAGGTGGCTAGACGGCATAGAGCAAGATTTAAAAGTGATTGGAGCGAAAGGCTGGAGAGAAAAAGCCAAAGATAGACCCGGCTGGAGAAATTTACTTGCCCAGGCCAAGGCCCACCCGCGGCTGTAGCGCCTTAATGATGATGACAATCCAATTCCAACCTTTTGTCACCTATGGCGTTACTTCATTCGTCGATCCAACCTGGTTGGTGCACTCCGTGCATGAGGTTGGCATGAGGTTCCCCTCCCTAACTGTCCTACAAAAAATCGATGGAAAAATCGGTCGTGGGCGTTGAGCCTTGTTCTCGCGAGGGATAGGAAAATAACTTTTAAAGCGAGCGAAGCCGCGGGCAAAAGCTTGTTTTTTATATACATAGAGATATTTTTTATACAGACAGAGTTTAACTTTTTTAAGGGTAACATTATTATATAACACTTACAAAATTAGCAAAATTTACTGATTAAAGCAACACTTTTCCACCGCAAAACATGCAAAATGTGAAGGGCAATGAAAACTAATTAACCTACGATGCAACTTAGTCATAGTACCCAAAGCGCAGTCTTCTCTTGCGCTTTATAAATGTGAATATACATCTATTTCAATAGTTAACCACTTCAGTTTGCTATTGGAGATTTAAATTTGGATTTTAGTATTATATTTAGCATTCTCAAAAGTTATTTAGCATTTTTTGGCATTATTTGCACCTAGTTTCAGCATTATCTCCAAATAAATAACGGCAACACTGTTTGCTGCTTTGCTTTTCTGCATTGTGCGTTTGATTGTGGATGAAGTTAATTCTCTAGTTTTCATAAAAAAATCCAACGTCCAATATATCACTTTCCAGATTTCTGCATAGATAAACTAGGTATCGGTTCATATAGCCAACAACACCATTCTTGATTCGAATGACGTGAAGGTAAAACTCACTTATCCTGGGTATTTAATTTTACCGTTCTTTGGTAACTTTTTCAAAATCCTATAGATTCATCTGAACTGGTACATTATAGATTGCCCAGCTTAGAGCTAAGCTTTGCGTTTTTACTACGGCTCTTAGATGTACAACTTTCCTAGTTGTGTAGAGCTATATACCTCAAAAATAAGAAGGTTCATGAATCCATGATTCATTGCCTATCAATGTCGTAACGGTGCTAGATTTAGTTCCCTCATTTCCTCCTGTTGTTGTCTTAAGGTGCAAGTGAGGGAATAAACAAGATGGGCTGCAGTATTCACCTGCATACCTAGCACCAATGTCAATGTCACAAACCGTATGCCGAGCATGGTGAAGATCAATCTTCCAATATTATGATGAGGCTTATGTCCTAGAATACGTATTTTAACATACTTCATTAAGTTCTATGTTCTATGTTAAACTAATTATTGTATTATGTATGTGTGTTCATAATTTTATTTTTATTTTTAAAATGCTCAGAATGAAATTTGAGTTGTTGGTACAGACTAGCCAACCTAAATTCCTTTAACAAAATTTGATATTATAATGTATAAGTAATAATGCATGTTTCATGGATAAATTGCAGTCCTAATTCCAATGTGAATTAGATAGATATGTCTTGGTCTCTATCAAAACATAAGTTACCTGTTATCTAGTTGCTGAACAAGCAAAGCTAAAGATGAAGCTAGTTATTATTTTTTATTAAGTAAAGTTTAATTCTATTTAGAAAGAACTATTCCATGATAAAAGCTAGAAATATTCATTGCTGTTGCTAAGTTAACCTACCTACTATCTAATTAAATTAAAATTTCAGGAAGAGCCAAGATGTAGCATTTAAGGCATGGGTCTGTAGTATACAACTAAATCATAAGAACGACAGGAATGTCTTTGCCCTGCAGTGAGATCTGAGTGGGTGTATTTACTATTGATGACAGAAAGTTCATATTATGGTTAATATAATAATAAAAGCCTTTATTCAGACACAAATATAGAATCAAATACAAATATAGAATCAATTATAAACTAACTTAACTATTTTCTATTTATATTTTGCCTCAACATTGTATTTTCTAAATTCTAGTTGGGTTAATTGCCTCAACGGTAGTCTGTATGCCCTTATTGGCAAAGGCCTCTTCTAACTGCCCCCATTTTACTCTTCCATAGCTATAGATGTCCATGTACCACCTGCTACAGCCTTTATATTGTCAACCCATCTTCTGAATGGCCTGCCTCGTTTCCTTTTCATGTGTCTTGTGTACCTGTGTATTATTGGTTTTGACCATTTTTCTCTGCCTCTTATTGTATGTCCTGCCCATTGCCACTTGAGTTTTCTAATAGATAAAGTGAAATTTTTGGTTCTCGTAAGTTTTTTATAGTCGTATTCCTTATTCTGTCTACTAGTCTTTTCCCTATCATGCTCCTTTTCATAGCGTTTTGGCATGTTTCCAATTTCTTGTGGGCTTTGGTGATTGCCCAGGCTTGGCAACCGTATGTGAGTATAGGCAGTATACAAGTGTCAAAGAGTTTCCGTTTGATAGCCATGCTTAAATCTTTGTTTTTTCCTTAAAACTCCAATATTGTTTCCATGCATTTCCTATACGTCTATCAATTTCTTTTGAAGTTAGGTCAAGCGGTGAGATGATCTGACCTGGATAAACATATTCGTTTACGTAACCTATTTTGTTATTGTTGATGAAGATAGGTTCTGGCTTCCCCTTTGGATTTTTGCGTATTCATGACTAATCCTACTTCACGGCTTGCTCTATCCAGTTTATACAGCATTGCTTGCAGTCCTTCTTTCGTTTGTGATATAATTATCAAGTTGTCTGCGAATCTTAAGTGAGGCAGGTTTTCTCCGTTGATTGTAAGTCCACATTTCTCCCAGTCCAGTTGACGGATGTATTGGTAAAAGTATTTACTATTGAAGTAACTATTATAGAATCCATTTGGGGGGGTCTCATCAAGGTAATGTTATTACTATAATTACACTATTATTACATGGGTGAAAACTTAAAAGCTGTCCGACAACAAACATGACACATGACATGGCATCCAGATACCACAACAGGGTAATCCTATTGTGGGGTCAAGGCTATGCCGGCCTAATATGATTGTTGGTGTTATGTCATGTTATGTATCATTCAAATGTTTTGTTGAAACCTTGCAATTCAGTGCTATGGCGATAAGAATACCTTTAAGATCAGTTCTGCAAAAATTTTTTGCTAGCGATTAATGATGATGTTCATCCAGGCTTTTTATCTTCTCTGATCTCCAAGAATCCAAGAAAAAAGGTAGCACTTATTGCCATCAATACTAAAGATCATGTATATTTATTATTCATAGAACCTATGCTTACTACTATTAAAAATGAGTGTTTTCTATGTATGATATGTATGTTTTTATAAAAAAAAAACTAATATAGCAATCATGTGTCGAGCTCAGGACAGGGCGCAATGGCGCTCATTAGGGGAGGCCTATGTCCAGCAGTGGACTGGTATAGGCTGATGATGATGATGATGAATCATGTGGTTCCCATAACACAAGCTCCGCTTAGTTTGGGGTTCATGATGCTGTGTGATAGTGCAGCATTATTTATTTATTTATAAATATTTGAAACTGATGGATTATCAAGCTTAACTCATTTGCCAGGGCTACTTGCACAAGCGAACTTTTTACCAGCCTTTTTAGCGTACCCTCCTGCTTTGCATCATCTACATAAAATAAATGTTGAATAACTCTTTATAGTTTCCTATGTACAGAATATGGCATGTTTTGTTTTAGGAGGATGTTGAAAATGGAAGCTTCAACAATAATTTGATGTGAGGTAACTATTTTTAATTAAATATTTGATTTCCTGTTGTTTGAATGTATCCAATGGTATAAGCCCAGTAGCTGATTTCCTGTTACACAAGTGCTCATCGTTACTTATTAGGAAAATATCTAAAATCATGTTGAAAAAATAAAAATAACTATTGTTAAATTGCAATTAGATTTTCTAATATTTTAACATGAACAATGCAATAGTTCAGTTGAAAAAATGTAATTCAAAAGTATTTTACTGTGTTACAGTGACCAAGAAAGTGTTGAAACAGCTGTACAAGATGATGAACTCCGATGAGACGGACTCGCAGAGCACCGTTCCATCGGATGCTCATCCTGAGGATACATCAGGTAAAGCACCTGTTTTCCATAAATTCAACAAACCAGTTAAAAAGAACCAATTCATACTAAATTCGCAACTAACTCTGTCTATAGGTAAGTTTGCTACGCTTCGTCATCATGGCAAAGGAGAAAGTTTGTGAAGATGTGAAATGCTTGTTTTTCAGGTCAATTCAGGTCACTATAAGTAATGACCGGTCTGATTATATATCGCCCGTATCTAAAATGCAATGTAAATAAAACTGCATGATTAATTACTTTTCCCGGTCAGTATTTATAATGACTACCCTATCTTGGGCAATATTATAAAACAGATCAACATTCTTTTGGCATAAATGAGTGCATAGACGTTAAGTTATTAGGTTTTTTATAACCACCCGGAAATCCTTCCCAGCAGTAGGTTCAGGAAAAATATTAACCCTAAGGGTGAGAAAATTGGGAATGAACCTTTTTTGGGCTCGAATTTTATAATTTTTTTTCAGTTTCTTACCTCATATCTCCGTCATTTATGAACCGATTTAAAAAACTCTTAGTTTTTTGTATAGGACATACTTTTTGATTGGTCCTATAAAAATTTGAAGAAAAAATACCAACTGTAAAGGTTAAAAAACAGGTACTAAGATTTTACGGGCTCGAATTTTATTCATATTTTATGTTTGTTATCTCATAACTCCGTCATATAAAAACCAATTTGGGAAATTCTTTTTCGTTGTGTTTTTCGGGGATAAGACAATAGGGAATAAAATTTCTATGGGCTTGAATTTTATTTATAGTTTTAGTAATCGTCTTAAAGTCAGATTCACTAAAACTTCGGAAATAAACAATAATTTAAAATAAAAAAAAACCGACTTCAAAAACATTTATTGAAAAAACTGTTAAACTAAAAAGTTAAAAATAATAGCTTATTTTTTGGTTCATCCACCTTTTTTCTATAAATTTATCCCTTACGATCTATGCGTTTACCACATAGGTAGATCTAGATATATCTACCTGTTATTTTTGGAGTCTGTGTCAGCCAAGGCACGCCAAGGTAGGTATCTATTGCGTGGGCGGCGCAGGAGGGCATGTCCGAGGTGGGAGAAGTGTAGTTGCTATAATGTCGTACTCCAAAGCTGACTCCGACTCCAAAAATAACAGGTATCTAGATCTACCTATGTGGTAAACGCATAGATTGTAAGGGATAAATTTATAGAAAAAAGGTGGATGAACCAAAAAATAAGCTATTATTTTTAACTTTTTAGTTTAACAGTTTTTTCAATAAATGTTTTTGAAGTCGGTTTTTATTTTATTTTTATAACTACATTCAGTGATTTTATATGTTCAAAAATATTGAATAGTGCGAGCGAGAGGGAGTTTTGACATGTAACGTCGCCTTAATCAGGTCGCCCGTAACATTATATAACAGATTTGACTTAAATTTTTTACATTAACTATGAGTTCTGGACCAGGAATAAAATCCTAGTTTGAATAAAATAGAAGTTCATACAATTGTGTGGTTTTGTAGGCGTCGAGGAGGCTCCATCGTCCATGGTCTCAAGCGAGGCGGACTCTGAGGTGAGCGTGGTGTCGGAGGCGACTCGCGACGACCACGCCTCCACTGACGCCTCCGACCAAACACATACCCTCACCGAGAGGACGACGCACGTATCGGATTGGAAGACCATCGGCACCTGTGTGTCCTCGTTTGTTACCACTAGAGGTATGTGCAAGTTCAGATATATAGACTTCCATACAATAATGAAAAAATGTAATGCCATGAATATAAACTTGTTACAAATTCGACACTGTTGACTAATAACTTCGACAGTGTTGCACACGTGAAATTGGGCCGTGTTCCACGCATGCTCCATCGCAACATCGACTCACGATAAGTGGATGTGCTCCGGGAGTTGTATTCACCGGCTCTCAGCCTTCTACAAGTACGACTGCTCGAATTAACCAATCATTTGAGGATTTCCAAGATATGTTGCAACACAGCTTCTTACAGGGATCTCCCGGGAGATGAATATGTCCAAGACAATGATTATGGTTGATGTCTCTGGCGTCACAGATCACAAGGTTTGACCGATATGTTTATCTTGGACATAGCAAAGAACATCAGATATAGTATGTATGTATGTATGTATGTATGTATTTTTATTCTTCAAAAACTTAATACTATATTCAACAATGTGCACTGTAAAACCCGTAGGGTTTGTCTCAGTGCCCACAGTAACTACGTAAAACATCGCACAAAATAATAATAATTATAATAAGTCCAAGAATATTATTCAAATGAGGGCAAGAATCTCAGAATGAGAGATAGTCGGCTATAAACTTGTATAAACCTTTATTTTGGCACCCTTTAACTTGACTCAAAACGTAGGGTGTTGGCGACTACAGATATTCCAAGATCAAAAATCTATTTATTGCAAATATCTTGTTTTCTATTAATTTTATGCTATTTGCTTTTATAATAAATATAGTACCTAGAGCATTAAATTCTCTACAAATTTTGTTCACACATTTTTTTAAAATCTGGTACCATTTTCGAGATGAAGGCAGAGCGCGCGCAGTGTTTAACTATTAGAGTATGATTCGATGTCAAACCGCCCACTTGTCCACACACACTTGTGTATAGTTTATATCAATAAAATATACACAATCGAAATGTTTTATTGTTTATTAACTATAACGTTATATTTTTTTTTCAATAATGCGGTATCTATTAATTTAACAACACTTACCTACTCGTGTAATTATACAGTTACTATGGTAAATACAAAAAACAAATAGTTAAACACTGCGCGCGCTCTGCCCTCGTAACTCTCAATTTCGAAAATGGTTCAAGATATTAAAAAAAAAGTGTTGACAAAAGTTTTACAGAATTTAATGCTCAACAATATTTATTATAGATAAAATATCATAAAACCCATAGGAAACAAGATATTTGCAATCAATCAATTTCTTTACCTTTGATCTTGGAATATCTGTAGTCTGCCAACACCTTACGATGAGTAGGTTTTGAGACAAGTTTTAGGGTGACAAAATAAAGGTTTATGCTAGTTTATAGCCGACTATCTCTCATTCCGAGGTGAAACCCTAATTTTCCTGGACTAATCACGGATATAGCTTAAAGAATACAACATTCCACAAGCATTCGAAAACTGGACGGCATCCTTATCCTTATATCACCTGAAATACCGAATAAAAGAGAATGAGACCATAATATATATGATCGTATCATATAGTGTGTGATACCATAAGATGCTTTAATATTTTATAGTAAGCATCTTTACCATTAGTGATGACCTTAAAAATCATTAGAAATTAGAATTCGCCAATCATAGATTAAAATATATTGAATGCCTTGTAAAATAGAACGGGCAATTTCATAGGTTTTTTTTTTTAGTTTTATTTGCGATCAGTTTAATCCAACTATGAACAAATTGTTGGTGGGTTTTGTGTCGGGCAGAGTACACTCCTGTTCCTTCAGTAGGCACTCTTCAATTTAGTCATGTGCATTTAGCTGCATGATATCTTTTCTTTTTAGTCGTCTCTTGTATGTAGGCTTTGTAAGTTGTTGTGCCAGTTGATTTGGATGATGTCAGTTTATCCTTGTATGCCTGAGCAGTGTTTTTGATCTCTTCTGCTACAGTGTGGAACTTGAAGTATATCATGCAGCTCAGTGTTTCTGATGAACCAAGGAGCGTTGGAGATATTTTTAAGGAGGCCATTTTGAAAGCGCTATATTATGTTAATGATAATAATGTGGACTGCTGATGATGATGATGATGATGATGATATTATGTTTATGTTAGAGGTGCAGGCTGATCCCCAGAGTTGAATACCATAAGTCCAGACAGGTATCAGTACAGTTTTATAGATCAGTAATTTATTATCAACTGACAGTTTTGAATTTCTTCCAATCAGCCAAGCCAGCCCCTGGTATTTCAGCCTAAGCTGGTCCCTTTTGGTTTAAAGATGTTTCTTCCATGTTAGACGGCGATCGAGGTGCATACCGAGGTATTTAACTGAATTGCTGTGTGAAAGTGGATGGTTACCCAGGGTAACCGGTGGGCAGTCACCTTTTTTGAGTGTAAACGTAACATGAACGGATTTCGTGGCACTCGCTCTAATCCTCCAAGTCATAAGCCAGCAATCTATCACGTTAAGACTGTTCTGCAAGAGCTCTGAAGCTTCTGATCGGTCCTTGTTATTGGCTAGAATTGCTGTGTCATCAGCATAAGTTGCAATAGTTACATTCCGTAATTCAGGAAGATCTGCCGTAAAGATTGAGTAAAGAATAGGCCCTAATACCGAGCCTTGCGGAACGCCTGCAGTTATATTGTAGACGCTAGATGTCACCTCTCCATCTTTGATTTGAAAGATACGATCTTTGAGGTATGAGCTTATAAGGTTATAGTATGTGTGTGGAAGGAATAATTTTATTTTACATAGGAGACCCTCAAGGCAGACTTTAACAAAAGCTTGCTGGATATCTAAGAAGGCAGAAGAGCAGTATTCTTTGTTTTCTAGAGCACTTCGAATTGTGTTATACACCCTGTGGATCTGCTCTGTTGTTCCTTGTTTTTGCCGAATTCCGAATTGGTGGTCAGGGATAACTTTCCTTTCGGTCAGAACTGGGGCCATTCTTTTTAGCAGTATTCTTTCAAATAATTTGGATAACACAGGCAATAGGCTTATCGGCCTTTATGAGCTGACATCATTTGCTGGTTTGCCTTCCTTGTACACCATTATTATTTGTGACACTTTCCACAGCGACGGAAAATGCTGCACCCTAAGTATACCATTAAATAGAGTTGTGAGGTACATTATGCCTTTATGTGGGAGTTGTTGTAGAACTTGTTTTGTGATCAAATCAAACCCAGGTCCCTTCTTATTGGCCAGACAGTTTATTTCATGTTCTATTTACTTGGGTGTGGTTGGTTTGATAGGTAAGTCTAGTTGAAGGTCCTGGTTAAGTGTAGCTATAGTGCCTGCAGGTGGAGCACTGGGATCTAAATCATTTGGCGTGAATACAGTTTTCAGATGTAATGCGAAAGCCTCTACTCTCTCTTGGATTGATCTGGCCCATTTATCGCTAGGTAGTTTTATAGGTGGATTAACTTTCTGTGGTTTACTAGGATTATTGTTTATTGCTTTCCATAAAGAATAGTTTTTTGCTTTGGTGGCAGTAAGTGATTCTAAATGATTTTGCATTTCATCTTCCTCTACGTTTTTTATCATGCTTTTTAGCTCTATGATAGCTCATGTTTAGTACTGTTTTGTCATCTGGCGTTTTTCTTTTATTTTCTCTAATTTCATAGGTAAAGTAGTAAATTCTTATTAAAAATCTTAGTGATTTCAAACTGGATTCTTAATGATGTACACGTGTAATAATATGTCTGTATTGTCTGTCGCTGCGAGCTTTCCACTTCCGGCCGGAAGGGTCTATGATGGGTGCGCGTTGCTGTTGCAGGCTCGATGCTGCCGTGGGGACCGCACAGGGCGGCCGCTGCGCCCCCGCAGGATTCAGACCTTCGCCCCGGGGAGTACGTGATGCGTCTACTGTTCACGGAGTTCACCGTGCAGGCCGGGAGGAAGATGGAGGCCGTCATGGCTGAGCCACCGGTAAGGAACTTCCTAATGCAATGGGCACCGGGCGGGCCATGGGCGGTAGTGAAGACAAGTCACGGTGCAGACGAAACGGAGGATGGATGCTGACATAGCTGAGCCTCTGGTCAGGACTTATAGCGAGCTGGCTCTAAGGCCTTATTTAGTAACTCAGTTGCCCACAGAAATGGTCGGCGCTGGACCTAGAATCTACTAACCATTTCAAACTGTTGTCAATTGACAAACTGTCGAAGTTTGTCAAAACAGGACCATTGCTTGTCATTTTAGTGTGCAACTGAGTTACTAAATGAGGCTATTGGTGACCTGCTGTAGTTAGCATAGCTACAACTCATGGAAATGGGGTGGCGTTGCAGACCGAGAAAAATATAGAAGCCACTACAAAACAAGATATTACGTATACATTTTATTACCATGTCATGCTTATGACTGCCTGCCAAATGGTGGTACGCGGTCATCAAAAAGTTGACCATATGCATGGCAGAGCACTCGTCTGTATCCTATCTATATTTTCTGGGACTGGGTATTGTGATACCATGCTACTCGTAGATCTTATAGCTATGATTTAAAGGAAACCCAATGCTATCTGGAGGGAGTGATCCAGTTTCTCATCACTGAGTTCTCAGCGCAAACCGGGAAGGAGATCCGTTCGGTCCGCTCCGCTGGTAAGGTGCATTAGAAACCATCCTCAAGTCGTCGTAACCAGACCCCACCCCTTACCGGCGGTCTCTGGTGACAGTGGAGTCAGATCCAGTACAAGTAGATCGGAACATGGAGGCTAACGAGGCTGAGATATGGGTTTGGACGGAAGCCTTCATGGCTGAACCTGGTGAGGACGAGCGGTGTGCAGGCTCGGCTGGTTATATCGAACCGTGCTGCTCGTTTCGCTTATAGCTAGGACTTTAGTAGAATCTGGGGGAGCTTCCAAAAGTGTCGGGGTATAAGCGGTGCTCCGACTGCACAGGCGACTATCGAGCGCGTGCAATCGTGAGCTGGCCGGGGTGGAAGGTGAAGTGGTTGTGTCGATGTCCAGGAGAAGCCGCTGAACAAGACGCTGCAGCGCGGCGAGGACCCGCAGCTGGACCAGATCCTTTGCGCGTTCGGCTCCGTGGCGGAACACTGTCTGCCGTCGCTGCTACGAGCCCTCTTCGGCTGGCTGGAGCGTCAGATGGCAGACTCGCCGCAGCTCAGCGAACAGGCCAAGAGACCCCATCAGGACCTTCGCAACAAGAGGTGAATTCCACTTTTGAAGCTATTCAATTTTAAGAGTAGACAGGACTCGCATTCGTCCTCCGTCAGGGTCGAACGCCCTCTAGTAGAAAATCTTGAGTCATAACAGCAGGATCATCCTGGTGGCACCCCTTTTACCCGACTACGGCGAAGCCAAACGTTTAACGTTTTGTTAGTTAGTTGTTTTTTAGCAGTCGATGCATTTATGTGTATGTTTTAATGCAAGTTTCAGTTGTTCTATAAGCCCTAAAGTGCCTAAACTATTCATCCGATTTTGATAATAAAGTGTCACTCAACTCGTTATTATAGTTCGGTTGACAGGCTACTTGTAAAATCATATTCACTGTTTCACATATGTGTTTCATTTTGTGTTTCTGATAATTTGCTTGGGATAAATTTGAAATTAATTCTCTACAATGTTGAAATGCCTTTTTTAACTCTGATAAACGATCAGTTTTCGTTCACGTAACTTTCTTACGTGTGGTAAATACACTTTCATCTCTTTGCTAGGACTAGCCATGAGGCTGCCACGGACGTGCGTGTTAGGTAGGGTAGGTAGCGCAGCCGGCCTCTGAAGGCAGAAGATACTTTTTGCCTGTAACTTTTGATTATGCAACATTACTTACTGTTGGGAATTTGTGTTTATTTTATTGTAAACACGTGTGATTAAATGACGTGTAATGATTACCCTTAACGTATACAGAATCTATATTCAAGAATATAGAAAGGAATACTCCTCCTCGGGATAATAATCTTAAGTAGTGTACGCATCTAATAGAGAAAACGGAGATCTATTTAGCGTGCAGCTTTCACACCGCAGAATAGGTATAAAAATATACCTACGCATCGCCGGCCCTCCTAGCGTGGTTCGTTAGTCGGTTGCAGAGTTCTGCCCGGAACGAAAGTGTCCTTGAGCAGCCGCGGCATTTTAGTTTGTTTTTGTTAATGTACCTATATTTTTCGCCAAACGAAGGCAAAAAAATACTGCATAGCATTTGGTTGCCTGAATAATAATAAGAAAATATAAATAATACCAATAGTAGGTACAGAACTGAAAGTTTTTCTACCAAATAATGCGTTGTTTAGATATCAAAGTCTCCCGTATTTACTTAACTAGATAGGTACTTAGGTACAAGTTCTATTTGAATGCGGTACCTACCTACATAAATAAACGTAATATTATAATGTACGTATTTTTTCATAGACAATTTTTGTACCATTGGTAGGTATCTACCTACATAGTGCTTAAGTAAGTAGGTATTATGATTTTGATTATGTAGACTGAGAGCAAGATTAGAAACCCAACCAAGGTACATTTTTATTTGATTTAACTTTAAGTAGGCAGTGTAGGTTATCAACTTAAAAACAGTCGGGTAGGTAGGTGTAGGTAGACAAATCGATGTGGTAAGTTACCTAAAGGTAGGCGTACTAACAACTAAAACTAGATACCTAGGTTACCTACAAACCAAATGTTGTTTTTTTCTCTTGCAAATATCTAGGTAGGTACCTACCTACTAAAATTTCTTTTATGATTTAGCATGATGTACCTACCTACCTTAAACAGTGATTATTCAGTTTTCGTACACAAGACACCTAAACACTTAAGTAAGTGTTAAGGACCCAAGTACTTACCTAGTAGGTATACCTATTTTCTGAGTTGTTAATGCAGCCAGCCAGTGTAAAATAGTTTTCTGATCGGTAACTAGGTAGGTAGATATTATTTGAATTATCATTGTTCCTAAAAAGAAATAGGTGGCTAGGTAACTGGATAGTAAAATGTTCAACAACAACAGCCTATTCAGTCCACTGCTGGACATAGGCCTCCCCTATAAGAAGGGGGATATGCCCATAATCCCCACGCTGGGCATGCGGGTTGGGGATCGCAGGGTACAGCTTCTCGCACCGCCGACGCTGCTGCCCGTCGGCGGCCAGGTTATTATTATTCGTCACAGAATAAGACAACCCTAACGTTACACGTGCCACGTCAGTAGAGATAGAGCTATACGATAGAAAGGGATGCAAGGTGTAGGTTAATATAAATGTTAGGCACTGAGTTCGGTGCGAGCTGAATAGCACTTTATTGCGTAGCAGCTAAAGTCGCTATTTATTTAAATGATTTCGCGGAGTGAAGTTTCTGTCCTCTCTGTATTCTGTGTCTTTACTAGAACCAGTTAACGTGTGACGAGACATTCGTGACAGGTTGAAAATATTATTTTGCCACATAACTTTTTTATGATATTTTTCTACTGCACAACAACAAGAAATCATCCTGTATGAATCCATTGCTGGACATAGACCTCTTCTAATAAATAATTAAATAATAAATAAATGCATAATGCTGGACGCTATCACACAGCATCATGTAGCCCCAAACTAAGTGCTTGTACTATGGGAACCACATGACTGATAAAACTACTTATATACATTTTGTTTTTGTAAATACATACATATCATACATAGAAAACACCCAGACCTGAGCCAAATATCTGCAAAGAATGCAAACGATTGTCCCGCAGTGGGAATCGGGAATGGTGATGTGCCTAATCTCCACGCTGGGTATGCTGGTTGGGGATCGCAGGGTACAGCTTCTCGCACCACTGACGCTGCTGCCCATGGGCCGTCCGAGGATTTAGCTATGCCACAATGAGCCTGCCTAGCATTACTTCCTGAAGTGGGGCTCTAAATTAAAATATGTTGTATGTTTCAGTATAATCTACATAGTGTCGGGCAGCGGCGCGGGTCCGGAGACCGTGGAGCGCAGCTGCGAGGAGCTACAGGCGGAGAGGCGCGACCTAGCCGTGGAGTTCCTCTTCTGCCTCGCCCTCATAGAGGTGCTGAAGCAGCTGCCGTTCCATCCGGGACACGAGGATCTCGTGCAGTACATCGAGAATGTCGCCTTCAAACGGTTCAATTACAAGGAAGGGTGAGTTGGAAGCAGCGGGATACACTGCAACGTTTGGAAACTAACTATATTATGCTAGCTATTAAGTAGAATGGGTGGTCATTAGATACTTTTCATCCAGAAAAAGTACTGTTCCTGAGGTATAGAAAAATAACTTTGAACGCGAGTGAAACCGCGGGTAAAGCTAGTTTAGAACAAAATTCAAATAACATCGGAGTTTTCGAATCCAAGACAACGAAAATACATGAGAAACAGTTTTTTCGAGTATCTACTATCAATATTTACCGTACCGTACCATGTTTCCTAAGTATTTACAATGCAAATGTCTCAGACAGAAAAACTCTCGCCTTGAGTGAGAAAAATTCATGGTTTTGGGTAGGTTGCAGTCGAACCCGAACGCTGCCAACGTGCACATCATAGCCGACCTCTATGCGGAGGTGATTGGTGTGCTGGCCCAGTCTCGCTTCGCCTCGGTTAAGAAAAGGTTCACGGCTGAACTGAAGGTAAGTCATAAAGTTAGTCAATCATTTAAAGGGCAATGTGTACGTTTTTTTAATAAAATCCTAAATGACGTAATTAATTTATCAGTAAAAAAAATCGAAAATTTGGTTGAAGTTAATTTCTGTAATAAAGCTTATTATAAAATTTATGATCACTTAGATGACAAAAAAGCTTGAGATGAAACTGTCTCCAACTCCCTCAAAAACAATGTATTAGTTATTAAAAAAACATGTTGTTAAAAAATACTAAAAAAAATGTAAGCAAAGCAGAGTTTCTTGCCAATTCTTCTCTATTTGGTCGTTTTACAAATTGGTGTAAATTAAAAAAAAATTACGATTCAAAATGTACTTTTTAGTTGTTATTGAATACATTTTGTTTGATTTGATTTGATTTGAGTCGACGGCTGCGGCCCAGCGTGTCATGTGACATGTCGTCTGTCACAGGAGCTGCGCAGCCGCGAGCCGTCGCCGCACACGACGCAGAGCATCATCTCGCTGCTGATGGGCATGAAGTTCTTCCGCGTGAAGATGGTGCCCATAGAGGAGTTCGAGGCCTCCTTCCAGTTCCTACAGGAGTGCGCGCAGTACTTTCTCGAGGCGAAAGACAAAGACGTCAGGCACGCGCTGGCCGGCCTCTTCGTCGAGATTCTGGTGCCGGTGGCTGCGGTGAGTGCTGACGCTCTTTCCTCATTACCTATTCACTACTAAATAAATAATACTACTTAATATTATAAATGCGAAAGTTTGTGAGAATGGATGTATGGATGAATGGATGAATATTTGTTACTCTTTCACGCAAAAACTCCTGTACGAATTTGTATGAAACTTAGAATATACATATTTTATGACCTGGATTAACACATTTTACACCCGGTACCACGCGAGCGAAGCCAATGGCGGAAGCTAGAAATAAATAATGCTGGACACTATCACAGCATCATGTAGCCACAAACTAAGCAGAGCTTGCACTATGGGAATCACATGACTGATAAAGTACTTATATTTTTTTGTAAATACATACATATGATACATAGAAAACACTCAGACCTGCGACAAATGTCTGCAAATAATGCAAATATTTTTTCTGCGGCGGGGATCGAACCCGCAACCTCCTGCGTCTCAGGCGGACCTTCGCTCGCTGCGCCACAGAGGCCGTCACTGTGTTGTTTCTAACTGGGCCAGGATGGGATCTATGTCATTGACTTACTATTAGTAAACTTTAGTATAGACTCAAACCGTCTAGGCGTCGTTGACATACCTATACAGTATACACCAATCATAAAATTCGCAATGCCTTAATTGCACTAACTTAGCCGTTATGCCGATTGAATAGTATTCAATGTCGTTTGTCCGATAATGGCATCGCAGTTCATTTACTGTCATGTGGATCAATAGTGAATAAGACATCAACGGAGACGCCATCTATATATATGAAAATGAAACCCGTTTTCCTTGGTCACGGCATCACGCGTGAATGGCTGGACCGAATTCACTAATTCTTTTTTTGTTGTATTTGTTATTATTAGGAGAAGGTTCTTACGGAAAAAAATATTAAGAAAATTGCTATGCTAAGGCGGTACGAAGTTCGCCGGGTCAGCTAGTTTGAAATAAAACAATTAATAATTTAGAACATTTTATTACTATTTTTGTAATAACTTAATCGAAGTATAAATATATAAAGCGAGAAGTCAACTCACTGACTGACACACTCGTCACGAAATCTCAAAAACTACAGGGCTTAGAGAGAGGTTTGATTTGTTTGAATACTTTGAATATAAAATACGTGAGGTACCTGCAAGTCTGCAATGTTTGTTTGTTGCCGTATGTCTTTTTCCAAATTCATTATTAATCTGAAACAAATAAATAAGAGTTAAATATAGCCTAAGATTTTATTCATACCTTATTTACTATCATGCTCTTATACACAAGCCGCATGCCACCAACGGCAGAGCAACTGCAGCCGTCAACGCGACGTTGACGATTGCGGCGTCAACGGCTGCCGTCGACGGCGATCGACGTGAGAGCCCTTACATCAAAAGAACATTCAACGTTTTCTTCATTCAATTATTGGTTGCTATGTGTTGTCTTTTGAGTTATTATTACTTCTATTTATCTGCGAAGCATATAAGAAGTATATTTGAATAAATGCATACAATTATTGCGAGTGCGAAACCTAAAGTATTCACTTGAATCACTAAAGAGGATACTCACATACAAAATTGGTTTTGTTTGTATTGCATTTGTTAAGCCCACTGAAACCTTTAGGTGTTGTTTATATGTCTGAAATAGGAAAGTGATTAAAGCATACAGCCCTTTAAAAGACCTTCAAAAGACCTAGACCCTTTAAATGGCTTGTAATTAAATTAATACCCCTGGGCTTTTGCTATAATAGCTGTCAATACAAAACATCGAAACAAACTTTAAAAAAATTAAACTGACTTCAAAACAAAACACTTCTAACTGCCCTAAAAAGCGAAAAATAAACTTAATAGGTATTTAATTCAATGAAGAAAATAGGTACCTATATATTGGGTGGTCCCATATTTTATATTATATTCATATAGTTTATATGGGACCACCCTCGGAATCATCAAACCTCTTTCTTTTTTTAAGTCGGTAAAAAACTACAGAAGGTTTCGAGCAACACTAAAACACAAAAATGTTGTACCTAAATATTATAAATTCGTAACACTTTGTATCTTTTTATCCGTAGAACTAAAAGAAATTAGAAATGTAATCGACTCAATGGCTTTTTCTTTGAACAAGCTTTGTGGGTCACTCTCGTACTGTCGTGTCAATTCATTGTGCTAAAAAAAAATTGTAATTAAAATATAGACCGTCTACGTAGATACATACATTTGTAATAATACGTATCTAAAATATAAAACACCGTGCTTTTTTCACGTATCTGCTGTTATTCGGGCAGTTTGTTACTGAGCACTTTGGCATCGCGCCCCATTCTTCGTGCGTGGCAGCTTGACAACTAATCAAAAATTCGCGAACAGTACACAGCGCAGTAGGCAGCGTGCGCGGAGTTTAGGAACAAATAATATTTTTCCACTACTATCCCTGATCTATGTACTTAGTGTTCAGACTTGCTGCTGACTTCTCCCTGTATGGTGTCCTCGATAGATAGCGTACTGAGAAATATACGAGACATCCGTGTCGGAGAAAAAGCATGTAATGAGGAGGAAAGAAAATCATGTGCCTAAAAGAGTGATGAGTATGAATGTGACTGGATGTACGAGTACAAGAGGGAGGCCAAAGAAGAGATGGATTGATAGTGAAAGAAGTAAGTACAGAGTTGACAGCCGATAGGAGTGAATGGAGAAAGAAAACATGTTGTGCCGACCCTACCTAGAGTGAGATAAGGGCAGGAAAATGATGATCCGCGTCGGGGAAAAAGTCACGATGATGTTGGTATAGTGTTTATTTTTATTAATTAATTATCTAGGATTGGTGGCCGATGATCGTCCTTACGATAGATGTGTATAATATTCTCACGGTGGTGTCGCAGACGGTGAAGAACGAGGTGAATGTGCCGTGCCTGAAGAGCTTCGTGGAGCTGCTGTACAGCCCCACACTGGACGCCAGCACTAAGTCCAAGCACCGGCTCGCGCTGTTCCCGCTGGTCACCTGCCTGCTCTGCGTCTCGCAGAAGCAGTTCTTTCTCGCCAACTGGCACTGCTTCCTCGCCATGTGCCTGTCGCATCTCAAGAACAGGGACCCCAAGATGTGCCGCGTCGCGCTAGGTAACGATCGCAAAATTTTCAATTATTTTCATTTCATGTTTATTATTCAAACTAAGTCTAAAGTAAAATTATGAGTCAATATGAAAACGTTGGTGGGGAACAGATATTTTCTGCTCTAAGAAGAACTCTTTGATTTTATTCAAAACCTATTTCGTCTCGCTCCGCCTGCGAAACTGATGGGTGTCAGTCAGTCAATATTGGTCGTGGTGAGGTTGGTGTCACGCGCAAGATGCATCTGTTGAAAGCTTTCGTTCCGTTTCAGAGTCCCTTTACCGCCTGCTGTGGGTGTACATGATCCGTATCAAGTGCGAGTCCAACTCGGCGACGCAGTCCCGCCTGCAGAGCATCGTCAACTCGCTATTCCCGAAGGGCTCCAAGGGCGTGGTGCCGCGGGACACGCCGCTCAACATATTCGTCAAGATCATCCAGTTCATCGCGCAGGAGAGGCTCGACTTCGCGATGCGGGAGATAGTGTTCGACCTGCTGATGGTCGGCCGGCCGATCAAGATCATCCTGACGCCGGAGCGGATGTCGATTGGGCTGCGCGCGTTCCTGGTGGTGGCCGACGGGCTGCAGCAGAAGGAGGGCGAGCCGCCCATGCCGCGCACCTCCGGCACGCTGCCCTCCGGCAACACGCTGCGCGTCAAGAAAACCTTTCTCAACAAGATGCTAACGGAGGAGACGGCGCGCTCCATCGGCATGAGCGCCTACTTCCCGTTCGTGCGGCGCGTGCTGGTCGAGATCCTGCGCGCGCTGGACGCGCACTACGGCCGTCCGCTCATGCTCACCAACACGCAGAACCAGACCAAAGAGCAGGAGATCAACACGGGCGAGCGTAAGCCCCGGATCGACCTGTTCCGGACCTGCGTCGCCGCCATACCGAGGTACGTCGTCTCACCGTCGAGAGACTGCGCCCGCTCTCCTCGTCCTATCTCCATCGGCGAGTTGATCGATGTCTCTCGATCTGCACACATTAATCGTCATAAATGAGAATGCCTAGAACCCGTACCAATTGCGTCAAAACCGAAAGTATCCCATAAAATTTATTAATTTTATGAATGACATTAACATTTTCTTTAGTTTTACACACCGTCGGGATTAATAATCAAGTAAAAAAATATTTTGTTGTTTTTGTTTCCACTGCACGCCGCCATTAGGCTGCAACAACCAATGATATACGTTGCTATGGCAACAAACATTGTTTTTTTTTTTTATTAGCCCAATTTGGGCAGGCTAAAGTCTTTTGACCATACTGCCACGTCTTCCGTTTTATTTTGTGAGTGTTTTTCTTCCTCTATTCTATTTCTTCCGTCTTTTAGTCCAGTCGTCAGTCTTCGGTCAAAACATGTTCTGTTATAACTATGGCGGCTATAACAAAACAATCAGCAAAAAATTTCTTCATCTGAGAAGTCCAGTTTATAACTTTTATTTCATTTCACTGCACTTGTGTCTTCTTGCTAACGTAGGTTGGTTAAAGCGCCATAAACTTTACGCAACATAAATCAGAAAAAACAATAGAAAATAAAATAAAACAAAAATAATTTGACATTATTTAATTATTTTGACAGTAGAATCGACTAAAAACTTATTGAAGATTTTTTTGACGTACTCACTTTAGTCTTGGTACCGAGCGCCATACATCAGACAGCATTCTCTTTTAGGCGACTATGATTATGTATCGTATCTGTATCCTTTCTATGAACGAAACATCGGATATAATGTTCGCTCATCGAAAGTAGATCGATTATATCCTGCACATATGAATTGAATATTAGTGAGGATATTTCTGATTGTTCTCAGAGGTCACTGGATCCCACGCAAATATTTGCAGGCTATGTTAGCTTCCCGTGGCGGGAATCGAACCCGCAGACTGCGTCTCAAGCAGGCCTTTGCCAAGCTAATTTTCCCTCTAGAAACACCCGTGGTGCGCAGCGAGGTACCGCGCGTCGATGTCGACACCATCGACATGTCCTCGACTTAGGAAATAATCCACGGCACCCTCGCCTACCACACGAACGAAACTATTTGGGCACCGTTCTAAGGTCGAGTCGAGGTGACAAGTGTAGTATGTTGCGAGGTATATGAAGAGTTTAAAATATTTTGAATCACAACATTTATATAAACACATTGACCTGTTTATAAGTATGGAGACATCGAGAATAGCTAGTTCAACGTCTGGCAATGAGTGGCACTTATTTATTGTCTGTTAGTATTACAAAAAGTTGTTAAAAAGCCTACTCGCTAATTTACGCTAACACATACATTCATAATGCATACCAGAACAGGAATATTAGGTTGTCCGCGTCGTTGCAGGCTGATCCCGGAGGGCATGAGCTGGGGCGAGCTGGTGGAGCTGCTGTGCCGGCTGACGGTGCACATGGACGAGGAGCTGCGCGGGCTGTCGTTCCAGTCGCTGCAGACGCTCATCGTGGACTTCCCCGAGTGGCGGCAGGACGTGCTCGCCGGCTTCACGCACTTCCTCGCCAGGGAGGTCCAGGTAACGACGCCTCCGCCTGCTTCCCGACGATGAGACGAAAGCGGTAGATGATGCTGCTAGCACAGCGAACGTTGAAGTGCGACAGTATCAGTTCGATTCAGTTTTTTTTTATGGTACCTGAAGATGAGCCAGGCACTTGGCCCACCTGATGTTAAGTAGTATCCAGTACCTATCACAAAGCATTACATGTTTCACGCTTGTTTGAAACGTGCTTACGATGCAACGCCCTACGTCCATCAACTTGAGGCATGAAGGTGTTAAGCGTCTTGTGCCTGTAATTTCACCTGCACCCACACCCTTCAAACCGAAATACAGAAAAGATGCTCCACGGCAGAAATAGGCATGGTGGCAGTTCTTCCCCGGACGAGCCCTTCACAAAGAGTTCTGATGGATCTCTTGGATCTCAAAAAGGTTTGATGGATATTCAGAAGATCGAAAGACGGCGCGTCACGACACATAACCTGTTCCACCCGTTTCCCGTAGACTTACTTAAAAGACTTAGAAAACACTCACATCTTCTTCTATAGATATAAAAATGAATTGCTGTTC
This sequence comes from Horisme vitalbata, assembly GCA_951804965.1. Taxonomy (NCBI): domain Eukaryota; kingdom Metazoa; phylum Arthropoda; class Insecta; order Lepidoptera; family Geometridae; genus Horisme; species Horisme vitalbata. Next base: position 30,125,573 of record OX638089.1, on the reverse strand, counting down.
GTTAGTCTCGCTAAAAATCAAGAACCGGTTCGATTTGGTGAGGCTTAGTTTTGTGAAGTGAACAAATATTTCACATTTCTTCAATTGTCTCCCACTAGTAGGAATCAATGAAAAACTTTTTCTTTTTTATCTTACGATTTGATTTGTAAAGCGTGCCCGTTGGGAAAATGAGTCGGTTGACACCAACGGTTTTTTTTACAATTGTCATTATGTACAATTTATTCAAAAAACCGAAAATATTATATTTTTTCTTAGGAATAAACTTACAGCTTCCTGAAACCAAAACCTTTAAACTACGAAATAAAAGATAGCTTCCCTCGATGAGGTAAAATCTGGCCTTATTCTGTATTTATATGCATCCATAATAAACATTTATAAAACGTAAAGTAATTAGGATAAATACCTTGTTGGTTGTTGATTTTAAAATTAAAACGTGCGCAACATTTCCGAGTTGAAACCGACAGTGACTGAATAACTTTATTGTGCCGTGTTGTGATGCGTCATCGAAACGTAGCATTCTTCAGAATCACCTTAAGATCCGAAAAATCCGTCGAAATAGAAATGAACAAAATTGACGGTCACCCCTGCAGAGAGTAGGCAGAAACCATAACCGACGACATGTCCTCGACTTAGGAAATAATCCACGATGTAATATTCATTTGCTACGTTCCTGGAAACTTCTATTTAGAGTTCCGTACCCAAAAGCTAAATACAGGACCCCTTACCGCAGGTTTTATAATACTAGCTAGTGCTAAGACTCCACTGTCACTTTAACAACATCCTAAAAACAGAATAAAATTGATATTTAAGTGGGGCTCTTATACAACCGTACGGAACCCTTCGTGTTCGAGTCTGACTCGCACTTGGCGGGTTTTTCACTCATTTCAAAGGCGTATTTAGTCTGTCACCCAAGTAAAAAAAAGATATATCAAATCGAGTCATTTCGAGTTTTCGCGAGAATAACGCATGACAATTGATTTTTATGTATATTGTGATGTCTGGTGACAGGACACATCGCCGCAGCTAGTGGAGAACGGTCTCCGCATGCTGCTGCAGCTGCTGACGAGCTGGCGGAACGGCGAGCCGGGCGCGGGAGGCGCGGGTGGCAAGGGCGAGGCGCTGGCGCACGTGATCCACGGCGCCGAGGCGCTGGCGCTTGTCATGCTGTGCCAGTGCCGCGCCTACCCGCGCCGTTTGGCCCAGCACGTGCTCAGGTACCGCTCCCCTGCAGCCAATCCACATACACCGCTACCAGCCGGCTAACATTAGAGAAATAGAGCCTGACCAGGCGACGACGGAGAGTCCGGCCGTGCGCTCGTACAGTTGCGCCTACAGTTATGAGATTGCGCAGACATGACGGAACGTGCAGCCAGACCGTAAGGGCTCACTCCGGATCTGAGGACTCCAAGATACTCATTCTGAAATATGACATAAGCGAGTTCCTTTCCTATAAACTAGAAAGACGACGTTTTCAGGCCACCTTTACCTCAAGCTGTCAAAATACATCCATGCTGTTAGCAGATAAATTAATTCTAACCAACTTCCGCCCACGACTATGTTCGCGCGGTACCCGAATCAAGAACAGCCTTGTATATGAGCAAAAGTTCAGTTTAATCCCTATTATTAGATTAGTCAGGATCACATCCAACCTTCATAATACTAGTAGGATAGAATATTAGTATCTAGGATGACACGTGGCGTGGTTGGCTTCGGTGCTCCTAGCGGATCATCTCGACTAAGCAACACCGGCCTGGTCCATAGTCGGATCGGTGGCATTTAGAGCTGAGTGCTTCGGGAGGTCCGGTAGGCATGTTGCGAGGTCGGTCGCTGCCCCTCCCGGCGGCTTGCGAGCTCGTTCCATGAGGCGGGCAGCCGGTCCCGGGAGTGGGCGGTGAGTGAAGTCGTGCGTGGTGCAGGGAGTGCAAGCTGCTGCTGGAGAAGCTGCAGCTGAGCTCACAGCCGGCGCTGCTGGACGCGGCGGACGCGCACGTGGCGCAACTGGCGGAGCGCTGCCTGCCGCTGCTGCCGCCGGCCGAGAAGCAGGCGCTGCTGGCCGCCGCCACGCCCGACCTGCTCTGGCTGGTTGAGCGCACGCACGCTGTCTGGACCGCAGGTACGGACCCTCACCACTTTATCCAAGTGAAGAAAACAATCTTAAACAACATACTGAAATATAGAAAAGTGAAGAAAACAATCTTAAACAACATACTGAAATATAAAATCAGAGTATATGCACTGCACAGCTAATATCCACAATTCCACATGTCCTGCTAACATCAAGTAAAGTTGTGAGAGCTCGTTGGCTGGCGCATTGCGGAGCGCACCCGCACAGTGTGGCCTGCCGGTACCTGCATTCACTGCACTGCTGGTTATCTCCTTAGGCCGACAAGTCAACTTGTAACTTAAAGGCCTATTGGACCACGCAGTATTCAGTCTGTCTTAGTAAGACTTTCTTACTGGCAAATTAGACTTACTATGACCGACTTAGTGTCTTACTCTTATTACACTATGCTTAGTGTAAGACAGACTTAATACCGCGTGGTCTAATAAGCCCTTTTGAGAATTTATGACGACCTCGCTGGTGTTAGCCTGTTGGTATGCAAGATATATTCCTGCTACCGGATAAATTTTTGCATGATTTACAGGTCCTTTATTACAGCACAGTAAAATCTGTAAGTCTTCTGCTGGTTTTTCATGATTTGTGTTCTTTATTCTTCCTAATACTTATGCATTTACCAGGTGTACAACACGATGAGACATCTTCTAAGAACAGCTGGAGTTGCATTGCGACAAATGGAGCTGATCCTTGGGAGGTAAATACCTAGTGACTTGGTAGTATCTACTCCAATAGATCTTCATTATGGCTTTTTCGGATGTGTACTATCAACATGCTTATTTCTACGTTGAAGCAGCATAGCTGTGTTTCGGTTTGAAGGATGTGGGTGCCGAGATTACAGGCACTTGAGGCTTATCATGCTCTAAGTTTACGGACGCAGAGCTTTGTATCGGAGGGTACGTACCAAAACATTCGTGACCTACGATACAATACTTTGTTATAGGTCAAGATCGCCACTTAACACCGGTAGGCCACGTACTTGTTCCATCTTAAATTTATTAGTATAGTTACAGTTCTTTCTGCTTAGAAAATTTGCCATCCAACATCGCGGAAAACTTGATGAGTATTGGCAAAACACAACAGCACTAGCCGTACTAAAAAAAATAGAATGTTCATGTTATTAATTATGAGTAGAAGACACTCAACTGATCGCATACGTACAAATTACACTGTTTTCTTAAAATGGAATCGTTAACTACCGCACTGAAAAATTCTCTGCTCAGCTGCACTCGTGCTGAGGAGGTGCTGGTACAGAACAGGTCTAAATCATAGTGCTGGCTCAGCTTATTCAAGTTGTCATATGCTCGCCAAAGATATGTGTTTTGTCAATAAATAGTTGAAACTATAGGAATGTGCAACGGTGCATGGAATCGTTTTAATTTCGGAGGACTGACTGGCAGCAGCGTCGGTGGTACGAGAAGCTGTACCCTGCGATCCCCAACCCGCATGCCCATGCATTAAGAACATATCCCCATTTATTAGGGGAGGCCTATGCCCAGCAGTGGACTGATATAGGCTGTTGTGTGGTGATTCAGGTTTATTTTAAAGGGCGTCGCCAAGGGTTGGTGAAAAGCTTCATGTGCTCTCGACTTTACCTACAATTCATACTTTTCTCATTCTGCTTCTATAAACTTCCCCCCGCCCCCCACGGCCATGGGCTGGCGACGCCCTTTAGCTCAGGGCAATCAATGTCGTTGTTTAGTATTTTGAAAAGGAACACAAGGTGTGCAATGTGTCGTGTGTCCGTGCAGGTGGTGGTTCTGGGGCTGCTGGAGCGCGGGCGCGTGCCGGCGCGCTGCCCCGCCGCCGTGCTGCAGGCCTGGCCCATCCTGCACGCGCGGATACACGCGCTCTACACCATCATCGAGCCCGCGTGAGTACCCGCCGTAGTACCACATAAGCATGCTAGTATCGAGCAGATGCTACTTAGTAGCATACAATTGGCACATGTCTACGAAAAGAGTATCCTTGTGAATAAGCACGCTAGTTAATCGCGAACCGGTCTATTTTTCGTCCTAATTAGCACACGGTGTAAGGTGAGGGTGAGAGGGGTATGGCTCCAAAGCATGTGTGAACGTGTTCTATGCGAGCATGCTCAGCATCAGTAAATGGGTCCTGAAACCATCAATATCTTCAATCCGCATTTCATTTAGTAAACAATCATTTGCCCCCAGACCTTGTCTTCTAATCTAGAGTTCCGCACCCAAATTATTTTTCTTCGTCTATTGTTCTTTTTCATTATAAGTTTCTTTATTAAATGTGACAATAGTCACAAAGTGACAATATCACTGAATTTAATTCATTCGGCACACAATTCCGCTAAGAAACCTCAATTTTGAGTATGTGTATCTCAGATGCGCTAGAAAGAAGTATGCTCGTAATAAGTATGCTTCCAAGGTCTGTGCTTTCATGAGCAAATGTACACACTCGGAGAGCATGCTATAAATGGGCATACTATCTAGTAGCAGACAAGCGTGCTTTTTAGCAGCATGTGTATTCCAGGCTTAAAAGTACTGATAGACTTGCTCAAAGCACGGTCATAAGCTTACTTATAATTAGCATGCTCCGCAACATTTGCCAGCAATAGGCATGCTCAAAGCTCTGTTCAGACGTGCTCGGAGCACGCCCCCTTCTACCCGCGCCTCGGGTAGCATGCTCGAAAATCAAACGTTGGTTTATCTTTTAGCATGCTCTAAATAAGACTACCTGCGACGACCTCTGTGACGCAGGCCCGCCTGAGACGCAGAAGGTTGCGGGCTCGATTCCCGCCGCGAGACAAATGTTTGTACGTTCTGCAAATATTTGTTTCGGGTCTGGGTGTTTTCAATCTATAATATGAATGTATTGATAAAAAAAATGTATCTTTGTAGTATATCACTCATGCGGTTCCTATAGTACAAGCTGTGATTAGTGTTTGGCTATGATGTTGTGTGATAGTATCCAGTATTATTTATTTATTTTTATTTTATTTTATGGCCGGAAGATATTGTTAGGGCAGTAGCAGAGACCCCGATGGCACAAAGCCGTCATGAGTGGCGTTATAAAGTTACGGAGTGCAGTAATTCCGGAATATTCACTCGGTCGTAAATAAATACTTCATACATATGTAGGTGTATTAAATACGTATTTAACTATGAATATATTGAATTGCAGACCTCCAAACGATAACCGCGCTTCCCTCCTGTCCCGAAGTCCCGCGCTGCCGAGGAAACCTGAGAAAGAGAGGGATGGATACATGCAAGTAAGTATATACACGGGTGAAGTTAAAGTAAAATTCATTTATTTAGACGGAACCACAAGGAACACTTTAAATAATATTTTTTTAAATTTACTACACCAGTTCGTAACGTTATGGAACAGCACATGTAAACAGATCCCTTTTTCCGTATTTAGCCGTTTCCTTGCTTCAAGTTGGAATTTTATAGTACTGTACAGTAGGAAAAATTAATATGAAATAGCATTTTATTGTATATTTTTAATATTAACATTATAATACAAGTCTTTCTAAGGTATCCGGGCTACCCATCAGAGTCCCTCTAATATTAAAAATGCAAAAGTCATTAATAGATGTGTACATTTGTTCCCAATCAACTCCGTAGCCGAACGGATTCGGATTAAACTGGAATATGCATAGTTTACGACCTAGAAAACTGTATAGGCTTTACATCCGGGTACCGCGCGAGCGAAGCCGCGGGCGAAAGGCGAGGTAACGAGGTGTGAGACTGGATTCAGTTGAGTTCGGTGGATTGAGTGTCAATAACATACCTAGCTCATCCCTAGCTGTACAAAGTTTGCGTTAACTATGTTTTTGTATGGAAATGGACCAACGCCCCTAGCGGGAAGCTCTATGATGTCCATACAAAAGTAAAGTGAAGGCAAAGTTCATAGTGAGGTGTTTTGGGGAGTGTCACGTTTTGTGGATGGTGCTAAGGGTGGTGTTGTGTCAGGTGTGGAAGTACTACCTGACGATGGCGTACCTGGTGGTGCCGGCGGTGCCGAGCCCCGTGGTGCGCTGCGCCAGCCCCGACCTCAGTCTCAGGTACGCACTCGCAGCGCGCGACCGCTCGTCCAGCACATCGCTAATATTTCAACCGCTCCTTATCGTGATATATCAACCGGTAGCACATCGTACCGTACATCGGCACTGAAGCTTTGCCATCGGCAAAATTACGGTATGCCTATCGTCCGAGCGATTGAAATATTTGTGATTCCAAATCGCCCTCCCGTTGGAAGTCGACATGATCACGATCGATGCTCGAAAGATATGAATTCATGAAGACCGCTCGGTGCCGGCTACGTTCAAAGAACAGCACTAGAGTGATCAGTCTCATTTACTAACTCTGTTGCACACTGAAATGATAAGCACCGGTCCTGTTTTGACAAACTTTGATAGTTTGTCAATTGACATTGTTTAAACTTTGACAGATGAAATGTCAAAGTTTGAAAGTAAAGGTCCGATGCCGACCACTTCGGTGTGCAACTGAGTTAGTAAATGAGGCTTCCGGACAAAGTTTAGAATGATCCTTAGGAGTACACGGAGCTATCTTGGGGTGATCCTGTATGGTGACTATTATCATAAAACTTTTTATCATAAAGTTTTTATAACTGATATCGGAAATGCCGTATTCCTTATTTTATTATGAATATTTTTTGGGGTACCGCAGACTCGTGAATGCATGCATGCTGTTCGTTCGGTCTGCACAGTTCGTGTTGATGTTCGCCCACATATTCCGTAAAGATGGACTCTGTTGGAATATTTTTTTTAGATTTGTAGAGGCTTTTTTCGAAATTTATTTGTGTATTTTCATTATTGATCGACAGAAAAAGTTTCTAAGTAAGGTCAAATATTTAGTATGCGCTGAAATGCTGATTTAAATATAATACTTGTTATGCTCAATGTCCCTTATCTCATTTGTAAACGTTGCTCATCGGACGATCGCCTAACTTTGTGAAGGTTCAAAAGCATTATTAAAATGTGAATATAGCTAAATGTTGAGCGACGTATGCAAACGAAACACTGATAACGGGTGGATTTCTTCTATTTTTTTTATCAATTGTTATTTTAATCCATAATCTGAACCGGGGCTTCTTGAACGGTGCAACTCACGTGCTTCAGTGCACATTTAACTATCACTTTCTGGTGCACGTCGTTCAAGAATCTCACGGTCGTAATCGTCCTTTTGTATAAAAATATTTTATTGGCATGCATAATTTTCCCCTGATCGTAGTATTTTACTACACAGAATACCCCTAACGATTTCACACTTTTTGTACAATCTAAACATCCAGCCCCTACAGCGGAATGATATCAACCAAAGTCGAACGATACCCTTGAAAATCTATCACATACACACCGTCAAGTTTAATCATTTGTAGTTTTGAATCTGAATATGTCGCCGACGTGCTATGATTTATTATGCAGAATAAGATTTTAGCGTGTCTGTGTATATCGCAAGGACGGCGAGTGTATGATGTATGACGTGGTGACGTCATGACGGGCGCGGGCGGGTAGCGTAGCGTGTTGACCGGAGGGCGGTCTCTTGTAGCACGGAGGGCGGGGACGCGGCGGCGGCGGGCGGCGGCTCCGCCCCGCTGAGCTCGTCCAGCGAGAGCCTGAGCGCGCCGACCGCGGCCGCTTTCTTCACGCTGCCGCTGTCCTACGCGCGCGCGCATCGACACCACAAGCGGACGAGGTGACGTCACCACCCGCATCTCACGCGCCACACCCCATGCCGCGCCACGCACACGCCACGCTCACGTCTACGTCCGCGCCGACCATCCCACACCACTCCACTCCGAAATGTCGAACGGAAAAGTGAACACGAAAACAACACCATAAATTTACTTCACTTGTGCTAGTCACATCGGCTCATGGATGCCAGATGAGAATTAATGTTGCGGTAAAATATCGTCTTCACTTTCTTGTTCAGGCCGCAACCACCGGAGACTAGAGATACGAGCTTCTTGGCCCGCGCCAACGATGCGCGAAACCGTAACGCTATGAACACTCACGTCCATAAATTGTATTGTTAACATAGCTTTTACGTTTACATTGTGTTTATGTTGGTACTTATTTTTTTATCGACACATGGAATGATTAGCTAGTCCCATACCTTCGTTTCTATGATGCATGATGTCAAAAGTTTTCCTATAAATCCCTCTACGATGACGGGGTGTCAGGATGCGTTGCGTTGTGTATGCTTCTGAGTAATCTTGTTTTTCTCGTTGGCATTATAAAATATCAGGTAGGTAAACTATGTGATTAATTTTGGAATTCAATCTACATTGTACATTTTATTCCTTTAACCTATGAGGTTGACGATTCACAAAATTTAGATCAAGGTTTATAAAAACCAATGCGGTAATGACCATACCATGATGAACTTGCACACAATCAACATTATTCGCATAACCAAAAACTCACATATTTCAAAAATCACAACCCATAAAATAACGAAAAGCATACAGCAATGTAACGCGTCTGACAGAATTACTACTTTGAAATTTTAAATGCTTTATAGACACGTAGGTTCTTTTCATTCGGGGTTCCATATCAAACTTCTGTTTACCTATATTTTGTACTTAAGTATTTTTATGTAGTATTTTTATTTATTTATTTATTGATATCATAAGAAACTATCTAAGCTATTTCTTAAATTAAGGGTGATAAAATAATAAAAAATCATGTGTATTTGAGACCTGCTACGTTTAGAACACACCCATAATGTATCATATTTTAATTGCGTTTGGTTTTAGGCTCTAAGTTTTTTATAATGTTATTATTTTAATTTGTTGCTTTATTTACTTACTTTGTTAGCTTCAATGACTTCAGTTTTTGTTTTTAGCTGCTCTTTTTTCTCCCAACGCAATATAAAGTCAAGTACTCGGTTTATCGAAGTAATAAAAAACAGAAAAAAGTGAATCGTTTAGAAACACAAAGCAACCAAAAATAAGTAATTAAAAATATTTTGATCGATTAAAAATTCGATAATTTAGTACTTGAGTATTTCTTTATCCCGTATCTGAAGCAAAAATAGCATACCGTACACGGAGCCATATTGTACATACATACATAGTGTACATACATTTTGTTTTGCCCGGACAGTGCGCTCTTCCTATCTGCGTGCCCGGAGACACTGTGGGGGTACGCACTCCATACAGAACGCAGGAAAAACGTGGAACAGTCACTGCGCAACGGCTTCAATAGTTGCACATTATAATGAGGACTTTTCAACGTTTACATATAATAAGAAACATTATGACTCTTCCACATATTTACTGTGTTCCGTGATAGATGTATCGTCTGTATGATGCATACTTTGTGATCGTTGTTCTCTCTCCACGTAGTTGGTGTGAAAGTTGTAGGATGAAGTTTCTTTCGATACTTTAAAGCGTTCTCTATCACCGCTATGTTGAAATAATTCCACTGCCCACTCTTTACAACCACTATCAATTGAATGTAGCATAGATAATCTGGTTTTTAACTTAGTTAGCGCGAGTACCGTTATCTTGAACTGTACAGTTGTTCGAACACGATGTAATATAAAAGCGACCGCACCTTGTCTGAACTTCGCAGGCAACATGTCTGCAATACATTTAGATAAGAGTACTGGTGTATGAAGCCTATAGTCTGTCAGTAATCCATAATCGTTATAAATAAAATACATTAGTAGTAGCATGATGTATTAATAACTCCATAATTTATTAAATTAACAACTTTTAGAGAAAAAAAATCGTTTATCTGTATACAATTCAGATACATCTAATCAAAAAGAAAAAAAGTCATGGGGCTGATTTAATTTGTAGTAATGACCAGCTGTTTAGAAAAACCAGCAGAAAAGTACGTAAAATCAAGTGAAGAAAGTGGGGTCTTTTAAAGTGTTTAAGGTTACGCCATGTATTGGTTGATTTTAACGCATCTTCTTCACTTATCCTACGTTGATTTAGGATAAATCAGTCTCATTGTAATGTTTTAAACTTAATTATTGTTCCTTCTCATACCAATCATCAATGTATTCAAAATAATGATAAAAATTGGTACATCTTGGGCGTTTTCATAAAAACCATTGTGATGGGGGTATAATTTTTGTGGCGCAAATTCGTATCATCTCTGTGTTGCATACTTTGAGCTTGTGAATGTTTTACATCTAACAGCTTTATTATGATGTCGCTAGATTTCAATGTCTAGATCCTCATACAGGCAGCTACAGTTACATTTCTAGTAAAATTTTAAATGACTCTCAATAATAGCCATAATTAGATTGTATAGGCCAGTGTATTCTGAAGCCTGACCAATTGTTTTCCATCAGTTCGCTTATTCAATCCTGAAGGCTGTAGCTCAAGTGTGATGATATTTTTATGTTTTAACTAAAAGAGTTCCGGATTTTGGTAATTGATCAGTAATTAAACATTTTTGTAAGAATTTTAAAATTCGGAACTCTTTCAGTTATTATTTTATCAATGCCTGAATAGAATTATTTCCAAGTAAGTCTTTAGAATATTTATATCGATAAGTGTGGTACTGTAAGATGTTAAAGCTATTGTGCCTGTCTTGTCTGGCTGTTTGTGAAACTAAGCGCTAAATCTGATTTTAGAACTTATCCCACGCTTATAGAATTATATTTTCTGTAAACGATGGATTACTCTTTATGAACACCAAGCAAGGATAATAATGCTATTTTGCTGAATTTTATGCAATCAATTAAGCTGTTCATGAAAAAAAATTGGAGCAAAGTTGAAGATCTTAAGTTTGCTAATGGCCGATTTCTATATTATACCGTTACCGATTACGCTTCGTTTTCCCTTGAAAAACTGTCAAAAATTTGTCAGTTTTTCAGAAATCGGCCGTAAGCTGGCATTCCAATTATAGCAGAAAAACGATGACGGTCCGTTTCTCTATAAAAATATAAATTTGCTTTTGCCCCCGGCTCCGATCGCGTGGTGCCCGGGTAAAAAGTAGCCTATTTGGTAATCCAGGTCCCTAGCTATGTAAAGGACAATGCAGTCTGATGTATGGCACTCGGTACTAAGACTAAAGTGAGTGCGTCAATACAAACGTGAAAAAATCTCCAATAAGTTTTTAGTCGATTCTACTGTCTAAATAATTAAAAATGAGGGTTGTTGCCATAGTTACAGTATATATCAATGGTTGTTGCAGTCTAATGGCGGCATGCTGCAGAAACCAAATCAACAAAATATTTTTTTACTTGATTATTAATCCCGTCGGTGTGTAAAACTAAAGAAAATGTTAATGTCATTTATAAAATATAACAAATTTTATGCATTCTCCTTTCATCCCATGAATTAAAGAAAAACGTGACGTTACCGTTAACTATGATTGGATTCCAGCTATAGGGTGTATTTCCTTAAACCTATCCGAGAACGCCAAACGGAGAGCGAGGAAATAATTCACCATTACGAACTGCTTCTAGTTCTGCTGGTAGTCCTTAGTCTCGCAAGATGGAGCAATTCTATCAGCGGAATATTTCTTATCTCAACGTTCCGCGTCATTGGACATGTTTGAAAGCTATTTTGCAGCTTATTTATCGGGATTCGGTGAATGTTTCAAGTATATTCATTCCCTTCACCGAAGTCCGATGCTGAGGTTCTAGGATCAGTAGTGTACTAATAGTCACCGGGCGCGGCTTCGCTGGCGCGGTACCCGGATAAAATTAGCGTACTTACATGCTATTCTTTGTCTAGAAGTGCAATTTTTTTTAGCACAATCCGTTCTGGAGCCAGTGCTTGAAAACGTTCGAAATATCTCATGGTGTCCGTGACGGCAACGGGACAGGACAACCATTATATTATATGTAAAACTTATTGTTACCATACTTCTGGCAAAATACATTATTATGAGTATGTATATAATATATTACAACTACACTAGGGTTTTACGAGATTGAATGTCATCTCCACCATGGGATTTTAGAACGTTTCCGAGTATACGATCGTGTTCACATATGGACGATTGCTGCTATCTGTCGTGACGATAGATGCGACAACGATAACTCGGAGGAGCATATCTATGAAATATGCTTTCTCAGTTCACACTAGCAGCTATCTATGACTATATATCAAAGTCACATGACATGCCTTTAATTTACCCCTGTCGATGGACGACAGTATCGTACATATGTGGACAGTGCGGCAATGTTCCGTCCTTGGACTCGCCTCTGTGGAGTGGCGTGAAAAGTGCGTGTGTGCTGCAGCTCGTCCCCGGACTCGCTAAGCGAGCGCAGCGGCGAGCGCAGCACGGCGGCGGCAGCTCCCGCCTCGCTGCACAAGCTGGCCGTACCGCTGGCGCGCTGCGAGGTGCCCGAGGTCAGGGACGCCGCCATTCAGGCCTGCGGGAACATCAACCCGGACGCCCTCAAGTTAGTGCTCCACCTTGCGGTAACCTATACAGCTCGTAACATTTAGAACGGTCAGTATGGGAAAGTCTGAAACTATACGACACACGAAGATCTGTTCTTAGGAACCATGTCATCGATTTTAGGAACAAGGAAAACTGCATTCATAAATTTATAAAAAAACTTGTACTCAGCTCGGGAATCGAACCCGGATGTTTTGTAAAATAAAACTAACACTGTTTTTATTTAGATATCGATTATGTAGGTCTCAAGCAGTAAATATGATGTCTAATATTAATAAAATGCATTAAATTGTTTAATTTATATTAGTGGGTGTTCGAAATGACTACCACTTTTTTCAATACAATATTAAACTCGTTTAGGTAAGTTGAAAACCTAAAAAATTGAAGACCTAAAACCAGCCATAAAGACAATTTTAACGAAAATACACCATCTGAAGACACAAAATGCAATAGTAAGATCGTTACATAAAAGAGTTGAATGTTGTATTGAAAAATGTGGTAGTAATTTCGAACACCTACTAAAATAAATTAAAGGATATTGTTTTACAATAAATTTTATTAATTTCAGATATCATGTTTCATAGCTTTAGAACAGTTTTCTTTGTTCCTAAAATCGATGACATGGTTCCTAAGAACAGATCTTCGTATGTCGTATAGTTTCCGACTTTCCCATACTGACCGTTCTAAATGTTACACCCTGTATACTCGTACTCTGGAGAGCCCGTAGCTCCAGTGAGGTAGCCTGAAGAGTATTTAATAATCGAACCCGCAAACTCAAGTTGCAGTTGCCGATAAAAAAATACTATAATAACTCAAGTGCATTTCTGTATAAATTGAAGAATTTGAACATGAATTCCATCTCGTCGCGTCAGTTCAAAATGCTCCAATAATTTTCGACGCAGAAACATAAAATAAATATGGCTTGTATTATGGGATCCACATGATTGATATACTACACATAATTTTTTTTTTTGTAAATACATACATATCATACATGGAAAACGCCCAGACCCAAGACAAATATCTACAGAACACGCAAACATTTGTCGCGCAGCGGGAATTGAACCCGCAACCTTCTGCGTCTCAGGCGGACCTTCGCCCACTGCGCCACAGATGCCGTCAATATTTTTCTTTATATCAATTAAACCTGCTGTTATCCCACCCTAATGTGGGGTCGGCGCAGCACACATTATTTTGTAGTACAAAATACTGTTAGTTTGTTTATTCTGTGTATTATTCAGATATATACAGGGTCTGGCAAAATTTAAGCTCATTGATGGCAGCTACCTTTTCTTTTGTAGTAAGAAGGTTTTGTTCTGATGCAACTGTAAACCAGCCCAGAAAATAACATTTGTCAAAAAACAAGTGGGTCGCAATCGACTCTATTTCCCAACAGGAACACTTTTCCAAAGTTACTTACAAAATCAAATCCTAAGATTCGCGAAAATTTAAATAAAGTTTTCGTAGAAAAATTTTGCCCCACCTGTATATATGTCGAAAGCTCGATAAAGTAGCTGGTGTTAGCACTGGGTACCTGACGTGAGTGACCGCTCAGGGATCTGATGGAGGAGCTGGTGCCGCTGCTACGCGAGGCAGTGGACCGCAAGCAGGAGAACATGCGCCGGCGCAGGCGCCGCGATGCGCTGCGGCTCAGCCTTAACAAGATGCTGCTGCTCATCGCCAGGAAGAAGACATTCGCCAACAGGTACAACACATCGCGTACCACCCCGTGCATTGCACTGACACCCTTCTATAGATCGAGTGAGTGAAGCAAACGAAGGCCGCCCGAACGCCCCCAGTATGGCTCGACGACAAAAAAAGCAGGGACTGGCATAAATACATATTAATAAATACGCCGTATAGTGGGTCTACCACACGTCAACTGACGATCGTGAAGTCGTCGCGAACCACACGGGATACAAAAATACGCAGCCACCTGCGCAGAATTTTGAGTTTACGTCCTCTCTTCTAACAAATGTGTTACGACTTAATTCTGCACAGATACTTAAGTATGCTGATCCCAAACGAGGTAATATGTCTACTTTAGGATCAGTCGACCGTGTGTGAGATGTCATTTCGTTTGCTATGTATTTGGATAAATAAGAAATGTAACCTAATCTTTCACATTTTGCCTGTTAAACATACATACATACATTTATGTAAGATCCTATCTTTCGTGGGTGTAGTAGCTTTCGAGTACTCGATATAATTAAACATATTTTCTGAATTGTAAGCCAAATTGTGATTTACATTGTATCGAGTATTAAATAAAGATAGATGACTATTTCTTTTTCATAGATCCTGGCACGGATCTAAAGACGCGAACTAAAATAGGGGAGATAGTGCGCATACCTCATGGATGAAACATACCATAGGTACGCAATTGTAAAATGAATAGATGCGCATTTAAGGTGAAGCGTTCGATCCGTGGCGATCGCTATATCTATTATTAGATTTAGGCCTTCTGCTTCAGATGTAGATGATCTATACAGCGTCATGTAACTTTTACTCATTATTTAAAACTACCAGCCTACGCCCGTGCTTTCGCTCGCGTGGGACCTGAATAAAAAGTAGCCAGGTCTGAAACTGCATAGCATACCAAATTTCAGCTCAGTCCATTCAGCGGTTTCGGTGCGAAGGTAGGCCAACCATTTGTCAAACTTTATCATCCTTTCTACTAAAATATTATAATGTGAAAGTTTGTTTATGGATGTTTGTTACTCTTTCACGCATAAACTACTCAACTGTTTTTGATGAAACTTGGAATATATAATGCATAGTTTGTGACCTGGGGGGTGAATGCAAACAGAAATGATTGACACCTGTTTTTACAAACTGTTGACATTTCTTCCGTCGAAATTCAATGAACGTGCGACTATACAGGTCAAACCTCCCTCTCGCTCGCACTATTCAACGTTTTTGAAGATATAAAATCACTGAATGTAGTTATGCAAAATACCAAACCTTCACGGCCTAGAAAATATCAATACAAAGGTTTCAGCATTCATATAATTTTGATTCTATCACGTTTTCTTACCAAAAAACTTGCACCAATGTAATCAATTTGGGGGCAAATTTTTTGGTAGGAAAACGTGTTGAGTTCAACATGATATTCTTTCTGAACCTTTGTATCGTTATTTTCTAGGCCGTGATGGTTTGCTATTTTGCATAACTACATTCAGAGATTTTATATCTTCAAAAATGTTGAATACTGCGAGCGAGAGGGAGGTTTGACATGTATCGTCGTCTTAACAAACTGTAACAGTTTGTTGAAACAGGATCAGTGTCAATAATTTATATTTGCAACAGAGTTAGCCGATCACCCCGCTGGAGTAGCACAAGCTAGTTGTTATCGGGGTAGCAGGCGAGTGTAGTGGTGTGTGGGAGCTAGTTTATAATATAAGCAGTGGAAGCGAAGTGTTGAGCGTGCGTTGCTTGCCGACAGCGGATGCGCGCTGGAGGGCGCGCGGCTACAGCCCGCGCTGGCGGAGTACGTGGAGGGCGTGCGCCTGTGCCTGGAGGGCGACGCCGACAAGGACGCGCCCGCCGCGCGCGACCAGCGCGAGACCTTCGCCGACTTCCTCACCGAGCTCATCAAAAGCTTCCCGCGTCAGTGAGACCCCCTCCACCACTCCACCCTTCCCGTCTCTCCCGGCTGCACTGTCGCACCGAGCCGGAGGTTCGCTCTCTCGCTCGGGACACGAACCGTCGACGAAGGGCGGCGATGTAGTCGGGCTACCGCTTGCTGAATTTGATTCATATAAAATCTCATAGAAATTAGCACTCATCTTGTCCCGTATTTTCAATGCCGATATTGCTTGTAGTTAAATACTTATTAGGACATTAATGAAAATTTTGATACGAAAATTATCCAATTCGTTCGAGTTACGCTTGCAACCGAATTGACACCATTCACCGATATTGTGCGTTCCCCAGTGGAGTTCGAGCCTCCTCTCCTTTGGTTTATACTGCCAAACGCCCATACTTATGAAGTATTTAACTAATGAGCAGTTTTCGACACATGATCCGAAAAGAAAAAGCTTACCTAGATGGCGCTAACACGTTCGGGTTTCAGCCGTTCATCATCACAGAGTATTTTTCATAATCAGTCATTTATTTTTTACAAAAAATAGTAGAGCTTTTGACCACTATCACACCTGAATCTGGTGAAGATGTTTTCCAAGATGGAGTACGCTTGTCTAGAAAGAACCGATTCACTCTGGATTGGTCTGGTCGGGGAAAACAGAGGCCAAAAGCAAGTTCCACTACTTCCCTACAGTAGTCCGATACCTTTGCTCTCGCGGTAAATTCCGAAAAATGTTACGGAAGCGAAGAAAGGTAAAGGTTTGTCACTAATGGGTAAACATTGCGTACCTTCCTTTAGAGTCAAACAAATAAATTATTTTTAAGCTATTGCATAGCTTCTATCGAGGGCCTTGAGCGCGGGGACGAATCCAGAAATTCCGTAACGAAAAAAAACCTCACGCTCCCCACTCCGACGGGCACGGAGGTGTGGCTTGAAGGCCGTGCATTGTCTAACGTCGTTTCTTTTCGGCAGTCTTCGACACGGTGTTTGTGTGCGTGCAACTAGACGTATTGTACGACTCTACGAAGCTCGTTTATTTAATAAAAGAAAAAAAAAAAATGTTTTCTTATTGGTCACCACGCTCAAAAAGTGTAACTTGAATTAATATCAAAGAAAAAGAAATACTGCATAAATAAAATAAATAAATAATTATAATTGCATAAGTTGATACAAAATGCTATGCAATAGCTTTACCGCGGCAGTCCCCGAGTGCCACACGTTTTTTTTCTTGTTCCTGTTCATTTTAATTGTTCTTGTTGTTATTTGTTCTTCTTTAATAAAACTCAATTTAAAGACTGTATTAGTACTAACAATAAGTAGAAGCGAATTGCTCGGTTCAACGAGGTGAGATGGACGGTGGAAACTCCAAACCAGCGCTGTCCACCAAGCCAGTTCGAAAAAAAATCGTGATTAGGAAACTCCTCATTTAACTATTCTTTTTCTATTTGTGTCTACATTCAGCGACTCGTACAGAATAAATTGCTGTACCTGCCCAATACATGCGAGCAGCGGCTGGCAAAAGTTGTATGAATATTCATATCTGTCGTGTTTCGCGGCCAAATAAATTACTATGAAAACTCATATCTGTCGTGTTATTTAAAAATGGAACGATCTTTTACTCCTAAACATGGCAACCAAAGAGGGCTAATAAAAAAAAAAATATTTCATTTTCGAACTGGCTTGCAAATAGAATGCTGTTTATTGAAAAATGTACAAGTTCTGTCTAGGAATT
The DNA here is from genome assembly GCA_951804965.1 of Horisme vitalbata. Lineage (NCBI taxonomy): Eukaryota > Metazoa > Arthropoda > Insecta > Lepidoptera > Geometridae > Horisme > Horisme vitalbata. The sequence continues at coordinate 30,107,764 of OX638089.1, read as the reverse complement.
ATTTTGTTTTAATTTCCGCGCATTATTTGAGAAAAGTACTACACGTATGTGTGCCTCGGCTTCGCCTCGGCCCACATTTACACGTTCGTCCATCAATGCCTCTTTTGCTGGCCTCTGCAGTAATTTACTAATAGCAGTTGGTAAAATGTGAAGTGTCAATGAGTGTTTTGTGTTGTGCAGCGGAGATGTACAAGTCGCTAGTGCGCGCGGATCTGGCGCGCGCGCTGTTCTCATTGTGCGGTGGCTGGTGCGGGCCGCTGGCTCCACGCGCCGCGCCCGCGCCGCCCGCCGACGAGCGCCTCACGCGCGCAGCCCTCAGGGTCAGTCTCACACCCACCAATAGCGCCCTGCACACCTAAACATCGGACCGCGCATCGGGACCTTACAGATCGTACTGCGTTCCAAAACGCATTACGATCTGTACGGATCAAACTGTCGTGCTAATGGCGCGTAAATATCGGACTGCGCATCTGGGGGTCTACTACAATTCACCGAAGCACGAAATTTCGTGTTTCGTTTCATGCGATTGGTCATATTTCATACTGTCAATTCCAATATTGCAATCGTATGTTTTGTAAAATAGAGTAGGATGCGCAACGTTCGGACTGTTACATTACAAACTTCTTGCCGAAATTTCGGTTATCGTTTGATTATGGGTACCAATCGCAAGCAACGAAACACGTAATTTCGTACTTCACGTACGCTTCGGAGTGCGGGTTGGAATGGCACGTGCTATTTCCCGCGTTTCCGCGGTCCGAACTTTACGTGTGCAGGTCGCTTATGGTTCGACGCAAACGGGCCACATGCGACAGCCACAAAACGCAGCCCCTGTCATATTTCACGTAGTTTCCATACATTGTTTATGGACTCGCCGCCCAAGGTTGAGCTTTTCGTCGCGGCGTTTTTGGCTGTCGCGTGTGGCTCGTTTGCGCCGACACTATATCAGACCACCGCTGGACGTCTTCCAAACGAAGGTTGACACTCGTAGACTTTTTCTTAAATTTTTACGTGGTAATGCTATGTGCTTCGACCTACGAACGTTATGTGCTACAGCGGGGTAAATTCAGTGTGGTATTAAATAATAATTGCGTAATAACTATAGTAATAACGGTAAGGTACTTCTTTCACTTCCAATTAATTATTTTGTACAATTTTCAAGGTTTTTAATTCCGAATCTAAAATATAGGCAAATAATGCCAGTTTCCAGATTCTATAGTCAGTACTTGTTTCGTTTCAATCACCTTCTTCATATTCTCTAGACTGGTCGTCATTTTAGGTAGGTACTCAACTTTTTCCAAAAGATTTGGGGAAAACCAGAGTCGGAGTGGCATTACTATCCCCCAATGGCGGCGTAAGTTGTGTTGCCATACTAATATTTTTTGAATATGCGGCGATTTGTCAGTCTTCTTTAATTTGAGAGAATGTACATTTCCCCTTAAGATGACGAGAATATGCCCAAGATTCCCACGCTGGCCTGAATAAGACATTTATTTTATAAAAAAAAATCGAATAATTTCCCTTCAACTCCGAGTTCAACTGTGCCGGAGTTGGGCAGTGCTATGCCACATTCAGCCTGCCGCTGAAGCCCCTTTCGTTACTTAGCAGGTGCACCACCACGAGAGGTTGAAGTTCGCTTGGGTTCTGAAGATGGAGGTGATGAGGACCCTTGATGGCTGACCGTTTGTAACCGAGCTTTTCCATGCTTCGGAAGACAATTTGAGACAATTGCCCCGGATTTTCAGTCGTTAGGCCATGTCGGAGGCCTCACAACATGGTGATGGTATCGACGGTTACTGTGGTGCAGTGGGCGAAGGTCCGCCTAAGACGCAGAAGGTTGCAAGTTTGACTCCCGCCGGAGTCAAATGTTTGCATTATTGGCGAGATATTTGTCAGGTTTTTCGTGTTTCGTATGTTGTGATGTAGGTGGGGTGTAGTGGCTGGCGCGGGTAGTGTGTAGTGTGTAGTGTGCACTGGCTAAGTGAGTGTTGTTGTCGGCAGGCGATGAGCGCGCTGGTGTGCTGCGGGCCGTGCTTCGCGCCCGCTGCGCTGGCTGAGGACGGTTCACTCTACCCGTGGCTCAACGAGATGCTCAGCTCCACGAACGATAAGGTATGCCGACACTCACAATGATTGCATTATTTGCAGATATTTGTCTCAGGTCTGAGTGCTTTCTATGTAAAATATGTATGTATTAACAAAAAAAAATGTATGTAACTAGTATATCAGCCATGTAGTTCCCATAATAAAAGCTCTGCTTAGTTCATAGACATAGATATTACAGGCACATGAGGCTTGACACCTTCATGGCTCAAGTTGAACGCAGGGCATTGCATCGTAGGCCACGTTTTACAAGCGTGACGTGCAAAGCAATACTTTCTTATAAGTAACTTAACATCAAATGGGCTATGTGCTAGTTCCATCTTCGGGTATCATAAAAAAAAAGTTTGAGGCTTTCATATGAAATAAAGTAGGATGAACTTTTTTAATGTAGATATACGAAGTGGGGCGCGAGACTATCGTGCTTCTGCTGGAGTGCAATCCCGATATTGGCCCGCTTCTGGACTGGTGCGTGGACAAGTGCTACACGGGTGCGCCGCGCCTCGCCGACGGCTGTTTCATGGCGCTCGCCACCATCTTCAGTGCCAGGTACTCTTCATATTCACATTTCAAGTCGCCGCTCATACATTCGGCTCCAGAGTTTCAACATCCAAGGATTCTTGAGCGCTTTCCATCCACCAATTCGCTGCAGTATTGTGGTCTCGGTCTATCTGATCGGGGTCTCCCTGCACATTGTCTTCTGGCAGGAATATTTTCGAACTTTCTAAAAGTAACAGAGTTGAATCCGACAGTTTACCTCCGACGGACTTCTAGGAACTCAAAAGCTTCTGATGGATATTTTGAAGAACGCTACGACACGACACAATTCAACCTGATGTAATTCCAGCTCAATCGTCACTTTCTAGTTTCGACTCAAACGTTGCGTTCGTTTGAAAATATCGCGTGGAATAGAACGGGGTCACAATTCGAGAACCTTTATTCCCACTAAATTGGTTTAGTATTATGTTATCTGTGTTTAGTATATCATAAAGGTTCTACGAGCTATATAGCCTCGCTGACCAACGTCACTTCAGCTTGCTAATTCTGAGAGCTATGTTACGGTTCCCTTGATCCTCTTACGGATTTCGTCATGCAGAGAGACACCATGGCCTTTTGTATGAGGTCAATAGTTAGCCACCAATTTTCAGTACCATATGTCATCACGAGCAACACGCACTGATTGTAGACTTATGTCTTGAGGCTTGGTTGTATCTGTTATGAGAAGATATGCCGCAATTTCCCGAACACTGCCCATCTTAATTCGATTCGTAATTTACTAGTATCGTCGCCATCAGGATGACCTGTTTGTTACCATAGGTCCATGTTAACTGACATAAATTGAAGGGTTACAGGTAAATATATTTTAAGATAACTGACAATAGGTACATTAAATCTTCTGTGAATGTGTAAAGCTGTTAAGAAGATACCGACGTAGTCCAAAAAATCGAGTTATTCACAAAATGTAGTTTTCTCAAACATGCTTGGAAATTTGAGCATTATTTTGACAACCTTCTTGGAGATAAATAGAAATTACTGTACTGGCCAAATACATGTGAGCAGCGGCTGGCAAAAACTGTATGAAAATCCATATCTGTCGTGTTTTTTGCGGCCAAATAAATTGCTATGTAAACTCATCATCATAATCATCTTTATCAGCCTATAGCAGTCCACTCCTGGACATAGGCCTCCCCTAAACATAGCATGTAAACTCATATATCGTGTAATTTAAAAATGGAACGATCTTTTACTCCGAAACATGGCAACCAAGGAGGTAACTAATCATAGGTTTTATTTAAATTTCGAACTGTCTTGCAAATAGAAAGCTGTTTACTGAAAATAACAAGACCAGTAAAGTGCGAGTTAACTCGTTCACCGCGGGTGACGTAAATTAAGTCTAATTCATAAATTCAGTATTGTATTCTCGTGGTTATCATACGTAAGAAGAGATAAAACTAAGGCTTGTCCCCAAAAAATACTCTGTATACAAATTCTCGAGGTACGTAAATAAACAAACAACAGGGGTCATGACAGGTTTTTGAAGAACGAGATATATATATTTTTTCTCACTCACACTCGATGTATGAAGAGGGGTAGAACTTTTTCTACCCCTCTTCATACATCGCTTTTTTATAGGTAGTTGCATCCACGTGGCTGACCACCATAATTTGAAACAGTAAGTGAAGGAATTATCTAGTAGTTTTTAACCGACTTCAAAAAAGGAGTAGGTACTAAATTCGGATAGAATAGGCATATTAAGGCCTTGTAGATAACACCCTATTTACCCATGTAACTCTCCATATATATCTTGACCACCGTTTTCCTTCCATTTATTAAATTTTCTACAAAACCGTTTTAACTAGAGACTTCGCTACAATTTTCCTGAAAAAAAAAAATTGTTTGCAGCTGTTCAAATCAAGCCTTTTGATACCCCACTTGACCTCCCTTTTATTTTGAATCCCCCCATATTGGAAGATTTCGAAAAAACTATGTTACCGACTTCACTTAAATTTTTCTGTAAAATATTAATATACTTCGATAACATATAAAAAATCAGGTTACTCACTTTGCAAATTTATGAAAGAAATTTTGACATGAAAATAAAAATATTTTAATGTAATTTTTTTACTGGCAATCTTATTCTCTTAGTGATCTATCTATATCTATCTATACCAAATTTCAAGACGGTAGCTCATATAGTTCCTGAAATAATCAGCTGTGACAGACGGACGGACAAAGCGTCGCCATAAGGATTCGTTTCACTGGTTCGGTAACGTCACTCTAAAAACAATGATCACTTTGGCGCGTGATTCGTCATTGATTTTGAAAAGTATTTCATTTTCGCGCATCATTTAAGAAAAGTACTATACAAGCCTTGTTCGTTGTTCAGCAGCGTCGGTGGTGCGAGAAGCTGTGCCCTGCGATCCCCAACCCGCATGCCCAGCGTGGGGATTATGGGTATATTCCCCTTTATTAGGGGAGACCTATGTCCAGCAGTGGACTGATATAGGCTGATGTGGATGTGGAAGCCTTGTTCACAACTAGCATTGATAGACATAAGTATGTGTACGTCCACATTTACACGTGCGTCCTTCAATGCCTCTTGCTGGCCGCTGCAGTAATTAATGTACTATTATTAAATATATAATATCTCTCTCTTGAGACTCTCTTGAGAAGGCGCAGCTAATTTTGTTACACGGACAGGCGCGCGCGGGCAAATTGCTCACACTACTTCAAATGCTTATATTTCCACAGTTATGGTACCTACATGTTTATTGACTAAAATGTTAGTTAGTTCAATAAATTGTAAATGTTTAGAAATATTTTATAAAAAATACGAATTGTTTGTAAAGCAAATAACAAATTTACGTTCGTAAATTTTAGCAGACTCCATAAAAAATACGATACAGAATAAAAGGTAGCAAGTATTTAAAATAAACACTTTTCCATCAGCTCAGGACGAGTTGTTCCCCTCGAAACACATTGAACATATTCGTAATGGATTCGGTATTCCCTACCGTCTATTCTTACGTCGAGTGACTAAAGTATAAATAATATTTATATACAGGGTTATGGGTTAAGACGACCTAGATCCTGGAGGGCGTTGTAGCTTCCATAATTCCTGACTGATTTGACTATGGAACACCCTACCCCAAACTTAACCGTATTCACGATATTGGACTATTAAGTTTTTTTAAAAACATACCGATTTTTTGTCTATTATTTAGGGTTTTTGGCATCAAATTTATTTGTGTTTGCGATTTTCGTGTAGTAGATGAGTTGCTTTCTTATTCCTAACACTAACACTAGTTAACTGAACCAATTGGGTTGCAGTAGACGATTGACTGTTATAAATTGAAATAAATTCGTAAAAATATTTCTTTCTCTCACAAATATTTTAAAATTTGTCTATCGACAATCATGCTGCAGATATGCTTAAAAATATCTACGTTTCATTAGCTATCCAGCAAGGTATAACATGCTAGGGTATTATCAGAATTCTTAGAAAAAAAACTTTGATGAAAGGATCCCAGGTAGTAGTAAAAATTAACAATATTTCGTTGAGTTATTTGCTAATATTTATGTCTTTATTGCAATCGTTCTTCACGGGATTGCGGTGCGTGCGAGCGGGATACCATACGATGTAAGCAGGAGTGAGCCAGAAAACAAAATCCCCGAGTATTTATTAGTTGTTTGGTTAGTCTGCTTACGCGATTCATCCGTTCTAGATGCGATACCTGGTGCTCTTTGTTTCTTACTTGACTTGGCTTGGATTTTTGGACTGTTTCTTTCGATTATGACCGTGCTTGCAAACTGGACTCTGATTTGTACTTGTGATTTGAAACTGTTGAAGATGGCGACGTTTACGAACGATGAATATGCTGTTATGTTGATTTGTTACGGGTACTGCAATTGTGTATCTGCACGAGCTCGTGATGAATACGTATCACGTTAGAGCACAAGGAAATCCCAATAAGAAGCAGACAAAGGGATCACAAAGACGATTCAGTTTGAATGTGTGAATGGGAATCATATCCAACCATTTGATTGGGCCTTTCTTCCTGACAATTTAAATGGAGAACGTTATGAAAACTTTTTAATAGAAGATTTACCCGACTTACTAGAAAATTTACCATTCAATCTTATTCGTGACATGACGTTTCAGCATGACGGTTGCCCTGCACACTACAGGAGAAATGTCAGAGAATGGCTTGACACTAATTACCCCAATAAGTGGATCGGGAGAGGTGGACCCATACCGTGGCCAGCTAGAAGTCCAGACTTGACCTTGGGGACACATGAAGAGCTTAGTGTACAACGAACATAATCCAATCACATCTGTCGATGTTTTGAGACAGATAATAATCGATGCGATGATGATCTACCTAAGACCCTTTCATAAAAGTTTTTTTCTAAGAATTCTGATAATACCCTAGGATGTTATACCCATAGATTTAGTATATTACCAGAAGATGACCTGAGGGTTCTCAAAAATGAAACAACTTTTGGATTGACAACCAAAATGAAACCGCACATGCGCTTTGTGATGACTGATGAATTAGTGAAGTTCCATTTTTATATCGACTTTCATTTATCGATATTTTTACTCGACCTACTAATCCATACGCTTAGACGGTTTTTTACAGGTTTAACTTGGAGACTATCTGTTTAAACTAAAGTTTACTATTAGTACGTCAATGCTATCTAGTTATATTTTCCTTTCCTGTCCTACGTATTCTTGGTTAGTGATTTGGCGACGTGATAATAAAATACTGTTTTAGTCGATATACTTTAATTCAGCCTACCATAACCTAAACCTGCTAATTACATAACTAACAAAAACAAAAAGTGTGGGTATACAAAAATTTGACTGCGTACAAGTTACTTTTACCCAAAAGTAATTTATTAAGTATAAAGGTAACAAAATATTCTATCTTCTTTTTGGATAACCTGCAACAAAAAAAAATTGTGATGTTGGAGGATTATAGCCACGTGCGGAGAAGACATGCGGGGCGTAGAACGTGAAAAAACAGGCTGTACCAAAGAAATAGAAAAGATTTACATATAAAATCACCGTCCCTTTAACTACCTTTATATGAAAATAGATTTTTTTTCTGATCCAATATTTGTTGGGCCGTATATAACAAACAACATACTTTTTTTTGCTATAAAGTTGCGCTGTATCAACAAGAGGTAAATATAGATTTTGAACATTCTGTTTTGTTCTTTAAGTATAGAAAATAGAAATTGGATAGTAGAAAAATTGCATAACTTACTGGCACATCTATGGTTGCAAATGATTTACTGAGTAAATTGTTCCTTTTTGTACCAATTTCGTAGACCTTTTTTCAAAATGTCTGCTGCATATTGTAGAATATTTTGTTGGCTTCCATTTCGGCCTATTTATAGCATTTATCCGTTTTATTTTCATTATTTCGTCTTTAGAAAATCTAAAATATAGAATATATATAACATACGTATTTTTAGTAAGATGCAAATTAACAGAAATACTGAAATAAATTGAGGTAGGTGAGTTAATGTTTTCACGATCACAAAGCTTTCCTATACCGTACGTACATGAATGGCAAACTCGCAAGGCCTTTCTACATTTTATAAAAGAGCTATGTACAATCAAACACACACTAGTCATGTATTTACCTATTTCAAAACTTACTTCAAATAACTTCTAACCTTTAAAAGTACTTTACACATTTATCGACAGAGTTATCGACACTACCCATCACTAAACACAACTATAATGCACAAATTTACAGTGATATTTAAACTAATAAATCTCAAAAATCCTTCATTATAATACGCCAAACACTACACGTAACACAAGCTATACATTCTAAGAAAGATAATTATCCATCTTTACAGTCAAACGCGTTGTATTTACAAAGATACAAGGTAATGAAGCGGATGCTTCTTACCGATGAAACCTACAATTATCTGGATTATGGTAATGTGTATTTGTAAAATTTTGAACAGAACATGAGACCATGATCACTTCCCTCTTTTATGTACACTATTTAATTGAAATTATTATACAATAACATATATATCAAGGAAAATTATTGAGTAAAATATGTTGTTTTGGTTGATAATCAGCGACCACAGATAGTTTGACAAAGTGCTGTCAAAAAGTGTGACATCGTCTTTCTCTTTTCCACTCATGAATAATTCAAATATAGCCTATATACCTTGTTTGTACCTCTATCTGAAAAAGAATAAAATCCAACCTCTTTGGTTATACCTTGCTGGATAGCTAATGAAACGTAGATATTTTAAAGCACATCTGTAGCATGACTGTCAGACAAATTTATTTGTGAGAGAAAGAAATATTTTTTACGAATTTCTTTCAATTTATAACAATCAATCGTCTAATACTCCAACCCAATTGGTTCAGTTAGCTGCAATTTTAGTGTTAGGAATAAAAAAGCAACTCATCTACTACACGAAAATCGCAAACACAAATAAATTATATGCCAAAAACCCAAAATAATAGACCAATAGACAAAAAAACGGTATGTTTTTTAAGCTACATTTTATTCCTCTACAATGTTAAGAAGCAGAGTTTTAAACGAAAACCTAATCGTTCCCGAACGATATACGCCATACCCATTGCGGACCTCCTTACCATACTTTCAAAACTCTTTGTTAGGACGTGACAGGTTGCGCAGCTGGATAATTAATGCAATTTACTTTTGTCACTTTTGATTCTGCTATCTACATTTGTGTCTAGATGACATGTTACGTATGTGTCATACGTGTACGTATGTGGTATTCTCGGGATATTTTATGCAGTAGGTGTAAAGCAAATTAATATAATCGATAAAATAATTATGATGAATCTTGATGAAAAAAAATGATTACTACCTATCGTAGTAATTAAGATAATTTTTGTTTGTATGGTAACAGTTATTCAAAGGCTCGGTTAGGTTAATATTATTACAGTTTTTAGGGAAAACAAAAGAACATTATGCTGTCCCGCGACTTGGCTAAGATCTAATTAATTTTTATTAGAAATAACATCAATAGAGATGTTCTTACGTGTGAAAGGTGATACCAGAATATTTTTTATGTACATGGGATCGATAATGCACCACTTCACAGCACATGAAGGCATTTTTTCAAAAATTATCTGGCAGAAATTCGTCGACTGACACGTTTGCCTGTCAGGTGCGAAACTAAATTTGCTTGGGGCTCAAATTTGTAAACCTACCCACTAAGTCACAAATTTCGTTGGGGTATGTTCTAGCGATAGGGAAGTGTCAATAGTAGGTATCTTCTGTCACGGATAATAACAACAATACCAGCCTTTATCAGTCTACTGCATATAAGACGTTTGAAGGCCCATAATCCCCACGCCAGGCATGCGGGTTTGGGATGGCAGAACACAACTTCTCGCACCGACAAAGCTGGTGCCCGTCGCGTCGGCGGTCAGGGAATTCAGATGTTCCCAAAATCAGCCGGCCGCCAAAGCCACGTTTTTTTGATAGCAGGGTGCACCACGGGCCGGTAAAGGTGGCTTGGGTTCCAAAAAAAAGAAACTACAGCTTTATTTGACATTCTTTATATAGAAGGAGGGAGAAAACGTAAAGGAAAATAAACGCAAACAAAGTTACACGCAGGTCAGCTAGTCTATTATAAAAAAAAAAATAATTTCAATTCATTTCATAAATTTTTCCACAAACAATTTTTCAATCATATTTGAATATTGGCAAAACAAAGACAGGTATACATAACAGGTAAGGCTAAAAACTACAGACTTTTAAAAAAACTAACAATTACAAAATGTCAACCTGATAAATACCATGTAACAAACCTCCACATCCACATCAGCCTATATCAGTCCACTGCTGGACATAGGCCTCCCCTAATAAAGGGGGATATACCCATAATCCCCACGCTGGGCATGCGGGTTGGGGATCGCAGGGCACAGCTTCTCGCACCACCGACGCTGCTGCCCGTCAGTGGCCAGGGGATTTAGCTGTGCCGATGTAGGCTGTGCTATGCCGCAAACCTAACTTGGCTTATTTCATTTAACAAACCTGTCCGCCGTCGTGGCGTCGTCGTGCTCAGCCCTCAATCTAGACGAGCAGCCCTTTCCACTTGGAAAGTATAATGCGCGGGAAATGGCAGAGTAATTAATTTTTACCTTTCTCTACAAAAGAGTTGAATAAAGAAGTAGTGTCAACAACTCGATTAGCCTTTGTTTTAAGCGCATCATCTAAGTTACGACCCGCCGGCCAGTCATCACGATTAAAGGAGGTTATCAATTCAATAGTTATGTATGTAATATTACTGGAATTGCAAAATATTCACATATGTGAATCTATCAGGCTTCCAAACAAATATACATTTGAGAGGTGTTCATATGTATGTATGTTTGTTAGTCCACGCATATCTCAGAAACAACTTATCCGATTTTGACCATTCTTTTTTTTTAACTTACATTTACTTCAACTTAGGGAACCGTGCAAGTTTCATCAAAATCGGTTCAGCAGTTTTCAAGATATAGACTAAATTAAATACGTATCATTAAAACCAAACCAATAAGTTTTTGGTTGATTCTACTGTCTCAATAATAAAAAATGAGAGTTGTTGCCATAGTAACAGTACAGTTAGTAACCTAGTCGAGTCGATTGAGACACACTTGTTTTTTTTTGACAAATAACACTTTCTAGGTTTTTTTTCTACCTTTCTTTCTACCTTTCTTTCTACCTTTTTTTAAAATCTGAATATACCTACAATTGTTTTTTTTCGTAAAATTAAACCTGAGTTTCCTAAAAAAACCTTCTACCTAAAAAAGAAAAGGTGGCTCTCCTCAATGATATAAAATTTTCCCACCTTGTAAGTTTGTAAAAACATGTGAGTTTTAATGTGTAATTGTTTGTTCTTCCTTCACGCCAAAGCCACTGAACCGATTGAAACGACAGTTCTTTCAAAATTTTTGACCCGGAATGTCCAACCTCTAAACTATAGGCTACATTTATCCGAATGCCACGCGAGAACTAAAACCGAGTATGACTAAATACACTTGCCTGGTTAAAAAATATAATATACACAACTTATACTTTTTATAAACCAACAATAAGTGTATCTCATTATTATTGCTCAAACATAACTTTGAAAAGTGCTTGTTTTTAAAAAATAGTGCATAATTTTAGTATAAAAACATATTATTACATTAACAAATAATAATTCAAACAGCCTTTTAATAACCGTTGCAAATAGATGGCATCGTTGTGCGTTCAATACAGTAATTAAATGCTCCTCACTTACCAACGTCAAAAAGCTCCCATTGCCATATCATTAGTTCAACTATACAAATAGATAGGTATGGATGGTATAAGACCGTGTAATTTCCAACGGCAAGAGTTGGCCGTGACCTTGGTTTGCCCGCGCTCCCCTCGGATCGTCTCTAGGGCCGCTGTAATTACGTATGTTCCTTTGAACACAGTTTTTCTATGCCCGCGTCACAGTGGGCTTCTCGATTGCTTATTGATTTCCTTTTTAATACTCCCGAGAGGAATGTTTTAGCTGCGTTTGGTTTGTTTACAACCAGATAGACCGATATTGTTTAGTGTAATTGGAGCACAATTCTGACTCGGGTACACGGTTTGCATTAGATTGTTTTTAGATTTAGATTGATTTGTTTTATGTGTTATTGTAGAATAGGTCTATAGATCATGTTGCTTGTTCGGTTTTTCACTTTCCCTTCTTGGCTTCTGGGATAGTTTGCCACAATTTCACACACACTTTAAAATCACCCAAAGTTTTCTTTATATCGAAACATTTTAATAAATTTCCTGTTTCCAAAAATTATTTTGAGAGGGCTATTGTTTCGATTAATACTCTCGTTTTTAAAAGAGAATAGTGATACTGAATTGAGATCCTAATTTTGAATGTATAACAGACATTTCGTACGGCGTGCGTGTGATGTACATAAAAGAAAAACACTAGTTTATTCCCTGAGACGTGGCGTTGTGCCTGAAACCTTAATAGGTACAAATTTAATTTTTTTGGAACATTTACAGGACATAGTGCTCTAATTTTTCTGTTAATTTCACCCCGATCCGAGTCGATATGCCGCTAGAGTAACGCACACAGTTCACTTGCTTGCGCTGACATGATCCTACCTGACATAATTTTCGGTAGAAATCGCGTCGTTTTCATATTCAGGTTTAAGGTATGATTATTCTCATAAAGGAATAAATTTCATTTACATGAGAACTATAACTAAGAACAGGTAATACAATTTATCTGGTCGTAGGTAGGTACACAGCATACCTACACAGATTCATATTTAATGTTTATTCATGGTTAAATGTCCTTCATTACAAAAATGGTGTTGCTTAGGTCTGGTTTAGTTTATGAGAACATAGAACCTGTCAAGGCACTGCATGATAATAAGTGATTTATAGAAATTTCTAATTTTTTGGTTCAATAAAAAAAAACTAAAATTTATTAAAAACTATTTAAACAAGACCGGCGAGTTAACTCGCCCACCGCGGGTGACGTCAATTAATTCTAATTCATACATTCAGTATTGTATCGTCGTGGATATCATACGTAAGAAGAGATGGAACTAGGGCGTGTCCTAAAAAAATACTCTGTATACAAATCAACGAGGTAAGTAAACACAAACTACAAAGGGTCATGACAGGTTTTTAAAGAACGAGATAGATTGAGAAAGTGAGTTAGAGTGAGGGAAATATATAGTTTTTCTCACTCACACTCGATGTATGAAGTGGGGTAGGAACTTTACTACCCCTCTTCATACTTCGCTTTTTTAAAAGTAGTTGCATACGTGGCTGACCGCCATAATTTGAAACAGTAAGTGAAGAAATTATCAAGTAGTTTTTTAACCGACTCCAAAAAAGGAGGCGGTTCTCAAAACCGTTGTATTTTTGTTATTAGTAAGTTTTGTTCGTAACTTAAAAAATGTACGTGTTTAATAAAAAAATAGAATAGGCAAATCAAGGCCTTTCATATAACACCCTATTTACCCGTGCAACTCTCCTTATATATATATAAATATATAAAACCATAGATTGACCACCGTTTTCATTACATATATTAAAAGAGTATACTTCACAGGGGGTCCCATATAAATTTTAGGGTGGGATTGGTACTTTTCCCGGAAAACTCAAAAAAACCTCATCCTCACTTGTAATTTTCGCCCGATCACCAATATCTCCGTCAATTGTGAACCGATTTTCAAAATTCTTTAAAATATAGATAAAATTTAAAATTTTCCTGTAAAATATGGATATACTTCTATAACATTTAAAAAAATCAGGTTTCTCACTTTGCTAACTTCGGAGATAAGGGGGGAATGGTCATTTTTTTTACGTTTTTCATCACAAATCAAGAGCCATACATTTTAGAAAAAAATAAGAACTGTTTTAAAATGTGCGCACATTCATATGATATACCACTCGACCTGGCTCCAGCTTGAAATTTTGACATTTATTATTTTGCACACTTTGGGGAAAATAAACAAAAATATTTTTTGCAATCTTATTCACTTAGGGCATTTTACATCTATACCAAATTTCAAGATGGTAGCTGATATAGTTCCTGAAATAATCAGCTGTGACAGACGGATGGACAGACAAAGCGGCACCATAAGGGTTCGTTTCACCGGTTCGGTAACGTCACCGTAAGAACGTCAAAATTACTTAAAATAAATAGATTTTATCAGTATCGAATTTATGTCAAGTTGGGGTGATTTTATTATTTTTTATAGGTTGGATAAAAATGCGTAATAAAAGTGTGGTAACAGTTTTTTCCGTCAATACTACTACTTACTTCCGTCGTTTGTGTTTTTGAAATGATGAATCTCTATCTTCACTTTTTATACGTTCGGGTGGTTTATTAAATATTCATTTATTACAAGTCTGTAGGCTGGAGTGTTGTTTACTAATTGTAATGTTGTCGCAGGTAATATAAGTTTATTGCTCTTGTTATAGTTATTTCAAGTTTCTGATTTGGTTTGAAACATATAATATTTATTGTATTTGCTGAATAAGCAAGCCTATAGTGTAGAAAATTGATTGACGGTAGGTTTAAAATAGACTTATTGATAAAGTATGGTCTGCAGTCCACCCGGCATTTGATGTTTAGTAGAATTCTTTATTTTTTTCTGTGATTTATATAATATCTCAAAGTTAGCACCGCTCCACAGAATGAACAAGGAATAAGCGTCGTAGCATGTAAAATTTGCCCATTGTACTTTCATTATTGTTATTGTATATTGTTCTATTTGTTTTTGTTGGTGTGAGTACAATAAAAAAAATTCTATCTATCTATCTATCATGTATTATATGTTGGTTGCCTATTGCACAGATAAACCTTTATAGCTTAGTTTTTATATTTACTATATGCGGTTTCCACGATAAGTTGGTGTCTAATGTTATCCCTATGAGATTGAATATGTTGGTTTGTTTTATTTAAGGTTTTTTGTAAGTTCGTCGATATTTAGTGTTGTTCATTGGCGTGGTCGACATCGGACCATTTTTGTTTTTATAAAGCTAATTTCCAGGTTGTGATCGAGCCATTGGTGAAAATATGGAATGTTACAGTTATATAGGCATTGTCAAGGTTCAAAGTAGTAAAGAGTAGGGGGATATTTCGTCTGCAAATAAGACATGCGTTGTATTTATTGTTTCAGGCAGGTCATTAATCTAAATTAAGAATTGGGTACATCAACAATTAGAGTAATTTGTGGTTTTAATATCTGACATTACGTTTTGTAGGTGGTACTTACGTATTTTCATCTAAATATTCTATTTGGATAAATTATCGGCTTTTATAGGAGGTTTTCTTCAGAACCAAGATCAAATCTTAAAGAGGAGAAACCCGTATCAGTTCAATATTCAAATTAATTGAATCAATTTGATTGCTGGAGATTCGTCGATGGAAAAGAAAAGATTTTCGTGGAAATCCTTGGGAGAGACTTATGTAGCAGTGGAATTATACAGGTGGGGCAAAATTTTACATGCCTATGGCCTGTTCCCATGTTTTCAAAAGACTGGGAAACTATAGCCCAGAATCACAATGGCTGAAAATTCATTTACATGAGTAAATACATATATAGGTACAATTAACCACCCAGCTTGTATTTCTTTCATTTTACAGCAATCATCAAATTAGGACCATATTTGATGTAAGTTTCGTTAAAAGCAACCTTGAGAATAAATAAAATTAAAAAAGTCTGGAAAATACTATTATGAAAAAAAATATGCCAAAATTTTTTGCTAAAAATGTAGTGTTAAATTGTTAAAATTTTAGTAAATTTTAGTTTGTTTTAATAATGGGTGTTACCACCTCGGGCCCTAATGACTTCTTTGAGCCGGTTTGACAATCCATCAATGATGTCTTGAATATCTGACCGAGGGTTAATGTGCCACTTCTCTACCGCAGCCGTCTTGAGCTGTCCTAGGGTCGTAGGGGCCAGTACTTTTGCTCGGATAAAACTTTTTAGGTTGTCCCAAATATCCTCAATTGGGTTCAGATCGAGACTGCGTGACGTGACGGCTATTGCAAAATTTTGATCCCTAGCTCATCGAGGTATTGAGTGACATAATTATCTTGTGGTATGGCAACAAGCATTGTCGCGTAATCTGAATTTCGCGCCAATAAATGGTGCGAAAGGTCTTGTAAGACTTCTCCACGTGTCTTTGAGCGTTTACACTACCTCTATCAAACACAAGATCGGTACGAGCCTCGTAAGAGATGCCTCCCCTAACCAATAATGATCTCTCTGATAACCCACGGTTTCAGCTATTGCGCATCGAGCAATAACTGAAACCATTTTGGCGCCTGTATATACATTGACGTCCTTCTGGGCCATATAAGGCTATTGTGCTCTCATCTGGAACAGTACGTTCTTTCATTTCTCCACATTAAAGTTAGTATATTCTCGCGCAAAGGCAAGTCTACCTCCATGGTGCTGTGAGAGCAGGTGTGGAGCGCGAGCTGGACGAAAAGCTCTTAGATTACTTTCAGTCAGTCTTCTAATAATACGTTCACTTTACTGACATTTCTCACCTCAAAAAGACGTGTCCGCGCTTCAATAGCGGTGGTAAAGCGATTTCTTAGCACGTAACTGACAACAAAGCGGTGATCCCGAGCTGATGTGCATCGATTTCGACCTTGACCTGGCCTCCTCGTGTATGAACCAGTCTTCCCAAAGCGTCTGATGGCATCCCGTACCGTAATGCGAGGTACACAGTGTATGAGCGATGCGACGTTGGCTATACCCAGCGTCAGCTAAAGCCACTACCCTAGCAGCACCAGTTGTATTGAGAGGCATTTTCAGTAACAAAGAATAATGATACACTAAAAACTCAAACTAAACAATTTTCGCACACGATGAACAAGAAATGTTAACATGATAACGTAACTGTAACAATTTCAAACTACGACTTAATTCCAAAAAGGCTTCGGTGCCACAAGTTTATTCATCGAAATAAGGATAAAAATGTTTATTCTATTTGCTAAAGTACCCACTTAACAAAAAATAAAACATTAGATAAGCCAATGTTAACATAAGCAATCGGGGTGACGAAAAATATAGGTAGTCAGTTAATTGTGCCTATGAGTGTAGTTTGTGACCTATAATCTATACTACTATATAAAGAGGTAGAATTGTAAGTTTGTATTTATGTTTGTCCGAGCATATCTCTCGAACCGGTGATCCAATCTGAATGAAAGGAGAATGCCGAGAACCCGTACCGATTACGTCAAAACCGAACGTATCCCATAAAATTTATTATATTTTATAAATGACATTAACATTTTCTTTAGTTTTACACACCGACTCGATTAATGAAGAAAAAAAATATTTTGTTGATTTGGTTTCCGTTGCACGCCGCCATTAGACTACAACAACCAAATTAAATACGTTGCTATGGCAATAAACATTGATGTAAAGTGTTACTATGGCAATAACCCTCATTTTTAATTATTTTGACAGTAGAATTGACTAAAAACTTATTGGATATTTTTTTGACGCACTCACTTTAGTCTTGGTACCGAGCGCCATACATCAGACGGCATTCTCCTTTGGTGGGTCGATAAGTTGTATTTGAAATTTTTTGCTAGGAAGCAGTTGCGTTAAATCTGACAGGGGGTCATCAAGGTATGGAGTCCCAAAATGAACCAAAAAAAATTTAACTTATGCAAATATATTGAATGAGGTGTCATATGAATGTGTTTTGTTTGTACATTCCAAAATGGTTTTTTATTTTAATTCTAGAATGTATACTTATTAAAATAGGTCAATAATAGAAAAATTAAATAACCATTACAACATGACCTTCCATTTCTTAGAGTTTCGTTGACATCGTAGTTCAGTAAGTTGAAAACGTGGTCAACTAACTTTTGTATTGAATCGACGGCCCAGGTAAGCCTTATGCGGGCAACGAGATTATTGGATCGCGGTATAAATGCAAGCTGACCCGCCCGCAACTTTGTTTGCCTTTAATTGTTGCGCGGAAGCCGAACATTTTTAGAATAAAACGTACATCATAGACTTCGCTATCCAAACTGTCCTAACTAATGTTATACTAATGTTATTAAATCTATTTGTATGCCTATTTATTACGTTTTTATGCCTATCCCGCTGAACCGATTTTAATAAATTTTGGTATAGAGATAGATGATAGGAAGAAGATGATTTCTCAAGTTAGGGATATAAAAATGTATCACACCTACTCATAGTTTTGGTATGATGTAAAGAATTTTTCTGCATTTTTGACCTTTTATCTTTCGCAACCCGACTTAACCCACGGCTGGATTTACGCCCAGCGTGGCCTAGCTATGCTTATGGTAAGAATGATAGAAGGTTTCGTTGACGTCGTAGTTCAGATCAGATTGGATAAATTCAGATCAGATTGTGTTCCTGCTTGAGGGAAGTATTTTTGCTTTTTAAACATACTATGTTAGTCAGGAGTAGTCAGAAGTCAAGTCGAATCGAACATTGCGTTTGGCACACATACCTGCTCACAGTTATCAGTACCTAAGATCTACGTAAGAACGTAACCAACCATACCAAGTTCATTGGTGGTAGTCAGAGGCAAGTCCAAGTATTGTGTTTTTTTTAAGTAACTGTCTGTCTGTCTTTTACGTTTTCACGCCTAAAAGCCTTAACAATGTGTGTTTTCAGCACTCAGTGACATTAAACACTTGGGCGTTGACTGCGAGCTTCGCAGCAGCAGGTCGAGTAGCAATTTGCGCCCTAGAGCATGTGTGTTTTCAGTATTCAAAGTACACCAGACACTAGCACGTTGGCTGTGGGCCTCGCAGCAGCGGATTGAGGAGCTCGCACCCTAGAACAAGTGTGTTTTCAGCACTCAAAATGTTATTATACACTAGACACTCGCACGTTGGCTGTGGGTCTCGCAGTAGCGGATAGAGTAGCAGCGCACGCCCTAAAACGAGAGAGTTAAAGTGTTACTAGAGTTAGATGGGAACGACAGATGGGGAATCAAAGGTTGCACGGGGAACCAATAATTTCTCAAGTAAGGGATACAAAAAGTCATGATACCTATACTTTTTAGCTGGCTGTGACTTAGCGACGGAAAAGGGAGTGAGAACGGGTTTTGAAAAGGTAGCGGAAGCGATGAGGTATTGAAATTATAACTAATAACTTTATTTATTAAAGCCGGAATACTTAGTAAATTAATAATAAATATTGATCGCAATACGCCCTATCATAACGTATCATGGTAAAAAAAAAGTATTAAAAAAATACCCAGAAAAATTCTCCGGCGATAAAAAAACGATAAATTGTACATGATATCCTGTAATCAGAACTATCAATTAGGACATAGGTCATTTCTAGGCGCGACATTTTTGGTCAGGTCTCAGGTCACAGGTTGTATGAAACTGACCGATCTTCTTTTATAAATTTCACACACCCAAACGGTTTCACTGATTCGGCCAAACGACCCCGTTACTTGTATAGCTAGCATAAGACGAGTCAACCTCTGGTGATATTGATGTCGATTCTTCTTTCTTTTCTCATACACGATTCTTAGGTAGATACTGGTTTTGGTCACCCAATTATTCTAAATACATGATCATGGCACACCGGCCTTTGCGTCTATTCGTTACTTTCTACTCATGGTTAGATGGAGTAGACTTGCCCAATACCTATATCATACCAAAAAACAACTAAACGCCACAATAAAACTGTTTGTTTACCCTCCAATTTGAAAAGTACTTGACCGTAAACCTGTTTATATGGCAACCTGGCATGTAGCAAATTATAAGTGGCCCGCCTGGCCCAGATATTTGTGAGGTGCGGCTACTCGGCTAATGTGATGTTGACAGATTTGACTGATCGTTGTTTGCTACTCGTTGTAGTACTCTACGTGGCATTGGTTAGATTGACAGCGCGTGCGGCGCTCTTCAATAGCTGGATGGCAGGATGTGTCCTGACCTATCTAACAATAGCTCTTGCTAACTCCCGGTCCCCACCAGCCAGTGCGTGACTGGCTCCCGTTTCTGTTATGATGACGGACACGTCCGGCGGTGGAAAAAAATACGAATTTGCAATATTTCACCTGAGTTTGATGCCGAATGATTGTAGCTGCGACAGATTAATAGCCATTCTTGTACGGCATTATCATTGTTATGCATTGTCTTCTTTCTTCCTCGGTTATGATTAGTATACTACGGAAATAAAACAATAAATTACTCCTTAGGGCTTGTCCCCCATCATCACGTCACGACGTCGTCAACGTGGAACGCGCGGCACGAAAAATATAAATACATCTTTTACTATTACAGAAACTAATTTTAAATTTATTTAATTTATATTTACTTCAATGCTTTGCAGGATTTATACTAAGAGTATACTTAGCAAAGTGTTGATAAATGTTGGATAATGATGGTTTAGTGGCTTAGTTATTTTGTGTTTGTGTGTCCACAGCCCTTCGTATTCTTAATGGAACTACTACTGCTATTTATAATTACTTATAAAAATCTGTCAAAAGAAACGATGCTTAAAATATTGCCATCTCTTACTATGGATAATGACAAAAAGTACCAGGGCTAACTTTAAGCACTGATTACAATTAAGTAGCGTTTATAAGTATGGGTTTATTTTTGACCGATTTATAAGCAGCACATGAAAGCAAGATAGCCATTATTTTAAGCATGGAAAAGTTATAGTTCTTATCAGGGTTGAATGTTTCGACAACATAATGAGGACAGGTTTCATTGACGCCGTTCAATCACGAAATAGATAAAGGGGCATTTCCAATGAATAGTTCAAGTTTTAGTTATAATTTGAATAAATTGAAATTTCTGTAAATCGTGTCTCCGAACCGGCCTCTCCGAACAATGCGGATTGTATATTTGAAGAATTTTAAATTGTACCAGTCTGTTGTCCTCTGCATTAGAACACAACTTAAGTCATTATAAGTTATTAGAAATCCCGCTAAATTAGATAGCCCGCGCAACTGGCGAGTAGCCAGCTCAGTGTGGATTCAATTCGCGCTGAACGAAAGATCACGTATGATATGCATTTGGACTGGGTCTGGATGTGATTTCAAGGAACTGAGCAGATACTGCAACTCGTGTTGGGAAATCTTGTACTCGCATAAATTTTGACAGTTGCTTCGAATGAATGTTAAATGAATGAATGCGAATGTTGCGTAGCGCTTGAACGAAACGTACCTATACACAATAGCTATGTCAACTATTTTTTTTAGTCGGTGGCTTGTTTTATTTTGCATCTCTTCAGGGGCTCGATTTCAAAAAATGTTTGAAATGCATTATTATTATTGTTTAACACTTTATTGCATAAAATAAAAGAAATTAACAAAAGGAGGACTTAATTCTAAAGCATTTTCTGCCAGTCAACCTTAACTATGCAAAGAATATACGTCTCGAATACCTATGACTTGGTTGATGTGTTGATTGTCAGCCAGTCAGTTAGTTAGCTTAGTTATATATAGCTCGATTATATCTGGGGTCCCCGCCGAGACGAGCGGGCGAAGCCGTAGCATACCTATACCGGAACCAACTCAGGCATTATTCAGCCCCCTATAACTTCGTTACTACTTACAGCACGATACTGAATGCTACAAAGACATCATACGGACTTAACTTCAAATTCTAAATTTCGTGTCGGTAGCTTTAATAGTTTTCAAGATATATGCCATCAAAGTTACCATAAATGACCATATTTTGCCTTTTTTCATTCATGATCATCAAAAGTCTTAGCGACCGGAAACGGAAACAGTATCCACATAAGAAGTTTTTATTCATTTTTCAATTCGAAATTATTGAGTATTGGCTTTAGGGTATTATTAGGTACTCCGTACTCCTTGTTGTTGGTGTGGTTGTTATTGGTGTAAATTAAAAAATGGCGATCCAAAGTGTACTTAACAGTGTTTATTGAATAAATAGTTTGAGTTTGAACTGGGAATCTATATATATACTACGAAAATTAAATAATTCTTAACCTATTATGAAGCACTCGCATATCTAAACTGAGTAATTAATTATTAAAATTGTTTATGTTTACCATTATGAGCCCAATTTTAAATTTTTAGGTAACCTAGTTTTGATTAATTGTTGTACAGATAGTTAAATATTTTTTTTTTTAAATTGCCAAAACTTACTTAATTAAAGCAATTTTAATTTTAGTTTTTAGTTAATATTTATAAATCCACTTTAAACGTAAAACAAAGAAAAAAAAATGTTAAAATAATTCTAATAAACAAAATCACGCAACACAACTCAAAACTAAGTACATAAACCAAATGTTAAAATAAAATAACTCAATATTAAAAAGTTGATAAGCATTGATAATGCCACATCCATTCGCATTATCAATCCCTCAACTAAACCAGGTAGGTTAAAAGTACCCACTTTTAAGCAAAAAAGATAGCAACCTGCTCTTGTTCTACATTAAATATACCACATACTTAGGTACAAAAATTTATTTTATATTTAGTTTTTTATCATTGAAATGTCAATAATACTTTTCTAGTGTTACCTACTGCATGCACTGTACGTTTATAAAACTAAATATGTAATGTTTATATTCTCATTTAAGTGAATTTGTAATTCTTCTGAGAACTAATAAAGTTTCTTTAAACCTGAATCATAAAAATTGGAATAATATTAAATCGGAATGGATTTTTTTACGTTGATTGGTAGTTGGTATACCAATCATACTTAGGTAGCTTAGTAGGTATATGATACCTGGTAAAAAAAAACATTATTTGAGATCATAATAGGTAGTTAGGTTAGGTACACATACACACCTTATAATGGAATATACCTTAGTACACTTAGACCACTATTACCTACTAGGTACTAATTAAACAAAACGAAACTTTTTATTAGATACGGTACCTACCTACTTATTTTTTTTTTAATTGCACCTATTAACCTACCTAACGTAGACGGGTCTGTACTTAGGTACCTAACTACCTAGTACCTAGGTGGCTCAGTGAAAGGTACCTACTGATTTGTAAAGAGTTAGTATCTGGGTAAGTGTCTTACCTATCTGATTTTCTTCGTACTCACTTTTCCTACACCTAGGTAGGTAGGTACCATCAATTCCAATTTTATACCTCAAGATAAAAATAATACAACCAATATTGTGTCGTTGCAAGTAAATATATACTATGTAAAGGGTATATAATTATTAGAATAAAAGGTAACAGACAGACGGAGCTACTTTCACATTTATAGTATTAGTATAGAGTATGGATTCCATAAAAAAGTAAGTACTTTCCTAACGAAATTAAAATATAATAAAGTATAATTTTTTGGTCTAAATACCTACCTTACTATTTAAATCAGAAAAATGATTTTTACTTTAATTAATACTTATTATAAAGATATTCATTCCCTAACCTCCTCATTTACTAACTCGGTTGCACACCGAAATGATAAGCACCGGTCCTCTTTTTACAAACTTTGACAATATGTCAATTGACGTTCTTTGAATTTCGACAGATGAAATGTCAAAGTTTGCAAATAAAGGTCCGGTGCCTATCATTTCGGTGTGCAACTGAGTTAGTAAATGAGGCCTCTCTGATGTTCCGGGACATCCCCCTTCCCCAATCAGGGAAATACGAGGGGTTCGCCTCAGGCGAACGATCACCGACAGGGCCGTGGTAGAATCCTACCGGGACCCCATGACCCCGTCAAGTGCTGGTGCAGCGTTGAGCCCTTCATCAGGCGATGAATGGTTTGATGATGCACTAGCACTACGGTGAGCGACGGAACACGGTGTGTTTTAGTCGGTAGGCCGCCGGGCTAGCGAGAGCTAGTCGCAGGCGGAGAGCCCGACAGACCCCTCCAACTCTCCCCGAGTTTGAGGACATGTGTAACGCATTTTCAAACCGACAAATAAAAAAAAAACCGGTACGTGCTGCAAAAGTGCTGATCTTCCGTGGTTGCACTAAAATGCAGCGTACGGTAACTACTGCGACACACAACATATATTTAAAAATAATAAAATAGAACAACATATAAACGAAAACAAAACAAAAACAAAAAGAATACTAAAAGGTTACTTATAACAAATTAGGTGGTACGTTACTATGATAAAATATAGAACATTTTTTTTGTTGTGATTAAACTTTTAACTTGCAGCTTCAGGTTGAAAATTTGAGGCCTAGAACGACTGCCTACCTTGCCTGTGATATTTATTTGCAATTCTAGGTCTTTTATTAGATTTTTTTGGTTAAAATTTTAGTAAAAGTTGAAATGAATAGATGTTAAATAGATGCTAAATCTGTGTTTAGGGTACTTAGAAAATAAATTGCTGACCTCTTTTGGTCGAAAATGATTTAACACGTTGACTGCGGGCTTAGACATGGCCTATGCGTCATGCCCGAGGAAGGGCTCCTGGCGCTCACTTTTGTTTTCAGCATTCAAAGCGTTAAGTATAAATTGAAATTCGGTCTGTAAAATAAAACGTTGAAGACCTTTCTTACCTATAGTGATCAGCCATGCAGCCTTCAATGGGCGATCTCTCCAGCTACCGATCACTTGGTCAGTGTTAATATTTTAATCTGTTTAGGTATTTAGGTTTAGTTTAGCAGAATAAAAGAACATACTTAGGTTATTAAAATTTATTTTTAAATAAACTTAGAATAGCAAATTTCCTTCCATTTCAAAAGAATAGGTTGGATACGTTTTCTGATAATTTATGACATCAGAAAAACAGCAGAGGACACCTAGCTCAAACTAGCGCGGGATGAAAGTGGGGTCTATGCCCAACGGTGGGCCGAAAATGGTCGAATTAGATGGTGGTGAATGTATTGGATAAGTTTATTAAACCATATTATGTAGGTATACTTTCTTGAATCGTCTTGGCCATACAAAAATAAATTAGATCCAAACAAAAACATTTTCAACTTTGAAAATATGAAATAATGGCCGAGCCTCACTACTCTACAAAAAAGTTCTGAGATCTCGTGTAGGTACTGCCGAGTCGGCCATTGGTGGAAATCACGAATTCGCTGGTTCTGTTTATTATTTCACACCATAGTGGGGGTGCGGATGGTCAAAAATAAGATAGCTCAACGTGGGGTTGTTAGGGCGAGAAGTGGACTGTATTTGCGAACACTAGAAAGATTTTACTTACTTATGCCTAGATACTAAGAACCAATAGCACTTGTAACATAGCACTTGTCTTCTAATGGGATGGACGAATGACTGCTGCTGGTGGAGAAATCACAGGATAGAATACAGCAGCCTTAAGGAAGGAAGCATGCACGTACCTGTAGATTACTGAAGTCCTGGAGCGTCCTAGGGTTCAGCGTCAAGGTCTGCGTGACCGCCGCCAAGGTCAGCGCAGAGCAACACGTGCAGATCAGAGGTTCGTTATACGACACCAAAAGCTACTTTGTTCACACGAGTGGTCTAAGCACACACTTTTATGGTAGAATCAATGGGAAAAGTCTTTGTTCACCAAAATTATCCAAAAATGGAAGGCACGCGCAACCGTTTCTTGCGTCGATCGAGAGCGTCTCGTATGCGACTGCGTAGGCGGGCCGTAGATTCGGCAATGTGCGGTGTAGATCGGCCGTCAGAGCGAGACGGCGATATGCGTGCGCGTGCATGCGGGAAGGAGAAGGGTATAGGAAAAAGCCTGTTACAAGTGTTTAATTCAAATAGTCAAACGACATTGCAAACAATATCCACCAGCCATATTAAAGTAACCTTCCATAACTAATCATATTGAAATAATTAATTAAACAAATATAGTTTTGAAGGTTAATTGAGAAAGGCCGACTCGGCGGTACCTACACAGATCTCAGAACTATTTTGTGCGGTAGCAGAGCAGTGAGGCTCGGCCATTATTTGATATTTTCAATGATTATTATTATTATTATGAGCCTGAATTGTCCCACTGCAGGGCAAAGGCCTCCCTTCCTTCTTTCCACTCTTCTCTATTGAGCGCTATCCCACGCCAACCCATCATAAAGGAGTCAAGTTCGTCTTTCCATCTTCGGCGCGGTCTGCCACGTGGTCTCCTGATACCTTGCGGCATCCACTGCGTGGTAGCTTTTGCCCAGAACCCGTCCGGCATGCGGCAGACATGGCCCGCCCAGTCCCACTTCAGTTTCCCGACTTGTTGCCCAACGTCCACGATTTGTGTTCTGGAGCGCAGTTCACTGTTTCTAACGCGGTCTGTTAGTTTGACGCCTAGGATACTGCGCTCCATAGCTCGCTGGCAAACCCCGAGTTTGGCCTTCTGCAGATTTGTCAATGACCATGTTTGTGCGCCATAGGTGAGGATAGGCAGAATGCATACGTCCATCAGTTTACGTTTGAGTGTGAGAGGAAGGTGCCCCTTCATCAAGGTTTTCATTGCCCAGTATCGCTTCCAGGCGTTTTCTGTGCGTCTTGTGATTTCGGCGTCTTGTCTACTCTGGAAGGATACTAATTGGCCTAGGTATAGGTACTCATCGACGTATGCAATCTCCCTACCCTCTACCTCTAACCGGTGTTGTGTGGTGTTGGTCATTAGTTTTGTCTTTGACATGTTCATGCTTAACCCAACCTCGAGGCTTGCGGTGTTCAAATCGTTGAGCATTATGCTAAGCTCGGAGGCGGAAGAAGAGAAAAGAACAATATCATCGGCAAAACGAAGGTTAGTCAACCTCGTTTCGCCCAAAATAATGCCTTTCTTTCTCCAACCAGGTGTAAGAGCTTTAAAAACTTCTAAAGTTGCTGTGAAGAGTTTTGGGGAAAGGGGGTCGCCTTGTTTAACTCCTCGTTTAATGTGAAATATTTTCAATTTTGAAAATATTTTTGTTTGGATACAAGTATACCGTTGAGTGCCATGTTTAGTGTTAGTGTACAGTTAGTGTAAATGAAACTGGCTATGATGCACTGTGACGTGGAATACAAAAGTGGCCATGTATCGAATGTAATGCTTGGACTTGCCTCTGAACAGTACTTGTGTCGTAGAAAGACACTGAGATCTGTGGACGACTCTCATGGCGAATCGGTCGTCATGTATCTCTCTCCACCGCTGCTTCAGTGTCTCCATTTCCCCCAGCAAAATGTAATTTTACTCACAGGTTTTCAGTTGAGGAAGCAAACATATTTGCACGTATCTAACAGCCATGAAATATATTAAAACTTGCAATTCTGTAAAATACCTCGTTTGATATTTCGAATTTCATGTTATATTCAGTTCAATAAATAAACACAGGAAGATACTTACTTTACTATTCCCAATTAACATGTACAGTCAGAATCAAAAGTAAATAATGATCAAAAAAGGTTCCAAAACTATTATGTGAATGATTAGTTTTCGTTTAAAATTTTCATTTTATAGCATAGATAATAGAAGATAAGCGCAAATTTTTATTCAATATTACATTCAGTGCTTATCCTATCCTATTAAATCACTCATAGGCACAATTGACCGCCCACCTTGTATTTCTTTCAGTTTACAGTAATCGTCAAATTAGGACCTTATTTGATGGAAGATATTTTAAAAGCAAAAAGAATAAATAAAATTACAAAACTCTTAAAAAATCCTATTATGAAAAAAATATGCTAAAAAAACGATATTGCGAAAAGTTCTCATGAAAATGTAATGTGTTTAATTTTGGGTTGGGCTTGGTTATTTTTTGGGCTTTTTCGTAAATCAAAAACTGTGCATGATATCAAAAAATTAAAAACTGTTTTATACTGTTCAAGTCAAACCTGTTCATTAGATATCCGACTCGACCCAACACCCGCGTGTAAAAAAAAAACTTTTTTAAACTGGGCTGACCCCTTTCATATGATATGCCACTCGACCTGGTGGTACCAGTTTGAAATTTTGATATTTCTTATTTTGGAGCCTTTGGGGATGAAAACGAAAATATTTTTATATTTTTTCACTTACTTGCATTCTTATTACATTACTGCTCTGTAAATTTATACCAAATTTCAAGTCGGTAGCTTTAGTAGTACCACTAGACTATCATCTATCTGCCTCCAACGAGTCCTATAATATTTAGGTCATATAGCCAGAAATCGCAACGACAACCTGGAGAAACTTGATCACGGGCAAAATCAAGGGAAAGAGACCGCGGGGACGTAGTCCGATACGCTGGTCCGATCAGATCCTGGATCCGCACCACCCTTGACTCCGATTTTTATGAAGCCTTGCAGTGCGCTGACAGATCTCGGTGGCGTGACATCGTCTGTCAAAAATTTTTCCAGGGAAGGGGTCCCGACTCTCTTAACATTGAGGAAAACGACGCGAGGAAGAGGAGGAGCTTTAGTATTGCCTGAAATAATCAGGTATGACAGACGGACGGATGGACAAAGCGGCACCATAAGTGTGCTTGTGCACTACAAGGAATTTTACTGACCGACACAATCCAGTGCATCGTATAAAGTAATAAAAAAAACTGCTTTAAACTGGGCTAATTGACCCCTTTCATATGGTTCGCCACTCGACCTATTGACATCAGTTAAAAATTTGGACATTTCTTATTTTGAACCCTTTGGAGACAAAAACGAAAATATTTTTAAATTTTTGTACTGGCAATCTTATTCAGTTTTCATTATCATTTCAAATCTATACCAAATTTCTAGTCGGTAGCTTATGTAGTTCCTGAAACAGTCAGCTGTGACAGACGGACGGACGGACAAAGCGGCACTATAAGGGGTTTGACCGGTTCAAACTCAAAATTCATTTATTCTGTAGGAACTGTATAGTACACTTTGAAACGTCATTTTTTTTAATTTACCACCAATTCGTAACGCGACCAAACAGAGAAGAATTGGCAAGAAACTCTGCTTGGCTTGTATTTTTTTAACGTCATTGTTCTTAATTACTATTACATTGTTTTTGATGGAGTTGGCATTTTTGAATTTATTTACAGATAGATTAATCACGTTATTTGGAATTTTGTTAAAAAATCGTACACACATCCCTTTAAAAGATTGACTAACTTTATGGAGCCTTACAGTAGGAACAGCTAGTTTATCTTTGTTTCTAGTGTAGTGTAGTAACATTAAGATTTTCTTGAACATGTTAATATGTTTTCGGACATACATTAAGTTTTCATATATATATTGGCACGGCACTGTCATAACATTCATTTCTTTAAACTTAGTTCTACTCGTAAGTGATTCTCTGCGGCCCATATTATAAATTGCACGAACAGCCCTCTTCTGCAACACAAATATGGTGTTGATATCTGCAGCATTCCCCCACAACAAAATGCCGTACGACATAATGCTACGGAAGTAGCTGAAATAAACTAGTCTAGCCGTTTCTACGTCAGTAAGTTGACGGATTCTTTTGACTGCGTATGCTGCAGAACTGAGTCTGTTCGACAACCCATCTACGTGAGCGCCCCATTGAAGCTCATTATCTAAAGTTATGCCTAAAAATACAGTAGTTTCCACAAGATTTAGATCTTCATCTCTTATTTTAATGTTAGGTTTAACTTGTTTAACATTTGGTATTATAAATCTTATACATTTTGTTTTAGTCTCGTTCAGTAATAAATTATTTACATCGAACCAGTTAACAACTTTCGCTATTGCATTGTTCACGTCGTCAAAATTGGTCTGCCGTCGCTTTAATTTAAATAAAATTGACGTGTCATCCGCAAACAATACAATTTAGTGGTCGTCTCTCAGTAGTTGAGGTAGGTCGTTGATGTAAATTAAAAATAAAAATGGTCCAAGTATTGACCCTTGCGGAACACCCATCTTTACTACAGATCCCGGAGAACATTTTCCATTTACGTCTACTTTCTGTATTCTGTCAGATAGGTAAGAAGTGAGAAGGGCTAAAGCCATACCCCTGACGCCATAGTGATCTAGTTTCCTGATTAATGTTTCATGGTGTACGCAGTCAAATGCCTTAGACAAATCACAAAAGATGCCTAAAGCATCATGTGAGTCCTCCCAGGCATCGTAGATATGCGATACCAACTCAACACCGGCATCAGTTGTTGATCTGCCCCGCGTAAATCCGAATTGTTTGACATCTAGTAAGTTGTTAAAGTTAAAATGGCTTTGCAGTTGACTGAGAATAAGCTTTTCAAAAATTTTACTAAATGATGGCAGTACTGATATCGGTCTAAAGTTAGTAGGGTCAGAACTAATACCGGATTTAAATAAAGGTGTTATTTTACTATGTTTCATTAAATCAGGAAACTCACCACAGTCAATACATTCGTTAAATATAAACGCTAGTTCTGGTGCGACAATGTCAATCAACGATGTTACAACGCTAACAGAAATGCCCCAGAGATCCGTAGTTTTTTTGACATTTATCACTTTGAATGTTTTAAAAATATCATTACTGTTTACATATTTAAAATAAAACGGTATTTCACATTTTGGTACATTTTTATTTAGTAATGAATCCGCAATTATAGGAGAAGAGTTTAAGGATCTTGTGGTAGAAACTGGAATGTCTGTAAAAAAGGATTCGAATGCTTTGGCAACATCACCATCTTGTTTGATGATGGTATTACCAATATTTAATTTATACTCCTTAATGTCATGTTTGACTTTTGCAGTCTCACTGTTTATTATTTTCCAAGTGGTTTTAATTTTATTACTACTGCTTCTAATTTTTGAACTAATATAATTAGACTTAGCCGCGCGACATACATATATATACATACGTTAAAAATTTTTGAGTAATTTTTAACTTTATCTTTAAACTCTTCACTAAAATTATACTGTTTTTCACTGTAAAGCTCATACATTCTTTGTCTGCTTATGTGAATTCCTACTGTTGCCCACTCACAGAATGTAGGACTGTCAGAGACCATGATCGATTTAGGTTTAAATATTGAGCTAAATTCTTTGATAAAATTATTAAAAAAAGAATTATATAAATAATTTGGATTATTATTTTG
The DNA here is from genome assembly GCA_951804965.1 of Horisme vitalbata. NCBI lineage: Eukaryota > Metazoa > Arthropoda > Insecta > Lepidoptera > Geometridae > Horisme > Horisme vitalbata. The sequence goes on along the minus strand of OX638089.1, from coordinate 30,076,781 downwards.
ATATGAAAAGGGTGATCTATTTAACAAATTAGATTTAAATTTTTCTAATCGATGCACAGTCACTGGTACAAAAGTTATTTGCCGTTTTACATTTTTCTTTATTTGATTTTCTATATTGATTGTGGTCTGATTTTATGTTACTAATTACATTTTTACTTAGTATATTAACATTTGAATTTGTAAAAATATTGTCTATGCATTTGGCTGAAGTGTTAGTAATTCTAGTTGGCTCTATAAAGAGAGGAGAGAGGAGAGAGGTTCGGTAAAGTCACCCTAAAAACGGATTTTTTGGTTGGCTTGTGCACTACAAGGAATTTCACTGTCCAGATTCGGATCCGGATTGCCAGTTTGGACACTAACATTCCTTGTAGAGCACACAAGCGCACTAAGGATTCCTTTGATGGGTTCCGTAACGTCACCCTAGAACGCAAAAAGTATTAAATCTCCAACAAATAATGGCAACAATCAAAGATTGCATATGAAGAGTTAAAATATCCTTATTTTTAATCACAACATTTATATTAAACACATTGACCTGTATAAACTAGTTAAATGACGAAACATCTAAATTCTAAAGACTCTTCTTTAATTTTAGGCGTTTAGGCCATTGTCCATTGCACAAATGGTTAAGCTCCGCGCGTGTAGCGGGGTGGTCGCATTTAGGCACACAGTCAAAGCTGTACATTAGTAAAGACAGATTCATGCTCGTTTAGCTCACATAACCTTCGCCCTATTCCTAAGAAAAAAATGTAGGCTCAGATTTTTGTTGTAAGCGCTCACATTCCTTTGTACGTTAGTACTGTAATTCCATACTCCCGCCCGTCTTCCGTCGCGGGAACTTTGGAGAGTAGTATTTTGCTGAATTTGTGATACGGGCTTACGACCGGTTTTTTCAAACATTTAACTTTTCCGGTTCTTTTCTAATGTTGGATGATTGACTTAATGGTAGGCCTAGGCAGTAAAAGTTCCTTTGATATTTGGTAAGCCGACTTCCCGTTATTAGTATTCGAAATTATAATTTTATCCACTTCGTCAGTTACAGGTTTACCGTGAACCTACGCAATCTAAAGAACAAATATGAAAAAAAAAAAACTATTTTGAAATTTGCTTGGCATTAATAATGACTGAGAATTTCATAATCTAATGAAAATTCATTTTTTCAAACCAGTTAATCATCGGTAGACGAACAATTTGACATTGATTAAGAATTAGACTAACTATTTTGCTGTAGTTTTGAATAAAATTTTACTCAAAAAAACTATTTATTGCACCTTTTTAGATATACATAATTCAATGGTGTACTATGAAACTATTTAAACGGCAGTATTGAAGAGTGAATATGACATTTATTTATAGATTGGTACTTATTAATTTGATGAAGAACTACATATTTTGCATCGGGCTCGTAGTTTATTTGGTTGAATTATTAACAATTTGACATGACATTAATTTTGTTAGCAATTTAAAGCCCGTAATTTACTAGTATGGGTTTGGTGGTGAAACTATCATCACACGAAGGTGTAGAATCTCGCGAAGCCTTCCCTATCCAATCTGGAGTATGTGCTGATCTTTTTATACGAAACTCGCATAATGTCTTGGATTAAATCTCTCACTGCTATTTATTTATTTTTTCCTTCGTGCAGCCGTCAAAGGGCGACTTCTTTCTTCATCAACGCCCAACCCCCAAAGTTAGTATACTGCGCTTGAATTCGTTATACCAACGATACAATTTAAAAAATAGTGCACATATATGATATACACGCACCAGCTATGAGCTGGTAAGTGTATAATAATAATAATATTACATGATTGCCTTGGAAGGGCCTTAATCCAAGAATGCTATTTGAAGTCGTACGATTCATCCCGATTTTAGGCGACACTTGAAATCGTAAAAAAGTAATAGCGTGAAAATGTTCCCGGCGCAGATCCTTTCAATGAAACCCGATAATTTAAATTAGCTCGCAAAAAATGTGAAGGAGAATTTTGAAATGGACTCTGTACCTATTTCTATTTATAAATAATCATATTTTCTTATAGTTTATAACTGGCCTGGCCAGTGTCTCATACATATAACCTTTTTGCTCGATACTTCGTGAGAGGCCTGGTAAAACTAAAATCTCTCCAACTGCACCGCTCCAGCTCACGCCGCACTTATATCACTTCAAACAGCGCACCACGCGACCACAGAGAAGTGAAAACTCGCTATCCACGTGTCGCGGCGTCGCGGCTGTGAGATCTAAGCTCACTGTCCGGGCGTTCATGGCCATAATCCGACTCCTTGCTGCCCGATTGCCGAATGCCGATTGATGACTTCTGTGGGGCAGTGGGCTCGAGACAAAAGTTTGTATGATCTGTAAATATTTTTTAATAGCATAAGCATTACGGTGAGTTTATTACTCGCAGTAGTACTTTATAGTTACTCCGTGGCACTGAGCATGTAACTTCTTTATTTTTCTGAAGCTTGAGGGTTGCGGTCGTAGTTAGTGATAATTAGTTAGTGAAAATGATAACCTTTATAGTTTAATGTTAGTTGATTTGAGTATCCGCGCCTGCCCGCAGGGAAGGCAGCCAATTAGCCTCTAGCAGAGGAAGGGCGCTGCCTGCCCAGCTCAATTTTAAAATAAGGCTCTCCGCCCACGATCGATTTTTTGTAGGACACATAGGGAGGAAGGAGCACGTCATGGACAGAGCGTATGTTAGCTCTTGAGGCCTTACTTTCTGAATCCAGAAAACGAAATTTTATTATCCAGAAAACGAAAGTGACATAACTTCACAACTATTAACTACGAAAAAAGTTATAGAACATAAAATACTTATATAAATACGTACAATCCAATTCCAACCATTTTAGCTCTTTAGGTCTTACTTCCTCCTTAAATCCAACCTGGTTGGTATACGCTCTGTCCATGACGTGCTGCTCCCTATCTGTCTGATTTTCTGTCCTACAAAAAGTCGGTCGTGGGCGGGGAGCCTTAGCCTATATTAGAAGGATCGGTAAATTTTTATTTTTGTACGAGCTTTCTCTTCGGTACCTTCTCTCAAATTGTTTTTCCTATTATTACTATTGCTTTAACTAGTTTATATTGCGCACAAACTTTACTTTTAGATTAAGTGCAGGCACAGACTTGCCTGTAATGTGTGACCAGAACAGTAAACTTAGGGCTGAGTAGGTTATGCTAAATAATAATAAATAAAATTCATAACCTTAGTACTTACTGTCCTGTGAAAAAAAGTAAATCATTAACATTTTTAAATGTTGTTTTTAATGGGTGACGTTACCGAACCGGTGAAACGAACCCTTATAGTGCCGCTTTGTCCGTCCGTCCGTATGTCACAGCTGATTATTTCAGGAACTATATGAGCTACCGTCTTGAAATTTGGTGTATTTGTAAAATGCACCAAGTGAATAAGATTGCCAGTAAAAAAATATAAAAAAATAATTTTGTTTTCTTCCCCCTGCTGGGCCAGCAGGTCGAGTGGTATATTATATGAAATGGCTTAATTAGCACAATTTAATAAAGGTTCTTATTTTTTCTACAATCTATGGTTCTTGATTTGTGATGAAAAACTCCAAAAAACGACCGCCCCGCTCCCCCTCCTATCTCCCAAGTTTGCAAAGTGAGAAGCCTGATTTTTTTATATGTTATAGAAGTATATCTATATTTTACAGCAAAATTATAGTGAAGTCGGTAACTTAAACAGTTTTTCGAAATCTTCCAAAATGGGGGGATTAAAAATAGGTCATACACAATAGGGTTGGCTAGGTCAAGTGGGGTATCATATTGTTGCATATTGTTTGATTTAAACAGCTTTAAACATTTTTTTTTATCATGCACAGTTTTGGATTTATGATGAAAAACGTCTAAAAAACGACCGTTCTCCCCCCATAACTCCGAAGTTTGCAAAGTGAGAAACCATAATTTTTTTATAATTTATGGAAAAATATCTATACTTTACAGGAATATTATAGCGAAGTCTCTAGTTACAACAGTTTTGAAATAATTTAATAAATGTAAGGAAAACGGTGGTCAAGCTATAAGGAGAGTTACACGGGTAAATAGGGTATTATATGAAAGGTCTTGATTTGCCTATTTTATTAAAGGACTTATTTTAAATTATTAAAGACGTACAGTTTTTAAATTACGAACAAAACTTACTAATAACAAAAATAAAACGGAATTGAGAACCGCCTCCTTTTTTGAAGTCAGTTAAAAACTACTTGATAATTCCTTCACTTACTGTTTCAAATTATGGTGGTCGCAACTACCTTTGACGACTTAATTGACGTCGCCCGCGGTGGGCGAGTTAACATGCACTTAACAGGTCTTGTTTGATTCTTTTTCACAAAACGCAGGTTAAATAATACTTTCGCCGATATTTTGGCCCTCATTGAGCGCGTTGGGTTTTATCAGAATAAAACAAATTGTACAAACAGGTTATCTATGCCGGATATATTATTATTAGCAAACATTTCTAGAAACACATCTAGCTAGATTGTTTTAGAAATTGAAGATTAGAAGGGAAACTATAAAGCATTTCCTGAATTCTCTATTCAGTATAATCTAAGACGCGGCATTCGGCAGCGGAGACCGCTATTCAATCATGGTATCCAATTAACTCTCGAAGTGTCTCTAAATCTGTCTAAATCTGTCTCTACTCTGTACGAGTAGATATCGATTCGCATAGCTCAAGGACTGAAAAATTAAAGATTACTTGTAGTACTTAAAGCTTATTATGCTTAAACTCGAAAACACAAAGTAAATGCAATATTTCCCCGGATGAACTCTTCACAGAGCTCCACTACAAGTGATCTTGAGTCAGTACAGCACACACAGCACACGTAACAGCGGTACGGACCTAAAATTTATAAGATATCGAAGTCCTTTTTGAATTTTTGTTTAGAGCTAATTTAAAACAATTAGAACAACTAACAATTAGTAAGTAAGTGCTATTATAAATTGGTATTAATGGACTTTAGTTGACAATCTGAAACATCAACCTTTTAATTTTATGAACAACTAGCTTCCGCCCGCGTCTTCGCTCGCGTGGTACCTGGTAAAAAGTAGCTTATGTGTTAATTCATGTCACAAACTATGTATATTCCAAGTTTCATCTAAATCCGTTCAGTAGTTTTTGCGTGAAAGAGTAACAAACATTCATCCATTCATCCAAATATCCATTCATACATTTATAATATTCGTAGGATATTAGTAGGATTTCCTCAATAATACAACACTAATTTTTATTCCAATATACTGGCAACTACTCGTATGGTTGTTGCGGTCTAATGGTGGCATGCGGCGGAAACCAAATCAACCAAATTTTTTTTACTCGTTTATTAATTATTAATCCCGTTGGTCGGTGTGTAAAACTAAAGAAAATGATAATGTCATTTATAAAATATAATATTTATTCCATTTTATGGGATACGCTTGGTTTAGACGCAATTGGTACGGGTTCTCGGCATTCATTGACGTATGGACTAATTGCCATTTCATAAACTAACGACAAACCTGCGTTTAGGCTCTGAAAAGTTCAGGCTGAATGTGGGTATTCGGATAATCTCGTACGGTCGCACGCGCTTCTCGGAAACAAATCGCGGTCAGTAAGTCAGCAGGTCACGTGCATGCCACGCGGCAGCGCGTAAGTCCGGCGCAGCGTCGCTCGGGACTTCCGTGTTAATAATTACTTCTCGTGAATACACGCTGATGTGTTAGACGATTTTCCGCTGGCGTACCTACAAGGATTGTGGCCATTGTATTGGCCATGGTGGGTCAGTTTCTACCCTGGCCGGCTCTAGCCTGATTTGACGCCCACCCGTGGACTTTTTGTCGAGCGAGATAAAACGGCGTGTTTTTGAACCGGGCACCGTGCAAAAATTGAAACTGCGTTTACCTATCACTAAGGTGGACGCTTCGAACAATTGTTAAATTCCTGTAAGTACTAGGGTAAATTTTAAAAAATCATTGAATAATGTGGATTCTAAATTTTTAAACCACTTCTTTTTTTCTACCCAAATCAAAGTTGGTTGAGCATGTGCGCGAGAGAAGGAGATTACTTACAGGCAACGAATTTCATTAATAAATTGTAGCTTGTTAGATTGTGAGCAATGCCACAGAAGAAATAAAAGTACTACGTAGTTATGATTATGAATTCATGCGGGATTTCTGGAAACTATAACATGAAATAACTTTGGTTTTTGTAAAGTAACCAAAAAGATGACTGCTTTTTACCTAACTTACACTCCCTCATAAGCTTTTGTTGTATAATTAATATAATTTGGGAAAGATCTTTGCCCAGCAGCGGGACGATGCACTTTAATAAAATAATAAAAATTGCACGTCTTATTTAAAGGTAGAACATAAATCATAACAAATATAATTAGCACCTAAAACTATAACCTACTCGCACATTATGTTGAAGCAAATAAATTAATCATTATATTTATCATTATTCTGTATCATATTTCTGGATTCGGTCACCGCGCTCAAGGCCCTCGATAGAAGCTATGCAATAGCTTAAAAGAAAAAAAAAATGTTTTCTTATCGGTCACCACGCTCAAAAAGTGTAACGTGAATTAATATAAAAAAAAAAAAATACTGCATAAATAAAATAAATAAATAATTATAATTGCATAAGTTGATACAAAATGCTATGCAATAGCTTTACCGCGGCAGTCCCAGAGTGCCACACGTCTTTTTATTAAATAAAAATACGTCTAGTGTCAAAGACTGCCGAAAAGAAACGACGTTAGACAATGCACGGCCTTCAAGCCACACCTACGTGCCCGTCGGAGTGGGGAGCGTGAGGTTTTTTTCGTTACGGAATTTCTGGATTCGGTCCCCGCGCTCAAGGCCCTCGATAGAAGCTATGCAATAGCTTAAAATAAGTTAAAACATTGAATTACATTTTACATTTCAATGACATTGGAAGACACAAGCTTTCACCATAGATAGAAAATCGAATTTTTTTAAAAGTTTTGACAACTGTACCGTTCTTTAGTCGATTATTTTGGTGATCGGTAGAGTCCATACCCAACTCTAGGATCGACCATTCAAATTTCGTTTCTCTGTGCGTGTCTCAGCTAATCAGCGGCTTATTTAGGTTCATGGGTAAAGAAAACATAAACGTCGTTTAAGAAGTTCAAAGTTCAAAGTGAATTGAGAGGTGACTACGTAATGATTTTTTATTTTTCTTATAAGTTAGAGCTATAATATTGTATATTAAGCTATATTATATTACATAGTATTTCCATATCATGAAAGTCGGGCCTATATGAGTCCACAAAGTGCAAAAACCAAAAACAAATTAACCATTATCGTGTTGATGCGATGCACTTAGTGTTGGTTTACAAAGCCAACGGCTGGATTATTACGTAAAATAATTATAGAGTGCAATTCGATGGCAATCACTAAGTGCTGAATAAAAAAATATATGACCTACGAGAACATTTACTGATCGCTCGCTGATGAATGCAATCACAAAACACTAAAAATGAGAATATATATTTTTGTTCAGTTATTAAATTGATAAAGAGTATTAGAGTAAGACGTTTTTATCGCGCTACAAAGTTGTAAAAAAAACTTAATCTCAACATTCATGAGCGTGGCTATTTTTTTTTAAATTTTAAAGCATAACGAAAACGATTACGAGAAATATTTAGTCTGACGTTTTTCCCAAGCCAAAGTAATTAAAATTCATCGATAAATTTTAATGCGTGCAGCTATGTGATGCCTATATTCCCCTCGCCGCTTTTGTATTCCTCTCTCACCTGTACTAGTTACTCTCTGACTCCGTCCCCACTCTGCACAGGCAATTGAGAACACTCGAAAAGTTTTTGTGTCGAATCTGTCAGAAACTCGGTTTCGATTCCGATGGATCCTTCAAACGCTATTTTAAAACCTTTTCGGATTGACCATCGGGAAGTATTCGACACGGATTGAAAAACATACGAAAAATTTACGAAGAATGTTTGAAATGGTATAAATGTAAAATGGTAGGAACTTTGTTATGAGAGTTCTGAGTCTGCAAGCAAAATGTTCCATTTTTATCTTTAACTAAAATACTTTTAAAAAACTCATAATCATTTTTTGATTATTTCATAATGGCGATTTTTTTTGTATATTCCAATAATGACCACGAGTTTGCGTCACATCCAAATCGTCAGATTCTTATATAAGAGTTTATTTTTAGGTTCATTTAACATCCCCTTAGAAAATCTGACGCGCTCTTATACATTTTTTTTTCATTTTTAACCCCTTACTTACGTACGACGACTCCCATCATGGAAACAATCAGATTAATATACGTACATTTTTAAAAATATGTAGGACATGGATGCTATCAATATCTGTCGCGCTCGAGTATGTCCACCACACCAGCCTATATCAGTCCACTGCTGGACATAGGCCTCCCCTAATAAAGGGGGATATGCCCATAATCCCCACATATTGCGGGGATTGCGGCATAGCACAGCCTACATCGGCACATCTAAATTCCCTGGCCACCGACGGACAGCAGCGTCGGTGGTGCGAGAAGCTGTGCCTTGCGATCCCCAACCCGCATGCCCAGCGTGGGGATTATGGGTATATCCCCCTTTATTAGGGGAGGTCTATGTCCAGCAGTGGACTGATATAGGCTGGTGTGGTGGGTGGTGGATTTGGTATTTGTGTCTAAAGAACTAACAGTAAATACTGCAAAGATGACAGACTTCATGGATGTGAATCAAAATACACACAGTATGACGATGAAGCAAATTACAATTGTACTGTACGTGCCTGTTTGGTCTATGTGTGGTGTGGGTATTGGTGGTACGCGAGTCGTGCATCCATTAAAACGAGGCATACGAAGCACCCTGTGCTCTGTATTTTGGGTTTTTGGATTTAATTTGATTCTCTTCTTTTATTTACTGATATCACAACAAAGACCGACGCGTGTAGATGTCCTACAGTAGGAATTTTATTAAGATACTAGCTGAACCGCCCGCAAGTTCCTTTGAGTGTATACTTGTACTAGCTATCCCGCCCGCAACTTCGTTTGCGTGTACCTATATGCTTTCAGTATATACGTTTGTACTATCACAATAAATGTTTACAGGACATGGTAAATTTTACAAGGAACCTTAAATATAATAAAAAGTACCTACCTATACGTTACCTACCTACCCGTAACCGATCCTGCTCCCGCTCCCGCTCTTTATTTCGTTCCCATTCTCGGTCCCGTTCTCGTTGGCGACCCGTCATCAAGTCTACGGTGGTTAAAAAGAATAAGTATGATGATATTTTATATCTCTAACTTGGGCAATGATGTTCCCCATGCTAGCTTTCGTCCCCTATCTCACCGTTTTTTTCCTTTTCCTAGGCCCCATCTATCTCCTTGCTAAAATTTACGTTTTATTATAAAAAAACCACCTCTATCTTGGGGGTGGAATTTCCAAAAATCATTTCGAAACGATTAGGTTGAAGATCAACAAATTTTAGATCTCTGGACTGCACCCTTATATTATAACACCCTATTGTATCTCGTTTGTGGGGCAGATCGTTAACAATTGGTAGCGAAAAATATTCTATACAATATTTCAATCACACGAAGCATTTAGAAGTTCCCATAAAACACTCCATTGCACCCCGTTTGAGGAGTTGATCTTCAACTACAATTATGTAGAGAATAATATTTATACAAAGTTTCAAACAAACCAATTACGCGACACGTAGAAGTTCCCTTATAAACACCCCATTGCACCCCGCGATTAGTAGTAGAGTAGATTTTAACAAACAAAGTTTCAAACAAATTGAACGATACGTTTAAAAGTTTTGTTATAACTCCTCATTTGAGGAGAGGATCCTCAAACATCTGGTAGGGATCAATATTTAGACAAAATTTGAAACCAATCAAAGCACGCGTTTAAAAGATCCCTTAAAACACCTCACTGCACCCCTTTAAGGTCCTTAACCTACGGATTGTTATGAATCTACTCCTTTGCAAAGAATATTTGTACAAAGTTTCAACCCGATCTAACTACGCATTTAAAAGTTACCTTACAACACCTCATTACACCCCGTTTAGCTGGTAGATCTTTAACCATCTATATAAAGTGAAGAATATTTGTACAAAGTTATAAGCCCATCGCACATTAAAGTTTCCTACTAACTTTAAGACCCATTTTTAACCCATTGCGTCTTATAGTTTTGTATTTTTCTCATATCGTCTCATATTACTTGAATTGTACAATATTTATGAGTTTCATTGTTTTAGTGGAAACCATCTTCCCATTTTTTTTTGCGGTACATCGGTTGGATGATTCCAAAGTCTTATAACGGACATAGCTATGTAGATAGATACATTTTTTGTATTTTGGTATCGAATGTAGGTACTGTAACTTGTTCATTAAAGTTCAATCGTGTCCAATATTGGCCGCTGCGGTTTACGCACATTGATTTTATGAGGTTCCTCTTTGTCAGTAATGTGTACATGTCACCATTGTGTTTGTTTCAGTCTTAATTACACTACACCACTAAAACAACTGTGAAATTACACCATTGCGATTTAGTTATTGCATCAAGTTTTGTAAGTTGAAATTATCTGACGGAGTGCCTTTTTGTCTGATGGAGTATACATTTTCCAACACTGTCTTATAGTATTGCGCCTATTAGGATTGTGTACGTAATGTTATTTGTATTTATTTATTTAACATGTTATTGCACAAAAACAAAAGTATTGTACAAAATACTTTAAAAGTTAAACATATACCCCCTTATTTATGAACGCTACTCAACGTTAACCAATAATCAAAGTTAGCCCTGTCACTGTTTGTCATTATACAACTGTAAGAGATGGCAATAGTCTAAGCATCGTTTATCTTTTGAAAGATGTTCATAAGTAAGACCAATAATATCAGGAAAGGAACTTATGATGAGTTGCGTTTGATCTTGAAGATATCTACCGAAATCTGGCGCGATTTCTGGGGTCCAATTGCAGTTACTCGATTGAATGGTTTGATTACTTTCTGATCACTAAATTTGAGTAGATACTTTATGTTAAATCAATATTTTTCTTTGTAAATGCCAAAATTACACATTGGATTTCAAAAATTACAATTCGCATTAGGTAGGTTTTGTTATTTATATTATGAAGGAAGTTCCATAAATTTATATTGTAAATCCACCGTTTGTTATTCGAGTTGTGGTATTTGTAGAGATATTGCGAGAATTGGTCTCGCAAACAGAAGCCGCGATGACGAGTGTAACCGCACTCCTACTCTTCGTTCGAGTTGCCTGCGTGATGTGGCGTTGTTGTTATTTCTGTGTGGTTAAAATACCTCCTTTTACGCTTCAGCGTACTTGAAGTCCTTCTAAATTACTAAATATAATGCATAACATTGTATCAGCCTGGTATTTATAAACAGATCTTAACTCACGCAGGAATTGTCTCATGCAAAGACTTTTCTGTCTGTGGGCACGGTTAGTCCCGGCAAGACCAGACAACAGAAGTTAATGGCACTACTTGCGTTTTCTCGAAGCGTTCCGTCTTGTTTTCTAGGGTTATATTTCACTTTTCTATTGTAAATTATATTTTCATTTCAAGCTCACACTCTGAGCTGAGACCACTCTATAATTTTACCAGCATGTAATATCCGTTCAGTTTTTTTCACGACATTTCTCTACAAACTTACAGACAGACAGTCTTCCTTTTTCGGTGGTAGACATTTTTTTTGGTTTTAGACAAGACCACACAATTTTTTTCGGTTTACGCTTTTTTATGCTTTTTAAATATGTACAGACTTTTTTGGCTCTACTCTTTTATTATGATAATATGTTTATGTAGATAGGTAACTCTTTATTGTACTCATACCAACTTATACATAAAGTAAAGACCAGACAATAACTAATATCTAGTAATTACTAATAACTAGATATCAGATGAGCTGTAATTTCGGTAACTTAAGCAAATATAAAATTCTGTTTTTTACGCATCATTTGCACAGATTATTCGTTGTAAACGTGAGTATGTGCCTTTTTTCAAAACAAATGTTGAGTTATTAAGACAATGACATCGGCTGTGAGAACGGTTTTGTATTTTATATATGTTATTCCTCTTTGTGCATCGGTATTGTTTCAAAGCCGACCGAAACACTGAAAATCTGTAGTGAAAATTAATTCGTTTACTTTGTTTAGGCATCGAAACCGTGTTACTAACATAGAAATAGAAAATAATCTGATGCAACCTCTTGTTACGAAAAGCACCATATTTTTATAATTCAGATTTCTTTATTTAATGTATTCTGAACAAATGGATTTAAAGTCATCGTACTAACGATGTTTGTTTCGTTGAGTTCGCCTCTTCCTTCAGGCAATTTTCAGCTTAATAACCAATCAATCCGTTCCGTAGTTTTGAGATTTGGGGTGATAAGGAGTCAACAAACGGGAAACATTGAATATTGTGTAACATACCTTATTTATTACAAAGTTTTCGTTAATTTACTCGTATATATAATGGAGAAGTCAAACTTTTAAAAACTTCCCGCTAGGGTGCTGTTACATTTCCATTGACTGACCTTGACGACCTCTGTGTCGTAGTGGGCGAAGGCTCACCTGAGACGCAAAAGGTTGCTGTGGTTCGATTCTCGTCGCGAAACAAGTGATTGTATGAGTTGCAAATATTTGTCTCGGGGCTGGGAATACTAACTGCTACTGTTAACTATGTATTTATTTTACAATAACAAAAACCTAAGTAGCATGTCGGTCATGCGGTTCCCATAATGCAAACAAGTTCTGCTTAGTTTTGGGCTATATGATGCTGTGTAATAATGTCGAGCATTATTATTATGATTATTTGGTACGTTTGTCTCAATATTAAAAAGTATTATTAATAAACAAAAATATAGCTATTGAAAACCATTGAGGGGTATAACTTGCCCGTGGTGCACCCTACTGTATAACAAACGGGACTCGGGGGGTTGGCTAATTGCGGCACAATTAAATCCCCTGATCGCAGACGAGCAGAGTGGTGCAAAAAGCTGTGCCCTGCGTGGGGATTATAGGCTTATATATATGGGCCTTATAGGGAAGGCCTAGATATCCAGCAATGGACTGAATAGGCTGTTGTTGTTGGTTTAGCCATTGAGATAAATGACAGTAATAAGTACTATATCGACGTTGCTAAGTAGTGATTAATCTTTTTCACACTTAGGCTTCAGAGGCCTCTGTGTTCTAATCTATGTGAGTTGTAAATTTTTTAATATTAAACTTCATATTTATACTTTTGCTTTTATACATTTTGAAGGTTAAGTGCTCTAAGAAAGGATAACCTGAAATTCAGCTTTTAAAGGGATGCATCCGGGGAAGAGTGCGCGGACTAAGTCGCGGGTCCAGTAGTCTGAAATATGAGTTGAATGCAGTGATTGTCCTCAGGGAGTACCCTTGCGACCACTACACGGCCATCATCAACGTGACGCTCATGTGCACGGGCTGCCCGCGCGCGCCCGTGCACGAAAGCGCTCTGCAGCTGCTCCAGCTCTTGGACAAAAGGTTTTTCGGCACAGTGGGCCCTCTGCCGGCGGTTGAAGAAGAAGGTGGTGAGTTTCATTTATTTATTCTTAATATTATAAAACAAAGGTGATTTAAGATTCAAGATTCAAATGTTTATTTGCAAGAATACATCAAATAATTTTCACAATTAGGTTTTATAGCTATGTTAGTACGTGTATTCAGCATGCATGCAGGCATGCAAATATTAGAGTATCGTTACAGTAAAACGAATCATTTCAATATTTATTTAGGCTATAAAAACAATGTGCTTCCATCGTATACCTTAAGTTTAAGGGCAATTTATTATAAATGACCAAAGACATGTATAAACCTTGTGATACAAAAAAATATTATTTTACATTTGTACCTTTCATAGTTTAATATCTCTGAAGCAAAATTTGTCAAGTAAAAGTTTCCTATGAATGGTAAGTACATTTTTAAAATTTTGTTCCACATTTATAATAAATGTCAAATTTGAGCCTGTGGCTTGTTCACATCAAAGCTACGGCTTGAGCTGAAATTCTGTACATATGTACCTCTTAGTCTAGCGATTACATATAGGCTACTTTATATCCGGCTAGTACAGCCGCGGGCAGTGTAGACAGTAAAGTATATCATTTAACATTTGCGAATGAAACATTTTAAAAGAAAGCCAACCTCAATGCACTCGCGGCAGGGCTCAGTTAGTCGGCGAGGCTAATTGGATCAGAGCAGCGGGCAGCGGCGGCGCGGCGGTGCATGGCCGCGCCGCGCCGCCCCATGTAAACCTAACCTTATTACAGCCACCCCTGTTACGCCGAAGCTTTTTGTATTTTTATTTATGACTTCGGAGCGACGGAGTATTGCGTGCCGGTAGAGTTCATCAAAAACAACACTAAATGTCGTTATATCTTTTAAAAAGGTTGCCTGGATTTTTAAGCTTTATTTATTTACTTCCTGTGCTGCAGTGTGGCGTTATTATAATGCACGACTGTAGTGCGGCAGCACTTTATTTTATTAAATTACATGGACTTTATTATCATAATAATAACATCAATGTTTTTAAAGAAATAATTGTACGTATGCAGGTTTTTGTGCCTTTAAAGATGGTTCAATTCCTGTCTTCTAAAATATTTTATTGCATTGTTTGTTATCTTATTTATATAATGCTTCTGTACGCATGACGAAGATTATACTCCCAAACGGCTGGACCGATTTTGATGAAATGTTGTGTCCAACAAAAAACGAGTGGTCCATAGATTGATTAAGTTGACATTTGGAACCTGCAAGTGGCGCTGAAATTGTATATTTCGTCTGTTTGTTTGTCAGCCACTAAATTTCTATTAAACAGTTGGACTGATTGAGTGGGTCCTTGGATATTTAAGATTCACAATTGGACTTGGTGGCGTTGTTTTAGTGTTCTTGGATTTAAAAAAAAGAACATGTTCGGATCCCTGGTTTTATTTCTTTATTTTGTTAGAAAGACCAACGACTATTCACAATTTCAGAACAGCAAAATCTTTTTTAACTAATGTTATTGGACAGTTTGACACTGCTATTACAGGCGTTTACAAAATATTGACTTGTTAAGTTTAGTAAGTTTAAAAATATTTAAGTCTTTACTAACTAGTATCCAACTTAGGATTGCGGACATATCAAGATAGATGGTTTACATTTCCTGGTATTGCTTAAATTCACAATTGGAAGTGGTAAGTGGTGCTACAATTGGCTTTTAGATATTTTACATTTTGATGAAAGTTTTATTATTATTTCCAAAGATTTTCAGTTTATAAACCCAAAATGGTTTTTTAGTAAAAAAGGGTGCAGTGGAGGTTTAAAATTTGTATAGGAACTTTTAAAGGCACGTGGTGGTTTGCTTGAAACTTGGTTTACATTAAACATAAGATATACAGGGTGGGCCAATTTTACCTCATTGAGGGCAGCCACCTTTTTTTTTGTTTTTATAAGGTTTGGTGGTGAGAGGAGGGGTGTAAGGGGCTCTAACATACAACTTCCGGAGCCAAGCCAACCTCACCTGCCCGCGGTTCACCCTGCTAACTAACGAACGAGGCTCTGGCGGCCGGCTAATAGCGGCATAGCGCAGCCTAGCACCGGCACAGCTAAATTCCCTGGCCGCCGACGGGCAGCAGCGTCGGCGGTGCGAGAAGCTGTGTCCTGTGATCCCCAACCCGCATGCCCAGCGTGGGGATTATGGCCATATCCCTCCAAAATGAAAGGTCCAACTGCGCCGCGGAGTGAGACAGGGAGATGTCATATCGGAGGATTCAGCTGGGTTGGGCAGCATTTGGAAAACTACGTTGAGTCTTCTCGTCACCCATACCGCAATGTTTGAAAACGAAAGTTTTCAACCAGTTCGTCCTACCCGTCATGACATACGGAGTCGAAACGTGGACACTCACAGTACGGCTAGTCCACCAGTTTAAAGTCGCTCAGCGAGCTATGGAACGAGCTATGCTCGGAGTTTCTCTGAAGGGTAGAATCCGCAACGAGACTATCCGACATAGAACTAAAGTTGTCGACATAGCTCAGAGAATTAGCAAGCTGAAGTGGCAGTTGGCTGGCATATTTGCCGAAGAACCGACAACCGCTCTGGGGCAAACGAGTTCTTGAGTGGAGACCGCGGCTCGGCAAACGTAGTGTAAGACGCCATCCGGCCAGGTGGAGTGACGATTTGCGCAAGGCTGCTGGCAGAAGCTGGATGCGTCGAGCTCAGGACAGGGCGCAACGGCGCTCATTAGGGGAGGCCTGTGTCCAGCAGTGGACTGCTATAGGCTGATGATGATGATGATGATGATGATGATGATGATGATGATGATGAAGGTTTGGTTCAGAGGTTAGGTTTATTTTCAAGAAAAAAACTACTGCATTTACAGATAATTAATAAAATGTACAATCAGCCTAGAAAATGACATTTGTAAAAAAAAAACGTCAAGTTGGTGTCAATCGACTCTGTTTCCTAACAGGAATACTTTTCCCAAATTAATTTACCAAATCAAATTGTAAGGTTACGCGTAAATTAAAAAAAAAAAGTTTACCATACAATTTCTTTGAAACATCTTTCGCCATGACATTGAGTTCAACATCGTCTCCAAACTTGGGTTAAATACATACTCCACGTTCTTGGACTAAATAATTTACTTTTTTACGCTTGGAACTGCTAGATGGACCTGGATTTACCTGGATTTATTTGGTAGGTTACCTGGTTTTTATTCCGAGTTCCGCGTAAAATAACCATATTTTGGAAAGTTAAATAAAATAGCTAGTCGATGTAAGTTTACGTTACAAATCCCAGAGCAAGTAAGTCCCATTATTTTACCAGTTCGAAAACAGAAATAGTGAAATAAATCCGTTGGTCAAAAAACCTTTAAACTATCAGAAAACTGTGACGAATTCGATTGTAAATTTTTTGGGTCGCCCAACCGCTCAAACATTGAAATTGAAATGGAATCGTGCGTGCCATTCTGTGCTGCACGTTTTCCTTGGATCCCCTATTTTTATATTCAAACTAGCTGACCCGCCCGCAACTTTGTTTACGTATATACGCTTTTTTATTTACGTGTAACCCTAACTAAGCATGGAATAAAAAGTACCAACCTACATTACCTACATTACCAGGTTAGGTCCGGGTCAGTACCCGGGTGCGTTCCCGTTCCGTTCTCACTCCCACTTCCGCTACCTTTTCCGAGCGCGTTCTTGCTCCCTTTTTTGTTGGCGACACTTAGCCAAGTCAACAGCCAGTTGAAAAGTATAGGTAAGTATTATAATTTATTATATACCTTCTCGTAACTTGAGAAATGATTGGTTCCCCTCCATGAAAATTTCATCTCCTATGTGGCCTTCCATAGCATAGAGTTACTAGGCTAAAATTCAGGACCTGACACCTTAAGTGCTGAAAACACACTTGCTCTAGGCGCGAGCTACTACTCGACCTTCTACTGCGAGGCCCGCAGTCAATATGCTAGTGTGTAGTTTATGAGTGCTGAAAACACTTATTCTTGGGAGCGAACTGTTTTTTATGTGTTCTGACTGTGAGCACTGTGCACTTAGTAACCAGGCATGTGTGCTAAACACAATATTTGTACATGCCTCTGACTACCACCGTTAATTGGTGGTAGTTATCTATTGATCTATATATCCTAGAATTAAAATAAAAACTAATTTGGAATGAACAATCAAAACGCATTCATATGACACCTCACTACTACATTCGGTTAATGTTTTTGACCCCTTTTGGGACTCCATATCTTTATGACCTGTCTAATATAACTCATATTCTTCCCAGGAAAAAAAACAAATACAACCTATCGACCTACCAAATTGTATGCAGATTGGATCAACGGTATGAGAGTTATGCTCACAAATACCACTGAACTACTATTTCAACGATACTCTAACAAATGGTACTTACTTAGTGCTTTTGATTTAAATTATTTAACCGACTTCAAAAAAGAGAAGCTTCTCAATTCGTCGGAACCTTTTTACTTTTTATGTATGTTCACTGATAACTCCGTCAATTGTGGACCGATTTTCAAAATTCTTTTTTTGTTTGAAAGAGTATACTTCACAGGTGGTCCCATATAAATTTTATTCCTGAGGGATTGGTACTTTTCCCGGAAAAAACAAAAAACCTCATCCTCACTTGTAATTTTCGCCCTATGATCACCAATATCTCCGTCAATTGTGAACCGATTTTAAATTTTTTTAGCGCAAGAAGTAAGAAGTGATTTATTTGAAGTCGATTTTAAAAAAAAAAAAACCCTACTTCTTTATATTTGACACATCGAGTTAAGAAAGTCCCCATAAGGCATCCTCAGGAATGATCGACTCGCTGTCCACCAACGTCGACGTCGCTAAAAAACAACAACGACGCAGAACTCCGCAGACGTGTTGCTCCGCCGAGCGCTAAACAGAAAGACTTGACTTTGGTGTGGCGACGTTGGTGGACAGCGAGTCGATCATTCCTGAGGATGCCTTATGGGGAAAGCGAAACATTGTCGAATTTCTGTTGAGTTTCTTGTGTATTTATGTGTGTCGTTTCTCCAAGCTAATTACAGGTTAACGTGTTGTTTTTATTTGGTGGAAGGGTAAGAGACGGTTGCATTTATTAATGATTGCATGTTTGCTTGTTCTTTCTCTTATTTGCATGTGAATCTGCGGGCGGGAGGACGGTGCATGCGTATGCATTTTGTGGAACTTGTCAGAGAAAGTTAGCGGAATTTGTACTAAATATTTTGTCTTGTAGAATATCTTGTAATGGATTTCCGCAAAGTCACGCCTGAGTCAATTAATTATCTTTTATTTTAAAAATAATATATGTAATATGATGATGATACACACTTGTCTGGGGTGAAGTACTTCCTGAAAAAAGTACGTTTTCATAATCACAACCACGCCATTTTGCTTAACTAGAAGTCTTGCAAATAGTCATTTTGCAATTTAGGTATTCTACAAACTAGTATTTTTGCATCTACGACGTTTTGCCTACCAAGACATTATTTAATGAAGTTCAGTCGTTTTACAACCAACACGTTGTGTATACTTGGACTTTTTTACACCCAGACATTTTGCTCACACAGACGTCTTACAATTCAGACCTTACGAACCTAACCCGCTGCAATCACTACTTCCATCAGTGTTTGTGAATGGAGACTTTTCGTCCGTTTTCGGACTTCATATTTTGATTTCGGCGGACTTTTTATCCTCTTAACAACAACTTGCAACTGGCAACGCATTTGGCAACATTTTTATACAAAATATTAATGTATTTAGGATTTTTTTCCTATTCATCCTGTCATATTATTAAAAAGTGTAGTTTGATATGCAAATAATACAATTAACTTATGTATGTATGTATATACATATTATAATTAAACCGCAGATCGTACAGACCTGAAACTTGGAGGGTATGTTCTTTGTATGACTTAAGCATGTATATGTATATGCATATCTATACTACTATTTATAGAGTAGAATTGTAAGTTTGTCCGTGTCACCGGTTCGAGCTATGAACCGGTGATCCAATCTGCTTGCAATTTTGTGGATCGATAAGTTGTATTTGAAATTTTTTCTAGGAAGCATTTGAGTTAAATCCGACAGGGGGCCATTAAGGTATGGGGTTCCAAAAGGGGCCGAAAACACTTATAAATATATTGAGTGGGGTATCATGAGAAAGGGTTTTGTTTGTACATTTCAAAATTGTATTTATTTTATTTCTAGAATGTATAGTTTTTGAAACACGCCAAAAATTAAACTTATGCAAATATATTGAATGAGGTATCATATGAATGTGTTTTGATTGTACATTCCAAAATGGTTTTTATTTTAATTCTAGAATGTATAGTTTTTGAAAAAGGTCCAAAATAGAAAAATTAAATAACCATTACAACATGACCTTCCTTTTCTTAGAGTTTTGTTGACATCGTAGTTCAGTAGTAGTTCAGTAGTTGAGCACTAATTTATTTTTTAGTTGCCACTGATAGAAGCATCACCAAGCGAGAATGATTGATAAGATTATCGCGTATGTGGCACTTAGCATGTGGGGTCCCATGGCCCAGTTCCCAGCCCTCCCTCGAATGCCAGCTCCAGCGTACCAATCATCTAATCTGCAGCGATCTGTACTACGAGTATAACCGCGCTGCAGTATGTCCATCACATTTACTTCTTATCCTCGTAACGGCACAGTGTGCTGTGAACGCTGCGCTAGTTAACATAACCCCCAACAGTCACATAGCTTTGACCCCACTCGAAGATACTTTCCTGTGTTGTGGATATCAAGGCCAAGGGGTACACCAGAGCATCACGACGATTGTAGTTAAAACAATTCGACCAACGTCCGGTTGTCCAATTGTCCGGTTACGCGCGGATCGCGCACTGTAGTCGTGCCCACGCCCTGCGTAGCTCGTAGACGCCGCCGTAGTCGGGGAGGCTTCGCTAGATTTTTTTCTTTTATTTTTTAACAGACTGAATATTTCATTACCGTTGAAGGAGTAAACGGAATGTTGGGATTTAGTAGTAAAAAATATTTAGCAATATTCTGAAAGTTATGAAGGAAAATTTACTGTTGAATTGGAGTGGTAAATTTTACGTTTGTGTATACGAATCTATTTAATGAATATTTTAAATTTGAATGGAGCACAAGATCTACAAAAAAACTCTTCAATATGTTTTGACATTATTTATTTACTGCGCTTGTGCTTTGTGCACCTATTTCGGAATGTTGTATCAAGAACTAATATGAAGTGTTTTATAACTAAGCAGAGCTTCATCAAGAACGTCGTATCTATAAAGTTACATATTCGTAATAAAGTCTTCTTTGGGAGTAAATAGCACAAATGGGTGTAGGGGGTCTCCAATCCCCATCTTTGGAACCTTTTTTTTATCGGTGTCAAAATGCTTTATTCATGTCGTCCAACTCGTGAAAAGTTACAGGGGTCTGTCAAGCTCTCCGCAGGCTGCTTGCTTTCGCTAACTCTGTGGTCTCACCGGCCCATAGTGCACCCTGCTAACTAACACAAGGGGCTCTGGAGGCCGACTGATTGTGGCATAGTGTTGCCTAACACCGGCACAGCTAAATGCCCTTGCCGCCGACAAGCAGACGCGGCGAGCGAAGGTGCGAGAAGCTGTGCCCTGCGAGTTCAACCCGCGCATTCCCAGCATTATGGGCATTGAACTGATCTAAGCTTGTTGTTGTTGTTGTTGTTTGTTGTTAACGCTTTGAATGCTGACAACACAACGGCGCTCCTGCAAAGGCTCACACTTGAATTTGAAGAACGTGACGCTCCGCGCCATGCTCGAGGCCCGCAGTCAACGTGCTAGTGTATAATCTCTAGTGTATAAGCCTGTTATAAACCTTAAGATGAGCATATCGTGAAAATAGTTTCATTGATGAATGTCTGAATAGGTAAATGAGTACCTACGAGCCCGCAACATTGTATTGAATTGGTCATATCAATGTCAATGATGCATGATTGAGGATGCGATGCAGTTCCTTTGTCGGGAGGGAGCTCGAGAATTACTTCGAGCGAAGACAGCTGGTCATCAGTATATTAAGACGATGGTTGTCTTAAACACATGTGCATCTACATAAATCGGACAGTCAATCTTAAACGCAGATTACTCGTTTTTGAATACAAATAACTGAAAATTTACACAAAAAGATTAATGTAGCGGAATGTCACTGGGAACACTATCGAGGGTTATCAATCACCACATGAGTGCACCATGAAGGTGATCACGATTATCATTCATTTCAGTTAATTTAATTTATTCATAACAATTTAATGTAACTAAATAAAAAAATCTAAATAAGATAAGATTAGATAAGTTTAGATAAGAAAATGTAACTATAACTAAATTATAATTTTTATACGAAACAAACAAGCAAACTTTATTTACTAATTACTACCGATACATACAAAAAAAAATAGTACTCTAAATATAATAAGTAACGACAACATCATGAAACGTGTCATATTATATAATACCTATACATGAACCTAAGCCAAAACCGTGTCCAATCTAAAATTAAAATCAAAATAAATTTTCAGAATACATAATTAAAAATCAGCAGGAGTATAAGCGCTTTTCTAGAAAAAGCTTTTTAAATTTATATTTATAGATGGTGGGACTCTATCAATGCCCTTGAGATCGATTCGAAATTCTTGAAAGTTATTTTAGTAACGTGAAAACTTTTGTCAAGAAGGACGAGATAAGAAAACAGCCTTTAATTAGCCGACCGTTAGTTTGTTGCACATGTGCTTTGACCTTTTGACATGACTTTCTATTGTGTCTGGTATGTAAGCAAACACAGCTCAGCCCACATTGGTAGATCTCGACTATGAATGTAATCGTCATAAGCCGTCCCATCTTCAATATTGAAGGCGGTGGTGGTACTGAGGTCCTTAGAATGAGGTGGAACCTCAATAAACAATATTCGATACGTACAGTCACGTGCACCATTTTATATACTCTCAGAGCTTCCAAATGTACTTATAACGTTTGCAAATAAAAGTGCATGCATTTTTTTTTTTCATATAATGTTAAATAAGTGGTAATAAAAACTAGTTTTGATAAATTCACTCCATGAAGTATGGATATATAATATGATGTTGATGGTCTATACAAATACCTGGCTTGCCAGTAGTTTAGACAAAATTTGTACCGCTATCTGACAAATTAAATTAGCATATTAGTCTGCAAAATGATTGCGTGCACTTTTCTTTGAAAATATATGAGTAGGTACCTACAATATATAAATTTGATAGCTTCGGAGTGTATCAGTGCGCGTGACTGTACAGTGTACACCCTGAGTTAACATTGTTGACTCGTTTCTACCCGTAGGTCCGTATTTATCAGCGTTCGGCGTCTGGTTTCCCGATCAGATCGAAAATCATAGTTTTTCCCGAAAATATCAAACACGTGCTGTGCTGTGGAAAGAAACAGGTATATAATCTTCTTCTTCGTATGAGATCGTGCCCAGTTCTGGTGTCGGCGTTATTTGGCCGCCTGAAGGCCTCCGACATGGTTTAACTGCTGAAAAGCCGTGACCAACATCTTAACGTGTCTTCCAAATCACGTAAGCGCTAATGATCTAAATGCGACTAAACCGTCAAAGTTAGGCCTAGAACAAGTGTGTTTTCAGTAGTCATACACTAGACACTAGCATAGTGACTGTGCGCCTCGCAACAGCGGTTCGAGTAGCAGCTCGCGCAAGTTTGTCTTCAGCACTTACAGTGCTAGATACTGAATAGTAACTCTATGCTATGTGGGAAGGCCAGATAGGAGATGAAAGTTTGCATGGAGGGGAACCAATCATTTCTCAAGTTACGAGAAGGGATATGATAACTTATAATACCTACTTTTCGACTGGATGTTGACTTGGCGAAGGGTCGCCAACGTAAAAGTGAGCAAGAACGGGCTCGGAAAAGGTAGCGGGAATGGGAACGGGAACGGGAACGAGAACGAGAACTCGCCCGATTAGAAACCCCGACCTAACCTGGTAATGTAGGTAGGTACTTTTTATTCCATACATAGTTAGGGTTACACGCAACCTATAAAACGTATACACGCAAATGAAGTTGCGGGCGGGTCAGCTTTATTACAAAATAATGAACCAAAATTAAAAATTAGTTAATAAATTGAACATATTTGAATTAGTCAAGTTAAAATAATGATTAATTATCAGTTACTTACTTAAAATAATAAAAACAGTTCTGGGCTAAGTATTTCTGTCGTCTCAGAATTTAGCCGCCTGCGTCAAATAGAATATTATTCTATTTGACGAAGGCGGTTCGGCCTTGGTAGTAGTACAGAAGTGTATCGATAAGTGTCTTTGTGTGCGTAACGTCAATGACAATTTTGAATTCTCCCCAAATAACTTCGACATTTCAAAAGGTATTTTTGGTGGTGCGCGGTCATTTATTTATTTATATATAAAGTATTTTGTGTGAAGTTTCAAGCAAATCACACCACGCGTCAAGATTTTGCCATACAAACTATAACACCTAATTGCACCCCCCTCAAAGGGAAGAAAATTGAAAAAAATGAAAAAATTTAATTTTTATTAATACCAGTCTTTAAATGTGTGGAATAATACATATGCCAGGTTTCAAGTTTCTAAGTTTAAGGAATATTTTTTTTTACATTCTCTTTGTAAGAATACATCCTCTTTCACGATAATTACAGCACGCATACTGTCAATTTTATATCAAACGCCATAAGGTTACATTAAAAAAGTTTATATTGTCAAAAGCGCTAAGGTTACATTAGAAAATCTATGGTGGTTAAGTATTCTTAAATTTTATGATTTTCCGCGCAATTTTCTTTATTTTTTCTTTCATAAGAACTTTCTCCTGACAATAACAAACACAACAAAAAAATTATTCGCGAATTCGGTCCAGCCGTTCACGCGTGATGCCGTGACCAAGGGAAATAGGAAGTCATTTTTATATATACAGATGGTAGGATCATAATACCTAGGAGTATATACCTACTTACACCTGTATACCTACTTATGGAAACAATAAAAATATTGAGTATTGAGTATTGAGTATTGAGTGTACGGGGTTCCAACCCCCATCTTCGGAACCCAAGTCAACCTCACCTACACGTGGTGCACCCTGCTAAACAACGAACGGGGCTCTGGCGGCCGGCTGATTGCGGCATAGCACAGCCTACATTTGCACATTTGTTTTTTTTACATTTGGAATTTTGAAAATGATCAATAACTTGAAATCCATGATACTTTTACTGAACGCTATTTTTTATTTTCTAATCATTCAAGACGAACAGGCAGTGGCTAGACTACTCATTACGTTACACCCGGTAAATAATGTGATATTATCTTATAAATTCCCGATACGAAACTAAAAAAAAGATATAAATGGATGCATCCTGCGAGTTTTGAATTCGCCCTCTCCTCCCTCGCGTTCGGAAAATTATTCTCCGATAAAAACAGGGTAGCTTTTACATTTACATACCTATTACTGCAGTATTCCTTACGCGTGGATATTGATGTTTTATGTCTGCTGGATTTTTTGCTTCCTAAACTATCTTTGCAATATATATTTACGCAATGTATTCAAATATGCTATCGGAAACATCCAACTGATGCACTCTTTTTCTGTAGAACATGAAATTATCTAGAATTATCCATTGACAGACCATCAACTTCTCCACATAAATATTTGATTAAATCTAGAATGTATATTGCATACTTATAATGTTTATTTCGATGCTCAACATCGTTGACCCTAAATATGAAAAAATCTTATGGCGTAGCTTGCCAGCGGGGTGATCGGCTAACTCTGTTGCAAACAGAAATGATTGACACCGATCCTGTTTTAACAAAATGTGACAGTTTTTCAATAGACGTTCATTGAATTTCGACGGATGAAATGTCAAAGTGTGTAAAAACAGGATCGGTGTCAATCATTTTTGTTTGCAACAGAGTTAGCCGATCACCCCGCTGGTGTTTAATTACAATACCATAATCACTTTCATAGTATTGTCTAAGTTAAATAAGTAAATAATATCTGATTGTGTAAATAAAAGACAAATAAGAGTAACCCTAAGCGTATAGTAATAATGACGACATTGTCAAGCGCAATATTCTAGTATTCATATGACATCCTTGTTTGGGCAAGAGTAATGTTGTTCAATAATGACTTTGAAATTGTTGTATTTAGTTACTATGTATATGATTGTAATTATTTCTACGATTATGTTTGTTGTGCATTATATACATATATTTTATATTTGTAACATTGTCTGTTTAGTTTCGGGCTACATGATGCTGTGTCATTCTGTCCAGAACTATTATTATTATTATTTATCACTGAAATAATAGTGAGTCAAGTGCTGCGACTATAACCTAAACATAACAAGGTTTTTTTAAATACATTTTCATACAAAAAACTCTGGTTATGTCGCGGTTATATATTCGCATTAACTAGAAGTGTATGTTAGCCATTCAGCCAAGTAAATTAAAAAAAATATTTTGAAAATAATGCTAGGCATTATCATGTAGCCCCAAACTATAATACTTTGACTTATTCCTTTTAAACACTTACATATATGGTATATTGTATTACTGTTTGTTTTCACTGATAGATAAAATTAAAAATATAAAAAAATAACTTAACAAAAGCTTGTTTTATCACATGACTTACACTAAGAGTACTTAGATTTTTGTAAAATACTTACATATTAAAGTAAGTAACATAAGATATATTATATCATATATTATTATATAATATATTTTATGTTACTTACTTTAATATGTAAGTATTTTATATCATATATTATTCATAGAAAACAGCTAGACCGTACATATTTGCAGACCATACAAACATTTGTCTCACAGCGTGAATCGAATCCGTAACCTTCTGCGTCTCGGGCATGTTGTAGGCGATTTCATTGTAGAAACGATAACTAAAAAAGATAACTAAACAATAAATAACTTTCAACATAATATATCATAGTTATTATTCATTTTTCTCCTTAGTTCATCATTAAACAAAACATATACGCTATATGATTATGCTACTTAAGGTTACTTAAAAAAGAATATGAAATGTATCTATTAGCATTCGGGATCCAGAATAATGGGTAAAAATATGCACAAAATAAGTAAGTAACGGTTATATTGATTATAATTACTCGTCATTCCTGATTCAGGATGCTTAAAGCGAGGTACAAATTTTAAAACAGGAATAAACCGTTGCGATACCTTTGCTCGAATTGAGCTAAAATAAAGCCTTCAAAGTTGAAACACAGTTACTTATTAAACGTACCCAACGTACAATTTTAGTGGAATCCTTCGTCGTCTTGGAAACTTTCTAAAGAGGATTGATAAACGCCACTGTATAGACTGAATGCATGTGGCTTATCGGGTTCACATTTAACAAGTCTATTTAACTGCATTTATTCATTAAAGGGAATAAATTAAAAAAGCTATTTGCAAAACTAGTTCTAAATGAAGCAATTTTGTTAAGAATATCCTTATATTCTTAATATCTAGGTATGCTTTAGATTTCGAGCAAATTATCATTAGAGATTTAGTTTTCAATAACTTAGGTCCGTATTCAGTAGCCAAACTTAAATGTGATCGTAACTTCATTACGTTTTGGTGTAAACTGATTTTTTTCCGTTTTTTTTTGTAATTTTAATCTTAAAAAGAAATTTTTATTTGTATGCTACTATTTGCAGATGCTAAATCTGTTGATATTTTGGTGTAGTCGCGAATTTGGAATAAACCCCTTATTAGGGAAAGCCTATGTCCAGCTGTGAACTGATATAGGCTGGTTGATGGTTGTGGACGAGGTAGATTTTTTTGTCAGTTAAATACAAATCTCAGTTTAGATTACTACTCTAGGATAGATTGACCCTTGATCATGGTTGCCGAATACCGGCATTAACATGGAGACTGCGGGCCTCAGATATGACGTTACGCGCTATGCCAAAGCTGGTCTAGCGAGTGTAGTTCAGTTTTGTTTTTCAGCACACGAAGCGTTGAATTTGTTTCTTGAACAAGTAAGAGCTTAGATTATTTTTTTAAATTCATGTATTACATTTCGTTGAGCAATAAGGGTTGTAAGTAAAAACATGTAAAAGATAAAATGAAAATATATTTATTAAACCCAAATTAAATAAATTGTGTATCTAGGTAACTATACTAAGGTTAGGTATGGTTAGGTTTGTTTAACTTTACAACAATCTCTAAATTAGGTACCTATATGTAAGAAGTGCACTTGAACACTGGGTAAAACAGGACCCTCAGCATAGGCAGCATTATTTCGTGAAAAAGAGGTCTCCTTGTTTATGTCAAAATACGTCGTCTAATGTAAAAATACTCTAGTTGACCTTATAAAGTCAATTAAAGCCTAGGGCCCTACTTTTGGTAACAAGGTATAGCCGTCTCGTAGATTACACGTCATAGATGAACAAACAATTTATAAAAATGGCTCCGGTGTACCTAATAATGGTTGAAAGATATTTTTTAAAGAAAATTGAATTCCTTACATGGTTTTCTTCCAAAGATTATCAATATATAACTTAATAAAGGACATTACTGTAGCAGCCAGCAAAAAAGGCATTGACGAACGAAAGTGAAGATGTGGGCTGAGGCGAAGCCGAGGCATACATAAACCCATCATATCTGGAACTACATAAGCTACCATCATTTTCATAACTAAACGGTCCAAAATAAGAAACGTCAAAATTTCAAACTGGTGCCAATAGGTCGAGTGGCTTTTCATATTAAAGGGTTCAGTTATTTTTTATTTTTTTATAAGATGCATGGTTTTCATTTTATGATCAAAACTGTCCATCCGGCCCCCCTAATTTTTAATTTTGAACTGCTGACATTGCTATCGCGCATGCTCGGCTAAATCCACAGAAATACAGAAATAGGAAAGTAAGGGTAAGGAGTTCAAAAGATTTTATTGAAACCGGAGACAATTTCTATTTTGGCCCAACGTAGTTTTTTTATGTAGCATGGCAACTCTCTGTAAAAGTATTAAGACTTCCCCGAAATTTAATATGTTTTTCCTTTGCTTAGCGATTGTTAATTTGAAATGAACGATCATTGCAAAATTTTAACGTCTAATTTGAATTTGAACACGAGCGCGAAGAATGGGAAAAGATGACAAAGTTTAAAGATTGGCTGTCATCATCATCAGATAGTCAGATAAAGGTGATCACAGAATACTGAGATGATCCAATCAAAGCGATTTGCAAATAGTGTAACATAATAGCACAGCCTATAAATCATACAGTCGTTCGACGAAGGAGTGTAGACAGGGCAATCGTGCGGGGTGACAGGGGCGAGACGCGGGAGAGCCGGTCCCGAGTTGCAAACATTCAAAATGTATGCAACTCGGGACATAACTTTCAAGGCTAGCACGGTTCGTTTTTTGGGTTGGCGCCGCACTGTTGTTCATTTGTGATTTATTGTATTTTTCTTCTTGGCGTCTCACGGTTTGTGCATTTGCCATTTTGTGTATTTTTAATTCTTAATAATTCATAATAATTCTTAGTAATTCTTAATAATTCTTAATAATTCTTAATAGTTCTCAATAATTCTTAATAATTTTTATTTAAAAAATAATAACATATTAATTTTTAAATAAAAATTAGGGAAACGTATGTACGTATTTACAAAGATCTGGAAGGTTAGTAAAGGATATAAAGGAAATTATTATATTCATAGAATTAGATATTAGGCATATTGTGTAGTTATCATGGCAGAACGTCGCGGGAATACGATTACCATGAAAATATTTACCGAATAAAATACTGCCGGAGGCATTACTACTGGAATGTTCTTTATAATAGATTTTATTGTGATAATAAAACTACGAGTAAAGTGACTAAACATAATAAATTGTATTGAAAATGGTGCATACGACGAGTGCTGTGATGTGAGTAGGTAATAATTGTAAAGCATCACCTTATGGCAGCCCTCGCTTTCCTTCACTGTCGATTTCGATTTCGATATATTTTTTCTACAATATCGCAACGGAAAGTGTCTTAGACTGCCTATGGTGCGAATAAAATTGGCAGTATCCCACGAGAAATAGCAACATTTCTTGAACTTCCAGACCCCTGTTGTACACGGGACATTGTTTCCGACGAACTTTAGCCACACTTTTGGCTGATTCAGGAGCTGATCCCCTGTCCCGTAAGCGCCATGGAGGCTGGAAGTCCAATGTGGTTGTAGAGGGATACATAGAGGATTCGATCCAAAATAAGTCTAAAATATGTAAAGGCATCGTAGGAGCCTCATTCACTCATGCATTATTACACTGAAAGAGCCGCAGACAGATTCTTGGACCTGCCCTTCTACATAAAAAATGAGCCGTAACGAAACACCTAACCATCATCGCCCTCTCTCACCAACATTTACGCCAAGGGAATCCGATGAATCGGTAAAACTATTAAGTATGACAGATAGTTTACCGAAAAACAGTACACAAGTCACTAACACAACATTACATACCTAACAAAAATATTACACTCGACTTAAGTTACTGTAGCACTGTACTGTAGCAACGTTACTTTAAATTTTTCTTATTTAGTCCCAAGTATTATTTGTTATAATTTAAAGATAATGCTGTGATACTTACCTTTCATAATATAGTAGTTAATACCTAAATTGAAATAAAAGTATCTTTGGATTGTAAATGTTTTTTTTTTGCATTAATCATTTCCTCGTTGGGGACGAAAAGTTACGTGTTGCACTCGAGTGCAAAGATTTTTCACCTCGTGCTCTTTACCCTCGCTAAGGCTCAGGATTCTAATTTTTGAATCACGAGCGAATCCTTCGCTTTTTTGGTCATCAAATTGAGCAGGTGGTTAAAAAGCAACTTAGCACTCTTGTATAACAAATAACTATTCACGCGCCTAAGTGTTCATTGGTTTTTTTTCAATGCACTTTAGAAGGCCAATCTAGTTAGATAACTACATAAGAACGATATACTTAGTTACCTGCTGCAGATTAGCTTCGAAGCCCGAAGTCTCTAGATTATAGTGCAGCGAGGGATTGAAGTTGAAATCTCTACGTGGTCGAAGTTGCGACCAATTCACTAGTTCCCTTAGATTTGCGATTTTCAATTACTGGCCTAATACGTAGTGGAGTCGAAGTCTGTAGACCTGGTTATATAGGTATATCTAACTAAACTGATTACCTAGTTTCCCGTAGCTACAGTTATAGATTTTCAACAAGAACAAAGACCAAGGCTCAACCACAGCCGTCTTGTGAGCTGTCCTAGGGTCGTAGGGGCCGGTACTTCTGCTCGGATACAACTTTTTAGGTTGTTCCAAATGTGCTCAATCGGGTTCAGATCGAGACTGCGTGCCGGCCATCTTGATGATTAAGATCAAGATCTTAATGTGAAATAAAATGGTGTGGCAACAAGCATTGTCGTGCATTAATCTGAATATCTCTCCAATAAATGGTACGAAAGATCTTGTAAGACACCTCCACGTATTTTCGAGCGTTCACTCTACCTCTATGACACACCACAAGATCGGTACGAGCCTCCTTGAGATGCCTCCCCTACCCAATAATGATCTCTCTGATAACCCACGGTTTCAGTTATTGCGCATAACATTGTTCATATTGGCGCCTGTATACACGTTGACGTCCTTCTGGACCATGTAAGGCAATTCGGTTCTCATCTGGAACAGTACGTCCTTTCATTTCTCCACAGTAAAGTCAGCATATTCTCGCGCAAAGACAAGTCTAGCTCTATGGCGCTTTGGAAGCAGTTGTGGAGCGCGACCATACACTGACCTTTCAAACCTCAAAAAGACGTGTCCACGCTTCAGTAGCGTTGCTAAAGCGATTTCTTAGCACGTTACTGACAACAAAGCGGTGATCCCGAGGTGATGTGCACCGATTTCGACCTTGACCTGGCCTCCTCGTGTATGAATCAGTCTCCCGAAAGCATCTGATGGCATCCCGTACGGTAATTCGAGGTACACAGAGTGTATGAGCGATGCGACGTTGGCTATACCCAGCGTCAGCTAAAGCCACTACCCTAGCAGCACCAGTTGTATTGAGAGGCATTTTTTCATTCACAGAGAATAATCATACTCTAAAAACTCCAACTAAACAATATCCGCACACGATGGCGGAAGAGAACATGAAATGTTAACACGGTAACGTTAAACTGCAACAATTTCAGTGACGAATAAATTCCAAAAAGCCTTCAGTGACACAAGTTTATTCATCGAAAAAAGGCTTTATGTGTGGAAGATGTTTTTCAGTTATAATTAGGTTGGTACGATTCTGGTAGATGCGTCGAACTTAGGACAGGGCGCAATAGCGCTCGTTAGAGGAGGCCTATGTCCAACAGTGGACTGCTAGAGGCTGATGATGATGAAGTATTTTTCATATAGAAAATCTCATCACACGGAGTGGAAAACTGACATATTAATCGCTTTGATTTGATGCGGGGCTGCGGACGCGTGCTGTAGGTGTCATGTCGGCCACTCGTGTAATCTAATGCCTGAACTCACCTGAACTTTAATACGGTTATTGGGCATTTAAATGAAACAGACGATTATATCAAAATCTACTTATAATTGTCAAAAAGTTTAATACAAAGAGTGTCGTTACCTGATACCATTATGTACGTCGTAACATTATGTACGATTCACACCTAACGGCGCGCGTCGGAGAGCATCGGAGTGCATTTTAAAACATGCCAGAGGTAATTAAAACATCCACAATATTTCATCATTCAAGTTAAGTTCCCTATTTATATCTACTTACAGATCCATTTATGTCAGTGTTTGACAAAGGTCAAAGCTGCGTTAATTGCATGCAAATATGGAACTTAACTGCTTTGTGGATGTTTCAATTTCCGCTGGCATGTTTTAAAATGCGCTTCGATGCTCTCCGACGTGCGCCGGTAGGTGTGAATCGGACATTATATGCTAAATTCGTCATTATTCGCCTGATCTTTTCCTTATGACTATTATAACAATTCTACGAATATTTTATTCTTAAAACTGTTAATACTGAAGAAAACAACAATTAAAAGAGAAATAATTATGTTCTCGGAATACATACGCTACGATTTTCAGATCAGTACAATATTATTAATCGTAATACAATAATACTCGAAGGATTAATATTTTACAATTAAAATCTGCTAAACAAGTTCTTCTTTTTCTCGTATGAGCTAGTGACCAACTCTGGTGTCGGAGTTTTTAGACCGCCCGAAGGCCTCCGACATGGCTTAACGACTGAAAAGATGCGAATAACGCATGAATAACTTGTTTAGCACTAAGTAGTTTTCGCTATGTTTATTATAATGGATTAACAAGTTTGATTATTCAAAACTGTTTACTATAAATTTCTAAACTGTTTACTACTACCATAGACATTGATTATACAGGATGGGGCAAATTTGACCTCTTTGAATATATATTTTATTTAGAACCCAATGCTATGGCGAATGATGCTTCACAGAAATGTTTTGAAGTAGAGTCATATTAGACTAACTAGTTTTTTTTTTTGACAAATATCTAGGCAGACGGTACATTTTTTTTAAACGCGTAAACCTGATTGTTCTTTTCTTCAAAACGAACCTTTAGTTTCCTAATAACAAAACCGTCTAAAAGGTTGCTGCCCCAATGAGCTAAAATTTTACCCCACCATGTATATGCTTAAATACTAGAGCGTTGACAGAGAGAATAACTAGAGATATAGAGTGTGAAAGAGATAACTCTATATCTCTAGCTATTAATTATTGATTATATTTGCCTAATATACAAATGTATGAATTCGTTTGTTATTCCGAAATGGGATGATTTGGACCATGGTTGTTCACAAGTTATGAGAATCTCAGTTAAAAATACACGATTCAAATTTTTGTCCAAAAACTTTAAGCGTATCTTTGTGTTTTGTATGTAAATTAAGGAGCTACAATCATCAGTCATGGACAAGGTATACAAAATTAGCTATTCTAGGGCTGTCTCACAGGTTTTTGATTTAAATTGTGGTATAACTTTACAAGGCAGTTCTTCAATAAAAAACAAAAAAAATCGAAAGTATTTGAACAAATATTTACCTGTCCTGCTGACCTGCATTACTTGCCTTATTGTCTAGCTATACTGCAGAATGTATTTATTTTGGTGGAAATTTATTTTTCGTATGAAAAAATCGAACAAATGGTTTGTTTTGTTGACCAAACGGTATGTAGTCAAAATTTGTATAATCGAAATGAAGTTTAAGAAAAACTTGATCAGTAATTGATTTGAAATCTCTACACTATAAAACTGTAAAATTACAAGTCAAATTGTTTTTATTTTATCAACATCGGACAAGTAGAAACTGAGGTACAGCTTGACCTTGGGGCCGACTTTGAGTTCCCAGTAACTTTGTCAGACGAGGGAAAACTTAGCAGTGTTTGCCGTGGGTCGGCCAGTCAGGCCTGCGAGTGCGACAATAAGGCCGCTGGTTACTGACCCAACACAGACTTATGTACAACTCACACTTATAGGCGCGCGTCGGAGACCATCGGAGAGCATTTTATAACAGGCTAAAGGAAATTGAAAAATCCATCGATTTTTGGATGTTTCAACTTCCTGTAGCATGTTTTAAAATGCGCTTCGATGCTCTACGATGATGTTCCACTTTGGCACTATGCATAAAATTATCTTCCAATCTTATAGGTTAGTAGATTTTATACAATCTAACCACCTTTCCAATTGTCTTTTCTTTGGTTTTGAACAACGTCCTTTCGACCTGCTAGGGTCTGGATCTTAGGCGTGTACACACTAAAACTAGATGTAGTTTCTATTAGCCACAGCACTTGTTACTATAGTCCGCCCGTTTACAACTATAACACTTTTGCTATACATTATTGGACGAGCGTTAACACATACGATACGTCACAGCCAGTCACAGCCAAGCCAGTCACAGCCAGTCACAGCAGACGCGTATATGTCATAAGATCAGGAAGCACGCGGTTCGGCACTCGGCTAGTCAGGCCTGTGAGTTTCACAATAAGGCCGCTGGCCACTGACCAAACACAGATTTAATGTTCCACTTTGGCACTGTGTTATAAAATTATCTTCCAATCTTTTTGTTTGCTAAATGTTTGCGTTTGCTTACATATTTTTAATATGAAAAACCATCTTAGAATGGTGTATGTTATATGTTATTATAAAGTCATTTCTAATGTTCTAAATTTTGTAGTTGCAGAGTAGGCTTGAAGTACATGTTCAGAAAACAACTTACACTAATTTATACAATTATTATTAAAATTACATTAATTTCTAGGCTAAATTGACACATATTACACAGTTAATCAAGGAACATACATTATATGTGCCTTAATTAACTTACTGTACCTAACGCTTTTAAATAAATCATTATAAATGTGAATTATATAACTTAAAATTATTTATACTGAATCAGGTAAACAACATATGTACAGATCTTATATTATTCAGCGGATTAGCATGATATACTCGATTATAATGAATAAAAGGCTCGCAGGACCAAAATGTACGGGCTAACTAAGGGTTGCTTGTTTCCACCCTCTGACCTTACATGGAGAAGATGCTATGTAGGTTGATAGTTGTTTCACTTACACGGCACCAAAGTTTCACTTGTAGTTCAAAGAGTTTTAGCTAGTTAGTTAATGTTGAGCACGTAAAACACCAGATTCACAAGTAAAGTTAGTTTATTCACAGTTATGTTAATTACAAGGTAAAGGTGACAAATCTTCCCTTAGTGTCTCTGGCGCGAGTAGGTCACGTACTGAATGTACTTGTTAAATGCTCTAAACTAGTAGTTTCCGTAAAGATGCAGCGCGTGCGATACAACGTAAATTGCAGCGCGCGCAAATTACCAAAATGTATGGTAGAACCGTACAATAATAATTCACACTATTTTAACCTATTTCAAGTTAATAGTTACGCTCTTATAGTTTTTTTAACGTATCATAATCTAATAAATAACATTGATTTTGCAATAAATTTTTTTAGCGTGTATCTTTTTGTGAAAATTATAAAAAAAGGTTTATGGACCAACAAAAATAAGAAACTACTCATACAAATGGTGTACTCCATGGCCAAGAAAGCCTTACATTAAATGCTATTACAAATCTATGACTCGAATGTAATTCTTGATGAACTAAGTTAAAATTATTCTACTATGAGATCTTGCTAATAACTATCTACTTAAATATAACTAAATTTAGATATATGTGAGAGAAAGATCTATAGGGCTATTTTCAAACGCCTGAATTTCCGAATGGAATCGTCGGTGTCGATTGAGTAGGAATCACATTATTGTGTCTGGGTGTCTTGTGTTGTGACGTGCCATCGTTTCGTAGCGTTTTCAGAATCTCCATCCGCTCTTGAGATCGTATAAATGAATCGGGTTCGAAATCGATTTGAACTAAAACTGATGGATACGAGTCGGAAATGACTAAAAATTATATAACATAACTATAACACTAAGACAGACTCGGATATTATGCGGTTGACAATTTTTTTTGTGACAAGTTAGGAGCAAGACGAAAGCCAACTTTCATTATGAAAGTAAAGTAAATTTGAAGTACTTTTAGCATAAAAATATGTTATTTAGCATTAAGTATGTTCTCAGTGAGTGAATAAATTCTATTATTTTAAGAAATAAATATTTTTATTCTTAAAAATAGCCCTGTCGACCTTTCTTCCATCGGTGCCTAATCTGGCGTCACAGAACTTAATTAACCTAACAGCGCAGGCTTAAACTTGAACTCCCGCGAAGTTGTTAAAATTACACCTACAGAATTATCCAAACATTTATTTTATCCAAAGGGTTGCTTTCCATCAGACCTAAGCTGCGCGACAAGCGCAAATGGTGCGTTTAAAATGCCATTCCATAAGAGCGAAGAATATCCGCTTATATGTAAGTGTGGTAAGTTCTTTTTCGCACGTAGCCTGGCGCGGCCCTTGTTTATTATGCCAGCAGCATAAACACACCATCTATGCTGGTATTTATAAGCCGACCTCAACTCTGATCTCATGTTCAAGTGTTGTGAAAAATGACACTTATAGAAAATTTAGATTTTGACAATGTCAAGTATCGGTCTTTAAATACCAGCTAGTGTCTGATTAACGCTTTCACTGCGGCGAAAGACGCCCCGGCGCGGGCTCTGGCCCGCAGTCAAAGTGTTAAATGAAAAAACAACAGTAACCTAACCACAGCCGCTTTTTATGCTTTGAATTTTGGCCAACTTATAATCTAGAAGTAGTTTAATTTAATTTAACTAACTACACCTATCCTACCCCTACCCTAAGTAACTAGTTTTAAGTAAGAATAAGTAGTATTTCAAAAAAACTTAAGTAACGTATGTTTTGAAATTCTACTTACTACTTAGTGCTACTTTCTACTAATTACTTAGTTATATGCTCTTCTAAGTGTAAATGCATAAAAGTTAAAAGAAACCAGAAATATTGGCCATCTAACCTACATTTATGTACTTCAAGCCCAACTCTGCAAAAGTTAAACACGGTTGATATCGTCGGTCGCTAAAAGATGGTTACTTTGCATTGTACCTGACAAATGCAGAACGGTGGTTGGGTGAAGAGGGCACCGGTGGGGGAGGGCGCTGGAATATCGGCTGACGGGCTCGCTCGCTCGCGTTTGCCGTAGCGCCAGACGCCGCGGGTCATATGGGCTCCGGCCGCGGGAGTGTGTGAGAGGGCCTCGGCCTGCCGGGCGGCGCCTGGTCGCGGCACATCCTGGGCCAAGGCTGCTGGTTCAGCGATGCGACCAGTGGCAGCGAAGCCGATCGCACAAGCGACAATGCTCTGGGTGCAATTATCTCGCTCAATGAAATCGAACGCACCCGGGCGATTGGCCTTTCGAATTGGCGTCTGTAGTTTATCCGCGCGGGTGATAATAAAAGGCGATCCAGGCGATAGATATAGTGTTCGTCTGCAGCTAGAATCGCAACAATGTAAGGAAGTACAGAAAATGCGCGTTGTGGGCCATAGAATATCAACGGAGATGGCGATGGATCCAGACTAGGCGTAGGTAGTATGAAATAAAAAATTGTGAGCGGTGCTACCTGGCCGGGTGCTAGGTTGTAAGGTATCGCATAAAATCCGAATTGGTTGATTCTTCTCATGTACACCGGTGCGGCGGGATCCATCTCTTTGATGGGATCCTCTGGCAACTGCGGCCTGGAGATCTGATACACGGGATACGATTTCAGCTCATAGTTGAGATGTTGCCTCCGCTGGCGTGAGTTATCGAACCGCCACAGCTGC
This sequence comes from Horisme vitalbata, assembly GCA_951804965.1. NCBI lineage: Eukaryota > Metazoa > Arthropoda > Insecta > Lepidoptera > Geometridae > Horisme > Horisme vitalbata. The sequence continues at coordinate 30,038,973 of OX638089.1, read as the reverse complement.
AGGTAGCCCCTGCCGCTGCTGTCGTGCCTCCACCAGCTGGAGGAGACTCTTGCTCTTGCCTCCGTGTTCGTGGAGATCGAGTCTGTGAAAAAAAAATCATGTTAAAACAAATATTAATGTGTAAACTAGGTGCATTTTTGGTTGATAACATTGTGAAATGTAAAATAATAAAAATTTAATTAATAGATAAAAAATCTCCCAACACAAAAAGTGAACATTTAAAAAGTCTAACATCTCTCTAATACCTATCGTTTAGCCATCAAATTCTATTGAATAATTGGCGTCGAGGTACTGCTTTGTCCCTGCATTTGTTTAGCATTTCCGAACTAAGACTGGGAGCGCTATGAGTTTTTTGTCTCCTTATTTTAGCTATTTAGTTATTACTTTAAACTTAGCGGTGAAAAATTGTACTACACTATTTTGGCAAGTAAATTTAAAAGATTTAATCTGGATTCTAAAATGGTATGACACTTATGTAATGGTTACTTCATTACATTTTCTATGTTTAAAAACGTGTTATTGTTAGCAGGCGTGTGACAGTAGCTTATTTTTTTCTTACTTTTTTACTCTTTTGTGAATATTAAGATTCTGTTTTGTTATATATGTGATATCTCTGGCCAAAGACGTAAAAAACGTAAAGAAAATTCTTCGTAATCCAAAAGGTGTCAATGTATAAGTAGGTAAAATAATATATAAGAAGGTAGGTAATGTAACAAATTTGTATGCCCATACCTAATACAGGTGGACCAGGGGAAACAAAATTGGCTTCTGTTACAGCCAGGTGAACTAAAGTATCAAAATCATGGAAAGAAAAGAACACTGGAACACCCAGTTACCTCAACGTGAACCAAGGAAAGGAATAAATGCCTCTGGTACAGCCAGGTGTATATAAAATATATATAGACGGGCCGGAATGACTGACTGCACGGGCAGCACTGCTCTAGCCGTCTAAACTTGCGACCTAGTTGCTGTAGACAAAGCGTTCCTCGTAAGGTATAAGAAACAGAAGAGCCGCGTGCTTTCGCCCCATTTATTTATTTATTTATTATTTTTTATTAATTAGTACGATCACATTGTTGTACGACACCCATGTGTCACCGAATCGCTTGCCTGCCAGTCAAGTACCAGCCGGTGACTTTGACACACAACACGCGCCGCGTAGCTTATTTATTTATTAGTAGATGTCTATGGTAGGTACCTATGGCGGTTTATCTTTCTAAATAAATTAATAAACAATCTCAACATGCGTTTCCCTAATTTTTATTTAAAAAATAATGTTTTTATTTATTAGATAAAAATTATTAAGAATTATTATTCCAAAATGTACAAAATGGCAAATGAACAAATCGTGAGACGCCAAGAAAAAAAACCATTAAATCACAAATGAACAACAGTGCGGTGCCAACCCAGAAAAACATACCGTGCTAGCCTTGAAAGTTATTTCTCGAGTTGCATACATTTTGAATGTTTGCAACTCGGGACCGGCCCTCCCGCGTCTCGCCCCCTGTCACCCCACACGACTGCCCTGCAGACGCCTTCGTCGAACGACTGTGTGATTTATAGGATGTGCTATTATGTTACACTATTTGCAAAAAGCTTTGATTGGATCATCTTAGTACTAAACTTACAAATCTGTGATCATCTTTATCTGATGATGATGATGACGCTTATCTTTAAACTCTGTCATCTTTTCCCATTCTTTACGCTCTTGTTGCTCACAATCACAAATATGAGAAGCCATATCATATAAAGTTAAAATTAGACGATAACATTTTGCAATCATCATTTATATCAAATTAACAATCGCTAAACAAAATGAAACATATTAAATTTTGGGGAAGGCCTAATAGTTTTACAGAGAGTTGCCATGCTAAATAAAAAAAATTACGTTTTTGGGTCAAAAGAGAGATTGTCTCTGGTTTCAACAAAATCTTTTAAATTCCTTACCCTTACTTTCCTTATGGTAACGTTCAAAAAATGCTAATCATGCTAAATGCTAAATGCAAATTTTTCATGCTAATGGATCAGGAAATATGCAACACTGCGGCAGTGGACAAAACCTCGTGGCATGCAATGGAGCCGTTGAGGCGACTTTTTGCCATACGAGATACATACACTCTTTTTTTCTATCTCGATATTTCTGTGGATTTAGCCGAGCATGCGCGATAGCAATGTCAGCCGTTCAAAATTTGATATGAATTTGGTTGTGTTCCGTAATACCAAAAATGATGACTGAAAACTTTATATATTCTTTAAAAAGTATTGTTATTCTGTATATATGCATGTAATATATGCGATGTTCCTGAACAAACAACACGTAAGATATTGTTGTTTTTAATACGTAACAAAGAGGAAGAAAAGTGGTAAATTTTTGTATAAAAATGTGTAAAATGGTATTGGCTTTTATTTCATTTTAGGTAAGTATTTTGTAGAATAAAACTATCTAGGTACCTAGATAAATACTATTGGAATACAAATAATACAAAAATATAGCGGAACTATGCTTGATCGAGAAATCATTTTGGTATTACGTTTGTATGGGCAAATTCGTCCATCGGAGACCCCTTAAGATATAAATAGCTTAAAACCCATAGGAAACATGATATTTGCAATAAATCGATTTTTGGACCTTTGACCTTGTAATATATGTAGAAGCTAACACCCTACGATAAGTAGGTTTTGAGACAAGTTTTAGAGTGCTCAAATTAACGTTTATACAAGTTTATAGCCGACTATCTCTCATTCCGAGGTGAGACCCCTAATTTTCCTGGACTATAATTGAAGCAAAAATTTTTTTTTTAAATTATAGGTGCATTAGAAATAAAATTCAGTTGGTGGATTACTTTAGTTATGATCGCGTAATAAGATAGGCGTATTTTTTTAAGTGATGTATTCAGCGGATTCTGCAATTCTTTGGCGCAGCTCGTCTAAATCTTAAATAGGTTTAGACTACACTTTTTCCACCACACACCATTTTGTAATCCAGACTAAAGACTGTTAAACTTGGGCGATGTAATATTTTTAATTCAATGTTGGGCAAAAATCTAACATTTTATTTAAAACTGAGGCAGTTATGTTTTAACTTTTAACTGTAATTTATGGAAGGGTTATTCATGGTTACATCACAGAACAACAAGACCGGCTAAGTGCGAATTGACTCGCCCACCGCGGGTGACGTCAATGGCGTACGATACTAATTTGTAAGGTTTCTTCAAAATTAAAATCTGTACGTCTTATAGAAAAATAGAAACCGGCTTTAGAATTAACAAATTATATATATTATTATTTCTTAGTTTTGTATTATATACATCTTCACGACTATTTCCCCATTATGGATATCTTCAGATATTGCTCAGTACGCAAATCTATGGAGGATACCCTAAAGGGGGTAGTCAGAGACAAGTCCAAACATTACGTTCGAAACATTGTCCTTCACCATTTCGAGCTCGTGGTAATGCGCACATAATTTTTTCGAAACGAAAAATCCATTGGTGCACGCCTGGTATTCGAACCTACGACCTCCAGATCTTAAGTCGGGGTACATCCCACTAGGCCACTAGGCACGGTTGTATTATTAATTTGACCGTGTCACTTGCTTTACAGCTTGATCATAGCTGTGCTTACATTTATTGAGGTTTCTACAAAACCATATTAGTTGGAGACTTTACTATAATATTCCTGTAAAATGTATATGCTTTTATAATACGTATAAATTTCAGGTTTCTCACTTCGGAGATAAGGTATGGTATGGTCATCCCATCTCATGGACCCCCACTCGACCTAGCATTCCCCCCTTTTATCCCCCCTCCCTGGAAGATTTCTCAATAACTGTGTTAGGTTTTTACTTCGCTATAATTTTCATGTAAAATATAGATATTCTTCTTTAACTTGTATTAATTTCAGATTTCTCGCAAACTTCGAAGATTAGGGGGGGTTTTGGTAATTTTTTGGATGCATCATATAAAAAAAAAACTGCTTTAAACTGGGCTAATCGACCGGCTCGGTAACGTCACCCTAAAAATAATATTTACAGTCGCCGGACGAGCATCACGGGAGCCCGTTATTAGATTTATTTTTGAATCCTTATAATTTGAATTTTTTTTCATACATTACTAATGACTGTCACGACTAGGCCTATTGCCCCTATTCGGCGATAAATGACGTTGATTTTTATGGGACAACTGTTATCAACAACAATATGTAACAGAATACAATAAGTCGACGTAAACGCAAAGTGTTCTTCGGGATCTGTGGTAAAGATGGGTGTACCTCAAAGTTCAATACTTGGCCCATTCCTGTTATTAGTCTACATTAACGATGGACCTCGACTTGTGAGGGCCAACCACGAAATTGTATTGTTTGCAGATGTCACGTCTCTATTATTTATACTAAAGCGACGGCAGTTTAATTTTTATGACGTGAACAGTGCAATGTCGAAAGTTGTTAACTAGTACGAGGTAAATAGCAGTATACGCAGTCCTTCCTCCCTCATAGCCCTCTAGTTAAGGTATTTTTAATAGGGTCCCAGTTTTTACCCTTTGGGTGCGGAACCCTAAAAAATAAATAAGTTACTGATTCGACATCTAGTGAGCTGAGTGGCAAGTTTATAATAGGCGAAGAGGCAATGAAAGTTTCGCGAGGGTTGGGTTGGTTGGAGAGTATATTCAGACATGTGATAACCATGATGCTTCATGGTTTTTATGGTAACAATAAATTTATGTGTTCTTAGGGTTATCCAATGAAGATACCCAATAATTTAAAATAAAATAAAACCGACTTCAATAACATTTATTGAAAAAACTGTAAAACTAAAAAGTTAAAAATAATTGCTTATTTTTTGGTTCATCCTCCTTTTTTCTATAAATTTATCCATTACGATCTATGCGTTTATCACCGGATAGTTCTGGATAGTTCTCTGGGTTTGCAGGCACTTGTTTATGGAACGTTTTGTTCATAAACAGACTTTATTTTTTATATTACAGTTCATCGAAACAGTAATATACGTATATCTAAATAAAGTCGCCAAAACGTTGGGCAAAATTTGTTTTAAAGGACGAGACAGATATTTTATAAACTCTTCTATTATCTACAACCACAGTTGTCTGTGGTTTGCCCAGACGTAAACATTAGTAATCCTAGCTCCGTAACAAATTAATCTGTTTACCTAGTAAAAAGTCAAATATAACAAGTAAAAAAAACAGAACAACCATAATAACCTCCAAGGAAATAGCGTGTTACCTTCTATTAGACCATCCCAAGGGACGCAACGGCAGAAAATCAACCCAAAACATATCAAGACACAAGTTTTAACGGCAGAAACTCAAACTCCAGGCTATTACTCATTTTCTATTAGCCAAAACTGTGAGTAGAATTTTGGTTTATCTACGTGTTGAATATACTTGCAATAAAGACTACAGTCCTGAATCAGCTGATTATGACATTGGTAAACTGACATCTTTGACAGTGACATAACTACATACATGAACCATAGACAAATTTTTTAATCAATCGGAGTATCGATGTATCGATTCCACAATCGATTTTATGATTAGTTGAAGATATCTTGCGACAACTGCATTAAAAGTTTGAAATTTTTAAATTTGAAGCTCCAAGATAATAGCAAAAGCTTTTCAAAGAATCCTTTAAAATGGACAAACAACACGTTACCCAACGACGCCCAACGTGGATGCAAAATTCAATTTTAGACATTTCCGATATTACCACAGAAATAAACCGATTCAATTCGACAATAGCAGATGGAAGCCTATTTGATATATCTATACAAAGTGCACCCCCAATACCACTGGAGGGAGATAGTTCACAAATAGTTGAAATGAGACAAAAAATTATTGACCTAGAGTGAGAAGTGAGCATAGCATATGAAGAAATTTCACAACTTAACTTAGAATGCAGTTCACTAAAGAATGAATTATCAAATCGAATTTGCCAATTGAACCTTCTCAAGAAATTAACAAAAGAAGCTGGAAGCGCATCTCCTAGGGTAACCCCCCGTAAAACAACTACAGCCCCAGTAATGAGAAATTTAACAAATATACGTAGAAAGATCTCGCGCTTCTCGCCTATTAACAGTGTGGTGGAGAAAAACACTTCGGCTAACTTGTTAGTAGACTTACAATCGAATCATTCGAATGTTTCACCGGAGATCAGAAGCATGGCGTTTTCTCAATCACTATCAACAGAACGTGTCTTAATCGTGCCAGCTAACAGTGCAATAAATCAAGAATGTGAGCCCATCGACAGGAATAATGAAGAGCCTAAAACAGACCGTACTATTAGTCCAGCACGAAATTACAAAGATGGCAACACATTAACTATGGCTAACTTTACTGAACACACGACAAGTACTTTGCCTAAGACATTAAAGAACGACGAATTTGGAAGGACATTCACAATAAAAGAAAGAAATAGAGTAATAATATTAGCTGATCAAATAGGCAAAGGTCAAATCAGTGGCTGAACATATAAGCTGTGTCCTTTGTTATCTTATAAACCTATGTGTGCAAGAGGGAGTTTTTCCTGACAAACTTAAGATAACAGTGGTTAAACCATTATTTAAGAAACAGACTAGAGAAGATATGAATTGCTACAGACCAGTGTCGTTAATTCCTATCTTCTCAAAAATATTTGAAAAACATATTAATGCCTGTATTTACTCGTTTTTAGAGAAAAATAATATACTGGTTAACGAACAGGTTGGCTTTCGAAAAGATAGGAGCATAAATGATGCTATATATAATTTTCTAAATCTAATAATGCATAATATTGATCAAAGAAAAAAGGTATATATGCAGTATACATGGATTTGACCAAAGCTTTTGACTTTGTGGACCACGATATATTGTTAAATAAACTGTATATGTATGGAATACGTGGTAAAGCTCATGACCTAATGCAAAGCTACTTAAAAGGAAGATGGCAAAAAACACAAATAACTAGGTTATGTACTAAGACTAAAATAGAGTATAATTATGAGTCCGATCTAAAGCTAACTTACTATGGAGTACCACAGGGAAGTGTCTGAGGACCTATGCTCTTTAATATATACATAAATGACCTTCCAAAAGCGATACGCCATCCTGTGGTGCTATTTGCAGACGACAGCACAGTGGTTTTTAACCAAAAACATAACAATATTGAAAATTTTAAAATTGACATAAATAATGCACTATCCAATATAATTGACTGGTTAACATTAAATAATCTATTGATAAATTTGAATAAAACATGCTTCATGACATTCGGCAATAAACGAATTGACACACCTACACTTGACATACAATACTTGAATAAAAAATAATAAAATTGAATAATAAATAATAATTACTGAATAAAAAAAAGGACATTTCTTATACAAAATTTTTGGGCTTAAATATAGACTGTAATTTGACATGGAATGAGCATATTGACATTGTCTGTAATAAATTAAATAAGTTTTCATATGCATTGTATATGCTGAGTAAAGTAGCCAATGAAGCGACCGTAATAACTGCATATAACGCTTATGTGTCTTCTGTTTTAAGATATGGAGTTATATTCTGGGGTAATGGTACCGGTAGAGAGAGGGTCTTCATATCACAGAAAAGATGCATTCGCTCCATAGCTAGACTGAAGACAATGGAATCTTGTAAACCAGCGTTTCTCCAATTGAAGCTCCTGACATTTCCATGTATATACATATTAGAATCAGCCATATTTGTAATGCGGAATAAAAATAAATTCGACATGATAAAAAGTAAGCGACTTAATAAACTATGCATTCCACCACATAAGACTGCCCTTTTTGACAAAAGTGTTTTTTGTATGGCACCGAGGATATATAACAAACTACCTCAAGACATAAAGGAACTGGACAATATTAATATGTTTAAAAATAAGCTAACAAAAATGCTGACATCTAAAGCCTATTACAGTATACAGGAGTTTATGACTGATAAATTTTGACACATACCTACCTAATATTACCATGCATCACTACCCAAAATTAATTTTATTTATATGTAATTTATTTTTATTTTCTTAGGTAAATGACATTTGTGACATTTGTATGCCTGTACGGCGAAACATGGCTGATCTGAATAATGTTTATGACCTTTGTAATAATTTAACCCATGTTTCGAACAAATAAATGATTTGTATTTGTATTTGTATTTGTATCTAGCTCTAGCTCTGTAGTTTTTTATGTTGTAGAAGTATATCTATATTTTGCAGGAAACTTATAGCGAAGTCGGTAACATAAAAGTTTTTTTTAAAATGAAAAACGACCTTCCCCCCCTCAACTCAGAAATTTGTAAAGTGAGAAACCCTTTTATATATTATAGAGAAATATCTATATTTTACAGGAAAACTGTAGCGAAGTCTCTAATTAAAACGGTTTTGTAGAACATTTCATAAATGTAAGGAAAACGGCTGTACAAGCTATATGAAGAGTTACACGGGTAAATAGGGTGTAGATAACACCATATGTAAGCAAATTAATTAATTACGTAAAACGTGATTCGCGCCGGCGCGGCGCGGCGGCGGCGCCATGCCACACATTGTTGACTGTTTTTTTTGTTTGGTCGCGCGCAGACTCGAAATTACTTAGGTATACTTACATTCGTTTAAGAACTTAGTTATTAAGGTTAAATAAGAAAGGTTTATTATATATTTTGATTTCCATTTTTTCAGCGGTTTATTTTTTGGTTTAAAAGTTTTTATCTACATATAATATGTATGTATTTACAAAAAATATATTTATATACGTTTGTAATTAAGTAATTCCCATAATAAGCTCTGCTTAGTTTAGGGCTATCTGATGCTGTGATAGTGCCCAGCGTTATTATTATTTATTTATTTTATTTATCATCAAATAGTTGCATTTTCACCCTAGCTGACTGACCAACAGATGACTGATATGTAAAAAGTTTGGGCGAACACTCTGAGGGATGCACTTTGAAGGCATTACTTAATGGAAATTAAACGAGGGACACGGTGTGTGCGTAGTGACGCACTATGAAGGGATTACGGAATGGAAATCTACGCCCTAATGGGTTGCATGTTGCCGCGCCGCGGCGGATTTAGTTAAAGTGCAACACTTTTTACGAATAAAAACCCGAAGTAATCAATATTCACTGAATATCTAATTTACGAGCATGCGTTTGCCATTTATCATGACAATTACCAGGCCAAGAATTCATTCGTAATGAATTTGGCTCAACACATTGGCTGCGAATGTTTGTGAAATGTTTGGGCCATCTTCTAATACATAACAAGTATGATAAATACTGTAAATAACATTTATTTTTTATTTATTTATTTTATTTATTTAAAAACATGTACATCTATTATTACGGGCATACCCAATTCAATAGAGTACCTTAGTCGTACAGTAATATCTTCTATAGTTATTTATTATTAATATTATAAAATAGCAAAACAAACCAAAACAATCAAGATAACTTACCTAAATAATAATTAGTCACATAATTTGTCATGAATGAGGTAGATTTTATGTCAAAGTAAATTAATTATAGAAAATAAAATCAAATAATAAATAATAATATTATAATAGTAGTCAAAAAAAAAAATAGGTTATTTCTAACCAAATAATTTATTATAAATATTTTTAAAAACTAATTGCAATAACACAAAATAAAAAATAAAGCCTTTTGGAATTCGCTCGGAGAACAGTAAAAAATATCTATACTCTCGGCAATCTTATTAATCGTGCGGATGCTTCGCGTCAGAGGTGCTTTATGCAGCAGGTTGGTTCGCCCTTGTGGTACTGCCAATAGGGCGGGACGCCTTCGTCTGTGCACAAAGTCTGTGGGCACATTCAGCCGCATTTTCCAAAGGCTTTCTTGCAGATGTTAACCACATGTACCCGGAAATGTAGCTTGTCATCCAGCTGAACCCCTAAGTCCCTCACCGAGTCGACTCTCTTCAGCTTAGTACCCCTCAACTGGTAGTCGTGGTAGAGTGGTGACTTAGCCCGACTAAAAGTTATTATAGAGCATTTGCTGACGTTAAACTGAAGTTCGTTTACCCTACTCCACTCTACCACTCTGTCCACGTCCCGTTGAAGGCGTACACAGTCTTCTTCGTCCTTGATGGGCAAGAGTAACTTAAGGTCGTCCGCGAACAGCAAGCATTTGGCGTACATACTAAAGTATATGTAGAAACAGGTCGAGCATAAATTAAAATGTTAAAAAAAATATTTTTATTAGGAGGTCCCTCTTAACACATATTCAGTTCATAATCATAAAATCGTTCAGTACTTTATAGCGTGAAGGAAAATACATACATTCTCACATCTCCACATCCAACATTCGCCTTCATAATATTTCTAAGAATATCACAGTTAACTTTAATAAAGTAGGAGTGAGTAGAGAGTGAGTGAGAATAAAAAGAGTGATTAGAGAGTTGACGGCTGATAGGAGTGGATGAAAAAGCATGTTGTTCCGACTCCCTCTAAAGTGGAATAAAGGATTTCAACTTTTCTCAGCAATTACAAAAGGCTCTGAACTGATATTGTATGTTTTGAATTTTTGATGTTTTTTTAACTTCAAATTGGTATAATTTGTTTACACAATTAGTCAACTATAACAGCTAGATAATAAATCCAAAAACTGCTCTATAAACATGGATTTTCACTTTACAATTGAACGGAACCGATTTATGCCTCTTAATTTGTTGTACAGATAAGTCTAAGCACAAGCTACGAAATGGGAGATAAATTTTACTTAGTTACCAATAGTTTTTATTTTAAACGGGATATTCTGTTTTGGCGCTTACGACGTTTACTTTCAACCTAGCTCTCGCGTCTGTTTGTATGCAGGCGGCCCACCCTCACTCCCTTCAATACGCTTTTGACCATTGTCAGCTGTTGTTGGACGTGTGCTAATCGAGTTCCTGCGCAATAGTAGGCATCGAAATCCGTATCATCATTATTATGTTATGAGTAAAATCTTATAAATGATTAAGAATAGGAACACACTAACATCTCTGCATATTGAAAAATGTATGGAAATAGTTAAGAAAAGGTACCTAAGTAAACGTCAAATATTTTGTCCCTCGCAATAGATAGGTATCGATAGCCGTGGCATCAATATTCTCTCGCGAGTAAAATCCTAAACAACACCTCGAAAACATTGTGAAGGAATGTCACGGGGTGTACGGAGTTCCAACCCCCATCTTCGAAACCCAAGTTACCTGCACGTGGTGCACCCTGCTAAACAACGAACGGGGTTCTGGCGGCTGATTGCAGCATAGCACAGCCTAACACCGGCACAGATAAATTCCCTGACTGCCAACGGGCAGCAGCGTCGGTGGTGTGACAAGCTGTGCCCTGCGAGCCCCAACCCGCATGCCCAGCGTGGGGATTACGGGCATACCCCCCTTTACTAGGGGAGGCCTATGTTCAGCAGTGCACTGATATAGGCTGGTGTGGTGGATTATCTGCCTTTTACCTATCCGCTGTCTACTAGGTAACTATTTTTCTATTTTTGTCGCCAAGATCATAGTCAAAATCTCTTCTTATTTGGTGATTTTGCTATAAAAGGAAGACAAACTCCAAAGGAGAATGGACGGATTGCTACCACTCTCCAATAGCAACGAAATGAATGTCGTTGGAGTGGTATCATTAATTGGAACAATATTTGCTATCATAGCTTTGTTAAATAATAAAAATAGTTTTAAAAAGTTGTCGTAGTCTATTGTACCTACACCTGGCGACTTCTATCGACGTCTTCTTGGAGACCGCAAGTCGGTCCTCCCACTAAACAGGTCGATCATCATGCGGGCTATGCAACGTGAAGCACGCGCAGGTTTCATCAACGGTTTATTGTTTTTTGGGTGACAAGTTTCACCGCATTTGTTATTACCCGACTGCGTAGAATGAGGGTAATGTTTTAGTGTGTATGTAAGTTTATTTGGCCCTCGCTGTAGCCCAAATGGCTGGGGGACCAATGAGATGTAGTTAGATTTGTCTGTACTACGAAAGTCACATAGATTATCAATGTAAAAAAAATAAAGGCGGCTGTAAAAACTCGTTTTCAATTTACGATGAACTAAACATAGATAGATTGATAGAATATTCTTTATTGCACAGCAATAAATGTACATAGGCGAACTTAATGCTAGGAAGCATTCTCTACCAGTTAACCTTTGTGTAGTGTGGATTTAAAATAAGTATGTGGTGGCAATAAATACATCAAGGAAATTTTAAAATACCTCAAGATGACAGAATTTTAGTTTTCAAGTAAAGTAGATACGACATGGTATATTAAAGATGTACGTAAACTATACTTGTTACACCATATTATACTAAAACTATAATAAAAATATTAATAATGAATATAAACATAAAAAATTATATATATAAATATAATATACATATTATACATATTATATATGTATATATTATATGGTAGATGTATACATATATACCTATTTATGAATATATAAAACAAAATAAATAGTCACATAGAGAACTAACGTTTTAAGATACCGCTCATTTTATAAGAGTTGATCATAAGAGTTAAATAATGATTATACACTCTAGATCTGAAAGCACCAATGGAGGATACATTCCGAACATGATCAGGGATGCTATTCCAAAGGCGAATCGCAGTAACCGTGAACGAGTCTGAGTAACTGGCCGTATTGTGTTGTGGGGTTTTTAATTTAAGTTGCTGTGAAGAGCGAACGGGACGATCCGCACCATTAAGAGGGCAGAAACGTTCTTTAAGGTAGTTGGGTGAAAGAGGGTCATGAAGAATATTGAAAAGGAGACATAGCATGTGGATATTCCGATGCTCTCTGATCTCCAGCCACTTCAGCTGAGCGCGAAAAGTTGATACATGGTCATACTTTCGTAGACCATGTATGAAGCGTAAGCAAAGATTTTGCAGCCTTTCTAATTTATTCAGTTGCTCTTCAGTAGCATCCGGGAAAGCGACATCAGCATAGTCGAGAAGAGGAAAAAGCAACGCGTTCACCAACGTTATTCTAGCAGACAAAGGAAGGAAATTTTTCATCAGCCTCATGGGGTGCAGACAACCATATATTCTCCTGCTAACCATGGCAATGTGGCGGTCCCACGACAGATTGTTGGTGATGTGTAACCCTAAGTTCTTGACCTCTGTACAGAAAGTGAGTGGAAAGTTATTGTATTTTACTGATGGGAGGGAGTGAAGGTCAAGTCTGGATATAAAGTAATTTCCACCAACAATCATAACCTGAGTCTTGTTTGGGTTAATAAGTAGTCCAAACTTCTGGGTCCATTCGTACACCGCATCGAGATCTATTGTGAGGTTTTCAATGCCTTTCACAATATCACTCGGCTTAAAACTGAGGTAAAGTTGGACATCGTCAGCATACATGTGATATGAAGAGAAACTTATTTTGTCTACGAGGGTGTTTATAAAAATAGAGAAGAGGAGAGGAGAAAGGACACCTCCTTGAGGAACACCAGCATCAACAAAGCACCATTTAGACGTAGTTTCATTGACCTTCACACATTGCTGACGCCCACTGAGGTACGAACTGAACCAAGACACCACGGACTGTGACAGGTTTAACGAGCGCAGGACCGCCAAGAGGATATCATGGTTGACACAGTTAAACGCGTTGCTGAAGTCCAGAAGAGTGAGGAGAGTGAGTTTTCGATCGTCGATAGCAGCTCGAATGTCATCGGTTATTTTAACCAGTGCTGTAGAAGTACTATGTACTAAAACCTGACTGAAATGAAGAGAGTAGACTGTATTTCCGAAGGTAGGAAGAGAGTTGCCGATGGGCTACCTTCTCAACAATTTTTGAGAGAAAAGGGAGAATAGAGATGGGCCTGTAATCCTTGAGTTCGGTGGTTGCAGCATTTTTTGGGATAGGAATGTCAAAAGCCTTCTTCCATGTCTGAGGAAAACAATCATGCAGTAGCGAGAAATTAATGAGATGAGTAATATAAAAAAATAAAATAATGCGGGACGTAATCACACAGCATCATGTAGCCCCAAACTAAGCAGAGCTTGTATTATGGGAACCACATGTTTGATATAATACACATATAATTTTTGTTTTGTAAATACATACATATCATACATAGAAAACACCCAGACCCGAGACAAATATCTACAGAACATGCAAACATATGTCCCGCAGCGGGAATTGAACCCGCAACCTTCTGCGTCTCAGGCGGACCTTCGCCCACTGCGCCACAGAGCCCGTCAAATATGTGGAAGGATTATGTCAAGAAGGGGGTTTAGAAGTTTACGGCCATAAACATGGGATGGTAACAAAAAATAAAATAGTAATATTAAAAATGAGTTCTTACAGACGCCAATTTTTTGTTTACATCTGGTAATCTATGTCACTTTCGTAGTACAGACAAATCCAACCTCTTTGGCTTGGCTCTGCACGGTGATTGACCTGTTTAGTGGGAGGACCGTCTTGCAGCCGCCAGGGAGACGTCGATAGAACTCACCAGGAGTACAATACTCTTATAACAACATCTTATTTTTACTACTTTTTTATGATTATTACTTTCCCCAGAACATCGAGATAGTTAAAACAGTCTCTTTTCCCTTTTATAATAACTAATAGCTCCGAATGGACAAAAATTTCAACAAAGCTGTCATAGTAAATATTGCATACATAACAACATAACATGCATGTCATTGCAATTTGGGAGTGCTTCATATATTTTTGCCCATTATCCTCAGTTTTCTGTGCGTTGATTCCAGCAAAAAGCATTCTCTTTTACATATAAATATATAATAGCAGCGTTATAAGGTATGTATGTTAACTTATGTTCATCACACAATGATTGTCCTGATTCGGGAATCAAACTCGCGACACAGGCGTAGCAGTCTACGGCACTAACCACTCGAACATCCATGCCGTCAAATTATGTTTTTTTTATCGATATAGTACCCCCCAAAAAACATGAGCTTGCCTCTATAAATTTTAAATAATAAAATGGATAATTATATAAAAATAAATAAAGGTAAGGCGATTCTATGACGTGTATGTCCCAGAGCGGCAGCGCACGACCGAGAAGCGCGCGAGTTACGACACGGCCGCGGCCCTAACGCGCGTGACCGGTTGCGCAGCTGGATACGTTTTGTGTGTGACTTTTGATTCTGAAACCTTCATTACTTTACTTTTACATGAGACATTTATGTTTTTCTTCTATTGTACAACAACAACTACAAAAACACCAGGCTATATCAGTCTACTACATAGGTCTTAGATAAAAAACCGATAATCCCCACGACTAGTCCAGCGGGTTGGGGATCGCAGGTCACAACTTCTCGACGCCGACGCCGGTGGCCGTTCACGCCGGTGGCCGTTGGTGGTCAGGGAATTAATTTGTGCCCATGTTTCACTGCGATATTGCACAATCAGTGCACCATGGGCTGGTGGGGCTGGCTTGGATTTCATATTTGTAATAAATAACCATAGAATTCACTTTGTTTCGTCAGCATTTACGAAACAAAGTGAATTGAATCATTGGTCGCGTCTGAAAACTAGTGCTATCCCATACCTGTTCCGATTTGGTGCAGCACATGCTGAGATGTTGCCCTTTTGACCCCACGCAACACAATAACCTTGTATCTACTGTAGCACATTTTACTTTCTTTTTTTGCTGTGTACTTTTACGGGCTGTAGTCTGTCGAAACAATAGGGTGGCAAGACGGGCAAAATGCTAGAGGTCCTTGGCCGGATAGGGCCTAACATTTATTATTACATAATTAAAATTGTGTTTGCTGATCTTACAAATTCACCCAAACCCCAAAAATTCGTAGCTCGCTCCGCTTGCCGCAATCGTTTGTATTACACTTGAATACGTTGGCTGCTGGCCTCGCACATGACGCGTAGAATCACATTTGTGTTTTCAGCACTCAAAGCGTTAAAGAACGTCAGTTTTCTTCGCAGCTCATTGGTGCTGATCGACTAGCGAGTGAAACAGCTTTATCGTAGTCGAAAAAAAAAGCGAAAACGCCTGAGAGTTTAGGTTAAAAGTTGGATTGAGAAAAGGCAAACGATATCGCATACATATTTAATTTGATAATTGTCAGCGGAACCACTCGATTTTTGGTCACGTAGCCAGAAAAGGTGGGGATAAACTTGAACTTTGAACTACTCATGGTTCTGGTAACCATGAGGAGTATGACGCGAAGAGGACAAATGATTAAAGAATCATCATCAAAACAGTCCACCGCTGCATATAAGCCTAACCTTAATGCGCCCTGTCCTCAGCTCGAGGCATCCAGCCAGCAGGCTGAGGTTTTATGAAAAGCACCCTTAAGGTTTAATGGGATCGTGAGTGACCGTGATGAACGCATAGATAGTACAGTAAAAAGGTTGATTTCAAGTTGTAAAAACAAAAAAGTACTCAATATTTTTTTCTTTTAGTGCAGTTTTGTTTTGAATTAATTTTTTTAGTACGCTGAAATGTCTGTTTTGGCTCCCATTTCGCCTTACTAGAAAGGGTGTGATATTGTGAAATTTGGTAGAGTTATTTCTGAATTTGAAAAGTACTCTGTAGGGAGACCCCCTCTACCCCTACAGGGGACAGAGAAAACATATTAAAGACCCGGAGATTTAGTCAGATCTAGATATTCTTACTTGAGTAGCTGGGACGGGGTTGAAGGTCGCCCTCGTCGCTGCAGTAGCAGCAGCACAGCCTCTTGAGCAGTCTTCTGGCGCGATTGAGGCACGGGAATGTCTGACACAGCGCTCGCCGGAAGTTCTGTCCGGTCATGCAGTACAGGAAGAAATTTATTCCGAAGTTGGCGTTGAAGAACGACAAGCAGATTTGCTGCAGGGCGGCCCAGCGCCCACTATACTCGTAACTACTCTGTGTACAAAACAAAATAATATTATTATATAATGTACTAGTAAAAAAAACAGACTAAGTGAGAAAGAACCTCCTTTTTTATTTATTTTTATGTGAAACATCTAATGCGGAGGGTTAGACCGGCTGAGGCACACGACGCACCTAACCGGTTATAGACGGGCTGGTCTAACCCGTACGAGTTTGAGTGAGAAGTGAGAGTGAGGGTGGGGATGAGGATGAGGGTGAGGGTGAGGGTGAGGATGAGAGTCAGGGTTAGGGTTAGAGTTTAAGCGTTTCTTGTACTATGTAAATCGTGGGTTCCAAGTATTTTCTATACAACATAGTTTCGATGTTCACATCCGCCTGGCGCGACGATTCAATTTATTGATTTATGGAATTTATTAATTATTTATATCAAAGTTAATTTCAACTTAATTGTAAGTGCAGCTTTATAGGCATGGATATTTGGATATACGAGGATAAGGAGTAAGAAGCACAGTGGCAGAGCTGGAGTGAAAATGATGAATCGTGCGACATTTATTGTTTATGTCTCTGGTATTCATTATTATTATTATGTTAAATAAGAGACAAATTTATCATAATTAAATTTTTATTTGAATTGCCAAAAAATTTTCTTCGTGCGTTATGGCTTCGGCTAGGTGGAGCGATGACTTGCGGAATGTGGCTGGCAGTAGGTGTATGCGGAGAACCGAATTTCGGGCTCAGTGGCGCTTACTGGGAGAGGCCTACGTCCAGCAGTGGACTGGTACAGGTCGAAGATGACATGAGAAAGTGCTTATGAAGATGAGCGTAATGTTGATGACTTAATATACCTGAAACAAGTAGCAATAGGTTATATAAAATATTTATATTCGGTTGAAAAGTTGTTCAAATTCGGTTTTACGGATTTCTAGGATTAGATCATTTCAAAATTTTATAAGATGCTGAAAAACACTACACGACACAACCACAATATAATTGCGGCGCAATCGTTACTATCGGATTCGAATCGTAAAAGTCTCGAACGTTTGAAAATACCCCTAGAGATGGGTAACTTCTTCTGATACTTTCTATATTTGCTTAAATTTAGCCTTCGCTTTAAATCAACATTCGCATTCATACGAGCATCTTATCTAAAATGCTCAATACTATATAAGGCCGTTAAAGACTGTTAATAAAAAGCTCAGTCTTTTTATGAAAAATTAATAATCTGCACTACTGCAGATTTGTCTATTCGTCTCATCAAGCAAGGGCATGCTGACCAACTTGCTTGATTGAGTTAAGGACAGACCGGCCCCAAGTACGCAAAGTACTTTTATGATACCACGTTCCGTCCTTACGTTACGTGTGCCACACGCACACTTATGCCACTGTAATATTATGAAGCCGATAGCGAACTAATAGTGCCATCGCCTAATGATTAAGGTTACCAATCTTAAAACTGTGCAATAACGACCTTATAAATAGCCTTTATACATCATTATTAATAATTACATCTAGACAATAGCGCTATTGAAATCCATTAATAAATATTTATATGACTATATTCCCAAGCAAAGAGCACAGTGGATTATATCTAAAACTGACATTTTGAAATTCTATTGGTATGGCTTGTTATGGTGACGGGTTTGCAACGAGTTACCGAGATTGATACGAAATGAGTATCTAACTCCATAATACGTAATGATGTGAAATTTGGAGTGATGTTTTGAAGTTAGGCGCTCCTTCACGCTAAAACTGCTAAAAAAACTAAGCTAAAAAAACGCACATATAGATACATCTAGACCAGAAATTAGATAAGGCTACCTACTTTTACCGGGGTCTTAATCAATATCAAAAGTAAATATTTTATGTGCGTGTGACTATAAATACTTTTAATTGTACAAAATACACGTAGGAGTAATTTTATTTACAATTCAGACCCCTAACTAAGAATAAGAATAAAAAATAGAATAATAATAATAATAATAATATATCATATGTATCTTCGTAGTAAGTTTGAAGTTATCTCATTTTCGTATTCAAAAAAATAAAAGCCTTTTTATTTCAAAATAGCTAATAAGGTTTTACAAAAAAATGTTGAGCGTGTTGATCTTATACACTGACGGACTCATAAACTGCAGCGAAGTTCAGGATTACTTTCAAATTAATATTTTTGATTAGTATGCAAACTTTTTAGATTCAACTAATCAATAAAAAAAAACAAAATTTTAAAATAGAACTGCAGTAAAATATGCAATTATTTTCGTGAAAATAAAATTTAAGAATTGTCTCAAATACTCGTTATTAGAGTAAAGTTTGAAAATAATTATTTTCGTTTTTTTATTTGCGATTTAAATTATAGTATTGATTATTAGTCATTTTAACTCAACTAAAGTTTCTTAACCATAAATATGGATATTTCGTCCGAACAAGCCATTCAAATTGTGGCATTCGTGCGGGAAGGCTTGAATCAACGAACGATTGCTAGAAATTTAAATTTAAACCAGTCTACTGTTTCTAGAGTATACCGAAGGTTTGTAGAGACAGGTTCTTACAAAAGGAAACCCGGTACCGGCAGAACTCGAACAACCACCCGTCGTGACGACCGATTTATTGTTTCAACTTCCCAACGAAATCGTTTCGTCACGTCAGTAAATATCAAACAAAGCCGAATGAAGTGAAGTAAGCGGAAGTGCACGAACAATAAGAAGGAACGTTCAGGAGGCGGAAATCATCTCCTTTAGACAAGCAAATGGTCCAAAGCTGTCTGCAGCTCACAGACAAGCTTAAGATTAGCGCGTGAATATCTTAATTGGACTGAAGATCTATCGGCCTCCGTATTGTTCACCGCTGAGTGTAGGACATTTATAACTGGTGCAGATGGTCGCAGAAGAGTCTATCGTCGACGTGGGGAGAGATATGCTTAAAGTTGCATTGAGGAGCGTGTTCCTTTTAGAGGCGGTTCGTGTATGGTGTGGGGTGGCATATCTATGATCGGGCGAACGGAACTTGTGTTTATCGACATGGTTCGTCAAAACGGTAGAAGAGGTGGTTTGACGGCACAACGCTATATAACAGAGGTTTTAGAAGTTCACGTCGTACATTACATGGGATTATTAAAATTTTACTCTAATGCAAGATAATGCCCGACCCCACGCCGCCGCCGCTGCACAAGTTCGACAATATTGCGAAAAGGTTGGGATACGTACCATGAATTGGCCAGCACGCAAATGACTCGATGATATCTTTCGTGTCTTTAAGATATCTTATAAGATACTGGTAGAAAATTCTACACTAAACTTATAATTAATTATTAATAAATTTTAAATGGAGAGTATTTCATCATTACATCTACAAGAGTTAGGCTTTGAAATTATAATGATAACAATAAATAGTATAGATAGTCTTTTGTGCTGTGAACGGTCTGATAGTGAAGAGCCTTGACCAATATCTTAAGAGGTTCTCGCTAGGTAGCTGGATCAAGGGTCAGATACAGAAGGCGGCTCTTCTGGACTCAGCACACATTGTGAGGAGGTTCCTCTGTCTGCAGCCCTAGGCTACCGACCGTTTGAGCCCTGCCCCGCGGTCACGGTGTCTGGTTTTGATACATTTTTTACTATAACTTTTTGGATTTTTTATGTTTTAACGAGTTTTAAGTTTAATAAATATAATAAAAGAAGTAGAGCAAAAAACGGTACACAGTTTTTTTTAAGTAGCATAAAAAAGCTATAACCCAACACAATCGTGGCTTGATGCTACACGGGTAAAAGATGCTTCGCTGGCGACGCACGTTTGTATCGTGCCCTATGATTCAACGTCCTGTGGCCATCAACTTGAGGCTTGAAGGTGTTAAGCCTAATATGCCTGTAATTCCACAATCATGGGAGGCAGTTATTCTTCTCCAATTCGTTCTTTATGAAAAAGTCATTACTAGAAAATGCACTCCAATGATTATAATAACGTACGTACTTAAGTGTTTTTTTTTTTTAAACTACTACTTTATTTGTCATTTTTTACATTGAGGGAGGAAGAAAACGTGTAAGAAAATACAAGCAAATGAAGTTGCACTTGGGTCAGCTAGTACAACAAACACGGTGACATAAAAATGCTCTTGCTCAAAAAGTGTATATATATATAGTGTAGCTTAGCGGGCCTAAAACTCGAGTTTAATACCTCGGGCTAAATAGTATTTTTTCTTTTTAATTGTTGCCTAAAATCATCAGCCCGTACAAAGCATTGGTTCTCTTACATAAAAACTCGACTTCTTGGTGCTCCGTCAATCTTTTTTTTGAAAATAGAACCGTCTTGGTGATGTTTTATGAAGGTTGATTAATTTTTAATAAAATTTCTGAAAATTGTCTAATTTTGAATTGTTTTGTTTTCTCGCAATCGAAGTGAAAAGTAGAGTGTTTTACTCAGGCCAAAACCACCCATTATAACTCGGTCTTGTCATCCTCCCTCGCTACGATCGGGATTATAACAACCTCGTATATAATGGGATGGTTTAGTCCCTTGTAAAACAATCTACTATTACGGTTAGAGCAAAAAGTCATTGTAGATAAAATTACCGTATTGCATACCCTTAAAGACATCGGTTGTAGCCGGACTCATTGTATAGACTTAAAAAGTGCCAAATAAAACCGACGAAAAGCTACAATATAAGTTATTTAATAATAAAATTTTAATAATTTACGCTCCGTGAAGTCTGTAAATACTGTTAACAGTTCGTGTTTACTCAGGAAAATTAACTGGTTACGATTAATAACGATATAAATAATATTGTGAAGTTCAAAATTTATAAATTTGCATGAATGTGATGAAATACGCTGAAATATTATCAAAGCTTTGCTGCTTCGCGGTATAGTAGGCACTAAATAAGTGCCTAAACTAGCTGTTTCTTCAGAAAAGTTATAGGTGTTAATTTGAAAATTTTACAAAATGTATGATTTTATGAAAAATATTCTAACAAATTGTTGGAATAATAATACTGAGCTTTCTGTTCTGGTGTAATTTTAATTCTGAAGGAAAATGCGATTTTCAAATAGGCCACCCACGCTAATCTTATGCGCCTCTTAATTTCATTCGTCTGGTTTTCCTTTCCCATCACAACTCCTTGGTCATCATACATATACTTTTGCACGCGCTCGATGGTGTTTAGGTCAATTTATCTTTGATGTTAAGTGGTATCATGCCGTGATTTTTTTGGGTTTTGAGAGTGCAGCACACGATTTTAACTAAATATTGTAGTACAAAATTATGTTAGTCCCTCTCAGGGCAAGGGCCCGTAGCATTTCGCTCGTCGTGCCACCCTATTGTTCCGCCAGTATACAGCCTGTAAATTTCCACAGCTTAACATAAACCTCGTGGAGCTGACAAAAGTTTGCTAATGAAGGTTCTTGAATGAATACGACTTCAACTGCTAAGACCGAGGGTGACATATGTTCAGTACTGAAATTCTATGTTCAGTTGTTATTGATGATTAAAACTATATTCATTTGGATCAGCATTTACGAAAAATTTATGACAATTTCTAATTGTGGAACATTTTGTCATGAAGGCAGTTCCAAAATGAAAAAAATGCATATATTATAGTAACAGTATAGGTAATATTTAAGAAAGCTGGGACCGACAAACAAAGCGAAATCTACGCGAATATATTACAAATGTTAACAATAGAAAAGGAGTAATGGGTTCCAATCTCCATGTTTAGAACCCAAGCCCGGCCCGAGGTGCACTCTGCTATGAAAAAAAAATTGGTTTTGGCGGCCGGCTGATTTTGGCATAGCTCAGCGAAACATCGGCAAAGCTGCCCTGACCACCAACGGGCACCAGTTTTGTCGGTGCGAGAAGTTGTGTCCTGTGATCCCTAATCCGCATGCCTGGCGTGGGGATTATGGGCCTTCTTTTCTTGTCCACAACATTCATCAACATCCATCCGTCCATTATTTTCGCGATAAGTCATTACATCCAGACAAAGTATTTCGATCAGATTTTTTTTTTCGAATATAGCTTTTTTATACTTCACTGAATACATTTTTGCAAAGAAAACAAACAGATTTTTTTTTGCTCTAGGTACTCTTTTATTATATGTATAGATATAGTAAAAATGGCTATTGATATAATTAGTTAGTCAATAAAAAGATAAATATTAATTTTAATATTTAATATTTATCTTTTTATTGACATTCTGATCTATTTTTATTATTTTGTTTTGATGAATTGTTTATGCATGACGATTTTTTTTATTACCTACTATTCTAATTAATTTTATTTAGATAAGTACCTAAAGTATTTTTAAAGTTAGTGATTTTAATTAATTTAATTAATAATTGTTTAATTAAATTATATAATTATTTAATATTCTCCAACAAATTAATTTAATTAATAATTGTCTAATAAAGGAGAATACCGAGAACCCGTACCCATTGCGTCAACAAAACCGAACGTATCCCATAATATTTATTATATTTTATAAATAACATTAACATTTTCATTAGTTTTACACACCGACGGTATTAATAATCAAGTAAAAAAATATTTTGTTGATTTGGTTTCCGCCGCACGCCGCCATTAGACTGCAATGACTATATACGTTACTATGGCAACAAACATTGATGTAAAGTGTTATTATGACAACAACCCTCATTTTTAATTATTTTGTCAGTAGAATCGACTAAAAACATATTGGAGATTTTTTTGACGCACTCACTTTTGTCTTGGTGCCGAGCGCCATACATCAGACGGCATTTTCCTTTATGATAAATTATAAAGTAATTTAATATTCTTAAACACGTTACTGAAAAGTGAGTTGACCAATTTTATGAAAAAAAAAATGCATTTTTCATTCGTTTATAAACTTAGGTAAAATGAATCAATCGGCTTTTAATAACTTAAAACTAACCTATTACTAAAGTATATTTCAATCAAAAAATAAATAAATAAATATTAAATGTATCTTCCTTGCTTACCAAGATCACGTACTAATGTAGGTACTTGTTATTCTATCTATAACAACATGAACATGAAAACCTTGTACGATACGTACATTCCTGCTTATGTTATAAATATATTTGTCCGATTACTATCGTTTCTTTCTTATAAACCTATTGCGTTGGTGAGTGTGTGTCAAATTAATTATGTACGTGGTGATACTCTTAAAATTCACATGATGCTGTGTGATAGTGTCCAGCATTATTATCTTTTCATATGGCCGGGAAACACCCCCTCTATCTTAGAGGAAGAATTTCGGAAAATCTTTGCATAGTTCATCAGCTGTACTATGCAAGAAAAATACCTTTGTAAATGATTGTCTAAAGCTATCGAAAAGTTGAAAAAAAAGGTATTGCCTATGGCAAAATTATATAGCGTCTGTTGTGTATACTTTGGTTTTTAAGTAATAACATTATAGGTACTGTATCTATTTTTTTTCAAATATGTATAACAATTGATGCCATGTGGGGTCCAATCAGTGGCAACCTTTGCCCAGAACTCATCCGACATGCGGCAGATATGGCCTGCCCAGTCCCATTTTAATTTGCCGACTGGCAAAATACAGCACTCAATAGAGAGGAGTGGAAGGCGGGAAGGGAGGCCTTTGCCCTGCAGTGGGACAACTCAGGCTTATAATAATAATAATAATAATGTATAACAATTACGCGTGTGAGGATTTGGCTTTTCAGAGAATCGGGTAATTTTTGGCGAATTGTTTGAATGATACGGGAGCTACAGATGGAAAAGAAAGAATACATTTTAATATTCGTTTCACAAGTCTCTGGAAGAAGTTTTAGTCTAGCGCTACAGGTGGCGCTCCCCGGCCCGAGCCAGTTCACTTGACTAATGTTTATAACGCTTTATACCAGGCGGCGTTCCACGGTTGTTCGTACACTAGATTTCTCATCGGATTTTAACAATTACTTTTTTTTATTAAGCTTTTAGAACACTTATATAACAAAGGAGCATGGATACTATGGAGTATTAATTCAGTGAGCGTACTATTAACAACTTATTCGGTTTTTTATTAAGGATCTAATTTAATAGGTAAACACGTTCATAGGAACCGCCCACCTTGTATTTCTTTCAGTTTACAGTAATCGTCAAATAAGAACCATATTTGATGGAAAATATGTTAAAAGTAACCATTTAAGCAACCATTTAAGAATAAATAATATTACAAGTCATGAAAAAATCCTACTATAAAAAAAAATATGCCAAAAAAACGAAATCATGAAAATGTAATGTTTAATTTTGTAAAAAATCTACAAAAATTTTATAAATTTTAATTTTAATAAGGGTGTTACTACCGCCCAAAATATATACATACTACTCTGGCAAAAAAACGAAATCCTTACCTACATTTAATAGGTGGGCGGTTAATTGTGCCTATGAGTGTAGTTAATGTAGGTAACATTAACGTATCTCAGACAAAAAGTAAAAATATTAATTGGAAGTCGACTATATTAGACGTCACTTTTAATAATAAAATGTTTAATTTTTAATTATATAAGTACCTAATGTCTGTACTACTAATTCGTAAAAAACTAAATACCCAACGCCCAAAATATATACATGCTACCAAAAAAACTAAATCCTTACCTACATTCGCTAGCATTCGGATTGTAGATCACTGATTCACATAATTATAATAAACTACTTTAAAAATTCAAATTCTAAAACCAAAGCTAAACTTAAGTTCGATTCAAAATCAAAGTTTACGTTCAAAATTAAAGTCGTATTTAATATTCAGTCGAGTCAAAAATTCAGTCGATTCCAAAATTCAGTCGAGTCTTAAATGCTTAAGTTAATTCCAAAATTCAAAGTCAAGTTCAAAATTTAAATCAAATTAAATTGTTCGATCAAATTACATTATTTATTGTTATTTAAAGTTGAACATTTAAAGTCAAATCCATAATCAATCAAAATCCAATTCAAATCCTAAACCAAATTTGGATATCAAGTCCTAAACTGAACGTCAAAACCAAAATTCGGAGAATAATACAAAGTAAAATGTTCTAGTCTGAAATTAAAATAAAATAAAAAAAGGAAAGTCCAAGTCTCGGTTAGTCGGTTCACGCTCAGCTAAGTTCCAGAAAGCACGACTTCAAGTTTGGTACACGTCTTGTGTTCACTATAAGTACTAAACTGAAAGTCGAAACCAAAATTCGAAGAATAAATCAAAGTAAAATGTTCTAGTCTGAAATTAAAATAAAATAAAAACAGGAAAGTCCAAGTCTCGTTTAGTCGGTTCACGCTCAGCTAAGTTCCAGAAAGCACAAAGTCAAGTTTGGTACACGTCTAGTGTTCGCTATTAGCCACACGCACTGGAAGAATATAATTATATTATTTGCAAGGCGCACGAGTGGGTACAAGCGCGGCCGCGGACCGACTGGTGGGCCATCGGCCATCGAGGATCAAGGGGCGGGCCCAGTCGCTGTAGCCACTCTGATATGTGTACAGTAGCTATGTGCAGCTAGCGGGTGCTTAGAGAAAGCGCGGCCCGGACTTAATGAAAGCTATGAAAAAAAATGACATGATTTTAACCATATAAGTTTATTTAATATGGTTAAAATTATGTCATATCCATAGGTACCAAAATACTTAAAAAATAACAGAGTTGTTGAACAGTTTGGCGTGAAGGAGACCTAGCAAGATTTGATTTTTTTATGTCATGAATAAAAGAAGAGACTGGCTTTTGTTTCTTTTAGGTACCGAAAAAAACTGTTACCATTATATCGTGTTGTATTAAATTGTTGATAAGAATATATAAATTCCACAACATAATAATTTCCTTCGCTTAATGGTGCTTGAACACCTTAAATATTGTTCTAAAATCCAGCTCCAAATCGTCGCAAGGGAATAAATAAATACTATTCAGCGTTGCCAGCTGCAATAAAAAAACGCGAAGAAAACCATTTACAAATAAACACTTACCATGTTTTTCGCGTAAGCTACAATCCTCATGGAGTAGGCGGGTAAGTTGAGCACGACGAAAACTGTCGAGACAATGAGCAGCATCCTGGTAATGCGGTGCTGCGAGTGCTGCAACGAGGTCCGACGAAGGCGTCCGCCGTGGCGCGCCTGCCTGGCCGCTTGCCGCCGGTCCGCCGCCGGCCGCTCGTCTCTCATGAGCTGTCCGCGCGCTCGGCTCACCCGGCACACTCCGATCATTATCCAAATGTTCAGCACCGTGATTATGGAGAGCGGGAGCGTGAAGGACAATATTGTATCTATCACGTTGAATCTGGCCGCATGGTCCATTAATTCATGATCGATGTTGCAGTCGTTCTCTCTCGGGACTGCGAATTTGAGGACTGGTATGTTGATCGCCAAACAGCAGAATGCGATCGCCAAAATAACGATGCGCGCACGTCGCACTGTGCACATGCGGGTGCGTCTCAACGGGTAAAGAACTGCCACAAAACGTTCAATCGTAAAGGCTACCACGAACCACGTGCTAACGGCGCTACTTACGTATGTAAAATATACAAACGTTTGACAGTAGCCAAACCGAGAGAACACCAGAGAGAGTCGCACCGCCTTGAGCCATGGGGGAATCAGCTGAAGTAGGAATATCGTGTCAGAGATCGCGAGCGCGGATAGATACTGTGACGTAGATTGACCGCGCAACTTGCTTTTGAAAAATACTATCAACGAAAGAAGGTTTCCTATTACTCCCATTATTATCAGAGCGGGAGTGAAATATACATTTAATACATACGCTATCTCTTCGACAAAAAAATCCGTCATCGTTATATCCGAAAATGTATAATTAACAAATTCTTCTGTGTGATTACCGTAACTCGCGTTAGAATCGTTGTCTGGGAACGACATGACGAGCCTCGGCAGCCGCTTCGTTTGCTGCGCCTTCGGAGACTGGACGGTGCTCGCAGGGGAAGGGGTTTTAAACCCGCGCCCCTCACCGCGCTCCCTGCACACCCGCCCCCCACACCCGCCGCCGCGCTCTGCCGCGCTCTGCTCGGATGTACCCCGCGCGTCCCACCCCGTGCTTCTCTACCACCCACACGCCCCTTTCGTTTGTTCTCCGCCTATTCAACAAGTAAAAGACGATACCTTTCATTATTCCTACAAAGAATTAGCTTTCATCATACAAATCTATAAACGATATCACACAAGACTTATTGAAACGTAGCCATATACGCACGATGGGTCTACGGCGTAGACGTTCTACGAATGCTTAATAAAGGATATTTAAATAAAGGAGAATGCCGAGAACCCGTACCAATTGCGTCAAAACCAAATATATCCCAAAATTTATTTTATTTTATAAATGACATACACATTTTCTTTACACAACGACGGGATTAATAATCAAGTAAAAAAAATATTTTAGTGATTTGGTTTCTGCCGCACACCATCATTGGACTGCAACAACCATTGATATATATATACTGTTGCTATGGCGATAACCCTCATGCTTAATTATTTAGACAGTAGAATCGACTAAAAACTTATTGGAAATTACCGAGATAAGTCTTGGTACCGAGCGCCATGATAGATCAGACGGCATTGTCCTTTCTACGACAAAGTGAAGTCCATTCCAGAATTAATATTTAATTGTTAAAGTAACAAGCATCATACATTATTGCAATAGCTTAAGAGTTACAAGTAATAACTAAAATATTTTCGTTTTATAGAAACCTAAATAATAATTTTCTGAAAGATTTTCGTTTTCGAACCTATTTTATTAGATACTTTTTGAAATAAAATATTTTGTAAAAAGTTACCACTAAAAGGAAAGTGCTGTTGAATTGAAAATGATTTATATGATTATACTAGCTGACCCACCCGCAACTTCGTTTGTGTGTATACGCTTTTTAAGTTACGTGTAACCCTAACTATGAATGGAATAAACAATACACCAACCTCCATTCATCAGTTATTATTGTAAGACGAAAAATTGGAGGAGTGCTGGATTGGGTCATTTCGTCTATACTAATTTCTTGAGAGCGAATTTTTCGTAATATCCGGCTAATAATGCGATTTATGTAAAGGCCGTAGTTTTTTTTCCAGTGGCACTTCGGGGTCATAGATGTATTTCAGTCTCAGTCTATTGAAAAAAATCTGCTGGGAGCCCTGTATGGAAAGCCCTTTTATCGGAACTTTCCATTTTTCAGACCAATATATAGGCATTTGTGGGGACATACCTGCTGCAAAGTAGACGTAATCATAGTGATACCAATATGGACCTATGTGCCAGGTCACCAGACTCCAAAATTTGTGTTCTAGTAGTGCAGGTTATCTGGCTTAGAATATCATTGGTTATGAAATTAGTACCATTTCTATTCCTCAGTATTATTCTTGATGTGGGTAGGATGCAGAAAGCAATAGTTTACTTATGATTTTTGAATCTAGTGTATTGTGTGTCTAGAATGCCAGCATTAGTTTGTTGCTTTCTAATAGCAATCTGTCGAGTTGATAATGATTGAGAGTATCACCTTTACCATGGCTACGACCGCGACCACTCCCACGAATAGCTGTACTCGCACGTCCTTTTGCTCGTTGTTGTCATGACTAAGTTGAAGGTGTGAAGTTTGAGTCTCTAACATTGCAAGAGAAGCTACAGGGGTAACTACTTCATTCTGATCTTCATCTGAGCTCCTGAACACGCTTTACGGTGATCACGAGTTTTTTGGTTTAATTGTGGTGGAACAAACGCCGGATTTTCATCTGGATTATCTCCAGAATATTCGGACATGGAGTCATCCAAAGCATCGATGATGTCGTAGTTTGTTAACGCTAAAAAACCTCATAAATCTTTATAAAAACTTCAATGTACTTTACATGGTACTTGGGAAGACAGCTGTAAAAAATATTGATTGCATACATTAGTACTCCTCAAAGGACATAAAAAAATATGTCGTCAAGGTTACAGGACCAATATTTGAAAATTTGTGAAAATAATATGCTAAGCCTTTAGTTTGAACTACCATTACGTTGTTTTACACAAAAAAAGATAAAATTTCGCAAAATAATTACTGATGAATATAGATTAACTTACTTTTGCGCAGACATATGCTCATGGAATCACCTGAATATTTTGACCTTAGTATTTTTTTGACACCGGTTACTATGATTGTTTTGCGTTTCTGCAAATCCCTCCTAGAGCTTAACACGATTTTCGAATCTGGGTAATCCTCCTCCAAGTAATTCCAGCTACTTTTTCGAATTTCCTCCCATCTTGGACGCTGTCTTCCATTCTTTGTTTTGTTTGGTCTTGGACACCACTTGGTTATATAATTTGTCCATTTTCCTATTTTTACTCGCCAAATTATCAACTGCCTATCTCAAATTTCAGCAGTATGTAACATCTTGATTTTTGTAGTTTGCCTTTTAACTTGACGTTGAGCATACTTCTCTTCGTATTATTTATTCACTCTAGTTTACGCAGATTTTGTTTTGTTAAGCGCCATGTTTGATATTCATGGCTCATGATGGGTAAAATATATGTATCAAATATGTGGTATTTGAGGGTTTTTGACAATTTCTTTCAGGGATTAATTTATTTTCTATGCTAACTGTACTCTATTGTTCATTTCTTTTGTTAGAAGATATTTTGATCTTTTTATCATCTGTCCAAGGTAGGTATGTATATTCTTCGACATATTTTATTATTGTGCCGTTGAATGTGATGCGGTTTTGTCTGGGTTCGTCGTTATTTTGGTTTTTAAACGTTTATGGAAAGTCCGAATCAGTTACTTTTATACATATAACTTTTGAAACTATCATGATACTTGGTCATACTTTTATGCATAGTATATATAAAAATATACAAATGATTACGGTTTAATAATTACTTTCAAAAGTAATAAAATTATTAAGTAGCTACCTATAGGACGTAAGAAATTAAACAGGAAATATTAAAGAATTTTACTGTACAAAAAAAATATGTTGGGAATACTCTAGTTTTAATTTGATCGGAAGTTCGATAGCAGTATTAAAGCAATTAAAAAAAATCTGAGTTTACTCCACGGTTTAGGGTATTTATGAGTGCGCGTCGCGGTCCTTTATACTTTGATGGCAACGCCGCGCGCCGGTCGCCAGGTTATGAGAAGAAGTCGAAAGACTACATTATGCACATCATAATTAAATTGGTAGTTACGCTTTCTGCGCTCTAGGTCGCGGATTCAACCCCCGCCCAGGACAAACATTTGGGTGGTGACCAATATGTTTATTCTGAGTTTGGGAGTTTGTATGTTTATCAGTCTCTGGTATTCATGGTACAGGCTCTGCTTAGTTTGGGATCTATTTGCCGTGTGCGATATATTGATATAAATATATGGGATATAGGTATTTATTTTGATTTTACGTGCGGGCCAGCTTTTCACTGCGTGATATATGTTTGTTTGTTCTGCAGATATTGATGCGAGTCCGATCGTTGTGGTACTCTTGATACCTACGATGCAGGCGTAAGCCCTATAGTGTAGCGTCAAGTCTATGTACGTGACTATTAGGTGCTAGGGGCTTAATATATCTTAAACTCGCTACAGCCCGCTTCTCCGTGGTATTTAGATAGAAAGTAGCTACTCATTATGCTATTCCTTATGTAGGTATTCCGTTGGGCAGGATTTGGAAAACTACGTCGAGTTGTCTCGTCACCTATACCGCAGTGTCTGAAAACGAAAGTTTTCAACCGAAAGTCCTACCCGTCATGACCTACGGTGCCGTAACGTGGATACTCACAGTAAGGCTAGTGCACCATTTTAAAATAGCTCAGCGGGCTATGGAACAAGCAATGCTCGGAGTTTCTCTGAAAGATAGAATCCGTAACGAGGCTATCCGACATAGAACCAAAGTTGTCGACATAGCTCAGAGGATTAGCAAGCTGAAGTGCCAATATATCTGCCGAATAACCGATAACCGTTGGGGTAAACGAGTTTTTGAGTGGAGACCGCGACGAGTGACGATTTGCGAAAGGCTGCTAGTAGAAGCTAGATGCGTAGAACTGAGGACAGAGCGCAATGGCCCTATATCCAACAGTGGACTGCTATAGGCTGATGATGATGATGCTGATGATGGCTAATGTCATGTTTATCAGAAAAAGATATTATAAAGAAGGCTTAGCAAAATATTTTTTTTTTAGAATAGGATCACTACCGAGTACCTAAGAAATAAAAAATATTTGGGAAAAAAGAAGGCTTAGCAAAATATTTTTCTTTTAGAATAGGATCACTATCGAGTACCTAAGAAATAAAAAATATTTGGGAAAAAACGACTGGTAAACTTCTGGTATAAGAATAATTTCGCGTAAGAAATAATAATATCGTGATAAATATCAGTTGGCCATATTTGAGAATATAGAAGCAAGCGAAAGATAAAAAAGGTTGAATGGGTAGAAATTCGAGTAGGAAAAAATGCGAATGGAAAATTTGCTACGCGGAATTAACGAGTTTGGGGAAACGATCTAATTACTCAATAAAACGACGACAGTGAACACACGAGTAGCTACATAGATATATAATTAGATCCCTTATAAAATATACTACTTTACATAAAATAAAATAAAACTACGTCTTTGCTTAGTGATATCATCACTATAGGGAGGTGCTTTGTTTAGTATAAACAATAACTGCCGAACTGTTAGTACTTTACAGGACTTACAAAATAAGTTAGTTTGATAAGTTAGTTAAGCCATGGCTGATCATAAGGGATTTTGTTTGAGATTTTTTTAAGATACTTATGGCGCGGTCTTACCTTAAACTATTAGCTCACGAAGAATAAAATTGTAATTTGATTTACTATGATAGAACTAAATAACAGCTCAACTTTTTATGTTCACATTGCGAACTATTGCTAGATTTCAGCTCAGCTTGTAAAACTCGTGTATTTAAGCGAATATCGGGCAAACAAACTATTAGCGAATGCCGGGCAAACATAGCTAGCTAATAAATAAAGAAAATAAAATAGTATACCTACTAGTAAAGCAATGTAGGCATTTGCATCTATTCTAGAGGATGTAACTGTACAGCGTCTAGTGGTAACTTACTCACTGTTGGGGATGCTGTAGTGCCTGGGACAAGGCTAGATGGAATAAGCCCAGCACCTAAATCATCCTCTCAGCCTTGTTGGCCTTACCTACAGGAAATTCATGGTCAATAGGCGTGGAGCTGACTAAGATCCGAAGGTCGTGGATTCGAATCTTGGCCACACGGCCATTGGATTTTTCGTTTCGATAAAATTGTTTGAGCATTGCCATGTGCTTAAATCGGTGAGGGAAAACATCGTGAGGAAACCTGCGGTTCCCAATAGTTTTAGTATTTTCCTATCTTCTCTATTTAGAAGAGCTCAGTTATTATGACCGCTATGCACTATAACTTACACTATCCTCATATTTAAAGCTCACTGGTTCGACAACCATACGTTCTAAGTTTCCTGGCACACTATCCACCAGCTCGCGGTCCTACCGCACCCAGAATGAATAACAACGGTTTGATACTATGTACGAGGGGCGGCTGAAAAGTTAGGGGCCTAGGGTAATTAACGATGAGCTTGTTACTTACTCATGTAACTATACTTCAGTCAAATTCGATGAAGAATAAATATAAACCAACCACCCATACTTAACCTCAAAAGTACTTTTTTATTATTTGTTTTATAAATATGTGCACTTCATTAATATTTTACCTATATAGTAAAAGTTTCATTTATGACATTAGTTAAACATTAGTTAACTGAAATATTACGTATTTATGGAATAATTGCAAAAAGTGTTGAATTGTTTGTTTACTATTCTTCATCCAATATGGCTGAAGTATAGTTGCGAAACTCTTATGTATTAGTAAAGTTAAGTTTGCACTCATAGTTCAATTATTTATCGAACAACAAACATAACCATGTCAGCCGAATCTGGAAATTCTCGGAATTTGAGCACCGCGCAGTGATAAAATTCCTCGTAATGAAGGGACCGAAAAATACACCGAAAAACATTTTTGAAGGGATGTCATCGGTTCTTCAGGATTCTGCGCCTACGATGGTACAAGAATTGTTCCGCCTATTTCAACAAGGACGAGAGAGCTGTGAAGATGACCCTCGCCTGGGCCGCCCAGTTACGGTACTGAAAAAAGCGTCCGAAAAGTCGAAAAAAATCGTCCTGGCCCACCGAAGAATTAAATTTTGGCCGATTGCTGATGAACTGCAGATTAGCAAGAAAGAGTTAGATAAATTTTACATGAATATTTGAATTTGAGAAAAAATTGCGCGGGCTGGATACCGAAAATGCCCACATACCGCCCAACAAGCAACGTCGACTCGCAAGTTGCAAACATTTTATGGAGCTAGTCGGCGATAACAAGGAAGATATTTGGCAACGGATAGTCACCGTAAATAAAACATGGATTCGCCAATATGATCCAGAGTCCAAACAAGAGTCCATGCAATGGATAAAGAAAGGCCGCCGAAGAAATTAAAGGTGGAAAAGTTGGCGTCCAAGCTAATGGCGAATACCGCACATGTTGCGAGGCAATCCCTGAAACTTACAGGGTTCTCGGAGATTGACCACCCTCCATATAGCCCAGACCTAGCACCTAGCGATTTACTCCTGTTTTCCAATTTGAATAAGGACTTACGGGGCCAGAGACTTGCAGATGACAACGAAATGAAAGCTGCGATTGATCGTCATTTTGAAGAGAAAGATACATAATTTTTTGGGTGGTTTAAATTCATTGTATCTGAAATATGAGAAATGTATTTCACTTGAAGGTCAAAATAAAAAATAGAAACCATATATTTTCTTTCATTAAGTAACTTAGGCCGCGGACTTATCAGCCGAAAAGCCCGCTAGATCCCACTGCTTGACAAAGGCCTCTCTTAGATAGGGACTTCTTTATATGTTGCGTGTAACTTTAAATAAGGAAATTATTTTTTGCCAATGACCTTATTAAGGACCTATGGCACAATTAGATAACTGCAAGGCTGACTTTAGACGGGTCAAGTCCCGACTGGTTCGAAAATTTTGAATATAAAATAATGATATATATTTCTCCGTCAGGCTCGGAGAAAGGGCGCGGGACGCTGGATGCGCTGCTGTGCACCACTTACTGCCGCTCGCAGTTGTACCTGTCGCGGCAGCTCAGTCAGCTGCACCCGGAGCTCACCATGCCAATGTTCTCAGGTCAGTCGCGACACTAGCTGCTTCCTTTATTATTAATCTATTTTATTTCAGTATGTAAAGTCCGTCTGATATGAAACTGACGCGCAACCTACACTCACTAACGTAACTGTAAAGGATATGAAAAATGTATATATTACCTTATTTACTTATTGAAGTATTAAGATAATTACCAACTAAACAGTTACACTAAATTAGCAATAACATACCGAAGAGACGTTCATTTCAGGCCGTCCATTTAATCTACCACTGGATGCCCCTCCACGGAACGTAACTCTATGTTGTGTATGAGACGGGGCAAGTGAAACGAACCACGGCTAGAGATACACTGTTTATTCATAAGGAAATAAGATGGCGGGTGGTGGTCGCAGCCACGCACCTCTATATCGATATACATATACAACATTCCTCCCCTATTTGACAAAATAATAATAAAATAAATATTACAAAAACGGTTTATAATTAACCCTGGGTAGGTCCCGTAGCAGCCTAGAGTTAGACCTGGAAGGCATGGCTAGCGGCTCTGGAGCTGACGCTGAGCTGATCTCGTTTCCTTCCTCCCCCGAGAGCGGGCTACCGGTAGTATTTTGCACATCTTGGATAATATCGAGATCTAACTCAGGCTTATTCGCCTCAAAGTTTCCTTTGTACAATATTATTTGGTTTTTGTGTTTCTTCACTACTTGGGAAGTCATAAGGTCAATAATAAGATAAATTACTCTTCCTAGCTTCCTTGATATTGTTCCCCTATACCAAGTAAATTTATCATTGTTTATAATCTTTTTATACAACACATTATCTCCAATTGAAAATGTATGCTTGTTTGTTCCACCTTAGGTTTTACTCAGCAAACACTGATTACGTTTAACGTTAGTAGCAGCCGCGGTTATGAGTGGAGCTGATGACGACTCATTTGTAGTTAATCAATCCAACCGCGACCTAAGTTTATGACCAAATATGAGCTGCGCTGGTGAGAACCCGGTGACAGAATGTTGCGAGTTACTATAGTCAAAGAAATATTTTAGCAGTTTAAGCTTGGCATTGCTACGATTCTCTGATGATAAAATACTAGCTTTAATGCATTTCTTAACAATCTTTACGTAGCTTGCAGCTTGTCCGTTCCCAGCCGCGTTATAAGCGGCTGACGTCAGATGTGAAACTCCATTAAGTGAACAGAATGATCTAAACTCATGAGATGTGAACGCCGTGCCGTTATCGCTTACTATCGTATGTGGTAACCCAAATCTAGACATGAATTCAAACAACTTTTGTAGAACGGCAAAAGATGTGGTATTATTAGTCATATCATAAACTTCTACCCATTTTGAATATGCATCCACGATAACAAAATGCATGCATCCATGGAAGGGGCCTAAAAAATCAATGTGGACTCGATAAAATGGCTTAGGCGGGTATGGCCACGGAGCGAAAGGAGCGCGGGGAGGCGACGCCGACGGGCGCATCCGCATGCACGCGTCACATGCACTTATGAGCGTTTCCAGCGCCTCATCTACGCCCGGAACTAGAACCGGGACCGCACTTCAGCTTTACTCTTCACAATGCCTAAGTGAGAGCTATGATCCTCCGATAACACGAACGATTGTAAACTTTCGGGTATTATTACTTTAAGCCCTCTCATGAGGCATCCGTTTTCATACGACAATTGGTTACGACACAGAAAATACGGCCTCAAGTTTAGATTAGTTACGTTTTTCGGCCAACAGTTTAATAAAAAATCGATCACTACTCAAATTACCATCTTGATGAGTTTCCTTTCTCAATACATTAAATGTTATAGGAAAATTACCTTCGACAACAAAGTTAACATACGTAGCTGTATCAATAGGAATCCTATCATAGTCCACCGCTCGAACAGCTGAAGCGGCGGCCCGCGCGCCCTCGCATACCCCGCTCCCGTCCCGGGAAGGTAAGCTAGCGCGCGATAATAAATCAGAACTATTGGCCCCGCTCTTTACGAATTCGATTTCGCGATTATACGCAGTTAATAATATAGCGTATCTTTGCAACCTGTTGGCCGAAACTTCAGGTATGCCTTTGTTGGGGCCGAAAATTGAAATAAGAGGCTTATGATCAGTACGTAACGTGAACGTAGTCGACTTAACGGACAAGTACTGATGAAAGCGTCTTACTCCAAATATTATAGCTTCTTCTCTCTATTCGACGCTTCTTTTTGAATCTGCGCATAACGTTTCTCGGCAGGGTTCAAAGTTCTTGAGGCGAACGATATTGGACGTTTTAGTCCATCTATGTCGATTTGCGACAATATTGCCCCCAGACCAAACGTCACCGTTTTTTTTCATCCACCGTTAAAATTAACTTAGCATTTGGATTAAAATGAGCTACTACCTGATCTGAAGCGATTAAATTATTTATCTTAGTAAAAGTTTTATCTTGCTCAGGACCCTAACTCCACTTTTGACCCTTTTTAAGCAAATCATACAATAGACTTAATATACCTGAAGCGTTTGGAACGCTGCAAGATGGTAGGTACCGTCGGTGAGTGCGCTCAATAAAATTGCTCGTCTCTTCGTTCCTGATTCATCCTTTTTGTCGTTGATGTCGTTTGCAATAAACCATTGTGTTATACGGCTTTTATACGTACTCCAAGTTTGTACAAAATGTTTGTACAAAACTTGTTAAAATTCCGAAATGAGCCATTTTTATTGTTCCAAGTGGGTAGGTTTAAGTAACCGGTTGCGC
This sequence comes from Horisme vitalbata, assembly GCA_951804965.1. Classification (NCBI taxonomy): domain Eukaryota; kingdom Metazoa; phylum Arthropoda; class Insecta; order Lepidoptera; family Geometridae; genus Horisme; species Horisme vitalbata. The sequence continues at coordinate 30,001,312 of OX638089.1, read as the reverse complement.
CAAAGTTGTGTATGAGACGGGGCAAGTGAAACGAACCACGGCTAGAGACACACTTTTTATTCATAACGAAATAAGATGGTGGGTGGTGGTCGCAGCGCACCTATATAGATATACACCCTATTAACGTGCGTTTGAAATTTGTTGGGATATATTTTACTAGGAGACGATGACGGCGAAACCAGTCGGCCCTACCAACGAAATGTATACAGCTCTATAGAGATTTACTCGCCTTGTGTCCATTTGGTTGCGCAACCAATAGCGGCGTACAGTGGGCTGGATTCAGAAAGCCTTAAAACCTTAAAGCCTAAAATTGCTAAAATTAAGGGCTAAAATAATATTTTATGTTTTAAAATTTCGTTTATTTTTGTCATTTTCTTCTTTTGGAATTAGATTCTACGTATCGATATAAGTATTTTATGTTCTATGACGTTTTTTCGTAAAGTGTTTAGTTAGTATTTATTTATTTTATTTACAAACATGCACCTCTTTCATAACGGACACACCCAATACAATAGAGTACCTTAATTTATAAACTATTCATACTTTTGGATTAAAAATGTATGAAAATTCCTTTTATTTTGTATTTTTTTTCTTTTTCAATGTTTGTAGAAACATACATACTTATGAAACTACCAGAATAAAAAAGTAAACATTAGGTAGGTAGTTACATGAATAGGCCCCTTGAAATAGTAGTCAATAACCCAAACCACTGGAGGTTTAGATAAAACAAACGGTTAACAATGGGTTGCAGCAGGTAATCTATTGTTTTTCAATTTAAGTAGATGCAGGTGCTACTATTATATTTTAAATAAGTATTTTCGTTGACTATAGAGTATTTGGTGCATTTTTGTGCAAACACCTACGTAATTGTCACAACACCAATTAATTGTTTAGGATCCCTAAACATACAAGTTTAACAAAAAACACTCATTAAGTTAGCGAACAGTCAGCTTCGTGGCATCGGTCGCCAGACTTTAAAAATAATTAAAAATCGTATGAATAATGTTTCTGAAAATAAATAATTTCACCATGGACCACAACACGGACCGGAACAACCCGGGACCAACATCTTAGCGTGCCTTTTCCGAAGCAAAGAAGCGCTCTGATCTACATGCCACTCATGTCACACATACATACAAGTGCATACATTCATACAAGTAACCCGGAAGAATGATGCTAACCATCAATGAAACAACCAAGGTAATCTGCTTAAAACACCAAACCACGCCATAGTATATACTTATATAATAATAGATATAGCCATTTATTTTGTTAATTAGATCTTGTCATCAAAATATTCGTTATACGCAAAAGGAGGTACAAAGGTAAAAGCTTTCTTTGTTTTATAAAAGCGAAATGGACACGTCGTTCACTGAAACTAATCCGTAGCCAATTAAACGACGTGTCCATGTCGCTTTTATAAAACAAAGAAAGCTTTTGTTTGCCCTCGCCAATAATCGCTCGCCAAGTCGGTCAATAAAAAACACTAAACTGCCTGAAGTCATAACTGCCCCTACTTTATGAGGTATACAACGTGCAATCGAAGAGGCACCTGTCTCTGATGGTGATCATGGTCTACCCATCGCAAAAAAACAGGATGTTATTTACAAAACCTATACAAAAGTAAAATAAAAAAAAGTTAATTCGATAAAATGGTAGAAGCTTTAAGTGTTGTTATAGTTACTGAATTGTAAACGTGACTAAAGGCTTAGAACGTGTATAACTAGTCCATTATAAATATTTTTAGTATAATTCTGAAAAAGTGAGATGTTCTATATTTTATGTAATCAGGTCAGTTATTACGCGATTATGTTGCTTACGGTTGTTAACGACCGACGCCGAAGTGTAACTATTTTTAACAATACGTGGCGCATCCCTGAGAGATTTAGGCTGCCCGTAGGCTTCCATCGATATGCGTGCATACCAATTAGCGGATGGTTCGGTAGCTCGATCGGACAAGAACAATAGCCTCTAATCTACGCAGCCTATCAGGCCTCCCGCATCATCACATGTCGGCCCCTATAAGACTACTCCAATTTCTATAGATACTGCCAATTACTGGTCAATTAATTATCAGGCACTACCACGATATAATTATGTATGTTCATTATAAAATCTTATGTATGAAAATCTCGTGTCACGGTTTAAGTGGTCGCACTCTTCCGAAATTATTATTTATCATTATTCCCGATACCCACAACACATAACAAGAGATATTCTTGTGAGGTCAGGACCATGTATGTATGTATATATGGTGGTCTGTTGAGCCCTAAGTGTATTTAACAAGTTTAAGCTCTCGCCAGGCTAGCATAGTAAATGGGAAAGCTCTGTGATGCACACGGGCTTGTTTAATCCCGTGTGCATGCTCGTAGTAACAGTAAAGTTAACACGTTTCCACCTGTCATAAATACAACAGTTGAATGTATACCAAGCACACAATTATGTGATACGACACATAAGCAACAGATACATGTAGCATGCGAAAGTGTCAAATATCTGATAACGCATCATCAGATATTTGACACCTCCGCATTCTACATGTATCTGTGTTCATTTCTTGTAGAACTTAGTTGCGTGCTTAGTTTAAATTCAATTGTTTGCGTATTAATATTAAACTAAGCTAAGTTATTACGGAATAGATTGCTAGTTAGGAATTTTCATTATTTGTCATTAGTTTTTTAGCTTTTCAGTTTTTTATTTTGTTGTTTTCATAACAGTTTCTAAAGACCCTTTAGCCTAAGACATAGTAGCTCTGCATTTTGTGCTATAATATCGGGTTTGATTCCAACCAGGAGTCGTTTTATGGACAGTACCTACCCCTTCAGTTTATTGACTTATTTTGTTATTAATTGACTGTGCGTGAGGGTTCTGTGTTTGATTTGTTTTATTGCAAATACCATGACAAACATGGTGGACATGGTGTTTTGCAAAATTATTAAATTATATTAAATATTAAATTATATCAATGTATAAAAACGGTACGGTAAACGAGTCGCGAGCCGTGCGATAATCGAGTTGCAAAGTTTTCCGAGTGGCCGCCTGTCGAAGCTCCGCCGGCCAGGGCCAGGGCCACCTCACTGCCTCATAATTTGATTCCACCAGAGGTTTTTTAGCGCTGTGTTTACAAAACAACCTGCATATAAAGATTGTACTGGCTATTTAGCTTGAATATATTTTCGACTTGTGATTGATGATTGTGGACCGTAAGACTCGGTGACCTACAGTGCTTTAATAGTGAAACACGGTATGGTGTAGATGAGCTCGTAACCAAGAAATTTAGCGAAGTATATGCGAGAGATCAAAGGACAGGGCGCCTATTAGCCCTCCAGTTGCGATACCTGACGGGTATTTATTGTATAGCTTCGGGCCATTCTTTCATTTGCCAAACTCCTCCACCGTAACCTTCGCCCAGCAAAAGCGACGTTCACAATAATGTTAGAGGCTTGTAATCAAAGAGGGCAATTTCCGTGCGTGAGTGCGGCATTGTACACAATGGGCGTTGAACCCCGGCCCTGGCGGAGCCCCGAGAAGACTCATATTTCATTTTTGTCACTCATTTCCTTATGCTGGATATATAAGGAACACTTGCCACCCCCCAAAAATGGTTTGAGTATTTGAGCTGCAGGTTGCGGGTTCGATTCCCTCCCGGAACTAACATTTGTGTCGTAAATCTGTGTACCTATCTATATGTATGTTTATCAGTCCTTGTTACCCATAGTACAAGCACAGTATAAAGACCTACTGAAAGTAGTAAAGTAGTCCGACGCCTTTCATCTTGCGGTAAATGCCGACAAGGGTCGCGGAAGTAAAGGAAGGCAAGGATTAATAATATGTATTAATTTGTAACTTCCTAAAAAATCCAAATGAGAGTAACTGTTCTAGTGAACATTTTTTTAAATAAATTCTCGCATCGTCATCAATTATTTTTAAGTAGGTAACTACCTATGTAGATAAAAGGCACGTAATTATCTATTATTATTTTAAGTAGATACATGAACAATATAGCTCTATATATTCAATAATTTTCAATTTATTTATTATTAATTAAATAAGAAAGTTAATTCAATTGAAACTAAAATAAAGCTTATGTACAGGATGAGTTGAATTCGTATGTTATTCCGAAAAATAGTTTAGTTCTAGGTTGTAGCCCGATAAGCAAACATTGGGTAGTGCTGCAAGCTACAAAATATTTTATTAATAGTTTACCTTAAAAAATATACAAATGTTGATAGTTAAAATTAAAGTATAATTGCTTAGTTTGGTTGAAACATGTTTCTGTGAATACGTAATCTATTTCATTTACAAGTAAGCACTCTTGACTATAAAATACTTTTTGCAATAGACAGTTACACGAACCTTAAATTGGAGAAAACAAGACGAGACTTAAAATATTAACAAATGTACGCCTACGAAATTCCAAATAAATAAAGGACTATTAAATTCGTCTAGGGCTCAAAAAGTGTACTTAGATGTATTTTAGTACTTGTGGTACCTTCTTTTAAACCAGTAGGTATCTAGGTATTTTAAACTCGCCTTTTTAAATCTCTTTGAAATCGTACATAAGCTTATAAGTTTCTAGTTTATTTATTATCCTGGTTTTTTATACACAGCTGGCGTGCATAGCGGTGGTTTTAATACACATCACTCACCCGCGATTAGTGCGTAGCGTAGTACTCTAATTACCTGATCCGTCATTTCGTGTGTAATTTATCTATAGTCCTTTTTCCTAAAATATCTATTTATCTATAGTAAATAAGTAATAGTGTAATCAGAGATACCACCTCTATTGCCTAATTTGAATGTGGAATATAATATTGACTTAAACTTAAGTTTAAACATAATTGCAATATTAAACCTTTGAATTAACACATTTGAATAGGCTAGATGCCTAAAAAATTCTGATTAGTCCGTCATTTACAGTATCAAAAAATATTGGACACGTATTTTTTATTTTGTCTTTTATACTAAAAATGACAAAGATATAGTGCGTTGAAGTTCCGCGTGACGTTACGGGTAAGTACACTTTTTACATACAAGTGACGTCACGAGCCCCCTCTCCCGAACTTTGACGCCCTATAACTTTGTCGATTTCCATTGATTTTAAAAATAAAAAAATACGTGTCCAATTTTTTTTGATAATCTAATTGACGAGCTAATTAGAATAATTATTTTTCTACCCAGGCATCATCCATAATTGGGATGATGTGATACTCCTTCCGCTTAATATTTCATTCAATCAAAATTAGCGAGTTGTCCGCTGCCAGGCCAGTTCCACGCTAACTTAGACTTACCTTTGGTTCCATTAAAAATACATGTGTGGGCCTGGAGTTCCTCTTCAGGACTTATTTATACATGTTAAGGGAAGATTGATTTGGGATTGACTTAGATTGTTAAGGGACATATTATTATTATGCGTGTTAATATACATATTTGTTTGTTTTTACATATGTATATTCAAATATGATTGTAAGATTGTATATCAATAAATTAAATTAAATGAATGAATGAAAGAATTGATCTGGAGATGGCATGACTGCGTAAATTATAATATTTGAAAATTTAATGTAATAAAATAATAATAGAGTAGTTGAAGTAATGACAGACAGTAATAATCATAATTTTTCGTTGCATAAATCATGTTATAGACATATTACAGTTGACACAATGTGCGCATGTGGTGTAGTGAGTAAATAACCTCACCAAAGGAGTGCATAACACGCACTAAACCCTTAATGAAATCCACAACCGTGAAAACTAAATTTGGATATAGGGAAGTTATTTAACTTTTCAACGGCTGTACAGTAATTGCTGGTAAATACCGTCCGGCGAAGTTTACAGCAGAAGAAGAAGAAGAAGAAGTAGAAGCTAGCTATGGTATCTCGCTAATGCTCAGACATTCCCTGCACGCACAAATTACACGTCTGCCAACAATATAAATCCGCGATTACTGTACAAAGTCACACGGAGGGAGATGAAAATGAATTCATTTAATTACGAATCGTCTCGCCAGAAGACTCGACGAGTTCCAGCTACCGGAGCAGGCCGGCCTAATTCTCTGAGCTATGTAAATCACTTTAGTTTTATGTCGGATATACTCGTTACGGATTTTATCCTTCAGAGAAACTCCGAGCATAGCTCGTTCCATAGCTCGCTGAGCGACTTTAAACTGGTGGACTAGCCGTACTGTGAGTGTCCACGTTTCGGCTCCGTATGTCATGTCATGACGAGTAGGATGCATTTATTAAAAACTTTCGTTTTCAAACATTGCGGTATCTTTGACGAGAAAACTCGGCGTAGTTTTCCAAATGCTGCTCAATCCAGCTGAATCCTCCTCTTGGCCTCCTTCTTGAAGTTGTTTCTACCCAACTGCAATATCTGCCAGAGGTATGTATTCTCTGAAACAACTTCAAGAAAGTGTCCATTAACGACGACAGGACTCGGATCAATTCGGTCATTGACCATGGCTTAGGTTTTGTCTAAATTAAAATTAAACTTTTGTCGGGTGATAACAAGGTTCGAGCCATCAACGGCTGGGTTATGCCTCTGCTCATCTATACCTTTAGCATATTGAAATGGACTCAGACTGAACTTGACGCCCTTGAGGTTCGTCAACTTCTTACGACGACACACAGAATGCGACATCCACGCTCGTCGGTAATGAGGATTTACACTCGCGGTCTGAAAATGTTTATCAGTTTTCAAATTACATTCTTTAGCACACTGTAAAAGTCAGTTGTAGCATCGATTCTAATAAAAAGAGTATTCATCCAAACAGTCATTTTGCTGCTTTTTATGATGGGAGTCCTCAGACGATTCGACGAGCTTTGCACGGAGCAGGACTACACTACAGACATCATGCCATTAAAGTGGAACTCATGCCCGACTGAATTTTGCGAGAGAATATCTTGATTTTGATTGATCGAATGTTATATTTACCGACGAAAAAACTTTTAAATCCAGTCAAAACGGAAGATTGAGTTTACGGCGTTATAATCGAACTCGGTATGATGAAGCTCATATCGTGGCTCAAAATGAATCTGGTCGTATAACAGTCAACTTATGGGGGTGGATGAGCCACGACGACGTTGGAGAACTGACGTCGTTAGAAAGTAAAGCTACTGCAAATAATTATGTGTCGCTTCTGGAAGAAGTGATGCTGCCTACTGTGCGCGTTGTGTATCCTGCAGCAGAATTCCCACAAATTAATTACGTTCAGGATAATGCACCGATACACACGGCCCGGGCTACTATGGCGTGGTTCAACTTGCACCGTGACATTTGTCTCATTCAATGGCCTGCTCGGTCAGCAGATATGAACCCGATTGAAAATCTGTGGGGCATTATGGTTCAACGCTGGGACTGTCAGAACGAAAGAAACCCTGAAGCTCTTAGATCACATTGTGCACGGGTTTGGGATGACATCAGGGGGACTGATTTATGCGCGCGCCTTGTCGAGATAGACTACATGCCGTCATAGCTGCTGATGGAGGCAATACTAGTTATTAAAGCAATGTTATAGTTTTCTTAAAAAATAAAGACAATTATTTACAATTTCTACTTGATTATTTCTTCGTTTTTTAATTTTTAGTAACAAGTTCGATCTCGCTTGGGTGAATCTCTATTGCTTCTTCTATGCTCTATGCCTAATCAAATCACATAATATCATCGACCTAGTGGCATAGATTTGTGAATGCAATTACCAACCTTAAGGTGGTAAACATTTTCAGACCGCGAGTGTACATGGTAAGCTTATAAAGATCAACTACCCCAGTTGAGTCAGCTTCGAATTCCTCGCAAGCTAACTTCCATCGATTCAAAATCGTGTGAGCTCCATGGCTTTTGCGACAGCTCCGAGATAGCCTACGGTGCTGTTATATACTTAAGCGTCACTGATAAGGACGGTGCAGTCCACGTCTACCTAGTCTGTTCAAAGGCTCGCGTAGCACCGCTTAAACGAACTTCGTTGCCTCGATTGGAGCTTTGCGCTGCAGTTCTTCTTGCGCTCTTATCTCGCTCGTATCAAAATCCATGCTATCTACCTATGGTCAGATTCCACAGTTGTCCTTCCGTGGTTGCGCTCACCGTTTAACGCCGTTGTTTAACGCCTGGTCATTTCGTCACCTTAGAGCCTTTGACATCTGTGCCCGATGAAGATCTTTCTTCTATCAATATAAACCGGCTTCATCGGTGGCAGTTGTTACAAGCATTCCAGCAGAAGATTTGGTCCAGATGGAAATCCGAGTACTTGAACTCAATAAAACAACACGCCAAATGGACCAAGGATTCAAAACCGTTACCGTTAGGTTCGATGGTGATAATCAAAGACGACAATCGCGCTCCATTGCAATGGACCTTCGCTCGCGTCGTGGATCTCCATGCCGGTAGTGATGGAATAGCTCGGAGTGCGTCGTTTAGAACCGCAAACAACAATATCATAAATCGACCGTTGGTAAAACTTTGTCCTCTACCAATAGAAGACTAGTATTAATCGTATCAATCTTAATATCGAATCTTAGTTAATTTAGTTAATAAATTAGTATCTAGGCTCAAACTTATTATTGTATCTATCATTATCTTTATTACAAGGTTTATTATCGTTTATCTTTATCCAGAAAATGCCTTAGGTATTTTGGTGGGCGGGATGTTCCGTTCTCATAGAACCTAAAGGTTATTTTCTATTTTTTTTAAACAAATGATAGCGATGTTCATATCCAAGCGTATTCAGCAGTATCGAGTCGCAATCTATTGGTTGTTATGCACGTACGTAAAACGTCAAAGCTTGGAGTGACAGTTACAAAAACAGATCGTTCGGCCACGCACGTGCATCTTCATCGGAAAGCCAATATAACTTTCAAATTTAACAGTTCCGTGTGTGATCATCATATCTGGTGTGCCTTCGTAAACGCTTACATCTCCAATCATCATCAGCTCAGAGACCATCAAAAAGTGGAAGTTCATCGTGCAGTACTGGTCGCAGTCCGAAGTACGTACGTTGCATATATCTTTACTGTTGCCGGCCTGGATCTTGAACATGAAATTTTGTGGGCTGGCTGTACATTTTTCAAAAATCTAAAAATGGCATTATTTTTACCCTTCAATATAAAACTATAGTTTTCTCAGAACAAAACCTTGTAAGTACAAAAGAAAAGCAGGCTGCCCTAACGAGGTAAAATTTTGCCCCACCCTGTATATCACATTGCACCAATGTACTAAGGTACGTGTATAGTAATATGAATCACTTCAATCCAAAGAGGTTGGTTTTTTTCCCTTCAATCAATTAACACATTCAATATTTATCGTGGAAGATAATATAACCCACTATATTAATATTTTTTTCCGAATATGTTGTTTTCATTGTAAGAAATTAAATATCCCTATAAACTAGAACACATTGCCTACGAAAAGCATCAACTCCCAAAACGCTACATGTTATACAAAAAAAGTAAAAGAAGCTTAAATCTTAAAAATGTTCAAATCCGTTTTTTCTCAAAACAAGGTTATTTAAGTTAAACCCCTTTTCAGTAAAGGTACAGAATTACAGTTAAGCTCTGCGTATAAAAGGGTAAATTCCCTAATTAATAATAATTATATTATTAATTCATTTAATTAAGTATAATAAAACGAACAACTTTACAGACTTTCTCTTCGTAGAATTGCAGTATCTTTGAGACAGACTGCATCATCATAGCAATCGAATTAATAATAAGTTCTAAAGCGTTTACAAGTTTAAACGCTCTTCAAAAATTGATAGCAGAAATAATTAAGGCTGTTGTTCGTATACCTCGTCTTCACGTTGAGTAGTTACCATTCTGCCGAAACACAACGATAGCGCGATCCAGCCGGCGTACGTTTTTATCAGCGCCATCTAGTGACAAGCTTACATAACATTCCGCTCGCTGATCGCAATTCCTCAAAAATGGTGATTCCTAGGAAAAAAGTTTATGAACAATTTTTATAGATAATTGCATCATTATAGTATCTCGATGGATAATTGCACAATCTACAATTTTTACTCATTTATTTGTATGATAAAATTTCGGTTTAGAATAAGGTAATAAATAAGGTACCTGCCGTTACTATCCCGTCTCAAAAATTCACCCCGTATAGAAGATGATTGTCACTGATAGTGACAATCTAGTTCCATTGCATAAAATAACATTGAATAGATATGATTTTTGTTTAATCATGTTTTTTGGTTGGTGGATATTTATAATTAATTTATAAAGAATTAAAATGGTTTTTTTTTCAGTGCATAATAGAAAATTATCTTGTTTACTTCTAGTGTTGGTTGTTATCCCCAAAACTATGAACTTCACGAATAAAAGTAATAGAACATAAAATACTTATATCAATCTGTAGAATACGATTCCAACCATTTTAGCCCTTAAGGCCTCACTTTCTGAACCCAGAAAAAGAAATTTTCATACATATTTGAAAAAGGCCATAATTCCAAAACTATGAACTTTACGAAAAAAAAGTTATATATAGTTTGTATATTATAATAGTTATATAACATAATATACTTATACTATCAATACATAGAATCCAATTTAATATTCATGCACTTATGATATTACTAGTTTTAAACAAAAACTGACTTCCAAAACTTGTCCAAAAAATTACCCTTCAACTTTGTATTCGACCCAGGTGAAAGCTGATTTTTTATAAATTACTTGTGTTTTATATTAAATAGATTAGTTAGGGAAACCTAACTAAAAAAATAATACTTTTATTGGTATTTCATCGTATGATACAGGCAAACACACACGCCTACCAAATCAAAATCAAAATCAAAATAAGTTTATTCAATAAGCACGTACACATAGAAACGTCAGTTTTTTAAATTTGAATTTACACCAATTCGTAATGTGACCAAACAGTAAAGAATTGGCAAGAACCTCTGCTTGGCTTATATTTTTTTTAAGTCTTGTTTTTTACAAAGTTTATTATTAACTATTACATTGTTTTTGAGGGAGTTGGAGACAGTTTCATCCCAAGCTTTTTTTTTTCATCTAAATGATCAGAAATTTTATAATAAGCTTTATTACAGAGTTACGTTTAACAACATTTTTGAATTTATTTACAGATAAATTAAGCATATCATTTGGGATTTTGTTCAAAAATCGTACGTTTTGCCCTTTAAATGATTGACTAACTTTATATATAGCCTTACAGTAGGAACAACTAGTTTATTTTTATTTCTAGTGTTAACATTATAATTGTCACTATTTTTCTTAAACAATAAAATAACATTGAACAGAATAGATGTGATTTTTGTTTAATCATGTTTTCTGGTTGGTGGATATTAATAGTTAAAAAAAATAAAGAATTTAAAAAGTTTTTTTTCTATGTGCATTATAGAAAATTTTCTTGTTTACTTCTAGTGATGGTTGTTATCCGGTAATCAAACCCACCCGTTTGACCTAGGGCCCACAGGAACACCGTAGCCGACTTTATTATTTTGCCCGGCGCGCGGTATAACCTGGCACACTTAAGATGTTGTCTATGATAACAAATACTCGGAATCCGACCCTACTTATGTGTAGGTCTTTTGTTATGAAGGAGTAGGCGTTTCGAATGACAACTAATTTGTATGAGTGTGAATGGCATAATAAGTAATAAAACAGTTCAGAAGCAACCACTTCTAAAAAAGTTGATTATATTTCTTATTATACGAATGTTTTATTTTATTTTTATTTTATTTATTAGGCAAAGCCAACAGTACACATAATGAGCATTTTGTAAAACACTGATATTGATAATACTATAGAATGTGTGCCAATAACAGGCATGCACAGCATTTACATTATACTTAAGCAATACACGACAACAGCTAAACACACTAAATAGAAAACAAAACAAAATGAGAGCAATAATATTTAAAACTAAGGAAATAAAAAAAGTAAAATACGTCTTACATAATTTAAATTAACTTAAACTACACCAGAGTGTAGCGTCTGGGGGTGTCAAAATAAAATATTTTAAAAGTTTGTTTTTGAAAATAGTTAACGAGTCACCAAACAGATCTAAATAATCGATTTTTTGTGAAATTAAACTATACTCGTTACTCATTCTAGTAAGAGGGGAGTTAAGACCAAGGTTAGTTCTACAGAAAGGAGTGATAAAAATGTTTTTAATCGGCGCTCTAGGAAAGTTATAAGGCACAGAGAGAGATAGATGACTTATTAAACTGCTATACCCAGTGTGACCACTAGTTACTTTGTACAGAAATACTAGATCACTCATAATACGACGGTCACGGAGTGTTGTCATACCAAAATGTCTTAGTCGCTCTACATATGGAGCTCTATGAAATATTCCGGTGGATCTAAATGCATGATGTCTTGTAAAATTCCTTTGTAAATTTTCGATTCTTTGAGAGTGAACAGCGCAGTATGGGTTCCAAATGACTGACGCAAATTCGAGGTGACTGCGGACGAGGGTATTGTAAAGGACAATTTTGGTACGACTATGAATAAAGCTTTTAGAGTTACGTTTAATGAAACCTATCATTTGGGCAGATTTAGTAACAGCATGATCAAAATGTGCATTGAAATTCAAGGTGTCATCGATTATCAGTTATCACTCCTAGGTCACGAATCTGGTTCACTCTTTGCAAGTTGTTATTGAATAGTGTATATGTAGCAATATTAGGAATGTGTTTTTTAGAAAAGTGAATATGATAACATTTATTGACACAAAGTTCCATTAAATTTGAAACGCACCAATTTTGAATAGTAAGCAAATCTGACTGTAAAATAATGATATCATCGTTAGAATTTATTACTCTATAAATTTTCAGATCATCAGCAAACAATAAAAATTGACTTTTAAGGGTATGAGTTAAATCGTTAATAAATAAAATAAACAGAGTCGGACCCAGATGCGAACCCTGAGGAATACCAGATTTAGCATAGTATATGTGTGATTCGTATCCATCCATTGCTACCACTTGTGAGCGCCTGAGTAAATACGATGCAAACCAGTTTAATAAAGATCCATGTATACCATTATATTCGAGTTTTTGTAATAAAAGAGAGTGATCGACTTTATCAAAAGCACTCCTAAAATCAGTGTAAATTGAATCAACTTCTCGTCTATCATCTAATGCTTTAGATACGTCTTTGATATATTTTACTAAATTCGTTTGTACTGAGCGACCTTGTCTGAATCCATGTTGGGACTCTGATAATGTAACATCAAGATGACGCGTTAAGGTAGGGCAGATAAGAGATTCAAAGAGCTTAGAAAAACAAGACAGAATTGAAATTGGACGATAATTGGTTACATCTTTGGGATCGCCTTTTTTAAAGACTGGTATTATTCTCGATTTTTTCCATTCCCCGGGGAATACTCCTGCTGACAATGAATTATTATAAAAAATACTCAGTGGATAAGCTAGCATTTTTCCACAGCGTTTAACAAATAGCGGGGAAATAGAATCAGGTCCAGTACCTTTACATGAGTCAAGTTATTTTATTTGGTTAAGTATATCTGTTTCTGTCAGTTTAATATGACCTAGTTTTTATTTGGTTAAGTATATCTGTTTCTGTCAGTTTAATATGACCAATTGTGTCACTAATTTTCGAAGTTTCCTGTTGAGCAAGACCTACTCTGTCACTCGATCTAACATCACTGTAGACAGAAGAGAAGTGACGAACGAAAAGATTAGCAATATCGTCACCAGAATCAGCATGTTCATTATCCATAACCATGCTAAAAGGGAAATTTGATTTACCACCTCGCTTATCTTTAATATAACTCCAAAAACATTTTGGATTCTTGTTGTCAATTATACTCGATTCAATTCTACTTTTATAGTTAGTATAACATTTATCTATTAACTTATGACAATTTTCTCTCAAAATGTCATAACTTATTTTGTCTCTCGGGTTTTTATACCGCCGAAATTTAAATTTGTACTTTTCTTTCTCCCGTATTAGCTTGATTAAGTTGTTTGAAAACCATGGAGGCATATGTAATTTCCTTCCAGTAAATTTGGGTACACATTTATCAATAATACACCTCAATGTTCTATAGAAAACAGAAACCATTATGTCTATTTGATTATCACACAGAATACTACTACTTCGCATAGTTCCTTATTAATGTATTCATAATCAGCCTTGTAATAATTATATCCTATCCGACTCTTAGGTAAAAGACAATCAGGAGTTTTGTTAGATAAGGTTATCAATAAATTAGGGTGTCTAATATCAAGCTTACTTAAAAGGTAAGTTGGTTTGGTAACTTTGATGTCAACAATATTACTTATAACTAAATCAAGAAAATTATCATCTACATTAGCTTCGTTATTAGACTGGTAAAAATTATTAATAGACAGGAAATCAATAAGCGAATAGCCTAAAGCACTAATATAATTAAATGTTACTGTGGTATTAGGAACATCGTCAGAAGGGCTCCAGGTAATCATTGGCAAGTTGAAATCACCCAATATGACTATATCATCAATATTAGCAAAGCGACAATTAATATTATCAAGAAATCCAGTGAGAAAGTCCAATTTGACCGGAGGGGGAAGATACACTAAACAAATTGCATTTTTTTTTTATTATGCCCTTCACAGAAATGTCAACAGTCTTAATAGTTGGGATGTTTAGTTTCCCAACTAGTCATTCAAACCGATTTAAATTTACTATGAATTGCTATTAAAACTCCTCCTCCGTCCACTTTGTTACTAACAGAGAAATCCCTATCGCGGCGATGTACCACATACCTAGGATGAAAGATTTCTCTACTATATACATTCGAGTTCAGCCAAGTCTCTGTGAATGCAATTATAGGATAGTCAGTGGTTAATATCATTCGACAGACATCATCAATTTTGGTCTTTAATCCCCTTACATTTTGATAATATATTTCTATCATGAAAACAAAATATATAATAAAGTTAAAGATACAATTAAAAATAAAACTAAATAATTAGCAAACTGAACTAATATCCCACCTACCTATCTGATTTAAACTGACACTGAAGCCTTTTTCAGTTATTCCAGATTATCAAATGATTTCACAAAAAGGGCTTGACTGAATTCGTCTTTACGAACAAAGATACGTTCATTACGGGCCCAAACAAATTCGTATGCCAATTCTTTGGCTAGTTGGCGAGTGGCTGCATGTAGATGCTTGTTAGCAGGACTAAGGTGCTCCGAGACAAAAACAGGGGATTTATTTCCACTGATGCCAAGATGCTTTGAACTCAGTTTATCCTTGGGGTTCTTCTTGTTATGTGTAGAAATCGCAGCCAGTATCGTGTCGCGTTGACGAGGAGACCGTAGTTTAACAATCACAGCACGCGGTTTCTTGTTGTCCTTGTTGATTTTAGCCACCCTAGTGACGTGTACGATGTCTTCCTCGGCGATAATGTTGTCCACAGATTTCGCAAGATTAACTACAGTGTTGACGAGATTTTCAGTGGTATGTGCAGGAATCCCATTTATTTCAATATTGTTCTCGCGCATTTGTTGTTCAACGCTACCAAGCCGAAAAGCTAATTCATCAACAGTGGAATGTAAATAGGCATTATCGGTCTTTAACTGTTCAATTACAGCATCCTTTTCTTCCATCCGTTTCTTCATTTCTTCAAAGTGAAAACTAGTCATTTGCTCTTTAATTAAACAAAGTTGGTCAGACACCTGTTTCTTGATAGTAACAGCCAATTCATGTTTAAGAATCTCGGTGAGTCTAGTCTCAGTAATGTAGCCTTCAAGAGCAGACGATTCAGCCGAATTACGTGTCTTGCTGCGAGTCACATGGGATGTTGCGGGAGGTAATTTAGGTCTACTTTCATTTATGGCAAGACCTTGGCGAGAGAGGCTTGCAGCATCAGCAGGTGTCAAGGAAAAATCCAAGCAAGCATGGCATTTAAATTCTGTTTTCTTTCCAGTGGTCATAGAAAGAAACTGTTTTTCGCTTACATTCACACACTCAATGTCATAAATGCTATTACACTCACAGCACTTCAGAAATTCCCGACCAGGGATAATTTTACGGCATTTGACACAAGCGTTCTTGCTGGTCGCAACATTTGGTGCCATTATTCCAGTTAAAAACAAACGCACTAGGTGGGTAGGTGTTTATGAGGTATATACCTAGCTTTGTGAAGAGGGAAAAAAAACTCATGCGTCCGACCTAGCACAAAGATAAAGTTACTTTAGCTCACATGTAACAGGTAGGTTTCGAGCTATTTAGGTAGGTACAGGTACGTTGTCAATAAAATTAGTAACCACACAAAAAAATAAGCAAGTACCTAATACCTATTCACCGAAGCAAAGTCATTCACCAATAGTAGGTAGTAAGTGCTCAATGTCCTGCCGTCACCACAGTTTAGCTAATAGTAGTCACAACTTACGCGTATCGCACCAAAATTACCAAGGTCAAAGTTCGTGCTATAATTTCTTCGTCACTAATTTTTGAATGAATGATTATCACTTAGAACAATTAGTTTAGCACTGCCCCAGTTAAAATAAACATTCACTGAGGCTTATAGAGCAAGGTGAACACAAAATAAACAATATACTAGAAATTTAAACTATAAAAGGAAAATTAATTACAGGAGAGCACGCCATTAGCTGTTGTCTGTTTACGCGCGCGCGTTTGTGTACCCTTTGGTCTAATAAAGCTTCCCAAATGTTGTTGTGTTTTAATGAGTCAAAAGCTTTGTTGTAGTCCACGAAAGCTATATAATAGGGCAGTACATACTCCTAATATTTTTCTATAACCTGTTTTATTGTATATATATGATCTCCACTCCACTCCAGCCTATATCAGTCCACTGCTGGACATAGGCCTCCCCTAATAAAGGGGGATATGCCCATAATCCCCACGCTGGGCATGCGGGTTGGGGATCGCAGGGCACAGTTTCTCGCACCGACACCGACGCTGCTGCCCGTCGGTGGCCAGGGGATTTAGCTGTGCCGATGGAGGATGTGCTATGCCGCAATCAGCCGGCCGCCAGAGCCCCGTTCGTTGTTTAGCAGGGTGCACCACGGGCAGGTGGGGTTGGCTTGGGTTCCAAAGATAGGGGTTGGAACCCCGTACACCCCGTATATGATCTATTGTTCAGTAATCCCTGCGAAATTCTGCCTGTTCCTTCGGTTGACTGTCATCTAAAACAATAGGGATGATGCCTGGGTAGAAAAATAATAATTCTAATTAGTCCATCAATTAGATTATCAAAAAATATTGGACACGTATGTTTTTATTTTTTAAATCAATGAAAATCGACAAAGTTATAGAGCGTCAAAGTTCGGGAGTGGGGGCTCGTGACGTCACTTGTATGTACAAAGTTTACTTACCCGTGACGTCACGCGGAACTTCAACGCACTATATCTTTGTCATTTTTAGTTTAATTGTCAAAAGAAAAAATACGTGTCCAATATTTTTTGTTAATGTAAATGACGGACTAATTAGAATTTTTCAGGCATCTAGCCTATTGTTATACGATCTAGTGTGATCTTTGAAAAGATTTTGTATAAGTTAGACATGAGACTTATCGGTCTGTAGTTGCCAACATCATCATCATCATCCCCTTTTCCTTTTTTGTGCAATAATATAATTGTCGAAGATGCCCATTGTTTAGGTATTTCTTCCGTTATCAAAATTTTGTTGAATAAGGTAAGAAGACTGATCCTCCATAACCGCGAGGTGTGCAAGCTCAGAGAATACTTCCTCCATGCCGACAGTGAGATGCATCGTGATGTCGTAGCAGTTGACAAGAACCTTACCCCGCTCTCACTGGCTAAGGAAAACTGGCACAAACCTACGGTGCTGAGTGTCTTCGACCGCAAGGTCGTGTGGGAGAGTAAGGAGCTGCACGGACGGTTCTACAAAGCCCTTACAGGGCCTGATGTAGACCTACTCGCATCTGTGAACTGGCTACGACTTGGTGACCTCTTTGGGGAAACCGAAGGTTTTGTCTGTGCAATTATGGATGAGGTAATAAAGACAAACAACTACCGAAAGTATATCATGAAGGATGGAACCGTTGACATTTGCAGAGCTTGTCATTGTCCTGGTAAATCCCTCCAACCGTCTGGCCTCTCTGACAAAGTGGCCTGAGTGGTTTCCCGTCTTTTTGTTATGAGCCGAAGAGTCACAATCAAGAGTGTGGACTTCTTGCCTTTATGCTGCATTTGGCAGAATTTGATGCCTTTGTCCCTTAACGTCCCAACCACATTTTGTAGGGCCTCATCAACGTCATCGGTGGGTTCCACAGCAGCGAATCTATCACCGAGAAGCTTCTGAAACTTATCTGTGCCCGCCATGATCTGGAGTAGATTGGGTCGGACTTCATCAGACGGGTTCTTTCAAGCTTGAGATTGGTATTCAGAGAGGCTCGAACAAGTCTGTGAATGGATCCGGTATTAAACCTGTTGATCACGGAGACATCTCTGAATATGTGCCTTTTATCCGTCATGATAAAGTCGATCTCATTTTTGGTCTCAGGGCTTCGCTATGACCACCTGCTGTGAGGCTTCTTCTCGAAGAAGCCCCTCCTTCTCTAGGAAGTTGACCAGCATTGGAGTGAGCCTTAGTGGGATTGTGCAAAGCTTTGGATATGTCCTTGTACATATCCTCCACTTCATGATCCACTATCCATTAATAGTATAGTAAAGGCTTTTTTAAACATTGACATGGATTTGCATAATTCAGCATATATTTCCTTTTCTTGCTTAATACAGTAATCCTTTCTTATATTGCCGCGCACAATTTTTCGGGCTTCCTAAAACAATATTATTTAGATTGTCAGTAAAAAAAAAAAAATTCTTATTCATCCCCAAAAGGTCCAAAACAAGAAACGTCAAAATTTCAAACTGGTGCCAATAGTTCGAGTGGCAAATCATATGAAAGGGGTCAATTAGCCCAGTTTATAGCAGTTTTAAACGATGCATTTTATTGTCAAAACTGTCCAAAAAATTATCATAACCCCCACAATCTTCCAAAATGGGGGGGTTGAAAAATAAAGGGGGAGGGGGGGGGGGTTGCTAGGTGGAGTGGGGTATAAAATGAAAAGGCTTGATTTGAACAGTATATAACAGTTTTTATTATTTTTATATCACGCACAGTTTTTTATTTAGAATGAAAAAACCGCCCCTCCTTTAACTCTGAAGTTTGCGAAGTTAGAAACCTGAAATTTATACAAATTATATATTATAGAAGTATATGTATATATTACAGAAAAATTATAGCAGTGTTCAGCTAATATGGTTTTGTAGAAACCTCAATATATGTAAGGACAGCTATGGTCAAGCTATAAAGCCAGTTACACGGTCAAATATGGTGTTATCTGAAAGGCGCTAATTCGCCCATTCTAAAGCCGGTATTCTATTCTATTTTTCTATAGGACCTATAGATTTTAATTTCTAAACCTTAATTAAGAAACCTTACTAATTAGTAACGTACGCCATTGACGTCACCCGCGGTGGGCGAGTCAGCCCGCACTTAACCGATCTTGTTTGAAAGTTATTTTGTTTAGTTTAACCTTATTTTGTTTTATTTTACGTAATTTTTAGTTACGAAACACCAAAGTATTTATTTGTAGTGTGCGCCCGCGTTTTCAGTCACGCACATAGATAAATAATAGCTTATAAAGGATAAATGGTCTAAAACTACGTAATTCTGCTGTTGTTCCACAATGAATTAAGTATCAACAATTTTATATAGTTGTTGTTACAGTCTTTAAGTAATTCACGCTGCCGGACAAATGTTTGCACTTTCTACGAGCTCAGACACCATGGTATAAGTACCTACTCGTCTTTCCTGATATCCACTATACAGGCGAAATTCACGATTGAATGCCTCGTACTGTCCTGCCTTATATCTGCCCTGCCTTATTTCTGCCCTGCTATTAGTTGTTGCCTACCAACGCATCATTAGTGTAAAAGTAATAATTCATACAAAATTAAAATAATTCCAAGGTTGAATCATCTAGATTCTGTGAAAAACCATTTTCAATTTCCCTCAAAATTGTTATGAAGATTTGAGTAGATCCTATGTTGTCCTATTAACAATTCTTTTTACTTATTAGTTCTAGCTAATTTTTGTCACCATTAATTATGTCGATAAATAATAATATTTTTAATTTTAGGTATAATTGATTTTGTTTATAAAACACACTACGATTTCATTTTAAAATAATCCCGTGTTTGTTATTATACCTAACCTAATAATTTATTTACTGTTAGTATTGTAAAATATAAAATTGAATTTAAAATTATCATTTTATTTACATTAGATAATATTATTTTCATTTGATAAGAAAATATTATTTTCTGCGGACGATCTTACCTCTGATACGGTGAAGTATTTTCAAAATGACGCAATCATAGAAATAATTGTTTTGACAACTCTCAAGCTTGGACTCTGAGTTAAGATCGGTTTATAAAATACGGCGTAAGTAGCAAAAGCTTCCTGTCTATGTAGTCGGGTTTTTTGTTTTATAAATAAATACTTATATACTATGTAGTTATAATGCTATACATAAATAATGCTGGACCATATCACACAGCATCATGTAGCCACAAACTAAGCAGAGCTTGTAGGTATAATGGGAACTCATTTCCTTTTTATCATTTACCAACCTTTCTGATTTTGTAATTACATACGTTTCCCTAGTATTATTAAAAAAAAAAAACAAAATACATAAAATGGCAAATGCACAAACCGTGCGACGCCAAGAAGAAGAAAAACATAAAATGGCAAATGAACAAACGGTGCGGCGCTAAGAAGAAAAATAAACGAACCGTGCTAGCCCTGAAAGTTATGTCCCGAGTTACATGCATATTGAATGTATGCAACTCGGGACCTGCCCTCCCGCGTCTCGCCCCTGTCACCCCGCACCATTGCCATAATTCATTTTTTTTTGTATACACGGGTAAATATACAGTATCACATGGTAAACCAAATTAATATTTAAACTTCAGGTATGATATAAGTATTTTGTGACGTCACCCACCTAACTGTGGCACTGTTAGAATTATCAGCGCTGCATATTGTTCCTTTTTATGGCAGCACTGTGCAGCAATATGCTGAGACAGGGCCTTTTGACTCTTCACTGCGCCTGGTTAAGTGGGTGGGTGCCTTTTTTTATTTTAGCACTATGATTTTTCTTTTTTTCTCGTGCTATTGTTTAGGTACCTATATTTTTTGTACTATGGGTCAATAAATTCTTTTTTTTCAAGCGTTATTATAAATGATATGTCTCCATTATTTACAAAAATGCAAGGTTCTTATCACGAAAAATTCACGAATTCTATTATAAGCACTTTTTTTTTGAGCAGTTACTTTTAACACATTCAGCCTAGAGACATTTAATACAGCTTGAGGAAGTTAGTTTTATATACGGGCAACCATACATACAACACTTTTATTATAAAGGGCGGTTTTATTTTTTATTTTAACGTTGTGGTGATTTGGGGTTACGTTTTATAAAAAGGTCCATATTCAATTTTATAAATGTCCCAATTTCATAAATGTTTAGACTGGGTAATGTCAATATTTTAAGCTCAAACATTCTTTATATTATTATTATTAAATTGTGTCTATCTATCTTTGTAGTCGGTACTTCATTGCTGAAGATCGTGATCACTATGTGATGTCCTGCAGTTGTTAACGGCCTGTCTCCAGCGACTCCTATTTGTGGCCATCTGCACCACACTGTAAAGCGACGTTCCCTTGTCTCTGAGCTGGTCAGACCATCGGGTTGGGGATCTTCCTCTGGAACGTTTCCCCTCTACATGGCCGACAATGACCAGCTTTTCTAAGTTATCGGCTCTACGTCTCGCAATATGGCCGAAATACGACAAAATCCGGCAGTGGCATATCGTGGAGAGCCGATCTTTTATATTAAGCTGTGAAAGGATTGACACATTTGTGCGTTTAGCCGTCCACGGTATCCGCAACATTCGCCTCCAGCACCACATCTCGAATGCATCAATCCGTTTTCTCTCTCTGGCCAGGATGGTCCACGTCTCTACACCGTAAAGAAATATCGGAAATATTAGGGCTCTGACAAGGCGGATCTTTGTTTTCCAGGTTATTCCCCGATTCTATCTATACAACATAAATAATATGAAAAATGAAAACGGTAGGGCACCGTTATAATTATGATGTATGATTGTCGCAGAGATCACGGCGCGCTTCCAGACGGCTCGCACGGAAGTGCGTCAGCTGCTGCTGCAGTACCTGCTGCCGTGGCTGGTCAACATCGAGCTGGTCGACCCTAACGTGCCGCCAGCCAACCCGCTCTCCTACATACAGGTACCTCCACGCTAAGCCTCTAAGCCAATACTAGATTACCTCCATTCTCCAGCGCAGCTCCAACTCGCCAAGTGTCCGGAGTGACCGAATGTAAGCCAATTTAGGCCCCTCGCCCACGGTGACTTTTTAGCGATGCTGTTGCGCGTTTCTATCGTTTGCACCCACACCACGATTCTCAGTCGCGGTGCAAACGCGATACTTTTGCGCTTCTGTCGCGATGCAAACGCGATTCCGTAACGGCACAAAAATGCCTGCCATCGCAACAGTTGCAAGATGCAACTCCGTTGTGGCAAAATTAGTCACGCACGTTGTCTTTGGTTCTGCTTTTACGTACCTACACCCTCCCTCCGTTCTCTTCCCGATGTCGTCCGACACAGTCGCGCGTTTGCATCGATACAGTTGTGATGCTTTAGCGCGGTAGTAGCGCGTTAGTATCGCTTATGTAGCGCGTTGCAAATGCGACTAACGCGTGTTAGCGCGATAGCATCGCTACAAAAACTCGCCGTGGGCGAGGGTCCTTACTGACGTGGAAAATTAATTAACTTCATGCCCAATCCATTTTGTTACAAGCTCAGCTCATGCCATAATACGAGTATTCAAACCAAACTAGCATAAACTTAAAGCTGTCTCCTTAAGAGATTAATCTCTTCCCCTCTCTCGATTGGTCAACGTCAAAATATTGATTCGCCAACTAATTTTAATTTTATGGTAGTGAAGAAAGATTACGATAATTGTGTATTCAGTTTTCCATTATAATTATGCGCTTAATAATATGTTTCATTGTATCAAAACTATTAGGATTCAGTAAAGTTGAGGAGACTGAATAACGCCTAAGCAAGCTACCAAAACAGTCAGAATAGAAAGTGTAGTAGAATTAGTTGGAAGTTGGTAGTTGGTTCGGCGCCGCCGAGCTCTATTCATTTATTAAACTAAGCTCAAAAGTCAGTATTGAACCGTTGATGCTGAAGTTCGCTATTCAGTGATTCCGGCAAATTGTCTCTCCACTCTAAATAGTGCAAGTTTAAAGGACTTCCTTATATCTAAGGCGCATTATAGACTTAACTGATCAACTTTTTATAGTCCAGTTGATCCAGCTTCGGCTTGCCTTTCGAATGTAATCATGGCTTCGAATTAATATCCCATGATATAATGTTTTTCAGATTGAAATTTCTTACGAATGCTCAAGCCATACCAATATGAAAAATTATCTTTCTGTCAAGTTTTTTATACAACGGCTACATAACTGTTGCAAACGCACGATTATCGGTTGAAAATTGTAAAGAGGCCTAAGCTCTGCTATGAAAATAACAGGTTCAGTTCGCTCTGAGAGCTATAGAACAAGCTATGCTCGGAGTTTCTCTAAAGGATAGAATCAGCAACGAGACAATCCGACATAGAACTAAAGATGTTGAAATAGCCATACTGTGAGGTACAACGAACCGAAACGTTGACAACGTTTTAGCTCCGTACGGGTAGAAAACACTGATTAAAAACTTGCGTTTTCAAACATAGCGGTATGGAGAAAATAGTATTTCAAATGAATTTTACTCGCGCAATCGGTATCCGCTAACCGCGAGGTAAATTAGGGCTGGCCCAGCCACAGACTTATTAACAGTAGTCCCGCTTCTGGAAACATCCGCTGGATTCGATATAGCTTATTATGGGGCCTCCGGAGGACGAATTGCCCAATTCAAGCGTATTTCCACTATATTATTGTATTATTTGTATTCCAATCTATCTATCTATCTAGGTTCCTGGATAGGATTTTTTTAGAAGTATTTTGTAAGTATTTTACCGAAAATAAAATAATAGCCAATAGCATTTTACACATTTTTATGCCAAAGTTAACCACTGTCTGGGTACGGTTTGCTTCCAATACCCAGAATGATGATAATGATTGTTGCTAGATTTGATGGGACCGGTATGATATTGAGTGAAACGACTGTTCGTCACCGATGTTAGTTTTCAACTGTTTTATTATGGAAAAATTACTACTAACTATGCACAATTTGCTTATTATTTGTAAAGGCTGAATGTGCGGGATGCGGCCCGTACATGCTCCCCGCGAGAAAATATAAAATAAAGCCTTCATCTAATTTATGAAAATTAAAACATGTCCATGTTTCCTTATAATGATTTGATTTAAAAGCTATTAAATTATGTGATTGCTCTAAAGTCAAGTGTAAAGAAAAGTATTAATATTAAAACTTAATCACTGGTTAGCTACACTAAATTCATAACGAGGGGTTATAGGCGACGTTGCCTTATTCATTCGCGCACTAACACTTTGATAAACTACACTATCACTGATTGTTTGGTGAAGGGGCGGGGGGAGAGGGCGGGGCTCGGGCGCGGGCGCCGTGGCCGGTGCTGCTGCTGCTTGGAGAGACCACGCACCGCGCCCGCGTCGCCACCACCATACTGAGCCTGCTAGGACCCCCAATCCACTGATAGCGTAGATGACGGCATAATGATGTATGTCGTGTTATGAAATGCTGGTTATTGATGCCTCGTTTTCTTGCACAAACTTGATTTGCTTTTATATATTCTCGAGCTCTTTCTGATATTTCTGTTCTTCCATGTGTCTTGGCATCGAGATATTTATGATGTGATTTATAGGGGCAATTACAGGGGTGACAACTTTTGATTCGACATACGTCTCACTTGCATGATTTTCGTGGGCAATGATTTCTAAAGTTTCTGATTTTATCACACAACCATTTCGTATTGTAAATAAACCAGCTGATGCTCGGTAACTTGATCTTGGCATAGCGGTCGCAGCTGACATTGATCACAGCATAAATAAATGTAATTGTTTAGTGAATTACATTCCAGTCAATTATTTTTGCAAGGTTTGATAGAAGTTTCACATTATCATTATAGATATTATATATCATATTAGATATATTATCATATTAGATTATCACTGCTCAATTTATTGATAGGTCTGCTAATATGACAAAGGTAAACACTTGCATCTGCTACTAGACATGATCTGATTCCGTTTTCCGTCATAGTTATGTAAGTGTCTTTCTTTAAAGGAGAATGCCGTCTGATGTATGGCGCTCGGTACCAAGACTAAAGTGAGTGCTTCAAAAAATATCCAATAAGTTTTTAGTCGATTCTACTGTCAAAATAATTAAAAATGAGGGTTATTGCCATAGTAACACTTTACATCAATGTCTATTGCCATAGCAACGTGTATATCATTGGTTGTTGCAGTCTAATGGCGGCGTGCAACGGAAACCAAATCAACAAAATATTTTTTTACTTGATTATTAATCGAGTCGGTGTGTAAAACTAAAGAAAATGTTAATGTCACTTATAAAATATTATAAATTTTATGGGATACGTTCTTGTTTTGACGCAATTGGTACGGGTTCTCGGCATTCTCCTTTATTGCTACATAGTTTGATATCCTCTATGGTCCTCACTCAGATTGAGGGATGCTTAAACTCACGTCCTCTATGTCCAATAACGGAGGACCCCGATAAGTTTAACTTCTTGACTCCAGCACATTTTCTCACCGGGGGACCCGACGTTAATATATATGAGACGGAAACAGACGCAATGGCAATTTTCTTCCTCTTTGTTTCTTCGTATTAAAAACAACAATATCTTACGCGTTGTTTGTTAAGGAACATCGCTTATATTATCTAGCTACAGAATAACAATACTTTGTAAAGAGTACATAAAGTTTTCAGTCATCATTTTTGGTATTATGGAAGACAACTAAATTCTTAGAAAACTTTGAACGGCCAATATTGCTGTCCCGCCCGCACGGCTGAATCTTCCATCAGCTAAACAGAGTTGCGATATAACGGAGCAATCCTTTGCCCGCGTCTCGAATAGAAGTTGCGAGCATGGTTTGCCGCATTCTTAAGAGCCCTGCTGAACTAGCAGCTAGCTCTCATCATATTGATGAGAGATGACCATCTTTAGATTTGCTTTACAAGTAATGATCCTCGATGCTTCTAATTGACTGCACACTTAATATTAAAATTTAAAAAAATATATTGTAAATATATTTATAAATAAATATATAGCCAGTGGATCAGGCTAGCGCAAGACCGTGGCAAGTGGCAGGAGCAAAGGGAGGCATAGGCCTGAGTATAGACTCAGCAGTGGGTGAAGTCGGGCTGCGGATGATGATGATGATGATGATATTGTAAATAACTTTTATATGACAGAGAAGGCCAAAGCACACCAAATTAAATATTCCTACTGCACTGTATGTACATGATTTAATATTTACTACGGCTATGATATTCGTTGCAAATCAAATGTTCTGTATGTTTAAACCTTTTAAATCAAATGTTAATTTGAAATGGATTAAATATTAAGTTATTTTTTAAAATCATGTTCGCATATTTCAATCTCACAGATTCCAACTCCAGCAAACAATCCAATCTGGAAAACGGTGTCTAGAGCTATCGATTGTATCCTTAAACCGTATTTAATTCTAGACTAAACAATTATGAGACGAAGTTTGCTGAATAAGATCTCAACTATTGTGTTCGTATTTTGTTCGCGGAGTTGAAGAATACCTAATTGGGAGGAAATCTCCGATCGTGGGCTCTTGAAAGTTTTTGTTTCGTTTGTTTGATAAATGTTGGCCCCTACCACGTAAATATTTATTGACAAGGCATATAATGATATGTTGTCCCAGTGTGTTTATATATTGCACTGTACAGGTATGAATTTGCTCTTACACTCGCGTGGCAGAGTACCACGCTTTTTTCTACATAACAAGTACCCAGCTCCTTCCCTAAAAATAAAGGCATTCAAAATTTTATCAAACAACTAGCGGTCCGCCCCGGCTTCGCACGGGTAGTTAATAAAAAAATCAAAAAATATAACTTTTTACACACACACATACACCCTTTATTTCTTGATAGTATTGACTTCCCTTCCGTACCCCCGTAACGCTTATTTCATCGCTTTGCTGCCTAGCTAGCCGAGCGGGGTAAGCGGTGACATGACCACGCAACTTTATTCAAATACTTACATTTTTAAACACGTGATATCTTTTGAATGGAATGTCCGAATTGAATGATTTAAAAAGTTATATAAAGTTATTGAAACAGTCTTGAATATAAGTAATTTATTTTGATAAGGATTAATACCGAGTGAAAAATAAAAAGCCTTTTCCAGTGCCGGCAGTTCAATTACATTTTTAAAATAAATTAACACTTATTGTGACATAACTATAATAGCTAGACATATGCTGTCGTGACTTTTTTTGTAGATTATGATGTGTTAAATAGTCGTAGTACATTTTTTTGTTCTATCATCAATAGTTTTCGCAGCGCACGCGATGTAAGGAATTTTTTAAGTCATTTTTTACACCTCGGCTATTATTACATTATTGAAATTTTAGTAAGGAACCCTAATTTTTTGAAAATATAATATAGCCTATAGCACCCGGGGATAGTGTAGCTTCCCAACGGTGAAAGAATTTATTAAATCGGTCCAGTAGTTTCGGAGCCTATTCAATGCAAACAAACAAACAAACAATAAAATCTTTCCTCTTTATAATATTTATATTTGTTATATTTACTAATGACTAATTACTAACCAATAAATATTTCAAATACAACCTAACGAACTACCAAATTTCGTGCATATTGAATCAACGGTTCGAGAATTATGCTCTAACAAACCTAGGTACCTAAGTTTGTACCTATACAAACTTACAATTTTAGATTGGGTCAAAAGTTAATATAAGATTAATGTAATAGTATAGATAAAAAAACACTCATACAAACAGATGTCTCGTGGCGGGAATCGAACCCACAACCTTCTGCGTCGATGAGGTTGACGGCCTCTGTGGCGCAGTGGGTGAAAGTCCGCCTGAGACGCAGAAGGTTGCGGGTTCGATTCCCGCTGCGGGACAAATGTTTGCATGTTCTGTAGATATTTGTCTCGGGTCTGGGTGTTTTCTATGTATGATAAGTATGTATTTACAAAAAAATATATATGTGTAGTATATCAATCATGTGGTTCCCATAATACAAGCTCTGCTTAGTTTGGGGCTACATGATGCTGTGTGATTACGTCCCGCATTATTTATTATTATTATTTATTATATTTATATATAATACAATAAACAATAATTATCAAACTAGACGATGTTGATAAACAAATGCCAGTCGGTAAACAAGTAAATCAACTGTAGGCCGATCGCGTTACTTTCGTTGCAATCAAAACCTAGTTTATGAACCTAATTTTGGCAGCATTACGATCACGTAGGAGCTTCTATTGCAGTAATAACAGGCTAGCATCAAATCTTTGAACTTTGACAAGGAACGATGGCAACAAGATGTAATGTTGGTGTAAATAGCTAGCGGTCGAAAAATGATTGCAACAAGATGCGAGATCGCTGTACCTTGATATTTGTTAGTATCAAACCTTTGATAGCAAAAGAATTAAGTGATCGACCAGCAGGGTGATCGGCTAACTCTGTTGCAAACAAAAATGATTGACACTGATCCTACTTTTACAAACTTTGACATTTCATCTGTAGAAATTCAATGAAGGGCAATTGACAACTGCCATACAACGGTCATATCCGTCTGCTTCCTTCACAAATACTAAGAACACGGCTCTTCACAAAATGTAAACGATCAACGTGTGTTAAATAAATGTATCTTTACCTATGTTATCCTAACAAGTCGGGTTAACATGTTAACGGGTGGATACACTTAGCCAGACTATGTTTATTTCATAATGTTTATAAGGTTTTGTTTTAAAACAAGGCCTAATTAGGTATTGTTGAGATAGTAGAAACGGAGGATCATTTCCTTTTTTATTGTTACCCGGTTCCTCGGACCCGAAGTCCTCTTCGTTCGGGTTATGTTATTAGGGTGTATGTATGTTTGTAATATTATTTGTCCGTCGCTGCAGCCCAAACGGCTGGACGGATTTTCACAAATGAGTTGTCGTTGAATTCGCCTAGATCACGAGGGTGACATATTATATATTATATTAAATGTCAAAAAAATTAAAATGGCGACTGTAAGAAGCCATTTTCAATTTACGATGAACTAAAAAGGTATTGGTATATATCATTTCTTTATTTATCATTGGATTTGACTGAATCATCTAATTGACATGTAGATCATATGAAGTGTCAAAAATATCGAATATGGCGACTGAAAGTAGTGATTTTACGCTGAACTGCTTCCGAAGGCATAATAAGTTTAACAATTATTGACGTACATATAATATACCAGTAAACTTTAGTATAGGCAAGTTTCCAAGTTAAACCTGTAAAAACGCTTTAATTTTAAATTAATCCCGTGTTTGTTATTATAACCAAATAATTTATTTACTGCAGGTAGTGTAGAATATGAAATTTAAGTTAAAATTATCATTTCATTTTGGTACATTAAATATTATCATGAGGTATATAAGGCATTTAATCCTAAGAAAATGTTGTTTGCCGGGGACGATCTTATCTCTGATACGATGAAGTATTTTCAAAATGACACAATCATAGAAATCATTATATTGACAAATCTCAAGCTTGCACTCTGAGTTGAGATCGATTTATAAAAAAAGGCGTAAGTAGTTAAAACTCTTGTCTATGCAGTCGGGTTTTATGTTTTTTTTTTAAATACTTGTTCGATAGAAGTTTGTCAAATTCAATGAAAACTTTTCATACATTTCGTACTATCTGATTACGTAAATTGCTGCTTTGGCTACCATAATTTCTAAAATTAGAGTTGGCCACCAACTCCCACAAAGTTACTGTTCGATAATAATCATTATTACACAAATCACTGATAGTTAATATAATGTGGTATTTGCTATGAACATCCTTTTCACCCGGCCGCGTCTGAGTCAGCCCCATCATTAGACACACATCGGTGATTCTCTGTTCAAAAGCCGATTGCTAGCCCTAGCATTAACATTCTGCCTGGGTATAGTAAGCTTTGTGAAAGTTGACTACTTTTAAATAAAATAACATGGTTTTAAACCGACTTTTATAATAAAAAACATAGAAATAATCTATACGTACAGGTGGGGCAAAATTATACCTCATTGAGGGCAGTTTCTTTTGTAGTTAGAATGTTTTGTTCTTCGGAAACTATACGTTAATTTTGAAAAACAAAACACAGCATTTACGGATTTTGTAAAAAAAAATACTGTACAGTCAGCCTAGAAAAGGACATTGATAAAAAAATACATGTTGGTCTCAATCGACTCTATTTCCCAACAGGAACACTTATTCCAAAGTAACCTACCAAATCAAATCGTAAGATTTTGTGAAACTTAAAAAAAAGATTGCCTTTCAATTTCTATGAAACGTCATTCGCAACATTGGGTTCATGCATGCAATTCGACAGAAAATGGTAATTCGATGGTATTATCATTCTGCCAGCACATTATGAAAGATCAATTTGTAAAAGAACATAGTATTTCCCCAAAGAGCTTATATTTACTAATATTAAGTCAATGTATTTCCCGGCAATTTTTTAAAATGTTCGTGGAAGATCAGGGGAATGATCTGTGCCGGTGTCAGACTGCGCTTTGCATCTGGCCGCCAAAGCCCAATTTGTTTTTTTGGGTTCCAAAGATGGAGGTAGAACTCCTTTTCAGGGGGTGTTCACTCATTTTTTTTCTATTATTAAAATTACTAGAAAATAATTAAAATAGCATGTGCATGCAATGATTAAGATAGCATGTGTACGTACTTTGCATAGCGTTTTATTAAAAAGAAACTACAAATACCGAATTGGTCCCACAACACATGACGAACTCGTTGCTCTCTCATATCTAGCAGTCTGAACCCCTCTACAGGAATGTATAGAAAAAAGACCTTCCCGTCTGGACCCAGCAATGGAATCCAACGAGCTCTTTTAAGTAGATATAGGTACTTAGAACAAAATATGTTGTAAAATAGAAGGATTTCCGCAAACCCGTATTCGGGGAAATATTTAACTAAACGCGAAAGAATATTGATTACTCATAACGAAATTGCAAGCGGGTCAGCTAGTATCATCATAATAGGGTAATTCGAGTAAGGATTGAAAATGGAACGTGTAATAAAATATTTCAATAAAAGTCACGGATTTTCAAAATTTTTATTTTTACATACTGCGTTTCTTTCCCGTTCATTTGTACGACAAAATATTTTTTTTTCATAAAAGCGTTCTATGCTTAGAAGACTTTCGATCAATCCGTGCTTAGCTTACTAAGGCGTTTAATCTAGATAAAAATTATAGGGTGTATTATAATATAAAATGTAATTTTTGTAGGCTTGCCTGAAAACCTTTCGTAAGACCCTACTCCTTTAAGTAAATATAAGATAAATTACTATTCCTATTACTGTTATTCCATAAATAGAATTGAAAGTTCACTAATAAACAGTTTACACGGGGTTGAATTTAATTGGCGACTGGTAATACATATTGGGATAGGTTATTTGCCGCCAGCGGTATAACCGGCCGCCACTGCACCCTGTCGTATAATACCAAATATTTACCTAGAAATGATCGTTATGTTTGCGTTCTCGTACCTTGCAGATATATTCGAGGGTCGGCTTAATTCGGATGTTACGTTGCAAAGCCTTTCAATTCCTTTGTCGAGTTCCAGTAATAATTACTCTGTTATTGTTTGTGGACAGGTATCGTTTCACGTTCAAATACGAAATTCAATTATGAGTATTGAATCCATTGATATAATACTGTTACTATTGTAACTTGTTGCGTAGTACGTGCACTAACTCATATAGGCTCATGTGTTGGCTATGGTCAAGATCCTCCTACTTCCTTCATACATTGGCCATCTTGACGTCGACCGAGTGACACTTCCACGAAATAAACAAATAATGTGATGAAAAAGATGCATTTTTTGAACTCAAGTGCATAATGAAGCACGCGGAATTACTTTTTTCGTGTATATCTATTGATTTTTCGCGGAATTACTTTTTTCGTGTTTATCTATTGATTTTTTGCTATTATCGCAGCAAATATGATAAGAAAATTTAGTTTAATAGTTCCCGCCATTTAATGTTATCCGCAAAAAAATGTGCCGTTTTCCTGATTATTGTGGGAGATTATGATGAGAAATAAAATCTTGGTAAACCTCTTAATTTGTTGAAGAATTCGCAATATATGCAGGATTTAACATCACTCCAAATAGATCACTCACTTCTATTGATAAATGGAATCATCCATGAAAGCAAATGCACTCAAACAAACAAAAGGAAGAATAAAAGACATTTGACGTTACATGCGGTTGTTGAGTAATATACGATTACTATTATGCGACATAATATATTATATAATATGTCTGCACAAACACTGTTATTTTATTTCCACAAATTTTTCTATTACGATCTACTAATATTAAGATAAGATAAGATACTCATTTATTTTTTACATACACACACGAAGGAAAACAAAAATAAAAAATAAAATGAGTTAAACAAAAAATAAAATAAAAATAAAAAACTTAATATCTAGCGTGATGTGCAGGCCAAAAAAAGGACCTATCTCAGCTTTGTAGCTACACCACAGTAATGCGGGCAGCGCTGGTTTTCAGATAGGACCCTTGATTGGATGACATCACGAAGTGCAGCTACGTACAGCTACGCTTATTACAAACTAAGGACCTTACCTAGAAATGTTATCGTAGCAAAGGATTTAAGAAAAAATAGAACAACACCAGCCTATGCGAAATTATAATTTAAAAGATTAAATAGAAAAACATTAATAGATCAGATTGCCTATGTTAGATACCTATAATTAAATTATATAATTATACCTACCTATTGAAGTTAAAGTTAAACACATGCAAATTACAAAAATGGGAAAGGGGAAAATATTAAATTTATTTATAATTAAGTATACTTGCGGTAAAAGAATAAACTATATAGACTATTTACATTTGAATCTAAATATTATTATATACCTTTTGTATTAGAATATATTTAATAAATATTTTTTAGCGAAATCAAACTTTAATAAACTACTTACTTTAAAACAGATCGTTTTTTGTTATATTCGCCATGGATATAGCAGAAAACAGGACCTGAATGAAGACTGGACGACTGGACTTATAAACCATACTACGTTGCCTCATATTATTATGAACATTATACTTGATACTGACAAAATTGTGGAAACTATCCCAGAAGCCAATTAATATAGATGTGAAGTGAAGGTGCTAACTAGTCTGTGGAGCAAGCTGTCAGTAAATCACGACCACGCGCGCGTCGGCGTCATTACTTTATTTATTACTAGACTTACAAATCTGTGGGCGTCTTATTAGTGATAATATCACAAAGTCACGACAAACAGTTATTTTCTTAAACAATTCACTTTTGAGCAATATGCAGGTGATAATTAACTGGTGACAATTTATTCTTTATGAAAACCTAAGGCAGGTTAAAAGAAAAAACTAGATATTTTTTTGTATTTCAAGTTAGCTCACACTTCAGGGAAAATCTAATGTCTTAAATATCCTATAAATTTTACTCGGTCATGAGAACCCGTGACCTTCCCATAAATACTGGGACATTACCAACTGCGCTACGTTGTACTTTGTTGTTATTGGTACGGGGTTTACTTATTTCCAATAATTAATGAGTAAAAATCTCATTATTTTTCGGGAAAAAATTAGAGATTAGGAAACATCGAACTTTTTATTTCAAGAATCAGCTATCTCTATAAAATCAACTGCCATTTCGAAGCAGGCCAGTAAAATAAAAGAGATAAATATGTCGAAGATGAAGTAAGTCCAACGTGTAAGCACATATCGAGGAATGCAGCGATCTCCCATATGTAGTGATTTTCCTTTTCATTTCCAAAATCCATCGCTATCCCATCTTATTGATCCTTTTTATTTTCGTGTTCGATGGACGATGTTCATCCTCCCCTCCCGCGCCCCACGCTCCCTTCTTCCTCTTTTTCCATGGCGTTTCTAAGGATCGTCGCCCGACCGTCCCATCTGACAGTCCATCTACGATGTGTCAAGCATTTCACCGACCACAGCAGTACACATGGCATTTCACTCAAGATCCTCCAGATATGACCACACACTCCTCCACAAATATATGCTTACTTCAAAGTGACAATTCGTTTCAAAGCTACGTCGTCGCCATCAACAAGTGGTTTTTGACCCGTAGGTACATATACTAGTCTGTGTTTTGACACTTGTTATGGAGGTTTGCATCTCTTGTCATATATCTCAATGAATGAATCAATATTACCATTTAAAAGTCAAAGCAAATAATCTTCCAGGGCAATCGAAAGCAATCAAAAACATAAGCGAAACCGGATTCGGTTTTACAAGTATGATTGATACCATATTGCGTAAAAAGTAATGAAACAGTTTTCTGCTTTAATCAAATATTTCTGTTCATTTTGAACAAAAATAATATTACTGGAGCCTGAAAGCAATTTTACCAAATAACGATTACTTCGGTGTCGTACTTTTAATGTTGCTATAGGCCTCCTATATTGACAAACCTTACTTGTTAGCACATACGAAACGCTCGTGGCGTAGTTTATTTAGTTATGCAACACTCTGCCCATATATAAGTCCGAAACCAGTGTTCTCCACTGGCTCATCTTCAATAAACCTTTATATATATTAAGATAAAACAAAACATAAGATTTGAACATTACAAAACACCCCAACGAACATTAACATCATATAACAACACATCAATAACAGGGGAAATCATGTAGATGTAATAAAGTTTGGCATTCAAATCGATGCAAATTTGAATTGGAAATCTCATATCAGCAAAGTTAACAAAAAGTTTCAAAATATGTGTATGTGCTCTCATGCTCAGTCACATCTCATCTAAAGCATTTTCAAAAAATGCACAAGTACTATGGTCATGTTTTTCCACAATTATGTTACGGGGTTACATATATTCTGGGGGAATTGTGTCAATGTAGATACCACCTTTTTAATGAAATATTCGAGCCATATATAATTTGGAAAGTAGTAAATAACTACGAGAAAATGATATTCTTACATTGACTGATATATTTAATTTAGATTCGTTTACTAAGTAAACGAATCAAATCCGAGTATAATCTATCTATCTATCTACTACTAAAGTATCATCAATTCACTTAAAAGCTAAGCCTAAACTTACTTTAAGCTGGGTTAAGTTCCGAAGTCTTATAGTGCCATACGTAAATTTTAATTTAATTAGGAAAGCATTGTCTGTTATGTCCGAAATTGACAAACTGTTGAGTCTCAAAACTAAATGATGCTTATACCTTATTTGTTATTTCACCCGAAGACAAAGAACACATCACAACCGAACCGTTGTTTTCTAGCTGCCCTACAGACGTTGTCCTATCCATATAAAAAAGTACTTTCAAATTTTGCCGTATTTTCTAATTAGCTTTAAGGCCAGCGAACACCGGCATTTTGAATATAACCTACACGTATCTAATGGTAATAGGATTTAGAATTCCAAAGTTCATAAACCGAAAACTTCACGTCAAGGGGCATCCTCATTGATACTCAGTTACCAGTCTACGAATTTTGGAATTTATATCTTGTGACCATTAGATACCTCGACGACCTCTGTGTACTTTATGGTTCGTATTGAATAAACAAATTTGGGTTTGATTTGATTTTCATCTGTGGCGTTGTGGGCGTAGGTCCGCCTGAGACGCAGAAGATTAGGGTTCGACTCCCTCCGCGTGATTTTTTTTTATATGTTCTGTAAATATTTGTCGCAGGTCTAGGTGTTTTCTATACTAAAATTACTTAAAGAAATTTATGTAAGTAGTATCAGTCATGTGGTTCTCATTTAATAAACACGTACTGTTTGTGTTGGCCATCATTCGGACTATGACGAACATTTAAAATGAACGAAATCGGTCCAGCCGTTCTCAAGTGAGGCGTTTACCATGGAACATTAAATTGATATAGAAAATAAATGTGCTCTATGTGTTTACTGTGTGTTCGTTTGTTCAGTACTACACGGCGGAGTCAGGGCGCAGCGGGCGGCGCGAGGGACTCGGCTCGGCGGAGGCCACGGCGATGGTGCTCAACAACCTCTTCTACATCACCGCCAAGGTATTTATACTATTGCCACATAGCTCAGTTCGATCCACGTACAATTTTCTTGGTCTTGAGTCAGGGTCCCGCGGTCTTAACGATTTTTGAACTTACAAACATACTTCTACTCGGACCTTTGCATCTATTCCAGATTATTTATAGATAGATTCAAGTTGTAACTTTTTACTCACTGAACGGGACACTGGAGTACATGGTTGGTAGACTTAGATAACATAATATGAATTTGACAACAGTTATTATTTTGGCTGTTGAGGTATTCAGCTAGACGGCTTTGTATTTTTCGTTAGTCCATATGATAAGCCAATCAAAGGCATATCGATTATGATCGGGGGGCGGCGGTGGTGTGCTCAGTACGCGGGCGGCAAGGGGTGCGCTGTTTGGGCTCGGGATTGCGCGCCGCGCCTCTGTGTGCGGCCATCGCTCACGTGCGTCCTTGCCCGCACTGCCTGCTTACATCAATCACGTGGGCAATACGCGCTTCATGATACCCAATTCCTGGCTCTATAGAGCTCTACTGTGCGAGAAAGCAAGAAAAATAGCTTTGCTCCAACTTCTTTCTATTTTTTTATTTCTAAATATGAATCCATACAAAACTATTATAACAAATGCAAAAATGATGCCAACTCTTCGCGGAGTACTTCTGCTACCGCACAAAAAAGTTCAGAGATCTGGTGTACTACCAAGTCACACATTCTCAATAAATCTTCCATAACTAATCATTTTGAAACCATTCGACCTCTGTCGCGCAGTGGGTGAAAGCCCACCTGAGACGCAGAAGGTTGCGGGTTCGATTCCGATTCATGTTCTGCAGATATTTGTCTCGGATCTTGTTGTCTTGTGTTTTCTATGTATGATATGTAAGTATTTACAAAAAAAAGTATATTATGTAGTATATCAATCATGTGGTACCCATAACACAAGCTCTGCTTAGTTTGGGGCTACATAATGCTATATGGTACGTCCAGCATTATTTACTTATTATTATTTATTTATTTAATTAATTAAACCATTATGATATTTTATTACTTGACTATTTTGCAGCAAATCATTGATAAGAGGCTAATAAATTGAATTTTTAATATAAATGCTGCTCAAATAGCCAAGTAAAATAAATCATAATGGTTTGATTAATTGTTTCAAGATGATTAGACAAGGAAGGTTTATTGAGAATGTGTAACTTGGTATTACACCAGATCTCAGAACTATTTTGTGCGGTAGCAGAAGTACTCCGCGAAGAGTTGGCATAATTTTTGCATTTGTTAAAATACTTTTGTATGGATCTCATTTCTTTTTGTATGGCTAAGGCAAAGGCCGGCTGATTTCAATAAGATTTGGGTTGCTTGAAGAAGACGCACTATAATACTTTTCACCTGGAAGACTCGGAAGTGAAACACGAATCTTCGTGAAATCGCGCTACATATTGGCTATATTATAGCCCGGGCTATTAAGTACGTTTTGGTAAACTTATCCCATCACATCATCATTTATCATGATAGAGATAGGGATAAGGATAGATAAATGATATTGAGATAGAGATAGATCTCAATCTCAATCTCAATCTCTATCTCAATCCCAATCTTAGTCCCTGTCCCTGTCCCTGTCCTTATCTTTATCTTTATATTTAGTTCCATTCCATTCCATTTTCGCTTAACCACTCCAACAACAAGGAGTAGACTAACATCGTATTAAAACCTTCATTGACTAACCTATAAAGCCGAGCTAATAGTTATAAAGCTGGGTACTGAATTATTTCGAATTTGAAAAAAGAATAAAAAGTTCACATGTGAATGCATCGCTTTTGACTTTTGATGATCATGAATGAGTGAGTGGCAAAATTTCACAAAATATGGATTTTAGATGACGCATATCTTGAAAACAGACACGAAATATTGCAATTGGGGTTAAGTCCGTATGACGTCTTTGTGGTATAATTGCCAGCATCGTGCTGTAAGCTGTAACGAAGTTAGAGGGGGCTGAAAGATGCCCGAGTTGGTTTCGGTAAAGGCATATATACTACGCTCGACTTGGCATGGATCGCTCCGCGATCCCAGTACAGTTACAGTTTTTTTAAACAAAATAATAAAATTCCGTTATGCACCGTTCGCGTCGTCGGTCGATCGGTACCTACTATTTGTATACGGAAGGATTTGTGAGGTATCATTATTTGTGGCTAGCAAGAATATTATTACTTCTAATAAGCTAGAATGTTTCCCTTGGTGACTAGAACTGATAGGGACATGCTTGACATGCTTGCATGATTACACCACGGAAACAAGCTAGTGACAAGACAATATGGCCGCGTCGTCTTGGGCGCTTTTTAAAAATATGATTTTTGCATCTATAATAAAAACAAAAATAAAATGTCTGGAAATCCTCAATCGAAAACAAAATGAAGACTTTTTTGACATGGAGCCGCTATGTGCGGTGGTGAACCCGCTCGAGTATTAACTTCCTGATAGTCTAGACAAGAAAATTGATCACAGATTTTCCTTTAATCGTTTATGCATACTATGCTCCAGTCGACGACCTATGGCATGCCATGCATTAACTAACACCAGTAAACTATGAAATTTGAAGATTATATATCCGTGTTAGACTTTTAATAAACAAAAATTGTTTGAGTCAAACTTTTTGGTTGCATAAAAACATTTAAATTTTTAACTATCTTTAATAACACAATCAAAATACCCTCGAGAGCAATGAATCCGGGTCACTCAAAGAATCCAAAAAATCTCGGAAAGTAAGAATGCTAGGTTAATGCAATAAATTGTATTTAATAGACAATTTAATACTCCTTAAATGAAAGTATTAAAACTTCTTAGTTATTGTAAAGTTATATCATAAAAAAATCAAATTTGAAAAGGGAACACTGTCGAAGATGGAACTACGAAATTACAGGATTTGTTTTTGCTTTTGTTTGTAATCTGTCATTTATGTTGGTACATAAACCAGGTTGATAGTGCTCAATATTCATTATTCAAGCTGAAATCATGTCGCTTACACTTGAAGAATGCACCAGAATACTTACATTGGTGGAAACCGGCCGGAGTCAGCGCGATACAGCCAGGACTGTCGGTGTGTCGCTGTCAACAGTACAAAGAGTTCTCCGACGTTACGAAGAAACTGGTTCTAACCTACGCAGACCAGGAACGGGCAGAACTAGGTGTACCACAGCACGAGAAGACCGATACTTGGTGAACACCATGCTTCGAAATCGCTTTCTCACAGGAACTGAACTCACAAATCAGTTTCGACGCCTCGGAGGAAGTAACCCAAGTGCATGGACAGTAAGACGTCGGCTTGCTGAATCTAACTTAAAACCCCTTAGACCTGCAAACGGCCCTAAACTGGAGCGTGGCCATCGTATTTCAAGACTAAGATATGCCCAGAACCACGTAAATTGGAGTATTGAAGATTGGTCGAAAGTTATGTTCTCCGACGAATCAAAATTTATGCTCTACAAGCACGATAGAAGACACAGAGTGTATAGAAGACCAGGGGAAAGATTCAAGCAAGCATGCATCGAAGAAAAAGTAGCCTACGGTGGTGGGTCTGTACTTGTGTGGGCCGGAAGTTCCTCTGAAAGTCGCACAGAGCTGGTGATCATAGAAAACGGCTCTTTAACTAGCGTAAGATATGTGGAAGAAATCCTCAACGAACACGTTGGTCCATTTATGGTCAATTTGGGTGAGGATGCTATATTTATGCATGACAATGCCCGACCTCATACAGGTAGGATTGTGAATGACTACCTTCAAGAGATGAACATTACTTGTATGGAGTGGCCAGCGCGCAGCCCGGATATCAACCCGATCGAGCATGCTTGGGACGAGCTAGGGAGATGCGTAAAACAACGAAACCCTCCCCCAATCACGCTTCCTGAGCTCAAAATTGCTCTCACAGAGGAATGGGAGAATATTCCCCAAAATCGTATAAGGAAATTGGTGTACAGCATGCCAAGCCGCGTAAACGCAGTAATGGAAGCACGAGGAGGTAATACGAAGTATTGAAATTCAAGAAAATCGTCATAAAGTTCAAAAATTTCATGTTTCCTATTTTTGTTTTAAGGAGAGATCAGCAGTTTTTTTTCTTTATGTAATTTTGTGTAAATAAAATGTATGGTGACTCATATTTTTTTAACTTTCATTTAAGGAGTATTAAATTGTCTATTAAATACAATTTATTGCATTAACCTAGCATTCTTACTTTCCGAGATTTTTTGGATTCTTTGAGTGACCCGGATTCATTGCTCTCGAGTGTATTTAGATATTGGCTAAATTGAATTTTTAACAAAGCATGCCTGCTAATTGTTATTCACGTAACCCGCAACACCGACGAACCTGCGCTCACATTGGATAACAATCACGTTGGCTGTTTGTAATGTGATCGCGCGCCCTGCCCGGACTCATAAACCCACCTGTTTTGGTCTGTCCACACCTTTTACACTTTTTAACGAACCTTGTCAATCTATAGGTAATACCATGAAGAAAATAATTTGTTGCATGTACCTACAGGTACTTTGAATATTGTATAAAATAACTTTGATTATACTATAGAATAAATATTAAAATATTTATATATTATGTATTTTTCTCTGAACTTAATGCATTTTATTAACTAATATTATATTGAACTTTTGTATGTGTGTGTTATTTGCATTGTATGTAATTGAAATTGAAAATAATTATTGGTGTCTAATCCCATCAACGTAAAAATAAGTAATGTACCTGCTTATCATGATCATGTAATTTTTAACAAATTATAAATAAATTAGTTCATATAGTTTATTTTTAATATATATATTAGTTACTTAAGCACGTATGTGTACCTACCTATTATATTTATTTTTTGCATGGAATTATCATTACCTAGTACCTACAACCTACATATTTCAAACCAAATTGTTTTTTTTTACATTCCCGATGTTCGTGTCATCACACTTCGGCCGCGTCTGAAAACCAGCGCTGTGCCATTCCTGTCTAGGTATGGTGCAACACATGCTGAGACGGGACAGATTCGACCCCAAGCAATGCGTAATAATATTTAGCGTTCTTTTTTGTGTTTTTACTTTAATGTTTTTTACATTTTTATTTTTCTTTTTATTCTTTGTATATCCAACCAACTTTGTAACTACCTACTTATTTTACACCTGGTGGTCGATTGAAAGAATTTTCTTTATACTACACCTGCTCGGAAAGTACCTTGATACTTTATCAAATTTACGGTAGAAAGTACGTCATTGCATATCGAACAAATATGCGGGGAGAAAACGCATCTGAGCGGGAGAGAAAAGTGTATGAAAATCCATTTCTTACGTGGTTTTTCTCTTTTAATTTTGCGTAAAACTATGCGCTAGTAACCTAAATATCAAAAGCCAAAAAGTTTTTACAGTGAGTTTTTATCTCCAAGTTCGCAAAATGACACTGGCCACTACCTAAAAAAAATGCACTGGCTAGTCAAAGTCAAAGTCAAAGTCAAAGTCAAAGTCAAAGTCAAAGTCAAAGTCAAAGTCAAAGTCAAAG
Organism: Horisme vitalbata; assembly: GCA_951804965.1. Lineage (NCBI taxonomy): Eukaryota > Metazoa > Arthropoda > Insecta > Lepidoptera > Geometridae > Horisme > Horisme vitalbata. The sequence continues at coordinate 29,959,448 of OX638089.1, read as the reverse complement.
TCAAAGTCAAAGTCAAAGTCAGAGTCAGAGTCAGAGTCAGAGTCAGTCAGAGTCAGAGTCAGAGTCAAAGTCAAAGTCAAGTTAGTTTTTTATTTTCCTCGTAGGTGTAGTATAAAGCACTATGTATCACTCGAGAGAAAGTGCGATTCCCGATCTCGGGTGTTTTAAAGCCCGAGCCGTCCTCGACGGTAATCGGTCACTTTCTCCTCTCGGTGACCAATGTACTATTCTTTCTTTCTTTCTTTCTTTCTTTCTTTCTGACTTTTCTATTATTTTTAACATATTCGACTCCGACGGTACTTGAACCCACATCTTCGCACATCCATATTGCCATGGCTTCACCTTCTGGTTATGAACGGTGGTGGATATATAAACACTGTAAACTATATGAACTATTTTGAAAGCGGGCAACTTAAATACTTGTTTACATACGTAGAGGTAGTTCGTCAGTGTACGAAGTTGCACTAAAAAGATGCTTTTTTTACTGAAGTCCTCTTCAGTCGGGTTATATTTTTAGGGTGTGTGTATGTTTGTATTATTATTTGTCGGTCACTGTAGCTCAAACGGCTGGACGGATTTTAACTAATAAGGTCTTTGGATTCGTCTAGAACTCTAGATCACAAGGGGGTATACTATATGAAATTTCATAAAAATCCTATATGGCGACCGTAAGAAGCCATTTTCAATTTACGATGAACTAAAATGACTACTAAACTGACTAAGTACTAAAAACTTCCCGTCTTTGCAGACGGGTTTTTATTTTTTTAAATAAATACTTGTTTCTGTAGCGGTACCTAAAAACGTCTACGAAAATAATACGACAGTGTTCAGGAGTGGAGTTGAAAGATGCATGAACGAGCATTTTGCTATACATCGAACAGAATTTGTTGCTACTTGCTCATTGACAAAAGCGAGTGAACTTATATATTCGTGAAAACGGAGGTCATTTCGAGCAATTTATTTCGTAGATCGCCTAAATGTAACCTGTGTACGTTTGTGTTTAAAAATACATGTATAAATTATTTTATTTTTGTTTGTTTTAGTTCTAATGTTGAAGAAGATTAATCGGTGTAACTATAATTTTCTACGTTGATAGGTACATTATGCCTCAAGTCCGGCTTTATAGTTGTGAAAATTTTATCTTAGACTTGCTGCCGTAAGGTTTCTATGTTTAGAACTTTAGAAGTCTAGGTCCAGAGGCTTGGGCTGTGCAGTATGCGTGATATATTGCCCAGTCAGTCAGATTAATCAGGTTTATTGCCGGGTAGCCGGTCTCACCACTTTCCGGAACATCAGATAAGATTGTAACAAGAAGCGGCGGGTGAGTGAAGAATTTTAAAACAAACTATGGAACATTAAAAGTTGCGCAGATTTGAGAAGCTTCTCAAAATAAAGTTTGATAATTATTGACGAAATCGATCCTTATACCAAAAAGTTGCATGATTAACGGTGGAATATCGGCGCGATTCATGTCTGCCGATTAAAGAACGCCGCTCATTATGACGACACGATGCCGGTCTTGTCGATGATTCGATTAGCCTGGTCGCTTCTAGATATAACTACCCTACTTCGCACTACGATACTCCCGCTTCACAAACTTATAATTAGATTAGATTTAAATATTGTTCATCATCATCATCATCATCATCAGTAGCATACAACTGCTGGACATAGGTCCCCCCCCCCAATGAGCCATTGCGCCTTGCCTTGCTCGACATATTCAGCTTATATTATACTAGTTTCCCGCGGACTCGCTCGCGATACCTGGATTTTTACCCATCGATTTAATTAATTATGACATAAACTATGTATATTCTAAGTTTCATCCAGATCCGTTCAGCCGTTACGGAGCCGAATGAGCACAAACAAAACATAACCTCACACACACACACACACACACGCGCGCGCGCGCACGCACACGCACACACTGTCGCATTTATAATATTAGTGTGATGTTAAGGTTAAATAATTTTAAATAATTAAAAATTCCAAATACAATGCGCTTTTCACCAACGACAATGATGTCTAAAAGAGTCAAACAGTATTTTTTTTTTACATTTTTAGTTAGATTTGGGTTTCATTTTCTTTTTTTTGGATAAGCTTATGACCCACTCTGATGAAGTCGTTAGGCCGGATGGAAGCCTTCCTTATTCTAGAGTATGAAGCACTCAGTTTTAAATGACTTGTTTAATATGCACTCACACAATTAACCGCCCATCTATATTTTTCGTCACCCTGATCGCGTAAAAAGGTTTCGGTGACATAAGTTTATTCATCGAAATAAGAATAAAAGTTTTTAATTTATTGCTAAAGTACCCACTTAACAAAAAACAAAACATTAGACAAGCTGTAGTTAATATGATATATTTACTATAGCTTGTCTAATGTTTTGGTTTTTGTTGTTTTAACATCCATTATTAAAAAGAAAATTTACAAAAATTTGTAGATTTTTTTCAAAATTGTACATTACATTTTTGTGAAAAATTTTCGCAATATCTTTTTTTGGCATAATTTTTTTTAATAATAGAATTTATTCAACACTTGTTCTTTTATTTATTCTTAATGGTTGCTCTTAACATATCTTCCATGAAATGTGGTCCTAATTTGACGATTACTATAAACTGAAAGAAGTACAAGGTGGGTGGTTAATTGTGCCAATGAGTGTATATAGTCGGATCGTAATCGTATTTTTAACTAAGTGCTAACAGAGTATACATAATATGCGTAGGACATCTTAAGCACATCTGAATATTAAATATATTTCGTGGGATGAAAGTCGTCGGACTTCTGAGAACTTTGAGGGTGACAAGTTGCGGGTTTAATAAATAGTCATAACTTGATAGGTCACGATGATGTATGTACACAACGAGTAACTCGTGTTAATTTAACCGAATCAAAAAAACGCCTTTAAAATTGAGTCCTTGAATAAATTCAAAAGTCGTATAGCCCTATACTTGGATTTGTCTAGAATTTATCTAACATGCATACTCTGGAATTGTGCAGAAGCCCTACTTGACGTGAGTTATAGAGAACGCTGCGCTGCACAACGTGAAGCCTCGCAGGTACATGGAATTTCTGTTGATAATCATTTCTGATTTATTTTGAGCGCACGTAAATTTTCTATAATGAAATAACAGAGAACCGAGGTGACCTAGTGCTATGGATGCCGACATCCCACCCGAACGACGTTGGTTGGAATCTCTGCCGTGCACCAGTAGATTTTCGTTTGAAAAATGCTTTTGGTGCTCTAAACAGTGATGGTAAACATCACAGGCATGCCTAAGAATGTAAAATGCTGAGCAAAGGCCTCCCCCGCCACCCTCAGCTCAAGAAAAAACTAAGTACCGTAAAACCTCCTATCACTAGTCCAAAATGACTTACTTTTTACTTTTAGGATCGAAACATTTTAAATAAGAGTCCAAAAGTAAATCGAACATACATTTTGTGTAGATATTGAATTGTTCTTTATACTATAAAAAAAGTTTTTTATACGTTGCTTATCTGCATCACACCTTATTTTTTTTGTTAGAAGGGACTACCAATGAAAACATAAAAAATTATATTGCAAAATTTCTAAAAACCAACGATAACAAACTTAAAGCTTCGATAATTTATTTATTTATACATAATGTATAAGACTATGATAGACTATGAAATCAAAGACAAAGTTAATCAAAAAAACAATGTTTTAAATAATTTCTTTGTTGTTTTGTTATCTGTATTGCGTGATGGACAAACGATTTTTCATCCTCATCAGTAAATACGTATTGACGACCCGGTTTCGTGTTTGTACTACCCGCATGCAGCATTTTTCGTCTTAGTATGATAAAACTTCGCTGAATATTATATTTCGCCGTAGCTTCCCTTTGGCTGAGGACCTTACTATTGATTGTTTGAAGACTTTCATTTTATCCTCAAAATAACATTTGTAGGGCCGGCACCCGACCTTACGCCGCGATTTATTTATGGTTTTTTGGCCTGGCCTATAACGTAAAAGGCAACTAGGTAAATAATATACTAAGAACCTAAATTTACTCTCCTTTCGGACACTCATGATCGCCAGCTTAGGTCTACCGATACACTTCGCCTTGCAACACCGGCTCACTCGACCGCCTTTCGTGGTAAATTTTTCTAAGTTGTGGCCGTGGGCTTATGGAATTCACTACCAGTTCACATTAGGACAGCACCCTCAAAGCCTATTTTTGAACGCCTGGTTCGTTAATTTTTATTTACCAGTTTTGATTAACATCTCCATAATTACCTACATCTACGTACTTTTATTTATTTATATTATTTTTATATATTTATATATATATATATATATATATATATATATATATGTGTATTTTTATATTTATTCATTAATATACTAATTATAAATACATGTATGTTGTACTGCATATACAGATACAGATTTTATATACATAAATATATTTATACATATAAAATACATATTTTATGAGTTTCAAAAAACTGTTTACATTCAAATTTATTTTAGGTAGTATTAAATTTTTGTCTTTTTTTGTTCCCTTCTGTTAATTCTTTAATATTTTTAACGTTAAGTATGTACCTAGTTTAGATAGCACGCCAACCTTAATTTTCTACCAGGAAAGGTTGACTGGCAGAAAATGCTTTAGCATGAAGTCCTCCTTTTGTACAATTCTTTGTTTTTGTGCAATAAAGTATTAAATAAATAAGAACAAACTTTGAACTTTAATATGGTTCAAAAAAAATCTAGGACTATAGATTGGATCCACGCATAATTTTTTGAAGTTTGTCAGATAATTCCAAAAATATTTGAAAAATTCCTTTGATTGCAACACTTTTTCTCTCGCTGAATAACATACCGTTATCAACTAACCATCAAAGTTAGCACCACTCAACTTTAAACCGGTGGAAGGCAGAAAAGTCAGCAAGGGTTTACCGCGCGCAAAAATTTTGTCGTAACTTGTAAGGAACTGCTTTGGAAAATGGTGGGGTCCGAATGATAGCTGATAAACTACGAAATGCGAACGTATCACAGCTAGTAACGTAATTACTATAATTGCCGCTCGAAGTCGCCATTTTGCTGATACACGCGATTGACTGCTCTAAGGTAGAGTTGGACTATAGTTGCCCCATAGGATAATAGTTGGGTGGTTTTGGTTATGGGAGGAACATTAATATAAAACAACTAGGTAACTATAATGATGGTTAAGAATGATAGGTGTATATATACAGCAGCTTTTGTACCGGGCAATAGCTGGATATCTTTGTAATATCTATCCTGGTACATCGCTCAAAAAACTACTTGAAACGGAAACGTACACAACTTAATTGTTTTGAAATGGTCTACTGGGTTTAGGTTGCACTAATTACTATTTGAAATGCATCTTTCCGTCTTCATTACAAAAGCCATTACCGGTTCGCGAAGGAAATCTTCATGAATTCTCGAGTTACTGGACGACCTCGGGCTAGCTCTTCGTCTTTACCTGGTAATAATGTAGCTGCGATGGAAAGTGATATACATTCATTCAAAAAAGTATGGGAACGGATGATTTGCTTATGGTTCCAAATTATTATTTTTGTTTTATATGTTGTTGTTAGATTGGCACAACTGTTTTCCATTTTGGCGCGGAGATTGAGTTACATCTGTTAATTACATTAAATACAGTGCTGTTTTTAGTAACATCATATCTAGTGTGTATTGCCAATGCACAAAAACATCGAACAAAGAGTTTGTCTTAAATTTTGCATAGCAGCTGGAATTTTGTGTTTGCAGTCACTGAAAATGTTACAGAAGGCTTACGATGAATCGATTTTATCAAAAACGTGTGCTTATGAGTGGTACAAGGAGTTCATAAGTGGTCGACGTGTGATGGAAGATTCTCCTCGCTCTGGTAGGCCATCAACGTCAGCAACTGAAGTTAACATCGCAAAAGTGAAATGAAAATCCTCCTTCAACTTTGCGAGAGATAGCCGCCAAACTTTATGTGTCTCACGAGTCGATGCAGCGTTTATAAAAGCAATTTCGGCAATTTTTTAAAAGGCCAGAAAAAATAGTACCCAACGTTTTTTTATATTTTTGTTTCATTCTGTTAACTATATGTGTCTTTTGTTGTTTATTTTGATAAGTTTATGCACGCCAACCACAATTTTTTTACCTGTCATGGTTGACTGGCAGAAAAGGCTTCCTGATCTTAAGTCCACCAATTCTACATTTATCTTTGTAAAGTGCAATGAAGAATTAAATAAATAAATAAATTCGTTGGCGTGAGTGTATTGTTTCTGATTGAGCATACTTTGAAGGTAATAAATAAAATAAATTTGCATGAATAACTAACATTTTGATCTTTTCCCGGTACTCTCTTGACAGAGTTCATCATTATCAGCGCCCTACTCTTATCCCATGCTATGGGGAGTCGGCACAACATGTTAACTAGTTTCAGTTTCCTCTATCGTTCGTCATCCCAACACCTTTATTATTCATGTCGCTAAGAGATGTATCCTTAATTCGAAATAAAAATAATGTTCTTCAAGGAATCAAGCTTCGAATATAAAAACCCTTAAAAGATGTTAAGCTCCTTATTGTGTATATGAACACGTTAGGGATAAACATGGTGGTGGGCGTTGGCCGTAGTGCTGCTGTATTCAAAAGAGCGCTTTCATGCTTCACAGGTTGTTGGTTCCGACTATAACAGTCGTTTAATCTTGTAGAGTTTCGGCCAGCTTATAAGCCCAAGTCCCATGGATACCGGTCCCTTTTAAGAAACACCATTTAAGCATATAATTCAATGTCATATTGACTACACGAGTGATACCAACTTAAGCATATAATTTCAATAAAGTCGAACTTACATTGGGAAAGTAGTGGCGTAAAACTACTTTCACGACATTAATTTCACGTCTACTTTTACAATGAATGCATATCATGACATTGATTTACTTACGTGCCACTCGCAATTTTTTTTAAAAACTATTGGCATGATAGTAATTTCACCCTGTCAACACGACTCGAAACTGGTGTCGCGAAAGTGCGTGCGTTAGTTAGATTGTTTGATTTTGACCCTGTTCGAGTTTTTCCATGCATTATTTTGTACTGTTGTTGCATTGTTATTTTAAATTTCAATTTTTTTTTATCAAATAGGCATAATAGTACTTACTTACTTGTTTATAGTACTTACTTTTGAACGTTAATTTTAAAAGATTTATAAATAATACTTTGTATATAAAATGGCGCTCATTAGGGAAGCCTATGTCCAGCAGTGGACTGCTATAGGCTGATGATGATGATGATGATATCAACCAAAAAAAAAAATACAAATAATAAATGTAGTTTTACAAAAATCAACTTTCGTGAAATTAATTTCATCATGTAGAAAGCTTGTTTCGTAATGTAAATCCGTCTCAACGTATTGACGACCATGGGAAATACGTAAAATTTTCCGTCTTGTCGTGGCTGGCAACGACTCCAAATATAAGGAAATTTAATAAGGGATAGTAAATATTACATATTCTTGTTATTCATTTCTTATCCTTGCTGAATTTTTGTTATGAAATTTTTTGTAAAAGAGATATCTGTGATCGATATGTATTTATCGTTGGGGTGTTATTGATATGTATCCGTCGTTAGGGTGTTATGTTGTTTTCGGTAACATAACGTTGTCCTCTCGCCGGCAGTTCTCCGACCAGCATCCGAAGGAGATCGAGGAGCTGTGGGCCACGCTCTGCGCTTGCTGGCCCAACAATCTGAAGGTCATCATCCGGTACCTCGTCATCATCTCCGGGATGGCGCCGAACGAACTGCTGCCATATGTAAGTACTAACACCACCAAGCAAAACACAATCATTGAGCATTACATTAAAGTACTAGCCCGGATGACAATTAGGTAGCCTATATGTTTTTCCAAGTCACAAACTATAATACTGTATATTCCAGTTTGATCCCAATCCGATCAGCAGACACACAGGCCTTAACAAACTGTTTATCAGTTTATTTTTTCGAGTCGTGCACGCGACTCCAAAGAGTTTAAATTTGAAAATAATTATGTTAACTGGGTTACGCGCAAATCATGAAGCAAACTTATAAAATTATAGAGTATTCTGGTATTTGTTCTGAAATCTGAGTTACAACAGCAAGCCAATTCGAGGTAATGTTTTTTATTATAAAATGTATTTTCTGTCTCCGTAATGGGTTGGCTGTATTATCGCACTTCGACAAAGGTTCGGGTAGTGGAAGGAAGATGCACTAGGTACCTAGGTACTGTAAAATATACACTCGGCAGAGAGAGAGACCGAATTCCAACCTACATTATTCTGCTAAATTGGGTACCATGTTAAAATGTAAATGTACAAATTTATGCAATAACTAAAATTAATATATTTCCTTTTTGAAATTGTTTACACCAGACAAAGAATTATTATACATAGCTTTACCGAAACATACTCGTTCTAACAAAATACCGTTTCTGGTAGTTTTTAAAACTTAGTTGAAAACAAAACACAGATACTTTTTAACCACGAAAAAAAACGGAGGTGGTTCTCAAGTTGACGCGTATATTTTTTATTATGTATGACGCATAACTTTTATTAGAAATGGTATACTCCGAAGTTGGTCCCATATAAAATTTGAAAAAAAAAACCTACCTCAAGGTGAACAAAAAATCCCCCTAAGGATTTTTTGTTCACTCTCAGATTTTAATGCTAATTTAATGAGTTTGTGTATTGTATAACAGTTAATAGCTAAAGTGAGGTAGGTAGCTGTTTTAAAAGTAATCAAAACTTTAGCATGTAGTAATTAGTAGATTCAAGCCACAAAAATTTGAGGTAAAAACTTTTTAACAAAAATTTTAACCGCTCAAAAATCTGAAATGCATAAAATAATAAACCTCATTCAGTTTTTTTGGCGATTAAATTTTTTGATGAAAATTTTCTATCTTGCATACATTGGCTAAGAAATATCAAAATACATAGGTTGAAAAGCAGAACTATTACCTTGAGTGTTTGGTGTGGTCAGGCGTGTATTCATCGTTGGCTAGTAATTATAGAGGTGAAGTTTAGTCGTAGGGTGGCTTGGTGGGCGCGGGTGCGGGGGGCCACACCATTCAGACTATTCAGACGTGCGCTCTGCTCGATCCTAGGTAATCAGTAGGTAGTATAATTCTTTGTGAAGGGTTCATCCGGAGAAGTACTACTGCCATGCCTATTTCTGCCGTGAAGCAGCATTCCTGTGTTTCAGTCTGAAGGATGTGGGTGCCGGTGAAAGGCTTAACACCTTCATACTTCAAATTGATGAACGCAGGGTGTTGCATCTTAGTGCACGTTCCAAACATCAGTGACCTACGAATCAATACTTACTTATAGGTAATGGTTACCAGTTAACATCATTAAAAAATATTGCTCATGGCGGCTAATAAATAATGTATATGACCAAAAGTCAAAAAATCTTTGTTCTACGACTTCTTCAAATCGTTGGTAATAAAAGCGTTAATTTTTGCGACTGTATTTACAAATATTCCAACGTGACAATATGTGTGAAGCAACGTGACAATGTTCGTAATCAATCAGAATCAGAAACAAACAAGCTTGGTTATATTTTTCCTAGAGATCATATTACAAATTAATATCGTTGAGTGAGTTAGAGGTTAACCCCCAGGCATTTTTATCTAAATATATAAAACTATTATGAAGCTAACTAGACTCTCAACGAATAATCGCTCAGCTTTAAACAACAGCAACAACCTGAGTGCAATCGGCCGATTAACAATCAGGCTCAAGCGCGGACGGCTATGCAGCGTTTCTATATGATGGAGTATATCTAGGTAGTATATAATGCCATCGGACTTTTGTGTCTCGCCACAGATTTTAGAACTGGCCGAGTCGATTAGCTTCCATGCGTGGTTTTACATGAACACGTATGTTGCACCCGGCCGAGGAAGTATGCTCCCATGCGCGCCAAGCTTTTAGCGGCGAGCGAGCCCTGCCAACGGATTAAGTTATACTTATTGGTAGACTTATCAATAGCGATGTCTGAACACGTGCCCCTCGCCCTACGCTCACCATTACATAACAATACATGTCCAAATAATAGTTTGAGGTGAGGCAATAATGAATATTACGAATACAATAACCTTACAGTGTATCTACCACTGATAAGGTGCAACCCCGAAAGGGACTGAAACTAGATCAAAACTTATCGACTAACAACTTAGATAGATAGTGGTATTTAGATCCGAGGGCTTCCGTGCTTCGGAAGGCACGTTACGAAGTTAGTTCCGGCTTTGTCAGTCGTTAAGTGATGTCGGAGCCTTTAAAACTCCGACACCAGTGTTGGTCACTAACATAAAGAAGAAGGAAACAACGAGGTAAAATTAACTTTTTTGCGAGTATAAACGAAAAGGAAATAAAATAATAACGTGCAACAAAACATAAATACGACCTGCTTATTCCACATATACCCATGACTGAATTTGGGCATAGTCCGACAATCACATAGTCCTTTACCGACAACCGTGGTATTAAAACACCACGATAGTCGGGCGAGAATTTCCCAAACCATTATTGCATTTGTAATTCGCATTAATTTGGCAGCTCTTGAACGCTATCGGTTTGTTTACAGAACAGTAAATCCATAACAGCGGTACTTACAACAGTGAGTGGGGCTGTTCACCCGTACAATGTTACTTCATAAAGAATATTTAATACAAAAATACTTTTTTAGCTACACACTTCTTATCTATAAATTTGCAAAAATATTACGATACAGGTCCTCTTAATCACACTTAGTATATTATAAATGTGAAAACTTTTAAGTTAATGTGTACTCCGTAACGGCTAAACGGATTTGGATGAAACTTTGAATATACTTTGTTTGTGACTTGGATTAACACAGGCTTTTTCTCCCGGTAGCACGGGAGCTAGTACTAAATAATATTGTGTGCAAATAATAATCATATTACAATTCTCACGGCCCATCCCAATACATATATAGTTGTGCGATGAATTCCATCACCTTAGTGAAGCGCGTCCTGCGCGCGATACGCACTATAAAATAACAAATATGCTCATCCATGGAGATGGGTAAGTTCATCGATGTTTGATATTGAGTTTAACTTCAAAGGGGTGGACGTTAAAGGGTTGGTTTTCATTTTACTCTATTAATTCGGAAAATATTTCGATGGCGAGGCCTCTAATCCGAAGGGAGTCAAAAGGGGGAGCTCATCGTTGATAATATTTAATCAACCCTGCTTTAAATGAAGGGCAAGCGCGTAACCTTCATCTAACTGGACGTGTCTCATGCCGCAACTAATCGATCAAAATAAATATAACGTCCATCTGTACCGCATCATCATGTATTGAGAAGCTGAACTCTATTTATCTGCGCTCCTCCCATTTTTCATTTGCATCAGTTATGTTCTTTAGTAGGACATATTGTTCAACAATTTCCTTCACCTTCTGCAGTGAAAAGGCTAGCGTCTTTTGAATCCCTTCCAGAAAACTAAATTATATTTGTACTTATCTAATTGTCAGAGGGCAGAGAGAAGTTACATTAGATCAGACTGTATATTAGTTACAGCACACTCGATTGTATTCGATTGTAATGATTCTGACTACAATGTGTCTACAATGTGTGTTGTTTACTTCACATATACGCATCCAAACAAATGATGTTGCGTAGTTTTGAACTGGGCGATATTTTTATAATAACCAATAAAAAATTCTGGATAAATGCTCTCGATAACCATCAGAATATTGAAACATATTTGTCAATAGCCGTCTCTCCATTCCCGGTTAGCCAGCAGGGGGGTCTCACTCCACAGTTTAGGTACGTTTGCCCGCCGTCCCTCACCGCGAGTACAAAGGGCTATATTTCGACACTCGGCTCGCACGCTCGCCGTTTTCGTTCGGCTGTGCACTAATATTACTTATTCTTTTGTCGTCAACATATTATTTTCTGTTTTTAGTCTACCAGGTTCAATTATTACACGATAAAATACGATGGTAATAGTACCTACCTAATGTAGACCTAATCTAGACTGGACTGCTAAAGGCTGATAATGATGAATGTAATAAGTAAAAGTATTTCATTTAAATCAGTTCAGAGGTTCAGACGTTACGGGGTTAAGTAGGAACAACATAAGGTTTTATATCGTTTATTCCAAAGAGATACTAAAGTTTACTAATAGTACGTCAATGGTTTATTCCCAAAAAGTTAACACAATAAACATGGGTTCTAACCTCTATCTTTGGATTACAAGCCAACCTCACCTACTCATGGTGCCTAAGGTCCAGATGTGGGTGAAATAGGCTGGTATTGTTGTTATTGTTGTTTTCCCAAAACACAAAATTATATGACTTACTTGAGTTTATAATTGATTATAGTGAAATAATAAATAAGAAAATAATAGTTTACTAGGTAAACTGAAGAAGAAAGAGAGTGAAGCCCAATTAATAAATAAATAAAATAAATAATGCGGGACGTAATCACACAGCATCATGTAGCCCCAAACTAAGCAGAGCTTGTATTATGGGAACCACATGATTGATATACTACACATATAATTTTTTTTGTAAATACATACATATCATACATAGAAAACACCCAGACCCGAGACAAATATCTACAGAACATGCAAACATTTGTCCCTCAGCGGGAATCGAACCCGCAACCTTCTGCGTTTCAGGCGGACTTTCGCCCACTGCGCCACAGAGGCCGTCATTACATTCTAACTACTCAATATAAGAAGTGATATATAGAAATGATAAACTTTCGGTATAAATGTGTGATACGAAGTTGCTTTTCTGATATTGAGTGGCAAACCGAACAAATTGCCGAAAAAAAACCGGCTGTGACCGAGCTACCATAAAAATACGTTTTTTGCAAAGTAGTTAAGGTTATCCGATGAAGAGACAAGTGGTGAGAGAAGTAAAGTTCTCTTTATGAGAGGAGGGATAGAGAGATTGAAAGAAATAGAGTAAACAAGAGATAGAATATGCGAATTCTGGCGTAGACGAATAGGAATCCATTTATGTTTGGCACGAAAGAGAGACACTTGGTCTTATTTACGAAGGCCAAAATAAATCTGTTGATTTGAAGACGTTACTTACTCAGTTCAAAGAATGAGTGATGGATCAATAGTAAAAAAAGGAATGAATGTTGAGTTGACGGCTTATAAAAGAAAATAGAAGAGAAAAACATGGTGTGCCGACCTCACTTGGAGTGGGGAATGGCGGGGAGATGATGATGGTTTTTGACAGTTATTTGGTTAATCAGTTTAATCATTCTATACTCAACACAGAAGTTAATTTTGGTGAAATCGGACATTATTTTTTTATCCGAACCCTCTCGTACAGTAAGATAATACCGTAGACCGCGTCCCCTCCCCTCCTTGTTATTGAGTTATTCAGCACTTTAATTATCTCCATTGAACTAACTGGATTCCTGTGATTGGATCCTTCGGTGTAGTGATAGTATAAAAACATTCAAACAAATAAATGTCAAAAAGACTACAGATCTCTGGGGCATTTTCCTGATCTAAAGAAACATGGTAAAATAACGCCTCTATTCAAATCTGGTAGTAGTTCTGACCCTACTAACTTTAGACCAATATCAGTACTGCCAACATTTAGTAAAAATTTTGAAAAACTAATTCTTTGTCAGCTTCAACGCCATTTCAACTTTAACAACTTACTTAATGGCAAACAATTTGGATTTACGCGGGGCAGATCAACAACTGACGCCGGTGTTGAGTTATTATCACATATTTACGATGCCTGGGAGGACTCACATGAGGCATCTTTTGTGATTTGTCTAAGGTATTTGACTGCGTACACCATGAAACATTAATCAGGAAACTAGATCATTACAGTGTCAGGGGTATGGCTTTAGCCCTTCTTACTTCTTACCTATCTTACAGAATACAGAAAGTCGACGTAAATGGAAAATGCTCTGCGGGATCTGTGGTAAAGATGGGTGTACCTCAAGAGTCAATACTTGGCCCATTCTTATTTTTAGTTTACATCAACGACCTACCTCAACTTGTGAGGGACAACCACGAAATTGTATTGTTTGCAGACGACACGTCTCTTTTATTTAAACTTCAGCGACGGCAGACCAATTTTGTTGACGTAAACAATGCAATAGCAAAAATTGTAAAATAGTTCGATGTAAACAACTTATTACTGAACGGAAATAAAACAAAATGTATATGATTTATTTTAACAAATGTTAAACAAGTCAAACCTAACATTAAAATAAAAGATGAAGATTTAAATCTTGTGGATACTACTGTATTTTTAGGCATAACCTTAGATAATAAGCTTCAATGAGGCGCTCACATAGATGGATTGTCAAACAGACTCAGTTCTGCAGCATACACAGTCAAAAGAATCCGTCAACTTACTGAAGTAGAAACTAGACTGGTTTATTTCAGCTACTTCCACAGCATTATGTCGTACGGCATTTTACTGTGGGGAGTGCTACAGACATCAACACCATATTTGTGCTGCAGAAGAGGGCTGTTCGTGCAATTTATAATATGGGCCCCAGAGAATCACTTAGAACTAAGTATAAAGAAATAAATGTTATGACTGTGCCGTGCCAATAAATATATGAAAACTTAATGTATGTCCGAAAAAATATCAAATTGTTTATGAAAAATAGTGTTAACACTAGAAATAAAGATAAACTAGCTGTTCCTACTGTAAGGCTCCATAAAGTTAGTCAATCATTTAAAGGGCAAATAACAATATCCCAAATGATATTTATGCTTAATTTATCTGTAAATAAATTTAAAAATGTTGTTAAACGTAACCTCTGTAATAAAGCTTATTATAAAATTTCTGATTATTTAGATGACAAAAAAGCTTGGGATGAAACTCTTTTGAATAAACTTAGTTTGATTTTGATTTTGGTATCATGTACCAAAATGTAAACAAATTTTTGAAAGATCAGTGTAGACTAGGTTAACTCTGTATTAAGCTTCCCGCAACCATCTCCGCTAGGTATTTGATGAATATGAAATACTTTGGATTTGTGAATCAATTCTGACGATCTCTTTGACGCAGTGGGCGAAAGTCCGCGTGAGATGCAGAAAGTTGCGGTTACGATTCCCGCTGTGAGACAAATGTACGTATGATCTGCAAATATTTGTCTCCAACCCGGGCATTTTCAGTGTAAAATATGTATATATTAACATATAAAAAATATATAGGTATAACAGTCATTAAGTTCCTATAACACAAGCTCTGCTTACTTTGGGACTATATGATGTTGTTGTTAATGTTAACTTATAATATTTTGGTATATTACAAGTATATAATTCTTTCGTCTTTGATTTCATGCTCTCTGAAATCAATCTACTTTCCTTTCTCTAAGACTTGCTTTTACGATAGAAAAGTATGGTGTTAGCGGCTATTAAAAGTACATACATGTTAGATTTGTGAAGGTGACAACTAGATTGTCGTTGTGTATCGGTTTGCTTTCGGTCCTTGAAACCCAAAGAGCGTGTCCGGTGTAACCACTCCGGCCCCCACGCCGCCCACCGGCCGACCCCATGTCTACAGAATAACTGATAGTACTTAATGTACTCAAGCTATCGGAAAATATTTTGTACTGATATTAAAATGCTCTCTACTAAAGCTAAACGCCGGTGGGGCGTGGGTTGTCAAGAGGCGCAAAAGCAGACTTATTTAGACGCTCCTTGACATAGAAAAAATAAACATTTTAATATTTGTTTCTTCTTCTTATGTAGTGTAAGTAGGTAAGCTTAGATTTACCTTGCAGTATTTTTTTTTTAAATAACGACTGTTGAATCACTTATACGCAAAGAAGAAGAAGAAGGTGTTATTTCTCTAAAATCTTCCGATATAATTACTTTATTGTTCGAGAAAATGAAATACCTATGAATTATCGTAAGTAATACGTAAGTGTGACCTGCTTTTTATTCTTTGTCAATCTCTATGCTTGAAGGTCATTATATAATAACGATATAACTCATGTGAGTGCCGTTAGTAAACGGTTCCCTGGTGATTGGTATTGATCAACAGACACAAAAAGTATGCAAAGTCGAATATGCAGAGACGAATTGGCAATCTGGAGCAGGGCCGCGTTGCATAATCACTGCACACACGACCGGAGAATGGCGCGGCCATGTCGTAGGATCCGCTCTTATCAAATTATAGCTATTACATTTTAAGGGTGACCGAACCGGTCAAACGAACCCATATGGTACCGTTTTCGAGTCTCGAATAAAATGGTATTTTAGAAATCTTCCGAAATGGGGGGGAATCAAAAATAAAAAGGGGATATTGCTAGGTCGACGTCATAATTGAAAAGGCTCAATTTGAAACTAAAACAATTAAAATTACCGTTCCGTCGTCTACGAAGTTTGCTAAGTGAGAAACCTATTTTTTTATATATTATAGGGGGATATCTATATATTACAGGTAGTTTAACTAAGTTTGGTTAAAACAGTTTTGTAGAAAACTTAATAAATGGAAGGAAGACGAAGTTCGTCAAACTATAACGACAGTCACACGGTTAAATAGGGTGTTATCTGAAACGCCTTGATTTGCCCATTCTATTACAGGTCTTTATTTGTATTGAAGGTTTTTGAATCCGTTAAACTTACTAATTCAAACTACTTGATAATTCCTTCACTTACTGTTTCATATTATGGTGTCTGCCACGGCGCTTAATTAAGTTTTTATTTCAAACTGACCTGACTTTCATAATGTTTGGCAGAACCTATGCGTCGAATTGCATGGATGGACTCAATTTAGTGGCAAATGACGCTTCTTATAGAAATATATAGATTTTTTTAAAATATTTCTCGTAATCTTGCAATTTGATTTGGTAAGTTACTTTGGGAAAAGTGTTCCTGTTGGCAAATAGAGTCGATTGAAATCAACATTTTTTGAGAAATGTCATTTTCTAGCCTGACTGTAAATTACACAGACCTTATTTTTATCTTTAAAATAAACCTATAATTTTCTCAGAACAGAACCTTCTTGCTACCAAGAAATTAATATTGTAAAAGGTAGAGAGGATATATAAGCTGCTTCGAACAGTTTGAACGAGGTCTTACGCTTGGCTTCGTAGAAGTAATATTATTTCTAGATGGCCTCGCCTTGAACAGGATAATACTATCTGCACTCGCGATGACTTGGTACAGTAGGAGCAAAGTGTCAAAAGTCACTTGAAGCTTTTCCTTTTTTATGATACTAGTAGATGGAACAAGCAATTGGCTCACCTGGGCTTCTAGCCAACCTGTATTTGCTACGAAGTGATTCTATTTCGTCCGTCGTCATCGTTCAGGAGCGACACATCCAAATATGTACAGTTCAATAATTATTGAGCATCTTAGTAAATACTGGTTGGCTAGAGGCCCTGATGTTAAGTACTTACCATTATTACTTATTATTAACCAACACGCATGACAGGAACATCACGCCGGTCAGGAAACATCGTATGCAATGCCCAGCGTTTAACAACTTGAGGTATGAAGGTGTTAGGCCTCGTGTTCCTATGTGTGCCTACGATTACAGTTCCCCTTCTGCTATAACACCATAGCTACAGCTCCCCCTCCGATATAATACTACAGGTTAATCATTATTTGAGTATCTCGCCAGCAAAACTACGCGATAGTATTTAAATAATGATCGATGTGAAAGATAATACTACAGGTTAATCATTATTTGAGTAGCTCGCCAGCAAAACTACGCGAATGTATTAAAATAATGATAGATGTAAAAAATGTGTTTTTCCTTGTTTTTTTTTAGATTACTCAATAGTTGTCAATTCAATTTTACTGAACCTTAGTATAGGGGTGGTATAATCTGACCTTTATAAATTTACTTATAGCTAAATGCTTTATATACAAGATTTCGCCCCTAAATACCCAGGCTAATAATACACTCGAGAGCAATGAATCCGGGTCACTCAAAGAATCCAAAAAATCTCGGAAAGTAAGAATTCTAGGTTAATGCAATAAATTGTATTTAATAGACAATTTAATACTCCTTAAATGAAAGTATTAAAACTTCTTAGTTATTGTAAAGTTATATCATAAAAAAATCAAATTTGAAAAGGGAACACTGTCGAAGATGGAACTACGAAATTACAGGATTTGTTTTTGCTTTTGTTTGTAATCTGTCATTTATGTTGGTACATAAACCAGGTTGATAGTGCTCAATATTCATTATTCAAGCTGAAATCATGTCGCTTACACTTGAAGAATGCACCAGAATACTTACATTGGTGGAAACCGGCCGGAGTCAGCGCGATACAGCCAGGACTGTCGGTGTGTCGCTGTCAACAGTACAAAGAGTTCTCCGACGTTACGAAGAAACTGGTTCTAACCTACGCAGACCAGGAACGGGCAGAACTAGGTGTACCACAGCACGAGAAGACCGATACTTGGTGAACACCATGCTTCGAAATCGCTTTCTCACAGGAACTGAACTCACAAATCAGTTTCGACGCCTCGGAGGAAGTAACCCAAGTGCATGGACAGTAAGACGTCGGCTTGCTGAATCTAACTTAAAACCCCTTAGACCTGCAAACGGCCCTAAACTGGAGCGTGGCCATCGTATTTCAAGACTAAGATATGCCCAGAACCACGTAAATTGGAGTATTGAAGATTGGTCGAAAGTTATGTTCTCCGACGAATCAAAATTTATGCTCTACAAGCACGATGGAAGACACAGAGTGTATAGAAGACCAGGGAAAAGATTCAAGCAAGCATGCATCGAAGAAAAAGTAGCCTACGGTGGTGGGTCTGTACTTGTGTGGGCCGGAATTTCCTCTGAAAGTCGCACAGAGCTGGTGATCATAGAAAACGGCTCTTTAACTAGCGTAAGATATGTGGAAGAAATCCTCAACGAACACGTTGGTCCATTTATGGTCAATTTGGGTGAGGATGCTATATTTATGCATGACAATGCCCGACCTCATACAGGTAGGATTGTGAATGACTACCTTCAAGAGATGAACATTACTTGTATGGAGTGGCCAGCGCGCAGCCCGGATATCAACCCGATCGAGCATGCTTGGGACGAGCTAGGGAGATGCGTAAAACAACGAAACCCTCCCCCAATCACGCTTCCTGAGCTCAAAATTGCTCTCACAGAGGAATGGGAGAATATTCCCCAAAATCGTATAAGGAACTTGGTGTACAGCATGCCAAACCGCGTAAACGCAGTAATGGAAGCACGAGGAGGTAATACGAAGTATTGAAATTCAAGAAAATCGTCATAAAGTTCAAAAATTTCATGTTTCCTATTTTTGTTTTAAGGAGAGATCAGCAGTTTTTTTTCTTTATGTAATTTTGTGTAAATAAAATGTATTGTGACTCATATTTTTTTAACTTTCATTTAAGGAGTATTAAATTGTCTATTAAATACAATTTATTGCATTAACCTAGCATTCTTACTTTCCGAGATTTTTTGGATTCTTTGAGTGACCCGGATTCATTGCTCTCGAGGGTATAATGGACTAACTATAAATCTGTGTCGGATGATTGGCGTCAAAGTCGATCGAATAAGCCCCACGCACTAGACTTATGTACTTACCTACGTCTTATATTTATATTTGTGTTTCAAATTATTGAGTTCTGAGAAAACAGTGTTGGGTACTTCAAATGAACAATTTATACAAATTATCCGACTAAGGACTCGTGAAACGTCGAAGAGTAGAAGAGCTTTATGTGAAGGGCTCGCCCGGGGAAGTACTACCACCATGCCTATTTCCGCCATGAAGCAGCATTACTGTGTTTTGGTTTAAAATGTATGAATACTGATAAAATTACAGGCATATGGGGCTTATCACTTTCATGCCCCAAGTTGTTGGACGTTAAACCGTAGGGCACGTTAAACATGCTCCTACGTTTTGCAATACTTAACATCTGGGTTAGGACTAATTACTGAAAAGTAGCCTGTAATGTTTTTCCAAGTCACAAACTATGTAACTTCATTCGAAGTTTCAACAATCCGCTCAGCTGTCACTGTAGTTGAGGCAGCTAAAATACTTGGTCACTAGCTCATGCCTCATACCAAGAATAAAGAAGGGCGAATTTTGTATATATTTGGTGATCGACACGACACAGGCCAAGCGCGTGGTGCTGTACCTGGCGCGTTCCCGGCCGGAGCGGCTGCTGGACGAGATGATGACGGAGCTGCAGACTGTGGAGACGCTCAACTGCCTTATCGAGCGCACGGAGACGCCGCCCTTCTACCGACTCACCTCCATGCGGAAGGCTACCTCGGGGCACAGCGACGGACCAGGGACCGGCTCACAGGTAGAGTAGTAACTCATTACATTTTTGGGATTTGCTTCCCCCTGTCATTTGTCTTCGTTCGCCGGTACCCGTATAAAAATAGCCTACTTATTTGTTTTTTTCTAGAATATTAAAATATGTTTACAGTCTGAGGTCTAAAGTCTGGAAAAGAATCTGCAAAAATTGAGCTAAAACCGTTCATTAGTTTTAGCGTGAAGTAGTTATTATAAACATATATATTTATCTTGTTAAATAGCTATTATTATCATCATCATCATCCACAGACCGATGTCACCAACTGCTGGGTATAGGCCTCCCTCAACTTGTGCCATCCACTACGATCCTGTGCTAGTCTAACCTACGTACGGCGACTTTGACCATGTTGTCTGCCGATCTTGCAGCCGGACGTCCCACACCTAAAGGCATCCCCAGGCCACCACTCTGTAACTATCCTACTCCATCGATCATCACCTCGCCCCGCAGTGTGTCCTGACCAGCTCTATTTGAGTTTCATAATGCGATTTCCAACGGCATCTAGCTATCCCGCATGCAAATCAGAACTTTTTCACACAAATAATTTTATTTGCTTGACCTCTGCTGTTTTAGCAGGTACAGATACATACTTCGGCAGAAGTTGAGCATCTATCGATCGTTTATGTTATGTTATGTTACTTGTAAGATTTTGAAGAAATGTTGTTACAGCTATTAGCAATCTGAGAAAAAATTAATCTGTATTTTTGCTGCCCTAACAAATATTTACAAAAATAGTGTAAAAGTAGAGAAAATTCCGTTTCTAAGCTCGAGTTCCGATTACACTGTGCCTTCCTTCTTTACGGAATGAAGGAAGGAATTTTTGTCTGAAATATCCAATAAGGTTGGATTATAAAAATATTTTACCTTTTTCATTGGAAATACCACATAATTTTAGTTAAGTATAATTCTCTTAAAACAAGTCTACTGTCATGTCTTTTTTATTTCGTTAGAATGCACGTATTAGTTTAAAAACAGGGAAATGATATGGAAAGGCCCACCATAGCCCTACCATCATGTCATGTGCTAATAATATCACAGAACGTTATAACGCATTTTCACATACACTACAATTTGAGATAGGCTTGCGATACGACGGGGGTGTAAGGGCATACAATCCAAATCCGGAACCCGAAGCAACCTCACCTGCACGTGGTGCACCTTGCTAACTAACAAACGGGACTGCGGCGGCAAGCGCAGCCTATCTCTAGCACAGTTCAATTCTCTGGCCGCCGACGGGCAGCAGCGTCAGCGGTGCGAGAAGCTGTGCCTTGCGATCCCTAACCCGCACGCCCAGCGTGGGGATATGGGCATATATACAGGGTGGGGCAAAATTTTACCCCATTGAGGGCAAATGATGTTTCATAGAAATTGAAATTGAACGAACTTTTTTTGAATTTTCGCAAAAACTTACTGTTTGATTTAGTAAGTTACTTTGGGAAAAGTATTCCTGTTGAGAAATAGAGTCGACAAATGTCATTTTCTGGGCTGACTGTACATTCTTTCAAAAATCAGAAAATGACATTATTTTACCCTCAAAATAAACTTATAGTTTTCTCAGAACAAAACCTTCTAACTACAAAATAAAAGGTAGCTGCCAATGGTAGCTGTCAATAGGGCCTATGTCCAGTAGTGGACTGAATAGGCTGGTGTTGTTATTACGATACGAATAATGTTTGAACTATTATTATATTAATTAGAAGTAAAGTTCATAGTGTATATGTCGTTCCAAGGACGCCGCCGGTCGGAGCGGCGAGCTGGCGCCCGTCGAGAAGGGCACTATCCACACGAAGCGGCACAGCGGCGAAGACCCCGCCAAGTCTAGGTAAGCATCCATACCTACACCAGTATCTTTACAATATCTAGTTCACAGAATATCAAATGACGATCCTGCCGGTCCTTCACTAATCTATGCTTCGTTGTTGGTTCTTATATTACAAAACATCATCTTCCTGTCCTTATCTGTAGGGTGGCTACATGAGGTCGGCACTTCTCGCCTTCCATTTCCGTCTACTTAGTCTTCTTTCATCTCAGATTTTTTTATATATCCCATAAGTTTCGACAGACGGGATTTTTTTTCTTTCATCTCAACCCTCTTATTATGTTATCTTTCACACGATCCTTTTGTGTTTGGCCTTCATATCATCAAATGGATACCTAAATCTACACTATATAATATTATAAAGAGGATTTATTTTTATTTTTGTGTGTGTGTCTGTAATGAATAAATTCAAAAACTCTGTGCCTATTTCAAAAATTATTTCACCATTGGAAAGCTACATTCACCCTGGGTAACATAGGTTATAATGAAAAGATTAAGGATCCTTATGTAACGTAACCCAAGGTTTAAAAAAGTGCACTAACCCGTGCGAAGCCGGTACGGGCCGCTTGTTATAAATACCTACAATCTTAAACAGTGATTACGGTCATCATACCATTTAATACATATATGAAATTTTACGTTTAAAAAACTATTTTTTTTTTCAAAATTACGAAATATGAGACATAATCTTCAAGCTTGGATTACAAATCTAAATTCGAAAATATTTGAATTGAAGGCTCACGCCTAAGTACGTATCGTTTTAGAATACGTAACCCCAAAGAAGCTTACGGCGGCTTTATAAATTATTGGTACAAGTGAATGCGAAACCAGCCGCCAGCCGTCTGCCGCCTGCAGGCAACCGCTTGTAGGTAAACAAGCCCCGCTAAGGACTCATTAAAAACTTATTCAAATGTAAATGCTCAGTTTATTGATTGAATAATCGAAAGCAAATCACTTTAAAAGAAAAACCATTTCAAAGGGCATTATACTTATTCCCTTGGAGTTCCATCAGAACAGGTAACCGACCTGCACAGCTCAACGGCCGATTTACATTTTCGAAACAAATTTACATTTTCGATTAGTTTAGACGACTGAACGTGAACACTAGTGGCAATACTAAGCTACGCAAATCAAAGGCTATTTCATAAACGAATCTCAATTGCAATTTAACAACTATTTAAGCGAATTCAATACATTTTTTGAATTGTGAATACGCAATATTTATTTACGAGTTGAATTGACTAGTATTTCATAACTTACCTTTGAGGGATCTACGCAGTCAGCGTTAACAAGCGTCCGCTAAATAAATAAATGCTCGAGCTTTGACCGAAAACATTTTGCTTGCACATTCGTTTTTATTTATACTTGCTGTTTGCAATACGGGATGTTCCGTAATGGTCGAGTTCGTTTGATACACGATGAGATGCTTTACACAGCCTTATTTGACTTTACGCAAAAGCAATATTCACGTTCAACGTTACTGACTATGTGATATTGAAAAATAAATTTCAAAAAAATTGCTGTTTCAAAGTAAACCGTATAGATGGTATTGACTAAAGGTTTTTTATTTGTATTTTTATAGCTAGTAAAATGTTTCTGTTTGATTTTATAATGTATAACCCACTGGGTGCCACGTGGGCGACATCGAAATCGTGACACGCGTGGTAGGCGAGCAGCCAGTTAAGAAATTATTTGCGGATTCGAGTTTCACTCAGCGCTTCTCTGTGTACCATTAAAAGTGTTCAGACTTCTTCAAATATTTTCCGTAGCCTGCACATGATTTGCCAGGTCTTCCACAAAAGTAATTTGATTGCAATTTTTGTTTAAAAATACTAATAAGATAACAAATGCCATCTTAAAAATGTAAATATAGCTTGGAATATATTTTTCACTTCTCTTGCTCAAAAAGTGTATCATATTAGTGTCGCTTAGCGGGCCTAAAACTCGAGTTTAATACCTCGGGCTAAAAAGTATTTTTCTTTCTAATTTTTGTCTAAAATCATCAGCCCGTACAAAGCATACGTTCTCTTACATAAAAACTGGACTTCTTGGTGCTCCGTCAATCTTTTTTTTTTTTAAATAGAACCGTCTTGGTGATGTTTTATGAAGGTTGATTAATTTTTAATTAAGTTTCTGAAAATTGTCTAATTTTGAATTGTTTTATTTTCTTGCAATCGAAGTGAATATATTTTGTATACCTCTGCTGTGAATGATAAAGTTTACGAAGGATCTAACATTACTCTAGGTCTATTTTTGATTTGCTGTATTTAATTTACTTCTGTCAAACCATGGTAAATGCAGAGGTTTACTAAATCAAATCAAATATCAAATATAAAAAAAAATTAAGCTATTGCTTATTGTTCTACGTCAAGACATATGTCTTATGTATACAGCATCCCAATCAGAGAGCAAAAGTGACCACTTGACGCTAAATAAATGTAGAAGATTTAGTAGATGTAGATACCTGAGTATGTGAAAACGTTTTAAATCTCAAAACGGTCCGACATCGTTATTAAAACATCCGCAACATACATACTTATGAAACTGGATGTTAAATCAAAGCTTGTAAAACGACAGGGTGCGATGGCGGGCGCCCTGCCGCCGACAAACGCCCCCAATCCTCCAATATTGAATCTGTGCCGTTGCGTCCGTATCACAGGTACTTACTTATACGATTTTATACTATATGCAATGCACGCAGACAGCTCTACTCACTCGTGTTTAATATAGCATTATGCTTGGATTAAATGAGTTTACCTATCGAATTTATAACCATGACTTAATTATTATTGATTATTGAATTCTAACATACGATTACCAAATCCGAAGCTAATTTTAACATTGTGCATAGCATATCTATTAATATTGTTTTACCTACCTATGTTTATAATAAGACGACATTTGTGGCGCAGTAGGCGAAGGCCCGTCTTAGACGCCGAAGGTTTTCATAATCATATATTTATTTGCCAGAATGCAGGTAGATCCTGTTCATTGCTACTACTAAAGCATGCACATTTTGGCATATAACATTTGTTGATGTTATTAAAGCTAACCTAATAAATTAGTATCTGGTCTAATTTGTTCTCAGAAACTCTGTTATTGAGTAGTAACATTTTATCAATTAAAAGTGCCCTCAGATTATTCTTAAAACCTTCGATCAGCTATACAAAGGATATCGCGCGCCGTACTATGCTCTGTGAAGAATAAATAAATAAATAAATAAATAATGCGGGACGTAATCACACAGCATCATGTAGCCCCAAACTAAGCAGAGCTTGTATTATGGGAACCACATGATCGATATACTACACATATAGTATTTTTTTTGTTGTAAATACATACATATCATACATAGAAACACCCAGACCCGAGACAAATATCTACAGAACATGCAAACATTTGTCCCACAGCGGGAATCGAACCCGCAACCTTCTGCGTCTCAGGCGGACCTTCGCCCACTGCGCCACAGAGGCCGTCAATGTGGCATATATTCTAGCTATCATTTGTCAAAAGCACGTCTTACAAATATCGCCTCTATAATAAAGAAGATAAGACCGAAAATCTAAGTAAGCCGACTAAATGAAAACTGCTGCTCCGATGCGTTTTGGCGGAGTTTTAGACAAGCCGCATTCGGGCGGATAGTGCAAAATCCTTTGTATAAACGTTAAAACGAATAATGTTGCCTTCTTTTATAATCACTGGTACCTTGTTATAGATTTTTGGAGTCATACAAAAATACTGTTGTGCATGTACGTTTTACGTTAACGGGGGTGGCAAATTTTGTACGGGGGACATACGGGTTTCAGTTTTACTCAAACATTATAGGTATCCTTAAAAAACCGGGTATTACGGGCGTAAAATTTTTAGTTAAAATAAATCTCAGAATCTTAACGCAAAGTTTTGCTCATAATATAATGACCAGGAATAACTGGCTACTCTTTATCCGATTACTACGCGTGCGAAGCCGCGGAGAAAGCTAGTCTGTGATAACAATTAAATCAGAGAAAGCACGGTAGAAGTGATTTTTACGTTCGTTTAACATCTATCTATCATCTAAAAGCCCTTGTACAGCCGCAACATGGTCAAGATGGCAGTAGTGCAGAAAAGATCAAGGTTGAAAATTGTTGCATGCTAGCCACAAGTATGAATTCTATAGGAACATACAATGATATACAGAATCTCGTCACTTTTAACGGAACAATAATTTCTTACTTGTAAGATCAGGGAAATAGATACTATTGATCGCAATTTTTAGCAGATACATGAGTTCAGAGATTTCTTTAGAAATTAAGTAGTTAAATTATTTTTTCAGTATCAAAATTATTTCTCTCTAAAATGTCAAGTAAGAATTTCACGTAATTACATAGTTAAGCTCTGCTCGCCGCCTTTTTTGTGAGGTTCTTGCCTCCTAATAGCCATCATAGCCATCGGTAATTATCCAAGAATTGGTAGTATTTTATCTGCGCTAGGCCTTAGCGGCCCGACTAGACCACTGAACTAATTCTTCACGCAACTCAAGGGTAAACCTATATAAATATGTTTATTGTAGGTACACCTATACTACCTGGAAAAAAATCGATTCGGTTACTGTACGCATACATAGTGTTGTGCATACATTTTGCAATTCTTATTTTGATCGCAATTTTATGTATGTCCAATTGCCCATATACAATGCCCATATACATAAAATTGCGATAAAGAAAACATAATTATAAAAATATAGTAAAATCTATAAAAAAATATTATTAGTAAAATACAGTTTTTGTACTTAACATTTTGGAAAACCGTAACTATTTGGGGAAAAAATCGTAGTTATCCAAAATTGTCTATGAATGATTGGTGTGTTAAATAATAAATAATAAATAAATAATGCAGGACGTAAGCATCAGAGACAGCATCATGTAGCCCCAAACTAAGCAGAGCTTGTATTATGGGAACCACATGATTGATATATTACACAAATACATTTTTTTTTGTAAATACATACATATCATACATAGAAAACACCCAGACCCGAGACAAATATCTGCGAAACATTTGTCCCGCGGCGGGAATCGAACCCGCAACCTTCTGCGTCTCAGGCGGACCTTCCCCCCCTTGCGCCACAGAGGTCGTCTAGATAAGCTGTTGGCGGATCCAAGATCATAATTATTTTACTTTTGAAGACTGATAGCTTGTCATGACTTACATTTATTTCTACCAGTGTTTTTATTATTTCTATCAGTACTTAGCACTTATAATTAGTTTGTATCTAGATAAGCTGTTGGTCTTCCAAGTAAATAAATAAATTTATGGTATTATCCTTTAAAACTCCTTCAGTAATATACGCATCCTGGGTATAAGTGAAAAATGTTGAACATTGGTTTTATAAGTATTATGTGTGAGTAATGGAACAATGTCGCAGCAAGCGTGACATCTATTATCAATCCGCTCGATAGATCAGGGTTATCAATGATTTTGTTACACACAATATTCGACAACAGTATTCAAGCTTACTTTTGACAAAGGTGGTAAATTAAAGTCGTTCTTGTGCTACATTTCTTAGACTTTTCAATTCCTGACTTATCACGATAGGTACGTACTTTTTATTCTGTAACTACATATTTCGAGTTCCGCGTAAAATAACTATTTTCGGGAAACATTTTACACAAGTATAAACGCAAAAGACGTTGCGGGCGGGTCATCTAGTTAAAAAAATAATAAATAAATGAAGATATTGTATCGAAATCGCTTAAACCTCACAACTAACGATATTTCTTTATTATATTTTTTGTTTATTTTATTTTATTATGGCACAAACGGTTTACAAAATAATCACTTAAAAGTATTAAAAAATAAGTTCTTAAACCAATCAAGCTGTCACTAATTTAGACTTCTTATAATAAACAAAACGGTACCTACATTGACGATAAGTAAAGACTTTGAAATATTAATAATTATGTTAAACTTGCATAAATAATATCTAAATGAGGGTTAACTGATTTGTGGAAAGCAAACTTATATCTAACTCACAGAACAGCTCATTGTATAACTTATAAACTCGAGAAATAGTTAGTCCTTATACAACGTAAATTAATAAAATTGATTAGTACGACGTGTATTTATGCGATGGCACTTAAAACTAATAATTGAGCACTAATTTGAGCTAAATGGTATGGAGAGTCAACAATACTTCTCATAATCTTATACAATAACATTTGACAATGAATTACCCGTTCTAAGAGTTTATTTATGTGACACAAAAGGAAGGCTCACGAACAAAAAAAAAACATAGTACATAGTAACGGAAAATACATCATCATCATCATCAGCCTATAGCAGTCCACTGCTGGACATAGGCCTCCCCTAATGAGCGCCATTGCGACCTGTCCTGAGCTCGACGTATCCAGCTTCTACCAGCAGCCTTTCGCAGATCGTCACCCCACCTGGCCGGAGGGCGTCCTACACTACGTTTGCCGAGTCGCGGTATCCACTCAAGAACTCGTTTACCCCAACGGTTATCGGTTGTTCGGCAGATATGGCCAAACCACTGCCACTTCAGCTTGCTAATTCTCTGAGCTATGTCGACAACTTTAGTTCTATGCCGGATAAACTCGTTACGGATTTTATCCTTCAGAGAAACCCCGAGCATAGCTCGTTCCATAGCTCGCTAAGCGACTTTAAACTGGTGGACTAGCCGTACTGTGAGTGTCCACGTTTCGGCTCCGTATGTCATGACGGGTGGAAACTGATTGAAAACTTTTGATTTCAAACATTGCGGTATGGGTGACGAGAAAATTCGACGTAGTTTTCCAAATGCTGCCCAACCCAGCTGAATCCTCCTCTTGGCCTCCTTCTCGAAGTTGTTTCTACCCAACTGCAATATCTGCCCGAGGTATGTGTACTCCGAAACAATTCCGAGAAGGTGTCCACTAACGACGACGGGTCTCGTATCAATTTGGTCACGGACCATGACTTTGGTCTTGTCCAGATTCATGCCAAGACCTATCTTTCGCGAGGCTGATGCTAGGCCGTCCAGCATCTGTTGCAGCTCTTCCAGCGACTCCGCCATTAAGACTATGTCATCAGCGAATCGCAAGTGAGATATGCTCGCCGTTTATGTTTATGCCCATACCTTCCCAGTCCAGCGTCTTAAACATATACTCCAACGCGCTTGTGAACAGTTTCGGAGATATGACATCTCCCTGTCTCACTCCGCGGCGCAGTTGGATGGGTTTAGACTGCTGGTCCTGTACTCGGACACTCATAGTGGCGGCTTCGTACAGACATCTCAACACTTCGATATAACGATAGTCCACTTGGCATCGCTGCAAGGATTCCAGGACAGCCCAGGTTTCTACAGAGTCAAAGGCTTTCTCATAGTCCACAAACGCCCGACACAGGGGCTGATTATACTCTTCGGACTTCTGTATAATCTGCCTCACTGTGTGAATGTGGTCTATGGTGCCATATCATCCGCGAAACCCGGCCTGCTCCGGTGGCTGGAACTCATCGAGTCTTCTGGCGAGACGATTTGTAATAACCCGAGAGAACAGCTTATAGATGTGACTCAAGAGCGAGATGGGTCTGTAATTTTAAAGAAGGGTTTTATCTCCCTTCTTAAAAAACAGAACCACCAAGCTCTGATTCCACGCCTTTGGAGTTCTCCCACAGTGAAGGACGGAGTTGAAGAGGTTCTGCAGCTCCTGCACAACAGGAGCTCCTCCTGCCTTCAGAAGTTCCGAAGTAACACCGTCTTCACCGGGGGCTTTTCCATTTTTAAGCTGTCTCAGGGCCAGTACGACCTCGTCTTGGCTGATTGAGTATTGAGTATTGAGTATCTCTGGTAGGTCGTCGGTATAGTGGCGGGTGAGGGTGGCTCGAGAATCGTGGCTACTACGTTGGGGGCAAGGAGCATGTGCCGCATACAGTCGGCCATAAAGTCTTCTATCTCAGATGATACCTCCGGGTTTGACAAGACGGTTCGGCCATCATGTGTCGTTAACTTCGTCAGGTGGCTCCTGCCAAGCTGCTGAGAGAATACTTTGGACCCTCGGTTTCGCTCGGTTTCGGTTTAGAAAATACATACAACACTGAAAATCATTTCAGCCCCTCCCTGTTGCGGCTAAACAGGAATAGCCTCGGTTAAATGCTGCTACCAAAAATGTAATGTAAGTTAGCAACGCAGGTTTTCAGACTAAACCCTAAAGGGACGTTATATGACAAGAACCGTTCACTAATCAAATAAAAAAGTACATCATTATATAGACACCTAAAAGAAAAACGCAATAAATGAAGTCTGTAATAAATATTCGAATTCATATAATTATTAGGAAACATTCAAATATTCCGTAGCTGTACGTAAAGTAATGTTTCCAGTCTGTTAGGATCGATTCTTAAATTATACTGATCTCGTAATGAACCTTCTAAATTAGACTTAATCAGATACAAGATAAAAGTTTTATTGGTAATAAGTTCTTTACAAGTCAAATGTGTAGATAAAATAGAGAGAGATCAGCGGATCTAAATTTGAGCCGGCGACTGACCGGTATCGATCGTAGGTACTAACATTCAGCCTTAGTTGATTCGATGTCGACAAGGCTGCTTTTGCGATATAATACGGCATAATCACTACACCGTAGACCTCCATGTTTCCGGAACATTCACATTATTTGGAACACGAAAGTGCTCCGTGATATCGACATTGCTACACTGACCTACACATAATTGATTTTCCGATCGATTGAAGGAGGGCAAATGAGCGACTATACATCTCACCGCACGGCTAATACGGCTATCTCCCCTAACGTTGAATGTAATTGTGCCGACAATTGCCATGCGTTTCCCTGTGTAGTATTTACAGTCATAATAGCTTTAACACAAAAGTTTTACTAGCCGACTAATTGACTAAATTCGAATTATTTTAGCCAATCAGAACCATGAAGTCAAAGTCAAAGTATATTTATTGTTGAATCACATGTATAATGGTGTTATGTTTTTGTACCATTTACGTTAGAATTTAATACCATGTTATGAAATGTTTAAATCTACTAAATAAGAATACCAACGTTCCAACAATCTTTTAAAACACTAAAGATGTCTTATATACTATCTTAACTTTTAAGATTTTATTCGTTCGTAGATACGTCGAGCTGAAGCGCAACGGCGCTCATTGGGCGTATGTCCAGCAATGGACTGCTATAGGCTAATGATGATGATTAGTTCATGTATTTATTTGATTAATTCAGGCAAAATCCATTCCATACAAAGCTCATAAATAACAATTCAAACTAAAACTAACAGTTATCCATGAAATTTTAGTTTTAGTTTGTTTTTATGTTTAAAACTTAATTATATTCTTAACTAGCTTCTGCACGCGGCTTCGCTCGCGTGGTACCCGGATAAAAGTAGTCCATGTGTTAATCCAGGTCATAAACTGTTTATTCCGAATTTCATCCAAATCTATTTAGTAGTTTTTGCGTGAAAGAGTAACAAGCATCCAAACTCACAATCAAGTATCATAAGTAATCATAATCAAGTATCATAACATAAGCATACTCAACAATTTTAACGATAATGTGTCTACTAGCGGATTGGTTTTCCAACTTCAAAACTGAAATTATTAATCTAGTTTTGTTTGTTTACATTCAAATCTTAAAACATGTTATTTATTAGATATACACAGAACAAAATTGGCAATAGCAATCATAAAAGTATATTACTGATAGCAATCTCTTGCACATAATCTTTCCATGGACTGGTTCTAAAAAGAACTAGCAGACGATGCCGATGGTGAAATGTCAATAAACACGTATTTAATCAATTGTGGACCAGTACTCAATAACATAAACATAAATCTCTGCGTAATTGCTTATTAAAATGTCTTTTCCATCGAGAATTGACGTTCAAACCTCTCGCGAATTTTATTTTATAAATAACTCAAAGCAACCTGATCAGAGCTCTGCAGCTCGGAGGGCATAGACGTATGCCCACGCAGTACTCGGTACAGCCTCAATAACCCTCTCTTTTCAGCCGGTGCAATAACTTTGTTATAGCGCTATACCGAATGCGGAATTCACAGCGTCTTGGGGCGATTTTATGGATTCATATACACTGCTGCAAGGCTCCACAGAACTAGGAACGCATTAAGCCGTCGAATACCTCCTGCTCTGAGCTTGAATGTTCCGGGTCGGTCTGTTTTGTTTGTACTGGTCGTAAGCAGATCAGGAATATAATACTTACATACTTATAGTACAGGAATAGTGGCGCACTTCTGCTGGAGCTTACCTGACTAAAGTAAAAGTAATATTTAATGCATGAAATTCATGTACATATTGTGTAATATGTCATTAATATGGGTAACAATGTATTCTACTGTTTAACGGTATGCAGTATTTTTACAATGATTTAGTATTATGAACTGCTAGAACAAAATGATTAATTGAAATAATGAAACAGATACAACATTGTTCAATGGTCAACAAAAACTATGATATTTTTAATTAAAATGTAATAAAAAATATAATTATATAAATAAAAATGAAATCAAAACTTACTCACAAAAGTGTTTGTCATTTAGAAATTCGTTAATCGTATAATAGCACTTATTTGTAAGAATAGTTTTTAACCTTCTCTGAAACATTGAAGTCGGTAATTCCCTTATTAGTTTTATGTATTTAATTGTAAATAGAAGGAGACATGCAAAAGATACTATTGCCCATTAACGCGGTTTTTGAGGTTTGAAGGCAGATTTTACTTTGATCTCTTCTATTGCGACTTACGACTTTAGATTGTTGCGGAAACAAATCTGGGCTATTTTTTACAAATATCGCTGATTTAAAGATATACAGACAGGGCAGTGTTAGAACCTTATGCTTAATGAAGAAAGGCTTACATGAGTTTGTCATTTTACGGTGAAATATAGCTCTGATAGGTACAGCGTTTATGACGCTTGAAGATCTTTTCAACGTCAGTTGAGTTGCCCCAAAATATTATGCCATATCTTATATTTGAGGCAATCAGCCCACCTTAGGTCGTGAGAAGTGTTTCTATGTTAACAATTTGAGAGAGATTATACAATACATATACTCGACTGTTCATTTTTTGCATATTTTTTTTACGTGAGATTTGCAATTAAGTTTTTGATATTTGGGGTATGTGGGGTGTTTTGTAATATAGCCTGAACTTACTATTAAGTATTCTGGGGTATTAATAAAAAGAGCTTACGCCATTTGCGTAAAATCTATATTATTTATAAAACGTCCTGTACAATATTTTATGATCGGTACGATGTAGTGCCTAGAACATGGTATTTAAAAAGCTGGTGTGCTTCTGCATAATGCGTCTGACCAACCACCGCACGTTCCTTTTCTGCTAAAAGCAAAATATAAATTATTCAAGTTTTTTTGCTTTGTACGAATATAGAGGAATGTAAAGATTCGTAAAAAATATTAACGCTATGTCCTGCTTGGGACATTCTCTGCTCTATAAAATCAATACGCGGACAAATGAAGTGATTCAATAGAGCTTCAATGGAATGTTATATTCCGAACTTGGCCATGTATTGCAATAGTTATAAAATTATCGTAACAAAAAATTCTAATATAAAAAGTAAATAGTAATTTTATTAAAATACTTTTAAGGGCCGTGTTGCCTGTGTTGTCATTCAATTACATCATGTTGCAATGTATTATAGTCTACAACAAAATGTTGTTTTGTTGCAAAATGTTAATGTTTATTGTTAAATAAATACCATTTATAAACAAAACAAAACATAAAAAATTCTAACCATAGATAGACACATACTTTTAAGTTCTTCTTAGATTCCTCAGCAATATTATTCGCATCTAATATGTCTAAGAACTAGAGGCACAGTTTGACCTTTCCCAATCTCCCATAACCTAGCCGAGGTCTAGGTCTAGCTCGTTTACTCGTCGGCTAGTTTATCATAAATCGACAAATACCGTTCTAACGCTGTGCTAATGCTGGTGGCAGGTCGTCGAATAGTTAACCAACAAACTATAGTCGAATGCTGGAGCGCTAAACACGAACAGCTTTTCGTACCTAATCCAAACTCGAGAGTGCCTTCCGAGGCATGCCAACTTACAGCGAGAATAGCTTAGATTAGGAATCTGTGGAGCGAGGCATCGTTAATGGTTTGCAACCCTTCAACCATCAAGACTACTTACTCCTGCTGATATAATGCAGCCGCTGCAAACGCGAAATTTCACCGCATGAAGCTCGAATATTGGAATAGGGTACATCAAATCTTTTTCTAATAATAAAACTAGTAATTTAACTAAAGTAAAATTCTTTTGCGTTTCTTAAAGGTACATATTTCTGAAATTGTCTAACATTAATGTTTTTGTTTAGAAGCAGACTTAAGAACCGATTACTCGCATATCCCATACCTACCCTAAAAGAGCAAACAAACAAAAGCACTGAATATATTATTTAATTGATGCATTTTTAACTAACCCTTTCCTGACAATTTATGCCAGTGCATGCCCAAATCGAAATGTGTGGATAGGGAAACAAAGCATTAGAAGCTCAGCCGTAGAATGTGAACATTGATAAACTAGCCCACGCGAAACGTGCCGCTATGCATTTATTTTATGAATAAACCCGCCGCTTTTTCTATGTTTTTTCCGATGTAAGATCCCAATGTAAACTCATCTAAATGTTCCAATTAGTGGACTCGCTTGCAACTTAATTAGCGTTATATTTCTATTTGTCACAGGGACAATGTATCGTGTTGATGAATTTATTTTCAAAATTCAAAAAAGTTGACTTCATAATATTTTATTTAGTTAATTTTTTTGCATCAATATGAAAAACAACTTAACTATTCGACACGATGTCATTGTCGAGTGTCCATTAAGGTTAAATTCAGATATTATTCAGTAATATTTATCTTACTAATAGAAACATGCTGTAAGTGCTGAAATAATATATTTTTTATCTAAGATCTGAGTAAACAAATGTACGTGACAGGTAGATGTTAGGTTTGGTTAAAGCATTTAATTTTGCTAGTAGAACTATTAGGGATGGGGTATGTCCTAGGCCCTGATTCTCTCTCAATCAACTCTATTCCTGAGAAACATAACTAGAATATAGACTTCTAAGGCCCATTTAATAAACTTGCTCAGGGGCCAATTATACCTAAGCAGTAATCTAAGCTGAGATTTGTATTGTAAACTAAGTTTTTATGTAACGTTCACCTATGAATTCAGTTCTTATAGAACAAAATACAAAAAAAAATGATATGGTTCCTCTCTATAACATTGTCTTTTTTGTTTCAAGAAGGAGCAACACTCAAAGGTACAGTGAAATCATTGCACCCCTCGCAGCGATGTGAGGTATACGAGTAGTTGTAACCACTTTAACCAGTCGACCATGAATCACTTACAAAATTACTATCACCAAAGCACTTAATTTATTAGTTCGTTTTTGTACGGAGCTAGTTACCCACTGTTTTTTAGCCGCCCGAAAGCCGTTTTAGCTTACTCCTACTATTCCACTGGTACTAATCCGCAAAGAAAAGTAATAAAGAATTGGTTTGTGATTGAACGAAAAAACGCCGTGTTTACACGCACATGGAGACTCGCTGAGAACACATGAACTGAGCTCAGCTACATATATTCGACGATACATGCTCTTGCATGCACGCACGTGTAGAAGCACTATAAGCGATTTGAATGCAACTAGGTAACCCGTCTCAATAGCAACCGGGCAAAGGATTGCTTTACTCAGATGATGAATCAAGCCAGCTACAACACGATGCTTAAATAGTTCAGCTAGTTACTTATAAAGTATAATATGCACGTATCTAATGCGAGCAGCGGTGTGATGCAGTAGCTGAATGAGAGTTTACATGTACCTTCTAATCTTAACCCTTTATTGGCTATAAAATAACCAGTTTTTTCAGATAACTATTTTAATAATTAAAATGCAATCTTTAACATCGTCATTAATGTCATGTGACGACCTCTGTGGCGCAGTGGGCGAAGGTCCGCCTGAGACGCAGAAGGTTGCGGGTTCGATTCCCGCCGCGGGACAAATGTTTGCATGCTCTACAGATATTTGTCTCGGGTCTGGGTGTTTTCTATGTATAATATGTATGTATTTACAAAACAAAAATAATGTATATATGTAATATATCAATCATGTGGTTCCCATAATACAAGCTCTGCTTAGTTTGGGGCTACATGATGCTGTGTGATAATGTCTAGCATTTAAATGTATCGCACCTTTCAGAACTAACTTACAAATATCCATCCAAACATTCCTATTTTATAATAGTATGTTTTTAATTATTATTGTTTAACGGGTCTTCCTCGCGTTTTACCTTTTTATTTTCCCGACGTTTCGACCGTGCATGCAACGATCGTGGTCATGGGATGACTGGGGTACCGGAGCTACTGCATAAAAACGCAAGCAGTTGCCGCAACTACCCGCATTTCATCATCAGACTCAGAAATGTTCGCGTTCACACTTGCTACGACCCTACGACACACCACACTAACTGTATCCACAGAACGCAAAGATCGATCACGGCGTGTACATTTAACTATAACGGGGTTCCAATTCGGAGAGAGTCTTTACCCATCTTCATGATTGAAATTTGGGTACGTTTTTTATTTCAATCGCCTCACGCATCATTCTTTTTAGTAGGGGAGCCCAAGCGGGGATTTCGGGATTTACTAAAGCGCGGCAGATTAATATACAGGGGGATACCTTGTACCCGGTTAAGTACCTCCACAAAACATGAGGCCCATATATAAGGCCGCCCGTGAAGGATACAGGATCAGATTAGTAAAAAAAAATTGACCATCAGAAATTCTCGAGCGCGTCAGATTAAGGTAGGGTGAGTTAATTACATCCTAAAAAGTGTATATTCCACTAATCTGACAATTTGAGAGTGACGTAAAAAAAGGGGAGGGCAACAAAGTTGTAAAAAAAAAACGTCATCTCGACATTCTCGAGCGTAGCTTATTTTTTTTTTTATTTTGAAGGAAATAATTCAAGAATAATGAAAAATATATAATCTGACGATTTCCGCAAGCCGAAATAACAAAAATTCGTCGATAAAGTTAAATGCGTGCAGCTGCGTGATGCCTACATTTCCTTCTCCGCGTTTCTATTCCTCTCTCTCTTTCTCTATCTATTACTCTCTCACTCCGTCCCCACTCTGGTTTCTGTTGCCATGATGCCATCACAGCTGAGGGCCTACCATGAGTTGCACAATACGAAAACTTTCATAGTATACTATATCGAGCTCAATTTTCAAATACCTTTTTTCGTTGATTACCTCACCGTTTTGAGTGATAATTATTGCAATCTGCAAGAAGGTTACATTACCTACGTTCCTTGATCTATTTTAACTTAAAACCAGTTGCGTAATTTCCAAAAAACGTACATTAAAATTGAGCTCGATATAGTATTCTATAAAAGTTTTCGTATTGTGCAACTCATGGTAGGCCCTCAGATCATAAAGACTCGTTCGTGGCATACTGTTTACAACGTGTTTCCAACGTTTTGGCAAATTTTTTTGAAAGTGGTTTTTTTGGAATAACTTTTAACCGGCTTTATCGGTTAACTTCAAAAACTAATCCGCCTTTGAGCTTGAAAAACCACGTCGATCGCCACCAAGCTGGTCAAAATCGGTTGATTCGTTCGAGAGATATCGTGAACGAAAGAAACCCGAAAAAGAGTTTTTCATGCTGTTGTTAACCTCAGTTCTGTATAAAACATGTTATGTTTGTGGCATTAACATACTATGTTGCAAAATATCTATCACCGGCTGCATCCTGGCACAGTGCGACATAAAGCGGGCGTCGCGGGCCCGGTGCTGGCCGCTAGCAGCCATGCCCCATTCCCTAAGGTGTATATATAAGACACGATAGCGATACTGTTTTGCGAGCACGTGCACGTGTTGAGCTTTTCTCTATAGATAATATTTTTGACACTGAACTTATAATTGTCATTATTTTTCTTCTACTCGTAAATAGTGATATATTTTCGGACATACAATAAATTTTTTATGTTATTGGCACGGAACTGTCATAATATTTATGACTTTAAACTCAAATCGAACTTCGAAGTAATTATCTGGGGTCCGAAGTTTAAATTGCACGAACAGCCATCTTCTGCAACCCAAATATGGTGTTCTATACGTTGTGTAAACATATCTGCAGCATTCCCTTACGGTAAAATGCCGTACGACATAATAAATAAATAAATAATACTGGACTATCACACAGCTTCATGTAGCCCCAAACTAAGTAGAGCTTGTCTTAAGGGAACCACATGACTGATAAACTATATAGTTTTTTTTGTAAATACATACATATTATACGTACTCGTAGAAAACACCCAGACCCGAAACAAATATTTGCAGAACGTACAAACATTTGTCTCGCGGCGGGATTTGTACCCGCAACCTTCTGCGTCTCAGGCGCCCACTACGCCATAGAGGTCGTAATGCTGTGGAAGCAGCTGAAATAAAATAGTCTAGCCGTTTCTACGATTCTTTTGACTGCGTATGCTGCAGAAATGAGTCTGTTCGATAACCCATGTGAGCGCCCCATTGAAGCGTATTATCTAAGGTCATACCTAAATAAATTAATAGTAAAATACAAGTTATTATTTAACTAAGACATTTTCTCAAAAAGACAGTCACTTACATGAGAAACAGTTATTTAACATTTTGTAGTACCTACTTACCTACTATAATGTGTATTATAGTAGGTAAGTAGGTACTTAGGTTAGTCTTTGAATAGGTATGCAGGCATGCCTACTCATCTCACGCATTCATCCAATATTTAAAGCTCTAAAAAGAAAAAAAACACTTTATATTAAAACAAACCCATCGATTTATTATATTACACAATTTATACGATAATACACAAGTTAATCTTGCGACTAGCTTTTATACACTTACACCGGCATCGGTTGTTGATCTGCCCAGCATAAATCCGAATTGTTTGCCATTTATGTAAGTTGTTGAAGTTAAATGCTTTGAGTAAAGACCGTAGCATTGAGCTACGGCGTAGCAAGTGGTAGGTAATGCTACACACGACATGTTATGTCGTTTGAAGTGCTACGCTGCTACAGCGTACGTAGCAAGTCGAAGTCGTCAAACGTAAAATAAAAGCAACTTTATTTCTAACTAGCTGACCCGGCGAACTTCGTACCGCCTTAGCGTAGCAATGATGCACTACTTTATTTTGTATAGCTGACCTATCTTAGGTCCGAACAATACAATATTAATTATATTATTATTATATTTAATGTTATCCGAACAAATGATGCTCGAATTTAATTAAGTTACCACGTTTCCGAACAAACAGTGCTCTTTCAATATAGTCTATGGCTGTGAATGACATTGACATTCGTTACGCGCGTTTTTTTAAATATGCAAAATTAAATGTATATTTTTCAATATTTCTGTGAGATTTTCTTAATATTTTTTTCCGTAAGAACCTTCTCCTAATATTAACAAATACAACAAAAAAAGAATTAGTTAAATCGGTCCAGCCATTCACGCTTGATGCCGTGACCAAGGAAACCTGGTTTCATTTTTATATATATAGAAGAAGTAGTCGTTGAGCTCTTTGTGAAGGACTCTGGGTGCGTGGTCATGTCTATTATTCTATATGCTTACTGCCGTGAAGCAGCATTGCTCTGTTTCGGCCTGACGGGTGTGGGTGCCCATAAAATTACAGGCACATGAGGCTTATCACCTTCATGCCTCAAGATGATGAAAGTATTGCTTTGAACGGCACATTAAAACATTCGTGACCGATACGATGCAGAATTTTGCCATAGGTAAGAGTTACCACTTATATATATAAATATACAACAATAAATAAATAAATAAAAATACGTAGATGTAGGTAATTATGGAGATGTTAATCAAAACTGGTAAATAAAAATTCACGAACAAGGCGTTTAAAAATAGGCTTTGACGGGGGCTGTCCTAATGTGAACTGGTAGTGAATTCCATAAGCTCACGACCACAACTTCGAAAGGTTTACCATGAAAGGCGGTCGAGTGAGCCGGTGTTGCAAGGCGAAGTGTATCTGTACACCTAAGCTGGCGATCATGAGTGTCCGAAAGAAGAGTCAATTTAGATTTGAGATACTGTGGAGAGTTAGGGTCATTTAAAATTGAGAAAAGGAGGCAGAGAATTCTCAGATTTTTCCTTTCTCTAATAGGAAGCCACTTAAGCTTCCGGCGATACTCGGACACATGATCGTACTTACGAAGGCCAAAAATAAAGCTCTTCTCTCATCAAGTAAATAGAAACCATTCAATTATCCTTTACGTAATTACTATTATGAAATATTTAAAAATAAATTAAAAATAAATCCAGAGCTTTATTTGATTCTGAAATACAAATTATAATATAATAGTAAAAACCTAATCTATTTTATTATTTTAAAGCCGTGGTGGCCTAGTGGGATGTACCCCGACTTAAGATCTGGAAGTCGTGGGTTCGAATCCCAGCCGGGCACCAATGGATTTTTCGTTTCGTAAAATTTATGTGCGCATTACCACGAGCTCGAAACGGTGAAGGAAGACATCGTGAGGAAACCGGCATGCCCTCGAACTAAAAAGTTCGAAAGGTATGTGCTAGGTTAGTTAGTGTTCCAATAAAAAGCTGCGATAGGCTTGCAACCTGTCACGTGGAATGCTAACTGCTTGCAAAAGAGGGCATGTATCGAACGTAATAATTGGACTTGCCTCTGACTACCCTCGTTAAGGTATCCTCAATAAAATTGCGTACTGAGCAATATCTGAAGAAATCCATAATGGGAAAAAAGTCGTGAAGATGTTTATTTGTTTGCTTTTATTTTATTTATTCTATAAATGGGACCACGGAAAGTACACCCTCCTAAACAAAAAGATAATTTTTTAAATCTGTTTTTAAATGACGGAGCTCTATATAGCAATGCTTCTTCACTCTTTCAAAAGTAACGGTTATAAAAAAAACTCATGCAACAGTAGAACAACCACCATAGCTTATGTTCAAAGGGTTCGGCAAGTAGAATACGACCTTCAAATTCTGAATCAAGTCATTGTCTTATACAAAGTTATTTCATCATCATCATGGGTATAGGCCTTCCTCAACTTGTGCCATCCACGACGCGACTTTGACAATGTTGTCTGCCCATCTTGCAGCCGGGCGCCCTACGCTCCTAAAGCCATGCTTAGGCCACTTAGACAACCACCACAGTTATTTACAAATAATAATTAACAAGCTATATGATTGTCTGTATCTCCCGAGAAAGATTATTCGGGATACCCCCTTGTTTGATCAGTCAAGAAATTGGTTTACCACCCTAAGATTCCTAAACTAAAAAGAAAAAATACTAATTTAGCTTGTTTTGACAATTTGTCTACCAGTTAATGTTGCGGTTATTATGATATCTTATTTTATTTAATTAAAAATGCATCATAAATCACTTAAATAGCAATCAAGTTACGTATAACAATGTTTTAGTTGCAAATATTAATTAGTGCCAATTGTAATGACGTCAATGCTTTGACGGAAAATTCCATGAAAGTTCTTTTCTCATTCTGAGGAAGGTACTGATGGATGAATGAAAATGTTAACGTTAATTTTATATTTAAATATTATTTCCATCTAAATATGTTTAGTTACTTTCTTACTTGCTAGCAAAATTACATGTATATTTTTGATTAAAAAAAAATGTAAAATATAATGATATATAATGTAAAAATAAAAGAGGTTAAAATGGCACCTATGATACTTTCTA
Organism: Horisme vitalbata; assembly: GCA_951804965.1. NCBI lineage: Eukaryota > Metazoa > Arthropoda > Insecta > Lepidoptera > Geometridae > Horisme > Horisme vitalbata. The sequence goes on along the minus strand of OX638089.1, from coordinate 29,917,578 downwards.
TTGCCCTGCCAAAAAGGCAAAAGTTTGTAGGAAATACGTGGGCATTTAAAATATTTGTTCTTGCTTCAAGACGGATAAAGCTGAAATTGTACACATATTTATATTGTAGACCTGGAATAATGATAGCCTATAATGATAGGCTACATTTTTAGGCAGATTAGTTTTAAAACTGTAAATCAATAAATAACGTGATGTCACAATCATCCAGCCTGTCAATGATTCCAATTTAAAAAAAAAATTATATACTTTTCTGATATTTATCGCGGAAAATGAATCATATCTGGTACACCACATTCCTGGCCGACGGTACACAGCAACGTCTGAAACTTTGATGTTTGTAGGTTTTTCGTTTAAACAGTTGTTGGTATTTAGCAATATTCGAGTTAAAGACGCGAAGCTTTATGAACGCTGCGAATGCTGGGGCACGTGCAAACTTGGAGTCATTGCCTACAAATTTTATTTTAGACCTAAAATCAATAACTCGCAACACAAAATTGTTGTTCAACTTTTCCATTATTTTTAACTAGTGGACCGCCCCGGCTTCATACGGGTAGTTAATAAAAAAAGAAATCGTATAAATTTTAACAGACACACACACACACACACACACACACGCACGCACGCACGCACACACACGCACGCATACACACATGCACACATGCACATGCACACACACATACACACACACACACACACACACACACACACACACACACACACTTACACACACACACACACACACACACACATATATATATATATTTCTTGATATTGACTTCCCTTCCATACCCCAAAAACGCCTACAGTTACAGTTACTGAAACAGTCTTGGATATGAAGTAATTTATTTTGATGAGGATCAATACCGAGCGACAAATAACGATCCTTTTCTAGGGCCAGTATTTCAATGAATTTTTTAAAATAAACGATCACTTATTGTGACTTAACTATAATAGATAGACAGACATGCTGTCGCGACACTTTTTGTTGATAATGATGTTTTCTGGAAAGTCGTAGTATAATTATTATTTTGTTCTACCATCAATAGCGCACGCTATGTAAGGAATTTATTAGCTTATTTTTTTACACATCGGTTACATTATTGAAGTTTTAGTAAGAAACCCATTTTTTTTTAAATATAATATAGCCTATGTCACCCGGGGATAGTGTAGCTTCCGACCGGTGAAAGAATTTTTTTAATCGGTCCAGTAGTTTTGGAGCCTATTCAATACAAACAATCTAATCTTCTTAGATGTAGATAAATTACCCCTTTTCAGTACTATACAATTCCATTCTGCGAAACATTTTAATTATTTATCAAGCTAGTTTTTGCTCGCGGCTTTGCTCGCTTTAATGTAGATTTTGTCATATGTTTTGTTTGTTACCCTCGGGAGCAGTATTACTTTTTAAACGGGATGAACCCTTTGTCGTTTTTTGTATCCCTGAATAAGAATAAGAATAAGAATAAGAATCATAGTGTGTGTGTGTGTGTGTGTGTGTGCATGTGCATGTGTGCATGTGTGTATGCGTGCGTGTGTGTGCGTGCGTGCGTGCGTGTGTGTGTGTGTGTGTGTGTGTGTCTGAAAAGGTGTATACGAAATTTAAATACTCGATTGTAGGTGGCGACTTCGGCGTGTTTACATTAGTGGAGTTGGAGTAATCCTTGGCTTAACTATAGGCACAAACCATGAATAGAACTAAGTGGCCACTGAACTAACATGTTAACCCGGCTCCATGATCCTTTACATTTGGTTAGGAGTCAGGAGGAGCGTTCTCACCATGTGTGATGGAAACAGACGGGTATGACAGCTGTGCGACTGCTCGATTGACCAGTCGATTACCCTCATGAGCTACGAAACAAAAAGTCAGCTAGTTACCTAAAACGCAAAATATTTATTTTATTTATTTTATTCACGAACACCAATAATAAACACAAAAAATAGGCTAGTACACAAACCAGAGAAGATACAGATCAAGTGATATTACAATTATAGGTGGAGCCTACATGCAATGTATTTGATTTTAAATTACCTGGACTCTATTTAATTAATCATCAGTCCACTGCGTCCACAAAGGGTTCTCCTAATAAGCCCCATTGTGACCTGACTGTTTAATTAAACAGTGTTTACTGACTTGTTATCACACACTATTACTATTATTGACACACGGTATAGTCGTGTTCACATATACACGTTACTATAGTACAGATAGACGACACAACTTGTAACTCACGGGGAAGCAAATATGAAAGTACATTATCCGTTTACTTATCATCACCAGATGTAATAGCAAAGCGTCCACTGCTGGCCTGGAGATATGCCCATAAACCCATGCCGGGTATGCGGAGTAGGGACTGCAGGGTTACAGCTACTCGCAGCCGACGCTACTGCCCGTCGGCGGCCAGGGAATTTACCTGTGCCGGTGTTAGGCTGCACTATGCCGCAATCAGCCGGCGCCAGAATTTCGTTTGTTAATTAGCAGAGTAATTAGCAGAGTGACGTTAGTTTGGGTTTCGTAGACGGAGGCTGGAACGCCTTGCATCACACCCATTTACATTGTAGAGGTATAATGTCTGTGCAGCTGCAGCAAGGGCCCCGAGACGCCGGGGTCGAAGCGCGCCTCCGCGCCGCCCTGCTCCACGCCGCCCGCTGACGAAGACCTGCCGCCGCCCTCCGACGGAGACGCCACGCCGGTAAGAACATGTATCTATCAATAGGATAATAGTCTGCTCAAAATAGACATTCAAGATTATAAGATTTCGCACTAAGCTGAAAATTGGTACCAATGTTAGGAACACCATTATAAATAAAAAGTCCCGCATGATCAATCACACATCTGGAAATTATAAGGAGTAAATTTCAGCTACACAAAATAGGTCATGAAAATAGGTCAGACAGAGTTTTAGATCGTACTTATCGTCGTATTAATCGATCGTTATTATCTACAAAAAATGTTTTTACACTTTTTTCCTTATACTTTTATAGCATTTAGAAAGTAATGTCTACAGATGAACTCACTGAACAACATCATGCTTCAGCAGCGGTGTGCGTGAAATTACAGGCACTTCATCATTATCACGGAAACATTAGGTGGCGTCCAGTTACAGAATAGCTAGAAACTACGCTTACATTATATTATTTCATTCGATAACCAAACATTGATTTTGTTTAACTATTAATTATGAAAAATCAGTATTAAGTATAGCATAAAATGAACAAATTAGTTTTATTTTGGTAAGATAATATGGTTTCATCCTTGTTTACAAATTCCAGCCTTATTTACAGTAGTTGTCAGTGATCTGAGCTTTAAGCCCGTTCATTGGGACGATATAATAACATAATAAGATAACATACTCGTGCAGCTATTCTGTGTCCTTCAGCCTTTATCGATGAATAAAAGCACAACAACAACAACAACAACAACAACACCAGCCTATGCAGTCCACTGCAGCACATAGGCTCCTCTATAAGAAGGGAGCCATAATCGCCAAGCTGGGCATGCGCGTTGGGGATCGCAGGGCACAGCTTCTCGCACCGCAGACACTGCTGCCCGTCGGCGGCAAGGGGATTTAGCTGGCTGCGCTATGCCGCAATGCGCTAGGCCGCCAGAGTTCCGTTTGTCAGTTAGCAGGGTGCACTACGTGCAGGTGATGTTGGCTTCTGCCAAGCTGCTGAGTGAATACTTTGGACCCTTGGTTTCGCTCTATGCCCTCTTCAATGGGACGTGTGTTGGAGGTCCGAAGGTCGTTCCGTATCATCTTGGCAATTTGCTCGTTGAGGTCTGATCTCTCTGACCAAGTGGCCTGAGTTGTTCCCGTCTCTTTGCCATGACCCGAAGAGTCTCATCCGAGACTTTGGACTTCTTGCCTTTAGGCTGCATTTGGCAGAATTTGATGCCCTCGTCCCTTAACGTCCCAACCACGTTTAGTAGGGCATCAACGTCATCGGTGGGTTCTACAGCAACTAATCTATTACCGAAAAGCTTCTGAAACTTCTCGGTGCCCCTAGGATCTGGAGTAGATTGGGTCGGAGCTTGGACTTCATCAGACGGGTTATTTCAAGCTTGAGATTTATATTCTGAGAGCCTCGAACAAGTCTGTGATCAGATCCTATATTAAACCTGTTGATCACGGAGACATCTGAATATATGCCTTTTGGCCGCCATGATGAATGCGATCTCATTTTTGGTCACAGTGTCGCGGCTTCGCCATGCCCACCTCCTGTGGGGCTTCTTCTCGAAGAAGGAGTTCATAAAGCCTATAAGCCTCCTTCTCTAGGAAATTGACCAGCATTTTCCCTCTGTGATTTCTACATCCAAGACCATGCGGGCCCACTCTGGATTCGTTGCCGATTCGGACTCCCACTTTGCCGTAAAAGTCCGCCATAATAACGTTTTTGTGAGCGTTCGCGGTGTTTTGCAAGGCTTTGACCTCGTTCGTTAGTGAGCAGGGTGCACCGCGTGCAGGTGAGGTTGGCTTGGGTCCGGAAGTTGGAGGTTGGAACCCCTTACACCCTTTCGTTATGATGAGTAAAATATAATTAAATTACTAATTTAATATTATAATAATTAAATATTCGGGGCCAAATGTGAGATACATTTGGTCAACTTATCCCAAACTAGGCAGAGCCAGTACTGTAGGTACCAGACTGATAAATATACATAGATTAGATACATATAAAACACCCTAAACATTTCTGTTTGTGATAAACAAATGTTTGTCTTAGGCGAGAATCGAACCCGCCATCTGCTCAGAAGGCAGACTTACTACCAACCGAGTTAAGAGGAAAATTATGCAATATAAAATTAAAATATTGTTGTTTCACGAATTCCGGTGCTCGGAATATTATCGAGGTTTTCATTGAATGTGAATGTAAGATATTTAGACGGAATAATCTTAAAAATACATAACCGGTCCGCATGTTTTATGTTTGATTTTGCATAAAATTGATAATTATTTTTTAAACTGAATACTTGCCTATTTATTTTTTAAAGACGGTGAGTTTGAAAGTTATCCCAAAAAGACGTAAATCTTCCCCTGAAACTCAACAATATTTGTTCAAAATCATTAAAGTGTTACGTTTGATAGTAATTATTGCCCCTTGAATAAAATGAGCTTGTTGTATAACAACTTTAACATCGGAATTTCTATTATCAATAAATGATTGTAGTATTTAGATTTATTATTCGAAATAAATGATTGTAGTATTTAGATTATCATTTGGAAAAAAAAATGTTTTAGATAATATTGCCAGTGAATTGAGCACAATGTTAATACACTAACTTCATGTAAAGGACATTCCACGTTTTCAGGACATCAATAATCGGTATTGCGATAGCAGTCAATCGTCGATACTTTTTTGTTTCCGTTAAGCAGCCATCATCAAAATGAACTGAATAAATTCGATTATGGTTTATTTAGAAATAACTTTTATGCCACGTCAATCCATTTCTCTTTAACGTTGGGGTCACTCGGCAATCTGTAGTTTAGTAATAATTTTATTCTGAACAAAAGCACTGGACTCAAATACTTATTATTGCTTAAAAAATCATCCATGCATCATCTGTGTGTCATCCAGCATTGATGATGATGATGAATTACAAAATATTCAAACAGTAGTGTTCAAAGTACCTAGTACTTTGAACACTACTGAGAATTTTTATATCATCATATTTTTAGTCACTAATTTTAAAACGGAAATAAATTAAAAATAGATTCGCTAAATAAAACCCCAATTAATATTTTATTACATCCAACTGAGAAAACGATTTCAAGTATAGTTTGTCAAAATGTTGAACATTAAAACTACTATAAAGGTCGCATTGCTTTTGCTCTGGCAACACCTTCCTTTACATTTTGTGCTAGAATTACAAAATCGGACTTTATAATGAGCTATGTAATATGAATCATGCGATACACACTCAGTTTGTAGTTTTTGTGGTAGGACCGCAATGAAAAAAATAAAATTATTGATTTTACGATTCTACTGTCAAAATAATTAAAAATGAGATTTATTGCCATAGTAACACTTTACATCAATGTTTGTTGCCATAGTAACGTATATATCATTGGTTGTTGCAGTCTAATGGTGGCGTGCGGCGAAACCAAATCAACAAAATATTTTTTTAACTGATTATTAATCCCGTCGGTGTGTAAAACTAAAGGAACATTTTAATGACATTTATAAAATGTAATAAATTTTATGGGATAAATTCGGTTTTGACGCAATTGGTACGGGGTCTCGGTATCCTCCTTTAGGAATAAATTTTCTTAGTGTTGGAAAAAAGATTTCCATTCTATCTCTCCTTACTAAATTTGAAGAGTTTTTACAGTTTAATATGGAACAATAGGCATTTTTTCTATATTTTTGTTAGCAGACGATGTCGATGACAGTGAAGCGCAGACTTGAATCCTGATTTGAACAGGCGAGGTACATACACTTGCGGAATTTATTTACATTGATATCTGTGGAGGTGTTTTTATATAGGATTTTGTTTCTACATTCCAAAATGGTTTTTCATTTTAATTATAGACCGTATAGTTTTTGAAATACGCCAAAATGTTAAATTTATGTAACTATTACAACATGAACTCCCATTTGTTAGAGTTCCGTTGACGTCGTAGTTCATATTAGATGATCGCGCTATCAATGCGATTATTGTGTTTCTGCTTGTGGGAAGGGTTTTTGCTTTTTGTTTTTAAGCACAGATACGTAACCATACCAAGTTAGTCAGGGGTAGACAGAAACAAGTCCAATCATACACTGACTTTGGCACACATACCTGCTCACTGTTATCAGCACCTAAGATCTACGTAAGATCGTAATCAACCATTCCAAGTTAATCGGTGGTAGTCAGAGGCAAGTCCAAATGTTGTGTTTGGTCGAGGTATTTTATACTTTGGAGCCACTTACGTGGTAAAAAAGTGTCTGCACCAAATCGGCACATAAACATAAGGTCTAAATTTGTGCAAATTTGGCATTTTGAAGTTTATTTATTTCAATTACGATATTTGACAGTTTTCACTTGAAGACTTAACGTGAATTTATAGTAGTACGTAGTATAACTACCATATAATCAGTCATTATTATTAGTCAATTTATTGGTCTTAATATTGCAAACAGTCTTGGCAAATATGTAATTATGTACCTATTAGCTTCTGTATGAGTAGGCTTATTGTAATGATCAGCCAACACTCCAGAACCTGACCAACTTGCAATTTTAAATATAGTATCCAGAGTCTCTACTTGCCATCGAAGTAAAAGCGTTGTCGAGTGGTACGTGAAGTTATTTTTTTAACATCTACGCCACTCTTCCCCATTACACACCTAATCCAACAGCTGATGGTTTGGTTACTGGCAATTTTATGTGGTTTTTTTATAGCATACTAATAACTTTTCAGCATTACCTAAGTTTTAATATCTAAAATTATCTGTTTCTTTAATGTGTAATGTAGTTTCGTGGATTATAACCGGACTAAGTATTGTTACCGGACAGATCTGTGGGAGTGCGTAGAAAAATGGAAGATTGTCCGACTTTTACCTGGCATAGCAAATTTGTTAGAGAACATCCAAACCTGTTCACAAGAGCATATGAAATATACCCAAAAAAAAGAGAGATCCCAATAGAATTATTTTACGTAAAATTCCAAAAACTAAATTATTACAAAATAATTGTTATTCTATGTGTGGACGAATTTTTAATGTTTTATCAAATGAGATGAAAGAGCTGCCACTTAACCAGTTTAAACGAAAACTTGGGCTATGGCTTCTTGAACAAAATTTTTATTCTGTGTCTGACTTTCTGAACCTTAAAAGACTGTAATTAGAATTATATAACATTTTATTTAAACTCTGCATGACAATTTTTAATTATTTGCATGTCTCTAATTGACTAAGTATTGAGGAAACTTATTTATGATTAAGAACTATTGTACCAATACCTAAAGCAAATAAATGAATTATGAATTATAGAAGGTATTCAGTTAATTTAATCATAACACCTGAGTCGAAAAACTCTACATTAGCCAACTTAATAACTGACAATGTTTAAATGCGTTGTGCACTAGTCAGTTCTAATAACATTTTTTGAAGTGAGTGATTTAATTAAAACCTAAAGTTTAAAGACATTTATTTTCATACAAACATCATTAAAAAAAAAGATAAATACATCAACAACCTCCATTATCAGGCCAGGTTTTTATATGATTTAAAATAATAGAGGGGCCGTTATATGTTGGCCTAGGTGGTCTAAATTTTAAAATTTCTTTGAAAAATCTTTTAATTTTAATGTCAGATTTGATACATCGATCTCATCATGCATGAGACATGGTTTCTTATCATGGAGAACTTACAATGCAGAACGGTACATATTCAGGGTAGCAGTCTTGAACCTTGTATATACTGATTGGGGCGTTGAACCCGCGACACAATTCCTATTTGTTCTCCTGCGGGTATCATCGTTTTTCACTGTGTTTGCTATTGACATTCCGTACACTTTACACACCAGCTTACAAGCCCTTGACATCCATAAACTGACCTTCATACAACTTCAAAAGGCACTTATTCCTATCACATAATTACAACGATTTTTCGCTTGGCTAAAAGCCCGCGATTGACCGTAAGCCCGTTCGTTATACGAGAGATTTATAAAGAAAAAACTCAGAGTAATTATAACAATGCTTGACACTATCACACATCATTATACATATAGCTCCAAACTTAGCAGAGCTTGTGTTATAGGAACCACATAACTGATATGCTACATATATATTTTTGTAAATACATATATATTATACATAGAAAGCACGGGTCTGGGTCAAATATCTGTAGAAATCTCTCGTCGTCTCGCGGCGAGAATCAAACCCACAACCTTCTGCGTCTCAGGCGGGCCTTAGCTCACTGTGCCACAGAGGTAAAAGTAGTGTCAAAGATCTAGCTTGAAAATATTACTCCTATTAGTTACATTGTATTTAAATCTCAGATCTATGTAACTACTAAAATAATTCCAATTAATTCTATCCATAGAACAAGCAATAGAAGTCCCTGTACTAACAGAGTGATTTATAATTGGGCGACTTTGGTACAAACAGTAATGTACCCATTGATTGGGCGCTGGTGTCGTCCCCTAATGAACCCTCGAGCGGCAGCCGATGACCGCACCTGCTGCCACCGCCCTTGTTAATGGCAATAACCGGTGTACGAAGCTGGCGGAGATTGGAATCCGCCCGTTTAGTACGGTAACGAGGTGATGTCCTATGACGGCCTCTTGTTTTACTTACAGCTCGCTCTGCTGCGAACCACCTTTAGAGAATACAATCTCCTGAATATTGCTTTTATTAGCGGAAATTGAAATGGATTGTAATTTGATTTGCGGTTAGATTACTTTTACTTTTTCCCGGATAAGGATACACAACACGGTAAATGATACTGGATTTCGGTTATAACGTATTGACGTGACAACATCTTAAAATAAATCGAGTGGCAGTATATAATGGAAAAAAAGCATAACAATTGAGATTTGGGTATTGACGGCAAAGAGTTCATGTTAGGCGCACAGGCTGCATTATTGTTGACTATCTGACCTGCCCACAACTTCGTTTGCGTTTATACTTTTGTATAGTCCGTTTTCATGTAAAATGTTTCCTGAATATGTTTATTTTATACGTAACCCTAAATATGTACGGAATAAAAAGTACCAACCTACATTACCAGGCTAGGTCCGGTCAGATACCCGGGCCCGTCCCCGTTCCCGTTCTCGCTTTTGCTTCCGCTGCCTTTTCCGAGCCCGTTCTCACTCCCTTTTTCATTAGCGATCCGTCGCCAAGTCACAGCCAGTTACTTGAGAATTTATTGGTTCCCCGTGCAAACTTTGATCCCCTATCTGTCCTTCCCATCTAACTCTGGTACCTAACACTTTAACACTCTCGTTCTATAGCGTGAGCTGCTGCTCGATCCGCTACTGCAAGGCCCACTGCCAACCTGCTAGTATCTGGTGTTTAATACTTTGAATACTGAAACCACATGCTGTAAGGCGCAAATTGCTACTCGACCCGCTGCTGCGAAGCTCGCAGTCAACGGGCTAGTGTATAATTTATAACACTGAGTGCTGAAAACACACACATTGTCAAGGCTTTTAGGCGTGAAAACGTAAAAGACAGACTGACAGTCATTTACTGTGAGCAGGCATATAATGTAGGTACGTGTGTACATAATCACGTATATCTTGTTTTTTTCTGTTCTAACTGTGAGCACTGTGCACCTGAGCAGGCATTTGTGCCAAAAACAATATTTGGACTTGCCTCTGACTACCACCAAAGAACTTGGTATGGTTGGTTACGTTCTTACTTAGATCTTAGTTACTGATAACTGTGAGCAGGTATGCGTGCCAATGTTCGATTGGCCTTGCTTCTGACTACCCCCGACTAACTTAGTTTGGTTACGTACTTGTGCCTTAAAACAAAAAGCAAAAATACTTCCCTGAAGCTGAAACAGTAATTTTCGTATTGATAGCGCGATCTATTTTATCCAATCTGATCTGAACTACGACGTCGTCAACGAAAGCTTCTATCATTCTTACCATAAGTATAGCTAGGCCACGCTATGCCTAAACCCAGCAGTGGGTAAAGTCGGGCTGCGGATGATAATAGGTCAAAAAACAGAAAAATTCTTTATATCATACCAAAACTATGAGGATACATTTTTATATCCCTAACTTGAGAAATGATTGATTCACCAAACAAAACTACCCTTCCCATTACCCTTCCTAGCATCTATCTCTATACCAAAATTTATTAAAATCGGTTCAGCGGGTTAGGCCTAGGTTAGCAGCGTCGGTGGTGCGAGAAGTTGTGCCCTGCGATCCCCAACCCGCATGCCCAGCGTGGGGATTATGGGCATATCCCCCTTTATTAGGGGAGGCCTATGTCCAGCAGTGGACTGATATAGGCTGGTGTGTGTGTGTGTGTGTGTGTGTGTGTGTGTGTGTGTGTGTGTGTGTGTGTGTGTGTGTGGGGGGGGGTTAGGCCTGAAAACGTAATAAACAGACATACAAAGAGATTTACTTTCGCATTTATATCATTAGTTAGGATAGTTTGGATAGCGAAGTCTATGATGTACGTTTTATTCTAAAAATATGACGGCTTCCGCGCATCAAATAAAGTCAAACAAAGTTGCGGGCGGGTCAGCTGGCATTGATACCGCTATCCAATAACCTCGTCGCCCGCATAAGGCTAACCTGGGCCGTCGATTCAATACAAAAGTTAGTAGACCACGTTTTCAACTTACTGGACTACGATGTCAACGAAACTCTAAAAAATGGAATGTCATGTTGTATTGGTTATGTAATTTTTCTATTTTTGACCTGTTTGAAAACTATATATTCTAGAATTAAAATAAAAACCATTTTGGAATGTACAAACAAAACACATTCATATGACACCTCACTCAATATATTTGCATAGGTTTAAATTTTTTTGACCCATTCTGGGACTCCATACCTTGATGACCCCCTGTCGGATGTAACTCATATACTTCCCAGCAAAAATTTCATTTACAACTTATCGACCCACCAAATTGTATGCAGATTGGATCAACGGTTCGAGATTTATGCTCGAACAAACATACAAATACCAATACTTTTTGGTGTGTTTCAAAAACTATACATTCTAGAAATAAAATAAAATTGTTTATTTTTGAATGTACAAACAAAACCCTTTCTTATGATACCCCACTCAATATATTTATATGTGTTTCATTTTTTTAGGCCCCTTTTGGAACCCTATACCTTAATGGCTTCCTGTCGGATTTAACTCAAATGCTTTCTACCAAAAATTTCAAATACAAATTATCGACCCACCAAATTTCACGCAGACTGGATCACCGGTTCGAGAGTTATGCTCGGACAAACATAAATACAAACTTACAATCCTACCTCTTTATATAGTAGTATAGATAGATATGTTATGTTTTTGCTTTTTACAGAAATTTCACGACGTCCTTGTAACATTTTTAGTCCTATTCTCACTTTTAAATTCAAAATGCTGGAATCTATTGTATGCGTTCATACCATAATAATACGCACACATGACACACTCGTGTCATGGCTTACTTCGGTATTATGTATTATATAATATATAAAAAATGTAAATGTAAATGGACTCCCTTTTCCGCAATTGGACTCCAGTTGGTCCATTGTGCGTGTATATAATATATATATATATATATATATATATATATATATATATATATATATATATATATATATATATATATATATATATATATATATATATATATATATGTATTATATATTATATATCTGAGTTAAGCAATATTTAGCAAGGTCACTGCTTGGATAGGTGACCGTGCCGCATTGCCGTGCCGTAATTCGGAAGGCACGTTAAGATGTTGTTCCTGGCTTTTTCATTCGCTTAGCCATGTTCTTCTGGCGGCCTAAAAACTCTGACACTCTGGTATTTGCCACTAGCTCATAACAATAGAAAGACTAATAATTTGCAAATAATATATCATTTATTTCAGACTACTTAGAAATAAAACATTTCATTGTCCATAGATAATAAATACCTTAAGGTCGAACATACTTCTTAAAATAAGAACCATATAATACGGACGAAACTAACGCCGCTTACTGGAGCGCTCCGTAAAGTGGGAAATAGTGTACCGCGAAATATAAAGAATACGATCTACTTTTCTCTTGTGAGAGCCCATCTTGAATATCTTGAAGTATGGGGATCATCAACCAATACAAACCTCAAGGCCTTACAAATAGCACAGAATAAAATAATCAAACGATTGTACAACTATGACTATTTAACACTAACGGAACTACTTTATAGAAAAACTAAATTACTCAATATATCACAAATATTTACTTATCAAACTTATCGCCTGATTAAAAAGATCCTAGATAATCAAATTCAGACAAACATACAATTAATAACCAAAAAATATACATATAATTTAAGATGCAAAAATAAGCTTTACCTGCGCCCTTCTCGAACAAATAAGTATGGCAAAATGAACATACTGTTCCAGGGCACTCTAATGTACAATAGACTTCCTAACGAAATTAAAGAATGAACAAGCATAAAAATATACTAAAAAAAGTAAAAGAATATAATTTCAAAACACAATTCAGTAATCACAATAAAAAATATTAGAAAAAAAATGCTGTATATGTACTAACTTACCTAAATTAAAACATTTAATTATAATTATCAATATTATATAGAATAACCTTAACTTATGCAAGCCAATCGAGATACTATATAAAAAGCGGATATTAGCTCTTGGACTCATAATCTTGGCAGCTTACGTACACAACTTAAAACCTCAGTGACACCGACACACTAATACCACACGCACACTAAAAGTCTCTCGTCACACACCTTCGCACCTCGCTTGCTTATGTTTGTTGCTACACTACTCGCACACACACACTAGCACACGGCATACAATCAGCGCGAATACAAAACCACACAAACACTACAAAAGATCGCGAGTCAAGTGACGGTAGTAATAGATACTTTTGGGTAAATTATTAGCCTACCTAACCTACCTACTTGCAGTTATGGTTTGAGCGTTTGACTAGGTACAACATCTAATCTTTTATATTATAATATGAAGCACCTACTTATTTTAATAATGTTTTTGCATGATCATTAGCTACTAGCCTAAACTTACTTAAGAACTAGAAATTAAGTCTCATTTTAAGTGAACTGTTATTTATTCTTATGAGAATAAACTCCTTAAACCGAAGTAATAAAAACAATATTTATTTATTTGAGAAACAAACAGAACAATAAAACTTACACACTTTACAATAATTATCAGGTAGATCACAATCCAACAAAGTTTCCACCATTAAATAAAACATACACGTGAAGAAATATGAGAACATAATCAACTCAATTTATGTTTTATATACATGGCTACTATGTCTGTAATTGACTGCCTCCCTTTGTTGCGATCAATAACGCATCCCGAGAATTCGCATGCGAACACATAATACGTTGTTCACCCTATCGCCTCTTTAGCTCAGCGGTAGAGCACTGGTCTCGTAAACCAGGGGTCGTGAGTTCAAGTCTCACAGGGGGCAATTATTTTGTTAATGATGTATTTTATATTTACTTGTCTTGTTATTTCCCGACGGTGTTAATTTATAAGCCTTTTACAATTTTACTAAGTGAAATTTTAAGCTCCTTAAATTTACTTTCTCAGTATTATTGTTCCTTGAATAGGTATTGTGTTATTATTTTATGAAACATTATATTTAAATGAATTCTACTATCGCTGAAATGATAGGATTATTAAGTCCTTGGGGATGACCTTTGTGATTTCGTCTAGTAATGAATGCGCTGGTGAATTTATTATTTACGGTGGTTTTGATTTCACTAAATTGAGTTCTATACAGCTGCGTACACTTAATGCCGAATCGAACTCAATTTAAAGAAATAGATTGGGCTCGAGTCTGAATCGGCAGTTGACCTTGTTTATTTTTTTAAAGATTTTAGTAAAAACTATCAAAATCGTTTCTACAATCGTGATGATTGTTTTCAAAGATACGAGTTTTATTTGATGTCATGCTTAAACTGCACTGAGTCGTTATGACCTTTCCTTTTAATTTTTGACTGTGTGCAAAACGGTAATAATAGGTGAATACTCCCACACTGTTTCCTGAAACTTTGTAGGTGCAGATATGTAGTTAAAGATGGTTTGAAGGTGTGGTGTGGTGCATTGGGGCGTGTAAGGGGTTTCTCACCTGCCCATGTTGTTGGTGTTGTTGTTATTAGCTAGTGGTTTTTACTAAGTCTGGTTTTGAGGTAGTCCAAAAGATTCAATCAGCATGAGCAGTCGTTTGTTTCTGCTTTTTAAGCCAGTGGTTTCTTGCAGACGGGTATGGGTGCGGAATTGGGTGCGACGCCGACGCCGACGCCTGGCGCCGCGCCGCCCCTGGACGCACGTGCCGACCCGCAGCCGCGCCCGCTGCCGATGCCAGAGTATGGCGGCTTCTACGCGCTCCTCACTGAATTCCTGCCTGATAGCAGCCAGCCCATATCGGGTTTCCACAGGTACTTTAAGGAATCTTCACACCAATGCCGTCGACACTGCCGACACAGCCTGCCTTCGTTCGATGGCGCGCGTTGTTGCCGTCAACGGGTGTTGGCTACCAGCGGGTGACGTATATCAGGCACAATGTCCCAATCAATGGACATCGAGCTATGAACAAAATATAGGTACATTCTGTAGTTCCTACGAACGTGTTTCGATATGGATGATACCTGCTGTAATATGTCGTGTCAATAGAGGACTCAACAGTAGCTCACAGGGAAGCATCCTTATATACTGTTACCATCCTAACTAAATGCCTCTATTTCCTTTATACATTTACCATCTAAACATCGACGGAGCGACGGTTCAACGGAATAGTAGAGTTCTAGTTTAGAAGTAGTAGAGTTCCTTGTCAAGGACTGATCCGGGGAAGGGCCACAATGCTTATTTCTGCCGTGAAGCGGCATTGCTGTTTTGATCTGACGGGTGCCGGTGAAATTACAGGCACATGAGGCTTAACACCTTCACGCCTCAAGTTGATGGACGCAGGGCATTGCATCGTAGGGCACATTCTAAACAAGCGTGACCTGCGAAACAATACTTTGTTATATGTAATGGTTACCACTTAACATCGGGTGGGCCATGTACTAGTTCCATTTTCATGTCAAAGGGATTAATTACTTATTTGTATTGTTTTTTAGGGTTCCATATCCAAAGGGTTAAAACGGGACCCTATTTCTAAGACTCCAATGTCCGTCTATCTGTATGTCTGTAAGTCAGTCTGTCACCAGGCTGTAGCTCATGAACCATGATAGCTAGACAGTTATGAGACAGTTAATAGATAGTTAATAGACAGTTAACAGAGGATGTATTTCTGTTGCCGCTATATAACAACAAATACTAAAAACAGAATAAAAAGTAAATATTTAAGTGGGCCTTCCATACATAAGTACAGAACCTTTCGTGCGGGAGTCCGACTCGGACATGAACTCAATGTTGTGGCGAATGGCGCTTCATGGAAATTGTATGGAAACCTTTTTTTAATTTTCACAAAATCATACGATTTGATTTGGTAAGTTTCTAGGGAAAAAAATGTTCCTGTTGGGAAATAGAGTCGATTGAAACCAACTTATTACTTTTCGAAAATGTTATTTTTTAAACTGACTGATTTGAAAAATCCGGAAATGCAATCGTTTTTTAGTTCAAATAAACCGTGTCAAAGAGATAGCTATCATCAAAGCGGTAAAATTTGGCCCCATCCTGTATGAATGTGTATTTGATGCACAAACACGAAGTCAGCCTGCGGCTTATTACATCCTGCGGTCAACATTGCGATCGATGTTGTTTTGCCATTGTACCGGGTGACTTATTAAGTAAAGTTTTGCGATTACCAGGCGACAGCAATCACCACGCGTTTGGTCAATAATATTGAACAAAATATAATCTTAACATTATATGACACACGCTCAACTGATCCCAAACTAATCAGAATCTTTACTATGTAGGTACTAGTCTGATAAAAATAATAAATTTACTCTAAAACACAAACACAGAACAAATATCCATGTTCAGCAAACTTGTTTGTGGGAATCGTACCTGCGATCTTGCAGCTCGAGGCCGATCATTATGTTTTTAGTGTTCTGAGTGCATTCCAACTATCAGCGTAATTTTTATAGAATCAATTGTATCAGGTTACGCATTATAACTTCATCATCTTCACTTTTAGACTTCATTATCAGTCACTTTTGCACTGAATATATATAGATATAAATTCCTTTTTTTTCATTATACCAACATACCAACTGTTATTGTTGTATAGCATTTCGTTTTTCTTGTTACCTCGGTCTGATATAACTAAAAATTAGTGACTCATTGAGCAAAATTATGCGCTGAGTTATGACCTTTTTGGCACACTGCAATACACAAATAGATTAATTATTATTTTTTGGTCTTGTATCAGTTTTTCTAAATTGTTGTTATTATATTATATGTGTGTGTTTGTTGCTGCAAATAAAAATGTATCTATCTATCTATCAACGGAACCAACGCTGTTTGTCTGCTGCTGCTGTCTGTCGCATTGCTATCGCAAATTCAAATCTTTACGTAATAACCCAGCGGGTGCAATGTCAAAGGGTTCTCGATGGCGGGAATTGCACGCAATATCCCTGTTTACCTTACTTCAAATTAAACGCGTCCGTGCGACGCGACACGAGCCAGATGACAAATCAATCCACTTTGGCTACTCGTTTACTTAATAGTCAACGCCATTAGCACAAATAATAAACAACTACTTAATATTTTAAATGCGAAAGTTTTAGTAGTAAGTTTTAGTATGGAAGAATGTTTGCTACTCTTTCACGCAAAAAGTACTGAACGGATTTGGATGAAACTTGGAATATACATAGTTTATGACCTGGATTAACACATATGCTACTTTTTATCCAGGTACCACGTGAGCGAAGCGTTGGGTGGAAGCTAGTAAACAATACAAAACACAACATTAATATATGTATAGAATGTGTGTCGTCAGTATTTCAATATCGGGCATGTTGTTTAATCAATAACTAGAGATTTTTTTATTAAGTGGTATTGTTCTTTGCATTCCATTTTGGGACTTACCTAGGTGAACCGTAGGTTCGAACTCGATGTTAAACATATTGGTCATCGAATATTTTTACAAAGAATTTGAAACTATTTTCAAGTGCTTAAGGTTTTTAGCTTATCGACTCGAAAACTCGACTGGAAAAGCCTGAAATAACTGCAGCGATTCCATTGTGCAAATGTTTTGCATGCAAGGTGCAGGCAGCATGTCTTTTAAATGTGGCGTCATACCTACTTTCAAGAACTTGCACAATGCAATTGGCTTGAATGGCTCTGGACGGCGGTGGGTGTAATTTGACACGTGTCGCGGCAGGTGCAACGTGGCGGTGATGCTGCTCTGTGACGTGGTGCTCGACGGCGTGGAGCTGGACTGGTCCATCCACGTGCCTCTCATGCTGCACATCGTCTTCCTGGCGATGGACCACACCAGGTACGAACAGTTCAAACAGCTCGCATTGTGCTGCCAGATAGCAACATATATATATGTTGAATATCGAAATTTATTTTTCAATCACGATAAATACGAATTGATTTATTTGATTAAAAAAAATTCAATTACGTATTTCTATAGGTTTGTACTGATTTCAGAAATTAATTTCGTTTGTACATCAAAGGAAAAGGTAATGAAAAAGTTTGTTGAGTTACCAACTTACGAAAAATTCCAAGAAAAAAAGGCTGTTTTGTAAAAAATCTGACTAACAACAACCAGGTTTCGCAAGGTAGGTACTCTGAGGGAACTTTTCCACAAATTGTGATAGGTATCACGTTTTCCTCGTGTAATCAAATAGGTTTCGTGTTTCTCGAAATAATATCATAGAATCGTTAATTGAGTTTTGGGTCCAATACTCCTCCTCCCCCGCGAAAAATATAATCTGGTCTCTGGTGATATCTCGTTTTAATACAGTTTTTGAAACTTTGGTGAATAGTTTTGTATTGACGTGAGATAGCCGTTAAAATTAACAGTTTGCCAAAATATACGTTATTTAATAGAAAACAGTGATTCCTTTGGGAAGCGCGTGACGTTATTAAAGGAATAAAAACTGAGAGTAGTTTATTAACTATCAATAACAAAAAGGTTGTTATAATTTTTACTTGTTTTATATTAACCTATGTATTTTAGGTACACACTCAATTATTATTTAGTACACGCCCGGCGTGTGCTACACATCACACATCAGCCTATATCAGTCCACTGCTGGACATAGGCCTCCCCTAATAAAGGGGGATATACCCATAATCCCCACGCTGGGCATGCGGGTTGGGGATCGCAGGGCACAGCTTCTCGCACCACCGACGCTGCTGCCCATCAGTGGCCAGGGCATTTAGCTATTGCCGATGTAGGCTGTGCTATGCCGCAATCAGCCTGTCGCCAGAGCCCCGTTCGTTGTTTAGCAGGGTGCACCACGTGCAGGTGGGGTTGGCTTGGGTTCCGAAGATAGGGGTTGGAACCCTGTACACCCCTCTTCTTATACTGCCGGCATTATACTTACATTTCATGGGGCATTACTTATTCTGTGGCATTACTTTGGTTCTCTCTATACCTACTGTAGTGTATTTATAACTGTCTGGGGTCGATTTTTCGCCATTACTTATATTATTAGGTGCTATTCCTAGGTCTCATATTCGTATTCATTAATTTTTTGCAGTCATAATGTTAGATACAAAACATGGATGATTAGTATTACATTAGGAGCCCAATTTCGGGCACAGCAAGGGGATGAAACCCTTTAAAAAATTAGTTAAGTATGTAAGGGAAATTTTTAATCGAATGTCTAGAGGTAAATAAGACACTGAAAAAATCTTGTTAGCTGTAATAAAATTTATTTATTTAAGTAACTATCGGCCGAATACTGAAACGCTTTTTAAATATTTGAGGTCATCCTAAATGTTTGAGACGCCGCTATCCTTCAATATCGTATACCGAAACGATAATTAAATCCAAACTTAAAATTTAGGGATGTCAGATTTAAGTCCCACTTAAACTACCACATAAATACCAAACGGTATACTGAAAGGATGATTAGACGTTTGACGTCTCCATAAATATTTTAGGTAGCCATCAAATCTGAGTGGACTCGCGACCTCTCCTAAACTTTGTTACGTGTATGAATTCCTTCGAAAACATTTAAATGTTATAGTCTAGAATATGAATAAAGATAATTATTGATAAATAATATTTTAAGGTAGAGGGTAGTATCTAGGTAACAGTAGGTAGGCAAGTACTTAGTTATAAAATCTAAATAAAACGAAAAAGGTATACACGCTGTAGTAAGCAGTTTTTTTTTTGTTTTGGTAAATAGCACTGTAAACTTAGGCAAAATGTTGATATAAGTAGGTATTTACTTTGATTTTTGGTAGGTACACTTTCACATTGGTAGGTAAGAAGGTTTTTCTTTTTCTGAAGATATGACATTCCTCATCCCTTCTTATTCCTTGCCGGCCGCCTGACTTCGACACTGGGCAGCGATTGGCACACCTGCCCCTGCAGGCCGACGACCGAGGCCAGAGACGGGCAGCAGCGCAACGTAGGGCGAGCGAGAAGCTGTGCCCAGCATGAATGGGCATGGTATCTTCCTTCTTGTTAGGAGAGGCTTACCAGTAGTGGACTGGTAGGTATACCTAGGCTGGTTGTAAATAAATTAATAATAAACCTGGCTTTGAATAAAATAATTCTTTGACAAAACTTGACTGACAGTGATGAAACATGACGTTGCATTTTACGTTTCGATACCAGCATTTTCTTAAAATTAGTCTTGATCTAGTAAAATTGACTAAAGGAAGTCCTGATTTCTGTGTAAAACGAAACTTTCTTACCAAAATAATGAAAAATGTAATTGGAAACAAACTTATAGGAGAATTTGATGCGTGCTTAGCTAATCACGGTCTCAATAATGTTAAGTGGCGTTTGTGTATACCATTTAAATTTAGGAGTCCATTAGAATTAAGTAGCCCTTATCTGACAGGATCATTTAAGTAGCGTTTCAGTATTCGGGCGTATGTCTCTAAGATGTCGTTCAAAAGTTTTGTCATCCTCCTCGTCTAAGATGTCGTTCAAAAGTTTTGTCATCCTCCTCGTCTAAGATGTCGTTCAAAAGTTTTGTCATCCTCCTCGTCTAAGATGTCGTTCAAAAGTTTTGTCATCCTCCTCGTCTAAGATGTCGTTCAAAAGTTTTGTCATCCTCCTCGTCTAAGATGTCGTTCAAAAGTTTTGTCATCCTCCTCGTCTAAGATGTCGTTCAAAAGTTTTGTCATCCTCCTCGTCTAAGCTTCTCCGGAAGTTCATATAAATTCTTACAGCCATTGTATTTGGAGCAGAACTGTTTTAGTTCTGAACTATGCAGTACTTATTTATGTTTTCTCTATAAAGGTTTCGTCACTTTGTTTTTCTGAAAAAAAAAATAGGACAATTTCTAAAGGCCAAACAATTTTTTTAAAGTGTGTGTGTGTGTGTGTGTGTGTGTGTGTGTGTGTGTGTGTGTGGGTGTGTGTGCGTGTGTGTGTGTGTGTGTGTGTTTGTTTGTATGTGAGTATGTATATACATCATAGTTCAGATTAAATTGTATATTAGTTATATTATACAGGATGTTTGGCACAGCGTTGTCAAAACAGGCAAACCGAGAAAACCTTTGGCTACTTATTACAGGCACATAAACCCCATAAAGGAGACGGCCCATTCCGGCCTCAAGAGTACTTTCGTCCTTACATTTTGAAAACCCCAAGGGACTGTACAAAATTACTATCGTAAAATCACACTTATTTAACTAGTTATAATAATATATTTCATAAATCTCGGCTCAGCAGGAGTTTTATATTATTTTGCTATTAATAACTTATTCATAGCCGTTCGTTGTGGTTTGCTGGTGCGTTTCCAAACCTACAATATTGATTTATTTCATTCCATCAAAATGCTACTTTTTACCTTTGAAGAATGCACCACTTATATTGAGAAAAACGTTTTGCTTATTATTTTGGTGAATACTAACGCGCTCTTGGATGAAAAAGAGTTAGTGATTTGATCATTATTGTGAAAAAGGGTTATTTCCTGTCACTTGTAACTAGATATGCAACATCGCTCTTAAAAAAAACTTCGTTGTTTGAATGAAGTGATATAGCAATGTCGGAAACATTGATACTTATGTATGTTAAATCGATATTGATTTTGATGTTTTAGAAAAACGTTTAACACAAGAATGTTTAAAAGGTTTAAATTAGTTATTTATTCCGCAAAATATATTTTAAAAAACAATTTTGACAATCTTGTGCCTAATACAAATGATGGTATTTCATCAGGCGACTAACATGAAAAAATATCGCTACTAATAATAACAATTTCTGGCCATCCCGCTATTCCTGGCCATGGTAGCAGCCATGATAAAGGCGGGGCAGGGGGTGTTAGGAATCCCCTGGCTACCTCAGGCTACCTACCTAAAACAACTAACCTAATTTGTTAGAGTTTCACTAGTTTAGAGTTTCTCTGAATGATTTAATCCGCAACGAGAATATCCGACATAGAATTATAGTTGTCGACATAGCTCAGAGAATTAGCAAACTGAAGTGGCAGTGGGCTGGCCATATCTGCCGAAGAACCGATAGCCGTTGGGGTAAACGAGCTCTTGAGTGGAGACCACTGCTCGGCAAACGTAGTGTAGGACGCCCTTCGGCCAGGTGGAGTCACGATTTGCGAAAGGCTGCTGGTAGAAACTGGATGCGTCGAGCTTAGGACAGGGCGCAATGTAGCTCATTAGGGGAGGCCTATGTCCAGTAGTGGATTGTTATAGGCTGATGATGATAATGATGAACATAATAAATATCGGTCCTAAAGAGATATGTTTTGTCGATTTTAGGGGTTCTTACAAAAACATCGATGTTTTAGAGTATCGTTTTCATCCCTACCTGTCACAAGCAGTTACATCAGTTACATCACAAGCAAAGGGTAACGCAAGTAATAGACCATAAAGGTCAGTAAAGTAGTTAATCGACCATAAAGGTCACAAGGAATTTCGTTTAGGTAGGTACTAAATTTAGGTAGGCTTTGTAGTTTTCTTGTGCATTTCTTCGTTTGTTATGGTGTGATTACTAAAATTTTTGCGTTGAGTCAATCACTAGTTGATCCTCCGTAGTACTTTCAAGTTTGCATCTTAATATGTAGTGAGTGGAACTTACGTTTTTGAGATCGTTACTCTGTTGTTTGTCTTGTGTGTGTGCGCTACGCCTCACATGGCAAAAATGTTGTATTCCTCTATCTAAAGGAAATAATCTAATAGAAGAATGAAAATCCCATCCAGAAATCCAAAAATCGTAATGCATGCATGAATTTTTGTGGTGTAAGCAATTTCAAAATATAAAAAAACAACCTATACTTTATAATAAAAAATGTGCCTGAAGTATTTTGTTTTGACAACGCTCTGCCGAACACATATAGTTTTGGTTCGCGCATAACTCTCGAGTGGTGATCCAATCGGCATTAGTAGGTCAATAGGTAGTACTTGATAAATTTGCTGATAAGTATATGAATGAAATCAGATAGGGGTTATTAAGATACGGGATTCCAAAAGTGTACCAAAAAATATACAGATGTAAATATATTGATTGGGGTTGGATTTTATTTGTAGGTACATTCCAAAACGGTGTTTATTTTCATTCTTTATTGTTTATAAAGAAATACACCAAAAAAGTAAAATTTGGATTTAAACAAAATTTTAAACCATCTTAAGAATAAGAATAAGAAAGTTTTTATTTGCAACTACACACAATAAAAGAACATATACCATACAACATGAACTTCCATCTGTTAAAGTTTCGTTGACATCGTACTTCAGATTAGATTGAATATTATAGTATCGATACGATTATTAATGTTTCTGGTTGGGGGAAGTATTTTTGCTATGAAGCACGTAACCATACCAAGTCAGCTGGGAGTAGTCAGAAGCAAGTCCAACCAAATATTGTGTTTGGCATATTTACCTGCTCATAGGAGACACAGACCCGACCGCTCTTTTTTCATAAAACTTCGATGCGTTTCCAAAAACGCTGCAATTCAGTAACGACTACGTTTCAACTTTTCGGAATTTGGTATCACGCTAATTTTTAACAGCCAACATGGCATCTAGTAGTCTGTGTAGTAACAAGTGGCGATTGTTTCTAATTAACGCTACTATTCAATAACAACTACATTTCAAATTTCCCGAATTCGTTATCGCGCTAAAGTATAACAGCCGACATGGCATCAACTCAAGAAAAGTCGTAGCATGAACGCTACCGTGTGATCATCGTTATGGATCTTATAGATTATAGAAGAGATAGATGAAGTCTTAAAATTCACTATGCTCTGGATATTAACTCATACGGCTGACCTTCGATTGCGATGCTTATCACTAGATTCGAGCGCCCTGGTGCGTTTTTCTTTTGGAACTCATTTGAAGTCGCATTGAAAAAGTATGCATCCCTTTCTAGCTGATGATATTGGACATAAGAGATCAGTCGTATGAGTTGATATTCAGAGCATGAATGACTTTTTAAGATTTCTTCTATGCTTTAGTCATAGTTCTTTGTTATGGATTTTATTTTAGTCTGTGTAGAGATCATCAGGCATCGAATTTCGACAGAAAATTTGCTAAAAAAAGAATTATAAAACGTTTAAATTTACAAAGTGCGTAATGCAAGCCATAAGAAAATAACACTTAACGGAATGGTGGCTAAAAAGTGCACGAAGAGCAAGAGTCATATCGCGCGCTGGTAATCGTCATCATCCGATCACAGCATCAGTGTAGCCGGAAGAACGATGGATGAGGATAGCGGTGGTCCGGGAAAATTTGCGTGTTGGCGATCAAGCTTGCTGATTAGATACATTAACCAACATCCCCTGCAGTGCAGCCACTGCAGGGTTAGGGCACACCGAAATGATGTCACACTGTGCATCGTCTATTTGGGGTTATAGATGTTGGTACCTACTCGTACTTGAATCAAACCTATTTGTCCTTATAAATACACCATATAATAACATTTATGAGATTATATTTTACTGAAAATATATATTTTTTTATTATACATGCACATAGCATTCACATAGTTTTAAGATAAAGGTTGGTACATTACGGCTCTTATACACGAGCGGAAAAGTGCCAACGGCAGAGGCAACTGCAGCCGTCGACACCTGTCAGCGGCAAAATATATGCAAAATATCAGTTCCCGTCAGATGTTTGAATAATCAAACTGATATTTTGCACATTTTGTAGTTTTAAACCAGGAATAACACATAGGCTTCTAGACGGATTCCATGCTAGCGAAGCCGCGGAATCTAGAGGAAGAATAATCAGAAACAGAAAGGTCTCGACTCAGCTTACGCTGCAGAACAATGCTACGTGAGCATGTGTAGGAGTGCGGCGGTGTTGCAGGTGGATAGTGCACCAGCACTGCCGGCAGTTACTGCTGAACCTGCTCGTGGCGGTGGCAGCGCACCACGACCACCTGGCGGTGGCGAAAACGCTGCTGGCCGCGCGAGCCGCGCACCTGCGCCTTGCGCCGCCCGACCGTGCGCATCAACACACCAACTTCACAGGTACCACTGCCTCGTCTTCAGCGTATATACACAGCCCACATATTCCCTTATAGGATTGCCCTCGATGCATCACAGATTGTCACTCCAGGTTTGAGGGCGTCCTGCGTGTTGTCCTGCCATTTTAGAGTTATTTAATTTCTGAGCCGCGGTCCCACTCAGTTCAGGAACAGACCTCATGTCAAGAACACTCCACCGGTTGTCTGTTCTTCGGCAGATATGAACACTGCCATTTCAGCTTCTCAATTCTCTGAGATATCTGAACTAAAGTTGTCGACATCAACTTTAGTTCTCTGACGGATAGGCTCGCTGCGGATTCTATCTTTAGAGAGATTCCGAGCGTAGCTCGTTTCATAGCTCGCTGTGAGACTTGTATTTATAACTAGCTAGCTCGCCAAATCTTGTCCTATCCGAATTCTTGAGTTCATACAAAAAAATAATATAAATAAGCACTTTCAGTTTATCCCGTACTTTCCAGTTTTCCATGCAACTTAAAAAATTTCAGGTTAGCTGTAAAATTAATGTTAATTGATTTATGCTTGTTAGAGCCTGAGGAGAAGTTCGACAGCTACCCGGCGTGCGAACATTCGCCTCGCTCGCACGCACGCTCGCTCTCCTCCGACCCGCAAGTCACGCCGGAAGGTCAGTCGCTCATAAACCATGTTGGCTCATGCATCATTTATTAACTCTACTTTTAGTTACGGAATACATTTCAGTACTATATGTATAAAAGGAGCATTTAAATAAGTAACGATTATTGCGATTAAGTGCAATACACCTCGCGAAACACGGAATGCCAATGAATTTTTTTTCAATTAAATTACTTTAATTGACAAATTTTTGAAATATTTTGATTTTTTAAGAATTAATTTTTAAATTATCTAAAGTGTTACTTTGTCTCAAACTTTCGCCACTAAAAAGAATGTAGGATAATAGTTATATTACTTATTGTCGTCTCCTACTACATGGTGTCTCCGATATATTTACGTACTGAGCAGCACAACGATATCTACGACGTGAAAAAGTCGTGATGATTGAATGTTGAATGTAATTCTAGGCGAGGGCGAACCTTACACGTCCCTTCCGGTGATAGTGACGGAGAGCGAGCAGGAGACGCCGGCGCAGGGGGCCGTGGGGGGTAGCACCGGTGCCGCGGGGGGCGGGGGTGGGGCCGCGGGAAGCGGGGGCGCCAGTTCTGCGGACCTCCCCATCGCAGATCTCATCAAGTCCCTCATACACTTCCTCGCGAACCGACCCACGCATATGCCACTCTGGCAGTATGAGGACATCACGGCTAAAGGTAACCACGTCTCTCTTCATAATTTTACCTTGTTGTTAATAACCACTACAGGAGCATGACCTCTTGATTTTCAGAATTGAATAAAAAATAGAATTCGAACGAACACATCTCGCCTGATTGTAAGCGGAGATGCAGCTTACGACGGTGCCTGCTTACCTAGAAGAAAACTGTTTACTCGTGACTTGAAAGCGATAAAATTATAGGAAAATACATATCTACTCCAATACGACATGCCTTTCCTTGGTAGTGCGCATTATAAGTAGGAACAAAACCATACGACTAATTAGGTACGCATACGAGACATGTCTAATGTTGAGGATAATGTTGAAGTTTCTTCTTCAATTGAAAACTCTTGAGAAATTCATTTTTTACTATAAATATGAAACAAGTGGGTGGTTAGCCCGGTTGCTAAGGTTCACGACGCATCGCAAGCCTGAGTTTTAGTTTGGAGTTGAGTTTGGTTCATCCGGGGGTGAATCCCATTGATTCGGTCTCTGAGAGGACCAAACACTTTTTTTAGAACATATGGCAAGTTTCTGTTACTCTCTCAACGTTAGTGATCAATTTTGATCACTAACGTTGAAAACGTTCATAAAAATATGAATTTTATGCTAAGGTTTTTCGAATGGAGGAGTTCCTGGAGTAGAAGCACTTGTTGCCACTATTCTGGCATTCACTTCTTTCTCTACCCTATTTTGGTGTGACAGTATTCCCTCGCAAGCGTTTTGGAGGTCTTCATAAAACAACAGATGAAGGTAGAGTTATGCATGTGACCTTTGACTATAATGTTGCACAATCTATCGTTGATGGGTTCAAAACGTAAAAGGTTTCAGCTAAGCTTACGACTGACTATAAATCCTGTGCTTAGGGGCTCTGTGTTGCGGTACCGCTGTTTACAATGTAAAGTTTTACTTGTCAATCTGGCTGGTTCCACTCCATGTGACTTCTTGTACCGCAATCAAGTCTAGGTTATATTGGCAGAGCACGAACCCAACTTCCATAATTTTGCCTGCCTGCAGCATAGTCTGTACGTGCCAAGTTCCAAATCACATGCTATATCGGTTGTCCTTGTCCCTTAGCCGAGGTCGTTGCGGTCTGAGGCCTCATTTTACTAACTCAGTTGCACACCCAAATGATCGGCACCGGACCTTTATTTGCAAACTTTGACATTTCATCTGTCAAAATTCAAACAACGTCAATTGGATAACTATTAAAGTTTGTAAAAACAGGACCGGTGTTTATCATTTCGGTGTGCAGCTGAGTTATTAAATGAGGCCTGTATTATCCCGTGTTGAAGTCTTCGTAACCAGGGTTTAAGCATGCTGGGTGGTAAGCCCCGTGACGATCCCTCTTTTATCCGGGCTTTGGATCGGCAGGGCAGCGTGATCCTCCCCTATACTGGTAGAGCTGGAGTACAATATAAAAGCTAACAATGTAATGCAATGTAATAATGGTTGTCAGTGTGGAGGTTGCGCAGCTGGCAGCAGATGTCGGCGCTGCTGCGGCCGGTGCTGCGCGTGTTCCGCGAGTCGCTGCCGCTGGCGCTGGTGTCGGAGCGCTGGGCGCAGACCGCGCTGCAGCTCGGCTTGGCCTGCCCCTCGCGCCACTACGCCGGCCGCTCGCTGCAGGTACCTGCACTCAGCGCACTCTAGCCTCACATGCACTCACATTTAACGCACACAAAACTGCACTTGTGTTTTATGTAATTATACTTCAACACAAAGTAGTAAATTTGTTACTCTGCCCAAATACGCACCCAAACATTTGAGCCTTGATACAAATGATACAAGATTATTTTTTTTCAGTTGGAACCTTAAGGAACACTTTCTAGATGTGCTTTCATACAAGTCTAGATATTCGGTTTTAGGCCGACCAATTTCAAGTTTCCAATCTCTTGTCATTTTCTTTTCCGAGGAGAACGCAACACCAGAGTGCTTTCTGTAAGACTAATGTCAGAATGTGTGTATGTAAATGGACTACCTTTTCGGAATTAGGGCCACTTTTCCAGAAAAAAATCTGAAACAGAATAGATTTTTTACACTTTTACATCAAATGCCCAAAAAAATGGTGCACAACGACATCCACCTGCAGAAAATAGCAGAGCTTCTTCCCCTGAAACTTTCGAAACCATAGATACCTGCATTGTGTTGTTTGTTTCTTAGGTATTTCGGTGCATAGGAGTGGCTATGACGGGCCGGATGGTGTCCGATATTCTATCGAGATTGGTTGAGACGGTGGCTGAACAGGGCGAGGATATGCAGGTAAGACTAAAACCTAGGCTCCTGGTACCAAGATTTGGCCCTAGATCGTAAGATAATTGTAAAAGTAGTGATAGGGTTTCTCTTTGGAACGGTATTACATAGTTCAAATGCTTGACATTGTTGATTATACTACTCTGGTAAATAAAATTACCAACAAGTATACATTTTTACATTGATCATAATGTAACAAAGCACAGGATAAATCTATTCATACCTTTTTATTAAGTCGGATTCAGAATTTCCAACATAGGGCCGTCCAATATGGGGCCATTAAACACGAACGAAATATCACAATGGGGAGGGGGGTGTAGTAAAATATCAGGTGTATTTATTTATTCGTCAAACACGCGATTTCTAAACCGAAAAGCGGTGTGTAGTGTGACCTTGACTCACCGTTGCCAGGCAACGAACGAAGTCCAGATAATATTCTAAAAGTTTTGTGCGTCGGATCTTACATTTGAAGTGTGTATTCATGTGGCTAGTATTGAGACAAATCAGTTCTTCCTAATTGCCATAGATGTATAGATGTCACTACATCAAGCCATGAAGTTCCCAGTGTGTCGTAGTGTCCCAATTAAAAGGAGCTATATGTTATACCAGTAATTGCAGCTCATTCCGTTCTGAAGGACGAACAAATGTACATAAAAAATCACATTCAAAACATACTTATTTTTTAGTTTTATATGTATAGTATTGGATGAATATGATAGTAGGATCATCCCACTTGACAAGCCCGTAGCGCCATGAGCTAAGGCCCGAGACGCCGAAGGTAGCGGGTTCGATTGTTGCCGCAACACAAATGTTTATTGTATCTGCTATTTGTCTTAAGTCTGGGTGTTTTTGCAATAAGTATGTATTTACAAAAAAATAAGTATAGTTATATTATTTATGTAGTTCCCATAACACAAGCTTTACTTAGTTTGTAGCTAATTCCTATTACTTAGGATCACTGTTATGAATATATATATGTTGTAGGGTTACGTGACCGAGCTTCTGTTGACGCTGGAGGCTGCGGTGGACTCCCTGGAGTCCAACTTCAGGCCTCTAGACTATATGCGGGACATATTCAAGTCCACGCCTAATCTTAACAACAAAGATGGCGGCCCGCAGAGCAATGGCGTTGCCTACTCAGCAGGTAACCACTTGTTCTTCTTCTTCTTCTTGTTATAAGATAGTGGCCAACACTTGATATTCTGCCATTTACTTTCTTATTCAATGCTGAGAAAATTGACAACTATGGAAAAAAAAATTAGGTTCATCTCCCCAAAATGACAATGATTCAATTAGTGGTACAGAGTGGGGCAAAATTTTACCTCATTGAGGGCTGCTTCCTTTTCTTTTGTAGTTATAAAGTTTTGTTCTGAGGAAACTATAGGTTTATTTTAAAGAAAAAAATATCCCTCTCAGTTTTTTGAAAAAATGTACAATCAGCCCATAAAAGACATTTCTCAAAAAAAAAAACAAGTTCTCAATCGACTCTATTTCCCAACAGGAAATCTTTTCCCAAAATAACTTACCAAATCAAAACATAAGATTTCTCGAAAATTAAAAAGCTTTCCATACAATTTCTATGAAGCGCCATTCGCCTCTACATTGAGTCCATGTATGCGATTCGAACAATTGCTAGGAAATACCCTGTTCTTATTTTAAATTGACCTTTCATAATTTTTAGCAGAATGAAACATACAAATTGTATGGATACTTTTTTTTAAGTTTTGCGGAATCTTCCTATTTCTTTTGGTAGGTTACTTTGAGAAAATTTTTCCTGTTCGGAAATAGAGTCGATTGAGACCCACTTGTTTTTTGACAAATGTATTTTTCTGGCCTGACTACATTTTTACAGAAATCCGAAAATGCTATATTTTTTTCTTCAAAATAAACTTATAGTTTTCTAAGAACAAAACCTTCTAACTACAAAAGAAAAGGTAGCTGCCCTCAATGAGGTACAATTTTGCCCTACCTGTGTCACAGAATCAGTTATATTATACATTTCAGATGCAGTACGTGCCTACTTGATTTCTTTATATCTCTCTGGAACAGTACTTTATTTCTAGATGAAAGGTTCCATATGTCTTTTGTGTGTGTGATCGGTCGAGTAGTTATGGATTGAAAACGTAATAAACATACAAACTAAATTTTGCTACTAATACTAGCTGGGATGTCGGATTAGGGCCCTATTTCACCGAGATACCTTAGCGTCGCGTCGCAACCAAGTTGCGCTACCAACAAATTGTATAAAGCTCTATGGAGGGTACCTTACGCGATGTCCGCTTGGTTGCCCAACCAACCATACCTTTTGTTGGTACACGACTTGGTTTCGCCGCTGTGAAATAGGACCCTTAGGACTGCAGCGTGGTAGTGATGTGCGCCGTGTGTGTCGTGTGTCGCGCAGGCAAGCGGTCGCCCGGCGTGTGCGTGGGCTGCGTGTCCAACCACACGCGCAGCACGAGTTACTCCGTGTCGTACTGCGTGCGCAAGAACGCGCCGCCCGCGCAGGAAAAGCAGCAGCACGGTCGGTGTCTCTCCTCAGCCGGGAACTGTTCGGACACGTCCGCCGGCCGAGTAGTTCCCATTTTGTTCTATGGAACATGACGTTAACGAACTAAATGACACATTTTCTTCCCTATTTTTGCATATACATACTAGCTTTTCACCCAAGTGTCATGCCATAGAACAAAGTGGGAATCAGATTTTCCCAAAATCTTCTATGATAAGCTAAATGTACTGATGACAATTATTCTGTCATACCATTTATCAAACATCTACTTGGGTAAAATAATGCTACAAAAGCATCCTAAAAATAAAAAAATGGATATTCGTAGCAGAAAACGGCGGGAGGACTCTCCAGATATATAAAGGAGGCTCAGACAGAGAAATTAATACTTACGTGTCTCAGCGCATTTTAGTACCACCATTTCATAAAAAATCGTAGAGGTTTTATTTATCTACTCCTATAGAATAATTTGGGAAATAAAAGTATTACATGTTCCATAGTACAAAATAAGAAAAAAATATTATTCTGTCCGATGACGTCATGTTCTATAGAACATTTGGGAACTACCCGCGGCGACTTGGGATGGCGTCGGGAACGGCTATGTCACGGGCGGTTTGCTATTCCATTCAAATTTCATTCTGTATTTGCTCGTGCAGTGGACCAAGAAAAACCTAGCTAGAACAGAGTAATATGTTATTATATTATATGTGTAGTATATCAATCATGTGGTTCCCATAATACAAGCTCTGCTTAGTTTGGGGCTACATGATGCTGTGTGATTACATCCCGCATTATTTATTATTATTATATGTATATATTGTGTAAGTAGGTCCACGATTGGCATTTGCTGTCCGGAATAAGAGGGCCCAGAGCCGCCATCTTCGTCTTTTATAGGTTTAATCAGTGCCTCTATGTACTATATTATGTAAAGCTTAAATTCTTACATATCTTGTGGTTCAGCAGTTGCAGCTCAGATGGCGCTGCAACAAATACAAAAAGAATGGAAATAAAGCACAATTTAGGACACACGGTATATCGTTACTCAGACGTGATTATGACATGGCGCGTCATAACCATGTCCAAGCAACGAGATACCGTGTGTCCTAAATTGTGCTTTATTTCCATGCATTTTGTTTGAAATTTTAATAGAATAGCAAACAGTCCGTGCCATGTCCGCGCCCGACGCCATATAAATGTGGCCTGCACCTAGGGCGCGTCTGATTACTTGTTCCCAGCTTATCCAGATAGTTGCTATATCTACCCTATGAAATTGTAAAATGACAAATGTTTCAAGACCACGCCAATAAAAAAAATCAATACTTATGACTATAAGACTTCAATACATAATTATTTAGTCTGAGGACAGCAATGGCGCTTATTGGGGAAGGCCTATGTCCAGTAGTGGATTGCTATAGGATGAAGACGATGATGATGATGAATTAAAGCACATTTTCTAACTGAAACCTTTTTATTAATCTTACTTGATTATTCAAATCCAATGGATCCATTCCACTGTATTTTATTAAACTACTGGATATTTTCGATTCTTTGACGGCCTCTGTGTCGCAATGGACGAAGGTTCGCTTGAGATGCAGAAGGTTGCGGGTTCGATTCCCGCCGCGGGACAAATGTGTGCATTAATTGCAGATGTTGGTCTCAGGTCTAGTGTTTTCTATGTATAATATGTTTTCTAAGTATTTACAAAAATAACATTAATATATAAGTAGTATATCCGTCATATGGTTCCCATAATAGGGTTGACGACTGAAAAATTATAATTAGTCCATCATTTACATTATCAAAAAATATTGAACAGGTATTTTTTCTTTCTTTTGTCAATTAAACAAAAAATGACAAAGATAAAGTACGTTCAAATTCTGCGTGACGTCACGGCTTACTACACTTTTTACCTAGTTGCGACGTCACGAGCCCCAATCTCAGTCAATTATTATTTATTTGATAAATAAAAATCTTGATTTACCCAATCGTCATCTCTATATACGATTTCTGCTTAGTTTGGAGCTACATGATTCTGTGTGATAGTGTCTAGCATAATTTATTATTTTTTATTAAACGTGTACATTCTGAACATCATGAAATAGTTTTGATGTAGATTACTCCCTAAACAAATCGATATTTTAGTATCCATAATAAACGGTTACCTATTGTTTACTTACATGAACTTATTTAGTAAGGTAGAGGTGTATGTTTAGCAGAGCGATCGCGAGTTTGCACCGAAGCTGCTATGGGGGCCTGCTCCAACCTGTGTCGCTCACGCTCAGCACAATCGCTCAAACTGCTCGGCGACTCCGCTACACAGGTACACGCTAACCTCAACTCTATTCCAATCTCTATACAGCATGTAATGCCCGTGGCCTTTTGGAAGTCATATATACTTACTGATTTGAGCGACAAACAGTGCAATATAAACTGTGTGCTACGGAATGCACGTTTAGATGTTGGTTCCGGTGTTTCAGTTGTTAATCCATGTACGCATTTTGGCAATTATGGCAACTTAACCACTAATCCATGAATGCCGTGTTCACTCTATGAACTTACAAAGACGCGTGTGAAAACAGAAGATTGTAATTGACACAAAACTAGTCAACAACCTACTCCTATCTACTCTCAGCAACACGGAGAAATAAGGACACTGTGAACGTACAGAATTATCTGGACGGCCGTAAAGGAATATATTTGTTTATAGTTTTATTATAATAGGTATCCATTTCAATGTTCCCTATATTTTTAAAATCATATTATTGTTATTGCAATTTGTAATTTATAATTATTATGTAAGGGTTTGTTTTCTTTTATCTTTAAACGTGTTTCTTTTCCCGCAGGCTGGGTACAATAAGGTGCGTCCTAGATAATATTGTTTCGAATACTTTAAGGCTCATATGTCTGTCCATTCTCATCTAATTACATAAGAAAATATCTTTCTATATAATACATATCCGTAGAACTACGATTTTCTTTTTATAGGATTATATACCTAACCCTATAATAATTAACAAACTACTAAATTCTGATTCTCTCTTACTTCCGCTTATCACAGCTAAATCACATACTTTTGGGTACAAGAAAACTAATTTAATGTCACTAAAACTCATGAACTAAATTGAATTTCGTTAATTTTGGTTAATCATAATGAAATCATTATTGTTATAATAAAAACTAGACATAATTAGTGTACTAATAAGGATTTCTAAACTGACCTTATGCACAATGTAATATTTTCCAAGATAATTTTTACAATGGTGGACCGGGATTGGTGACGACAATCTCACCACTAGTAACTAGCGTGTAGTGTGTTGCAGTAGATTTTTACAATATCTATGCGACCAAATCTTACTAAATACACATTGCTAGCTGTTAAAAAATGACGCTATGGGTTACAAATAAGCAGCTATGTTATATTCACAATAGGTGGTATATGTGGTACATTTACAACTCAGTCAAAAGCTAGCACATCGTAGAACAGGAGTTTTGTTAATTGAAATACTCTTTGCAAAACTACGGCAAAAACTATTTTGTAAAATTTTAATATTTATAGAGTGCATACTTTCAGAGTAGTTACTGCAAACACGGCCCAGGAGCTAGTCGGCAGGTCAATTAGACTGGAACCCCGCCCTAAACCCTTGCAATACCCAGGCAGTGGTCTGAGTTAATATATGCTTCGATTATTGACTGCAATAAAATTACCTACATTTTAATATTTAATTTGTGCACGACCTTATCGTCTTTCGGATCGGTTGATGATAGCTTACGGGGAAAATAAATTCGCTTGCCATTCATTGTTGTTATGTTGATATGAATCTCTCATACATTAGCACCTCCGTGAGCTATCGCCGTGTAGTCCAGTCCGAAGGACCATCATGCACATGGACACGCTCGTAGATTGTTCCTCTGTTGTGACGATCTCGTTGGTCGGCGCATCGGACGAACGGCCGGCTGAGACGCAAGCGGTTGTGGGTTTGATTCCCACTGTAAGACTAATGTTTGTATGGACTGCAAATATTCGTCTGGGGTCTGGGTGTTTTTTTCTATGTATATATTTAAAAAAAAAACTTATCCCACGACAATCTCTGTTTAGTTTAGCGCTAGGTTATGTTGTGTCATAATACACGGCATTGTTCATTATTTACAAGGGTGGTGCGCGTGTTGCGCTGAAAGGCTTATTAAAGCACGCGGTGTTTAGTTTGCCTTATTAAAGGTCTTCGCACATTGCATCGACTCAACGCCGACTCAACTCCAACTCAACTCGCAGTATGGCATTGAAATGTAAGCTTTATGTTATGTTACTTAAGAGTGAATTTGTAAACTTGTAAGATAAAGGTTGACGACGCGTAGACGACGCGTGATCCACGCGTTGAGAGAGAGAGAGAATAAGTTGAGTTGGAGTTGAGTGGGCGTTGAGTCGATGTAATGTGCGAACAGCTTTAGACTGTCTCACTGATTAAATACACTAACTATGACCAATTTAGTGTCTTATTCTTATTACACTACGCTAAGTGTAAGACAGTCTTACTAAGACAGATTGAGTACCGCGTGTCCTTTGAGTGTGTTGTTGAGCTGCGTGCTCAGTACGATGGGGGGTGCGTTCTAGGACGACAAGTTGACGATCCTGGCGACGCTGTTCTGGGTGGGCGCGTCTCTGCTGGAGAGTGACTACGAGCACGAGTTCTTGCTGGGCGTGCGGCTACTGGCGCGAGTGATGGCGCGCCTGCCGCTCGACCGGCCCGACGTGCGCGAGCGACTCGACCGCACGCAGGCGCACACCGCGCCCTCGCTGCACTCGCTCCTGCTCAAGGTACGCTTGAGTCGCTATGAAAATGTATTACGCATGTCCAACTCGGGAGACTTGAAGAGTCTGTCGAGCTCCCCGCCGGTAACTAACTCTCGCTAGCTCGGCGACCGACCGACTAAAAACACGCCGTGCTTCGTCGCTCGAACCATTCATCGCCTTATAATAATAATAATAATTTTGTTTAGTTCAGTAGCCAAATATTACAATTTTTAAACAAGGTCCTTCTTTTAAGTACAGAGTACGAGCAGAGTAAAACTCGTTCGGAATCTTTGCTTCTTTTCAACCATTTCTTTTCTTGTAACATAAATTGGATTCGTTTCTTGACAAGCACTTAAGAAAAGAAAAGCTATTTTCAATTGAATTTCTATAATGTCAGCTGCCAGCGTCTGTTTTTCCATTGACTTACGACCCTAACGGCTTCAAAAAGAGAGTTAATAGACATTTTCTGGGAAAGCTCGCCCCATCGTCGACCTCATCCTTGCCTATGCAAGCCTAGGTCAAGAGCTGGCCCATATTAAATTTAAAAAATATGGACTTATGAACCATTTAATAAACCGAATACCGATTCATGTGTAGTGTGCATTTCCATCAAGTTCCGGCCTAACATTAAATTCACAGATCCTTTGATTAAGTAAAGATTAGAAAGAGAACATATAAGAGTGTCGGTGTGATTGTGCCGCAGGGCTGCACGCACCCCAACACGTACGAGCCGGTGGTGGGCGTGCTGGGCGACATGGTGCCGCTGCTGGAGCTGCCGGTCATCGACCCCACGCAGGCCGTCGCCTTCCCCATGACCGTGGTGGCGCTGCTGCCCTACATGCTGCTGCATTACGAGGACGCCAACGAGCTATGCGTGCGCGCCGCCTGTCACATCGCACAGGTCAGTCGCACGACCTCCCGATGACTACTTCTTTATTAATTGGCTTCTGGGATGGTTTTCACAATTTCGCCAGTATCAAGTATAATGTTCATAATAGTATGAGGCAACGTAGTACGGTTTATAAGTTCAGTCGTCCAGTTTTCAGTCAGGTCCTGTTTTCTGCTATAGCCATAGCGAATATAACAAAAAACGATCGGAGCACAAGAAAAGAGAAGAGAAGAGAGAGTTCTTCATCAGAGAATTCCCGTTCAATCTTCTTTTATTCCAATTCACTAATACTTGTGTCTAATAACTAACGTATAACGGTTATAATACATACATTATAAAAAACTAGAAAATAAAATTTAATAAAAATGACAACCGTCGTTCAAGATTTAAAAAATGGTGTCCTCCCGATGACTATCTACTATTTTTAGTTTATTTTTGTACTAGCTTCCACCCGTGGCTTTGTTCGCGTGGTACCGGGATGAAAACCTATGTGTTAATCCAGGTCACAAACTATGTATATTCCAAGTTTCATCCAAATCCGTTCGGTAGTTTTTGCGTGAGAGTCACAAACATTCATCCATAAATCCATACTCGCAAACTTTCGCATTTATAATATTAGTAGGATTGGATACGAAGTAGGAAGAAGGATTTTATTCATTTTATTTCAGGCAACTTATTAATTATTACATATTGATTTAGATCAATTAGCCCATACTTAAACGAAAACTCTATACAGGGTGGGGCAAAATTTAACCTCATTGAGGGCAACCACATTTCTTTTGTAGTTAGAATGTTTTCTTAGGAAATTATAGGTTTATTTTGAAGAAACAAACAATTGTATTTGCGGAATTTTGAAAAATTATAGTCGGCCTAGGAAATTTCATTTGTCAACAAAAAACAAGTTGATTTCAATCGTGTCTATTTCACAATAGGAACACTTTTCCCAAAGTAAGTTACCAAATCAAATCGCAAGATTTCGCGAAAATTTAATAAAAAGTATTCATATCTTATCGTGTATTATCTTATTGTGTTCAGTTCACTGCGGAGAAGAGCAAGAAGCTGGAGAACCTCGGTACAGTGATGACGCTGTACTCTCGGCGGACCTTCAGCAAGGAGAGCTTCCAGTGGACCAAGTGCGTGGTCAAGTACCTCTGGGACACCTACTCACATCTCTCACTGCAGATGCTGGCCTTTCTAGTCGAGGTGCTGGAAAAGGTAAAGTGATCACGCGATGCGCTAAATAACATGAAACTAACAAATACAAAAATTTAATTACATAATTCATTTAGTCATTTGGTAGTTTTACTTGGAAAGTATGCCGGAAGTTTTGAAAATTGGTAATTTTATAGTGTTTTTTTATGCATTAAACAAAATCATACAGCTCTCAAAAACTTTCTACACCTTTAAACATTTCATAAAACCAATAATGGAGTTCTGCCGCTCGCGCCGCGATTGAGGAAAAATGGCGTGAAAACGCAGTATTTTACAATATCTCATCTCTATTTCTGACTCATTTCACCACAAAAACTTATCTTACAAAATGAAACTATAGTTTTTTTACCATGTATGTGTTAGGGGAGGCCATGTTCTGCAGTGGAATGTTATTTAATGATGGTGATAGTCACTGTTCTACTAAGATAGCAAAAATATTACTTCAACGAATAGGAACATTAAACTTGCATAATTTTTTTAGAAAATATAGATATAGCGTCCACCCGCGGCTTCGCTCGCTTGGTACCCGGATGAAAAGTAGCCTATGTGTCAATCCAGATCACAATCTATGTACATATATTCCAAGTTTCATCCAAATATGTTTAGCCGTTCTGACTCGAAAGACTACCACAATATCCATACATCCTCAGAAACTTTCACGTTTTTAATATTAGTAGAAAGTAGGATAAATACATTGTACCATACTATTTCTAACTCTGTATCAATTATTATCATCATATCAACCGTAATGTATGTTTTCCCAGGGCGCGGCGAATCTGCAGCCAGCGGTACTGTCTATACTGCATTGTATGCTGTACTATGTCGAACTGAACGCACAACCAGTGAACGCGGACCTCTTGAGAGCTGTCGCCAAGTTCATCGATGTGAGTCACTTACAGTGCGCCGCGGACCAAATAAAACTGGACCAAACTACTCTGAGAGGTTTCCTATTTACATTTAAGTTTCAGTGTAAAACTTTTTCCTGAGATTGAAAGTTTTGATTAATTATTTACCGTCAAGTTTTCAAGTTTATTGAAATAATAAAATGTTGAGAACTTTTCGAAACCTTTGCCAAGTTCATTTTTGTTTTGTTTACGATTCGAATTCGGTTTTGTTTTCTTCTCAATATTATATAACTGGTACTCGTCTTCGATGAGAGAAACTATGATGTACTACATATTTGTATTACCACTAGGTATATAAACTTTCCTTGCATATTCTGGCATTTTATCGTACGTGGCTCCGCTCGCGTGGTACAAAGACAAAATCGCAAACTTACTGTCTTATTCATAACAGTTCTATAAAGCTCTGATAGCTAAAATATCATGACAGCTCTTTATATTTACATTTAAATTACAGGGATAGGCTTACTTAATCGGGCGTGAAAAAATTTATTTTTTTTTCTTATGAATTATAACTATTCCAAGCTCAGAGTTTCTCTGAAGGATAGAATTCGCAACGAGTTTTTCCGAAATTGAACTAAAGTTGTCGACATAGCTCAGAGAATTAGCAAGCTGAAGTGGCAGTGAGTTGGCCATATCGGCTCAAGAACCGATAACCGTTGGGGTAAACGAATTCTTTAGAGATCGCCACTCGACAAACATAGTGTAAGCCGGCCAGCTGGAGTGACGATTTGCGAAAGGCTATTGATAGAAGCTGGATGCGTCGAGCTCAGAACAGGGCGCAATGGCGCTCATTAGGGGAGGCCTATGTCTAGCAGTGGATTGATATTGGCTGATGATGATGATGATGATGATGATGATGATGATGATGATGATGATGATGATGATGATGATGACGATGATGATGATGATGATGATGATGATGATGGTGGTGGTGGTGGTGGTGATGATGGTGATGATGAGTGAGTAGTATGTTTGTGTGGTGTGCAGGATGGCAACAACTACAAGGAGGCCATGAAGATCCTGAAGCTGGTGGTGACGCGCTGCTCGACACTGGCGGTGCCGCCGCACTGGGACTCGCACGCCTCCTCCGTGTTGGACGCCGAGCTGCATGGGAAGAAGGTGAGCTCTCAAGTACAGGCTACAACTACAAGATACTGAAGCTGGTGGTGACGCGCTGCTCCACGCTGGTAACAGCGAAGTATTCTATTCGCTGGTTAAAGAGACAAATATCTGAATAGGGTTTCATGTGGTAAAAATCATGTTTTAGTTGATAATGTAAATGACGGACTAAATAAAGTAGAATTATTCAAGCATCTAGCCAATTATCTTACTTTGACGCTACTTGTGGATGGTCAAAGAGGCCCATAATGTTATCTTCTTCTTCTTCGTCGTATGAGTTAATGGCCAACTCAGATGTCGGAGTTTTTAGGCGGTCCGAAGGCATTTGACATGGCTAAACGACTAAAAAAGCCCAGACCAACATCTTAACGTGCCTTCCGAAGCACGGAAGAGCTCAAATCTGAATGCCACTCAACGGTCACCCATCCATGTATAGACAGGACGGAGTGTTGCTTAACCAAGATTATCTGCGAAGAACATGAAAGTAGGCCACGCCATGACCAATGTAATGAAAGTATTGAATGTTTCGTGGGTACCTACTGTAGCAATCAGCACACTTTGTGTAATAAATGGGGTGAAGAGCATATTTTCCTCGCCGTAACACAGTTTACAACTAACACGGGAAGTAAGAACTCTGAGCCACATAGTGCCTGTGCTATTTTTGCCTTCCTATAGATAAGGTTACCGCTAGAAATAGCACATTAAGTAAGGTACTATGTAACTGTATTAAGTTTTTGTGTGAAATAAATTATCTTATCTTATCTGTTGTACTAATGCGTGGTGTGGTGTCGCCAGGAGCTGCCGGGGCGCACCATGGACTTCACATTCGACCTGTCTCAGACGCCGGTCATCGGCCGCAAGTACCTGCCCAAGAGCGGCGGCACCTCCATCTCCGCCTCTAGCAACACGCCTAGTGACAAAGGTACAGGCGGATCTATCAGCTGAAGTATAGGTCGCGTCACGTAAAAAGAACGCTGGCGATGAGCTGCGCAGTAGGCGATTTATCGGTATTTACCCGTGCGCAAACACTCCCCGCTCCACTTCTTCCAGCGTTATTTTTACATGACGCGTACTATAACGAGCACTCTTCTCTCATTTGTTTCATAAAACATCATTATTGATTTAAGAGCTGTGCTTTTGTCGGCGCAACTGATGCAGCTCCTTCCATATGCCTCTCCAAAGCAGCCTCCTTTACTTCTCTATATGACATTACGTCTACTTTCTCTTTAATGTGGCTCTTTCTTTCTACTTTTTCCTCTATGATGTTGCGTATAAAGGTGTCGTGTCGTTTAATGTTTCATATAACTATATCTAAAAAAATATTTTAGGTTTGAATAAGATGCCATTTCTCCGTACCTAATATTAAAGATTTTGTCAAAAATTGCTGAAAAAACAATTTAAAATCTGATATTCCAAAACTCTACAAATCATGTTACGAAGTTAAGTAGTTGAGAGAGAATACAAGATATAAGGAGATACTATTAGTAAATCTGTGATAGTAGTAACTGCCTACTTATAAACAGGACATGTAATCAATAAGGCCTACACCTACAAAGATAACTTCATTACAAAGTAATAAAATTAAACGCTGAGCTATCGCCTTTCTGTCATATAACACATGCACGTAGCTACACTTATCGAATGTTTCTTGTTCTAAGCCACAGAAGAGTAGTCCTAACTGCTCATGCTCGCTAGAAAAGGCATCAAGCATTGCGAAACGACGACTAATAGTATGTGTGTGATTGAGATTATTATTATGACACTGTATTTAATTGTAAACTCGTCTAAAATACATTTTTTACTATAATTATACTTAATACTATTTATGTACATAAATAAATATCAAAAACATTATAGTAAAAAAATTATCAAAACGGGAGACCATCGACCGCGGGGCAGGGCTCCAATGGTCGGTGGCTAGGGCTGCAGAGAGAGGAACCTCCTTATTATTATTATTATTATTATTACCTATTAATACACAGGCAGCTTAAAGCTGATACGTGTGTGTAAATCGGTGTTATTTTTCAGTGCACTTTATGAAAATTTCATTTATCTATCTATCATTAACTAGCGACACGCCCCGACTTTGCACGGGTTGGGTAAGGTTTTGGTACGTAAGTTCAGCCAGCGTTTGCAATGTAAGCACAAAAAAATGTGTTTATTTAAGACGTCCCATTAGAAACCTTTAAAATTATCAGTGTATCTCTACTATATTATGCATGTATTATACATATAAACCTTCCTCTTGAATCACTCTATCTGTTCGAAAAAAAACCGCATCTTAATCCGTTGCGTAGTTTTAAAGATTTAAGCATACATAGGGACAGACAGACAGCGGAAACCTACTTTGTTTTATATTATGTAGTGATTCGGCGAACTGGGACTTTGAATGTTTAAGTATCTACAGTTTATGCGATTTCATGAATATTTTACTTATTATTACTCAATCCTGTACATTATTACGCATTATCGATGTAAATGTGCGACAATATAATAAGTCGAGCATTGCAGCCAAGCAAAGCGATCTACCTATTCTCTGTTATGTTGCGTTACAAAACATAAGCCATCGATTCTGTCCTTCCTTCTTCGTTCGGCTTTTGGACATGGCTTAACGACTGAAAAAGCTGGGACCAACATCTTAACGTGCCTTCTGAAGCACGGAAGTGCTCAGATCTAAATGCCACTAAACGATCACCCATCCAAGTAGTGACCGCGCAGATTGTTGCTTAACCAAGGTGATCTGCTAAGAACACAGAGGTAAGCCACGCCACGAGCACTTCTGTTGCATAAATACATTTACATTTTAATTTTCAAATAGTGTCTTATATAAGACGAGATAATGGCTTAGAAGGTAAACCCACTATTCTGACTCATCCAATAACATCAACTGAAATTTTGACACCCGAATCTCAGCATGAACTCTAACTGGTAGAATTTGCTAGGCGATGCTAAATTCCATAATAGACTTACTGACCACTGATCTAAAATTTGAAGTAAGGTGATAATCTATTTAAAACGCACTAAGCCTGCAGCGCAATTGCAAATGGTAATTGGACCCATGCCTTCAACACATTCATCATCATCATGATCAGCTTATAGCAGTCCACCGAACATATGCCACTTCTAGTGAGCGCCATTGCGCCCCGTCCTCAACACGACGCATCCAGCAATTACCAGCAGCCATTTGCAGGTCGTCACTCCACCTGGCCGGAGGGCTATCCACACTACTTTTGCCGAACCGTGGTCTCCGCTCAAGAACTCGTACGGTGGTCGGTTCTTCAGGAGATGTGGCCAGCCTACTGCCATTTCTCTGAGCTATTTAGACACATGTGTCACCAGTATCTGTTGTGCTTTGCAGGTTCCACTGGGTCCACATCGACGGTGGTGTGCGGTGCGGGTGCGGGTATGGGTGCGGGGGCGAGTGCGAGCGGTGAGGTGGCAGGTGCGGCGCCACACGCCACCTCCCCACGGCGATCTCTCTCGCTATCGCCCGCGGACGCGCTCGCCTCGGGCTGGAAGCGACCTTGGATGTCGCAGGTACAGACGCCTGCTCTGATGCATTTACTTCAAATTGTCTCCCACTATTGCAATACTGTCATCGACATGTCGGTGGCCTTTGGGCCAACTTCAACACCAGAGCTGGCTCACTAATTCATACGAAGAAGAAGAGTATCAGTATATAACAGGCCACAGCTAATGGCCTGATAAACATCATTGTGCCCTATTCTATGCACCCAACTTCCACCCGCAGCTCTACTCGCAAGGAACCCGTGTGTGAAAAGTAGCCTGTTTGTTATTTAAAGTCGAGAACTATACATCATATACAACTTCAGCTCAATCTGTTTTTATAATTTTGGAGTTAAAGATACATTGACGACCTCTGTGCCGCAGTGGGCGAAGGTACACCTGGGACGCAGAAGGTTGCGAGTTCGATTCCCGCCGCGGGACAAATGTTTACATGTTACACAAATATTTGACTCTGGTTTGGGTGTTTTCTTTGTATGATATGTGTGTATTTACAAAAATAATAATCAATCATGTGGTTACATGATGCTGTGTGATAGTCCAGCATTTTTTTTTTATTTCCTTTATATTTCACTAACTTTCGTATTTTTAATGTTAGGATGAATTGTACATTGTATCGTTTTTTCAACTATTATTAATCGTTTCCAGAGTCGTGTGCGAGAATGTTTAGTTAACTTACTGACCACGTGTGGCCAACGGGTCGGTCTGCCAAAGAGCCCATCTGTAAGTATCCTTATCATCCCATTAGTAAATTTTAAATTACCATTATAAATGATATATCGAAAAAGTTAATGGATAATAAAAAAACATGGGTTCGATTTCCCATTTTGCTTTAATAATTTTTTTTTCATTTATTTTGTAATATGCAAATAACAATAGATTTTCCAGTCCATTGATTTACTGAAGTTAATTCTTAAAAAAAAT
Organism: Horisme vitalbata; assembly: GCA_951804965.1. NCBI lineage: Eukaryota > Metazoa > Arthropoda > Insecta > Lepidoptera > Geometridae > Horisme > Horisme vitalbata. The sequence goes on along the minus strand of OX638089.1, from coordinate 29,872,938 downwards.
AAAAAAACTCGTTTATGTATTTGGCATTAAAAAACGAGTATAAGTCAAAGTAGTTTTTAAAAGTTAAACCGGAGATAACCGCTAAACCATTATCAAAACATAAAGCTATCGAAGCCGCGCTGTCTTTATGAGTTTTATTTATGTCAGCTGAAGATTTACAACACTGTACAATAACATATATATTTCTATCCATCGCTGCGTATAGGATGATTTATTAACCACTTTAAGTTCTAAGGTAACGCCTTCCATACTGTATATATACATACCGTATATGTGTATACTATATTATGTCACATGCTTTGCAATCACTACGCTATAATGTACACAGAGTGCTCGCGACATCTTTATGTAGTGCGGGGTCGAAGTTACGATATCAATGAATACTTCGCTGTGGCTAACTTTATTATACGGAGATATCATAACATGGATACGGTCTCCAGTTGGGTAGGATTGCTTTGCTTTGTTCATGCCTCGAAAATATTCCAATGGATGTATCAATCACTGAGAAACATTAAAATTATTGCACACACGGTATTAACAAAACATTTTTTTTAAATGTTATAAATTGTTAAGATCGTTGTTACCAAGTGGTTATCCATCGGTATAAGTTCTGAGAGGCTATATGAATCATTCTCTAATTTGCTAAGCAATGTTTACACTTCATACATTTGTTTACCCGAACGATTCGGCAAAGCAGTTTTGTAACACTGACCATAACATAATCGCAATAATTATTTTTATTAGATTTCATATTTTACGAAAGATGATCGGGATTCCAAGCATATTGTATATATGTTCTCACACAAAACTAACACAAAAAGCAATACATGCTCATCATCAATAATTTGATACTTACTACTTACGTAGGTAATGTTTTTTGAGACAAAATCACGAGAATTATATCGATACCTTTATTAGCCACTTCAGTTGATCTTTTATTGCAATGAAAAATATTTAATAAACACATCTAGCACATACTCAACTCATTAGTGTATATAACTATAATAAACCACCGTGTAATATTAGTAAAGATACTCGTACTTAGATTGCAAAAGGCATCGTCTTGTGTAAATAAAGCTTTTGTTTTGTTAATTCGATACGAGTGTTGCAAAGCGATGCATGTATCTTTGTAATAAGTCATCTAAATTGAACCTTGTATTGTACATATTTTTGTCGAAAATGAATGAGTTTCTTATTACTAACATAAAATCTTAATTAGGTCTCTTATTTCACAAGAAACAATAAAGTTCATGAAACGTGATTTTTCAACGATCTTTCGAAACTAGGGGAGCAGCTATTGTTCATTTAAATATTACAGTTTTGAAAGTTTGCTTTGTAAACTTTCGAGCATCGAAAGGTCTTCCCGCTTTTAATCGTTTTCAAAGAAGTTTCCACAGCCAATGTTTACATTTATTGTAATCTAAATTAAATTCGCTAATTACTGTTTTCAATTCACATCTGAGATCAGAATACTATGGGATCAATTGGCCACTGATCGAGGTTCAATACGGCCGTAGACCCTATTTAATTTTTCCGAACGTTCTTACCGCAGGTATACCGTCTCAGTCTGTAACTGTGACTGTTCGGATTATATAATCCAAAAAACGACACAAATTCTTTCTCTTTTCCACCGATGATTCAGATGTAGCCGTCTTTTTTGTATCACTATCTTATAAACAAAGAGTTTGGTTTTTTATACAGATAGCGATACAAACAATGATGGCTATACATGAATCATTCATGAGTGGAAAAGAGAAAGACTATTATAAACTTTTTGAGTTATAAAATTTGACAAGCACCTTGTTAAACTATCTGTGACCACTGATTAGGCCACTGATTATCAATTAAACTAGACTAGTCACAGTTACGTATGTGCGAACATTGTAAATCCAAAAGTTGAAGAATTTTTGAGGTCCCTTAGGTCATCTACTACTTAAAAAGTATGTTAGGTGTACTGGATCAGTGGTGTTTAGACTAATGTGAAGGTCGCTAAGCGTTGGCGTGTGTCGGTCTGCAGGTGATATTCAGCCAGAGCTCGGAGCTGCTGGAGCGCGAGTCGTCCATGGCGTCGTCGCTAGAGGAGGTGTCCGGCACGCCGGGCAACGAGCCCTCGGCCGGCGCGCCGCCCACTGACCACTTCGGCGTCTTCAAGGACTTTGACTTCTTAGAGTACGAGAGCGAGAGCATAGAGGTATGTACCGTTAGCAACGCAATTTGCTAAAAACAACATTAGTATGGAGTCGGACTCGTACCCTTAAACCGTACCCGTACCCTTAAATATTTATTTTATTCTGTATTTAGTTTTTTATTATAGCAGCAACAGTAATACATCATATGTAAACATTTCAACTTTCTATTTATCACGGTTCATGAGATACCTGGTGACAGACAGACAGTGGAAGGAGTCTTAGTAATAGGGTCCCGTTTTTAACCTTTGGGTACGGAACCCTAAAAAGACATCATTCTTAACATCTATTAGTTACAAATGTATTCAAATAAATTACTTTCACTGATCCTATTTATCGTTATTGTAAACTAGGGATGTTTTTCTGTCCCATTCCTTAAGCTATTATAAAAATCCCATAGTTTTTCTTCCCCGAAATACCCTATTTGAACAATGAGAATATTTAAATTAAAAGCCAAATCGATGCAACCGCGCGCCATTTTCGAGTGATGCGCTTACCATGAAACAGGATTTTTATTTAAATAGACTTGTATTTTTGTGAAATGTGAATATGTATCGGTCGAGGTTCGGTTCAGTGTGTTACAAGGTCCGTTGTTGTGTTTTCCAGGGGGAGAGCTCGGACAACTTCAACTGGGGCGTGCGGCGGCGCCTGCCTAGTGAAGAGCGCGGCGAACGAGGTGCCGAACCCGGCGCGCCACACGCCGCGCCCGCGCCCGGCGCGCCCGCCAAGCCGGTACCTAGCCCCCACACTACAGCCAGACATCCTATACAAGACCACCGCTTAACATAGCTCTCCAAGGATATCCACGAACAGCAGTTTTGAGCCCTCCTCATCCACCGATCACCTGCTATCTTGACGATGTCGTCGGTCCATCTGGTGGGGGATCTCCTTACACTTCGTCTTCCAGATCGCGGTCGCCATACGAGAACCTTTATTCAGCTTATAGAACTTTATTACTCACAAAGAACCTTACAGTTTTTCTTATAAATGAGCAAACAGTATGAAATATTTAAGTAAAACAATTAAGGTAGTTCGATCTAGATAGTACACAATGTTTAGAGAGATAAAATAAGTCGGTGACCCCAAGAAAGTGAAAGAACAAAAAAAGAGGGTAGGCAATTATTTCCCAACGGTCATCGGTTCTACGGGTTATATGGGATGCCCTTTGCTATTTCAACTTGCTTGATAGACATAGCCCTCCCACCATAACAAGTCGGGTTGTCCATGATCCCCGCTCTGATATCGACAATATCGATATGATATCTGATCTGGACGACCTCTGTTGTGGAGCAGTGGGCGAAGGCCTGCAGCACGCAGAAGGTTCCGGGTTCGATACCCGCTGCGAGACAAATTTTTGCATATTCTGCAGATATTTGTGTCGGATCTCTGTGTTTTCTATGTATGATATATATGTATTTAAAATATATATATGTATTATATCAGTGATGTGGTTCCCATAATACAAGGTCTGCTTAGTTTTGGGCTACATGATGCTGTATGATAGCCAGCGATTGGAATTAGACGGGCTAAAATACCTAAAGTTCAAAGAACAGAGTGTGGATACTTCCTTACTACAACAATTTTATTCGGCCCATTGCGGTCGAAACATTGAAGAACGTCCAGCATTATTTATTTATATTTCGTATATCCCTGCCTCCCTTAGATTATAGAAGAGAAATAGATGAAGTTTTAAAATTAACTATGCTCTGGAACATAAACTCACACGGTTGTCCATATTATTAGCTAGAAAGGGATGCATACTTATCTCAAAGCGATTGCTGCGACTTCAAATTTTAAATCTTACCAGGGCATTTTAATAAAACTGCATAGCACTATATTCGAGCGCCCTGGTACAATTTTCTTTTTGAACTCTGAAGTCGCATTGAGTGAAGTATGCATCCCCTTCTAGCTGATGATATTGGACATAAAAAAAGTAGAGATAGAGTAGTAGCCGTATGAGTTAGAATAGAATTTAATTGACACACACACACGATACAGATAAGTAGGCCGACAAGAATGCACATCATTAAACATACAAAGATACACAAAACTTATAGAAATAATTAGAAGAAGAAAAAGGAAAACTATAATAGAAATTACAAGTTTGACATACATGATAATGAAATTAATAGGTAGGAGGAATGTAGATACCTTATTCACGTCACAAAAAATACTAATTTTAGGCAAATAAAAAAACCAATGTAAAACAGATCTCCATCAACCCACCCACAACCGATTGCCGTTGCACCAATTAGCCATCTCCGTAGGCACTGTGCTGATCAAATAGGACCTATCTCTGCTTGATGCTTCTCCACATTAACAATGACATCGGCAGCGCCGGTTTTCAGATAGGCTCTGGGCGACATCACGCACGCAAAAATACTAAGATTCTACTCAAAAAATAAGAATTAGTAAAAAACCTACCTTAACAAATAAAACATACACACTCAATTAGACCTATCTAGTAGGTAACCAGTAACATATAGGTACATAAATAATAATAATCAAATTCATGTATGTACATAACTAAATAGATAATCTAACGGAGTTGATGTTCAAAGCATGAATTAATTTTAAGATTTCTTCTATTCTTTTCTTATGTACGATTCACACTTACCGGCGCGTGTCGGAGAGCATCGGAGAACATTTTATAACATGCTAAAGGAAATTGAAACATCCACAAAGCAGTAAAGTTGTTTATTTGCATGCAATTTACGCAGCTTTGAGCTTTCTCAAACATTGACGTATATATTCTGAGCATATACATTATTCTGAGCTGGCTCCACATGATCTGAGTGTTCCCTGTCCGTGTGCACACAGAGCGGTCACGAGGAGTCGTCGGACGAGGAGGGGGGGTGGGAGGAGGGCGGGCGCGGGGAGGGCGACGCGCATGAGCTGGCGCTGCGCGCGCGCGCTCTCTCCTTCTCCAGCGCGTCCAGCGGAGAGCCAGACGGTGAGGCTTGTTCTTCTTCGTACGAGCTAGTGACCAACTCTGGTCTCGGAGTATTTAGGCCCGAAGGTCTCCGACATGGCTTGACAACTGAACCGGTTCTGAAGCCGGGACCAACATCTTAACGTGCCTTCCGAAGCACGGAAGCGCTCAAATCTTAATGTCACTAAACGGTCACCCATCCAAGTAATGACCGGGCGGAGTGTTGCTTAACCAAGGTGATCTGCTAAGTACACCGAAGTTAACCACGCCACGGGCGCTTCGACGGGCTTTGGTGAGGCACACTCTACTGACGCCCTCTGTTGTACATTCTCTCACTTCACCTGCTCTACGTCAATCCTACTCATCATCATTTTCCCACGCTAGGATGAATGTTTGTTACTTTTTCACACAAAAACTAATGAACGGATTTGCATAAAACTTGGAATATACAGTTTGTGACCTAGATTAACACAGGCTACTTATTATCCCGGTACCACGTGAGCGAAGCCGTGGTTGGAATCCCATCCTTTATTATCCTACTTCCTAGTATCCAACTAATATTATTATTAATGTGAAAGTTTGTGAGTATGGATGTATGGATGAATGGATGAATGTTTGTTAATCTTTCACGCAAAAACTACTGAACGGATTTGGATAAAACTTGGAATATACATAGTTTATGACCTGGATTAACGCATAGGCTAGTTTTTATCCGGGTACCATGCGAGCGAAGCCGTAAGCGGAAGCTAGTAATAAATAATTTCTTCAAGTAGATAGAGAGATACATTTATTTAGTACTACTTTTTTTACATTAAACACATTTTTGTACCAATAAACCTGGGTTGGTTTGTGTTGGTACTCACATTCGCTTGTTACGCAATGTTTATGTTTGAGTATGAATAATAATTAGGTTAGTACATAACACTACTTATGTGATAATATAGGTAGAATCTTTATGTCCTGTCGAACAACGTATTACTCAGTATATACCCTATCTAACTAGGTAGGTCATAGATTGTTTTACGCGGGACCCACGTAAAAAAATCAATGATTTCGTAACTCATTGTTTGTTACCTTATTTTCTAACGAGCCGGTTACACCTATTCTAAATGATACGTAATGTTAACAGAACAGATCGAAAATAATAATTGGAATGGTAGGATCAGATTTCTTTCACTTTTTAAAAGGACACGGAAGTATAGACTTTTATGTTTCAAAAGCAACCTCTCCTAAAGTCGGTCCAACGGCCACAAATAATATTTATGTAACGAGCACTTGCGTAGTTTCACTTAAAATATTTCACAATCAAGGTAATTTAAACTTTTAGTTTCTTTCATCTTAGAAATTTTAATTAAATAACGGCTTCGCTCGCATGGTACCCGGATAAAATTTATATATTCGGGAAACATTTTAAGTGAAACCACAAATATACACGAAAACGAAGTAGTTGCGGGCGGGTGGGCTAGAGAAGATATTAGAGCAATAAGCCAACTGAATTACATTCATTGCAATTTAATTTAAATACTTTTTCATTTGATTATTGTACATTTATTGAACAGAATTCATTTTAAGAATTCATTTTATCTCAATAAAAAACTGTATACTGTAACTGTATAACTGTAGCTGAATTAAGCTAGTAAAGTTAACCTCACAATGTTGATTCTGAGGCGTTATTAAGTAGCGCCGAGACAACATTCAATAAAAATAATGAATACATTTTTGTGAGTTTTTATAAAAGACTCAAATTTAACCAATATGCAAAAATAGATTGCCTCCTGTGAGGTTTGAACTCACGACCCCTGGTTTACGAGACCAGTGCTCTACCACTGAGCTAAAGAGGCTTCAGAGGAATTGGCGAAATTACAATTCACACTATTAATCCTTTACTAGCTGACCCGACAGCCGTCTTGTCTCAAAGAGGGTATCGAAGTTAAAGAAACATTCAATATACGATACTAACGTCACTCAATTGTTTTGCCTTCCCGGAACCCCTCCACTAACACTTTATGGTATGGTATTAAATTGACTTTTAAGTAATATTACGAATCTTTTGTATGGGAATATAGAAAAGTGTTGTTTTTAGACTGTTTCTGGCCATTTTTTTAAATTTTCACTCTGTAAGAACTATCCTCGTACTTCTCGGAATATTATAAAAAAAGAAATTAGCGTAATCGGTTCAACTGCTCTCGAAATTTGCGCTTAGCAACACGTTCAGCGATTCATTTTTATAATAAAGAAGATATCACCTACGACACTTAATTAACATTATACATATCACACCTACTTCATCTTTATTTTCAACGTAATCCGTCTGAAATAGCCTTTTCTAGCAACCTGCCTTAGGAAATAATTTCGATAAAATAAAAAAAAGGTTTCTACAGTCTATGTCCGTTATAGACTTTAAAATCATTGATTACCCTAGTTCTGGAGACGCCCGCGAGGGTCCCTGGCCCAAAAACCTATTTAAATAAAAATCAATGTTTGTATCTTTGTTCGCTATGCGTTCCGAAACCATTGATCGGATTGTGATGTAAAAGTATGCACGCAAACGAAGTTGCTGGCGGGTCGGCTGGTATGCCATAAGGGCTATATTTCACCGGAACACCATGGCGGCGCAACCAGTCACCGGCTACCAACATAATGTATACAGCTCTATAGAGAGTTACACACCTAATGTCCGTTTGTTGGCGTAACCAAAACAAAATTTGGGGGACACCACTATCCTTTTTGTTGGTAGCCGGCGACTGGTTGTCTGCTGTCTAGCTGCCATGGTGTCTCGGTGAAATATAGCCCTTAACCTGTCCACTCGCAAGCGGCTTACGCTGGCCGCGGTTTGAAGTTGATCCCTATTAAGGATGACGAATGGGTAAAAAGTAATAATTCTTATTAGTCCGTCAGATAGAACAACAAAAAAATATTGGACATGTCGTTTTTTTATCTATCAAATAAATAATAATTGACAGAGATAAAGAGCTTCAAAGTTCGGAGTGCGGGCTCTTGGCGTCACGGCTAGGTAAAAAGTGTACTAAGCCGTAACGTCACGCGGAACTTATCGCACTATATCTTTGTCATTTTATGTTTATCGATAAAAGAAAAAATACGTGTCCCATATTTTTTGTTGAACTATCTGACGGCCTAATTAGAATTTTTCAGTCGTCATCCCTATTGTTGCTGATGTGTGTGTGTGTGTGACTGGACACCGGCCGCAGGTGACAGGGGCGACGTGACGCCGGTGCCTGCGTCTGTGAGCAGCGCGGGCGGCGTGGGCGGCGCGCGAGACCCGTGGCGCGCCTCGCTCACGGCTCTGCTGCGCCACGCCGCGCAGCTGCCGCCGCTACAGCTGCTGCATACCCTGCACACTGTGCTCAAGGTACGTGCTGACCCTTCCCGAAGTACCCCCTTGTCTAGCCGACCAGCACAGCAGCGGTAAACGACGACGTGTCGGAGGAGGTATAGACCCTGCACACTGTGCTCAAGGTAGCTGACGCTTCTCGAGGTACCCATTTGTCTAGCTTACCAGCACAGCGGCGGTAGGCGACGACGTGTCGCTTCAGGAGGTATATACACCCTGCACACTGCGCAAGGTACGCACTGACACTGACGCTTCTCGTGGTACCCATATGTCTAGCTTACCAGCACAACAGCGGTAGACGATGACGTTTCGCTTCAGCAGGTATACACCCTGCACACTGTGCTCAAGGTACGCACTGACATTGACGCTTCTCGAGACTGACACACCGTGGTGAACTTTGCATCTCGGCAGCAAGACCTACAGCAAGCTGGTCCTGGTATTTGCCAGTTTAATCGTCTGCTTCATAACCTACCGGTTGGTAAGGGGATGTTAAACATTTCGCAGATTTGATTGGGTCTGACGTTTCTCGAAGTACCCCCTTGTCTAGCCGACCAGCACAGCAGCAGTGGACGATGACCTGTCGCTTCAGGAGGTATTTCATACATACTTCTGCTGTCTGTAGTCGGCTACAGAAACTTACCTTTACGACATTTAAGATATGAGATAAATAAAGTGAACTTTACTCCAGCTAAAAAAATTTGTTACAGAAAGATATAATTGTACATTTACGGGTAAACTTTTGAAAATCTTAAGTGACGTGTTCCTTCCTTTTTCATATGAGCTAGAACACGTGACTTTTCATTTCGAGAAGTCTACCCGTAATGGTGATTTCCCGTTGGCCACAGCCAACTCTGTTGAAACCGCTGAAGTATTAGAATTATTTGTTATTTAATTCAAAAACGTAGTTTCTCAAATAAAGCTATATTTAAAATTTCTGATCATCTAAATGTCAAAAAAAGCTTGGTATGAAACTGGAGACTTCCTCTGAAATAAATCTCGAATATTTCAAGCTATTGTATCGTAGGTACGCGCGAAGAAAAGTTTTGACCAATGTGAAAACGTAAATCAAAAATAACTCTTATTACCTGTCATTGCCCAAAATTTGTACGTAACGTTTACGTTAAGAATCATTGAAATACTCTTATATAATTGCCTTAAAGTTACACCCATGTACACAGGCTAATATGTACAATTATACCTGTCTGTAAAAAAAAGTTATTGCTGGATTGTTCACGTTTCAAATCTGTAAGGGTCAATTCATATTAGCGCAGAATCGAAGCGCATCGAAGCGTCAATGTGAAACTTAACATAGCAAATTCACCCTTACTTCCACAAGATAATCCACATATTTTTTCTTGGATAAAAAAGACGTGCGAATTCACGCGCATTCGAGAGATTTCGCGCGGCTGAGCGCGACCAACTCTGATTGGAGATCGCGCCTTTGTTCGCTCTCAAGCGGCTACTAGGCGAAGTATCGCTACTAAAAAAAAGTACGTAAAATCGTAGGACTCTGCAAGTTCGCACAAATACGCGTCCATTCATGTGAATTCGCTTTAATTGTGAAGAATTTGACGCTTCGATGCGCTTTGACTCCGCGCTAGTATGAATTGACCCTAATGTCGTCTGCTCGCCAGACTCTGACGTCATGATGATTGGCGTGATCGTACTCAGTACACGGGGTATATGGGTGCTAATATTAAGCCAAATCGAGAACTACATGGATTAGAATTGGATTAATGTCAATTGAAAGTCAAGATGGCGGAGCCACATCCTCCGGATACACATACGAAATTTTACTAAATTGATCTTTAAATAAGAAAACATAGTTAATAGGTACTAATAATTTTCGGGTCTTGCTCGCGTTATTTACTGATCGGAAATTTACAACACACTAAAAAAAATTGGACCAGTAAAATAACGCGAGCAAGACCCGACAATTATTAGTACTCGTTATTATATTTTTTTTTTAAATGAAAATTTTGAAATATTTCCTATATTTATTCTAAAATATTATATATATATTAATGCCAATATTATTGAGGTAGGTATCCTACCTCAATAATATTGGTATTTGCCGACAATGAAAGGTGTTCCGCTGGATTCAACGTTAAGAGGGTGAGATCGCTGTTTGGTTTGCCAACTGCAAGTATTTGTCTAAATCGGTGCCTCGGAAATAAGTATAGGCAGTAACTCCAGTGCATATAACCAGTGAAAATTAAATAATTTAGCGTACAAGTATATAGGTATGGATCATATTAATGTTTGGTTTTTCCTCAAACTACCTCCTAATATTTTTTACCTAGTTTTTAAATTTTCACGAGAATCAAAAATCCTCGATCGCTAAAAAGTGAATTTCCCCAAACTGTAAAAGTCCGATAATAAACTCGATAAACCACAAATTTATCGACATCAACAGTGTCAAAAATAGACAACTCTATCATATTCTCGATTAAAATTCGGCGAGTTGTCATTTTTTGTGTGAGTACGAGGCCGACCTAATATTAATTTATTGAAACCAGATGACGGAAATCAAATTGCAATCTAGTTTTCGATTTGGTTCAACAGGAAGCCTGGGTGCCTAGTGCGAGTTTTTTTACCAGCTCGATCGTGTTTCCGTTTACGCAATTTTTTCATGGAAAGGAGTCAGTGCCACGCGTCTCTGACTAGATGGCGCTACCTCGATTCTATATATAGTTCCGTAAACGGAAACGTGATCGAACTGGACCCTCGCTATGACCAAACGCAAACGTAACGCGTCTCGTTACGATATCTGCGTCGAATCTGCGTGTAATTGTATTCTCTCAATGTCCATGTCTTTCTTAACGTGACGCCATGGCGTGTTTTGGAAACGCGTTTGTGTTTGAAGCATATTATGACGTCACACGTTATCGGCAAGGAATCTTTTGTGTTAGAGATTAAGAGAGCTCGCAGACATACAATTGTAAGTTGGTCGCGTAAATCGCAGAGTATAATAATAGGTGTAATTACTTGTGTTAGCCCGCACATCTTCTCCAACTAAATCGTCCAACTAATTAATTGGACACTGATCGTATCAGAATCGAGATACACTTCCGATTACAACTAATAAAATAAAGTTGGTCAACGAAATTATAAAAGTACGCAATTTAGTCGTTCGATAGTCGGCGCTCTTACGTCTATATATGGTATGTCTGCGGGCTGTCTAAGGCCGCGGTAACGAAGTTAGCGGGAGCGTACCGGCGGCGGCGGCGGTCACCGCTGTCTTCGTGATCGCAAGTCGCACTAGGCACTCAGATAGATGGTCTGCATGGTGTGTGCAGGAGGTGACGTCGAAGACGGTGTCTCTGTGCGGGGGCGCGGGCGGGGGCGGGGGCGGGTCGCTGGCGCCCGTGCTGGAGCGGCTGGGCGCGGAGGAGCCGGCGCTGGTGTGGGCGGGCGCGGCGGCTGCCGACTGCGCTCGCGTGCGCGACGCCGTCAGATACGCCGCGCTCGAACTCACCGAGCATCTCGAGACATACTTCGAGCGGCGCGACCATGCGCTCGAGGTGATACATGCGTTATAACATTCATCACACCATCATCATCATCATCATCATCAACAACACCAATAACAACAACAGCTACAACAACATCATCATCATCATCGGCCTATAGCAGTCCACTGCTGGACACAGGCCTGCCCTAAAAAGCGCCATTGCGTCCTGTCCACAGGTTTCATTAACTCTACTACTACCGAAATGATAAGCACTGGTCCGTTTTTAACAAAGTTTGACAGTTTGTCAATTTCATTCAAAAAGACATTCTATGAATTTCGACCATCGTGATATTAATACTCTAGAGTGGAAAACGTGGAAAAAAGTGTCTGCATCAAAACTGTTTGCACGCTGTCAATTGCGCAGACTTTGAACACTTTTTAAGCGACATATGGTCTGAACTAGTGCAAAGGACAATGCCGGCTGATGTATGGCGCTCGGTACGAATGCTAAAGTAATTGTGATTACTATTATAAGTGATTGCGTCGAAACGAAACCTAATTTTTTCGAAAGATATTAAACTTATTCATAGAATACTAAATCTTTTTTTAGATAAACATCAACAAATTGTTTGTATTTGATATTAGTTAATATCTTTTTTTTTTTAAATGCTTTTCCGAGACCTTGTGTGTTCAGTTTTGTCTACATAACTACAAACATTAAACTATGATACAATATCTATATGAAAAGATTTATATACCTCACACAGATAGGTAAAAGGGTGTTTTAACTTCTACTTCGTAGGTAGGACATTCCATACATACATTACTACTGTGTTCTCCTTTATATTATTTTCAAATAATTCTAGTGCCGAGAAAGTAGATAGGCATTTACATCATTTATGGTTATAATAGGTATTAGTACTTACTGGTGAAGGTGAAATCCAAGCAAAGATCCAAGATCTTAACACATTCATCACAACAGCGAAAAGGCCATGGATGCCTCTTCCAAACTATGCTGGTTTCGCGTCACCGGTTATTAGCAAACAGTTGATGCAACGATTGTTTATCGTACATTATTGTGATGATGTCTAATAAAATATCTATTTACAGAATAAACACTGCTACACAATGCCACAGAACACTCTAGCGAGAGCATATTAAGTACATAAAAAATGACCCTTACATTTTCAGTCGATTCTACTATCTAATTAATTAAAAGTGAGGGTTGTTGCAGTGTCATGGCGCCGTGCGCCGGAAACCAAATCAATGAAAGAATTTTTTACGTGATTATTAATCGAGTCGGTGTGTAAAACTAAAGAAAATGTTAATGTTATTTATAAAATAAAGGCAATTTTATGGGATACGTTTTGTTTGGCGCAATTGGTACGAGTTCTCGGCATTCTCCTTTGACATTTTCAAGTTAATTTATGTCAAACACGCTTGGACGATTTTAATTTTATTTTGTTAAATTTCACTTTATAGTGTTCTATATAATTATCTCGATGTTTTCGACAGATGTAGTGTCAAAGTTTGCAAATAAAGGTCCGGTGCCTACCATTTCGGTGTACAACAGAGCAAATAAGGGCCTACAGCTACACACACACACACACACACACACACACACACACTACCTGGGATAATAACACTTGTTCTAACTCATATCTCATTTGGACTGTTTTAACAATATCCATTGCTGACCTTAGTCATTTACAATAGTTTTAACATTGCGTCTTGTTCTAGCTCGCCGATTAACTCAAAGAAGATCGGTCAGTTTCATACAAACTGTGACCTGACCATAACATGTCGCGTCTAGAAATTGCCTATGTCCTAATTGATAGTTCTTATTGCAGGGTATCATGTTCAACTAATAGTTTTTTTTATTGAAGCCGGAGAATATTGCTGAGATTTATTTTATACTTTTAGGTTACGATCGATTAGGACACTGGCGCCATAAAACAAAAAACCAACCTTATCGTCTCAGTCACAAGTCACTACGTATTATTTACTGGTGATTACTATTGACAAAACCATTTATATATGTATACCAATAACAGCTGGATTTTCTCTATAAGTAAAACGGAAATCGAATTGGCCTAAAAAAACAGCGAAGGTGGCAACACCACCAATAAACGCGTGCTTTGTTAGTGACAGTTGACATTGGCACAAGAGATGCACAATGTGGGTGAGAGTGCGTTCAATAACCATGATACGTTATGATAGGGCATATTGCGATCAATGTTTATTATTAATTTACTAAGTATTCCGGCTTTAATAAATAAAATTATTCGTTATAATAGCAATACTCCATTATCAAGAATAATTTACTTAATTCGTATTTTTATTCGCTTTAATTCAGGTTGTCAGGTCTGAAATGACCGGTCTTCTTTATACTAAGCTATCTTTAATCGAGATATTTCTAGCTACAAAGTTTAACATTAAGTCGAGTTGTAAGTTAAAACTTTGTTACTCTATTTCTAATTTTTACTTCTAACTTTAAACTACTTACTTTACTCTGGCTTACTCAGAGTTAGGGTTCTAATTTTACATCTACTCGGAGACAGCACCTATCGCAGATGATCTTGGAGGTGTCAGTCCAGTTGGCGAACAGCTGGAACCGCTATCATCGGATTATGCGCAGAAATCTTAACATCAGTTTAGAAAAATCTTGCTTCTCTCAAAGTTTTGGATTAAATCTGTAATACTTGCGCACTCTTTGTAAACGCGAGATAGATTTTCTACTGTGTGTGGTATCCAGACATACCTGGCATAATGACAGAAGAATGGGTAAGAGAGTCGCTGTAAAGTTGGCAATCCTAGTGAAGTCATGCCCCCACAAAACAAAATCCTGGATCCACCACTGTTCAGAGCCGGTATAAGTTATGAACAAGTTTTAAGAGCGCATTTATAGGAGCTCGCCATCGGGCGCACAAAAGGCTATTTACGGTACTGGCTAGACGTTACTTTTTTAAACCAAGTATACTTTCTGAAACGACCTGATACTTTTATAAAATTAATTGCATTAGAGCGCGGCGAGGATGCGTGGGATAGGTGACGCAGTGACAATGACACTGCGGCATTGTGAACAACCCACGAGCATGTCTCCGTCCTCGACAATCGTTATCGGGACAAAGGAACGACACAAGTTATCACTCATGTCTGGGGCGTCTATTTTACCGCGGAAAATCTTGCAGGCCGTGGATATCTGATCAAAGGACCGCCGCGTTCCCAGCGAGTTGTACCCGAGGCCACCTTGCTAGAATTTGTTGGAATACAAATAAAGTCGTAAGAAACCGCAAGAATGCCTTTAGCCTCGTGACGCTCCAGACGATGTCTTCAAACTTGCTCCGGACGTGCGCGCCAAAAATCAGACAAACCACGTGATCGCTAAGGAAATCGCGAGCGTTCGAATGACGAGGGCACAGTCCCACAAGACACACATTCTTTTCACTTGGCTTTTCAACAAACAGCTAATACCCCTTATAACGTACCTTTGTAACTAAACCGGTATCTGAGCCCTAGTAGTTCGACCCGACCTTCGGTCAAAGCATTTAGTAAACCAGAGAATGCGGTGTCATATAATGGCGCTTCTGTATAAAGGGCAGAGCACATCACGTCAGTATGCAGTACGCACACGTAGACACACGCGTAGTGTCTCTGCCACGCCGGGCTACGCAACGCTTACACTTACGCATACGTGCTGCATACTGAACACGCAACGCAACTGCGCCGTTTTTTACCCAGCTTCAGAAACGATTCGAATACGCACAGTTCTGTGCTCTGCTGTATTTGAATCCTGAACCTGGGAGTTGCGTTAGTGTACCTACTTAGGTCGTGAATGAGCATATGCACGTCACGCAAGCGTTTTTTTTATACCAATCACGATTTTGACAAAATTTTTAAGTAATCGTTGAATGCGACCTAAACCGGACTAAGCTGTCTACTTTTATGTTTTCCCGACTTCGTACCGCTAATTACCTAGTATACCTAGTTTTGGGGCGTGGGTAGAGTTTAAATACAAAGAAAATTTCGTGATAGACGAGACGTAGCCAGTTTATTATATATGTACTTACTTTCTTATGTATATATTATATATTGAATAAAACACAGTTAATAATTACTTATAAAAGTATTTTTTAAAAAACTAACAACCTAATCGAGCGGTAGTCATTTTCCGTATCATATTTTAAAAGTGGTAAAAAAAATACCCTTTATTTAATTAAACTTAAATTATAAATGCAATAACACTTAAAGTGGTAAAACGTTCAGTCTATGTTAATCTAAAGAATAACGTATACTTTGTATATTAATAAAATCACTTTAACGCATTATCTAAACTAATGAAACCATACTAAAATTATTTCACACAAACTTAAAACTTTGAAAAAATAGCATTAATAAACCAACAAAAAATATTTTTGAAAATTATTCTCAAGGATTCAACAATGACCTAACACTAATCTAAAACATTATAATCGTTCTGTTTCTATGTACTTAGATAATAATTGTCACATTATAATAACAATGCTATGAGAAAATGAAAGGTTAGAAGAACGATATGCAGTAGAGCGGAGAATGCGCGATAGATGGGTAACGCAGGCAGTAGGGGGCCTCAGCGCTGGCGGCGGGCAGCGTCGGCGGGCAGGGCGGGGCGCGCGCCCTTCTCCGCCCCGGCGGCGTCGGAGCTGCAGCCGAGCATGTCCTCGTTCGAGCTGTCGAAGTCGGGGAAGGGGTCGCACACGTGCAGCGGCTGCAGCGCGGCGTGCAGCACCGCTTGCAGCGACATGTCGCCCCAGGGCAGCGGCGTGCCAGGCGCCGCCAGGTCACCGCGCTCCACCCGCGCCTCCAGCAGTGGGCCCCATGGCTGCGGGTCGGGCGCGACCACGGAGCACTCGCTGTGCACGCCGCGCGCCAGCTCCAGCACGACGCGCTGGCTACGCACGTTGAAGGTGAGCGGGTTGAGGGCGAGCCCCGCGAACCGCGCGCCGCCGCCGTGCACGGCGCGCGGCACCCACGCTGGCGCCACCACCATCGCGCGGCCGAGCTCCCAGCGCAGCAGCCAGCGCTGCATGCAGCGCGCGCGCTCGGGCGTGAGCGCGCCTGCCGCGCAGCAGAAGACGTTCGCCAGCCCGCCGATCGGCGCCGCGAACAAGATCAGCTCCTCTGTGAGCGCGGTCACGCCGGCGCGCCCGAACATCTCCTCGTAGGAGAGCCGGCGCACGGGCCAGGTGCGCCAGCCTCTCGGGTACAGTCCCTCGACGTAGCGCACCAGGCGCGAGAAATACACCGCCTCCACGGGGTGCATGTCCGGCTGCGGCTCCGCCAGCGCGCCCATCGTGCCGACCAGCGCCGGCGCCGACATCTGCGGACCTTGACTCATGTCGCGGACGTGGAGCTAGATTTTAATGCTCGTGCGGCGCGGGTGGCGGATGACGCCAAACTGAGGTGCCCGCTGGCCGCAGCCGTCAGCCAGACGCATCGACCGCCCCCTGCCCTCTGCCCGCGCACCCGCTGCGTTCGCCCCGCCTATCTCTGGCTCCGCCCACAAGCCGATGTCTACGATCGCTAATTATTTTTATACATTTTTTGTACAATATAGTATTCTGTGAAGCCTGCGGGCGAACTCGCTTGCAACATCAAAGGCTGAAAGCTTTTCGTAATATTTTTTACCTATAGCTGTATTTCGTTAAAGAAATTTTCAGTTAAAAATACATTGGTAACTTGTGCTACTTCAGCAATATTTCGTATGAAGCGTAATTCAAACTAATATGTTTATTGATGTTATTGCAATAAATATAAGAGGGTTAGTGTACTACTGTTGTAGCCATACGAGTCTTAGTCAGAGCAGTATGTACCTACGGTGTGCTTCCTCGAAGATATACCTAAACAACAACATACGTTATATTTTGAGTAAATACTGACCTAGTTAAAAACGACTTATATATTGCTTAAATATTAGAAAACTGTCTAGATTGCTAGTAATTAAGTAGTAAGTATTGTGCTTAAATAGACAATAGGCACACATTTGTTTACCACTTGGCACACCAATTCAATAAGTAAATAGTTAGATAGTTGTTTAGCAGTATCGTCCTGGTATGTAGTTGTGTGTACACAGGCCTCGACTCAGCATTAAAGCCTTGCCACGGAGAAGTAGCTAGGCGCTGGTATTCTGACGAAACCTTTCTACAGTCACTAGACCCTGTGAAACCAATAATATTAAGGAAATATAATTATATAGTGAAATAGTATGTATCAGATAAGTTTAAATGTTTATTCTGTAATAAATTAAATAAAGATAATAGAAATAGATATACCCACTAAGAAGTAAGTAGGTTAATATTGGATGGGCTCATGTGCCCTTTATTAATATATAACCCTGTGGTATCAGGGAATACGATGTTTGTAGGCGCACCCTCAATGGTAGTTGAGTAGATATTTTTCTCGGTGCGATCGCGCCAGCGCGAAGGGCGTCGGCAGTGAACGAACGAGTTGTTGTCTTATAGACTCAAGAAAAGTACCTACAGAAAATTAACCATAATATTTAAGATAAGCACTATGTAAAGTTACCACATACCAGCCCATTCAGCAGTCCACTGCTGGATATAGGCCCCTATAAGAGGGGGATATGCCCATAAACCCCACGCTAGGATAGCGCTAAGTGATACTTAATTGCCATAATTATAATAAGTCTAATTGACTTATTATAATTATGTCTTCAATCGTCATAATTCAAACAACGCCAATTGACAAACTTACAAAGTTTGTAAAAACAGAGGCATCATTTACTAACTTGCTTGCACACCGAAATGATAAGCACAACTTTGACAGTTGACATTTTTTGAATTTCGACAGAAGAAATGTCTAAGTTTGTAAACATAGGGTTCGTAAATGGGGCCTCAGTTCGGTGTATTAGTACCTACTACAAGTGCCATACTCCTATATAAGGAAGAATGCGCGTCATGTAAATAGAACACTGAAGCAAGTTGAGGGGGTGTGTATGCCTGCGCACGGGTAAATACCAATAAATCTGACATGTATCGTCGCCTTAATGCGCAGCTTACCACCAGCGTTGTTTTTACGTGACGCGACCCGAAGTAGAAGTGCTCATCTAGTTACGTAATACCACCATGCAGTGTTTCGGCTTTAAGGGTGTGGGTGCCGGTAATATTACGAGGCACATGAAGCTTATCACCTTCATGCCGCAAGTCGATCGCAGAACTTAGTACCATACGGCACGCCCCTTAAATGCGTAGCCTACGTTGCAAAATCTTGTTGAATGTCATGGTTACCACTTAACATCAGGCTAGGGTGCGAAAAACGTACCTTACTACAAAATTAGCGCTCATGGCGTTGCATACGTTCTTCGCAGATCACTTTGGTTAAGCATCACTCCGCCCGGTCACTGCTTGAATGGCTGACCGTTTAGTGGCATTTAGATTCTAACGCTTCCGTGCTTCGGAAGGCGCGTTAAGATGTTGGTCCCGGCTTATACAGTCGTTAAGCCATGTCGGAAGCCTTCGGGCGGCCTAAAAACTCTGACACCAGAGTTGACCACTAGCTTAAATACGAAGAAGGAAGGAAGGACTACAAAATTGTCGTAACTATATTTTTGTATGAAAATAGAGCAGCGCCCCTAGTGGGAAGTTTCTGAAACTAACATTTCCATACTCAAGCTACTGCTACAAGCTACTTAATTCAATTACTTATTGCTTCATCATCATCATCATAATCCTATAGCAGCCCACTGATGGACATAGGACTCCCTTAATTTATTGCTAACATGTTATTTGTATAGGTATGGGTTTTAATAGACCGATTCTAATGACCGATTATAATATACTGTAACCGATAACGCTTCTTTTTACCTTGAAAAACTGTCAAAATTCGACGGTAAAACGAATCATCATGGGTTACGGTATAATACAGGAATCGGCCATTGACTAACGGCCGGTTCCTATATTATACCGTTACCGATGACGCTTCGTTTTCCCTTGAAAATCTGTCAAATTTTCGACGCCTCGTTGTTAATTTTTGACAGTTTTTCAGGGGAAAACGAAGCGTTATCGGTTACGGTATAATATAGGATTCGTCGGTAAGTTGCATCTTGTTCAGACAGTTTATAAAACTGAATGTTGTTTATTCGCCACAGACGGTAAGGTAATAGAGTGGTTAACATTAGGACTAGGCTGTTGCACAGATAATTGATAGTATGGTGTATCGCCGTGGCTTGTGCACCGTGTTTAATCAATCGAGGTGGGGCTTGCCTCGGCGGAGCGACGCCGGCGCGGGAAATGTACTCGCCCATTGCACCCCGCGATGCTACAAATACTCTGTGGGTGTCAAAATACATGCGTATCCTGAGATGACGTACGGTATGACCTAGCTGGGCCACCTAGAATGACCTATTTTATACGAACAAAGGGATCCTTAATTCCAGAATAGTTCATTTCATTTAGTTCGTTCTAAAGTCCTAATTAGAACTTCTTACTTAGTACTTTCTAATATTATGCATAATGCTGAACACTATCACACAGCATAATATAGCCCCAAACAAAGCATTTATTTATAAATATGTGCATACATATGATTTATAGAATAGAATACATCCAGACCTGACATAAATACCTGCAAATAATGCAAACATTTGTCCCGCAGCGGGATTGGAACCCGGAATCTTCTGCATCTCCACTGTGCCACAAAGGCCGTTGATACAGGTCAAAGTTGTGATAAAGATGTGATTGTTCCTCCTCCACGCCAAAACTACTGAACGGATTTAGCTGAAACTCTGCTCATATTATGTAGTTCTAGATCAGGAATAACATAATAGCTTACTTTTTATCCAGGCACCACGCGAATGAAGCTGCGGGCTATTTCTAGTCTGAAATAAAATGACGAGTGTCATTGTTAGACCCGTCTCGTGAGCTACGTAATCCCCAAAAGTCCAAAACCACCTATGTCAATCACAAAATTTGTATCTGACGATTACAAAGATTCCTTTAAGAAAATAAAAAAAAAAACTTATTTCCTTATACTAATCACACACATAAAACCAGCTAGATACTTATAAAAGTTTAATACACACACACACACACAAACTAAATATCATTTATTAAATCAATGTAAATCCAAGCATGATAATTTCTAAGAATGGATTCCTTTTCCTATAAGAAAATCGTATAATTCTAAACTATGATATCAAATAAATAAACACTTAGCACATTTAATTTTGTCAACATTTCATAAAATCATTTTAAAAACTGCTTACTTCACCCTCTTAATAGCCAAACCTCTCTAAATAGGTAATTAAATCGTATGCCTAATCAACGCATAGCCTAAAAAGCCTAAGTTCTAAAAGCAAGCTCTAGACTTAAGTACTCAACCTTCGATGTCATATACCTTGCATGTGCACTGTTTACTTACTGAAAAAATATTCAGAAAAAGCATTTCCATAAAAACAACTTGTAAAAGAGTGCAGCGGGAGGATATTAAATAACATCCACGCTGAAGAAGCCGCGGACATTCCGCCTTTACATAGATAGATAAGTAACTCAATTTGTGAAAATGTTTCTCAGTAAATATTCGCACGTCGCGTCGTATCAATGCTCCCTGCTATCACTTTGCTATTACGCCCTTGCCTATTTTACGCAACGGCTCCTGTTTATATATTTACATAATTTTATAAAATTATATTAAATTCGCTAGACACACTCGCTAGGACTAGGAGGACGCTCTTAGTAGGTACCCATACCTTCTTATTCCAATGAGATTATCTTAATTTAAATTCACAAAAAATTCAACATCGATAAATGCAGTACCGCACTACTATAACCAGTATGAAAATATATAGGCTCACACTGAATGCCGCCGATGCAGGTCCGCTCAACAGAATATCACGTGTCGATGTATAGTTTATTTTTAAAAATTGTGGTTGCTCCTTTCCTTGGGCCTGGCACTGCGGTGCTCCGACGACTGGTGAGCACTAGAAGAAACTGAATGCAAGCCACGCGAGCGGCGTCGCTACAAACTGCGCCCCACGTATTATTCCAGACATGTTGGCGCGACGCCGCGGGTCGCGGGCGAGGCTCTCGCCCGCGACCCGCGGCGTCGCGCGAAAACTTGGCTGTCAAACTTCGTGAATTCTCGCGGGGCCGTATTAGCTTCTTCAAGATCAATGTACGGCGAAGGGTTCCGAGACACCCAAATAATAGCAACAGATGTCTACTCGGCTTTCTTAGTAAAGTAGGTCACGGCCACAGACGAGCCCCTTTGCCGGTGCGTGCGTTGATCGACCTTGTGCGAGATCGTGCTTTTGTAGGGACCCTTTTATTTGCACACGATGTCAGATTTATATAACGGAAAATATTAGCATTTTCCTGTTTAACATTGCGTATAATAACCCAACTACTAATATACTCTTAAAAATAGCGAGGGTGAGTAAACTAACTGGTCCTACTAACTCAGCAACGCGGAGACATGATACATTGTTGATAATATTATTTTGTTTACTTTAGAAACATTTTCAGTCGCTGGAGGGGTGCCGGGGACCGGGGGACGAGACGGCGCGGTACCTCTACAAGCTGATCTTCCAGCTCCTGCTGCTGCTCGAGACCAACAACAAGATGGTGGTGGCTGTCTACCATGCCGCACTTGAGAACCGGGTGAGTTTAACCTGCTATATATTTATTTGATCCTTAAAGGCTGAGCAAGCAAGCAAATCAACCATCAACAGCAAATATAAGTCGTCGGGCACGCAAAAACATCAGAGGATTTATTTATGTCTATAATAACAGGTCTCACATCTTGCGGATCCATTTCAAACAATTTATGTTGTTCCCAAACGATTCATTTCATAATACTTCCAAAACTAAAGTGCCTATTTCGACGTAACTTTTCTAACCGTGCATCTGCTACGCAGATTGAACTTGCTGGCTTTTACGAGTATGAACGTCTAGCGGAATCATGTTCTGAAAAAACACGTCTATGCTCTCTTAATTTTTAAAGTTACTCTTTATACTTGCAATCACCAGATAATAAAGATGGTCAAGTAGATTGTAGTTAGGGATATGTGGAGATGTGTCCATGTAATTGACTTCATTACCTTTAATTTACACCATAAGTTAATGTATACAACAAGTGATTACCAGTGACAACTAATAAATATTGCTTTACTTTGATACATGATCAATTTCTTCAATTTGGCACTTCCTCTGCCGATTTCACTATTCTAAAGTCAACATAGAAACGAAATTGAAAATATGTACTCTTGAAAACACTATTTTTGATGTGAGTAGTAAGAAGGTAGCTAGTTATAAAGAGAGTATATGCGAGTCCACTCTGGTTCTCGAGGGCCATTGTTATTGCGAAATCAGTAACGCTTGATTTAATTTTGTCTGGCGTAGTGTATTCCGGGTATTTGATTAAAGAGGGGGGAGGGGGTGGTGGGGGTGGGAGCGCCCTCCCGTTGCACCCTCAGGGCCCGGCCACGCCCCCTGCGCATATTGCTATGCAACCGAGCTGGGGGCCCGACCCTCACGTCCCAAAATAATTGACCCTACGTGAGGGTTGCCTGCAATTAATTATCTGCCAATATTTAAAATAAACGAATGTTAGAGTGAAGTGAGTGAATACGTCTTTCAATGTACTTTTTTAATTCTCGCTCTCAGCTGACTCCTCGAGCTACTGTGAGTATTATTAATGATTTGAATATTTCACTATAGTATAAGCATTAAACAAAATATTCATGTTATCTTATTTTAGGTACGTCATTTAAACGAGAAATTATCGGATACCTAACTATATCTATGTCCCAAAACAATAAATAACCAAACAAAAATGAAGACCATCACGAGTTCACCTCTTGATATGATTTGAAGACGTATTGATGTAGTATGTATAAATGATATCATTCCAACGTCCTACTCATTCGAACGGAGAACACCCGCTAACATTCTACAATTGAATACCCACAGTACAAATATAAAAACTAAATTATGATTAAGGAATAAACCAAAACAAATGGAATAATTCTTGTCTAAATTAATATGTAGGTACCTAAGTAATTAAATAAAATGTAAAGGTACTATTGGTTGATAAGAGCATCGCTACTATTGGTTGATAAGATCATCGCTTGAAAGCGGCTGCATCGATTTGGCTATTTTTAAATGTTCGTTGTCTAATCATATTCGGACTGAATATGATTTTTTGCCCGATAAACTGGCCATTACGGAAAGTATTAAAAATTATAATAGAATACTAGCTGACCCGCCCGCAACTTGTTTCACCGCAAAAATGTTTTATGTTACAAATAAACTTTATTTTATTTTTAACTTATTATGCGAATAAAAAAATTCTGGATACCCTAACTAATACCTAGTGGTATGAAATACACTTTTCATACCAACCAAACAGAGGTACACGTACAAAAAGTTTCATAAAAATGGGTTGAGCCGTTTCGGAGGATTACGACCACAAAAACAAAAACCGTGACACGAGATTTTTTTAGATAAGATTAGACGATCTCAATTCAATTCAATTCAATTTGGACAGGACAACGTATATCGGATAAGCTAGGTAATAAAAAAAATTGAGCAATCAATTCTAGAATTTTCTAAAATGATTGCGAAATCGTTTAGTTCTATCCATCTCGCCCAGCATCCGTGTTATCGATTTCCCGCGACCGTGACCTTGTCTCGCGCAGCCCGCGATCGATGCTCAGAGGGGAGCTCGCTTCAGGTGATCCAAGTTTAAAGCGTTCGCAAATTGTTTACTACAGTTTGTGGGCCTTGTAAAATACTCTCAAATGATAAACGTATGGCAATACAGATTTCTTTTTAATGCTTACTTATTTCTGTTTATCGCTTTTAGATTTGAAATATTTGTACTAAACAATTTTA
Source organism: Horisme vitalbata (assembly GCA_951804965.1). NCBI lineage: Eukaryota > Metazoa > Arthropoda > Insecta > Lepidoptera > Geometridae > Horisme > Horisme vitalbata. The sequence goes on along the minus strand of OX638089.1, from coordinate 29,848,124 downwards.
ATGAAATTCTTTTTTTTAACTGTGATTTTAATTATCTACCTACTCTATGTACACTACTATACTAATAATATAAAGAGGAAAGATTTGATTGTTTATATTTGTTTGCATTGAATAAGCTCCGAAACTACTGAAACGATTTAAAAATTCTTCCACCGTTAGGCAGCTACACTATCTCCGGGTGCTACACTCCGGGTCACTATAGGCTATATGATATTTTCAAAAAAATTAGAGATCCTTACTAAAACTCCAATAATGTAACCCGATGTGTAAAAAATTTACCTAAAAAACTCCTTAAAATACTATTCCAAACTATTGATCATAGAACAACTTTATGTACCACGACTTAGCCGAACACATCATTATCTACATAAAGTGTTGCGACAGCATATGTCTAGCTATTATAGTTATGACCCAATAAGTGTTCTTTTATTTTAAAATTTAATTGAAATGCTGGCGCTAGAAAAGGCTCTTTATTTGTCGCTTGGTATTAATCCTTATTAAAATAAATTACTTCATATTCACTTCAATAACTTATAAACTTTTTGAATTATACAATTCGGACATTCCATTCGAAAGATATCACGAGTTAAAAAATGTAAGTATTTGAAAAAGTCGCGTGGTCACCGCTTACCCCGCTCGGCTAGCTAGGCAGCACCAGAGCGATGCGATGGTGTATGTATGTGAATGTGTGTGTTAAAATTTATAATTTTTTTTATCTACCTGTGCGATTTCGGGGCAGGCCGCTAGTGTAATAATGCTAGACAAACTCAATACTCAATACATTTGAACCGTGCCCTGATTGCCAGATTGCCTAAGGACCGTATTGAACAAATTGAAAAGAAACAAACGATTTTTATTATTTATTGCAGATTTTCTTTATCGAAAACTCATTGAAAGTAGCTGGCAAAGTTTTCAAGTAAATTTAGCTAATATTTGCTTCGCGTATTTTTCTAATGGATTTCCTAATCTGAGATGAAACCAAAACTGTCCATCTAAGATTTGGTAAAGTATCGTTATACTTACATAATATTATTTATTTGAAACATTTGCATCTGACTACCGTCTTCAATATCTTCAACAGATTTGAGAATGACCTATATCTCTATTCTATTAAATGTCGCGAGTGTTATTCAATTAATATTATAGTTTCGTAGTTTTACGACTACGACTATTATTTGTTTGTTATTTAACTACGCTAGCCGTATCCGTACAGGTACAGCCGTATAGATACATAGCAAAATCCTAGATAATCTGGATAACAAACATTACGCGTACGGTAGGTATACTATAGATAGATATGTGTACGGTTTCACCATACATTTTGGTAATTTGCGCGCGCTGCGATTTACTTTGCATCGCACGCGCTGCATCTTTTACGGAAACAAATAATTTAGAGCATTTAACATTCAGTACGTGACCTACTCGCGCCAGAGACACTACCAAGGAAAGATTTGCCACCTTTACCTTGTAATTAACATAACTTTGAATACACTAACTTTACTTGTGAATCTGGTGTTTACGTGCTCAATCTAACTAGCTAACCCTCTATGAACTATCAGTGAATCGTTGGTGCCGTGTAAGGGAAACAACTATCAACCTACGTAGCATCTTCTCCATGTAAGGTCGGAGGGTGGAAACAAGCAGCCCTTAGCCCTTACATTTTGGTCCTTCGAGGAAACAAGGTATTTATGCTTTTTTGTATTTCTTGACGATAGCGAATCGGTTGAATTGGCCTCCCACCAGCGGGAATCACCAGTAAAATTGAGAAGGCGCACATATTGTCATATAAGTACGGGAAGCTGAATACCTATACCGACCAGAAGTCCACGGAAACTCTGTCGTCTTCTCGTCGTGAACCAGCACTGCTCTCCTCTGTCACCGTAAACTACGTGGCCGAGCTAGAAGCTAACTAACAACATAGATTGTTCTGTCACCGTCAGCTACGTGGCCAATCTAGAAACTACCTAACATTAACATCCATTGTTCCGTCACCATCAACTACGTGCCGAAGCGATCTAACTCTCTAATCTCTTTACTACATAAATAAGACTTTCGATAACATGGAAGTACTAAAATTACAAGAGGAGTGCTTCAACAACATCAAAAATCTTTGTTCTAACTATGCCAAAGATAGTAAATCTAGGAAGACGGAAGATTATCTTCGTATTCGACTCCAGTCCCTCGAAAATCAATGGCGGGACTTCGAGAGGCGTCATATGACTCTCCTTGAAGCTATTGAGGATAAGACTCATAGTTACTTTACGGAAGATGTTTTCACCAAAACTCAGAAACTCTATCAGAAAACGAAGAATGATATGGATGGCTTATTGAATCAACTACATGAATGCAAAACTGTAAAATTTGACTTAAGCGGTACCGTTGAAGAAACCACCGATGAACATTTGAAAACTTTATTAACACGACAAGAGTGTAACTTCAAGGCGCTTGATCGTGCGATGTCTAAAGTTAACTTAAACACTATGACAGAGAAATGGGAGTTGGATGATCATCTGTCTATTTTGAAGTCTAAGTGGGACGTGATCGACAAACTTCATTGGGAGTTGGAGGCCGTACTGAAAGGCTCTGACATCACCTACTACAATATATTTGTGTCGATAGAGGATAAGTACGATGAACTGAAGAGAAACATAAACTCTAAGATTTGGTCGACAGTGCATTATCAACAATCTGCACCAAGAATTGAGGTTCCCGAATTTTCCGGCAGTTACTCAAAGTGGATTTCTTTCAAAGATCTCTTTCTAGAAACCATCCATAACAACCCAATGATCAACAAGGCTCAGAAAATGCAACACCTTAAGACGAAATTGCGCGGAGAGGCTGAGCGATTGGTACAACATCTTCACATCAGTGCTGAAAACTATAGCTCTTGTTGGGACATACTGTCTCAACGCTACGATAACCATCGTCTTCAGTTTACCTCTTTTGTTAACATAATGCTCAATTCACCCGTTATCAGCCAACCTGATAGCCAAGCCTTGAAGAAGTTGCATGATGTCATCACTGAATGTATGAACGGATTAACGAACATTGGATTGAACACATCTACTTGGGACCCACTTATCGTCCATCTCATGTCGCAGAAACTTGACGCCACCACATACACAGACTACATGAAAGATCTACAAGATCATAGAGAGCTACCACATTTGGATCAGTTTCTTTTCTTTATAGAAAGCAAATTCATGGCTTACGAAGGCATGAAAACTGCTAAGAAAGAAGTACCAAAACTAACATCTGCTTCCCAAAAATCTACCAACCAACATTATTCCCACAAGAAAAATAACTATGAGTTTCAGAGAAAACATTCAAAAACATTACATACTGCTTTTATTACGTGCCCTCACTGTGAAAAAAGACATGTGCTGATGCATTGTCCTAGATTCATCGACATGGATACAACACAACGAAACAACCTTGTATCAAAATTGCATTTATGTAAAAATTGTTTATTTAGTCACGGCGACGCAGACTGCTCGTCAGCAAAAACTTGCAAAGAATGCAACAAGAGACACCACACTATGTTACATAATAATAAGGTAACTCCTTCGGCATCAACTTCATCTCAACAAAGCTCCAATCATCTCGCTAATAATGACTTGGAGATACTTCTTACAACGGTTCAACTTAAGATAAAATCTGCAAGTGGAACTTACGTCACACTTCGTGCTCTCCTAGATCAAGGTTCACAAGTGAACTTGATCACTGAACAAGCCGCTCAACTACTTCGATTGCCTAGAAAACGGATGAGCGCCACAATATCGGGAGTTGGAGCGCTTTCAGGAGACTGCAAAGGACGTCTGCAACTAAACTGCCAGTCGATACATTCCGACTATGCGTTTGAAACTCAAGCGCTCATTTTGAAAAAACTTACAAATAACTTACCTAACTCATCCTTTAATACGCCAAACTGGCCACACTTAGAAAACTTAAAGCTCGCTGACCCTGACTTCAACAAATCTCGCCCGGTCGATCTACTGCTTGGAGCTGATGTATACTCGAATGTTATCCTTGAGGGAGTCCTGAAAGGAAGTCAACATGCTCCTGTTGCACAACAAACGCACTTAGGATGGATTCTGTGTGGCAAAATGAAAACTTTCAATTGTCATGCCGTTCTAGTGGACCTCAACAGCATTAGCAAGTTCTGGGAACACGAGGATATCACTCAGGACAGCAAGGACGACATCTCCAAGGACGATCAGTGCGAAGAATACTATTCAAAAACAGTACAGCGAAGTTCAGATGGAAAATATATTGTGAAAATGCCTTTTGTTCCAAATTACGAAGAAAATATAGGCAATTCCCGATCTATTGCCGTCTCACAATTTTTACAGCTTGAAAAACGGCTCGAAAGAAACGCGAAACTCGCTCGTATGTACAGAGACTTTATAAAAGAGTACACAGAACTTAAGCATATGGCACCAGCGCCCTTAATCACAACTAAACCAGAATGCTATCTACCACATCACGGCGTTCTACGGGAGCATTCAACTACAACAAAACTTAGAGTGGTGTTCAACGCTTCTCAAAAAACATCAACCGGTCTTAGTCTCAATCACTTACAAGAGAAGGGCCCTAACATGCAGAAAAACATTCAAGCTCTTATTCTGAAATGGCGGTCCTACAGATACGCCTACACTGCAGACATAGAGAAAATGTACCGCTGTATCTGGATCACAGATGAACAACAGCAACTGCAAAAGATCATCTGGCGAAACGCGCCCTCAGAAAAACTGAAAGATTATGTCCTATGTACAGTGACATATGGCATGAAGAGTGCACCATGGCTCGCGATGAGAACATTGAAACAGCTTGCCATAGACGACGGTCACATGCACCCCGAAGCTGCTCAAACGCTACAAGAGGAGTTCTATGTTGATGATTTAATTAGCGGCCACAACACTATCTCCGAAGCTCAACAACTACAATCGTCGCTCATTAACTTACTTAAAGGCGTCGGTATGAACTTGCGGAAATGGTCGTCTAATAATAAGGCTTTACTAAAAAACTTGAGTAATGATCAAATATCAACAGAACAAATATTTGACTTTAAACATGAAGATACAAAAAAGACTCTTGGACTCGGTTGGAACACTACAAATGATACATTTACATTCTACTGGGACTTAGAAGAAAAACCGCGGCAACAACTAACTAAACGCCATCTTCTATCTGAGATCTCGAAGCTGTATGACCCGTTGGGGTGGTTGGCGCCAATAACTGTGGCTGCCAAACTGCTATTTCAGAGGGTCTGGACAAGTAAACTTGCTTGGGATGAAACTTTACCTACTGAGTTACAGCAAGAGTGGGTCAAACTGAAAACCGACCTTCATCAAATCAAAACAATTAAACTAAACAGATGGCTGGGCTGGACGCACGGGCCTATTGACCTACTATGTTTTTGCGACGCAAGCGAAAAAGCATACTCGTGCGTAATCTACAGCCGTGTTACTAACGAAGGCGTACCTACAATAAATCTACTTGCAGCTAAGACTAGGGTTGCCCCGCTGGCGCAAAAGATTACGCTGCCTCGTATGGAACTCTGTGGTGCCCTTCTATTGTCACAACTAGCAGAAAAAGCGGTTTTAGCTTTTAAAGGACACACCGTAACTATACAGGCTTGGAGTGACTCCCAAGTTGTGATCGCCTGGCTGCAGGGAGATATTACAAGATGGGAAAGATACATTGCCAACAGGGTGAGTAAGATCAAACAGGTCATTCCGGCTGAAAACTGGCGCTACGTGAAATCGGAGCTCAACCCCGCTGACTGTGCATCACGAGGAATGTACGCAACAAAACTATTTAATTTCGACCTTTGGTGGAAAGGACCTGACTTTATACAGACTTTTGAAAACCAGAAAGTACCAATGTGTCTACATACAACTAACAAAGGACTCAAGCCAACGGTGACAGCCCTACGCAAAACTCACGAGACACATTTTATCGACGAACTTATAAACAAATGCAGTTCATTATCTCGCATAATACGTGTGACGGCATGGATACGACGCTTTAGTATAAGTGTACTCAATGGCTCGAAATTTGACACTAACTACCTAACTACCAGCGAATTGACTACTGCGAATGAACTTATATTAAAACATTTTCAACAAATAGACTTCGAACAAGAATACAAACAACTTTTTAAAAAACAAACGGTTTGTAATAAAAGTCCTTTATGCAAACTTAACCCTTATTTGGACGAAAGGGGCATCATTCGTGTTGGTGGTCGCCTTAAAAACTCCAGCTTGCCTTTCCAGATGAAAAATCCTATAATTTTGTCAAGAAATGGAAGACTGACGCAACTAGTCATAGAACAAGCACATGACAGGGTACTACATGGAGGCGCGCGACTGACGTTAGCCTACATAAGACAGCGGTACTGGATCGTTGGCGGCAACAGAGCAGTTAAAACAAGACTTCGTCAATGCATCCGCTGTCACCGTCATAAGCCAACCGAAACTTACCAACTCCTAGGCGACCTACCACAACAAAGAGCACAACCTTCCAGACCTTTTACGCATTCTGGCGTCGACTTCACAGGCCATGTGGAAGTCAAACTGAACAAAGGAAGAGGTGTGAAAACGTCCAAAGGCTACATTGCAATCTTCGTGTGTATGGCAACAAAAGCTGTGCACATTGAACTCGTATCGGACCTCACTACAGAAACATTCTTAGCGGCATTCCAACGAATGTGCGCGCGGCGCGGCACTCCAAAGCACGTCTACTCCGACTGCGGCACCAACTTCATCGGAGCTGCCAAGGTGTTACGCAAAGAGTTTGAAGAGTTCAGACAAGTCCTATCACCAGAATTCTTCACCGAAATCGGAAAACTCTTTGCGTAACACCTTGGCAGCTCCGATGAAGTTGGTGCCGCAGTCGGAGTAGACGTGCTTTGGAGTGCCGCGCCGCGCGCACATTCGTTGGAATGCCGCTAAGAATGTTTCTGTAGTGAGGTCCGATACGAGTTCAATGTGCACAGCTTTTGTTGCCATACACACGAAGATTGCAATGTAGCCTTTGGACGTTTTCACACCTCTTCCTTTGTTCAGTTTGACTTCCACATGGCCTGTGAAGTCGACGCCAGAATGCGTAAAAGGTCTGGAAGGTTGTGTTCCGCAATTTCATACCGGCGTCTTTAAATAAGTTAATGAGCGACGATTGTAGTTGTTGAGCTTCGGAGATAGTGTTGTGGCCGCTAATTAAATCATCAACATAGAACTCCTCTTGTAGCGTTTGAGCAGCTTCGGGGTGCATGTGACCGTCGTCTATGGCAAGCTGTTTCAATGTTCTCATCGCGAGCCATGCATCGCACGCGCTGCATCTTTTACCAAAATGTATGGTGAAACCGTACAATATGATATGATAAGGTACAATACAAATACAAAAAAAATGCTAGACTTATTGGTTTGTGTCGTATTTAAATATCCGAATACAATAAGTTGAAGTGGAACAATTTGAATCAAATACGGGGGTTATAGAAAACATAAGATCTGATGCCCATCACGTGACAAGATCGATACCACAAGGAAGTACCCTGGATGCTGAACTGTATCAACTACTTACCTAAACACTTACAAATTCCAAGTGTTCTGTTTGCACAAGATATATCCATAATAACGCGCAGCGTAGCATAATACAAACACCTATTAAACTTATTGAATTTGTTATTAATGACTATTTTTATTGAATTTTGACTATGTATAAACTCAACCAATTTTTTATAATTATAGTAATTGGCACAAGCCGTTCTAGTTATTAAGTCAATAAACAATAAACAACACAAAGCACACACAGCGAAGTTACAGTTACCAGTTTACTACAGTTTATTAGTTGGACTACTTACACAATAGAAAAGCCACTGTCCGCACATAAGCTTCACAAAAACTAAAGTCACTGATTTCAGACCAGTCCAAAAAACCCTTTATTTATTTATTTTTTATTACTATGAATAAATATCAAAAACAAATCAATTTATTCCCAAAAGACAACAGAAACACCTTAAACAATAATAATATAATATAACAGAATAACAATAATTTATTGTCAATATCGAAACACATCGAAAAATCAAAGAGTAAAGTAATAGACCTTAAAGGAGCGAAAAATTATAAAACAAAAGGAGAATGCCGTCTGATGTATGGCGCTCGGTACCAAATAGGTTGTTTTTTTTCTCGGTACCAAGAATAAAGTGAGCGCGTCACAAAAATTTCCAATAAGTTTTTAGTCGATTCTCCTGTCAAAATAATTAAAAATGAGGGATAATACCATAGTTACACAGAACATCAATGTTTGTTGCCATAGTAACGTATAATAATCATTGGTTGTTGCAGTCTAATAGCGGCGTGCGGCGGAAACCAAATCAATAAAATATTTTTTTACTTGATTATTAATCCCGTCGGTGTTTGCAAATAAAGAAAATGTTAATGTCATTTATAAATTATAATACATTTTATGGGATACGTTCGGTTTTGACGCAATTGGTACGGGTTCGCGGCATTCTCCGCTAATTTAGCAAGTCTCACGCACGCCTTGCGCGAACCTGACTTACCACTGACCTTCAAAGCTCTTTATCTGCTTACTACGCGTACAATTTATAGCGTTTCACGAAACGTTCTATTATGGAGGAATACCCGACGATAAGGGCATATTCATACAAAACAAATAATTAACGCAATTTGTTAAAAACTTGACTCGCGTAAGGTTGACTGCACTACCTATTTTTGAAAATTTTTTTTTATGATATTAACGATGACATCGAGGCTAATTTATAAAAAAAATATTCCGCGATGCCTATTTAATTATTAAAAGTTTACGTTATTAAAATATGACATCAATCATAACTTAATATTGTAAATGCTAAAGTTTGTGTGTGTGTGTGAGTACATTTATTCCCACTTAACTCTGTAACGCCTGAAAGGATTCAGACGTAACTTGTAATATACATAGAATAAGACCTGGATTAGCATAAAGCACTTTTTATCCGGCTACCACGCCGGCGAAGACGTGGGCAGAAGCTAGTTATTCATAAAGTAAAAAAATATATTTGACATATGTAGCAATACCAAAATCTATATAACTAATAAATTATGTAAAACAAAATGACTAGGATGTGGCTTACTTGAAAGAAAGAACTGAGGGATTACCACAGGTTTTGATAGTTTTCGAAAACTTTATAAGTTTCGGTATCTTTCAATACATTTTCGTAGTTCATGCACGTTTCCCTAGAGGCGCTGTACTGAAAATGTATGGAAAGATACCGAAACTTATAAAGTTTTCATAAACATAAAAACCTGTGGTAAGCCCTCTGTTTTGAAAGAAACACTAGCGACTGCAGAAATACCTACACGCTGCAGGACAACTTACCTGACATAATATTAATTAAGTTTGCAAGGTTAATATGTGACAAAAGCTCGGTCTGCCTACTTTCCATTGGCAAAACCCTTAGATAGGCAATGCTGTAACTGTATCTATGTACCATGTAGCAGTCTACGAGTCTAGACTACTTCTCACATAGGTACTTATATCATAAGATTTTCAGCGATTTGATATTTGTAAAGTCACTTGATGTCCTAAAAATAAACCCTAGAACTTTGTATGCACATACCGCCTGAGACCCAGAAGGTTGCGGGTTCGATTCACGCCACGAGACAATTATACGTTTGTACTATAAACTCATGTTAATTCTTAATATTATTTGTCATTAAGGTATAATTTCACACATACTACATACAAACAAACTTACAATTTTAGCCTTTGTAATAAGTATAGATAACGAATCTATGCTTCTTTTATATCTCAGGAAGTTATTGTAGATTTTTATAGAAATTTTATAAAGGCCAGTACGTTGTGAGTTTTGATGGGGGTTAGAATAATTTATTTCAATCGAAATAGTTATTTTTGATGGCGTTAGTTATTTTCATAACGTCAGCAAAGATTAAAATATTTGAGTTAAAGCCATGTCGTAACAAGGGTTTATATCGGATATGAAAATGATGAAAAGAATAAGATATAACCTTAAGGTAATAAATAATACAGAAAACTCTTTATTGTACTCATAACTCACACAAACATATGTTTATATACTGGTTAAAACAAAATTGACAATAGCAACCTGACGTTAAAAAATATAAGCCAAGCAATTTTCTCTGTTTGGTCGCGTTTGGAATTGGAGTAAATTTAAAAAAAATTGATGATGTAAAGCGTACTTTATAGTTCTTATTGAATAAACAAACTGAGATTTGATTTCTTAGTTATTTTTATGCGTGTTACATAGGTACCTAACCCTCATTATAGAATGAGGTTTGCATAACATGTAATTTATCTCAATGCTTTAAACCCGTGGAATTAGGTACTACTAGTAGGCACTTACGCATTTAACCAATCAGTTTCATTTTATTACTGAATTAAAGATATCTGATCATATTTTATTACGAACTAAAATATATCTAATTATTTGATTGATTGCCATAGACGCTGTACATACTTCCGTGAAAACTTAAACTTTTCTTTAATAACCTTTTTAAGGCAGGCGAATATCAAGGTGCTTATATGTTCGGTTTTACGAGTTTAGATAGAACATATTTATCACGAAGGTTGTATAACTTTTGATTTGTAAACAATCGTTATTAGAAACCCCAATCTATATTACTCAACTCAGCATTCATACCTTCGAAATTAGCACGATTATACAAGAACTTAGTGCGCACAGCTGAATTTAGGTAAATAAGCTACCTATTTCGATCACTGATGATGTTCATCGTGTACTCAGTAGTTGATTTTTTTTTATTATTTGTGTAAACAAACAGTAGCACTATACAATATTGGTTGGTTCATATAGTGTTAATTGTGGAACTTACACCGTTTTAGATTACCGCAATAATTTTGTATTATCAAGGCGAAAAGTGAGCAGTTTTTAAAATTACTAGTTCGCATTGTTGCAATGCCAAGACTCTGTTGAAATAAGTGTTAAATAGATAGATATATATTTATTTATTAAATACACTTTTAACAAACTCTGGTTATTAATGTCTTTAAGCCTATGTTAGGTTTGTGTGTTTGATACTAGGTTCTCGATAAAAACACGTAGGACCTATGTAAATTACCATTATTAATTAATTGACACACGAGAAAGAACAAATACCAATAAAAAGTACAGAGTGAGACAAATAACTAGGCCGGGAAATTAATAAAGTAAAAGTACCTACCTACTAATAATATTGGCACGTAAACGAGCGCAGACGATCCTAGCGACACAAACCCTTCAAGTGAGGCGAGCTATAGTACCTACGCAGAAAGATGTTGTGTACGGTTATCGTTATGCGTGTGTGCGTGCGCTCAAGTTACAAAGGGTGCTCCAATTTAGATGATAAAATAATAACAATAATAAAATTAATGAGTCATCTAGACTAGAGGCAATAGTGGCGGGCGTCTACCAGGGTTAGTACGACAGCGTGAAGTGTAGTCGGCAAGAATTACGGCAAGCAGTGTGTTCTAGGGTTTCTATAGCTAGGCATACAGTCACACTTACTATGACACAGATCGGTACAATAACATTATTTTTAGTTGTGAGCATCTAGGTTTAAGACTGAGTAGTTTATAGGTACTTCTCAACCAATATATTTTCATAGGACAAACGACTACGAGTACATTTTGTAATGCATTCTACGCAGGAACTTTCTCTGAACAGATTCAAGTGTATCAATATCAGTATACATTAGTGACATCAACACCGATAAATTGACTGAGATCGTACATAATAATTAACAAATTAACCAGTTCATGTTCGTCGCTTGAAGTAACGTTTAGGTAGAGGTATAGTTTAAAATGATTTACTAATGAAATCAAAATGAAATGGTTTTGATAAATTGAAATTGCGTAAAATGTTATAATTTTAAATGCATTATTTAAATAAACTAAGTTAAAAACATACAATCGTTCAATGGGCAGCTTATTAATATCAAGAGATACCTAAGTTCATAGAGAGAGACCCATATGTCTTCCGCGGGGGAAGCCCAATCGGGTCTAGGTACCTACCACGTGCCGATCTAAGCGCATAGCTATTAAAACTCCTCCGCCATATATGTATTTGCTGTGTTCTCCAATAATTATGTTACCGCTGTTGTACCATATACCTACCAATAAAAAGCACAGGGTTCATAATGGCCTCCAACAATTAGGTCACAGTATGCTTTAGATTTCAAAATTATTTTGGTACACCAGATTCCTAATTCGCAAGCCTCGCACATTTTGCCGTCCTTATGAGGTAAAGATAAATCTTTTTGCGGAGTTGTTGCGCCACTGACCCAAGACACTGACACAAGACATTGCAATTTCAGAGTTACATGTAAAAACGTGTATCAAAGTTATTGTATGCATAAATTTATTCTCCTATACAGATTATTTAAGAAATATGTAAGTACCTTGGTCCTTGGTACTTGACCTTTAACTTGGTGTTGTCAATAAAGATATTGTATTGTACACAGGGTGTTGAGATGAGCGCGGCTGTGTGTGCGGTTAGAAACGCGCTCGTGGCGAGCGCCGGCGACGCGTGGAGCGAACATTCGCCCGCGCCGCACGACGACGCACCGCTCCTGCATTTGATGCACCACCAGAGGTAATGTTTATTAAAATAGCTTACGCTAGTCGTATAGGTATAAGGTAACCACAATATAAAACCTCGGCTGATTGAACTAGTTTGTTACTTAGTTTATAAGTTTCATAAATTATAGGACTACGAAATACTTTAATAATTACGAGGATAGTCGCCGCTTCCGTTATGTAATAACTCTTAGCGATCGACGGATAATGATGGACACGATGTTTCTTTAGAATTAGGATGTCATACATTTTTGAATCGATTCCTCAGCAATTGTTGGTCTTTTAGCCTCATCTTACAGAACAGACATACTTTGTTTCACATACCATCATCACTTACAGACTAGCGCTCATGGCGTGGTTAACTTCGGTGTTTTTAGCAGATCACCTTGGTTAAACAACAATCTGCGCGGTCACTACTTGGATGGGTGACCGTTTAGTGGCATTTAGATCTGAGCGCTTCCGTGCTTCGGAAGGCACGTTAAGATGTTGGTCCCGGCTTTTTCAGTCGATAAGCCATGTCGGAGGCCTTCGGGCGGCCTAAAAACACTGACACCAGAGTTGGCTACTAACTCATACGAAGCAGAAGAAGGATCACTTACAGAATTCTGTTCTCTTTTGTTCTCGTATTGTAACTAGCGAGTTACCTAGTTGTTGTAGGTACAAAAACTTCCAGGATATTGATTTATCTTGCTGTGGTTGTGCAACCTAACCTACCTTACCGATAAACCATAAAGTATCTAGCTATAATTAATGTCATACCTACATGCTTACTAAGATGTGTCATTCATTATACTCAGTAGGTATACTATAAGCGTCTTTTGCTATTTCTGTTTCTGCTGTGATGTTTATAATTACCTACCTATTGTAATTGTTCCATCACGCATAAATCTACGATTCAAACGTAGATACCTATTAATATAAATAAAAAAATGTCTATAATGGCTAAAAATTCGCTAAGGTTTCTCAAATAAATAGTCGGACACATTATGATAAAACCCCCTTCAGAATATTAAAAAACGCTACGACCCTCATTCAGAACACATTGAATCATCTGTTATATTCAGTATTTGGTTTTTATATCTACGGTACGGTACTCAAAAAATAAAATAAGGTTTAGTATAGAATAAAAAATCTTGGCATGGCCCCCGACCAATCAGCGAGCTACATCCAGGTACACTTATCGGTGGGAGGCTCTGCAAACACACCGATGCATAGCCTATGTTTATTGAACTACGCATCAATTTACGATGCAAGCTATATTCAGCGCTCTCTCGACAGTTTACAGTTCATATTCAGATCAGGGAGGGAGGTGACCCTTCGAAACTTCTAGAATATTTGAAAATAGGACACCACCCTTTATCCTGTGGGGGGTTTCTATCTAGGGCACTTCCTGATAACCTAATTGGAGTTCGTAAAACACGATATTTTTTGTGTAATTTTGTATTTTTCAGCAGATAACCAAAAATATCAAATTGACATACTTACTCTTAATATGTATAATGATGTTGAGGGTTAGGTATTTCCGAGAGCTTCCCGACTTAACTGCTCAAAGAATATTATTCAAAAGAATAGGCAATAAGGGTTATTTTAGTATTTTCTGATGTTTTCCAATAGCCTAATAGGTAGGTACTTTAAATCACAAAAAGATCGATAGCTAGTCAGTTAATCGAATTAACGGATTCACTGAATACGGCATGATCGACAGATTCATGTGTTAATACATAGACATCGACAGATTGATGTGTTAATACATAGACATATAATAGACAAACATAATTATTGTTAATATACAATTTGGTGCAGAAAATAATCCGCCGAGTTAACGAACAGAAATACCATTTGATTTTAAGTTAGCCATCTCGGCCGGTCGAGCTTTAAAGTTGCCAAGCCGGGAAGTATTCATGGCAGCTTGAGGTAGTGGAAGTTAAGTATAATAAGCACTAGACAAATGCAGTTGGATTGTACTTTTATAACTGCAATCGCTTTACAAGGAAAGACACAATGTTTTTTATAGCACTTCTCTAGTATATCTTCAAAGTTAAAATTAAAATCATTCATTACGATTTTGTATAATTATTACGATTACAACTTGGATAACAAGATCTGTGGAAATTGGGCATATTTTTCAATCGTCTGTTAATCCAGCAACTAACTTAACTTTTACACTACATATTTTAAAGAGGTAAAATTCTATGTTTATGTAAAAATCATCATCATCATCATCATCCACAGCCCGATTTCACCCACTGCTGGGTATAGGCCTCCCTCAACTTGTGCCATCCAAGTAGAGTAACAAGAAAACCGTAAATTAATTGATTACATAAAAATATGTGATACCTACAAGTTAGTAAAGTTACAAGTTAGTTGTGGTCGGTGGTCAGCCTATAACAGTCCACTGTTGGAAATAGGCCTCCCCTAATAAAGGGGTATATGCATTAATAGGCATGCGGGTTGGGGCACGCACCGCCGACGAGATTTAGTTGTGCTAGTGTGTTAGGTTGTGCTATGCCGCAATCAGGCGGCCGCCAGAGCCTAGTTTGTTAGGTAGCAGGGTGCACCACGTGCAGGTGAGGTTGGTTTGGATTCCGAAGAAGGGATTGGAACCCCGTACTGGCAAGAGCTGAGCGCGGTTGTTTAGGGAGTGTGGTATGAGCAGGTGGGGCGCGGCGCTGGCGCTAGTGCGCGCGCGCAACGCGGAGCGCATCCTGGAGCGCGGCGAGCTGCCCGAGGATGACGTCACCAGCCTGCTGCACGTCTACTGCAAGGGACTCGCGCACGCGCACCCAGGTATAGTACATTACTGCAGCGGACAGCAAAAGAGGCATTGATGGACGAACGTCAATTTGGGCCGAGGCACACATACGTGAGTCCATCAATGCCAAGTTGTGGCCAAGGCTTGTATAGTACTTTTCTAATAATGCGCGGAAATTAAAACAAAATAGTTCCTAGACAGAACTTGTACATTTTTCAATAAACAGCATTCTATTTGCAAGCCAGTTCGAAATTTAAATAAATCCTTTGAGTACTTACCTCCTTGGTTGCCATGTTTCGGAGTAAAAAATCGTTCCATTTTTAAATAACTCGACAGATATGAGTTTTCATAGTAATTTTTTGGCCGCTAAACACGACAGATATGAATTTTCGTACAACTTTTGCCGGCCGCTGCTCGCATGCACTTGGCCAGTACAGCAATTTTGATTTATCTCGAAGAAGGTTGTCAAAATAAAGCTCTAATTTCCAAGCATGTTTGAGAAAAATGCATTCTTAGTGTCTAAACACACTATAGCCGAAATTACGCGACGTAAGTTCGGCATGATTACGCCTGCAATGCTATTTGAATTACAGAGGACACATTATGCTGAAATTACTTTGCGTTATGGCGTACAGCCGAACTTGTCAAAATCAGCTGCGGAACTTACGTCGCGTAATTTTCGGCATAGTGTTTAGTGTTTAGCTTAGAACCGCTTGCACCAATTACTGTCATTATATACAGTGTGTACAAAGACTACTACCGAAAACTGTGAGGTTGCAATCAGGCCATGATTCTGAACATATTTAGCGGAAAAAAAAATTTTTGTGTCTTATCACGGTTATAGAATATTTATTCTCACAAAGAAATACATTTCACTTTTAATGAGAATTATACTTCGATATTACAATTTGATGCAGGTATTGATTTTTTTTCTGTTTGCCTATTTGTTTTCTGGTTGCTGTCTGGCTATTGTGAGTAATACAGAGTCGCGAAAAAATAAAGTGCCACAGTGCATGCTAAACGGTAGGGTCACTTTTTTATTTTAGTAAATTGGAATTGGTCAGTACATGTTTTTATAAGTTTAGTTTTAAAGCAATTGATCGACCCCGCATTTTTAACCTCTTTGGGAACTTATTATAAATGTGTACCCCTCCAAAAGTAATGGTAATCATACCGGAAGTGGTTCGTACTTTTGGTAGAATTATATGGTCTTTTCTACAACTAAGTCTATTATGTATTTGATGTTTTTTGATGAACGTTATTTCAGTGTGTAATGATTTATCTAGTATTTTTCTAATGAGTATGCAAGTGCAGTAAGTGTAGAGTTCTTAAATGGTCATAAGTTTTGTGACTTTGTAAATTTTGATAATTGGTGTTAAATATTCATAGTTGAAAAGCAATTTTACTATCCGACATATCATTGATGACGAGTCATTTAAATTATTCTTCTAGTAACATGCACATAGTACCTACAACATAATTTCATCATATCTACCTCACTATCTCGTTTAAATACGCAAAAAAGAACAATATATGTATGCAGAGTCCGCCCTCACAGTTTTGAAATCTTGAAACATTTTTTTCTCCGGTTATAATTATTTTTCAGACAACAGATTGTTTGGCTGAGTTTTGGTGACCTTTCGTTTTCGGTTGACGTCTTTTTACACCCGATATGTTAACATAGGAAGGTTGCATGTTAGATAGATACAATTACATTTTACTTAACATAAGTATTGCTTAAACTAAGTCACTTTTATTTATTTATTACCTGTATGAATGTGGCGAGCCCTTTTCTTCCTAGCTTCCTTATTAGCTAGCTTATTCTAATTTATTTTTGACTTCATAAGCTTGCGTGCTGATTTTAGTGTTTATATGAAAATTTTATTTAATAGAGTCCCTGAAACTTTATTTTGAAATTACCGATTATTCTGTGAACTTTATTATTACCGGTTGCGCACAGATAGTTAATAAAACTTTCAAAAGTTATTATACACATACACTCTTTATTTCTTGATATTGACTTCCCTTCCGTACCCCAGCCGCCTACATCGCTTAGTATGGTACCTAGCTAGCCGAGCGGGGTTAGCGGTGACCACGCGACTTTTTAACACGTTGGCTGCTGGCCTCGCACATGACGCTCCGCGCGTGCACGAGGAGGAGGACGACGTGCAGAATCATATTTGTGTTTTCAGCACTCAAAGCGTTAAATACTTACATTTTTAAACTAGTGATAACTTTAGAATGGAATGTTCGAATTAAATAATTTAAAAAGTTATTTAAAGTTATTGAAACAGTCTTGAATATGGAGTAATTTATTTTGATAATGATTAATACCAAGCGACAAATAAAGAGTCTTTTCCAGCGCCGGCATTTCAATTATATTTTTAAAATAAAGAACACATATTGTAACATAACTATAATAGCTAGACATATGCTGTTGCGACACTTTTTGTAAATAATTATGTGTTCTGCAAAGTCGTACATTATTTTGTTCATTGATCAATAGTTTTCGCAGCATACGCGAAGTTTTTCAGGTCAATTTTGAACACCTCGGGTTACATTGTAGAAGTTTTAGTAAGGATCCCAATTTTTTTGAAAATATAATATATAGCCTATGTCACACTGTATCTGGACATACTACTGAAACATCAATCTTACGGGTCCTCCTACACATTCTATCAACAGGATTCCAGAAACCAGACAATTAGAAACCATCTTCTCGATTGAGATTCATCTGTTTGGTGATCTCAATCAAAACATTTTCAACCTTTGCAATAATGTTACGTTCCGAATATAAATCAATTTTGTATATAACTGTTGAATTTAAAAAATCTTTATGAAATAAAATACAGTGAAAAACGCTTATTTCAGATGTAAGGACCTTAATATAAATAATTATGTTCACCGTGATAGTTCAAAAGTTGTTGATATATTGTGTTGTATATACAGATATGGTGGCAATCACGCGGCCGGTGCACGAGCTGTCCCAGAACCTGTCCTTCATGATGGAGAGCCTCTACAAGGTGTCAGTGGCGCTGCAGAGGCACGACGCCGGCTGAAACTGCACCTTCTCTCAACACCGTACGGCTTACTTTCACACAAAACACGCTTACATACTCATACAGTAATAACAATTTAGAGCTGTAATCCTGCAATAAGCAGAGGATAAGAGAGCTTAGGTTTATAGTATAAAGCTCAGTTTAGCACATGCTTGTCCTCACAATGTGATCTGCCACGTGAAAGTAGGATGTACCTTAGTTCAAAATAATAAGATTCAAATTCACTAAAACGCTTGCAATATACTCTCTATCTTAGTTTAAGTTCCTTGTTACAATAAAGGGTGGAAAGTTTGTATGGTCCGAAAGTTATATTTTAGTTGGTTAGGGTTGTTCAGAATCTTTTTTAAGTCGCAGTTCCGCCGATGAACATTTGGGTGATATTAACGGCGTTTACAACACTTTAGGATTCCGTTCCCGGCTTTACAAATCGTTCAATCGGAATCCTTAAAACTCCGAAACCGAAGTTAACGCTCACACATAAAATAAATGTTTTAAACACATTCTTCTTACAGTTACACTCAAGATCATTTCGTTTATAAATAATCAAAAGGTATTATACAGCACATCTCGTTGTAGTTACCTCCAACCGTTATATCTTGTTGTAGACCATCTTTGAACTAGTTGTAACTAAGCTGTACAATGGCGATATGTGACGCTACTATTGCTGAGTGTCTCATCTACTTCTGTTGAGTAAGTCTGCCATACCAATATTTGATAACCGTATCGGCACATCATGGCCACGCGACTTCCGTTGGTACGCTCCATCTCCACTCCATCTAACTCTGTACTCATCTCACACTTCCCACAGCTGTTTAGGCATATTCTTCATCAGCCTGTTTCCGATTTAATCGGAACGTTCCGACCCAACGTCCCATAATCGCCTCTTGACCTTCAGTTAACATTTTCACTTTTTCGGCACTCATTGAAGTGGAAAATTATTAATAATAGTGAAAGATCAAAGATAAAAATATGAAATTTCTTGTATGTTTTAGTTTGGGTATGTTTTTCATATTGAATGCTCGTTTATAATGCAATGCGCATACAGTAGGTATGCAGCTCGACCTTCGATCTGTATGCACTATTTTGTTTATCCTTGGATAAAATGTATTCAATAGCATAATTATTTTGAAATCATCTTTAGTTTATATGGAGGCAATGAAATTGAGTGTATTAAAACATTTTAATCAAATAATTCAGTTCAGATATCTACTTACTTTATCAAAGTAAACATACAAAATGACATGAAATTTGTAAAATATTTTTATAAACAATGTAGGAACTACACTAAGTATATATTTTTCCATCGTATCTTCTACTGAACTGTATTGTAAGTAGACTTGCCTTACTGTATCACGCTTTACTGTGTATGTATGTATTTATGTATGTATAATAATAATAATATGCTTGCCTGCACTAAAGAAGTTGTGTTAGTTTTAAAAGATATTATATAAAAATATATTATTAACAAAATTGCAAAGTTAGGATTATCTTGGGTTTGCACGTCTTCACGTTTAGTGCAGACAGGCAGTACTTAAGTTATTATAAAATTAGAGCGAGAACTTAAATGGATTTTTTAAGATCATGTACGAGTAAAGTAATCATGGCTGTAATTCTCAGGAACAAAGATTATGGTAGTATTTCCATAGAGTTTGACAGTACGATGTAATTGTTTAGTGTAACAAACTGTGACAGTTTGTCAATTGACGTTATTGAATTTTGACGGATGAAATGTCAAAGTTTGTAAAAACAGGATCGATGTCAATCATTTCTGTTTGCAACAGAGTTAGCCAATCACCCCTCAGGTCGCACACCGAAATGGTCGGCACCTGACCTTTATTTGCAAATTTTGACATTTCATCCGACGAAATTCAAAGAATGTCAATTAACAAACTGTCAAAGTTTGTAAGAACAGGACCGGTGCTTATCATTTCAGTGTGCAACTGAGTTAGCTGATCAGGAAGCTGATGGCGCTTTCATCAGCTGATATTTGAAAATAACGCTATTTGACATTACTTTTATCAATTGCTAAACAGTGTTGAGATCTCAAATGTGTGGAAGGGTGAGTAGGTGTTACTAATGTTGCTTAGCTATTTTGAATGGGATTGCGTGAAGAAAATGCGCATGATCAAATTCACTTATGAATATCAAACATGTGTAACATGTACCAAACGATAGCCAATAGGCACATCTCGCGGCAGTCTTAACTAACAGCAACTGGTTTTTGAAAATGTGCTGAATTTACCAAATAAACTAGAGAATATTGATAACGTCATGTACTCACCAGCTAACAGTCAAACCGGCTGATCGCATAATATTTTTTTGTATTATTTTACATTGTGATGCTACAGTTTGCGTCTTTATGACAATATTTATTTTATATTTAAGGTTGATTGTTTGATATGCTTTTCCTTGTGAGTTAATTCTTGTTTTTTCGTAGATACTCAATTAACTTAATTCCCCTCATGTTAGGACTAGTTAAATCTATGCTTAGGTAAAACTACCTATCAATGTACTTCGCTCGTGTTGTCGCTTCTCTTTAGTTGTAAGAATAAAATTCAAGTCAGGTTTTGGACAGCTTATCATTTGTTATCATCGACTTTCGATCGACAGAGCCTTGTTTGTAACCACTTGTAAATGTACCTATTTAATGTATACTATGAATAAAATATACCGAATGAACTTAATGCTATCATTGTTTTTTATTTTGCCTCACACTTACACACGCTCTCCAGCCTATATCAGTCCACTGCTGGATACATCCTCCCCTAATAAAGAGGGATATGCCCATAATCCCCACGCTGGGGATGCGGGGATCGCAGGGCACACTTAGCACCGCCAACGTAGCTGCCCGTCGGCGGCTAGGGGATTGCTGCGCTATGCCGCAATCAGCCGGCAGCCAGAGCCCCGTTTCTTTGTTAGCAGGGTGCACAACGTGCAGGTGAGGTTGGCTTGGGTTCGGGGGATGGAATCCCTTACACCGCTTTGTATGCCTACACTTAAAAATAGACGTGTCTGCAGACACATTTTAGAAATGAAGCAGTAGGTAGGTGTTATAATATTTGATCATCATTAGTCTATAGCAGTCCACTGCTGTACATAGGCCTCCCCAAATGAGCGCCATTGCGCTTTTCCTCAGCTCGACGCATCCAGCTTCTCCTTACGCAGATCGTCACTATCTAGCCGATTAGTCCGAGGGCGACCTACACTACGTTTGCCGAGACGCGGTCACAGTTGTACTGCGGCAGCCGGCGAGAGCGCATACAAAAGTGCTCACGCGCTGCCCGAATGGCCGAACAAAAACGGCGAAATTGTGTTAAGCATATCACAGCAGTAAATGAAATAAAAGTGCTAAATTGAACTTCTCAGATGATGAAGGTTTCTGTGGAACTATGCATAAACACTGAGAAGTCAACATTAACTTCATATATGCGAGATAGATTTTCTATTGTAGCTTACATATCAGAAGAAATGGAAATGGTCGCATGCATGGTCCATGGGTGGTAGTGTCCCGAAAAAGTTGGCAACGTTATTGAAGGCAAGCACCCAGAATCCTCAATCAAAATCCTGGATACCCCACTGTTCAGAGCCGGTATAGCTTAACAAAACAGTTATAGAAGCTCGCACCGGGCGCATAATAGGCTATTCACGGCACTGCATAAGGGGGATAAGATCATAATTCCCACGCTATACAACTTATTTTTACTATTTATGTGATTTAAATCACTAAATAATTAGTATATAAGTACCTACTATTTTCATTTTAAGTATAATTTTTACATTAATTTTCTATAGGCTTAAATCGAAGCTAATAGGTACCTAAGCTTCGAAAAAAATGTTTAATGCCAGAGTCCGTGTTGAAAATCTGGCTACAGCAATTCGTTGGATCTAATCTCAGCAACGCGACGGCGATTTAAGTAATTTGGGGTCGGATTGGTCGAATCGTTTGTTTACTTCAGAGGGACAGCTTCCGTTGTAACAGTATAGGGGACGGTACTTGTATGGGTACAAAGCGTACGATTTCATATAGTAGGGCCAATCTAATAGGTCACGTTTGACATCTGTCTGTTTTAGCTTCATAGTGAGGTGACTTGATATACTCGAAAGATCGATTAAATTTCATTATCGATCGATTTTCTATCGTAAATTATGAAATCAAAATAAGACAAGTAAATAATGTACAAATAAATGCATTTTTTCCGTTAACTATTTAAATAATAGGTGTTGTCATCGTCCTCACTGCTGAGGCCACTGTGTCATCGGTCCATGTCTGTGAAACCGTATGGTTTGCATTTAACCATGTTTCTTCAATATACACGACATTGACCCAATGTATTATTATGTTAAACACAAATATTTAAGCAATCCGAATCCAAATTATAGTCAGAGTAGAGTCAGAGCGTCCAATAGACTGATCTTACTCTGACGTTTACCAGATAGATAAGCCGGGCCAGAAGAAATTATCAGAGAAAACACCAAAAACACTGTTGCCAGTAACATCCCACGAGTTTTTGGTCATGATCACGAAAAAAGTAACTTCAGTGATTTTGTTTCTATTAAAATATCATTTCTTTTTTGTAAGTTATTAGAATAACAATTATTTATTGTAATCACAATACATAATTTAAGGTAAAACATTCCTTCACAAGTAATTCAAACAATCTATCATCGATCTTTTGTTTTTTGGGTAACATCCCTAGTGCAAGTTACAAAGGAAGTAAGTTCATTATCGTAACCTTGTGATGATGTTCAGTTTTTTAAATAAAAAATGCATTATTATGTTTAGAATGGTTTATTAATATAGGTAAGTCGTAAAATTGCCTTCTTTTGTCATTATTAAAATAAATATGTATGTTTAACTGAAAAAAGTAAAGCAATTAAGCAGTTAAAACTTTGAAAATATTGTGTGCCCTCCGTTACAAGGTTACGTTGTAGAATCCAGATGAAACGTCAAATGTGGCCTGTTAATTTGGCGCCATTGTACGGTATGTACGTATTTACAAAAAAATTGGACCAAATGGGAATGATACCCTCCCATGAAAAAATATTTCTAATAATAATAATAATCGGTAAATAACCGAGTTAATTACGTAACAAACAAAAAAAATGAATGAAATTCGAGCCCATAAATTGTCATACTAAGTGTTCTTAGGGTTGGTCTTCTTCAAATTTATATGGACGAATGGGAAGTGTACCCTCCCCAACAAAAAAATATGTTTCCAAATTGGTTCAAAAATTACGGAGCTATGAGGTACAAACATAAAAAATACAACTGAATTGAGAACCCCCTTCTTTTTTGAAGTCAGTTAAAAAGAATAAACAATGCTCAGCATCATCTAGACTATACACCAGAGCTTGTTATATATTTATTATTATTATTTATTCAAACACAATAGTACCTACATATTACATGGTACAATAACAAAGTAGTAAAACAAAAGCAAGCTTTTTTTTAGTTATTGTAGATACTGTGTACAAAATGATCTTAAAAGCTGGGTGGAACAACAGTTTGTCCATTAATTATAGACGTACAATGTTTAACATAAATAACTAGGAAATTAATTGATCATAAAAATTGTTATTGTCATAAAAACATGTCCATTTATTTTGTGCTTTATATTTTTAAAACGCGCGACGCCAACGACGCGATTCGAAAAACTGTACCTTTTTGGGGAATCTATCGTACATTATTTGAAATTCGCACTAGCAACGCTGACGGAAGCTGGCAATGTGACGCGGGAACAACCACCATTGCGCAGTTGCGCACATTACCGATCGATAACACTCACGGAACAGACCCGTGGCAGGCTCAGCAACGAAGGAGGTTCTAATTCCCAGTTATTGTGATAGTAAAAGAACAAAAGCGAAAGGCAGGTGCAATATCACGGTCGGTGTCTCTTCGTTTACAGAATCTTCACTGTAAAACGTCACAGCTAAGCAGGTGAGACTTTCATACTTTTCTACCCTTATTATTATTTTTTTGCGGAATTATTGGATGGATTTTTTTCTGTGGGCTCATTCGAAGTATTTTGTATCAAGTGTATTAGAATTATTTCGAAATTATTAAGTTAAGCTTATTTAAATACATCGGTAACGTATTTTTTTAAATCTTTTGTTTGTGTAGGTACCTCCCGGCAGACCACCTGTCTGTATTCTGATTTCGTTTTTTTATATTCGTCTTATTAAATTAACATATTTTATGGTAATCCAGGGATATACAAATAAATTAGATAGATTTTAGTGTGGTTAGATGTGCGCGTCAGCCTGTATTTGCCTATTACCCACATAACATTTAATTAATATCTTATACACAAAGCTTATCTTTATAATTGTTAACTTCGTACTTGATAATCAATGTTAGTTGAAAGTTTTGCGTAAGGTGATGTATAATTTATTCAATAAATATTTGATTGGGGGAATGGGGTAGGTCTATGCAAACAAAGACAGCGTAGTTAGGGCTGAGCGGCGAGCGGCGTGGCAGCGGCCATCATGCGAGCATTCATTTGCTACTAGATGCAGTTTTGTTTTATCCGGATTGTCTAGCGTCCAAATCTCGGGCTGGTATCAGAATGACTGACTGAATTGCAAATTGACCACGTCGCTCTTAGTCGCAAGCTTCAAAATGTCTTTTCTTAATACTTAAGTCGGAAAATGACTACATCGCTTTTAGCCCACATCTCATGTCTAAATCTCAATATTTAGAAATAGAGATATAAAGTTCGAACAGTTGTGTAGGTACCTATACAATTACCACCTAAAATACAAGTTAAACTACAAATAATTAATGTTAATCCATAAAAAAATTAGAAGATTAGGGAATTATTTCATTGTAAGGTTTTTTTTTATAAGTAATATAATTAAAATAAAATAAATGTTTGATGCCGTAAATGTTTAACTTTTCTTAAGCTATGTGTTCCCCAAGATTCGCTGTTCTTTTTACTAATACGAGTTTAATACCCAAACCACTTATTTTTTCAAACAATATTTAATGTAGCCAGGCATTCTGATTCCACCCTGTCTAGGTAAGTACACAATTGGACATTCGGACATTTTGCGATTTAGTCATTTTGCGACTTATGTATTTCGAGATTAAAACAATAGAGATGTGGGTTAAAAGGGATGTAGTCATTTTGCGACTTAGGAATAATGAGATTTGGACTAAGAGCTAAGAGCGACGTGGTCAATTTGCGATTCAGTAATTCTGATACCAACCAACCCCAAATCTCAATAAAAGGCATTCGCTATACAAGTTTGATTATGTTAAAACAGGCTAAATCTGGCAAACAATAAACTTGTTTACTTCCATTGCTACCTATGTAGGTACGCGGTACGCCTAATCATTCGATTGAGCCGATCTCATTACCTATCTTTACTTAAAAATATGCGGTAGGCAAAATACTACCATAAGCATTATTTGATTTTATTATTCCATTGCGAAGGTACTGCCGGACGAATTGGAGGCCAGCAACGTCGAAGTGATGGACACCGACAAGGCAACAGCAGCTCCCGTCGAAGGTGAGAACAGGAAACGCATCGTTGATGATTGGAACAGTATCTGGGACGCGGACCCTGACGCATACTTCAGGTACCTAAACGAGGAAGACAACTGCCTGACCCTCAACAAGCCGCCGCCGCCGCTGCCTCCGGTGATCCCGCTGCGGCCACCGCCACCGCCGGTGAATCCGCCGCCGCCACCACCACCGCTGTTCATCCCGCCGCCGCCACCGCCACCGCCGGTGAACCCGCCGCCGCCGCTGCCAACGGTGAGTCCGCCGCCGGGGCCGGTGAATCCGCCAGAGGAGCCGGAGAACGCGGCCGAGGAGTGGGAGCGCAGGAGGAGGCAGATCGAGCGCGAGGCGCCGCTGGTCGCGCACGCGCAGGCGCTACTCCGCGGCGAGCGGCCGCCGCCCCTCGACCCGCGCCACCTGCCCCGCCTGCGCCTCGATCCCGGTGACGACTTCAGCGACGATAGTGACGACGACTTTGAGGGGTACGAGTACGGCCCGCGTCCCGACCTCGGCTGCCCCATGGTCGAGGTATTTGCCATCAGCAACTTCCTTTTCGTGGCAGCCGAGTACGTAACCGAGGAGAGGAACAATGCTGGAGGATTTCATCCCCTTATTGGGCCAAACATACATCATCTCTTCCCGGAATTCGCTATAGATATGGGCTCCGCGGAGGAGGCCCAGACTGCCAGCGAGCTCCTGCTCGCGTCCGTCGATAACTTTTGGAACAATCGCGTCGTTCTGGGCCACCCTCCTGAAACCTTCGCTAGAGAATTCTTTGAGTTCCTGTTGAACTACGAACAAGGAGGCAATCGCCTCTTTCATATGGGTATGCGTATCATGAGAGCGGATTGAAGAGGATTATCGAGGGTTGGTAGGAAGTCATATTCATACAAACTTATACCTACTTGAACTAAAACTCGAGAATGAAATTATACGAAACTTATCGATAAGACTAACCACTAACCTAGAGTAGGTAGGTACGTAACTTCAGCCTTAATTTTCCTGTAGGTATTAACCCAAGTAATATAAGGGTAGGTACCTATTCTTGATGAGGCTGGTGATGATAGGCATGATAGGTGATTCACAAATCAATGATCGAAATTGTAGATAGATACGTCCAACAGTCATACAATTTGATCCGTCCGTGGATTTTGTTAACGAAATTTTTGTAGACAAGAAAAGATGAACATTTTTGTACCTACCCGAATTTTGAAAGGTAACGAATAAACCATGTAGTTCAGCTCTCGTTGGAGTAGCGATGTAATTGTCTCCATTTTGCTCTTCATTCCATCTCTTTTAAGTGAAAGTTGACCGCAATTAAAAGAGAAGTTTGCCGTCGTCATGTTGTTGATGGAAGTCCAGTAAGACACCAACCTTCTCTTTTATCTGGCTCAGTATCTTATTCTAGACCTCTTCCTCGCTTTCGTTCGTTGAAATTCATTGTTTTGGATTGATGGGGTGTTTCTAATGAAGCTGACGTGTCACTTACACATAAATCCCAATTTTGTATAAAGTCTGATGGTACTCGGAGAAGCCGTCATCACCATGACAAGTGATTTTACAATAAAATACCTACTTGCCCACCTAATAAACTTAGTTTGTACCTACCTAAACTTATTCAATTTCTCAGTCTCCTAATCATATTATGATAATTAAGTCCAAACGTGATGCAGTAGTTTCGTTGTGAAGTAAGTTATTTTTCGTATTTTTATATGTATCTACTTTGTGTAGGTACCTATAATAAGCCTATAATAAGATATGAATTACCTATTTTTCGCATCTCTCAATTATTTCGTGTCGTATACATATGTCGTATATATTTGTGTATTGGCAAGTATTATTTTGTAGTATTAGATCAAAACTAATAACTGTTTAGGCATGTAAGTATTTACAGTGATAAGACTAACGAATATCAGCTGAGCTGGATGTATTTAAAATGTTTTTTTTAAGGAAATTGTATATTTGGTTGTTTGTTGTTTTCAATTTACATGAAGTTTATTTCAATGTTTTAGTTTATCTTCTGAAGGTAAGAAGTTAATTATAAAGTTCGAAACGGAGTCTTGAATCACTAAAGATGTTGATATTAATTTTAATCAATTATATTGTCTGTAGCACAAAAACTGAATTTAGGTTTATACCAACAATTATTTATCTTCGTAATAGAACTATGAATGGATTTTATTGTTTATGATTTTAGATGCATGTCATTATGAGTTTGATATTATATTCATGCGAGTCTAATTATTAATTAATCATGATCTGTATGTATTGTACTCGAAGATAGTACTACTTTTTGAATATATGTACTCTATGTATTAAAGTAGTGTCAAATAAAACGATTTGTACGAAAACCTCAATTTTTTTATATGGTAGTTATAATACTTTATGGCAACGGTCGGCAACCTTTTGGCAGGCAAGGGCCACTAGGTGGCAAAATAAAGTAAGTCCGGGCCACACTTTGTATAGACGAAACATATCCCATAGGAAAAACAAAAACGCTTTTATGAACTGCTGAGAATCCCTTTTCATCATCATCAGCCTCCCTTTTCAATTCGTCAAAATCAGATGGCGAGCTGCCAGGAAATTTAACAAGACCATTGATAGAGCTTTTGAGAAAAAAATCATAGAAAGAGATTTTGAGAGCATCATCAGAGTGAGCAGATTCGAAATCAATCACTTTTTTTTGTAAATGACTCTTAATATCACAAGAAAAGGGTTTGCAAAAATCTTCAGTTTCTGAAAATCACTAAATCTGTCGCTGAATTCTTTTGTATTTGTTCAAATTAATTATTTTTTTACTTTTTTCGATGAAAATTAATTCTAGCTTCCTCGAAACTCTTTTTACAATCCTACGAATTCAGTTTTTTTCATCAGTGATCGATCGCCGCGCCGCATCATAAACGCCTGGAAGAGCTACTGGTCCAAGAAGACGCACGCACAGACGCAGAGTAACCTTTCTCTGGGTCTTAAGGGCAAACTCATCGATAGGTGTATCATGCCCGTCCTAACCTAGCCGGAGCTTAGACATGTTCGCAGACTGAGGCGCTGAAGTCCAAGCCAAAAAAAAGTCATCATCACAGCCTTGATACCTGAGTGATAGCGGCCGATCCCGACGCGTCGACAGAACGAGCTCGATGCCTTCAAAAGAGGGTGGTGGGAGGTAGCTAGGGACGGGATAGAGATGTTTGGAAGCTTATGGGAGACTTTTATCCAGCAGTGGGACGAGGACGGTTATTGTTTTATGAATAGCTTTTTTTTTCATTTGAAATGCCTTTACGTCTGTGTGCATATCAGATATAAGTTTGTTTTTCCCCATGAAACTTTACATTCAGCGTACAGATGTAACTCATAAATAAATCATCATGAGTTACATCAGTAAAAAAATCCGTTAACTTCTCACTTCCAAAATAACATCTCGATTATCTGCTTCAGAGGGCTTACCACGAGTTTTGATAGTTTTCGAAAACTTTATAAGTTTCGGTATCTTTCCCAGTGTTGCTGTTTTAGCATTTTTAATGCTAAATTTAGCATATTTTCGGGTCTGTTAGCTTGAAAAATTCGCATTTAGCATATTTTTATGATTAACATTTTTTTGTACGTTACCTAAAAATTCAAAATTCCCAAGGAATTCAAAAGAAAAATATAGATTTTAGCATTTTATTTAGCATTTTTTGCAACATGTTTTAGCATTTTCTCCAAATAAAAAACGGCAACACAGATCTTTCCATACATTTTCGTAGTTCATGCACGTTTCCCTAGAGGCGCTGTACGAAAATGTATGGAAAGATACCAAAACCTAAAAAGTTTTCGAAAACTATCAAAACCCGTGGTAAGCCCTCAGTATCTGAAAGAAACTGTTGGAATAAACGATAAGCCAATCCATTTTTCTAATGTAGTTTACAGTAGACAGCACGACGTCCATTACTTCTTTTCAATATACCTACTAATCTGGAACGTTACGCTTCCTGGTGGATAATACATTGAAAAAATAATGGGATGTCACATCCTATCTCGGCCACCGCACGGGCCGTAAGTAGGACGGCCGCGGGCCGCGAGTTGCTGACCACTGATTTATGGCGTTTGATCTCACCTAATGGTAAGCGAAGATGCAATACAAATGTAGTGCAATGGGAGATGTAGGTTTTATTACCACTATACCTACTTTCAATGTTCAGGCATCCACAAACCACATTTAGCCTATATCAGTCCACTGCTGGAAATAGGTCTCCTTTAAAGGGCGATATGCGTACGTAATCCCTAAACTGGACATGTAGGTTGGGAATCGATGGGCACAGCTTGTCACAATTTCATAAATCGGTGCATATTCGATCAGGAAAACAAAAATGTTCAAGAATAAAACCCTTATTCGGGGAAATATTTAAAAACCGACTTAAGACTTTGTAGGTCATCTGGAATGGTAGATTAGGTTTTTGATGTATATTATGTCAGTTAGTCAGTAATTAAATACCTGTTTCAACTGTATTTTTAAAATTTGTGTTTCAAGTTAATCTAGTTTAAACTCTTAAGTGTTTGTTAAATAAATTTGGGGTTAAAAAAAGTGTGCTTCAAATAGTTCGTGTATCATACACAAGACTGCTGCCTCGTTAGTACTTTTTGGCGTGAACTTGGTTTGACCAGGGGCGGATTTGATCCATTGGTCGCCCAAGCCATATGAAAGATTACCGCCCCCCTACTCGCTGTAAAACATGAAAGATAGCCGCCCCCCTACTCGCTGTAAAGCACGAAAAAATACCAACTCCTCGAGCCTACTCTTTGCCTTTGGCTTTTCGAAAGGTGCGCTTGACTTCACTAGGGTTGCAAACCTTTTCGGGAACCTACCACCCGTGCGACCATTAACCTCTGTTAAGCCTGGATACCAGACACAATCGCTATGTATGAAGTGAGGGTTGACTTTTGGGTACATACTTAAATAAATAAAACCACCAATTTTAGCCAGCCCCTAAATTTTGCCGCCCTAGAACCGGCCTACTTGGCCTATTGGGAAATACGCCCCTGGGTTTGACGGGCATACAGTTTCAGGTCTGTATCTCCGAAATTTATTTGCCATTTAAATTTTAACCTATATTTCTAGAAACACGTATTCAGAATTTTAAATTTCAGTTGGCTGGCGGAGACATGCACATATATGAAAAACTGCATTATAACACATCCGCTTGGCCAGGATGGCATTGGGATTTGCGACAATCACAGTATATTTTAAGCTGAGTTCGTCCCGTGATCATGGCGCATGCAACCGCGTCGAAATGTCGGGAAACAATAACTGTCAAATCATGCTAAATATCCTGTTGATATTAATAATTATAGTATATTTTTAGTTGATTCCTGTACCTACTTGTCAGTAGATATAAGATAATATAAAAATATACTTAGAGCGACGTCGTATATTTCATATCAACAGACGATATCATTCGTAAACCAATAACTATGTTCTCATGATATAAAGAAAACAATAAAGATGCATTTCATGTTGAATATATTTTCTAGACTGTAGTGGGCTGTAAATTAACAATCACTATATCCATAACAAGATCGAACGGGACTTAAAATAAGACCGCATCAAGACATAATTATCGAAAATACTCTTAAAACATGTAATATTTGATTTAATTATAGAAATGATTACAGGCCGTGGTCTCGGAAAACGAACACAGAAGACAATACGGCATTTATCAATATTCAATTAAGTTTGTATCGTAAAGATAATACAACCCGCACGCAGACCACCGCCCTATTTTCTTAACTATCAAATACACAACACAGATTATTAGAATGTGGTTACGATATCTAAACAGCAAGATATTCAATAATAGTGTATAATTCTACTATTCTGTAGTTACTATCTCACTAACATTACACATAAATATCAATCTCTTCATAAATACATCTCAATAATAATTCATAATAATACATAATTCATTTATTTGCTTATTAGTTAGAGGGCATCTATTAATAACGTGAGGAAATTTTGGAGATATTTCCCCCTCCCCTCTTGGTGAGATGTCGTGAGATTTTGCTCGACCCCCTCACCGCCCCACACCACAGTAATCAATGGATGCCCCCTTATCGTACAGTTACGTGTATGTACAATATTTACACGAGTCCGAACAGCGGCCAACACGATACAATTGCTTTTAATAATTGCTTACAGTATATAATAAAGCGTCACATAAATATTGAATATAAAATAGCTTACAGTATATAATAAAGCGTCACATATATTGAATATAAACTAGCTTACAACCTTAACACATACAAGGGCTGGCTCGAAGCATAACATTTTCATTTCTTAAAAGACCTATTGATATTTCGATCAAAAACTGTATATTTATAAACTATATCAATTAATAATTACCACGCGTAAAGCCAAACAAACTGGATATTGAATAAAACCTAAAAAAATAATTCATTTCAAAATATACATGAATCTACAAAAAAAGAGATAAATTAATATAATTAGCTATTAAAAAATGTTATGCAAATATTATATCCCATTATACAAATCAAGAAAATAAATTAATAAAAATAGTACCTATTATTATGTTTGTTCCGTTATCCCTAGTTAACTATAATATCGATACTATACACAACATAGGTAGTGATAGTTAAAGATTTCTCATATGAATATATCTTGAGATATCTAAAATGTTAAATTATTTAATTTGATTATCTAGTATATTGACATAAAATGAAAACAGGATAAAATATACATTTCATGGTACGTAACATTACTATGCTAAATGATGCGTTTATTATAATAAGACAGCTTCCGTTGCTCGCGCGGCACGGAGACAATTTTTCGCAGTGGGAAGATCGGATTTTGTTTTAATATGCAATATTACCTACTGAAGTCTACAAAACCTAGTGAATAAATATAATAACAGTATTTATATTTTTAAAACATAAAATCTTAACTTACTCTAGATGCCCATTAGATCTTAAAAAGTCGCTAGTTAATTCAGGTCAATTAGTTTTATAATTCAGGACATTAATCGAAATGATTCATGTATAAATCCATAAAATCCAGAGGCATACGAAAAACGCCATAGTCCGATGTAAGAAGTGTCAATTTAGCCTGCCAGTGCCCTGTTTAGCGGCTGCGTTCATGTTATAATTTATCTACTTGAAATCATAACTTAAACGATATTTAAAAAATACATTTGTAAAAAAATCAACCTCGCGTGCAAAAGGATAGACAATAGTCAAGCAAAACCAACCAGTGATCGTCCTGTCGAGATCGTCTCTAGTGGAGAACAGACAGGCAAAACATTTACTAACTTAGTTCCGATTTCGTCGAAACATTAAATTGGCGTGAAAGTGTTAAGCCCGTACTCATAAACCACGAGGTGCTCGTCTATCCCGTAGCTGAGATTTGTATTGACAATAAATTCACTCCTTCCCACTTTGGAATTCAGATCTTGAATACAGGCCCAAGGTAGCATTGTGGGGTCAGCGCCGTGGGTGCTCAGTTGAAAAGCACAGAGCTCGGATCCTCGTTGTCCATTTGCTTGACGTGGCGAAGGACGTCCTTCTTTGTGATCACTCCGAGGAGACGCCTACAATTTATAATGAAAAAATTATATAAAATCAAACATAACTTTGAGCCCACACCCAGTCAGGCTCGTATCATGCGTATCGCGAGCTATGAGAACAACAACTATATATGTAGAATACGTAGTCCTCCTGCTGGGACCGAGCCCGCAACGTCCTACATCTCAGCCGGCTCACCTTCCTTGGGGCCAGGCCACGAGGTCGTCAACACCAATGAACCGATCGAGTCGTTTTAGTAGTAGAGCTCTTTATGAAGAGTTCGTGGGGGAAATCCTATTTCTGCCGTGAAGTAGCATTGCTGTGTTTTAGTTTAAAGGCTGTGGGTGCCGGTTACATTAATGGCAGACGAGGTTTATGATAGACGCAAGGCATAGTTAATGGACATAACTATATAATATCATATATATCTAAAATACAGGCTCGGCCTAGTTTAGGTATTAGAGATATTGTATAAACTCTCACCTAATGAAACCTACGGTTACATAAATATATACCTACGGTTATTGTACTTATACGAACTATGATGCATTTTTGATGAATAAACTATTATTACTATTATTATTCTATCAAATATAAACATCAGGTTGGCTTGCCATGTTCTTGTTCCGTCTTGAGGCATCGTAAACTAGATAGAAATGTTGTTGCTTCTTACCCATTGTGTGTGACTAAAGTCTGTCGTAGGCCGAGTTTGCGGAACATATCGACGACGGTCTCCATTGGCGTCTGGTCGGTGACGGTGATCGGAGCCATGTCTAGGATGCGCGTCAGGTTGAGGGCGGCTGGCGGGCCGCCCGGGGGGTGGCCCCCCGCGAATATCACCACCGTCTGACCTGTGATGCCTTCCATTGTGCGCCGCGCGTTACCTAACACACCAAGCACATTCACTAGGACTCCCTGTGTTCTGGGTCTCGGGAAATATAAAACCCCATATGCTAAACACCCATAGAATAAAAATGTGTAGTAAAACAATTTTTGTTTTTTGATGTTTACCTAATTCTTTTTGCCACTGAGACCATTTTAAAGGTATTAAACATATATTTTAGGTCAGCAAACTGATCTACAGCGTTAGTTTTTGATGAGTAGTAGTACCTATAGCGAGGTTGAGGTCCCTCCGCAGTACGAAGCCGACGAGATACTGCGACTCTTTGGATACGACGACCGGGTAGCCGTTATGTTCCGTCTCCTTCAGTAGCGTCTCCAGATCGTCCACCGTCATCGACTCCTGAGTTATCACCGACAGCGTCTCGTTACGTCTGCGCATACAAATTAAATGAAATTATTTAGGAGCTTGCTCCTTACCACCCAAAATGCCGAGTTGTATTGTACTAAGAGGAGGTAAGACTTTTAAACTGAGCAAACGCGTCAGCAGTACGCTCTGTCAGCGACAATCGTTTTGAAGCAGCTGCAGCAGCAGCCCTATAAATACGCTTTTGCTAGGAACATTTTTTTTGTCAAACCTTCAAATTGTTTATTGTCTTATCATTAAAGTAAAACTCGAAAACTCTTTATCCAATAATAATAAACAGGTACCCTGCGAGCAAAGTGCGGGCGGAAGTTGTCTACGAACAGACTCAAAAGCTATGGATGCCATTCAACACCAGTAAAGATTTCTCTATAAAGGTAAATCGCAAGATTTTGAAATTAAGACGACTGCGCAATGCTTTATGCAAAATATAATAAACAATCAATAATGTATTACGCCGGACCTGTTTTTGTGGCCATATAGAATTTATATGAGGTTTACGAGATTGGTTCCAGAATAGGACAACAAAGGTCATACCACAAATGTAAAACGGCGGGAGGAATCTTATAAATACATAATAATCTAATGAAGGTGACTGACTTGCTGAGACTCATAGCACAGGGTAAACCTTAACCGTACCGGATATGTCCTTGCATACCTTAGGGAAGGGTGCACAATAATTTCTAGATATTCAGACTCTAAAGGGATGCGCCGCGGCGGGGGGAAAAACTCAACTGGGACGAAGGAATTCATTCATAGACTATAAAATTCTTTTTATACAGACTCTCTTTTCTATCGTTTATTTCGTAAGATAAAGGGATGGCAGCAAGGGTTGGGCATCAGCATCTACGGCTACTATACTTGTCAAACCTCCCTCTCGCACGCACTATTCAACATTTTTGAAGATACAATCACTGACTATAGTTATGCAAAATAGCAAACCTTCACATTCTAGAGAATAACAATTCAAAGATTCAGCAATAATATCATGTTGAACCCAACACATTTTCCTACAAAAAAAATTGTACCAAAATTGATCACATTGGTAGAAGTGTTTTGGTAAGAAAATGTGATAGAATCAAAATGATATTATTGTTGAATCTTTGAATTGTTATTCTCTAGAATGTGAAGGTTTGCTATTTTGCATAACTATAGTCAGTGATTGTATATCTTCAAAAATGTTGAATAGTGCGTGCGAGAGGGAGGTTTGACATGTATCGTCCCCAGCAGCAACACGATCACCGACTCACCTACCAACCATGGTAATCATGACAATCCCTCTCAATAGGCAAAGCCCTATATCGTGCGTAGTTTCCTCAGATGAGGACTATAGATACACTACCACGTGTTACCACGACTAGCTGTCGCCCTTGGCTTGCGGTATCCGGATAAAAAGTAACGTGTCTAAAACTTTAACTTCATACCAAAACTACTCAACGGATTGTACCGTTGAGTAGTTTTGGTATGAAGGGAGTCAACCACATTTTACAAACTTTCGCCTTTATAATATTATCTATATACTTATTTAATTTTGCAAAAATTAACATTGTTTTTTGCCCAAAATAATTACTAACAAATTAACGTATTGTTTTAAAATAAGCATAACATATTCACTGGGCAAAGCGAGCCACTAAAATTAAGTTCTATAGAAAAACACAGTCAACAGTCATCAGATCACCATGGTACCACAACAACATGAAAATACAGATAGACATGAATATTACCATTCACAGCAATAATTAAATGATAGATATCACATCACATCACACTAATATTATATATGCGAAGTTTGTGTGTGTATCAGTATGTTTGTGGTTACTTCAATCTGTAACTAATGAACGGATTTGGCTGAAACTTGGAATATACATAGTTTATTATCTGGATTAATACATAGGTTTCTTATCCCGGTATCACGCGAAAGAAGCTAGTAATAAATAAATAAAACCGCTACAATTACAGGTGAAACTACCTATCCATGCAGATATAAGCAGGAAAACTATAAATCGCAGAGCAAAACGAGCTGCTATGCCGCTAATGACATATAGGTAACAGACAAGCGCAGCGCAAAAGTACTTGAGAGATGAAACCCACGCAAGGCGGCTTGGCAACTATTAATAAATTCATTTTTTTTTCATTAAAAAAAATGATGGAATTATACCACGAAGACTACTAGAGGTAAATTTAAAAATAACAAAGCTTAGATGGTTGTATATCTATATTTAATCGATTTCGATTCCGTGGCCTTCTATTCCCATCTTGGGTTGGTCCCCATCTTGGGTTAGGTAAGGGCCTCGACATCATGTCATTACCCTGGCATCAACTCGCGGGGGCATCTACCCCCGGGTCTCGGGGCGCTGTAGCTATGCTACGGTACGCTGCCATCTTATATATTTTCTATATTTAATCATCGCAATAAGTGACTATGACGACCTCTGTGGCGCAGTGGGCAAAGGCCCGCCTGAAACGCACAAGGTTGCGGGTTCGATTCCCGTCTCGGATCTGGGTGTTTTCTATGTATGATATGTATGTATTTACAATTAATAATTATAATATATATAATTATAATTAATAATCAATTTGGTATTTATATATATGTAGCATATCAATCATGTGGTTCCCATAATACATGCTCTGCTTAGTTTGGGGCTACATGATGCTGTGTGATAACGTCCAGCATTATTTATTTAAATGTTCACTTTTATTATTTTACTCTTCAGGTCTCACCGGCTGAACGGACTGATGTTTGAGAAAATAAGCGTTCTAATCCAACTACTACAAAATAAATATTATCAGCAGTTTTGTGTGACGTAAATCAATAGACATTCGGTCGTTTAAATGATTCGGCAAAACGTGGGAAATAGAAAATAGACGTCGCATTAGCTACTCGAAAATAGCAAAGCATTCGCTCGGCCACGTGTCTTATATCAAATTTTGTTGCTTCGCATTTTGTAAAATAACACTAAGTCAGTAAAAAAAAAGTGTCATCAGCTACAACATAGAAGTTTTTTATATGAATCCATCCATATTTACAGTACTGTCACATCGCTAGTATAGTACCCCTAATACGAGTTCTTAACTTAATTGTCAATTACGCAAC
Organism: Horisme vitalbata; assembly: GCA_951804965.1. Taxonomy (NCBI): domain Eukaryota; kingdom Metazoa; phylum Arthropoda; class Insecta; order Lepidoptera; family Geometridae; genus Horisme; species Horisme vitalbata. The sequence goes on along the minus strand of OX638089.1, from coordinate 29,810,281 downwards.
TGGTTTCAAATAGAAACTGATCAAACAACGTAGGTAGTGTAATCTTCTTACAATTTGTAATGTTTATTACTCAAAATAGTTAGGTAATTAACAAAAAAAGGTACTTTAAAATTGAGCTCGAAAAAGAAAAATGAATCTTTTCGAGTTGCACTCGTACAAGGGGTACAGGCGTGGCTTAGAACCTATTAAGTGTCGCGTAAAATGTAATTACTCACTTGGGTTGCATAACGTCCGCCGCGAGGCTGGTATGCTGGAACTCATCTTTGGAGTCGAGGAAGGGGTAGCCGTTGAGCGCGATGTGTGCGTCGTAGATCCCCTGACGGCCGAGCGCGTCGCCGACCCACTTGGAAGCCATGGCCGCCGCCATCAGGGGCACTATGTACCGCACGCCGCCAGTCAGCTCGAACATTATCACCACTAGCGATACTGCAAGGAAAATGTCATTATACACATTACTTAGCGCCGATTTGATGTATGAAATATGAAATCGTATAATTGCTGTCTGCATACATTCACGACTCTACTGTCTGTTTCACCGACAGCGGGAGCTAGTGTATGAAAGCGAATTTTCCCGTCACTACTTGGATGTGTAGTTGTTTAGGGGCGTTTCAACCTGAGGCTCGATGATGAACAATAGTGATAAAGTATTCGAATCGTAAACGTTAAATTTCTGCCAATGAGAAAGCATAGATTCAAAATAAAGCATTGTCATTGGCCAAAATGCTTCGCCACGCTTACGATACGTCAAGGTGAAAATATTCGTCATCATGATCACCCTACTGAGGGACTTCGTGCTTCGGAAAGCATGTTACGATGGTGATCCGGCTGTAGTCGTCATGCCATGTCGGAGGCCTTCGGGCGGTTCTAAGAGTAAAGACTAACCCCCTTGGCCACACTAGGTCATACGAAGGAAGGAAGCTATTGTTATCATATATGTTATTATAATATATATATAATTAGTTTTGACTGTCATAGCAGTTGGTAGTAATTCTGCCTTACGAGCTGCTGGTCACGGATTTTTTTCCCGCCCAGAACAAAACATTTATGTGATGAACATGAATAGAATGTGATGAACATGAAATAAACTTAATCTGGTTATTTTATAAGTATATGTGTATGTTTATCAGTATCTGGTACGTAGTACACGCTCTACCTAGTTCGGGATCAGTTGACCGCGTGTGAGAATGTTCAGTTTATTTATTGTTAAAGAAATGTGTATATCGTACCGGTCATCCGGGTGACGCCCCCGAGCACGGCGGCAGCGCCCACCATAGCGTACAGTCCCGGCGTGATGCACACCTTGCCCGACGCGCATTCTCCGCTAAACATCCATATCTTCGGATAAGCGTATGCCAGCTGCTCCACGCCTGATTATCACAATCACATCAAAAAACTTTATTTCCACACAAAAAATACACATACAATAAAGGGGTGATTCCGTGACAGCCTATGAAAACGACAAGTTTTATTCGGTGAGGTTTTTTTCTGCTGAAAATTTGATATGCACGTTTCCTCTGGTGAATCGTCTCTTACGACTTCCGCGGAAGGAAATGAAGCATTTTGCTTTTGAAGTTACTGATTTTCATAACCAATGCGTATATACGAGTATGGCAATTAGGCATTTAGGCATGACGTATTAGTGAACATGATCAGGAGCTAATCAGACATGAGTAATATCCGAGCTGAGATTAGTATCGATAACTGTCTAAAACCTAAATCACTTTACGACTGAACGGATTTGGATAAAACTTAAAATGTACTTTATGACGTAAAATAAAATAGTAATAGGGTAGCTATAGGTAGGTGTATGTAGGTATCCGGGTAGAGCTAGCCACACGGATTAATACGTACCGTGGTGCGCAAAACACACTTTTACAATTTTGAATAGACTTATAATAAGCCAGTATCCAGACTAGCGCTTCGACAGGCCCTCAGCCGAAGCACATGCTGAGTGGCGACCAGTTTCAACGTATTTTCAAACTCACTTCTAAGTTGATTTTTCAGTGTATTTAAGAGACGATGAAATAAATGTTTTCTTTTCTTTTTCCCCACTAATTTAGGTCAGGCCCATGCTGGGTCGTATATCAGGCGAGAGAAGCCGCGATAAGGGTAGCACAATAATGCAAGAATCGGTTACTTACCTACCATAAAAATCAATATTTAACTGGACTCCTCGAAGATTTTTATGGTTGTTAAGTTGTTTCAATACTCAATACTCAATTTATTGTCATCACATGGTTATAAGGTAACAGAGTTGACATCAGCTCCAACTGGAACGTGCACAGCGGTCTGTACTAAAAGTTTCCTATGGTAAGCCATTTAGATACCCCTAATATACATTATAATTCATAGAAGGCACTCCGAAGACCCCCGTAGCTACCAGGGGGTGACATAGTCATTGTTGGCTAAAACCCCCAGGTTTAAATAGAGAAAAAAAGAGAAAAATGAACTGACCTATGCCGACGATCCTGCCGGCGATGGCGCCAAGCGCGAGGCTGGGGATGAAGAGGCCGCAGGGCACCTTGATGCCGAACGTGAACACAGTCATCACCAGCTTGAGCATCAGCGCCAGCGTCAGCAGCCACATGGCGCGGTACACGCCCGGCCCCGCCGCCGCGTTCTCCATCGCGTCGCTCGCATCCGTAAAGTTGCGGCTATAGTCACTGTAACGATAACGATAAAACATATTTATTCCAATCTAAGTAGACAACCTTAAATAAAATAAAGGACAGTTCAGAAAAAAACTATATTAAAGAATATAAATGTATAGAATGTTACAAAATCGCATCCTCCGTGATAGATTAACTGTGTTACGGCAGGGTACATGCTTCCACATCCTATCTATTAATTATTTACAGTGGACCAATCGCGCAGCAGTTAATACGGTCAACTTGACCAAATTTATATTATATTTATATTGTACCTATTGATGGAACTAGCACATGGCCCACCTGATGTTAAGTGGTAACCATTACCTACAACAAAGTTTTGCTTCTCAGATCAGGGATGTTTGTAAAATGCCATACAATGCAACACCCTGCGTCCATCAACTTTAGGCATTTTGAAGGTGTTCACACCCTTCAGACCGAAACAGCAATGCTGCTTCATGGCAGAACTAGGCATGGTGATAGGTACTTCCCCGGACGAGCCCTTCACAACTCTACTACTGCTTGTACCTTGAATCAGCAACACACACACCAGCCTATATCAGTCCACTGCTGGATACAAGCCTGCCCTAGTAAAGTGGGATATGGTCATAATCTACTGGGCATGCGGGTTGGGGATCGCAGTGCACAGCTTCTCGCACCACCGACGCTGCTGCCCATTAATTTAGCTCTGCCGGTGTTAGGCTGTGCTATGCCTCATGCAGCCGGTCGCCAGAGCCCCTTTGGTTACTGTCATAGATTTGTATCGCCTAAGCACAACCCTAATATGAATTTATCTACAACACTAGCGCAGATAAGTGAGCCAGAGAGGCAGTCTCTGGCTCCCGACCTCAACCTGTCATGGCGGGGCGGAAAGTGAAAGTCTTTTTGATAAAAGAAATGAATGCCTAAATCAGTGAGTTTTATTTAATCTCATACTCCAAATAAAACGATAAGTTATACAGCACGAGCAGGTGAGGTTTCCAAGGCTTGGATTCCGAAGATGTGAGGTTGGAACGGGTAAGTCCGTTATGCGAAATCTTTTGTTATCAGAATTTTAAACTTCATGCATACATTGAGTCCCAAGCAATGCGACATTTTAAATCTGCCAATATAAAATTATTTCCTTCCCAGTGAATGCCACGAGGTTTCGGCAGATACAGTTACCGCAAATAGCCTAAGACAACATTTTTCGTTTACCTATCCATGTATGTATGTTACCTACTTTGAATAGCAGGTATGTTAAAAAATAACAATATTAAATAAGAAATGAATGAAATGAAGACGAAATTAAATTTTACCTACAAGAAATAAAATTAACGGCTCGCTCCGCTCGCCGATTTTTAATACATACTTTTGATTGCTATCCCTTCTAGTAGATTTATCTCAATAAATAGCTGTATTTAGATAATTATTGGGTTTGAAGGTAGGTTTATAATCAATCTAATTAGTTTTGTAACAGTACAGTGTACAACAATTACCTGTTTCGCTCAAGCATTTACTATCTCGCTCTAACATTTCTTCTTAGATCTTACTTTGATGTAACCGTTGACTGTACATGCTTGTCATGGCATTGGTTTGGAACTAATTTAGGTACATCATTTTTATTTAAGTATTCCGTGGCGTTCTTTGGCAAGAAATGCCTTATAGCTATGCCAGAACATAATGGTTTAACGCTTTGAGTGCTGAATAACATACTGCAGGGCCACAGTCAACGGGGTAGTGTATAACCTAGCTCCTCTTTATTATTGCTGGGCCAAATGGTGTCTGTAATTATCTAAAACGTTGTAAAAATTTAAGTTATTGATTGAGTCCTAAAATGGCACTTACCACAGAGGATCAGTGGACGATATCCCGCACTGATTAAACAGCAGATAGATGAGCTCGCTGGTGTTCATTCGCGTGTAAGGATTAGGATAGGCGATGATGGCAGTCACCAGCGTGATCACCAACACCTCCGTCACTGGGTACTGGCCCAGTTTTGACAGCTTGCGGTACCGGCACCAGTAAATGTTCGCCTTTATAAATATAGTCGCGATGCAACCCTGCAGATATAGGAGGGGTTAGCAATCGGGGGCAATACAGGGTTGGTTAACTACAGAATCTGGCGTTACAGGTCAACGATTCGCTGGGCAATCTATTTGTAGAAAGAAAAATCAACATTCCTGTGCGCAAAGTTCTAGTTACTACTACAGGATGTAACACCCATAAAAAACTACTACCAAAACTGGGAGGTTGCAATCAGACCAAGATTCTGAACATAATTAGCGAAAAAAAACAAGATTGTTTGACTGATCATTCACTGGTCATTTTTATGATTTTTCTTGTAACATACACATAGTACAAGCAGTCCGCACGTACGGTTTTGAAATCTTTAAAACTTTGTTTTTTCCGGTTATAATTCTTTATTCAGACAACACAATTTTTATATTGCTGTGTTTTGGTGTGCTGTGAACTTTCTTTTTCGGTCTTTTAACACCCCATATTCACTTCGGGTCAGCTAGTTCACAATATAAATAAATCATGTCATGTAACATTTTAACCAACTTCAAAAAAAGAGGTGTTCTTCAATTCAGTTATATTTTTATCGTAATGACCGACGCATTTATAATTTTCATAACATTTAGCCCCGTGATCATCGAACTTTCATCTAACGCTACTGAAAAGCAGCACCAGTTTCCGTCAGGTCACTCACCCCTATAATGCCGAGTCCAACAAAAGGGATCAGCTCGAAGAATATCCAGGGCTTGTTGTACTCCACGAAGAACAGAACCGAATGCTCGTTGCCGAACGGATTGATCGAGCGCAGTATGAAGGCTGCTATCAACGCGCAGAAAAACGAACGCCATAGCGTTTTCAAAGGGAAGTAGTAAGACACCTGGGAACAAAAACAGTGACTGTATACAGAAAAATCACAGACTATTCCGAATTGAGCAATATTGGCTACAACCGCTAGTAGCGAATAGTATAATTGAGGAGTTGTGCCATTACCGCCCGCGACGACGGTTATCGCTCATATCTGAATAAGTTATCACTTATCTTTTTTTTCTTACATATATTTGTTTTTTTCCACTCACTTCTATCAGCCGTCAAATATGTGTCCACTCCTTTCATTCTCAAATCCTCTCTCACACAATCCATCCATCTCTTACTTAGTCTCCATCCAGTCACATTCATATGCATCACTCTTCTAGTCACATGACTTTCATCCCTCCTCATGACATGCCCATACCATGCCAGTTTTTTCGCCAATAATTTCTGCCAGCCTTCCCTGGCCCGCCTGACGCCCATCATCAACATCATTCATCGTCTTTGTTTGATGTTTGTTTGTTCACTCGATCTGATTGATTCATAAACCTAAATGATTATGATTTCGTCTATGGAACAGTTTCGTTTTTAAAATCCGAAAACTATCCTGCATTACATTCTGCCTTAACTTATTAATATATATTTTTAAGCATATATGTACCCAACTCTATTTCTGCTAGTTTTCTTTTATATTTTTATTGTGATTTCCTCAGTGTACTGAACCATTTAAAGATAATTTATACTCGTATTTTGTGATGTCACCCACAAAATGCAATGGCTATGTGCTTTGTTAAGATGCCTGGGTACATAAGCTCAAACAATTGCTCAGAAATGAAAAGCCAAGCATACGCATCGAGCAGTTATACGAAGTCGCGGTACATAAAAAAATATCCCTAACAGATAAAGACGCGAAAAAATCCATTTTTATACATTTTATTTACAAATTTCATTATTTTGGATCTGTTTAGCAAAATTTGGCTACCCACTCCTTGGTGTAAATTGTGCCGGAGTTTTTACGCAGTTTGAATGCATCTGATCAGGTTTAACGACTAAAACATTGGGACTAACATCTTGACGTACGTACGTTCCGAAGCACGTAAGCGCTCAGATCTAAATGCCATTAAACAGTCACCCATACAAGTATTGACCGGGTGGAGTGATGCTTATACAGGCAAACATGTAAAGGTAGAAATATACTTCATGTTCTATTTGTTGTTATTCATTCAGTCATATATTATTTACAGGGATAGTTGATTCGAGTTTGTTTTAAACTTGAAGCTTGTCAATAGTCAATTGTAATGAAACTAACAAAATAATAAATTAATTTGTTTTACTCCATTGAGATAGTAACAGTATTTAACAATGTTTTACTCTAGCTAAAGTGCAGCTCATCTAACAAGATGACTATAATGATTATATCCATAAAGATTTTAGTAGATATAATACTAACCAAATTCACTCGCGAGAACTTTTAAGCTACAAAACAATAACATTCATTTCTTTATAATGTTTGAATTAAATATGAATAATTCATTTCCTATTTTAGAGTATTGCAAGTATCGGAGTAAAACAATAAACTCAGTAAATTGGTTACGTCTGAAAATAATATTATAATATTCCATTCAAGCGAACACTGTACAACGGTTTTCCATTGCAATTGCTTGAATATGCATGGTATTAGCTACGTATAGCTCGATATTATAAAGGTTTCACAGCGCAGCGTTTTAAGGACAGGTTAAGTTAGATCACATCTCATCTTATACCTTATTAAAACATGTGGCTAAGAAAAACTCGAGTTGTCAACACAGAAGCAAAGACTTGTATGCTAAATACGGAATTTAGGTGCCTGCATAACAGTGAAAAAGTGATTACAATAAATTTCAACAACTCAAAGATAACTATTACTTCTTATCTTATCTTATCTTATTAGCCTGTCTGATCCCACTGCAGGGCAAAGGCCTCCCTTCCCTCTTTCCACACATCCCGATCTTGGGAATCAGCTTGCCAGGATACTGAAAACACGTCCAGTTCGTCACGCCATCTCCGTCTGGGACGGCCACGCGGCCGCGTTACGCCCTGTGGAACCCACTCAGTGGCGATCTTAGCCCACAACTGGTCCGACATCCGGCAAACATGTCCGGCCCAGTCCCATTTAACTATTACTTACTTCGTAAAAAGTTTATCGTAACCTGTTTTGGAAGAATAATTTCTAAACGAATTGAACTCGTGTGTACATATCTTTATTTATATCCGGAGCTGTACTATTAGTTATTCTGTGATCTGATATAACTGGGGAAGGTTTGTACGAAACAAAATAGGAAGCCGACTGCCCTCAATCCGATCTCCGAACTGTGAGGCTGCGTCAGTCGCGCGAGAGTCGGCACCGGCAAACATCGACACCATTTTGGCCGAAGGGTGTCGTGTTCCGACGATTCCGTGGACGAATATTGGACACCACGCGACCCACGTCGTGTATATTACGTGGCAAATAATAATTTGTGTTTTAATTATAGTTTTATTAATATATATGTTAGTCTATAAGGTATATATTTATATGGGCCGTAGGATAAGTAAAACACCATCTGTATTTATTCTATTGTAGCCTGAAATAAAGTTTATATTATTATTATTATTATTATTAAATAACATTTAAATACTAAGTCTTATTTTTAACTTTGGAAAAATTCAACAGTGACTATTAAGTTGCCTAGGATCTCGGGGAATACGAAACAATTTTGCTAATGATACTTATTTTCGTCCATGTCAATACAAGGATAAGAAAGTCAGTAACAGAGAGGCACTTTAAAAATGTGTTACTAATCTAAACGTAAGAATTCTTCATCTTTTTCGTCGTATGGGATTATGTCGTTAAAACCAGATGGCACTTACCTCCTCCAAACTGAAGAGCACTCCTCCGATGGGCGCGCCGAAAGCCACCGAGACACCGGCCGCGGCAGCAGCTGACAATATCTCCCTCTTCTTCGCCTCGTTACGACCGTATTTCGGAAACAGGTACGATAGAATATTACCTACACCAAAACATGAAAAAATATTTGATCATCGTGTATCTTACTCCCATTATTTCACTTTAACTTTTAACGTTTTTCACGTTTTTTCACACTTTTTTATTTTGTACATATTTTTTTTTTCAAATCCACAGTCATATACAAAATGAATGTATATTCTCAATGTAACATTGTTGCAAAGATTGAAATAACAAATCAAAATATAACTTAAAAATAGTTATTTATTAATTATAAGTTATTTTCATGTCTTGGTAGCTTTCAATGTATTCGTTGTATTTTTTGTGTCAGTGTTTTTAAATAAAACTACGCATACTTTTCACAATGTTGAAGTTACAGAAAAATATTAAAAAAACATTTTTTTTTAAAACTCCATACAAAACGCCAATTTTTTAGGAAAGGACCTAATATTTCTAAAACAAAAATTGCTAAAATATCCACAATATTCCCGTCTCGGTCACTAGACTCGGCCACCATCTTATTGAAGAATTTGACATCACTGATCAAATTCTACCAGTTTCACCCATTATAAGTTGATATTGATTATCAGTGAGTTGCACAATAAGGCTGCCGGCTCGATATTTAATGACCCGCAAAACAATAAACAACATCAAAATAGTCTTGAACATATACATAATTTTAATAAGAAGGAACCAACTATGTTCTATCGATAATGAAAATAGCATACATTTCTTAGATACGGCCAAATAACTGGGAGCACTGTCGAAACGTTAATACATAAATAAGATATAAAAATATTTAAAATAAGGTAATAAATAAAAATAAAATAAATACATAATTTTGGACATTTTCACACATCATATAGCCCCAAACTAAGCAAGCTTGTATTATGGGAATTACTGATGTACGACATGGCTGACGTTTTTTGTAAATACATACACATTATAAATCGGAAGGAGATCAAGCAATTGTCTAGCGGTGGGAATCGAACCCGCAACTTCCCGCGTCTCATGTGGGCTATCGCCCTCTGGGCCACAGAGGCTTCTTGCATCGAAATATCGCTGTATGACTTACCCAGACAGCAAGCGATGTGCACCATAGGCCCCTCCTTGCCGAGAGACAGGCCCGAAGACACGGATAGGATGAGGCCGACCACTTTGATGATCAGCGTCCACTTGCCCAAGTAGCCGCGGATTATGAACCCGCTAAGGATTGTTTTGATCTCCGGGATACCTGGGGTATGTGCAAAAGAATATCATCACGACTTTTCCCCATTATGGATATCTACTTTACTTTCAATGCATGCCCACTTTTGCAGGCACTTTGGCAGTTAGCTTTCCACCATTGGGTGTAAGGGGTTCCAACCATCCTCAGAAACCAAGCCAACCTCACCTGCTGTGGTGCACTCTGCTGTATAACAACGGGGCTCTGGCGGCAGGCTGATTTCGGCACAGTGCAACCTAGCACCGGCACAGCTAGATTGCATCGACGCCGACGGGCAGCAGCTTTGGCGGTGCAAGAAGATGTGCCCTGCGACCCCCGACCCGCATGCTCAGCGTAGGTATTATGGGCATATCCCCCTTCCTAAAAGGGAGTTCTATGTCTGAATAGGCTCATGTTGATTGTAGCATTCCACGTGACGGTTCAAAGCCCATCGCCATCGTAAAATAACAAAAATATATGCTTGGCTCAACTATAGAATTCTCTCCTCTGAGTACACAGTTCCTGATATTTACTACACAGTACCATGTAACATAGTACTCAACATAGTAATACATCATCCTACAGTCTACCCATTAGAACAGCAATCGAGTATCGCGGAGCGCAACACAGCCTGAGCATTCGCTCACGCTCGTTAAAACTCTACAGAAATAATAGGAGTACTTTTTTTCACCTATACGTGTAAAAAAAAACTTTATTGCGAGTGTGCAATGTATGATTTCCCTAAAACCTTTTCCTTTGAGTTGTTTTACGTGTGCGAGTAAAAGTATATGGTATCTGTATTTGTGTGCAAGTAATTCTTAGTAAGTGATTCTCAAGTGTGCATTTTGCACGTATGTATACATTTGTGGAATGTGTAAGTGACGGAGACGAAGGAACAGCGGTTCTGAAATGCACTCTCACGCATTCGCCTTCAATGGGTAGTATTAATTTTCTGTAATGTGTAGTTACATACCCGAGCCGCAAGCATAGGGTGCGAACATTCTGACGAGCGAGGCGGATAGGGCGGCAAACAGCAATGCCCATGCGATGTAGAACAGATAGCTGATGATGTAGGCACCTGCGCCTTCCGCGCGGTCGCCGAACACTTGCGGCCATGTTGACCACTGCACAATATAATAAAATACATTTTTTTATTTATTAAAACCATAGGTCTAGGTGGAGTGACGATTTGCGAAAGGCTTCTGGTAGAAGCTGGATGCGTCGAGCTCAGATGAGGGCGCAATGGCGCTCATTAGGGGAGGCCTATGTCCAGCAGTGGACTGCTATAGGTTGATGATCATGATAATGATAGGTCCAGGCCGGATATTTCCACGATGCGTTGTACGCCATCGTAGATTTTTGCGTGCGTTATCGCAATCATAGACATGCACAAACTGTAGGCGTTTAGAGCTTGTACACAAAACTGCGAATCGGCACGTTGCGAATTAACAACGCAGGAAACTGCGATACAAATTGCTGCGATGCGATTTCGTGCGGCAAGGCATCTCCCTTTCCCGATTCGGGTGACCATTCCTTCGACGACCGTGAACCATACTGAAAGTATTTTGTAAACTAGGTCCTGGCATGGATCGTAAAAAGAAGTGCTCACTTCTGTTATTGCTAAGAAGCTACAGGAAAAATAAACAATGAATATTTTGGGTTCATCCATTTACGCGTTGCGAATCAATTCGCAAGTTCTTCGATGTGTCGCGCGGGCTCACAGTTTTTTACGACACGACGTCACATCATAGTTTTGTGTAGAAGCCCTTAGTGCACTCTTAAATAGAGCTTTATTGCCACAAAATGTTGCACCCAAAAGACACAAACTACACTCTCCCAAAGAAACCAAAAAGGCTAGGACGGTTTTAATTGGTACAGAATTTTTATTCTTTAAGAGCGAGGTCCTGTACCTGTGAACAATTCCCTGGTTCAAAGTTAGTGTTGTTGATATCAGACCAACAGCATTGCTCCCGGTTCAACCAGAACGCCTGGCAGATGCCAAACTTAAGGTCAGTCATCCAGGATGCTCCAATGTCGATGACGCCGGCCACTATCCCCGTACACACTCCCACTAGCAGCACGCAAACCCAGCCCGACCACGCGTCGTGGGCGCCCTGGAAAATAAACATACGAACTAAGTGTTATGCAGAGCCAATGCCAATGGACACACACACACACACACACACACACAAACACACACACACACACACGCACGCGCGCACACACACGCACGCGCGCACACACACACACACACACACACACACACACACACACACACACACGCACACACACGCACGCACACACACGCACGTCAAACTTATAACACACCGTTGTTTTTGCGTCGGGGGTTAAAAAGTTTTTTACCCATGATTTAAATTCTTATTTAAGGACTAGCTTTCACCCGCGGCTTCGCACGCGTGGTAGCCGCATAATAAGTAGTCTAGAACTACAATACTAAACTTCAGCTCAATCAGTCATACACCTGGTTTTTTAAGGATACTAGTATTTGAAAAAAAACTGAACAAAAACTGAATTGAATAAAAACTGAAACCCGTATTGTATCCCGTATAAACTTTGCCACTTCCGTTTACCCCCTTAGGGTTTAAATTTAAAAAAAACACCTACATGAGTGTTATTTATTTTTATTAGGTCCTGTGCAAAATTTCAATTCGCGATAGGGTAAGATTTTTTTGTCCGATTTTTTTGCTACCCCCGTTAACCCCCTTAGGGGTTGAATTTCCTAAAATTTCCTTCTTATTCGGTGGTTTTACTATAAAGGAAGTTACACTCCAAATTTCAACTTTGTATCTTCAGTGGTTTAAGCTGTGCGTTGATTCCAGAAAAAGGCCTCTGTTAAATACAGGGTGGGGCAAAATTTTACCTCATTGATGGCAGCTACCTTTACCTTTGTAGCTAGAAGCTTTTGTTCTGACGAAACTATAGATTTATTTTGTTTTTTTTTTTTTATATTTTTGGATTTTTGAAAAAATGTTCAGTCAGCCACAAATTGACATTTGTCCAAAAAAACAAGTTGGTCTCAATCTACTGTCAATCTCCTGTTGGGAAATAGAGTCAACTATTTCCCAACAGGAGATTGACAGTACTTTTCTCAAAGTAACTTACTACATCCATATGGTGAAGTTTTAAGCCTTGTTCAACTGAATAAGCCAACAATGTTCGGATTGAACTCAATTTGGCAACAGAGGCATATGTATCATTCATTATAGTCTATCCCCGGTCTTTGAGTTAATCCTTGAGCTACTATGCGAGCCTTTTTAGGGTGACCTTACCGAACCGGTGAAACGAACACTTATGGTGCCGCTTTGTCCGTCCGTCTGTCACGGCTGATTATTTCAGGAACTATATGAGCTACCGTCTTGAAATTTGATATAAATGTAAAATGCACTACAGTAAGGCCAATTTAATATGTCACATTTGACATCTGTCTGTTTTAGCTTCATAGTGAGGTGACCTGATTAAAAAGATTGATTAAATTGAATTATAGATCGATTTTCCATCGTAAATTATGAAAACATAAAAAAAAACAAGTACATAACGTAAAAAAAATGCATTTATTCCGTTAACTATTTGAATAATAGCTATGTAGTCATCGTCATCACTGCTGTCTGCACTCAGAGATATGATTAAACTTTATTCGACATTCCTAAAAGTTATAATATCTATCCTTTTGTTTTAGACGAAAAACTGCAAGTAAGCAAAAAATTCCAAGTAAATATTTTTTCACTATGGAGGTTATATTATTAAGGTTTATTTTTGTTTTTTTCTGCTGACGCCCATTATCTCATATAAAACAACTAAAACATAGTTTGCCTCTTAATTTTCAAATTATAAAGCATTTTATAACTGAGGGTCAACTTTTTTAGAAGTGGTTGCTTCTGAACTGTTTTAATACTTATAATGCCATTCACACTCATACAAATTAGTTGTCATTCGAAACGCCTACTCCTTCATAACAAAAGACATAAGTAAGGTCGGATTCCGAGTATTTGTTATCATAAACAATCTCAAGTGTCCCAGATGTTATACCGCGCGCCGGGCAAAAAATAAAGTCGGCGCCGGCAAACGGCGCCGGTGTACCTGCGGGCCCAAGGTCAAACGGGTGGGTGTAATTACCGGATAACAATCCTCACTAGAAGTAAACAAGAAAATTTTCTATAATGCACAAAGAAAAAAAAACTTTTTAAATTATTTTACACTTAACTATAAATATCCACCAACCATAAAACATGATTAAACAAAAATCACATCTATTCTGTTCAATGTTATTTTATGCAATGGAACTAGATTGTCACATACGTTTGTTTGTAGGCGCGTGTGTTGCTAGTATTATATGATGAAATACCAATAAAAGTATTATTTTTTTAGTTAGGTTTCCCTAGCAAAATCTATCTAATATAAAACACAAGTAATTTATAAAAAAAACAGCTTTCACCTGGGTCAAATACAAAGTTGAAGGGAAATTTTTTGGACAAGTTTTGGAAGTCAGTTTTTGTTTAAACTAGTAATATCATGAGTGCATGAATACTAAATTGGATTCTATGTATTGATATAAGTATATTATGGTTTATAACTTTATTTCGTAAAGTTTATAGTTTTGGAGTTATGTCTCTTTGAAATATGTATGAAAATTTCTTTTTCTGGATTCAGAAAGTGAGGCCTTGAGGGCTAAAAAGTAAAAAAAAATAATTTATATACATTTTCTCTTGCTATAATTATTAAAATACAAATTGTTGGAATCGGATTCTACGTATTGACATAAGTATTATATGTTCTATTACTTTTTTTCGTAAAGTTCATAGTTTTGGAGATAACAACCAACACTAGAAGAAAATAAGAAAATTTTCTATAATGCACTGAAAAAAAACTTTTTAATTCTTTTACACTTAACTATAGATATCTACCAACCAAAAAACATGATTAAACAAAAATCATATATTTTCTGTTCAATGTTATTTTTAACCGACTTCAAAAAGGAGGAGTGTAGAGTACATGAAATGTACTCTAAGGGTGGTTGAATGACAATGCACAAAATTATAGCGCTATAGCACGTCCGCTCGCCTTGACCGCTTCGTCCAGAGTGAGCCGAGCGTGTAGACTACACTTTATTATTTATCAGTACACTACAAGGAGGTTCTCAATTCGTCGGAACCTTTTTTTTATGTATGTTTACCATACTCCGTCAATTGTAAGCCGATTTTCAAAATTCTTTTTTTGTTTAATAGAGTATACTTCACAGGTGGTCCTATATAAATTTTATTCCTGAGGGATTGGTACTTTTCCCGGAAAACTCAAAAAATCTCATCCTCACTTGTAATTTTCGCCCTATGATCACCAATATCTACGTCAATCGTGAACCGATTTTCAAAATTATTTAGGGCAAGAAGTAAGAAGTTATTTATTTGAAGTCGGTTTAGTTTTTTTAAAAGCCCTACTTGTATGCAATGGAACTTGATTGTCACTATCAGTGAAAATCATCTTCTATACGGGGTGAATTTTTGAGACGGGACAGTAACGGCAGGTACCTTAACCGAAATTTTATCATACAAATATATGAGTCAAAATTGTAGATCGTGCAATTATCCATCAAGATACTATATGATGCAATTATCTATAAAAATTGTTCATAAACTTTTTTCCTAAGAATCATCATTTCTGAGGTATTGCGATCAGCGAGCGGAATGTTATGTAAGCATGTCAATAGATGGCGCTGATAAAAACGTACGCCGGCTGGATCGCGCTATCGTTGTGTTTCGGCAGAATGGTAACTACCCCACGTGAAGACGAGGTATACGAACAACTGCCTTAATTATTTCTGCTATCAATTTTTGAAGAGCGTTTAAATTTGTAAACGCTTTAGAACTTATTATTATTTCGATTGCTATGATCCAGTCTTTAATTCTACGAAGAGAAAGAGAAAGTCTGTAAAGTTGTTCGTTTTATTATACTTAATTATGTACGTAGGGCTAAAGCTTACCATTTTTAGTAAAATAATTTGAATTTACCCTATTATACGCAGAGCCTAACTGTAATTCTGTACCTTTACTGAAAAGGGGTATAACTTGAATAAACTTGTTTTGAAAAAAAAAACGCATTTGAAAAATTTTAAGCTTTAACCTTCTTTTACTTTTTTTGTATAACATGTAGCGTTTTGGGAGTTGATGCTTTTCGTAGGCAATGTGTTCTAGTTTATAGGGATATTTTACAATGGTCTCAATCGACAATTTCACAACAGTAACAATTTTCCCAAAATAACTTACCAAATCAAATCGTAAGTTTTCGCGAAAATTCATTAAAATGTTTTCCATACAATTTCTATGAAACATCATTCGCCTGCAAACTAAAACCGGTATTCGCAGATTTTGGGAAAAAATGTACAGTCAGCAAGAAAATGGTAATTTTATTCAAAAACTTTTTGATGCCAATCAATTCTGTTTCTTATAAGGATCAAGTCTCTACTGGACCGACTGAGGTTTGAGTACTAGAAATGTCAGAAATCGCAAAAAAACTTTTCCCATACATTTGTACGGACATACAGGGGGCTTATGATAATTACAGTTTTTGTCAAGCTGGCCTCATGACTTACTGTACCTAGAAGCAAAAGCGCCTACCTAAGTAGAAAATCATTATAGTTGCATCGATAATTTTGTACAACATTAGAACTAAAACAAATAAAAAAAAAAATCATTTTAATATGTAGACAAAAATAACTTACATTTACAGTGCCCTCCAAAAGTTAGTTGAAATGATCAATAATGTAATAAATGTGAGAAAATTATAATAAAACCAAATAAAATCATGGCTTTAAGAATTATTTTATTATTTCTATCAATAAGAGAACCATGCAACTTTGATAATTATTATTTAGTAGATAAACCAGACGAAATCATGGTGCCAAAAGTCAGTTGAAATTATTGAAAAAATTGTATAAGGATTTTATTTTTGCCAATGTCTTAACTTTTAATATTTTGTATGACCGCCATTTTTCTGTAGAACTGTTTTAAGTCGTCAAGGCATGGATTCTACAAGATGTGTTGGCCAGTAGAGTCGACCATGTTTCAAGAATTTTATTTTTAATACAAATTCCTGTTGCGTCTTGTGGAAACAGGGATCCTGCTATCCAATTCATCCCACAAATGTTAATTGGGGTTAAGATCGGGTGACATTGACGGCCACTCCAGTAAGTCCACTTCGTTATCTTCAAAATATTCTTTAGTTATCCTAGCCGTATGCTTCGGATCGCTGTCGTGTTGGAACTTAAAAAATCCTTCCTAACCCAATTGTTTCAGTAGATTGTTTTAAATGTCACGGAGAATATTAGAATAGATCTGTGCTGTCATCCTGCCTTCAATTATTGCAGTTGGCCCACACCAAGCCAAGAAAAACACCCCCAAACCATCACACTCCCACCGCCGTATTTCACAGTGCAAGTAGTGCAGCAGCAAGTATTTGTCGTCGTAAGACATTGCTGCTGTGCCTTACAGTTTGCGGACTATTTCCAAATAGTTCAACACAACAAACACACCTTCTAGACTACCTTTAAATAATTTTCCCACAGCACTCAAGTTTTTAAAGTTTTTATTTTTGTGTATTCACACACAATCTTCGTTCGTTCTTCTATATTTAATTTTCGCCACGGAGCCATTATTAATTCAAAAACAGTCAAATAACCTAACAGTATCTTATTATTAAATTTAAAATACCCACACTGCCCTAAAAATATTAATTAAATCAGGAGATTATAGGAAATCCTTAAAAGTTTCCTACTTCAACTGACTTTTGACGCACTCAATTCAAGTAGTGAGCACATAAACATAGGTTATGGAAGAAAACAAAATGAATTTCGGGGAATCCCGTACTGTACGTCTTAGAATAGTGTACCCAGACATAAATAGTAAACAGTTCATTCATTGAAAACTGCGTATTTTAGAAATTATGTGGCATCATTGTTATAGTCATTAATTTCAACAACTTTTGTTTTGGAGGGCACTGTAGATGATCTACGAAATAAATTGCTCAAAATGACCGCCGTTTTCACGAATACTTAAGTTCACTCGTTTTTGTACTCAGCTATAGTAGCAGCCGATAATTTTCTTGGACGGATATCATTTAAATCTTTGTTAATGCATCTTTCAGCTCGTGAATACTGTTGCATTTATTTTGTAGACTTAGTTTTTTAGGTAGCCCCGACAGAAAAAACAAGAGGCGTTAGATTGGGGCTGCGAGGTGGCCACTTAGTTGGACCATGTGTACCTATCCACTGTGACCCGAACTGCCTATTCAAACTGGAACACGTAACCGCTGTTGTGTGGCGGGGCGCTATCTTGCTGAAAATAAACTTTTCGCAATTCTGACAGGAGCTATTCAGCTAACTGGTTTTGGAGATTCTCTAAAATGACGTCTTTATACACGGCTGAATTAAAAGTACCTTCATAAAATTCCACCATTACCACTCGGTTTGACATCACACCACACCAACAGTTAAAAGAGAATCGAACTCGGTTGTGGCTTTCCCGGACTCTGACAGGGTGTTCTCTAGACCAATAGTGGTGACTTCAACGGTTGTACATTCCGTTGTTTGAAAAATATGTTTCGTTTGATCATATTATGTACTATAAAAATTCTTGATCTCTACTTATTTTTCCTCTTAGCCATCTGATATATATATATCTGAATAAACTGGGCAAAAATTATATTTTTCTTCTCATCCGAAAAGTTTATAACACTAGCATGACACGGACATTGGCAGAATTGTATTAACTTGACACAAAAGCCACAATCAAGAAGTGTAGTGAAGAAACAGGATCGATTTCGAAAAAATGTTTTTGTGTAAAATGACCAATTTCTTTAGTCGTTCTTTTTTTCGTTCTATAGCTACGCAAAGTGAGACGGCTCGTTTAACCAAAATACTATTTAAAGACAAACAAGTCAAGTTAGGTACCCTGAAAAAACCAGATGGTTCATACACGCTAACGGAAAGTGAACAATTCAAACTTCTCCTTAGTACGCATTTCCCTGGCTGTACGCTAAGCGACAAAAATAACTGGGAGACAAACGAGGGTCACACACCGCAACATAATGACTGGGAGCTGGCCCGAATAATAGTATCTGAAGAAACACTTATATCGGCAATAAAAACCTTCCAACCATACAAAGCCGCTGGTACCGATTAAATTTTCCCGGGTCTCCTACAGTGGAACTTGAGAAAAATCGAAGCCACGGTAACTGCTATTTTCAGGAGTTGCATTGCCTGGAAATATATTCCGCACACATGGAGGGAAGTGAAAGTCATCTTCAGAAATTAAACAATCATGTTTAGTCACGTTTATAGATATTGAAGGAGCTTTCGATAAAACAACCTTCCCCAGTATCGAACAAGGCCTACGAGATCGGGGAGTCGACTATAATCTAAACGAGTGGATAAACAGAGAAACGATTATAGAGGGCACGGAAACATCAAGATGTCTAGTAACTAGAGGCTGCCCTCAGGGAGGAGTACTATGCCCCCTTCTGTGGGGGCTTGTAGCTAACGAACTTGTTGACTCCCTAAACGCACACGGCATTCAAACAGTAGGATAGGCCGACGATCTGGCTATTATGATATCAGGGCTATTTGAATCCACCTTCTGCGACAAGATGCAGAAGGCACTCCGTATCGTGGAATCCTGGTGCAACAGGCATAGTCTCTCTGTAAACCCGAACAAGACAGAACTAGTGCTTTTCACTCGCAAGCTCAAGTTACCCTCACTACAACTTCCATCATTATTCGGAACGAAACGCGTCCTCAGTAAGGAGGTTAAGTATCTAGGGATATGGCTGGACAGTAAACTTCTATGGAACAAACAGCTAGACCACAACAAAGGCAACAATTGTGTTGTGGCAGTGTATACGTGCCATCGGCAAGGACTGGGGACTAAAACACAAACTCTGTCTTTGGATGTACACAGTCATGGTCCGTCCAGTACTAACCTATGGTGGTGTTGTATGGTGGCCAAGAACAAATTTAGTAACAATTATTAATAAACTACAACAGGTACAAAGACTTGCATGCTCACTGATCAGTGGTTGTACAAAATCAACCCCATCAGCCGCGCTAGACATCATACTAGGACTAACGCCACTGCACTTGCATATACAGCAAGAAGCCATGGCCGCTGCACTCAGAATAAAGTCAACAGACCAGTGAAAAGGCAGTAGCAGGACCACAAACCACTGTAAAATACTAATAACAACAGATATCATCCCTGAAGCATCGAAGGGTACGGACAGAGTAGCCACGACGTACCTTACAAGCAAAGGGTATCTGATAATCAACATAGAGGATATATATGGTCCAACGTCAAACACAATCTATCATATATTCACAGATGGATCCAAGACAAAAAGTGGTGCGGGTTGTGGTTTTTTCTGCCCCGAAACAGGGCTATCCAAAGCACAGCCTCTCAGCAGAACCACCACAGCATTTCAGGCAGAAACTCTAGGACTTCTTTTAGGGGCCTCAGAGATACGACTACTCAATAAAAAACACTGTTGCCTCTACATCAGAAAATCATAAATCACAGCTCTTGTTTATAACAGACAGCGCGGCACTGAAAATGCACTCCGCAGTCCAGACACCAGGTCCAAATCGATTGCCACAGTGCCCTTCAAAAACTAACAACTGACTACACAGTTAACATAAGATGGACGCAGAGTCACGGCTTAAGCCCTGGACATAACAAGGCTGACTCGTTAGCAAGGGAAGGAGCCAGGCTCACTCCAACCGCCATTGACATTGGCTTTTCCAACCCACCTTCGGTGGAGATCAAGAAAAGGCTAAGAGAGCACTCTGAAAGCGAACACCAAAGATTGTGGCACCGGGGACAGGATTGCAAAAATTCAAAACGAATGCTACCAAGTAGAAACCACAAAATAACCAACACCCTGTCAAAAATGAAGCATGACGACCTAAGCATATTGGTTGGTGTTATTACAGGCCACTGTGACCTGAACCACCACCTAGTGAAGTCAGGAGCAACGAACAGCGGCACCTGTCGCGGCTGCTTTCAAGCTGAAGAAACAGTGGAGCACGTCATCTTACACTGCACTGCCACAAACGAAGCCAGAACTAAATCCGGGTTACAAAAACTGCTTTATCAATTCTCACAAACGCAGGCAGGAACGGGGATCCTAGAGCAATGTTGTCACCAACCCAGAGTCCTTCTCCGTAATTTTAAGGAGTTGGGCTGGCTGGGGCCAGGTTAGCAGGGGGGCAATGCACAATACACCCCAATGCGGGACGTCGGTGCAGAACTTTTTCCCCCCACTTCAAATTAGATGATCAATTTCTTGCTGACTGTACACTTTTCCAAAATCTGTAAATGCGTTTTCCTGTAACTATAACGGTCAAGTACCTGCTGCCCTTACTGTCCCGTTTCAAAAATTCACCCCGTATAGAAGATAATTATCACTGATAGTGACAATCTAGTTCCATTGCATAAAATAACATTGAACAGAATAGATATGATTTTTGTTTAATCATGTTTTTGGTTAAGTGGATATTTATAGTTGAGTAAAAAAAAAATATTTTTTTTTTCCAGTAAGTTTTATACACACGCCGGCAAAATTAGGGGAACAAAGGTAAAAACTTGTTTTTTTTTTTTTTTTAAATTTGGGATTGTTTGTTTTTTTTAAATTAAAATTATGGATATGAGGTAAACAAAAAAACAGGGTTTCACATTGAAATTTCTTTAATTCAAGTAAAAATTGAATTTTTTTTTCAAAGTCAACAAATAGAAAAAAAAACTAATAGCGCGTATGGCTTCCATGGGCTCTTATGAGAGCCTGAATGCGTTTTCCCATGCTTCCAATGATGCCATCAATTATTTCTTGAGGCATATTCTCCCACTCTTCGACTAAGGCCAATTTGAACTCGTCGACGTTCCTGGGAGCTGGGTTCCTCTGATGTAACCTACTTCCGAGGTTGTCCCAAACATGTTCGATCGGGTTCATGTCTGGAGAACGTGCTGGCTAGTTTATTTGGGTAATGGCAACCTCATTAAGGTAATCCCGCACCACGCGCGCGGTGTGGGGCCGAGCGTTATCGTGCATAAACACAAAATCATCGCCAATAAATGGGGCAAATGGCATAACATTAAGCTCTAAGATCTCTGAGATGTATCGCAGTGCAGTCAGGGATCCATTTTCGATGACGACAAGCTCTGTACGGGCTCCCAAAGATATGCCGCCCCACACCATAACGGAGCCTCTACCATAAGCCACTGTTTCGGTGAAACTCGTTGGATTGTAGCGTTCTCCTCGATACCGCCACATCTTCTGCCTCCCATCAACGAAATTTACACAAAAACGGCTTTCGTCAGTGAATAAAACTCGCCTCTATTCGTCTGTCCAACCACGGTGCTGACGAGCAAATGGCAATCTGGCTACTCGATGGCTCACCTCGAGTTTTGGCGCTTTGGCTGGCACTTTCGACTGCAAATTAACTTCATGTAATCGTCTTCTCACTGTTCGTTCACTTACACGGACGTTACGCACTTCTTGTAACAAGTTTCGTGTCTGAACAGCAGTTTGACGACGGTTTCTCAGAGTTTGCACCTTTATGAAACGGTCATCTATGGCGTCAGTTGCCCGATTTCTTCCTTGTCCTCGCCGACGCACGTAAGACCCCGTTTGTCTGTACCGTTGAAAATTGCAATAGATCACAGATACCGACACACCCAACACTATACCAACTCAACGGTAGGTGTGACCTGCCTCGATCATTGTTATAGCTCTGGCAACATCAGTTGCAGGCAAATCACTCATTTTGTATTCAATACAATGTATACGCTTCAAAGATTACCAGTAAAATGAGCTAAAGTCAGTTTAAAACACGTTAGCATTTTTTTAATGAATATCACTTATGATCATAAAATTGTCAACAATCGCTCAAGTGGGTATAATTTAATGTTTAAACATCGAACAATAAAGATTTCATTCAGTCATTGTTGCAAAGATGTTAGGGATACAAAAATATAGTCCACATCCGAAACGACCCAACCAGTTGAAAAAGAAACGAGGTTTCTTGCCTGTTCCCTTAATTTTGCCGGTGTGTGTAGAACATTTTCTTGTTTACTTCTAGTGATGGTTGTTATGTCATTTTACTTTCAACTTAATGTAAGTAGAATATAATAGCTGACTATTAGGACACCATATGTGTGCAGTAGGCAAAGGCCCATCTGACAGGCAGAAAGTTGCAAGCTAAATTTCTTCCAGGTGACAAATGTTTAATTACTCTGCAAATATATGTCTTGGCTCTGTCTGTTATACACTGATATGTGTTTACAAAAAAAAATTAGTATATATCAGTTATAAGTAATGTTCGGAATTAGGCGAGCTGAAATACCTAAAGTTACACAGTGTCGAGACTTCCTCACTACAACAATTTTTTCAGCTCAATTCGGCCAAAAATTTGAAAAACTGATGTACTTACTAACTGGTAAGTACATTTAATATTAATGTTAATAATATTATGGAATAAATAAAATCATTTATCTTTGTAACCGATTGCATAAAGTTCTTAATAAATTACGTGTATTTTAGCCCTCCTTATACTGATCAGGTTATGAGATCCCCTATAATACAGCTTAGTTAGTGCTACATGGTAGGTGATATAGACTCCAGCATTATTATTACTAATATTCTTCTATTTACCTTTACTAGATCCCAACATGAGTCTTGTCGTTTCTTGACAATGTATCTGTGCCTCATCCGATCCCGTGCAATATCCCTCTGCCAGTCAATTGTGTGGAAGTCTTCATATTGTCCGATGCCAGGTATATCATCATCCCCTACACAAGACAAAACCATAATTGATGTTTTTCTCATAGCTCACACAATAAACCTATTGTGGATACTTGTACTTTTGTAAAATAAATTATATTAATCCAACATTTTACGAACAAAAATATAATGGGTGAGATAAAACTACAGCACACTCATACAATTACAACTGTGCGAGTTATTATTAGCACTATTTCAGGATATTCTATAAAACTAAAAATATGATGATGATGAAGATGCATTCCTTGAAGATGTCCTTCATGGAACTGTAGATAATGATACTGGGTCATTAAGTTAGTCAGAAAACGACTTCAAGTTGAACCCATAAAATGTTTGCTGAATGGGGGAAATTGCTGGCTTGGGGATTATGCAGACCAAACTTATTTGTTTATACAAAAAAAAATACATACCTTGCATACCGGAGAACATGATCGCGTCCCCTGGAAAAATATTTCAAGAATTTACATTCAATTCACGATAAAGATCGCGGTGAACTTGGAACATACAAAAATTTATGACGAGCGTTGTTTATTTCGAAAATTGTTCACATTATTGCCGCGGTACTTTCCTATCAAATCTATGTAATTACTTATCTAATAAAAACAAAAGACGAAAGCGAATTAAGCGATGCTAAATTTTTAAAATAAAAATGCTAATCTGAATGCATCAAATGATCAAACAAAACAAATGACTGACAGACACGTGACACGTAAGTTATGTCAGCCAAGTTGTCAATGTCTAACCAGGAGGGCAATTCACGGGTTTACTCGAAACAGAGTCGTATCGACTATGAGTCTCCCAACTTGGGTCGATGGTTTGTGTCTACTCTAAAGTCACGATTCATAAAAATAGCTATTCTTACGGCCACTCGACTGAAGTCGCTGCGACATTTCCGTGACATGGCTAAAATACGTTTCGTTTTACGCGGGTAAATTTACAGTAGTTGGGGTAAAATAGGCCGATTTCGTACATCATAATTTTAGGCTTCAAACCATGCAAAAATAGTAATTAAAAATGTATTTTATTTATATTAACCAAAGTATGCTTAATATGCAATTATTGGGGCTTACTGATAGAAAAGAAAGTTTATTTTAGGTAGGTACTAAGACAAGTTTATAAGCTTGAAACGAAACGTAAATGCTTGGTTTGTTTGTTTACGAGCTCTCAAGCAAGTGTCAGTCAAAGCGGGGGTTGCCGGTGGTCGGTAAAAACTTATTTTTTTATAAATGTAGTAAAAACTTTACATTGCCCAAATAATAAATTATTTCAGTGTTGAAGCCGATTCTTTAGATTTAATCAATTTATCAGGAATAATAATTAGGTATCGATTGTAATACTGTTTCTGAATGAATATTCGAACTGACGAAAATCTAAGTACCAGTGAAAAAAAAAACACAAACACACGCTCATGCTCATGCCTCATGCTATGGAGCTGATTTTGTCCATGCTGAGAAGTGTAAGCCAAATTAGGTTTTCTCTCAGCTTAATGCTACTCAGCGTGCGTAGCAATGCTGTTTTTCAGAGAAAACCAGAGGTGGCGAACTCACGATCGCCGCGCATTATTGTAAGCAAACGAATACCTATATAAAAGGATGTAGGCGTAGCTCAGTATTTAGACAGGAAGGTAGGTACACAGGTATTACATAAAAAAGTACACATTGCATAATATGCCAATGATATGATAAAATATTATACAAATACTAATTAAACAAATACTTATTAATAGGTATGTAGTTACTAATTCGGAGTCAATCTTTAACAGTAGATATTGCCAGACGTTTTTACACATCTTAGCCGATAAGTGCCAAAAGTAATCAGAACTTGTACTAGTACTAAATATTACCTAGTTTATTAATCAGCTAAGAGCTTGAAGGGTAGGTAGGTTTAGTACCTACTACATGACTGAATACAACTTAGATAAGCATCATTCAAATACATACCTACATAAATAACTACTTACCTACCTACACTTTTAATAAACTTAAATAAAAATAAGAAGAAAATATATACCGAGGTATATCGGTTTATTAATAATACACATAACATGACCTATGTCCTTGTTTATGTCAGTTCTTGTGGGACGTACCAACAACAATAAAACGTAGATACATCTTAAATTAGTCTGCTGTATATCTACTCATTGTTAATTCTTGCCTAAGTTGTATTCGGTGGTTATTTTGCCACCTATTCATTAACAGCCATTTTAAAAAAAAAATATTTTATATCGAAATTAAATATCAATGTTGGAAACATCGATGTAAATATGGCGGCTTTCATCAACTATATCATCGACAAATCCTACGACAAGCCATGTCGTGTGCTCGGGACCACTCGTTGCATGTCTTTTAATTTGAGTCGACTTTTGTCTGTTGGTGATTTCACGAGAATACTGTTTTTCTGCTTCGAGAGACAAAATGGCGGATCACTCTACCTAAGTCTAGTAGAAGTCAATGTCTCTGGCTTGAGAATTGCCCTCCAGTAAGGTTTCAGTGTTACCAGTAGAGATTCTTATAACCTACTAAATAGTGCGAAAGCAGCAATTAACTTGTAATATATAATACCTCGAGCTTATTTTACAGTTTAATCCAGTTTACTAATAATATAATGGCGATAGCTTGTTCCTTCTTTGCGCCACAACTATTGAACGACTTCAGCTGACATCTTGCACACAACTCGAGTAGAGCTAGACCAGGCAAAGGCATCTTTTTATCCGGGTAGTTTCGGTGGGAGGTAGCTCGGGACAGAGATTTCTGGAAGCCTATGGTGTAGACCTTTGCCTTTATTTTCAACAATATCAAATCCTTCAAGGTCATTGCTGTTATTTACACTATTCTTATTTAAATTTTTACTGATAAAAGGAAGTGCTCGGATTTAAATGCCACTATCACTAAGCAGTCAACCATCCAAACGGTGAGCGGGCGGAGGATAGGGGAAACCTAAGCAAGGTTATATGATCTAATAAGAACTATGAAGTGACGAAACGAATGGTTCAACTTGCAACCTACTAAAATATACATAATCGAGACCAGATGGCAACAATAGCAAGAGGAAAACAAGATCACGTGCTAATGAGGTGGCTGTTTCACTTTCATTGCGATCGGACAAATTTTTAGGTCATCTTAAATTGTATCCAATTTTCGCTTCAAAATTTAATTTAATGTAAAATTAACTAAACTGGTTCTTAAAAAACTAGTTTACCTACGTCGTCGCGGATCAGGGGTTCAGAGTCTTCGGCATCTAACACATTATAATAATCCATTGAATAATTTAAGCAGAAAACACTTATAGCGTAGCGGGGCTACCGACCGGCCGCTAGCTCGACACCTACATAACTAATGGATCGATCTTTTGATAGCTTTTCCTTTTTGTTTTTATTAGCGTAAGGTATGTTTAAATAATACTTGGTGGTATCATTTCTGAAATTGTGGTTTGTCAGCCATCGAATTAAACACAGTATGATAGTAAAACGAGTTTGACCGAAGACAAGTAGAAGACGAGTCTACCTTTCTATTCAGTGCCAAAAGGTAAAGTTACAGGGGATTGGTTACATTACAGGTCGTGGTCATTAGAACCTAAACAACACGGTCGAAGACAAGTTTTACTTGACATAGAGATACATTTAATGCAATATTTTTCTTATATTATCAAGGTGTAGCTGCTTTAAATTAAAACAAATGCCGTAAAATAAATGGATGCATAAGACATCTCCAGAAGAAAAGTTATCTAATATAAAATCAAATACGGTAGTTAGGGTAGAGATTTTTATCATGACGAAGCTATTCTAAGAATTGTATGTTATATGTATGACCAAAACCAACCTTCTAGTCTAGTCTAGACAACAATGAACCTAAATTGAAATAATTACAATGCAAAGCGTTGACTTTAGTTTTATGGTGATTTTACTATATTTGCTTACCGACAGTAGAGCTGAAGTACTGCGCAATGTCAGCTTGAATGAAATTATAATTATAGAGTAGGTATGTTATATTTTATTTATTTAAGCATTCGTGTTTCACGTACACTACGATAGGAGCAAGCGGCTAAAGATGTAATAAATTAATAATATAAGTCAAAGTAGATTACTTTTGATTAAAAAGTAATCTACTTTGAGTTATACTACTTAGACTTATATTATCAATTTATTCAACATTAGAATAAATTAATACACGTCGTCATCGCTTTCTTCTCTGCCGTCTGATATGAACAACAGAAATAAATATGATTTTGATAATCGACACAAAATAGAAATCACAATAGCAATCAAGATTACAAAGGCAACAAGGTGGCGAACTGGCGATGTCACAAATCACAAACAAATGCAGATATATCTTGAGATTACTCTGCGCCTATTGTGATCCTATTTGCGCTGACGCGGTCATTCACTGCAGTGACCTACACTAATAGAGGTCCGGTTAATGAATTCCTTCCACTTAGCCTTTAGAATTTTGTTTTGATCAATATTCGTATTTTTAAGGATAACTTGTTACTTGTTAAAACAATTAATATCAAACACGACAGTAGCTGATACTACCGGTGGGACAAAGAAGTTTTACAGCTTCACCACAGAATTAGCGTTTGCTTAAGAGTTCACGAGCAAGATAACTTATCTTTTACCTCATAGATTTATATCCTACTTCCTACTCCTTCTAATATTATAAATGCGAAAGTTTGTGAGTAGATGGATTGATGAATGGATGTTTGTTACTCTTTCACGCAAAAACTACTGAACGGATTTGGATGAAACTTGGAATATACATAGTTTGTGACCTGGATTAGCACATATTTTTTATCCCGGTACCACGCGAGCGAAGCCACGGGCGGGAACTAGTATTATTATAATTTGTGACATCTTGAAGTAAATCACTTTCGAATATATTATAAATATTGATACGTACAGTTGGCACTAGCAGTGGAGTTTCTCCCGTGGTCGTACAGCTGGAAAGTGCCGTGGTTAGTGGGGGTTGCGGTCGAGGAGTCCCCAGCTTGCTGCAGCCCCGGTGTGATGTCTATCATATCATCCTCACCGGAGGAATGTATGCCGTTACGCCCGTTCGTCGTGCTTCCTCCCTGCAATAGTGCGGTCTGTCAAAACATCTAGCCGCGGTGACCTGGCGGGATGTATCCCTACTTCATATCCGGAGATTTCCATTTTTAAACATTTATGTTCATATGTAGCCAATGTAAGAAAATCGCGAGGCAACCCGTGGCTTGTGTATTAGTCAGCACCACACATAATGACTGGCCATGCATACTCCTACAGGTGGTGAGCGAGCCTACTTCATCTAACGAACATAGGTAAAAGTTTCCCCTCAAGGCAAATAATCAAAAATATGAGATATTTATAATCTAATCATCCATATGCATCAAGGAAAGGTTTAACATTTTCAAAACACTTAAATCCAGGGTATTAGTCCGATAACTTCTCCTAGCTTAATATCTTGCGTGAACGGCTCAGTTGTCTTCATTTTTATTGTTGTCTAAAATATAAAATAACTTTAGAGTGCTCCAACGATGTTAGACACCGGGTGGAAATTAGTTAACTTTAACCTACTGATTTTATATTGTAAAAACGTTCCACTTTATTCACCTAAGAACTTACCAGATTTTAGAACTTAGTTTCGCGAGCAAAATTGTAATTTTAAACTTCAAACCCCATGACATGATCACCTTCCACTGTCACTTGATAGCCACAATGGCACGGAACATAATGCACCTTGATTATGAATGATATCTACTCGCAGTTTTCCAGAAAGCACTGAACTCATGTACAAAACATATTTAGAACGTATTTTCATACACGTATCGATTTCCCTATTGTTCAGCGAGAACGTTGGGCGAGGAGGGGATTCTTAGAATATAGAAACGAAAATCGATAACCTAACTTTACCTTCCGTAGAATAAACTAACTAGACTACATATTTCCGTATAATAATGAGGAAATGAACGTTTTTTGCAAAGTTTTAGTCGCCCTACACTTTCTGCGTTCCTTGCTACACATTACTTTGTTGTTACATGATTAAATTATCCAGTCAAGATTGTCATGATTTTTTACCCTAAATTACTGTAGAGTAACTGTAAAAACTCAAAAAGCTGTATCTCAGATAAAAGCTACTTCCACTATCACTTTAAAAGGAAGTGGATGTCTTTATTCTCCCTCAGTAAGCTATTCGACTAATCAGAAGACCCTAGAAGCTCGCTATTAAGCCAGCCCGTTCCTCAGCCGTTATCCTGCTATCGAAACTGCGACATAGCATAGCTGGTACGTTCTACGGGTATCTAATCCCCAACGTTACTTGGTCACAAATAGGCGTTTATTATGTCCCTTACGTGTAATGTATTTTTCAATAAAAATAATCTTTCAATATGTAACCATAACATCCTAGTAAGTACCTACCTGCTAGCTAGACGATCATGTTTTCAAACATCAAGCACGACGTAAAGTTTTCTGATAACACGGCTAACCATCGACATGAAAAGTTTATACAAAATGTACCTTATCGTGTCTGCAATAAGAAGTGGATAATTTTAAAAAAATAGTGCAAGTACATAACTTTCTCAATTAAACTTTATATAACATTGCGGAGGATATGGAACCATAGATCACATTCACACAGTGAGGCAGATTATACAGAAGTCCGAAGAGTATAATCAGCCCCTGTGTCTAGCTTTTGTGGACTATGAGAAGGCCTTTGACTCTGTCGAAACCTGGGCTGTCCTGGAATCCTTGCAGCGATGCCAAGTGGACTATCGTTATATCGAAGTTTTGAGAAGTCTGTACGAAGCCGCCACTATGAGTGTCCGAGTACAAGACCAGCAGTCTAAACTGCGCCACGGAGTGAGACAGGGAGATGTCATATCTCTGAAATTGTCCACAAGCGCGTTGGAGGATAACGTTTAAGACGCTGGACTGGAAAGGTATGGGTATAAACATAAACAGCGAGCACATCTCACAGGTGCGATTCGCTGATGACATAGTCCTAGGTCTTGGCATGAATCTGGACCAGACCTAAGTTATTGTCCATGACCAAATTGATACGAGACCCGTCGTCGTTAATGGACACCTTCTCGGAATTGTTTCGGAGTATACATACCTCAGGCATATATTGCAGTTGGGTAGAAACAACTTCGAGAAGGAGGCCAAGAGGAGGATACAGCTGGGTTGGGCAGCATTTGGAAAAGTACGTAGAGTTTTGTCATCACCCATACTGCAATGTTTGAAAACGAAAGTTTTTAATCAATGCGTCCTACCCGTCATGACATACCGAGCCGAAACGTGGACACTCACAGTACAGCTAGTCCACCAGTTTAAAGTCGCTCAACGAGCTATGGAACGAGCTATGCGGAGTCCCTCGGAGTTTTTCTGAAGGATAGAATTTGCAACGAGACTATGCGACGTAGAACTAAAGTTGTCGACATAGCTCAGAGAATTAGTAAGCTGAAGTGGCAGTGGGCTGGCCATATCTGCCGGAAAACCGACAACCGTTGTGGTAAATGAGTTCTTGAGTGGAGACCGCGGCTCGGCAAACGTAGTGTAGGACGCCCTCCGGACAAGTGGAGTAACGATTTGCGAAAGGCTACTGGTAGAAGCTGGATGCGTCGAGCTCAGAACAGGGCACAATGGCGCTCTTTAGGGGAGGCCTATGTCCAGCAGTGGAGCAGCTGCAGTATGTTGCTGATGATGATGATAACATACAGACTTATTCCTAACCTGCACGTGATGCTAACTAATGAGGCCGGCTGATGGCGGCATAGCGCATAGTATACATCAGCACAGCTAATTCCCCTGGCTGTTGAGGGGCAGTAGCATCGGGGATTATGGTTATAAACCCCATCGTGATGGACACGACACGTAAATGGCCCTCCAGTTCCCGGCCCCCTCGCTATTCCTAGCCATGGTAGCGGCCATGGTAACGGCGGGGCAGGGGGTACTAGGAATCCCTGGGCTGGCAACGTTCAACGGACGAACTCTTGAGGTTTGATGATCATCTAGTGCAGTTGGAAGTGGAGCTGGAGATAATTCGATGGCATGTTCTAGGGTTGTGTGAAGTCCGTAGAGACTGAATGCCTTGCCTCACCCGTACAGGGTTGATTTCTATGCTATCCCAAACTAAAATTTTTTTCTTGATTTAAAAGTAGATGGTAGGTACATATTTTCATTGATAATGTTTAGTATTTTCAAGCAAGTTAATTATATTTAATCCTAATATGTAACGAGGATTAGCACTGATGTTTATGTTGTGAATTGCCACCCAGCTAACCAGGTGCCACTCCATAAAGTAGAGAACAACCTTGGTTTGTAACAAAATTTTAGCAGTAGAGCTCGTTATGAAGGGCTTTTCCGGGGATTTACTACTATCATGCCTATTTCTGCCGTAAAGCAACATTGCTGTGTTTCGGTTTGAAGAGTGTTGGATCCAGTGAAATTACAAGCACAAGAGGCTTATCACCTTCATACCTCAAGTCGATGGACGCAGGCGTTTCACCGTAATGCACGTTCCAACACGCATGACCTATGATGCAATCTTTGTGATTAATGGTTACTACTTAACATCAGGTGGACCTTGCGCTTGTTCCATCTTCAGGTACCATAAAAAAACCCCAAATTCAGCCCAACTCCATAAAGTAGCGGAGGACTCTTGGTATCTAACAACAATGTTCCCGAACCCCAAGTGCTGCTTGAATTTATTGGATTGTACAGATACCTTTTTGTAAACAGACTGGTATGTAGACGCTGGTTTGGGCCCCGAAGACTTCAGCGGAAAGCGTTCCATTGTAGACTGAAAAAAATACATTGCTGTAATTTTGTAACCTCAATTATTCAGATTTTGATAACCCTTATTATGCTGTGATTTCAGACACAATAGATAATCGACTCGTTTTATGGCTGATATTCATCTCAGAACACAGATCCACTCGAGAAATTATAGATTACCAATTCTGTCTTCAGTGGATATGTATCATGTAGTTCCCACAACACAAACTCTGCTTAGTTAAGGGGTGATTTGGGGCTACATGATGCTGTGTGATAGTGTCCAGCATCAATTTTATAATTAAAATTTATAATTTTTCATCTTAGAAATAGAATAGAAATATATTTATTGCTCTAATGCAATGTAAGTAAATGTGGGATAGACCAGTTTTAAACTAGTAACAATGGGAAGTTATATTTTGCCACTCCCCAATCTTCCTTGAGTTGATACTCAATACATACTAAAAATATTTTTATTCTTGTGTATGCACTAATGTGTAGGTACTTATTGGACAAAAATAATGTGTAATAAATTGTGCATAAATTATGTACAATACATACTCTAAATAGTAGTTGATCAGATAGATAGATAGAGGGGCATTCCAAAGTGAGGGGTGGGACATTCTAACTCCTTTTTGCTGGAACTTCAAGTAATTTCTCTTAAAATAAAAATGCTATTAGTTTCAAAATTTTGTACATTCTGAAGCCAGATAATAGTTTTAAATAAACGAACAAAATAAAATCGGAAACTACATATTTAACCCAGAAAATAGACTTATTCTAAGTGTGACGGGTGGGACAGCCATGACACCCGCATGTCTGAGTGTATGGCTTTGCTTCCAGAAACAAGACAAAGCATAAATATTTTGTAAAGCAGTTTTCTCATATGTTGAAACTAAAATGTTAAGGTTCCATTTTATTAAGTAAATTACATGAACAATATTAGCAAATTTTCAAAATAATCTAGTTAAAAGTTTGTGACGGGTGGGACAGCCTTTTGTGACAGGTGGGACTAGTAACTAATGTTGACGTATAGTTCATCAATAAAACGCACTTAACTGTTAAGTCATGCATATTATTACATTTTTAATAGATTGACAATAATAAAACCAATAAAAACGAAAAAAATACATGCAATTTGGCAAAAAATCTTATTTTTTTTTCTGAAACCACTATAAAATTCCCAAATTTTATATGTTAAAGACATAAAAGGAAGCAATTTATGTAGGTGCATGAAAATCGTCTCAATTTCCCGGATATCTTATGATAAGTTTCTCTCTGTGAACCAGAACCGGACTCTTATGACACTGGGTGGAACATGGAAACTTACCCATACACACAACAACTCAAACACGCTCATCACCTGCACACACCCTCAACTCTAATCTTCCCGCAAGCCACCTTATTACTATTATTTAATTATGTCCATTTCAGGTAAAGTGTTCAAAATAATGACGTCATGGTGTCACTTTTTTGTGAGAGTTGTTTACTGAAGTATTTGATACAACATTTTCAGGTAGCAAGTTCCAAGTGTCGACAACTCGGTTACAAAGGAAGTTATGGGCAACCATGGTGTACAGGCTCTCATTTGTCGAATGTGGTGCCTACGAGATTGTCTTTGGGGATTCTTTCTTGCAGAAGATATCCTGAATGTCTGGCAAGCTATATAATGATTACCAAGGACATTGTAGGTTTCTATAAGATCACTACCAAGACTTCTGAAAAGTAGTGAGGTTTAGGGCATGATATCTTTATTCATAGAACATACGATGTAGAGCCTTAGGCTCGCACACGACCGACAATCGTTGACAGAATTTTTGTAGGAGGAAAATGGAATGTACTGATTGCCATACTGCAACACACACATCCTACAAATAGTCGGTCAGAAATACTATGCGGGAAAAGTCGGTCCGATTTACTGTCCTACAAAAAGTCGGTCGTGTGCAGGGAGCCTTATTATTATTATTATATTTTTCTCTATACGCCGTGAGTAACATTTTAGTGTGACTTCAAAAAACGGAGGTTGTTAATTCGATACGTATGTATGTAATATTACTGGAATTGCAAAATATTCACATATGTGAATCTATTAGGGCTACCAAACAAATATACAACATTTTAGAGGTGTTTATATACAAATATATATACAAAATTCAAAATCGGATAAGTAATTTCGGAGATATGTGAAACCTACTCCGAAATTACTTCTCCGATTTTTTACTTTTTTTTTTATTAGCTTACATTTACTTCAGTGCAATCATCATGTATCATGTAGCCCCAAACTAAGCAGAGCTTGTATTATGGGAACCACATGATTGATATATTTATATATATTTATTGTATACATACAACTGGAATTTCTCTCGGAATATGATTAGGTAGTACTATGTATAGGTCGCGTCACGTAAAGAGAACGCTTGAAGAAGCCGAGGGGGTGTATTTGCGCACGGATAAATACCGATAAATCGCCTAGTGCGCAGCTTCCCCTCAGAGTTCTTTTTACGTGACGCTACTTATACCTAGTTCTTACTTCTTCACACATATTGATTTTTAGGATCATGATTTGCGTAGGTACTTACCGACCTACCTATTGCCACTATTCAAAAGAAGGTTAATTGGGGGGAGAAGCTATTAGCTGTTAAGTAACAGGTAGGTACTAGATGGTAGTCAAGGTTATAGAATAAAGTAGAATAGAAGGTATGTTATACAGTTAAATAACCGTGTAATATCAGTTTATTAAGAGCAGCGTGGGAGAAGCGCAGGCGCATTTAAAAGCGCATCAACGCACAGCGGTGAACTTAAAACCGTTAATGTAATTCACAACCTTAATCTCTATTCAATAAGACCAATATTTACATGGATTAGTTAAATAGGGTAAGTTTTTTGTAGATGTTTAAAAATGTGTTAATTAAAAGTCAGTGTTCAATGATTTTTTAAATATCTTGGAACTTTTAAATAGAAATGTATATTTTATTTCTCTTTTTAACTGACTTCGAAAAAGGAGGAGGTTCTCAATTCGTCAGAAGCCTTTTTTTCGACTTTTTTTATGTATGTTCACTGATATATCCGTCAATCATGGACCGATTTGCAAAATTCTTTTTTTGTTTGAAAGAATTTGATTCACACAATTTTCGCCCTGAGTCGTCCCTCATTCGGGCATTAAATAACACGGAATACAACAGAGTCAATTTCGGAAATTGGTTAAAAAAAGTAGCCATGCCAGTTTTTACTTAAAACTAAAAATTACGAAATACAAAAGTAATTTAAAAAATTAAATCGACTTCAAAAGGAAATTAATACAAAATTAAGTAATAATATTTTTATATTGCACATGAAATCAATTTACATACTTTTAACGGGCTGACTCCTACTCCATACCATTGCTGTGCCCAAGATTGGGCTCATAGTGTTATATTAATCATCCATGTTTTGTACCTAACATTATGACTGCAATAAATAAATGAATGAATGAATGAATGAATGAAATTCACTAACAAAATGAAATCAATAGTAGTTGTTTTTGACTTAAAACACTATGTAGTTTAAAAGACCAGTGGCTGACAGCCAAAACCACTCTGATTTTTAATTATTAAGTTACTAAACATACATACTTTTAGAAACAAGTTAGGGGCCTATAATGTCTTTTGAGGTCTGTGCCAGCCTTTCTATAAAAGGACTTACCTGTCGAATATAAAGGCTGTAGCAGGTGGTACATGGACATCTATAGCTATGGATAGAGTCAAATGGGGGCAGTTAGAAGAGGCCTTTGCCAATAAGGGCATACAGACTACTGTCGAGGCAAATAACCCAACTAGAATTTAGAAAATATAATGTTGAGGCAAATATAAATAAAAAAGAGTTCTATATTTGTATTAGGATGTCTGAATAAAGGCTTTTATTATTATTATGACACTTTATTAAACTTTAAAACTCGTTAAAAAACATTTTTTACTATAAACCTAATATAAATACACGGGTACGTAGGTAAGTAATACCTGCATTAAATAATAATAAAGTCTAAGAAACGCATTCGGTTTTACATTCTGGCACACACCTCAAAAACATTGTAGGCCACTAACTTGTTTCTTAACTACTGTTGATTTCGTTTTTGTCAGTGAATTTCATGTGCAATTTAAAAATATTATTTTTTATTTTTGAGTTAATTTCTTTTTATAGACGATTTAATTTTTGTAAATTACTTTTTTATTTTCATTTTAAAACACTACTACTTAACACAGACAACAAGCAATGCTTCACCCCTTTGTACGAGTGTTTGATCTTTTAGTAAGGTGCTCTCATGATGCCCAAGACCCCTCTTAGTCTGGGTCTTGCTGTAAATTCATCTCGTTCATAGTGTATATCCTTAGTATCTTAGTCATCTGCATTATGTATTTGTCTATTCTGTCATCTTTTAATAAATACATTTATTCAAATTTTCTATGTATTTAAGTTTGAACCGACATTTAGAGCAAAATCATAAGCACTTGGTACCCAAGAGACAGAAAAAAAAAAACAAGACAGTCCATTTCAAAGATGAGATGATGAGATAGTGCTTACAGCGGGAAAAACTTACACAAAATAGAGATTAATTGAAAAAGTTGGAGAAGGCCTTTGCCCTAGGGCACACAGATGAAAACAACAGACAAATCCAACTACATACATCTAAATGTATTTAGTATATTAAAATAATGTATTTAGGTTTAGAAAGCTAGACAACTGATTAACAGTACACTGATAAAATTGATTAATGATTATAGAAGCAATTTGGCCATCCGCCCCCTCCTTCAGATAAATTAGGATAAATTCTTTCCTATTTGTGGCCATCTACTAGGAACATTAGTGTGTAGCTATCCAGATTCCTACCTAGCAGAAGACTCATCAAAACCAACATGTTTAGATGTCAGGAAATTAAGGAGATAGATCCACTGATTTAAAGATTTACGAACCTATTTTAGAAGCATTGCATTCAAGTTGTTTCTCACCACAGTTTTCACTTGCTAATGAATGGGATTACAGAATTTCCACTAATAATAAAAATTACTCTCGAAACCAACCAAGCATCAGCACAACAAGTTTCACTTCACTTCACAATCACTTCACTTCTTTAATTGACTTCTGGGATAGTATCTTACAAGTTTCTTTTTCAGTCAGACGAGACAGACTAGTGAATAAGAATAATAATAGGATTACTTTAGTAGGTACTAAAAATTTAAATCTGTGAATAGGATGAAAAAATCTTAGCGCATGTCAGACAGAAAAGAACATTTTTTTAATTTCCCAGACAGATTTGTTTTTTTTTCCCTCCCTTCTACTCAATGTGTCCGTGTCGTGATATTGCACATTCTGATTTTGTACAACGTGATTATCTATGTACAAACAATACAGAGCAAAAAGTCCACCAAATCCTGGCTGTGAATATTCGTCACGTGACGATTTTGCATACCGAAAGCAAACACAGCCTGATTATTGATGTACAAGGCTTCGATTAGTCGATTTTTTGGCAGCCATCACTCGTTTGAAAGCATCGAGTAATCATAGTCATAATCATAATCATATTCTTTATTGTTTCATGTGGTACAGTACAAGGTGTTCTTAAAAAAAAATGGTTCGCAACATGAGCCCCGTTGGGGCACTACAATAGTTAGGTTCTTATCAGAATAGTTTAATCCTAGGTATAAACTATAAAGTTGCTTATAGTATAATAATAATATTATCTTCATCATCATCATCATTTCAACCTTTATCGACCCACTGCTGGGCATAGGCCAGAGTATAATTGTATTTAATATTATCTTAAATTATAAAAATTATTATTATCTTAAATTATATTTAGTTATTTAAAATTAGTTAGTATCACATACTACATTAAGACAGACTAATCTATTTTAATTTTTAAATGACAGAGGTTTACTAAATTAAAATAACAGTTGGTTTAAGACCTTAAAACGAAGTAATGCTTAATTAAAACTATTCCTTATATTCGAAAAATTCCTGCAAATTGTAAAAACAGTTAGCTTTTAGAAACTCTGAGTTATTTTTATAGAAAAGAGTGTCTTTTTCAATATTTTTTTGTGAAGGTACCTTATTAAATATTTGAATTGCCATATGATGTGTGCCTGTTCTAACTAATTTATACTTTGTTTATGGTAGGTCTAATTTATTAAGCTATTGCATATGTAATATTATGTCTAGGTATAATAATAATAATAAAAAAAAAAAAAAAAAAAAAAAAAAACTTCACCGCTGTCACACGCTTTCTATCAAATATTTTACGAATAATTAATTTTATAATATTTTTCCTGGTTTTTTCCATACACAAACTCCATAGTTCAAAGTTTTCAACCTATTTTGGATTTCATAAAAACTTACAAATACCAAAAACTAACAAAATGTCACAATGACTGAAATCATACGAAAATGATAACGAGAGCAAAAGCGGCTTCAAAAAATGCACTCCCACCATCACCAGCGCCTGTTCCGTCAAGCTCCGCGTCGTCGTCCGGGGATGAGGTATTCGCCACCCCCCCGGACACCAGCGCGTCGAGCGACGAGAGCAGGCCGCCGTCGCCTCCGCCGCCGCGACCACCTGTGCGGCGTGGGCGGCCCCCGCTGTCGGCCGGCTTGGGGTCTGCGGGACAGTCTGCCCCGCGTCCGACCCCCGCCTCCACCAGCAAAGTGCGGCGCATGAAGTGGACCGAAGGCATAAACAAAAATGTCATGCGCGCATACTATAGGGCTACAGAGGGAGGAATCAACCGCACCGCGTACCTAACCCGGATCCTGCCTCTGTTTTTGACGCTTGAACCAGCTGTTACCGTCACTGCACAACGGCTATCGGATCAGGTACGAGCCATCCAACGATTGAAATTGTTGGATGATTCGGTACTTGACCGGCTTCGCGCTGAAAGTGATCAAGTAGCTGACCACTCGCAGCGGGTCCTGGCTGCCGCTCTGCCGGTTACGACAACTCTGATACCGGTAACGACGCAGCCGGACGCCGCTGCTGACGACGTCGACTACGAGATCACCAGCGTGACAAACCAGGTAAATGAGCAATTGAGGAGGACTTTGGAGGATGCGATTTTATCGTACCGGTCCGCACCTCTCGATGAAAGACCGCGTTTGCCTCGCTTGCCCACTCACAGACGAAACTTAGCTGTAATGGAGGCCTTGAATCCTTTGTTGGTCCCTTATCTAGAGACTAGCGAAGGACTAGCCGATACCCATTCGATCCTTTACTGCGGAGCCGTGGCGGCGTGTCGTGTTGCTCGTGTCAAGTTCCCAAACTCCACGCGAGCACCACGACCTGTTGACAAAACTCCAGCTTGGCAAGTACGGATCGAACGGCGGATCGGTAAATTCAGGACCCTCATTGCAAAGCTAAGTTGCTTCAGAGAGGGCAATACCCGCCCTCGAGTGATGCGTTTTGTAACACAGGCCTTTGCTGGGACTGATACTCGGCCCCGAGATTATATGGCATGTGTCACAGAACGCATTGACTTTCTGAAGCAGAAAATCTCTGCTTGGGCGAGTCGCATTCGTAGGTATCGAGAACGTGTGGACCGATATTGGCAGAATCGAAACTTCCAAAGTGACCAGAGGAAGGTGTACCGAAACTGGGAGAAACCTGACCAATGTGTGATGGACGGGCGTGTACCGGATGCTGATACCATGAATAATTTCTGGCGCAGCATCTGGTCTGTGCCCATCCAGCACACGGAGGGAGATTGGATGGATGTGGTGAGTAGAGAGTGTGAACCAATCGAAACCATGGGGGCTGTTGAGATTACCCCCATAGATGTCAGATTTGCAATCCGTTCGGCCCATAACTGGAAAAGTCCTGGACCGGACGGGTTGCATAACTTCTGGCTGAAGTGGTTTAGATGTTCACACTCTGTACTCGCCACACAATTTCAAGAAGCCCTCGAGCTTGGGTCTCTGCCAAGTTTCATGACGACTGGAGTCACCTTCCTGCTCCACAAATCTGGTAGTACCGCGGAAGCAAAGAACTACAGACCCATAACGTGCTTACCTACCATCTACAAGCTCCTTACGTCCATTCTGACCGTAAAAATTAATACGCACATAGTTGCAAATAATATTTTGGCTCCTGCTCAGAATGGATGTAGGGTTGGGTCCCGCGGTACTAAGGAACTCCTCCTCATTGACATGACCATTAGCCAGCAGATCAGGCGCAGCAAGGGGAACCTCTCCGCTGCATGGATAGACTACAAGAAGGCCTATGATTCGGTGCCTCATACATGGCTGGAGAGGATCTTAGAGTTGTATAAAATTGATGCAACTTTGAGATCCTTCTTAGGTACATGCATGAGACAGTGGATCACAGTTCTTCGTCATCCAGGTAGCGGACGGGATCCCTCTGCTCCGCAAGATCTGATTCGCATAGAGCGGGGTATTTTCCAGGGCGACAGTCTGAGCCCCCTATGGTTCTGCCTGGCACTGAATCCTCTTAGTACTCTGCTAAAGGATTCAGGGCTAGGCTATCGACTTCGGAGAGAGGGTGGTATCGTTTCTCACCTGCTGTACATGGATGACCTCAAACTTTTCGCGCCGAGAAAACCAGAGCTGCTGACTCTGTTGAATGTCACACAGATATTCAGCAGTGCCATCAGCATGGAGTTCGGTGTCGAGAAGTGTGCGGTCATGCAAGTACGGCGGGGGAAAGTTGTAAATACTACAAACTTACAGCTTTCCGATACGATATCCCTCAGATCTCTTTCCGATATCGAAACCTACAAATATCTCGGTATGTCAGAAGCGTTAGGTATAGTAGACAGAGACATAAAACAGTCGGTGAAGGAGCGATTCTTTTGCCGCCTGACTAAAGTACTCAATAGTCTTTTGTCGGGTGGTAACAAGGTTCGAGCCTTCAACGGCTGGGTTATGCCTCTGCTCATCTATACTTTTGGCATATTGAAATGGACTCAGACTGAACTTGACGCCCTTGACTGTAAGGTTCGTCAACTTCTTACGAGACATAGAATGCGACATCCACGCTCGTCGGTAATGAGGATGTACATCCCGCGGAAATGTGGGGGCCGCGGCTTTTTAAATGCCAAGACCCTCCATAACCACGAGGTGTGCAAGCTCAGAGAATACTTCCTCCATGCCGACAGTGAGATGCATCGTGATGTCGTAGCAGTTGACAAGAACCTTACCCCGCTCTCACTGGCTAAGGAGAACTGGCACAAATCTACGGTGCTGAGTGCCCTCGACCGCAAGGTTGTATGGGAGAGTAAGGAGCTGCACGGACGGTTCTACAAAGCCCTTACAGGGCCTGATGTAGACCTACTCGCATCCGTGAACTGGCTACGTTTCGGTGACCTCTTTGGGGAAACCGAAGGTTTTGTCTGTGCGATTATGGATGAGGTAATAAAGACGAACAACTACCGAAAGTATATCATGAAGGATGGAACATTTGCAGAGCTTGTCATCGTCCCGGTGAATCCCTCAGACATATACTTTCGGGTTGTTCGCACCTCGCTAACACTGAATACTTGCACAGACATAACCAAGTAGCAAAGATCATCCATCAGCAGCTTGCTCTCCAATACGACCTTGTCGGTCCAGAGGTTCCGTACTATAAGTACGCACCGGTACCGGTTCTCGAAAATGGTCGTGCTACGCTCTACTGGGACCGCTCTATCATCACGGACAGGACTATTCTTGCGAATAAACCTGATATCGTCTTGGTAGACCGGTCGGAACGCCGGGCGATACTTGTTGACATCACCATTCCACATGACGCTAATCTCGTGAAGGCCGAGAAGGACAAGCTTAGCAAGTACCTTGACTTGGCACACGAGATTACCGCTATGTGGGATGTCGACTCAACAATTATCGTTCCGATAGTCGTTTCAGTGAACGGTCTTATAGCGAAGAGCCTTGACCAATACCTTAAGAGGCTCTCGCTAGGCAGCTGGATCAAGGGTCAGATACAGAAGGCGGCTCTCCTGGACTCGGCACGCATTGTGCGGAGGTTCCTCTCTCTGCAGCCCTAGCCACTGACCGTTTGAGCCTTGCCCCGCGGTCGGTGGTCCACCATTTTGGATATATTTTTTACTATAATGTTTTTTTATATTATTTTTGTACATAGTAGATTAATAATGTTTTAAATTTTATAGTAAAAAATGTATTTTTGATGAGTTTTAAAATGAATAAAGTGTCATAATAATAATAATTTCGATGTTCACACTCTGTGCTCGCCCCACAATTTCAAGAAGCCCTCGAGCATGGATCTCTCCCAAGTTTCATGACGACTGGAGTCACCTTCCTGCTCAACAAATCTGGTAGTACCGCGGAAGCAAAGAATTACAGACTCATCACGTGCTTACCTACCATCTACATACAAGCTTCTTACGTCCATTCTGACCGTAAAAATTAATGCGCACATAGTTGCAATTAATATTCTGGCCCCTGCTCAGAATGGATGTAGGGTTGGGCCCCGCGGTACTAAGGAGCTCCTCCTCATTGACAAGACCATTAGCCAGCAGATAAGGAGCAGCAAAGGGAACCCCTCCACTGCATGGCTAGACTACAAGAAGGCGTATGATTCGGTGCCTCATACATGGCTGGAGAGGATCTTAGAGTTGTATAAAGTTGATGCAACTTTGAGATCCTTCTTAGGTACATCACATACATGAGACAGTGGATCACAGTTCTTCGTCATCCAGGTAGCAGACGGTATCCCTCTGCTCTGCAAGAACTGATTCGGCAAAGAGCGAGGTATTTTCCAAGGCGACAGTCTGAGTCCCCTATGGTTCTGCCTGGCACTGAATCCTCTTAGTACTCTGCTAAAGGATTCAGGGCTAGGCTATTGACTTCGGAGAGAGGGTGATATCGTCTCTCACCTGTTGTACATGGATTACCTCAAACTTTTCGCACCGAGAAAACCAGAGCAATTTTTTTATTATTCTTACTAGCGCTGATGTGTTCTAATTCGTCATTGTTGCAAACTTTATGGGATGGATTTAAACATTTTTGCGCATAGTAACGAAATCAAATTGGTAATCGACCTTCTTTGTATAAAGTTCTGCAAAAGACACTAGTTTGTAGCAGTGTTTAGTGGCTGAGGGTGATAGGCACTGTACGAAACCGTGAGACACAGAGACCAATAAACATCTATTTCACCATTTATCGCAATTCAACCTCAAACGAGGTTTAGGGGACTGGCAAAGTTTGTTTGATTTGGGGGTTACTCATTTTACATACAAAATCTTTTTCTTATGCCCCAATAATCAACCAAAAAGGCTGTTATTTAGCTTTTGGGATGAATATTTGGGCTACTTTTAAGGCTATATTAGTTTTAATTAGGCGATTATAGGCTCCTTTTTAACAAAAAAATTGGCGATTTCATTGAACAACACCTGGCAACCCTGCTTCCTTCCCGATTTGCAATTTCTTGTTCTTTCCTTGATGTCACGACACTGTGACGACGAGATGTATGTATGTAAATATACATTATTCTTTTGTTTTTGTGTTTGATTGTTTATTTGTAGGAAGTTTTAATTCTGTTCGCAGTAGTTGGATCACAGACTAGTGTACCTACCTACGGTAGTTGGATGCAGATCGAACGGCTATTAAAGGTGGGTAATACATTTTGGTCATTGAATATTTTATTTTCAACCAGATATCAACAAAAATTTTATTGAAAATTATAGGAATATTTTTTCCCTACCATACATCGTCTTTTCTCACTGAAGCATTCGCGGAGACTCAATATTTTTCACTGTCTGCAAACTGCCTGAGTGGCACAGTAAATGTATACATTATTGGAAAATTACTCGCCCATCTTTCAGTAATTTGTTATTATTAAATAGGTACCTGGATATTATTATTATTAAATTATTATTTAAATAAAGACGAGCAGCTTGACGCTGATGTGTCCATTTCAGGCAGTATTAAAAAACAAAGTGAAGTCATTGGTTCTGTCACTTTTTTATCACTGATTGATTCATGGAGCGTTTAATTTCGCTATGTTAGCGTAATAGTGTTCTGTGATGTTAGCCGTAGCCAGTACAGATGTCAGCGTAGCGTTTAATTTCTCTATGATGCAGATGTCGAGCTTATTATTGAAGTTGTTTACTTGCACTAACTATGTAATAATTGAAATTTGACCATATTTTCCTATTTTTATGTTACAGCATCATTCAAAATGCAGCAGCCGCCGCATCCTGGCTCCGATGCTGGGCCGGCACCAATCAACAACATCCAGGTCATGAGGACACCAGCTCCCCAAAAGTCAGTGGCTGCGGTTTCTCCACGGGTCATTGTTGGCAACCCCATTCAAAGACCTGGGCCCTCGACCGTAAGTTC
Organism: Horisme vitalbata; assembly: GCA_951804965.1. Classification (NCBI taxonomy): domain Eukaryota; kingdom Metazoa; phylum Arthropoda; class Insecta; order Lepidoptera; family Geometridae; genus Horisme; species Horisme vitalbata. Next base: position 29,765,717 of record OX638089.1, on the reverse strand, counting down.
TTTCTATAGAATACTTGAACATGGAACAAGCCCATGGCCCACCTGATGTTAAGTGGTAACCATGGACTATAACAAAGTATCATAGGTCATGTATGTTCGGAACATGCTCTAGATTGCACAGCTCTGCATCCATCAACTTGAGGCATAAAGGTGATAAGCCTCATGTCTGTTATTTTACTGGCACACATACCTTTCAAACAGAAACAGCAATGTTGCTTCACGGCAGAAATAGGCTGGTAGTATTACTTGTCCGGACAAGCTGTTACATTGAGCTCTACTACTATTAAAATCTCTTCACTCTACTACAACTAAAACTCTTCTTGTCACCCATACCTCAAGACGAAAGTTTTCAATCAGTGCATCCTACCTGTCATGACATACAGAGCTGAAACGTGGACCCTCGCAGTACGGCTAGTCCACCAGTTTAAAGATGCTCGGCCAGCTATGGAACTAGCAATGCTCGGTGTTTCTCTGAAGGATAGGATCCATAACGAGATTGACTATCCAACATAGAATTAAAGTTGTCGACATAGCTCAGAGAATAACCAAGCTGAAATGGCAGTGGGCTGGCCATATCTGCCAAAGAACCTATAACTGTTCAGAGAAATTAGTTCTTGATTAGAAACTGCGGCTCGGAAAACAGAGGACGCTCTTTGGCCAGGTGGGGTGACGATTTGTGAAAGGCTGCTGGTAGAAGTTGGATGCATCAAGCTCAGGACAGAGTGCAATGGCGCTCATTAGGGGGGCCTATATCCGGCAGTGGACTGATATAGGCTGATTATGATGATGATGATTAAGACTTCTAAAATAAATGTCTGAACAAAAGTTTTTGTTCAGGAGCTAAAAGATTTACCACAGTAGTTTCATTTGTGATAATAGTAATCCATCTGAATTGGCTTTATTTATTTAAATATAATTTGCTAACTCTGAAACTTGTGTTTTCAATGTTTATAGCTTATCATTAGTTCTGAATATTGCAGTGCATTCACTAGAATAAAGACAAGCATTCAAGGAAAGTAATGATTATGGTGGGTACTTACTTATTCATTTCATTAAAGAGAACACTTTATTTCACATCCTCATGGCATGATAAGTGTAAGACAACCTATTACATTGTATGCATAATGCTGGGTAATTGAGCCTAACATTCTTACTTTCTTAATGGGTACCTTGGAAAAATCTTTGGCTTAACAGGTTAGTTATAAAACTCAAGTTTGACAAGTATCATAATAATTTACTAACACCATAAATCATCAGTTCATCAAAATATTGGCTTCTACTACATTTAGAAGACTAAGTAGTGACTAAAGGAGATACGGCTCTTCAGAGTTGCTTTACAGCAGAAAGGCTACCCCGCTATAGACAAAAAAAATTATGTAGCTCCAGCACAACACCTTAATTTGGAATTCCACTCATAATCTATATCCATCTAAATTTTCACAATAAAATCTTAGAATGAACTTATTGGTTTAATTTGCTAGGTGACGTCGAATTCCTCCAATAATTTACAACTGATATATACATATAACTATCAGATGTGATAACAAGGTTGAATTGAACCTTTCAATAAATATTGTAAATTCCTTTGTAATGGCTCAATTACAATCACAATACTTTACAATGTCCTCGCAATAACACCAGACGTCGCGAGATCGCATACGTAGCCTTGTCTGTAGGGTTAGGATTCTCTTCTATCTCATTGGCGTCAGATACTATGAGATGCACTCATCTCATAGTATCATCATGGTACCATCCATAATATTTGAATAATAATATATATTACTTGAAAATATAACATACCTCCTTGTTTATGATACAAAATACCTAAATATATCATTAACGGGGTGTCGATGTTTGTTTTAATAAAAAAGTAAAAAGAAATCATTTATAACTGCAATGCAGCCATTTCTTTTAGATGCCATCTCATATGCTGCAAAACATGGGGTCTATTCAAAGGCCTTTGCTAGTGAAGAATGACATTGGTCAGTACCAGTTCCTGCGAGTTGGGCCGAACTCTCTGGCGCTGAATGCTCAGAGCGGCCGCGGCCGAGCCCCGCCGCCAGTAAGTTTACCTACTTACCCTAGTGCCCAAAACATAGAACTTTGAATCTAATCTAGATGATTCTTCTACTCACTGATTGAAAAGCTGTAGTGCCTATACATGGTTAAATAGAGTAGGCTTGTCCAGCACCTATACCACCCTCTCAGTTTAGTGCCCAACACTGTTAAAATTAACCCACTACCTACTTCCACTGTTGGAGTAAGTTTGTGAAAAACTCGAAAGTAGGCAAGCAAGTAAGTTCGAATCGTTACATAGTTCATAAGTTGCTACACTAACAAAAATGCATGATGATAACTGTAGAGCAGCATGCACTTGTAGATGATCACTGTACAGACTACTAATACATGATTGTTGGCTCAGATATTATATTCTGTCTACTGACAAAAACATTCTTCATCATGTTGTACAGGCAGCACAAGACATGGTGTGTATATAGTGTTATTATACGACAAAGTGAGGAATTGGCTTGGTGGGACAGTTAGCTTCGCGTCCCTGTATCGAGGAGTCAGGGTTCGAGTCCCAGCTCCATAATATTTTTAAGATTTCAGTAAAATCTTGTTTTTTGTATGGATCTCTGCTGGCTATGCTTGATAGTGTCCATCTAAAGTGAATAATCTTCACTCTGCAATAGCCGCGACAGTACGGCAGAGGTGGCGTGGCGAGGCAGTGACACTTATATTTTCTGGGAAAGGGTGTGTCGACAAGCCAGTCGGCGTCGGCGGTAATCGTGCCGATGACAGAGCTGCCCCCTCAGAGCCAGCATTTACTGCAGCAGCAGCTGACACATCCGCCGCATGAGATGTTTCAAGGGCCGCCGCAGCAGTTTCAGCAACTTGGCTCAGTACCGATCTTGCAGACGTCGCAGCCGGGTTTCTCGCAAGTGGTCCAGCATGTCATCGTAAGTAGTAGTACCTACAGTCGTAGCTCATAGCTTAGTAGGCTAGGTACCTGCGGTTGTGGAGCGGTGCGGTGTTATGTGAAAGAACTGTCGCTACATACACGTGATGACGTCTAATGACGTAACAAAAATACACCCTCCTTCACGGCTACAATACCGCAGTACCTACTCGGCTATGCCATACAATTATCTTGATCTGTGGACTTGTATTTTAGTTTATAAGACTTGTATTTTAGTCATCATGATTTAACTGCTGTGATCTTGTCGGCGCAACTGATGCAGCTCCTTCCGCCTGCCTCTCTTCAAACTAGTCTCCTTTACTTCCTTATACGACTTGACAGCTACATCCTCTTTAATGTGGCTTATATAATTTATCCTTGGTCTTCCCTTATCTGTCTTTCCTTCTACTTTTCTCTCTATGCAACATTCCCCTGTATTTTGTAAACCTTTTTGAATGTTACTCATCACTCACCACCGACCGCGCCTTTGGCCTTTGTTCATCATACAGCCGCGGCTGCGGCCAGGTGGTGGTACACAGAAGATTGCAACCATCTTTATATTTTGTGAACGCTTAGACTACCTACACACTGACAATGTGCTTTGCTAGAGCTTTGCTAGAGCACATCATCGGGTTTGCGTGTTGAAGCCGCCTTTAGCCGCATCACGGCTGACATGAAGCTGTGTAAATTTCAGTAGGCATCATATTCATCAAGTTTATTCGTTGCAGACTCTTCTAGAGCTTAATCGTCCCAGTGTATAATAATTTAATAATAAAAAATAACTTACGAAGTGTCAAATTAGTTTTGAAGAAGTTAGATCATAAAAAATATGATTAGTCCCAATTCGAACTTCTTTTGAAGTCAAATTCAACTTCAATTATAACGTAAAAATCGTTCTTCAGAAACCCGACAACTCGAAGGAGAAATGCCGCAACTTCCTAGCGAACCTTCTGGAGTTGTCGTCCAAGGAGCCGCCTTCGGTGGAGAGGAACGTGAAGACCCTCATCCAGGAGCTGATCGACGGAGCGGTGGAGGCCATGGAGTTCTGCAGCCGTCTGGAGCGCTTGCTGAATGCCAACTCACAGCCATGCCTCGTCGGCTTCTTGATGGTAACACCAGGAACGAATTCTAAATTGTTATAAGACGCTCATAAAACGTAATTATAGTCTATAATGAATGTTTGATGTTTATAGCAATAAGAGTGTCTCCTACTTGCGGAATCAGTATCTATGCGAACAATAATGAGTACACAATTTTTATAAATTAAAAAAACTTTTGCATCTTTTTTTAGTTTCCTCAGAACAAAAGCTTCTAAATACAAAAGGAAAGGTGGCTGCCCTCAATGAGGTAAAATATTGCCCCACCCTGTATAGTCATAGCATTGACAGACTAGGACTGTCTCCTGCTTGCGGAATCAGTATCTAGCGAACACCAATGAGTACAAAAATATCTGTAGATCATGCAAACATTTCAGCCGAGGGAACCAAACCGAAGGATAGAATCCGCAACGAGACTATCCGACATAGAATTAAAGTTGTCGACGCTCATAAACATTAGCAAGCTGAAGTGGCATTGGGCTGGCCATATCTGCCGAAAAACCGATAATCGTTGGGGCAAACGAGTTCTTGAGTAGAGACCGTGTTGGCAAACGTTGTGTAGGCCGCCCTCTGACCAGGTGGAGTGACGATTTGCGAAAGGCTGCTGGTAGAAGCTGGATGCGACGAGCTATTCTGAGCTCGTCTGAGCGTCTGAGGGCGCAATGGCGCTCATTAGCGGAGGCCTATGTCCAGCAGTGGACTGCTATAGACTAATGATGATAATAAACCTATCCGCAGCCTCGCATCTCAGCTGGTTATTCCGACATTGTGTTCGCGAGGTGGTCAAAAGACCAGAGAACAATTGGTCCTTTTCTTGTGTGCAGAAAAGCCTTCCCCAGCTGCGCCAGTCGCTAGCGCAGCAGGAGTTAGTGATCCCCGGCATCCGAGCTCCGCCGCTGCGGGTGGCCTTTCCGCCAGCGCCGCCAGCGCTGCCAGCAGTGGCCTTGGCGCCGGTGACCGTGCAGTCCGTCACTATGCCCTACAATTTACCCATGCCTATTGTCACTGTGCCGGTGAGATCAAGATTCAATCGTTTATTGCTAGATTACACAATCATTTTACTTAGTTCAGGTATTTTGCCAAACGTCCATTTAGTCATTTACATTTGAAATATACTCAATACTCAATACATTTAATACAGTCAACAGATGTTACATAAAAGGTATGTATCACACATGAACCCTGTCTAAGGGCATTGCATGCAACTGAGATAGGTAGGTTGACCGAGCATTTATCTCACATGAAATTGATCAAAGAAGGCCGGTTATTTCATACCTGACCATAAAAATGCGAATTATGTAAAAATTATCTTGGTAATGGGATATTGAAATTATAACTAATAACTTTATTTATTAAAGCTGGAATACTTAGTAAATTATTTATAAATACGCCCTATTTTAACGTATCATGGTTATTGAACGCACTCTCACCCACATTGTTCATCTCTCCTTCCAATGTCAACTTAAGGCGACGATACATGTCAAACCGCCCTCTCGCTCGCACTATTCAACATTTTTGAAGATATAAAATCACTGAATGTAGTTATGCAAAATAGCAAACCTTCACGGCCTAGAAAATAATAATACAAAGATTCAAAAGAATATCATGTTGAACCCAACACGTTTTCCTACCGTGAAAAGTGCGAGCGAGAGGGAGGCTTGACCTGTATAGTCGCCTTAAACTAACTCACCGCACTGCTAAAATATGGAATTAGCTGCCAGCGTCTTTTTTTCCATTAACATACGACCCTAACGGATTCAAAAAGACAGTTAATAGGCAACTTCTGGGAAAGCTCGCCCCATCGGCATCGTCGACCTCATCCTTGCCTATACAAGTTTGGTCAAGAGCTATCAAGAGCATATTAAATAAAAAAAACAGTCAAAAATAAACCTGTCAATAACAAAGCAAGCGTTTATTGGTGGTGTTGCCACCTTGTTTGTCGCTGTTTTATAGGTCAATTCTAGTACTATTTTCAGTTTTACATAAAGATACAATCCAGCTGTTATTGGTGACGTCTATATTATATATAAATAGTTTTCCTATAGTAAACAACAGTATATAATACGTAATGACTTCTAACTGTAGAATAATTAAGTGACTGAGACGATAAGGTTGGTTTTTGTTTAATGGCGCCACTGTCCTAATCGATCCTGACCTAAAAGTTTAAAATAAATACCCAAGAAAAATTCTCCGGCTTTAATAAAAAAAAACTAATTGCACATGTTCGTCAATAACAACTATCATTTAAGACATGTCATTTCTAGACGCAACATTTTATGGTCAGATCACAGTTTGTATGAAACTGAGGTCATTTCTAGGCGAAATTTTATGGTCAGATCACAGTTTGTATGAAACTGAGGTCATTTCTAGGCGAAATTTTATGGTCAGATCACAGTTTGTATGAAACTGAGGTCATTTCTAGGCGAAATTTTATGGTCAGATCACAGTTTGAAAGTGACCAATCTTCTGTAGATAATAAATGTGAGTAAGAAAGATAAGTCAGGTCAGTAATTCTGTAGAGTCGGCACCACGACTCATGCATAACCGAGGGCAAAAGACGTAGACCTCGATCCCGATTGTGAAATAATAGATATCTATTATAGATGAGCGATTTTGACTGCGAAATGGCTTGAATAAGACCTCCATAATTATTGTAAACTAGCGTCCGCCCCCGGCTTCGTTCGCGTGGTGCCGGGATAAAAAGTAGCTTATGTGTTAATCCAGGTCACAAACTATGTATATTCCAAGTTTCATCCAAATCCGTTCAGTAGTTTTTGCGTGAAGGAGTAACAAACATTCATCGATTCATACATCCATACTCACAAAATTTAAAAACGAAATAAGCACCAAAGTTTTATTTAGTTCTGCGATAGCAGCGCCGCATCTATCGCTTATGAGTCGTGGCGCGCTCTAGTAATTAATTTGAATTAAAAAAATCGTTTATTAACTTTTTTAATATGGTTCATTCCAATATATTAAGTTTTTGAGGCCTTTAGGTATCTAGATCTACCGATTTCACATTTATATTCTTGATTACGGAGCTTGATCGAAGAAGTTTTTCTTATTTAATCGAAGAGGATAAGTCTATTCCCAAAGGTCTACATGTTTTTGTTGTGGTCTTCAAAAAGGTAAAAGAGAAGAAGCTACCGGCACCTGCGCCTATGCCGGCGCAGTTCACTGACGACAAGATGGCGGGCGATGACGACATTAACGACGTAGCGGCTATGGGCGGCGTTAATCTGCTTGAAGAGTCTCAGCGCATTGCCACCTCACACAACATAGGCGCACAGATAAGGTGAGTACTACCAGACAAAAGTGACCCTTAAAAATAAGTCCAAATCTAAATATCAAATCAAAATTGAATGTTTTGTATTCTTATTCGCACGACATATTAAAATAATCAAAAATTGATAGTCATGGTCTTTCTGGAATTTTCGTTCCATCGTGGTGGAGACATCCTCTATAACCGTCTCTCCGCCAACACTCGGTCAATGCTTTGGTGCACCTGTCGTCAATCCGTCTGACTTAATATTTTGCACAACCTGGCAGGAGCTTTATCACTATTAAACAAGACCGGTTAAGTGCGAGTTGACTCGCACACCGCGGGGGACGTCTACGATTTTAAATCTATACCAAATTTCAAGTCAGTGGCTTATATAGTTCCTGAAATAATTAGCTCTGACAGACGGACGGACGGACAAAGCGGCACCATAAGGGTTCGTTTGACCGGTTCGGTAACGTCACCCTAAAAATAAGTAAATTGAGCCAACGCAGGACGCCTGGCAGATTCAAACGTCAAATCTAATTTTGTTTAGAAGTACTACGAACCCACGACCTACAGCGCAGAAAGTTAAACCAAATTAACCACTCCCAGTTCCCCTCACCTATAAATCTTACACTCACACTCCAACTCATCTCGTTCTCACTCCATTGCCTTCGTCACGATGTGTGACCCGTCGCATTAGATGCTTCACATCAATAGTTATTGATTTGATTTCAATATTGTTGTTGTTGTATAGATCGTGTCCTGAGGATCGTTCATCTGACCATCTGGGCATGCGTATGCGCATGCGTGCCGCGTGCCTCGCGCACGGGCTGGCCGAGCCGGCGCCCGAGGCCGTGCTGTTGATGACGCACGCGCTGCGTCAGCGTGTGCGCACGCTCGTTGAACGTCTCGTCGCCACCGCGATGCATCGCCAAGATCTGGAGTGCAAGGTACAGATGCGTTGAGCGAAGTAAATACGAGTATACTACTGGTTGCGCTACATCGCGAATGGATGTGATCCGCCGCCAAGCTGTTAATATATGACTTAATATAAAATAAGATATTAATAATAATATTAGACTCCAAAAATATGCAAAGCTAACCTTCATCAGTTGGCGTTTGTTTTAGAGAGGCATTTGTTTTAACCACTATAAGAAAATATTAAACTTCTTTTCTCTGTACCAATAAATAATCTATTTTGCCAGACGGAAGGATATGAAGTCTCCCAGGATGTGAAAGGGCAGCTCAAGTTCCTTGAGGAGTTGGACCGCGTGGAGAAACGACGCCGCGAGGAGTCTGAGAGAGAAGTGCTGCTCAGGGCTGCCAAGAGCCGCTCCAAGACCGAAGATCCGGAGCAGGCCAAGCTGAAGGCGAAGGTAACTGCAACTTTTATTTATTTTGGTAACTCAAAAGGAAGGTATATCTGACAACGTGTATGCGAGTTCATCATGATCGGTTAAATGGATAAGGCGTTAAAGCGTAACAAACAAACTCACATTTGAATTTATAATTTCAAGTCAGAAATTTGGGGTGAATGTAACGGAAGTGGTTGTTTTTTCTTCTGATTGTGGTTACTCTGTTAACTCTGGTGTCAAAAAAAGTTTTTATTCTCCACATGCCTCAAGTGAAAAAGCCGAAACCAAGCCGAAACCAAAGTGCATTCCGAAGCTCTGAATCTCGGATCTAAACGCCACTTCATTCATTCATTTATCCATAGACATTTACAATGTGAATTATATTTAGAATTAAAACAGAATAAACTTAAAAAGCAGGTTCTGCTGTTATTACTGTAAAAATTAAAACATGAATAAATTTACTAGCACTAAGCAGAGAGTTACCCATTCTCTAAAATGGCCATTTACCCTGTTGGCCATCTTCTCTAGTCTCTAGAGTATAACAGTGAGATTGTTCCATTTGTTTCACACGTGTTTTGTATTCTGTAGGGCAATCATTGCGTGATCGTAAAATTTTGACCAATGACGTAAGGCTATTTCGTATCTATGCTTACACATTCGCCAATTTTTTTCCCAAAGTTCATCATACGACTTGTTGAAATATTCGTGTATGGTTTCTGTGAGAGTTTGTTGAATGAGCGTTTCTTTTGGCAGGCTAAGGAGATGCAGCGAGCTGAGATGGAAGAGGTTCGCCAGCGTGAGGCTAATCTGACGGCGCTGCAGGCCATAGGGCCGCGCAAGCGCCCGCGCTCAGAGGCCCCCGCCGCTCCGCAGCAACAGCCCAACCCCACTGTACGTATCCATACAATTTGTCATTCTTCTTCGTATGAGCTTGTGACCAGGGTGCAAAAGGATAATTATCAATGGTAATTATCAGAATCGTGATAATAACAGATTGATAATTAAAAAATACACTCATAAAAGTGAACCGTATTCGAACGTGTAATTCAGCGCTTGCGTCTATCCGAATGCCGCCATCAACGCGCCGCTCGTAGGGATTTCCCTAATACCCTTACTATCCGATAATTATTAAGAAGCGTAATTATCTTGACAATGTCGAATCCTCTTAGTGACCAACTCTGGTTATTTGTCATTCTTAGTGACCAACTCTGGTTATTTGTCATTGTAAAACGTAGTTAGAACTACTAAAGAATTTGAGAATAAGAATGATCCTTGCCCAAAATTTAAAAGCAGGTGTCTTTTGAGCTGAATGAGGTTCATAAAAATGATGTGCTGTTCTTTTATGAATACTTTTGAACGGCCTGGACCTATCGATATAAATTGTTATTTATCTCGATAGCTGTAGTGATTAGTTAATTTTGTTCGAAATATTGATATTAATTTTAAGTGTCTGAACAATGTTTTATAGAACAATATGAGAAGTTGCCCGTAAAATTGAAAAATACGACAAAAACTGAAAGTTTCTTTTTTATCGAACTTTTGAAGAGTGAGAGGACAAACTGTCGGTTCATCTGATTAATTAAATAAGATTGTTATTAAAAATCTTTTACAAACCTTTATAATTTTAGTAGAATAAATTATGTATGCTCTTGTTTGTTTCCCAGAGGGCGCTGGGCCGCGCGCGTCTGAAGCGCGTCGCACTGAAGGATATGCTGCACTTGCTGGAAAACGACCGCGTCTACGCTCACTCCCCTATACTCTACAAAGCATACCTGAAAGGCTAGGCAGTCTTGTAGTCGGGACAGAATGCGGAAATCCTATAGCAGTAAGGTACCAGTGATTGAACAAAGTAAGCTACCTATTGCTCTTTTTCTCGGAGGCTAAATAACTTTTTAAACATTTTGTAAATGAAAATATCAATAATTTGATTCGTCAATATATTTTTATTAATTTACACCAACCAATAACTATAGCAACCTGTAAAAAGGCTATTCGACAATATTGAAAAACACTACAAATTGCGGTCATTCTGTCGGATGATAGCGTTAGAAAGTATATTTCACTTTATTTCAAATTAATTTCATGATTTTTCTTAAAATTTATTGTTTAGTGAATTGAATGTTATGTAAATTTAGGCCTCATTTCAAGATTGAAACCACAATGCAATTTTTTGTAACAATAATTATAAAAGATAAAACGCGAACAACATTAATGTTTAAATACAGGCTACGTCACCAGAATGACTACCGTCATAGAGTTACCGTCACATATGAATATTTGAAAAATATAGATATTTTTTGTGTCGCCTGTTCTAAAAACCTCAGGTAGCTAAAATATTATGTCACCTCTCTTTATTTACATTTAAATGACAGGAACAAGCTAACGTTATCGAGCGCACATCAGCGTTATAAAATGACAATTGATTATGAATAAGGAGCTAATAATTTACGTGCTTGTTACGTCATTATGACTGCGCCATTACAGAAACTGCGGTTTCGAATATTGTTATTGATAAAACAGTAAATGTCATGGAAATATCAATTAACGTACGATTCACACTTACCGGCGCGCGTCGAAGAGCATCGGAGCGCATTTTAAAACATGCTAGAGGAAATTGAAACACCCACAAAGCAGTTAAGTTCCTTACTTGCATGCAAATTACGAAGCTTTGAGCTTTGTCAAACACTGATAGATCCGCTGCGTGAATTCCATGCAAATATATTATATTACTGCAGCGGCCAGCAAAAGAGGCATTGATGGACGAACGTGTAAATGTGGGCCGAGGCACACATACGTGAGTCCATCAATGCCTAATTGAGGCCAAGGCTTTTATAGTACTATTCTCAAATAATGCGGAAATTAAAAAAAAATAGTTCTTGTACATTTTTCAATAAACAGAATTTTATTTGCAAGCCAGTTCGAAATTTAAATAAGTCCTTTGATTAGTTACCTCCTTGGTTGCCATGTTTCGGAGTAAGAGATCGTTACATTTTTATATAACACTACTTTAAGTTTATATTCAACTTTTGCTGCTCGCTGTATTGAGCCGGTACAGCATTTTCGATTTAACTCGAAGAAGGTTGTCAAAATAATGCTCTAATTTCCAAGCATGTTTGAGCAAAGGAACTTAACTGCTTTGTGGCTGTTTTAATTTCCTTTAGCATATCATAAAATGCGCGCCGACGCGCTCCGACACGCGCCGGTAAGTGAGAATCGTAAATAAGCTTGTATATTCCACATTTTTATTCAGTAAAACACGAAACACAAAAAAAAAACAACCTAAATCACGTGCCTTAGAGACTTCTCATATAGAAACCGGTTTCATTCGAAAGTCATTACTGCGAAGATGGGCTACCCTTAAAACAATGCATTAGGCATTTTTCTTTTTTTAGCGTATTATCAAACGCCGGCTTGTAAAGAATAAATTAGAAAAAATTTTCAAAACAAGTCAAATATATTTTCATTCAATATTACTTTCATTTTGCTGGTCATTAATTAGGTAAGGGTCCGTTGGCTTGACGTAAATAAAAATAAATTACCAAAATAATCTCAATAAAAAAGAGTAAATTGTTTCTAAGTATGTTTCTCTGGAGAACTGATCTCTTCTATTTTATTTTATTCTTCAAATTTCAAATCGTTACATGTTGTTTAGAGGTCTTAAATTCTTTATTGAAGTTTCTACATGAACCCTGTTAGGGCATCGCAAAATAAAGCAAAGTAAAGCTTGGTGGCTTAAATAAATAAATAATATTACAAACTAAACACTTCGTACTGTCTGCGTAATTTCCCCGTACTGTCTAGTTAAAAACAAACTGTACGATGATTTATCAGAACGTACCTACAATAACGCGGTTTTATACATGATATAAATTTTCACTGTTTTGAATTGCTGAACGCACTTCTGCTGTACCTTTGTACAATCAGTGTAAAAATCATTATACCATATGATAATTTTCTAATTCATATTAAAACCCATTCTTATTTAAGTGTCTATGAATCAAATTAGAACGGGTCAGGGTAAATCTACAAAATCAGCTTTCTATATTTTTTGAATCGATACTTTTAGAAGAACTTTATAAATTGCTTATATTAATACATTGATCTTTTTTTGTGTTATAACAACATAATGGCTCTAGTCCAATCGGCAGCTTGTATTTTGGCGAATCAACAATGTTTGTTCGTAAACGTATAACTCTGGAGCTTTATGTTTGGTATGATAACTTCTGTGATAATGTACAGTCGGCCACAGAAGTGGATTAACACGAGATTTTACAAACTGCTCTAATTTTGAAACTATAGTACTTCTGTCTGGCAAAACTTATTTGATGGTTTGCTTTGAATTGTTTACGTTCAATTCATTCATAATTGTTTTGAATTTAAAGACGTTTTAAGATGCAAATATTTTTATAACACATTCTGTTAATCTACTTTTGACGCGGACTGTATATGTTTTGAAAAACCTTGTATGTGAGCAGTATCCGCATGGATTCGTCCAAATGTGGGGGGTGGTGATGTTGCTTGCTTTCTATAAAAATGTATTTTGCCACCACACCACCAGCATATCAGTCCACTGCTGGACTTAGGCCTCCCCTAATAAAAGGGGCATATGCCCATAATGGCAGAGCTGCTCCCCCTATCCCCATCACAGAGCATACCTGCTCGCCCCATGACGAAAAATAAATATTCATTCCATTTTAATATTAGACCTATCTTTAAGTTAGTTTAATAACTTTGGTATACTTTTGAGTTTGTTCTTTTAAAAAAATATATGTAGTCATTCCATGTTTTCGTTGAATTATATTTGCTAATTTTATATCTTGTTGATATGATTTTTTTAATTACATATATTTTATGAAAAATGTTTTACTATAAGTTCATGTTAGCTAGTTACTTGTATCGTTAAATGTTGCATTATGATTATGCTTACTAATTAGAGTAAGCATATTTTATATGTTATGTGCGATAAATATATTCCTAGATTTTTAATACCTTTGTTTGTTTGTTATTTATAATAATTTCTTTGTGACATGAATTTCGATTAAAATATATTTACTTAAGTTAACAAATTAATTCAAGTTACGTAGTTCAATGTTGTTAATTCATTATGAAATTTTATAACGAAGTTTATTTTAAAAATATAAAAATATTACTTATACTTTAACCCATTTTTTTTATTGCGTGCGTTATTTAGTTTGATGTATAAGTATGTACATAGCATAAGTATGTTTTAACTAGGAAATAATGATATTACTTAAATGTCGTTGTCACTGTATCGACTCGTGAATGTATATTGTATGGAACCAAATATTGTATACCAAGTCTATGGACTTAGGAATTAAGTTTTAACTAATAAAACTTTAATTAAATTTATGTATCTACTTATTGTTCTTTATTTTCTTTTTGCTATAAAATTTTCTATAGTTTTATGTATTTGCATAGTGTTCTTTATTTGCTTTTTACTATAGTGTTGCCAGATCGCCTGATTAATCCGAATTAATCCGAATCTTACGTGAAAAGGGAAAGTAGCATAATTTATAAATAAAACAGAATATTTGAGCTCAAATAGCTTTAAAACATTGAGATATTTATATGATTATCTCGATGGCTTAAAAGAATATTTTAAATTCAATTATGTGGTTGCCATCAGGTAATAAATCACCGTTCACCCCGCTCACACAGTCACGCAAGGAGTTTTTATTAAGGTCTGCGCACTTTGAACAAAAATATGTCTGATTTTAATAAAAATTAACAAAGGGGGTTTGTCTAGTTTCCTCTTAAGTATGTATTTACAAAAAAAGTATATATTTAATATATCAATCATGTGGTTCCCATAACACAAGCTCTGCTTAGTTTGGGGCTACATGATGCTGTGTGATAGTCTAACATTATTTATTTATTTATTTATGTCTATTGAGTAACACTAACGAGGAAACAAGACGCAGCCCCCCTTTGGGAGAATACATTAGGCAAGCATTAGGCACAGTTTTTAGTTCAAAGCGCGCACTTCTATAATAAGAACTCCTTGGTGAGACACTTCAAATCCTATCAAAAACTAGAAAACTATGTTTAAATAAGTGGCTACTGCCGGCTAATGCGTACTACTTACATGTTTAGTACCAGCAGTTTAGTAAACAATACACGTATTTATCGTTTAGCTACGCGTGAAGATGATTTATGCTGGTGATAAATCATAAAACCAATACCTAAGAATTGTATTGCTTTTCAACTTGTGGGTCAATGTTGCTCGCAACATCGTTTTCGTGGTCCTTCTCTCCTGTCGGTCAAATATAAAAAGAACCATTCTTTAAGGAAAAGAATCTGATTACTTCAGAATCTTACTAGCTGTATCGTTCCGTCCAGTTGTCCACCGATCACGTTAATATCAGCTGAACTTGTTATTGTACCGGCGCGCGCGCACGATCTGCAGTTAGTTGCGAAACCGCGAGCGCGCGCGCATGTGGCGTCCCTGCGCGGTTATAGTACGTGCCCACCGTTGATCGTTGCCAAACTAACTGTATGTTTGATCTGGATACCTAATTACGACATTTTGTTTTTTTGTGGGTAAGTTAAATGTTTTTTTTAATGATGACCATAGGTTAATCAGGTGAGGTAAAATATCAATAACGGTAGGGGTGCTGGTAACGTATAAAATAAAACTAATAATTTACGAAATAATACATTCAGGGGTTATTAAACACCTTTGAGAAGCTAAAACGTAGTTTGTAAATAGTCACACTAAATAATTAAACCAAAATTGAGTGCACAATAAAGGCAGGTCCATGTGCAGTGAGTGTGCACCGAAAAATGGACGGGTAAAGATAGCCATTGTTTAAGATGACAGATATTCGTCGAGTTATGTAGATATTTGATGAAAACTTTCATAAGTTCTGTCAAAAAGCACTGGTAGGTACCAAGGTAGTTAAACAGCCGTTTAACCGCTCGTACGGCCTGAGCCTGAAGTCTGGATTAACCCGAATGAGGGGAAAGTTACGGTAGGTTTTGTTCCGGATATTGAGTTATGCTGCATTTCGTACCACTGGCCTACGGCTCATTCGAGAATCGCGGGAGACCGACTTTCATAAACTGAATCAAACTGCAGCCACTGCACTGCAGATAAGCGCTTTGGCACAGTTTAGTGTGGCTATCAATAGGTAATAGATAGAAGAACGCCGCACTAAGGTTTTTCTTTGTACGTTTCTCTGAGATATGTTCAAGGCTATTTTATTAAACTAGGTACTTCCGTATCATGTAGCCTTCATAATGAAATGTCACAATTTAACTCCCGCTGTACAATTTATTTCCAAAATTATCCGCCTGACAAACGAGATGTCTAAATTAACATAATTTGTTATAGGTACTTATGCCCCTGTAATTTAAAGCCTGAAAAAACCCATTAAGTCTTTTTCAACCTGCTGTCTCAGATACGATAATTATTAATTACATTTTGGACGTTGTTTTGCTAACACAACGGCTCTGAATGCGTGTTTTGGTAACGCAGTTAGTAGTTTGTAATATTACATAGGTCACGCTTGAATACCATACATATGAGTAACTTAAAAAATACCACGGCTATTACTCAGTTACTACCACAATTCGATATGAAGTAGGTCATGTATGAGACGTTGCTAACCTAAGTACCTAACTAAATCTACTTATCCTACATGATGATTGCAGTGAATTTTTGTTTATGCTTGACGTATCCCCGATCTGTGTGGGTATAAATGGTATAACCTCCGTTTTAGGGCAGGCTGATGTCCGACCGTACAATATGTTCCAGGAGCCGGATGTTACAAGCAGGCCATCTGCGATTTTTTTTTCATTCTGCGGGCCATGTTGAACTCATGTCGGACGCCAGAACACCAAAGCGACTTCTAGGGGGTTAAACCCGACGGCCAAAGACCTCATGGCAGATCCAAACTTAGGTGGCTAGACGGCATAGAGCAAGATTTAAAAGTGATAAGAGCGAAAGGCTAGAGTGAAAAACCGCGAAATGTACTTGCCCAGTCCAAGGCCCACCAAGGCTGTAGCGGCTTAGATGATGATAATTTTATGTCTAACCGTGGACTGTTATAGGCTGACATTGATGTCGATTTTCTTGTGCATTCTCCTAAACTAAACTTATTTTGACATTCCTAAAAATGATACTATCCCTTTCTTTTAGGTGTAACTGACAAGGATAGCTATAACTTTAAATCTACCAAATTAGGTAAGTTTAAAAAAGTGAACAACAAAATCGACACAAATGTATCCATTTTGATTTGTATTAGGTACTAAAACCTACATCGAAAAATAAATACTTTTCAATGAATGTGACAATGTGTTTGAAGCGTGGCGTGGCTTATTTCGGGCAACACTGGTTTTTGGATTTTGGTTATGAGCGTTTCCGTGCTTCGGAACGCACGTAAGATTTGGTCCCGTCTTTTTCAATCGTCAAGCCATGTCGGAGGTCTGGCAGCCTTAAAACTGCGACCCCTGCGTTGGCCATGGAAGGTTGAAGGTACCTATTAATTTGCGATGCGACGACACGACGGGACGCCAGATGAGCTGACGGGAATGCCAAAACAGGCAGACCACATAACACATTTTACTAACCTATGTATGTACTTTGTAGTACCTACCTATGAAAAACGTACCTACACATAATAGATAATTTACCTTCTTCTTCTTTTTCTTCGTATGAGCTTGTGACCAACTCTGGTGTCGGAGTTTTTAGGCCGCTCTAAAGCCTCCGACATGGCTTAACGACTGAAAAGCCGGGACCAACATCTTAACGTGCCTTCCGAAGCACGGAAGCGTTCAAATAAAAATGTCACTAGACGGTCGAAGCTCTCGTGGCGTGGTTAAGCAACACTCCGCCTGGTCATTACTTGGATGGGTGACCGTTTAGTGATAATCTACCTACTTACTTAAGAATCTTGTTTTCGCACAGCGTCGCTAAGTGATCACATCAGTGGCCATCACATTCACGGCTGATACGAGGAAAATAAGGAGGTGACTCGTTTTCCGCTTCGCATTTTGTGAATAAATAACCAACAGGTGAGGCGTAACCTTTCGATTTAGGTAGTTATAAGTATCTAGAAAAGGTAGGAAAGGGTATCTAGGTAGTTATAAGTATTGAAAAGAGCAAAATGGAGTGAATTACATCACTACAGCGACAAAACCCTCGGACATGTCGCTAACGCGCCTTGCCCTACGCATGCAGCTTAAGTTGTGTTTTCAGCATTCAAAGCGTCAAGTTATAATAATAACAAGTGCCTACAAAATATGACTCAAAGTAACATGGTTACCTACGTTTTGTAGAGCCGTTGTGGCCTAGTAGAATATATCCCAACATTCTATACGGCTGTCGTGGGTTCGAATACGTGTGACCATGCGATCTCTTGTTTCGAAAAATTTATGTGCGCACCACGTGCTCGAAACGATGAAGGAAAACAACGCGAGGAATAGGGATGCCCTTGAATTAAAATTCGAAAGGCATGTGGTAGGTTAGTGTTCTAAAAAGTGGCTATGGGCTTGCTGTAGCTTGCAAAAAGTGGCCATTTACCGTTTGGACTTACCTCTGACTAGCTCCTTTACAGTGAAGGACTAAATACCAAAGGCAACTACTACCTTTTCATTTGAACTTAGAATGTTTGGTTCTTAGGAAACGATAAGTTTATTTCAAGAAAAAATCAACCACATCTTCGGAATTTTGAGAAATTTTACAGTCCGCCAAAGTTTATATGTAAACTCTTTGGTCAGCCTAGAATATGTCATTTATCAGAAAAATATATACGATCGAATCAGGTGTAGAAAAGAAATAGCTGAAGTATTATTATTCTCCATGCTCTGAGGCCTCATTTACTAACTCAGTTGCACATCGAAATGATAAGCACCGGTCCTGTTTTTACAAACTTTGACAGTTTGTCAACTGACGTTCTTCGAATTTCTATAGATGAAATGTCAAAGTTGGCAAATAAAGGTCCGGTGCCGATCATTTCGGTGTGCAACTGAGTTAGTAAATGAGGCCTCTGAACATTCACGGCTGATCTCTACTTTCCTTAACATTTGCTAGAAAGGGATGCATACGATAACTCAATGCGATTGCTGCGACTTCGCATTTTAATGAAACTGCATAGCATTAAATTCGAGCGCCCTGTTACGATTTTCTTTTTGAACGCATTTGAAGTCGAATTGAGAGAAGTATGCATCCCCTATTCTAACTGATGATATTGGACATACGAAAGTAGAGATCAGCCGTATGAATTCATGTTCAGAGCATGAATTAATTTTAAGATTTCTTCTACTATGCTTTGGTCGTAAACTGTTTGAGTCGAATTGAGAGACCTCCTCCTTTTTTGAAGTCGGTAAAAAGTTGGTCTCACTCCCACATTTCACTCAATCGACTAAGGGATGATTCTCATTACACCGGGCCGTGCCGGATAATAATCATACTGAGTAGTATCAATTATTTCATACAAAATGAATACGTGTCCCATCCGTGCCCCGTTCGAGCCACGTACACGGTGGCACGCCCCGGGCACGCCCCGGGCACGCCCCGGTGTAATGAGAATCACCATTAAATCGTGTTTTTTTTATTAACCTGTTAATACTAAAGTTTTTGTTAATGTATCTAGTTTGGTAATTTGCGTGGACGGGTACTTTAATGCAATTATGTATGTAGATTTAAAAGTAGGTAATATAAGATGGCTTATGGTTATCTGCGTACTACAAACTTCCACATCCACATCCACATCAGCCTATATCAGTCCACTGCTCGACATAGGCCTCCCCTAATAAAGGGGGATATACCCATAATCCCCACGCTGGGCATGCGGGTTTGGGATCGCAGGGCACAGCTTCTCGCACCACCGACGCTGCTTACAAACTTAAAAACCCTATAAAATAGCTAGGTACCTTCTTACCTACTTAACAGTTAATAAGTTCTAGAACACCTAAGTTCCCTAGTCTGGGTTTTTTACCTAAACCTACCATACTACCACCACCCAAGATCTTTATAACGGCTTAGAAATCGACCACCGCTACTCCGACCACGTGTTGTACTTTATAGAGCAATAAAATGTGGATAAGTTAGTCTGTAAATAAGTAATAGGTACCTACATAATAATCCGAAGAAGGTCGAGCGGTCAAGCGAATAATTCTCAAGATCAAACCGCTTTACTACCTACCAATTGCAACAGACCACGAAATTGAAAAGGTTCAATCACCCAAAGACCACAAGGACTCCTTATAGGTATATGGTAAGAAGGTAGGTAGGTACGTACTACGTAGGTACGTTCAAGTAGTAAACAAGTTTTAGAAGTGAACGGCAGGTTACCTCGCATCTAATTTAATGCAGTTCAGACTGTTTAAGACTAGGTCACCCACTGGAGGACTGCACCCACTGGATGTGTTTAGTATATGGGATTAGTAGTTTTTTTAGGGTTCCGTACCCTAAGGGTAAAACAGGACCCTATTACTAAGACTCCACTGTCCGTCTGTCAACAGGCTGTATCTCATGAACCGTGATACTAAGACAGTTAAATTCATGTTAGAGATGTATTTGTGGGGCTGCTAAAAAAAAATACTAAAGACAGAAAAATTTAAGAGGGGCTTCCATACAACAAACAGCAACAGCTACGCAACGCTTGAAATATTCACAGAATATTTAGTTGTATATTCACAAAAAAAAAAACATGAAGGTGTGCTCCAATACATGTATAGATAAAAGTTATATTATGCAAAAAACATCATCATCATTACCATCAGTTTGTATTCGTACGTGTAGCACATTAGACGACCTCTGTGGCGTAGTGGGCGAAAACCCGCCTGAGACATTAGAACCCGTTGGTTCGACCAATGTCAGTCCTGCATGTGGCAAGGTCTGCTTAGTTTGAGGCTATCATGTTATGTGATAATATCCAGCATTATTTATTTAGTTACTTAAAGTACCTACACTGCTGGACACAGCTCGACGCATCCAAATTCTGCTTTCAAATCAAATAATAAAATATGACAGACTAGGTAGGATTTGGGTAATAGGATCTTATCAATGTAAGTAGATGTAAAGATATCTATAAACATCTCATTCGTGCGTGCATGACGAGCAGTAGGTAGGCACTAAATTAAGTACTTACTTAATTAAAATGAATTGGTAAATAACATTTGAGAACACTTGATCTTACTAAAATCTCTTGTCTCAACGAAACTAGAAATAAGATTGATTAGTGCACAAAAGCAGCATTTGATTAATCCACTGCTGGGCATAGTAATTTACACTAATAAAAAGGGGGATATGGCCATAATCCCTGGGCATGGGGGTTGGGGATCGAAGGCCACCACCGCTTCTTGGTATCATTTATATGCCTTAATATACAGGGTGGGGTAATTTTACCTCATTTAGGGCACCCTTTTGTTTTCTTTTATAGTTAGAATGTTATGTTCTTGTTCTTAGGAAACTAAAAGTTTACTTGAAGAAAAAAACACATTTTCGGTTTTTTTAATGAACATTCAGTCAAACTAGAAAATTAAATTTGCAAAAATACAAGTTGGTCTCAATCGACTCTATTTCCAATCAGAAATACTTTTCCAAAATAACTTACCAAATCAAATATTAGGTGCTTACCTATGAAATTAGCGTTTTGTATGGAGAATTTTGAGAAAATCGATTTCTCCATACATACGTTTCTGTATTTTTTCTGGAACTACTAATCCTATTCTCCTAAAATTTTGTATGTATGATTGGACAACATTGTGAAAAGTATGCGTAGTCTTAATTAAGCAAGAAAACTAACACATAAAAAAATACGACGCATTGAAAGTGACAACACGTGAAATGAACTGTTTTTAAGTTTAATTTTTTGCGGATGAACTTCCTCAAAAATAGTATTTTATTGAATTTTCAATTATTGCAATAATGTTACGATCAGAAAATAAATTAATTTTGTATATGACTGTTGAATGAAATAAAATATGTGCAAAATGAAATAGAGAAAAAAAACGCCAATTTCATAGGTAAGGACCTAATAGTAAATGAAGAAAAATTTTACACTAAATACACAAGTATACCTAGTATTCTTTTTGAAGTGCTCATCCGGGGCAGTACTACCCCCATGCCTATATCTGCCGTGAGCAGCATTGCTGTGTTTCGGTTTGAAGGGTGCAGGTGTCGGTGAAATTACAGGCACATGAGGCTTAAAACCTTCATGCCTCAAGTTTATGGACTAAACATGCGTGACCTGCGAAACAAGTTTTTGTTATAAGTAATGGTTACCACTTAAAATAAATTGATCTTCCATAACTTTATCACTTTCTGCTAAAGAAACGCAACCGCTCTTAGTCCATCAACTTGTAGCATGAAGGACTGAAAGTTTTAGATCTCCTGTAATATCATCGGCACCTTTCTAACCAAAACACAGCAATGCTGCTTCATTTAATTTGAATCTGAGTGGAATTACTTCTCCGGACTAGCTTTTCACAGAGTGCCTCCTACGTTTTCAGAAAAAAGGTGTCTAAGGTTATATTATTTACCGACTAGACGAGCGAAACCAGGGATGGAAGATAGTATGCATCTAACGCAAAGCAAACGACTGACGTGTTCTGTGTATATGAATCTAGGCATTTTAGCAATAAAAACGACATTATCTAATCAAGTAATCAGTCGGCATGTGGGATGTCATCCTCAAGTGCTGCATAGGTGTTGACCCGCATCCTCAAGGTTAGCCTGTGGACTTATTTCGCGATTAGCGTAGGTAAAAATAGCAATTTCTCAAATTTAAGCATAGCTTATCTTACATTTGTACGCAATATTATAGAGGGAAAACTAGAAGGAAAAAGACGTAGGGAAAGACCAAGGAGGCTGTGGAGAGAGGCAAATGGAACGAGCTGCGTGAGTTGCACCGATAAGTTTTTTTATGGTAGGTACTAGGTACTTACTTGAAGATGGAGCAAGCACATGGCCCACCTGATCACGTCTCGAATAATTCGATTATTCATTATCACCATCGTCATCAGTTAATAGCAGTCCAAAGGACAAAGGAGCGCCATTGTGACTGTCCTCAGCTCGACGCATCTATAAAAAAAAAGCTCTATAATTATAAAAAAAAAAATTGTTCTTACATATTAAGTTCTTATCTTACTTCTTCCAGGTTGTACTTACTTATTGTCCTTCTAATCCTAAAAATATGATAATACCTATAATAAATTTGAAAGTCTGTGTAAATGTTAGTTAACACGTATCTCCGTATAAACTACCTAATTTATAGTATGTAGATAGTTTAGGTTCTTGAAAAACTTATAGGCTAATCAAATTTGGAAAAATTAATCACCCAGGAGGTTAAAAAGGGCGGTTAAGTTTATATACTTATTTTATAAGTATATAGAGGAAATGTATTATTCCTTGGTTCGATTCACTAAGAACTCGGTATAAATAAATTACAAAGTAAATAACTCATCACGTATTTTTTTATATTTTCAAAACTTAATGCAATAAATTTTTGAAATTGTATGAAAATAAAAATATTCCCTGGCTAGTACTTTCACTCCAAACATGGTAAAATAAATCTATGGGTAATTAATGAAACACGTTTTGAAACATAAACTTCCACTCGGGCGAAGACGCCGGGCGCAACTGGTAAGATATAAATAATAATAAATAAATAAATAATGCGGGCCTAATCACACAGCATCATGTAGCCCCAAACTAAGCAGAGGTTGTATTATGGGTACCACATGATTTATCAATCTAGTAGTATATATTACTACATATATATATTTTTTGTAAATACATACATATCATACATAGAAAACACCCAGACCCGAGACAAATATCTGCAGAACATGCAAACATTTGTCCCGCGGCGGGAAACGAACCCGCAACCTTCTGCGTCTCAGGCGGACCTTCGCCCGCTGCGCCACAGAGGCCGTCAAATGATTCCTTGTCCTAGGCTCGGACTTATTAGAAATTACTGAATAAGTTTATATTTTAAATAACTATTATTTATTATGTGCTGAACCTCAGCAAGTACTTATATTTATATTCTGTGCGGATTTCCGATGCATACAGCCTGAGGAAGGCCATTCTGGGATATATTTTACCCGAATGTTGGCAGTAGTATATCGACTTCTTAACATTAACACCTAGGATCAACTACCCGCAGCCCAATGTATGTCAAACCCCCCAATAATAATGTATCAGATGATGATGATCAGAGGCCTATATGTCGTGCCAGAATTCATAAAAGGCTTTTTTATCCTGAAAATAATTTGATTAAAAATAAAACATTGTTCACTTATTTAACCTAACCCATAGAAATACGATAACACTTCAGTAGAAGACCGATACCACATTTGCATTGGAAACCTTAAACTCGCAATGCGTATGTATCACAAAAACGGATTGCTTCTTACTACACAATAGTATTCTTACTTAAATTTGATCGATTATCCAAATTACAGAATCCAAAAAGCGATATACCTACCTAAATTATTTTTCTTTTTCACTCTTGAATTAATGGCACCAATATGGAATGAATAAAAATCTGACGGTCTAGCAGTAATTTCTTAGATTTTTGATCCAACCTCTGGTCTAGCCAGTCTAAAGATCACCCCTCCAATGTGATTCTGTTAGTGGAGTGTAGTTTAGATACAATTGGTTGAGGGGTTCTCAAGATCGCTCAAATTGCAAGTTCAAATGCTATAAACGTCGAAGATTCCAGGAACGCTTATCTGACAATTGAATAGGAAGAGATTGGATTTGCGATGCAGCAGACAGCGACGTTGGCTGACAATAATGCTATTGTCGTTTCAATATGAAATGTCACCTTGAACGAATAATCTTCTGGATCGCAGTAGGTAATACCTAACTACGATCTAGGTAGGTACTCTTGAATCCTATAGCAAAATCCCCGAGATTTAGTTAGCGTTGAACTAATTGCGTCACGTCGCGACAGACGAATCTGTAGATAAACGAATTCTCGAATTATGGTAGTTTCCGGGCTAAATTAATTTAAATAAATTATGTTTATTTTTTGTTCCATGAATGGGCATAAATTTCAGTAAGGTAGGTAGGTCCTTTTTAACCGTCCCCGTTGTAGTAGATAGTTATGTACAATAAGTCCATAAATAATTAGTTATGTGATAATTAGGTATATTGGTAGGTAAGTCAATGGAATTAAAATTAATTGTTGTCTTTCATGAATTTTAGTAGACATAGGGATATAAGGCTATAAACTTATATTACAATAAGTAAAAAAAGATAGATAAAATGAGACCAAGGCTTAGACCTTGGTCTTACACTCAAATTATTTTTTCCACGGCCGGAGGTTTATTCTGCCTATAATCACCATTATAAAGAGATTTGCTTATGTAGGTAAATATTTATCTAAGCTGGAACTAAAATTATCCATTTTCTAGCAGGAAACTTGTTTATTATAAACTCGTAAGGTTTATTTACTGTACGTATGTGCCATCTTCTCAAAAATGCCCTCCTTTGGTTGTCCTACTCTCTTGTCCTAATTTTGAGTTTTACTATGAGTATTACTTATTTTCTGAAATAGGCGGGTAGTTAAGGTACCTAATTATACTTTTGAAATTAAGTTACTTTGTGGCAGACGAGATAACAATTTTAAATGCTAAATTTTCAGTCAGTAGGTTAAGTTATATATAATACAGTTAAATTTTTAGACTGATCACACTCATAGGATTTTGTGTAATCATAGTATTTACGTAGTGTAGGACGCCCTCCGGCCAGGTGGGGTGACGATCTGAAAGTCTGTTGGTAGAATCTGGATGCGTCGAGCTCAGGACAGGGCGCAATGGCGCTCATTAGGGGAGGTCTATGTCCAGCAGTGGACTGCTATAGGCTGATGATGATGATGATGATGATGATGATGATGATGATGATAGTATTATATAATCCTAATAATATGTGTCAAAACCTGATTGAAATAATAAAAAGTCTATTTTTTTTTTTATGTAAACTGTTCCTCACGCTACGGGACAGAGGTATCTGTAGTAGGTTTTATGACAAGACTATTTTGTCATAGCCTGGGTATTAATTAGTTATTAAATAAATTGGGTGTCGATATTAATAAATGAAAAAAATTGTTCCAGATATAATGAAGACGAAAGAGAAAGTTAACATAAGCCACATCAGTGGAAGCGTGGTTTCCTTCAGTCAAGATGACAGGTGAGCAATTTTATACCTAATTTCTCGTTAAATAGCAATCTACACTTTTTAAATTATAGAGAGGTAAAAATTTGTATTTTTGTGTGTGTATGTTTGTAATGAATAAACTCAAAACTAATGTGCCGATTTCAAAAATTCTTTCACTATTGGAAAACTACATTTAACCCTGAGTAACTTAGGCTATATTTTTTGCTAGAAAAGATCTAGGGATCCTTACTAAAACTTAAGTAACGTAAACCCAAGGTGTAAAAAAGTGCCCTAATCCGTGCGAAGCCGGGACGGGCCGCTAGTAGTGATATATGCACTTAGGCGAACCAAGTCGTCTTTTTCGAATATATGGGATGAAAATTTTCTTTTTTCATATTATGTACTTATTGCTCTATGTTAATACCTACCTATTAGTTATACATAATTAACTCACGCAGCCATGGCACAGATAAGATCGTAGCTCAACGGACCGTAGACCTCTCAAGAAAATTGCGACTAATTAATCAAATCTGAGAGCTATAGTCACTGTCGTCTTCAGAGTCTTATTTAAACATGCAGCATGACGATTCCATAATTTTTAACCGACTTCAAAAAAGGAGGAGGTTCTGAATTCGGTTGTATGTTTTTTCTTTATCAAGAAGAATTTTTTATAAGAAATCGTACACATGTATTAAAAAATACCAAGATAGTGAATCGAAAATCAGTAAAATTTACGGTTATATACTTAGAATTATTGAAGGTATTGTATAAACTTTACCTACTTATGCCAAGTAGGTAGGTATCGATTTTGCGCTTGTGCCAATTATTTTCTCTAATCGTTTCACCCACAATACATACCTTTTTCAAATAAAACTCGTAATGATAATAAAACCCAATTAATTTTTATCAATTACACTTGAATTATTACGAAAATAAGCCAAGGTATTTTTTTATGTATTTCTTTGAAAACCACAGAAATAGGAAACTGAATTAGACAAAGCGTCTGTTATCTATGCATAAATGAAGAAGTTTAAATAGGAATTAATTACAGGTATCTAATTAGTATGACACCGCTGAAAAAAAAAAACCTAGTGAGTCACTATGTGACGGTTCAATTTCCACTGCGAATAAAATATATCTTTTTATATATTATCTGTATAACATATTATGCCTTGTTTATTTTATCTGCAATAAATTATTTTGGTGTGGGATACGATATGTCTAAATCATGGTAGATTCCTGACCTGATGCTGGTCCTGATTAGTATGGGGTCAGGCAGAAGAAGGTTCAGGGATGCGCCGGGTAAGTATAACCAGCCAGTGGCCTGCGGATCCATCTTATTTTCAGGAGCCGGACAAGCACCGGATAATGATGCCGGGAACCCGGTGGTACCGGGTTATTAAATTACGCCCAAAAACATTAAGTAAAGTCAAATCAGCAGTTTTTAGATGTCCAAACTGACACAATGCATAAATTATGTACTTAGGTATTTTAATAAAATTTAGAAGTGGTCGATTCTGCTGGAGAAATGCTAGTTTCACAGTTATGAGTGCCTGTACATAGGTACCTTCTTTATCCCGTCTAGTCCCAGTTCGCACACAGAATCCAGCGGCCGGTGGTACTCACTCAAAATAACAACATTTGGTGAGCTGGCAAGCGCGTTATATTAGCATGTATGTAGGTACTCATTAATAATTTGAATGCATTAGCTGCTGTTATTTACATTATAACTACCTACTTCGTAGGTATAATCTAGGCACAATGGCTACCGTACTGAGCACGTTCAAGGTTGAGCTGTGAGAGCAGCCCGACAGACTTGTGAAATTGCCTTACTAATTATAGTACCTAATACAGTATACGAAAGCGGTTGGTTTTTCCATAACATATAGGCACCAGTAGTGCCAGGGTCATTTTGGTACCAGAGAAGGCAGTGTTTGAGGCCCATTTTTAAAAGCAAAAGGTTTTTGGTATCCTGTCTAATGTTGCTGTTCTTCATCATTGATCGTCTTGTATCCGCGCGGGATTTACCCGACTTTTTCAGTCGCTCAAGTCGCTCATATGTACCTAACCGGAATACAACAATTCTGTATTAAGCTTTGGAAAATGACATGAGCAATAGTCTTCACGGTTACATTGTAATTAAACCAAATTAAACAAATAAATTTAACAGCGATATGATATAGCCATGATGCAGCCCCCGCAATTCAAAAGTGTAGAATTATCTTTTTATCGAAAAAAAATTCACTCATAGTTTATTGAATAGGACAATAAAATTAGCTAGTAGAGTGGCAAAGTTTTGAGGATTTTGACATTGACCTGGGATTATCAAGTGGAAAGCCTTATGTTCTTATGCGTTGTACATAAATGTTGCCCAAAGTTGCTAATCTCTACAGTTATTGCTGCATCTTATGGGTACCTGCGTCTATTCTTGTAACATCATATCATCGTAAATCAATTGAGAAAGGGTTCATTTTAAGGCAAAGGGATTATTATATTAAGGTATTAGAGCAATTTTCTAGTTAAAATCAAGGACAATAGTAGGTATATTTTTCATGGTACATCGCATCTACATTATTTTGCCTAGTAGCATTGTCGAAACATCTACTAATTTGTTTAACATAAATTATGTGTTTACAAGGAAAATGCATACAATAGTAGAAAATAATATTTGAGCCAAAGAAATTTATAATGTTTATTATTTACATTCATTATAATATTATGAAAGCGATTTTAGCACTGATTTGCACGCTGTAAAGCAGAACATGCCTGTTCTTTTGACATTATGTTTTTCACCCTCTATGTAACCTGTGTTTCGCTAATAAATGATTTGTATTGTAGTGTACCTATTATTGAAATTATCGCTGCATGAAATAATTAACCGTATCGATGGTATCGAGTTAATTTGAACTCCACAGGAGGTGGTTCTTACCAGAATTATGATCCAGTTGAAAATATATGGCATGTGATGCTTGCCAAAATTTACACCAAGATATGTTGTTTTGAAACGCTATTAATAAAATATTATTATACTTATTTTATTGTAAATTAAAATAAATATAACAAATCGGGGATTATCCTTGCACCACTCTCTACTAGCCAAACCTGTGTTCAGAATAAAAATAGTGTAAAAATGTTTCCAAAACGGAATGGACACCAACACACAATGGCGGGTGCTGCATGGATTGCCTCAGTTCTGAGCTGTGGGTTGCGCTAAGTATTGTAACACATTGTTACTTTCACTTTCGGCATCGGAATACCCTGACTGAACAGTGCTGAGCCAGTCTGCCGCAGACCACTCCTTCCTGCACTCGAATCTTTAGATACCAATATGGTGAGTTAGTCTTTTGAATGTTAGCGTTTGTTTGGCTATGGTGACACAATTTATCAACTTATATGAACGCGTTAAATCTAATTATCTAAATAAATTTATGTTGTTGCAGAGAGCTGAAACTATTGTCCTATTGCTGTACTGCTCTGCCTTGTTAGCGGCGGCAGATGATGGTGAAACCAGAGACTTGGACCTGGACATTGACGACGAGGACCTAGAGAGAAAACATAAGCACAAGAAGCGCAAGAAACAACAGCAGTTCAGCCCCTGTGGACGTACCTTCGGGTTTGGGGACAAGTTGTTTGGCCAGCCAGACTACACGTATATTAATGCTCCAGTGAATAATTATTACATCGGGTGTGGAGGTGCTCCACAGTATGCCCCATCGTATTCCTCCCAGCAGCACGGGCACGGAGGCCATGGGAGCCACGGTGGCCATGGGAGCCACGGGGGTCATGGAGGTCACGGGGGTCATGGAGGTCACGGTGGTTATGGAAGCCACGGAGGGCATGGTGGTCACGGAAATCACGGTTATGGAAACCAAGGTTTCGGGGGATTCAACGGCTTCCCGCAGCAAGCCTTCTCCGGTGGAAATAACCATGGCTACCAACAGAACAGCCCGGTGCAGAGCGCTGTCTCGGCGGCCGCGTCAGGCTTCGGGACGGCGCTGGCGGACTACTTCACTCGGCCGAAGAAAGCGCAGAGGCAAATCAACCAGCTCCTTCGGCCGTTCTACAGATTATTTTGAACTTACTTACGCTACAGAGGGCATGTTGTTCCTGTCATAAAGCCAGGGCTAGCTAGCCCTAAAATGTATCGCCACCCCTGGAGCGCCTGGCGCTAACTAAAGAAATATTTTGCTTAAAATATAGTAAAGTGAAGTGGGTTTTTTTAATAAAAGTATTAATTTTCAGTGACTAATATTGTAAAAGGATTGTGCCATTTGCAACATTGGATGTTTGTGTAGAGACAATAACATGTGCATTCAAAACAAAATCAAACGTGTTTGGACGTAATTCTCGACTCAATGGTGACTCAGAAGATTGTTGATGATGACGGTGAATGGACCTATATAGTCAGTAAAACCTCTAAGATAATTTTCTGTTGAACTTCGAAAACGTGTTATCCTGTGCTATTTCAATATACCTACTTTAACAGTGCAATTTGCACTGAAGTACCTTCCAATCAAGTATTTTACTAGGACATGGTCAATAGGACACTAGACTTAACAAGGCAATGAAGGTACCTAGTAACACGGCCAATATTGCAACCATCTTAGTCGAATCTAAAATTGTCAGCGGCAGTTTTAAAGAGCTCTATATTCCTACAATTATCATAGTCTTTCTGGTTTTAGTCTGGCTTAACTTATTAAGAACTAAGTAGAGTGAATTATACAAAACTTAGGTAGTTAGGTACTTAGTCGTCTTTGTAACAAGTAGAAGAAACAAACCGTATTAAAACAAATTACGTTTAATATTCAAATTCAAATTCTTTTATTTAATGATTAGAATACACATCACCTAAATGTGAGCATATCATTATTTCAAATTATTATAGGTACCTACCTACCTTATTACCATATGCTCTACATACCAGATCCTACAAACAATTGAGCCTACCCAGCTAGTGTATAACATAAAAATAAGTCTTTATTGCTGTAAGCTTAAACTACATAGTACAAATTGTTTAAAATATTACTTAAATTCTTTTTACTATTTTTAATTCTTTTTTGATTATGGGTAACCAGTTTTTCCTTTGAAGCTTGAGACCTTCTTCCATACCGTCTTATACTTTGTGGCGCGTATCCATTCAGGATCAGAAACCTTATGAAAATTAAAAAAATACGATTTAAAGTGCTCCTTACGATTCAAACATTTTTTTTTAATCGTCCTCCCAACGTTTGTCTGCCTTTGTCTCTATTGTTACCACGCGGTTACCACTGTTTTAAATTGCGTCCACTTCTATTATTCCTTCTCTTCCTTCTTTGTATGAGTTAGTGGGCTACTCTACATATTGTGTTATTTTTATAACTTATATATATTTATAAACCTATTTATTTGCCACCTAACTTGTCCGTAGCGCCAACTAATAATAGGTTTTTGGCTGAAAATCAGCGCTGAGCGTCCGTCGTTCAGCACATGCTGAGTAAACCCCTATTTCGGCACAGGGTGGCTATATGGGGCTTATATATTAGGTACTTTTATAAATCTACCTTGGCCACCACCTCTGCTCATAGGTACTAAGCTTTTTTTTATATACCTTTGTGATTTGTATTTTTTAATGTAACCTATGTAGTACATTGCACAGTGTCCCTGCCTTCTTGAGTCGAAATAAATGTTTTTTTTCTTTTTCTTCTTCTTCTTCTACTCTGGTATGGTTCTGGTTTTTCCACCGTCCGAAGGTCTTCCAAATAGCTTAGCTAAAAAGGCGGGATCAACAACTTTTTCTTCTCTAAGCACGTGCCCAACCCATCGCCATTTTAGTTGTCTAAATAGGTACTTATTATTATGTCTGAATTTGTTAATAATGTAAGGTGATTTTTATATTTGTAAGATTGAGTAGATAAGTATCCTAGTTGTAAGTAGAATTTATAGAAACTTAATTAAAATGGCATTTATTCAAAATAAATAAAACGATGTTTTATTTTCGTGGATTTGGATTAAATCCAGGTACTAACTATCATTAGGTAGGTACTAGACATTCAACTAAAGGTCAGCTTCATTCTCAGACATAATAAAATACGAAAATGAAATAAAAGAAACGATATCAAAATGTTGTTTTGAAAGAGTTGTCACTATAATCACGTAAGTATAGCTAAAATCAGGGCAAATGTACCGTACCCGACAATTAGAGTCTATGTAGTGTGTACCAAGCCCTACATAAAGAGAATAAGTAGCGTAAACAAAATCGTATACCTTGTAATCTTTGGACACCAAACTACAAAGTTCAACGTAATGCGACTCGACGTAAAGATAGAAACCGTTGTTTTCAGCATATACGACGGCACAGGAAAGTTCCAGTCACAGGAGCAGATTATCAAAGGCCAGCATGAGGCAGAGCACGGCAAGGCGGCGCCAGAAGAGGCGCACCATCAAGTCACTCACCCTACCTCGTAAGTTATATTAGCAGGATATTCTAAAAATAAATAGGTTATGTACCCTATGCTTGCAATGAAGCCTTCCAGTAGCCTAAAAAGACTAAAGGTGACTAAACTTTCGATAGAAGTATATGTAAAATGTAACTATTTATATAAGCGATAATTCTGTACGTTTTATTTTTAGCAGTAGAGTTCTTAACGAAGGCCTCATCGGGGGAAGTACTCCCTCCATGCCTATTTCTGCAGTGAAGCAGCATTATTTCAGTTTGAAGGGTTTGGGTGCCAGTGAAGTACATGAGGCTTAACACCTTCATGCCTCAGTTGATCAGTTGATCGCAGGCGTCGCACCGTAGGGCACGTTACAAACATGCGTGACATAAAAGAAATATTTTAGGGCCATGTACTACGAGTTGCATATTTAATTATCATAAGAAAACGTCTTCGATTTTTTTATGTTACGAATCTATATCTAGTCTAACATATTTGATGCAAAGATGATAACTGAGCCGTGGTGGCCTAGTGGGATGTACCCGGACTTAAGATCGGGAGGTCGTGGGTTCGAATCCCAGCCGTGCACCAATGGATTTTTTGTTTGGAAAAAATTATGTGCGCATTATCACGAGCTCGAAACGGTGAAGGAAAAGATAGCGAGGAAACCGGCATGCCCTCGAACTAAAAAGTTCGAAAGGTATGTGCTAGGTTAGTTTAGTTAGTGTTCCAATAAAAAGCGGCGATGGGCTTGCAACCTGTCACGTGGAATGCTAGCTGCTTGCAAAAAGTGGACATGTATCGAATGTATCCTCAACAGATTTGCGTACTTAGCAATATCTGAAGATATCCATAATGGGGAAAAAGTCGTGAAGATGTTTATTTTTATTTTTATGAATAATCTTCTACATTTCCTATCCCATATACCTACTTCTTATCTAGATTTCATGGTTTGATCGAACAACCTAATTCTTGTTTTTTGGTCTTAGGCTGTGTTTAGTGATATTTCTATGCGTTTTCGTATTGCTGTTTAGATACATGGACACAATGCTGCATCTGTTCCGCGGCAACATCGGCAGCGGTCTGCTGGCCATGGGCGACGCCTTCAAGAACGGCGGCCTCATCTTCGCACCGCTGATGACGGCGCTGCTCGGACTCATATGTGTGCACGCACAGCACATGCTGGTAAGATGTCTTTTACTTTTTTAAATTTTGATTTCTCTATGAATAAAGTTGGTTATTCAAAGCGTTACGCATAATAATATTATAGAGGCAAAAATGTGAGATGTGGAACGTTTGTTTGTGTGAAACTCCTTCAAAAACAATGTACTATTTAAGATTTTATGAGTAATTGTAACAAAGACTTTTAAAAATATAAGCCAAGCAGAGTTTCTTGCCAATTCTTTTCTATTTGTATAAATAAAAAATGATTATATATTTAAAGTTTTCCTTGCAGTTTCGAAATTTTTAATTTGTATTTTCCTCCTTCACGCATAAGTTACTAAACGGATTGAGCTAAAATTAGCGGGGTACGTCCACTAGTGTCTTCTTATACACGTGTAGTCTCCTCGCAAACAGTAGAGCCGTAGCTTTGAAGTGTCAAATTTGTATCAAAATATTGATCTTGGTACTTCAAATATTGACTCTATCTAAACACAACTTTGTATTTTGCTGGTGTATTTGCGCGCGCAACTTAGGGTTATATTTTTTAAAAATATTAACACAGTTTATTTCAATTATTGAGTACTTTTTTGAAGGAACATAATTGCTGAGTACTGTGTTTGTACTGTGCCTGAACAATGTTGGTTATTCAACAGGTTTTTTCATGAATTCAAATCATATGTGTGCTGTGAGCCATTCAAAGCACATTATTATCTCTAATGTAGTTCTATTTAAAATTGATGACAATTCAATATTGCTGTTGTATGGCGATATGTACGAAAAGCCGGTTGTGATGTAAAATGTTGTAGATTCGATTGCCGTTGCGGGAAATGTTTGCGTGATCTGGAGATTTGTTCCTGGTTTAGGTGTTGTAGTATCACGGTGCACTTAAAGTTTCTGATACCCAGGACAGAGTCATCAAACCTTCCGGAATTCTCTATTTATAATATAGCCTGAAGAACTGGTACAGGTTGTCCTGTAGGCAACCCCTAGGTACTTGAGTGCCAGTGTACACCCAGTTATTGTTTTCATAAAATAGTCTGGACCTGTTTAGACAGAATTCAGAGGACCAACACAGCTTATCAACAATTGCAGATGTCATCGTTTCCAAATGCTGGTTAGACCACCGTTATCATTCCTCAATAAAATGTATTTATTGGAAGATACTGGTGGACATTAATAATTAAACTGATTTTTTTTTCATCAGTAGTGTGATCTGTAGAAACTACATATTTCAATACAACACTCATATGTCCTCCTTGTTTTGCCTCTTGATTGTTAAACTTTTATTGGTATAGGTATGTGTCTTGTGTGTTCAGTTGCTACAACTAAATGTCTATGTTATATTAGCTCAACTGCTCCGAAGAGATGCACCGGCAAAGTAAGAGGGACAAGCCACCTGGGTTCGCAGACACAGTACGCCTGGTGTTCGAGAGCGGGCCGGCCCGGCTACGGCCGTTAGCTCCTCTCATGAAGGCGCTAGTCAACGGCTTCCTCTGCATCACGCAGCTCGGATTCTGTTGCGTGTACATCGTGTTCATAGCCAATAATGTCAAGCTTGTAAGTTTTATCTAGCCTATGGCTGGGATTCTTATTAACATTCTATATCGCTTATAACTAGTTTTTCGTCTCTATTATTTGCATCTATTAGAAAGGGACAGCTTCTTAATGCTCAACGATTAGTTTTGTGATATATTTCAGAATTAGGTTTAGTTTGACCGCTACCGCTGTACCACTCAATAGGTATATGCGTGGTGCTGGGAGGGACGTATTAAGTCAGACACACATGAGATATATATCCAGAGATGTATCGTGCGTTATCTCGTGATATCAAGGACATTCTTTAAAGTATTTAATTTTAAAGGGGCTGAATATTTACTACATAAATCATCTGCCTGATGATTATGATAATAAGAATTATGAAACAAAAATTACAATATTGTAAACCGATATCGTAACATCTGTCCGAGAGTATCGATCTGATGTACTCTTGCTCTTTTTCTTTTTTCCTCGGCCCTCACCTCGCCGTACAGCGGTAGCGGTCAAACTTATAACATAAATTAGTGTTTACTAAGTATAATATTTGGTTCAACGAAAAAAGTAAAATTGGCATGGACAACCAGAGTCCTTGAACTACGAAGTCATCGTCCAACAAATCGGAGGCTTACTTTGCATTGGATTTTTACTTTAGTTGTCTTCTTCTTTTCTTCGTATGAGCTAGTGATCAAATCTGGTGTCGGAGTTTTTAGGCCGCCCGAAGGCCTCCGTTATGGCTTGACAACTGAAAAGCCGGGACCAACATCTTAACGTGCCTTCTGAAGCACGGAAGCGCTCAAATTCAAATTTCACTAAACGGTCACCCAACCAAGTAATGACCGGGCGGAGTGTTGCTAAGAACACCGAAGTAACCCACGCCACGAGATAACTTTTATTGTTGTATTTGGTAGGTTATATTTCAAACCTTATTTATTTATGGTCAGTCAAGCCATCCTTTAAGCGGCGATAAATAAGTAAAACAGACATTTATATTTAGGTCCGCTTCGCTTTAGTGGATATGTAGCTTTAATTTTAATTTACTCTTGCTGTGCGTCATCCTTTATGTACATTTTCTTTGTGCGTTTTTAGCACTGCATTTTAATTTTCTAGAGTATTTTTTTCTAAGTAGGTACCTGTGTATTGGTTTGAAATATTCAACGTTTTTTTATAGAATGATCCTACTTATGCCAGATTTTTTAATTAGCCAGTATTATCGTTTAGGTTATTTGAAAAAAAAAGTCATTACATGCGTTTTTAAATCCCATCAATGGAATTCAGGTAAATGACTGATATTATTACAATTTGTAAGTACCGGATGTCTACGCATTTTATTTAGGCCGGCGAAAACTAAGAATTATTCTGGCTCATTGCTCGCGCGAATATTTTTTAGGTTGATCAACGCGGAAATGCACGCGCTCTCACTCTTGGCACACACCCATCTATCTATCTATCTATTAAGAAATTGTTACAATTATTTTATTTTATTGTATCCGACCGAGCAATTAAAAACTAGAAAAGTATGTACTTTTCTAAATGAGCCAACAGGCCTCGATTAGTGATTTGGTGATTATATTACTAATTATGTATGGATAAATAGTAATATAATTACACTAGTCATTAGACAATTTCAAGCACTCATATGTTCAAAATATCTACAGTATGGAAAGTCGGAGATTACGAAATTATTTCATGGATTTATTTCACAATTTATAACGTATGAGTGTTTTACCATTATTGTGCCACAGCGAGACAAGATATCCTACGCACATTTTACGCAATGCGCCGGCCCGCTACCTTGACTTAAAAATGATAATGTTTGCCAATCTTAGTTTTATTATCACCTACCTTTATATGATAATATATCTTATGTCATGTTTAGTATTCTTTTACGAATAGACATTTTTTATTGAACTCTTGTTAATCCAATTCTACTGTTACTCTACCTACTGCATCATGAATGGATGAAATGTTTATTTGCATGAATACAGGTACATTGGTTTTTATGCTAAGTCACTAATGACTATATATCGTATAGTCGTGCATATGTTTAATTATTTTTTATCTCCCCATCTCGGAAAGAATATTTATGCTCTTCGATATCTGAGTGCAAAAGCCGTTTTTATTTAATTTAGAACATCGTTTGCACTAAGTTTGTGAAAAAAAACATCATTAAAACCTATTTACTTCTACCTCCATGGTGCTGAATTTATCATACAACCTTTTTTAATTTGTTAAAAACTCAGACTTTTTGATTGTAAATGTTTTTTTGCATTTAGTCATTACCACGCTGAGGTGGCATAGCGTTTAATTTCTCTATGCTGAGGTGGGATGAAAAGTTACGTGTTGCACTCGAGTGCAAAGATTTTTAACCTCGTGCTCTTTTGATTCCCTAGCTAACGCTTAGGATTAAAAAAAAAAAAATTGTTGAATCCTTCGCTTGCTCGGTCATCAAAATTGAGAGCGCGGTTAAAAAGCAACTTTGCACTCTTGTATAACAAAAAAACTATTATTTTCAATTCAGTCATTATCTACAAAATAATTGACAAGTATATTTTGTTACTACAGTCTCTACCTTTTTCTAAAATATACCTAGGAGCTTAGATTTCTAGGAGTTAGGGGCATACCATACAGTCCCAATACCAAGAGAAACAGAAGTTTAAGAAGTAAACATATTTCACCCGATTTCACTATAGCCGACCTCGAAAACCGGCTTAAACACAAGAGGTTGCTTGCGGGTTCGATTCGATGTTGTAGTAACATGGTGTGCTCGTAGCTCCACACTGGAGAGGATCCTAGTGTGAAGGTGTATAATGCGACGTTGGGTGTTTCGTTATAGATCTGCGACCAGTACAACATCCACATAGACCTGTCGATTCACATGATCCTGGTGATTGTGCCGGTCCTGCTCGCGTGCATGGTACGGAACCTCAAGTACCTGACGCCGTTCTCTACCGTCGCCAATGTGATGATGGCGGTTGGCGTGAGCGCCGTGGTGTACGAAGCCACACAAGACCTGCCACCAGTCAACTCCAGGGTCTACCTTGCATCCTGGGAGCAGCTGCCGCTGTACTTTGGCACCGCTGTTTATGCTTTTGAGGGTATAGGATTGGTAAGTACAGCCATTTTTGGAATACCCATCAATAACATAAACTATTAGTCCACTGCTGCATGCCTCCCTTTATAAGGACAATATACACATAATCCCTTTGTAAGCCATGCGGGTTGGGGTTCGCATGTTCACACCGACGACGCTGTTGCCCGTCAGCGGCCTCAAGCCTCTGCAAGATAGTTAGCTGTGTCCATGATAAACTTCGCTATGCCACAGTCATACGGCTACCTAAGTCCCATTTGTTATTTAGCAAGATGCACTGCAATCCCAATGAGGTACAATATCCTACTAGACCACCATTATACCTACAGTTGACTCACATAAATTCTCATTCTCTCATCAATTACAGGTGCTGCCTTTGAAAAACGAGATGAGGCGCCCCGAGTTATTCCAGAAGCCACTGGGTGTCCTGAATGTGGGCATGGTCTGCGTCGGGGGCATCTTCATCACTGTGGGCTTCTGCGGGTACCTGAAGTGGGGGGAGGATGTCATGGGCAGCCTCACTCTAAACTTGAAGCCTGGAATGTAAGTTGTTTCTCTTAGTAGCTGTCGTGCTATGGCCTCTTTTAGCCAGTATACAAAATTTGCTGTCATTTATGATCAACGGAAACTATTTTTATACTACGAATTCCTACCTTCATACTTTTCGGTCATGACTGAAGGTTCGCGGCTCCGTTTTGCAACGATAGACAAAAACCGCATTTATTTGTACAGATATATTTAAAGGTAGAGCTTTCAAGATTGTCACTTCCGGGATTAGGGCTACTTACATATGTAACTTATGTATTGTTGTGGTTTGTATTTCAGCCTGAGCACCGCTGTACAGACTCTGATAGCGCTGGCCATTTTGTTCACTTATCCGCTTCAGTTCTACGTGCCGGTGGCCATCCTTTGGCCAGCCTTGAGGGACAAGCTCGCCACCACCTCGCCGGTCGCCAAGGAGCTCATGTTTAGAGCTATACTAGTGCTTATTACTTGTGAGTCTAAACCAGGATTAGTAGATAAGACATAAGACAAATAATAAGTTGGTAATTAGGCTGACATCAGCGCTTGGTCAGGTGACTTAAATCGCATTTAGATCTGTGCGCTTCCATGGGTTGGTTGGTCCTGTTTTTCAGTCGTCATCAAAGGTCATCAGAGGCCTTCAGGCGGCCTAAGAACTCCGAAAACAGAGTTGGCCAGCGAACTACGAAGAAGAAAGTAATATTACTAGCTTAGGAGTTATATTATTTTTATAAAAGTCTCATTTTGACAACACGAGGGTTCGTGTTGGGTGAAGACTCGTGGCTAGGTTAGCAATGAACAGAATTATTCCAAAACGAGTCGTTTTGGAAAGTGTGGTAATTCTCCGTAGTCTAGCCACACCGGGTCCTGCAGGATAAGTTCTGAAAAAGATGTGTTGTGCAAAGATTGTAAGCTAAATCAAGAGTGATTTATCGCAAACATGAATCGTAATCTTCATTGTTCAATTTTTTGTTCTTATAAGCCCGGGGCACTGCAATATATAATACTCGTAAACTTAAGTTTATAGGACCATATGCTAACAAACCGTAAGGCATGGATTTTCGGTTATTAGTTACTAGTGGCCTGCCCCGGATCGCACAGGTAGTTAAAAAAAATTCATGATATATATTTTTTAACACACACACACTCGCACACAATCATACACCGTTTATTTCTTGATATTGACTTCCCTTCCGTACCCCAGCCGCCTACATCCCGCAAGGTAAGCGGTGACCACGCGACTGTTTAAATATCTACTTACATTTTTAAACTCGTGATATCTTTCGAATGGAATGTTCGAATTGAATAATTTAAAAAGTTATATAAAGATATTGAAACAGTCTTGAACATGAAGTAATTTAATTTGATAAGGATTAATACCAAGCGACAAATAAAGCCATTCCTAGCGCCGGCATTTCAATTGAATTTTTAAAATAAAAGAACACTTATTGTGACTCAGCCATAATAGCTAGACATTATGCGTTCGCGACACTTTTTGTAGATAATGATGTGTTCTGCTCGAGTCTTCCTCTGGAAACACGAACCTTTTTTTATCACACTCAACCTCCATCGCCTTTTTATTGTTAAATCTTGTCGACGTCGATATTGGCATAGTTGTGGACGCTATACCACAGAGGCCATAAGTAAAAAAAAGAAGAAGGTGTGTTCTGCAAAGTAGTACATTATTTTTTTCTACGATCAATAGTTTTCGCAGCACACGCGATGTAAGGAATTTTTCAAGTATATTTTTGACACCTCGGGTTACATTATTGGAGTTTCAGCAAGAATCCCTAATTTTTTGAAAATATAATATAGCCTAGGTATAAAAGATCTATCACCCGGGGATAGTGTAGCTTCCTAACGGTGAAAGAAATTTTTCAATCGAGCCTATTCAATGCAAACAAACAAAACAATTTATTTATTTATTAAACAATCAAATCTTTCCTCTTTATAATATTAGTGCACCTAGATGTAGATTTAGAAGTCTATATTTACTAAACAATTACGGCAACCACATTGGTACCTGAAACGCATAGAGATACGTAAAATGAGACGTGCGTCCGGGTGATTACGCGCGATTACAGCGCGTATATCCTTTCATCTGGACAGGCTTAACTTTTTACAATTTTACTGTTACAGTTGCATTAGCGGAGACCATACCTCAGTTGGGGCTGTTCATCTCCCTAGTGGGCGCCGTCAGCAGCACAGCACTAGCCCTCGTATTCCCGCCCGTGATCGATATAGTGCTGGCCTCCCAGCGCACCCAGCTCTCCACAATAAGACTCCTTAAAAACCTTCTCTTCATCACACTCGGCTTGTTTGTTTTCATCACCGGCACTTACGAGAGCGTCGCTTCTATTATTAAGGCATTTAAAGAATAATCGTCTCTACAGCGTGTTCCATAACCGTGCGTTTCCATTGAATTACCATGATAAGCCGACTCGTTGATCGTTGACGTTTGGTCCAGTATTGTTCTTACAAATACCTACGAATACGTACCTACGAATGAATTAGACGGATATGACAGTTGTGCGACCGCTCGATTGGTCAGTTTGATTATGATTGGATTCTATTTTTTCTTTTATGCTTTATCACAGATCTGAACGAGACATTAATAGAATTTCTATTGTTCGGAATCGCATAAAATAGAGGTTAATAAAATTGTTTACTAAGTAATGAAAACGCACGGTAAGGAAGTATGGCTGTGGTCTGTCGACACGTTACACTATACGACACAACTATAGTTCACGATTGCGAATGTATGAAAAATGCGCTGTCTGTTCACAACGATTTGTCGTCACGTCACGCGAAAGCATTTACATCTATAAACGATAATGCCGTCAATATGTGAACAGGCTCTTAGGAGTGCACACGAGCAGCGTCCCAGTGATCTAAAGTGTAGACTGTTCAACAGATGAATGTATTGGGGTGTCTGTGATTTGATTATTTTAAGATAATATAAGAAAAAATGATCAAGCGATATAGAAATCGAATGACAAAATATGAAGTGAAATGGTCCTGCTGGGAGTAGAGTAGACCAGTACCGCTCGTATTCCAGAACCGAATTTAAAGGTAGTTTATAGTAGGAAGTAGATCGTAGAGCTCTTTGTGAATGGGTCGTGCGGGGAAGTACTTCCACATGCTTATTTCTGCCGTGAAGCAGCATTATTTTTTCGGTTTGGAGGGCGTGGGTGTGAATGTGATATTACAGACACATGAAGATCACCTTCATGCCTCGAGTTGATGACGCAGGGCATTGTATTGTAGGGCACGTTCAAAACATTCGTGACCTACGATACAATACTTTGCTATAGGTATTGATTACCACTACAACATCCGATTGGCCATTTGCTTGTTACAGCTTCAAGTATTTTCAAAAACAAAATAGGTGATCGTGACCCGAGTACCTACAGATTTTTTGACACTGCTCAGATTACTAGGTCAAGGATATATTCACCCCTGAGCATAGTTCTTGAATTACGCCTGAAGAAGGGATAACTGGGAGTTATCTCTTGACGCAAACTTATAAGTTTCAATTTTTTTTGGAAAGTGGTGCACACAAAAAATTTAGTATTGCATTTTCTAAAAATAAAAGAACTAGAACACAAAAACAATTTTAAAATTTTTCTTTGGAAAATGCTATGCAGGTTCACCGTGCCAGCGCGTCCTCCTAGCAAAACCCACGATCATTTAATTAGCAAGAAATAATATTAGGTACTTTCAAATTTCAATAAGGTTATTTAAAGTGACATATTCCTAGGCGCTTGACGCTTGTGCACTACAAGGAATTGTACAGTCCGGCAATCAGATTTTTTACGGTACGGTGTGGCATTAAAAAGAACGGATGATTGATTTGTGCACTACAAGGAATTTTAATGTCCGATGTTCTGTCAGTTGCAGTTCAGTTGGAGACACTGACATTACACGCGCGCCCCTCCCCCGCGCTCGCCCTGCCCAGTCATTTTCACGGATGCACGTTTTTCATTGTTGTCATCTCGCACCGGAAAAACAGCCTGGAATGGGGAAAAGTAAAATGTCGGACGCTAAAATTACGTATAGTGCACAAGCTAGATAAATGTATGGTAGTTATAGAACTGTACTACCACCTACAGATGCTTGTACAGTTTAGCAAATAAACATGTATTTGAATGCTTTTCCGCTGGATCCTTTAATGGCATCTTCATTGTATAAAAACAAAACAGCAAAATAAGCTCGAGTCTTGTTTTACGATTAAGGCTGTGGAGGTACTGAACAATTGAACATCATTAAGCAAGAATGGGGCCATAAATAAGTATTTTTAATTACAAAGTTACCAATAGTTAGAATATAAGTAATTGGTTGTATTAATAAACTTGTTGTTACTATTGTCATTCTTTTATTTCAAAGTACTTACTTGAAACGGCTTTATAGTGTCAGTAGTGCGATTCAAAGGTCCTACCTGCACGAGCGAGTGCATCGCGACGAGTCCGCGGTTCTAACGTCGGGTATTCCCCACGAGATGACTATTACCACCTCTTGCCGCTAGCGAGACTGCTTGATATTGCAGATATTTTTTATCTAGGCAAGTTGTCTGTTCAGGTTGACTATCCTCAACTAGGTTACAGATCTATTTTCCAAGCAGATCTCGGAGGTAGGTATATTCCCAAATTCAGTATAAAATCTGTTAATACTAATAATCGATGTAATTCGTCTCTATGGCATGTGTGTGCTTATTATAACAAACATTATAATTCTATAACTGACTGCAACATAATGAGAATGAGGCGTTTACTGAGTTCCGAATTCATTTGCTCTGGTTCTAAAAATTAAGGTTCATTCGCAGTGTCTAATCATATAGGTACTTAGATCTAGACTATCTCTGGAGTGTCTAAAGGTCTACATAATAAAATAATAATAATCAACCTAGACGTTTTCGGCTTCGGTGACTGGCTTTCACGTTTTGTCCAACGTACTTGGATGCTTTGCCCTTAAGTGACTAATATATCCTATCTTGGCTTTGAATGTTCTTAAGCAAACAGCACACGTTAAAATATTATTTACAAAATTATATATAATGTTTGAAGGCGCTTTACATTTGAGTTGGTCTCGTTTTATGTCAAGTTCTCGCCTCCTATCATCTTCAAACGCATACACTTTCTTCTGCACACAACGTCTCCATTCCAGACGGTTCTTAGCAAGATTCTCCCAACGGGA
Organism: Horisme vitalbata; assembly: GCA_951804965.1. NCBI lineage: Eukaryota > Metazoa > Arthropoda > Insecta > Lepidoptera > Geometridae > Horisme > Horisme vitalbata. Next base: position 29,721,991 of record OX638089.1, on the reverse strand, counting down.
TGGTTCAATATTACATCTTTTCAGATGCCTCTTCTGAACATCTTTAAACCGCAAGAACTGGCCCCCGCTTTTCCATTTACCGTATTCTAGTTCAGAAAAGAGGAGACGCTTAGCCTTTCTCTCGTTGGACATTCGAACAAGGTGCCCACACCAGCGCAACTGGCGCCGCATCAGATATGCCTCTATACCGCAGACATTTGCTCTTCGTAGAACATCGGTATTGCGAATCCGATCTGACCATTTAATATTCATAATGTCGCTCCGTCTCAGGTCGCATTTAGCTGTTATGCTGCTTCCCAGATATTTAAACTTTTCGACTTGTTTAAGAGACTTTCCGCTGATCTGCAGACTGCAGACTTCTGTTTTCGCTATACTGATTTTTAAACCACATCTACAGCACGCAGCGTCGTCTACATGTCTGACCTTCAGACTATAGGAACTTCAGACACACTGCTAACTACCATCTGCATCAAGTTGATATTGATATTCCTTTTAATAAAGGTTCGCGCTTCCGAACATAACTATTATGCGCACTGCTAAAATATGGAATTAGCTGCCAGCGCCTCTTTTTCCATTTACTTAAAGTTATAACCCAATCCGCTTAAAAAACAGTTAATATGTATAACTTACACTCTATAGACTAAATCGTGCTTCACTAATGCCGTATTTTGTTTTTTAAACGTAAAGATTTGTTATTAGCCTTTTGTTTCTTTAGGTCTATGTTTCTTCTATACTTACTTTAATGTTAGGCTTACTATATGTTATCTATGTTTTTATGTGTTGTTAGTCTCCGTGAAATTAAATTAATAAACAATGTGATCTGCTCAGTACAAGACAAACTGGCCGCATGCCAACATGATAATAGTTAGAAATGAACAGACTTAGCATAGGTTCACTGCTTGCGTAATGGGGAGTAAAATAATGAATGGTCTTGATCCCATTTAGGTACACCTATAACAGTTGGTAACAACACACTTTGTGCCCTATAGATTTTTTTAACTCTTTTCGCCCCACGATTGGCAAATATCTTCCCTTTAGAATTCCAGACATCTCGAGACGAATCTGTAGAATTGACGGATCTTCAGGATATTCAAAAGACAAAATTAACTAATCTAACTATCTTTGATTTTCAGAACAAAACATTTTTTTGCAGAAAATTAAGAATCATCTGCTACGAATTCATGAGTCCAGACTATGTAAAAAAGCATGTTATAAAACATTATTTAACACGTTTTATTCGTGTGGACGATATTGTTTTAATAAATAAGTTACTTATATAACATTGGTAAAGAATGTGGACGCGTTATATAACTGTTTATGTTTTTACGTGTAAGTATAGTATGATAATGACTTTTTTTTATATATAAAGTTTTCATAATCTGGACACAGTCTTCTAAAGCTGGGTACATTGGCACGCGTAATCGGTTACGTGTGTCTTGGAACGCCCTGTTTTACTTGCAGCTACGCGTACACTTTGTGGAACGCGCGGCGAGATCCGTGGTCAGTCGGTTTTGGCTCGCGTAGCGCTAAAGATCATTGACCTCGCGTTTAGGTTCGCGGCGGTCCACATTAAGTGTACGCGTATCCAATGTAAGCGTGAACAGCGTACCCCGACTACGCGTCTACAGAAACGCGCTAAACGTACCTTAGATTTTGATATCGTGCTTAAATACGCGCGGGCAAGCCATGGAGCCTGCGGTGTCCGCGTGGGCGTAACAAGCTTATTACTTGACGTTTTGTGGAAATAAACTATATGAAACCTAGTTAGATATTTATAATAAAATAACAAAGTACGTTTTAAAGTAATTTATTTCAGTTACGTAACATAATTAGTACACAATCAATAAATTAATATTTCTATCTTATATTGTTTAAAATATGACTGTACATCACAATGTACCAACCCAATGGCTAAAGAATACAAATACAGCGATCAAATGAAAATTAAGGCAAAATAATAAATACACACAAACTAAAATCACAATATTACATAGGTAACGCATACGGATCAAAATCCATACACATCTAAACTCATTGTCATCCGCCAAATTTTCCAGAAACCTAAATGCCTAACATCTTAGAAATATTACGTAGGTATAGAATATTAATTCTAACATGGAGATACTATACTCTATAAGAGCCACTGTCTATTTTTGACAGTTTTCACCTGTGGCTAACTGCGAAAAACATACCTGACTACAAAGTTTGTGTTAACTATATTTTTAGACAACCGCCACAAAAGCCAAAATCAGGAAGTAAAGTCAACTATATTTTTGTAAGGAGATATCAAAGTTTTACAAACTACCCGCTAGAGACGCTGCTCCATTTCCATAAAAAATATAGCAAAATTTGCAGTAAGATATGTTTTTTGCACTCAACCCACTTATGCCACATTTGCACAAATTTAGACGTGAAATTGACTATAAGTGATCAATGTCGGCGAATAGAGATGACGAATGAAAAATTCTAATTAGTCCGTCATTTACATTATCAAAAAATATTGGACACGTATTTTTTATATTGTCAATTAAACAAAAAATTACAAAGATTAGTACACTTTTTACCGGGCCGTGACGTCACGAGCCCCGCTCCCAAACTTTAACGCTCTTTATCTCCGTCAATATTTATTTATTTGATAAATAAAAAATTACGAGTCCGGTAATTTTTGTTGATCTATCTGATGGACTATTCAGAATTATTATTTTTTTACCCAGTCGTCATCCCCATTACACAGCGTGCGCCGAGTTTTGATGCTAACATTTTTTTTCCACACTGGAAGCTCTCGAATATAATATCTCGATGGATTCTAAAGAAAGCGAATACTTTATCAAGCTATAAAGGAAAAAGCACCAATTTCAATGCGAATAAACTTTTGACACCAGTCTGTACCTCCTAGAGGCAAGTGCCCCAGCTAAGTAAAATCGATGGGGCACTCCGTGTTTTCGAAAAGCGTCTGTTTCTGTTATTATCTTGGCTAACCAATAATAAACAAACACTATCACCACAAATAGCTATAGATAGATAAAAATATTGAATGAGTTAAAATGGTGTACTTTCCAATATAATAAGTAATTGAGTTTTTAAAATAATTTCAATTGATATAATGAAAAGTTTATTGAGAATTATACGCCTTTTTATTATTTTCCATGCCTAATACATTCAAGCAGATTAAGTTTACATCCGTAAGTATAAAATAATTAAGTAACTTGCTTTTTAAAATAAAACTAACTTATGTAATATCCAGAAATTCATAGTGACATTAAAAGATATATATATATAAAGAAGATCGGTCAGTTTCATACAACCTCTGACCTGAGACCTGACCATAAAATGTCGCGTCTAGAAATGACCTATGTCCTAATTGCTAGTTCTTTTTGCAGGATATCATGTTCAATTAATCGTTTTTTTTATTAATGCCAATTTTTCATTTCAAAATTTTTCTGGGTAAATACCCAGATGGGGATCGTAACCTAAATGTATAAAATAAATATTTTATACTAAAAGTATAAACAGTACTAAAAGTATAAAATAAATATTTTATACTTTTAATCAAATTTTAATCAATTTATTAAAGTATAAAATAAATATTCTATACTTTAATAAATTGATCTTATAAAATAAATATTTTATACTTTTAATTGATCTTATAAAATAAATATTTTATACTTTTAGGTTACGATCGATTAGGACACTGGTGAGATTAAACAAAAACTAACCAAACGCGTGCTTTGTTAGTGGCAGTTTTGTTTTAGATGAGTTGACATTGGGACGAGAGATGCACAATGTGGGTGAGAGTGCGTTCAATAACCATGCTTCGTTATGATAAGGCGTATTGCGATCAATATTTATTATTAATTTACTAAGTATTCCGGCTTTAATAAATAAAGTTATTAATTATAATTTCAATACTCCATTATCAAGAATATTTTTACATAATTCGCATTTTTGTCGCTTCCATTAATGGAAGCTGTCTGAAATGACCGGCCTTCTTTAAAGGAAAATTTTGACCAATAACAAAGCGTAATTTTGAACCTAAGTTTTTTCATTGGTCAATATTTTACGTCTAAGATACAAATGCTTTTTCGTTAGTCCTCGTCATAATCTTTGCTGAAATGTCAATAAGACAACCACATAGAAGCTCAAATGGCGTTTCGGTAATCGCTCGTGACTGGCAACTGTTGTCTTAGCCACTACAGTTGAACAGAGAAAAGTTGCCCTTGTCCACACTATAACTTCGACTGTTTTTATTACTATATTAACATTTGTAATTTTTAAAGTATTTTTAAATCAAGGAATGTAAGGATCTATACCGAAAATCTAACAAAATAGTTGGCGCCGGCTACGGCTCGGCGTAGTCTTTTTCCCGTCGCACTCTTTCAAGGGTCAAATTTCAGATATTTTTTAATATTAAGCAAGAGGAGGGTATATTCACCACCAAATTTCAAGTCTCTAGGACTGTTTAGACTACGTTGACTGTCAGTCAGTCAGCATCATCACAGTTTTATATATTTCGATACTAATTAATAATACTCTACACACACTATGTAACTACTTACACTGAGTCTTTCAGTAATAGTAGTCATAGCTAAAAAATAACTGCAGTACATATACAGTTCGTTCCGTGATCATGGCTCATGCAACTGCGTCGAAATGTCGGGAAACAATAGAACTCACAAGTCATGCTACCTATCCCGTTGACTGAAATCAAAGAAATAGTACTAAGGCATAGAAGATATCTGAAAATTCATTTATGCTCTGAACATTAAGTCATACGGCTGATCTCTACTTTCTTATGTCCATATATGTTAGCTAGAAAGAGATGCATACTTTATCTCAATGCGATTTCTGCGACTTCGTACCATGGCATTTGTATGAACCTGCATAGAAATTTGTTCGAGCGCCCTGGTACGATTAACTTTTTGAAGTCGCATTGATATATGTATGCATACCTTTCTAACTGATGATATTAGACATAAAAAAGTAGATATCAGCCGTATTGAATTTTGAGACTTTATCTAGTTGTCTTCCTATATCTGTGACTGAAATACATATCAGAATGACTGAACACGAACACGCGCGGGTAAGATATGAGATTAATATCACGTCAGACATATTAGGACGCAAGAACTGTCAAATTTCCATACATTTTTTTATTGTATTGTATTTATTTATTTAATGGCATCTGAAATATTACAATTTCCACAATTTCGATCTCAATTATAAATTGTTCATAATAATACGAGGCAACGTAGTACGGTTTATAAGTCTAGTCGTCCAGTCTTAAGTCAGGTCCCGTTCTGCTATAGCAATGGTGACTATAACAACAGCTATCGGCGTACAATATTCTTCATCAGAGAATTCCAATCCAAATTAACTTTTATTCCATTTCACTACAGTTGAGTCTTTTTACAAAGGTAAATTGGTTAAAATGCCGAACGTTTTAAACAATAAACATTAAAAAAAACACTAGATATACACAATTACAACAATATAATATAATACACAATTAAACAAACACGACACAACTGTCGTTCAAGATGAAAAAAAGAGGTACCTTCCATATATTTTTGTCAGTTCACTCGTAATATGTCGAATGTCACGTTAATTTGTTCACTAATGCCACACACTTTGCGTCTCGCATACACTTAGGGTAAAATTTTCCTAAGCAATTGTTTATCATTTAACAAATGGATGGGATAAAGTATTGTATCCCTTTGCGACACTTATCGTACATCATAAGTACTATCAAATTAATACTGTCAATTTCACTTATAGCCTAAAATAAATCAAGTTTATGCATTAAAGGCCTACAAAAACATATCTAACGCAACATCATAATAAAGAATGCTATACATAGTTCACATAAAAAAATAGGAAAAAATTACAAAATCATAAATATATAGGATATGAATAAAATCCTTAGGCCAATATGCACCGACACAATAACGGCTTAAACAGCTCTTTTAGACAGAAGCCAAGTATATACTGTAATTTTATACGGTGGTAACGTTTATCCATCCGATATAGGTCGGTGTACTTGTGCCATAGATAAAATACTGCCTGATTGAACAACGTACTACATCAAAATACACAAGTAATATATCGCCGGAATTTCTCAATTTTTATCAACCTTAGTAACTAAGCAGGACTCATTAAGGCAAACTTTAGTAGAATATAAACTATTAAATACACAGTAATTTGGAGTCCTCAAATTCTCTAAAACCTATAATTTTGTGCCTATCACTAAGGTAGGCTAAAGTATTCACTAAATACCTATTTATAAAGTGCAGACTAACATACTAGTCACAAAATTATTTAAATCTTATTCAATTAGTAACTACTAAAAATAATACATTTTTGCTAATAAACCCAATTATCACATTATTTATAGTTGATCCAACATCCTATATTATCTTATCTTATGTTATGAGCCTATCTGATCCCACTGCAGCGCAAAGGCCTCCCTTCCCTCAGTGCGTCACGCCAACTCCGTTTGGGACGGCCCCGCGGCCGCTTTACGCCCTGTGGAACCCACACAGTGGCGATATTAGCCCACAACTGGTCCGGCATCCGGCAAACATATCCGGCCCAGTCCCATTTAAAACATTGTCTTTAAAACATCCAACATCCTATCCTATTGTATAATATCCTATGGTTTTGGTTGATGATGTGAAGTATGTTTGTTCGAGGTGCATTAGGGGAGGCCTATGTGCAGCAGTGGACTGCTATAGGCTGATGATGATGATTGTTCCTCCTTCACGCGAAACCTATTTAACGAATTTTGCTGTAATTTCGCATATATATTTAGTTCTAGACTAAAAATACCATTTATGTCATGGGAACAGGACAGATCCCATGGGAAGCCGCGGGCGGAAGCTTGTAAAAATACCACAACATTTATTATAATTCCTAAATATTGCTGTTTTCTGGCATTGCCTTAGCTGCGCTGTACCTAGTAAACAAGTCAATAATATTAATGTATTTATAATTCTAAGCACCGTTAAATAAAATGTATTGCTACTAAGGCCTATACATTTAATCTAATCATCTAAAGTGAGTCAGTGAATGAGACAGAAGTCTTAAAGATCTTCAATATATTGACAAAACATGGGAGGAGGAACGGAAACGGGAACGGGAATGGGAGCTGGAACAGGAACAGATACTGATAGAAAGGTAATGGAGTTACAGGTTGGTGCTTTTTATTCCGCACATATTTAAGGTAATGAGTTCGTGAACCAAAATCAACTTGTAACTTAATATCAAATAAAAACAATTTGCTCAAGTTTATCTTAAAAAGAATTAATGTCTGGTTTTAATGCAATCACTTTAGCATTGGTACCGAGCGCCATACATCAGATGGCATTGTCCTTTACGTACTACAAGCCACATTGAAAAGTCTGAACAAATGTTGTAGACCTTCGGGAGTCGCCCTTTTCAGGGTAACATATAAATTCAAATTCATCGTGTTTAAAGTTAGATCTAACTTAAACCTAATCCCTTGTAGAAACCTCACTTCTTACCTAAACTATTCCTTACTTTGTGCAGTCGACGAGAAAAGGACCATTTTCTGGATTTTTCTAAATTTAAGTTAAGTTGTACAAACTATCCGTCCAACTCATAACAGTTCTATAAACCTCATGCCAACTCTTTTTATTTACATTTAAATGACAGTGACAAGCATACTTTATCGAGGGTTATTAAATGACATTTCATTATAAATAAGGGGGTTAATCATATAGAGACCAGTAATGAACGGGTACTTATTAAGCAAAAAAGATGTATTGGAGCTATTTTTGATTTAAAAATGACCGACTCATACTCATACAGACCGTATTTTCGACAACTGACTGGCATTTATTATATACAATGTATAGGTATACAATATGATGCAAGTGTATTTCTAAATAAAAATGCATTATATAATAAATGTTATTTAATACAACTAATTATGTTCAGTGTGCTGCTTGTGATGATGATGATAGTTTTTCAAAACTTAACCACATCAAGGGGAGGTGTAAGCCAAAACGAAATAATCAACTGGTTTTCTGAAGTGCATGGTTATTTAAAAGACAACTTCCTTTTGAATACAAATCTGGGACATTGTGTTGGTGACAAAGGGTAACAAGAATGTATATATAGTTTCAGGAAATAAAAAGGAAAACCTCACGGTGCTCATAACAGCTAAATGCAGCGGGATGATCAGTTCCACCTATGAACGCTTTGATTTTTGATCGGCGCAATAGCGTTCATAAAGGGAGGCCTATGTCCAGCAGTAGATTGCTATAGGCCGATGATGATGATAGTTATTGCCTATGAACGAATTCCAAAGCATATTGCAGATAGAGTTCCCGAGTCTTGGCTATCAGTAAATCTGATAGTCGATGGATGTGCAGCAGCACTTACGAAAACATCATCTTGCCTCACACCTCACAAAAAACATATCAAACTTTTGTTATGAAAATAAAATTGAAAAATTTGTGCTGTATTCAAATAGTACATAATATATACAACTTAAGAAACATGCGGTGTTCACACCACACAAAAAAAAAGCTTCTTCTGCCCGTTAAAATCATTCTGGCGAAACAATGTTCACATGGAAAACAGGAGACTTGGGACCAAAAGTCAAGCCAGGAAGATATCACACCATACAGCTTTTAAAATGGTAGTCATAGTCTTGTCGGAGTCGCTGGAGGAGCTACAAACGATGCTGGACGGCCTAGCATCAGCCTCGCGAAGGGTAGGTCTCGGCATGAATTTGGACAAGACCAAAGTCATGGTCAATGACCAGATTGATCCGAAACCTGACGTCGTAAATGGACACCTTCTTGAAGTTGTTTCGGAGTACACATACCTCGGGCAGATTCTGAAGTTAGGTAGAAACAACTTCGAGATAGAGGCCAAGAGGAGGATTCAGCTGGGATGGGCAGCATTTGGAAAACTACGTCGAGTTTTCTCGTCACCTATACCGCAGTGTCTGAAAACGAAAGTTTTCAACCAGTGCGTCCTACCCGTCAAGACTTACGGTGCCGAAACGTGGACACTCACAATAAGGCAAGTCCATCAGTTTAAAGTCGAGCTATGGAACGAGCAATGCTCAGAGTTTCTCTGAAATTATCCGACTTAGAACCAAAGTTGTCGACATAGCTCAGAGGATTAGCAAGCTGAAACGGCAGTGGGCTGGCCATACCTGCCGAAGAACCGATTACCGTTGGGGTAAACGAATTCTTGAGTGGAGACCGAGGCTCGGGAAACGTAGTGTAGGACGCCCTCCGGGTAGGTAGGTGGAGTGACGATTTGCGAAAGGCTGCTGGTAGAAGCTGGATACATCGAGCTGAGGACAGGGTGCAATGGCGCTCATTGGCTGATGATGATGACATTGATTTTTCCAAAACCGATAGAGAGGCAATAACCAACGTTCAACACCACATGACTTAGAGTTCTTTAAACTGGGAGTAGAAATAGTTGATACAAATTGGCCAAAATAAAAACATATGGCAGGACAGAAATTAACAAATTCTAAAATCCAACTGTGGTCGGTCTTCCATCAGGATCAGGGATAGGTTGAAAGTACTTTTCTGTAAAAGACATGCCATCAATAATCGCAGACGAAGACACTAGTGTTGCCACACAGATCAGAGACTATAGCTGGCATCGAAACTAACACCAATAACATAGACAAAGACCAGATCAGGGATTGGTTGAAAGTACTTTTCTGTGAAAGACATGCTATCAATAATTGCAGACGAAGATACTAGTGTTGCTACACAGATCGGAGACTATAGCCAGCATTGAAACTAACACCAATGACATAGACAAAGACAAGATCAGGGATTGGTTGATATTGAGCCAAATAACTCCCACAAAACACATGCCATCGACGAGTTTGCCGCTGATATGACACAAAAAACACATTATATTATAAGAAAAAAACATAATAGTGCCTTCACCATTTAAAAAGCTCTGTTCTGGCCGGACACTTTTGAAGTTAGGACGGATATCAAACGAAAAGTTCATCGACAATATCAAAGTAAAGTTTGGATTTTTTTTACGCGAAAAAGGAGTCAGATATAAGGACAAAAGAAGAAGAAATATAATAAATAAAACTGGAACGAAAAAATAAAATAAAATAAAAATAAAAAAGCGATCAAATGAACAATCGAAACAACCGAACAACAACTGAAAATAAAGCAAAACGTAAAAAAACGTAGAACATCATCAGTTTCTCAAGTGAATCCGAAGAGAGCGCCAGAGCGCCACAACATACACATGGGGTTGCACCGTCTTATTACAGAATCGGAAACATGAGCGGATTCATTTATAAAAAAAAAACAATATTACTATAATACAATTTGACGCGATAAATAAGTTAAACTTGTAACTAAATATAATATATTCAGTAGTCCTTAATATTTATTACATGTCTTAATATCTAATATATTTATTTATAAATTAAATGAACTTGACATAATAAATCGAAAGTTCATATTATTATAAGTACGTAGTTGAGAAATTCCGATGATTAAGGTAAGGAACTCTTTAAATCTAAAATACTACATTACGTTTAAGCACAAACCAAGTGTGGCATACATTTGGTATAGTACATCAAAATAAATAATAAAGCAAAAATTTTGTATATTTCAACTTCTAAGTTCTTTCTAAATAACATATCACATGGATATTAAGTTTCATCCCACTCAACCCAAACCGCTGAACGAATTTGGTTGAAATTCGGTGTGAATGTAGACTGTACCCTTGAGTAACGCTCTTACATTCTTTTGTATTACGCAAGCGAAGATGCGAGCCGGAGCCTATTATACATTATATAATGTATATTATAATATATTATAATTATATATATATATACTCATACCACCAGATATGACCACACACTCCTCGACACACACACACACACATATATATAAGTTACGTATGGCCTGTACCCACCAAAGACCACCCCGCCTGTCGCGGTGCGACCCCTAGCTTTCCGATGTACAGTGTACAACAGTACTACTTCAAGGATCGGAATACATAATCTTCCGATCCTTGATCCTTTTCTCCGTACCCAGACCGTTTATATCACATAGTTTACCTCCGACGACCCGACACGTTCTGATTGACTATAGGTATTTATTATCAGAATACATAACTTCAAAAATGCTTCAAGGATACAATGTACATTGTATAATCTATAGCAAAAGATACGCGATTCCAAAAGCTACTCTTTATACCCGCAGTAAGTGTCATAAAAAGAAAACGTTTTATATTTAAGCTTAATTTAAATGTAATTTTTTTGACATTTACTCATCTGGTTCGGAATAGAAACTGGGTGCCTAGTGCGACTTTTTTTACCAGCTCGATCGCGTTTGCGTTTACGGAAATTTGTGTGGAAAGGAGTCAGTGCCACGCGTTTTTCACTAGATGGCGCTACCTCGATTCCATATAAATTTGCGTAAACGCAAACGCGATCGAGCTGGTAAAAAACACACACTAGGCACCCTGATCGATGTACTACTTTTAGGTTGCAATGTTTTTCACTCGATACAGTTATGTAATTGCCAAAAAGAGGTACTTTAATTCAACTCGAAATCTAAGACCAAATAATTATTATGAAACTCTTACTGGAGGTATAAACGCAGTAACTACATAAGTTTATTATAGAATTGCTGTATTCAGACCTCAATCACATAGATTTTTCCACCGCGGAAAGTTAGTCTAATTATCAAAATTTCATTCAAAAACATCAGTTTACCTCCAAATAATGGCGACGTTTGGATCTTCTTCTATGATCTGGTCGAGGGTGGGCAGGTCAACGCGCGCCAGGCAGCATATCTCGTCGGCGCAGTGCCGACCCGTGAACAGCCGCCTGATGCCCGGTATCGGCTCCAGGTGACCCGACAAACCGTTAGAACGGGCCGGGTTCCTTATGTACACTGGGTATCTACGAGTACAACAACAAAGTTTGTCTCACAACATTATCCATCCTATGTATAAGATATTCCTTTGCATAAATAATCTAAGTAACATTAGGTGTTAGGAATAGTTATTAGAAATACAGGACTTAATAATATTCTAAAGGCGAAAGTTGATAAAAAAGATGCGAGATGATTCATCTTGGATCAGCTACGGAAAGGATTGAGCAGAGCCCCAAGCACGGATATTTTGACATGTCGTATTGTATTAAAAAAAAAACAGAATGATACAACATGAACTTTAGGCCGTGGCCCATTAGACAAACTTTAAGCGGTTGACTGTTTGCTAGCAAACTCTGTGGCGTATCGGTCGCTAACTCAACGTCGAATGAGTGAGTCGGCAAGCGAAACGTCGTAAACTGCGTACAGTAAGCGCTGTTTGGACATTCCACATAAAATATATAGTGTAGGAGGCGAACTAAAGAGAAACAGTTAGGCATTAATACATCGACTAATGGGGCCACGGCATTAAAAAATTATACATTATATGAACTTAAATGCGAAAGTGAGAATGTGAGTTTATTTGTTAACTATTTAACGGATCAACATGAAATTTCGTATACACGTAGTCAGTCAAAAAGGACATAGGCTACTTTCGTCCAGAAAAAAGTATTGTTCACGAGGAATAGAAAAATGACCGGGTACCTCTTAAGACACTTGATGAGGTTATGTACTTGTGCGAAGACGACCAGCCGGCGAATGTCGAAGGGCGGGCCGGGGGTGGCGGCGCGGCGCTCGCACACCGCGCGCAGAGTGCTGCCTTGCTGCAGAGAACACAGCGCATCCATCACTTCGGACAGGCGCGGCTACAACAACATTGTACTGTGAGTACCACCACCTATACCTTCTCGCACTGTTAGCTTCCAGAGGAATTTCCTCTCGTGAACAATAAAGCTGTGGAATGGTCTCCCTGCAAAGGACATTTTCTTTTATTTCTGTGGCGTATATACTTCTCGCACTGTAAGGTTCCAAATTCCTAAGGAATTTGCTCCCCCGAACAATAAAACTGTAGAATGGTCCTGCAAAGGACATTCTAAATTTTTCGGGGTCAACAATGCGCATGCGGTACAATTCCTCTTGATGTTACAGGCGTTCATAGGCTACGGGAACCACTTATCATCAGGAGGACCGTATGTCTTTTTGCTAACTTAGTAGTATAAAATAAAAACCGGCCAAGTGCGAGTCGGACTCGCGCACGAAGGGTTCCGTAACGTTGTATGGGAGCCCCATTTAAATATTAATTTTACTCTGTTTTTAGTATTTATACCCCTTTTCAGTAAACGTACAGAATTACAGTTAGGCTCTGCGCATAATAGGGTAAATTCAAATTCTTTTACTAAAAATGGTAAGCTTTAGCCCTACGTACATAATTAAGTATAATAAAACGAACAACTTTACAGACTTTCTCTTCGTAGAATTGCAGTATCTTTGAGACAGACTGCATCATAGCAATCGAATTATTAATAAGTTCTAAAGCGTTTACAAATTTAAACGCTTTTCAAAAATTGATAGCAGAAATAGTTAAGGCTGTTGTTCGTATACCTCGTCTTCACGTGGAGTAGTTACCATTCTGCCGAAACACAACGATAGCGCGATCCAGCTGGCGTCCGTTTTTATCAGCGCCATCTAGTGACCAGCTTACATAACATTCCGCTCGCTGATCGCAATACCTCAAAAATGGTGATTCTTAGGAAAAAAGTTTATGAACAATTTTTATACATAATTGCATCACATAGTATCTCGATAGATAATTGCACGATCTACAATTTTGACTCATTTATTTGTATGATAAAATTTCGGTTTATAATAAGGTACCTGCCGTCACTCTCCCGTCTCAAAAATTCACCCCGTATAGAAGATGATTGTCACTAATTGCATAAAATAACATTGAACAGAATAGATATGATTTTTGTTTAATCATGTTTTTTGGTTGGTGGATATTTATAATTAAGTGTAAAAGAATTAAAAAGTTTTTTTATTCAGTGCATAATAGAAAATTTTCTTGTTTACTTCTAGTGTTGGTTGTTATCCCCAAAACTATGAACTTTACGAATAAAAGTAATAGAACATAAAATACTTATATCAATCACTTTCTGAATCAAGAAAAAAAGTTATAGAACATAATATACTTATATCAATACATAGAATCCAATTTAATATTCATGCACTTATAATATTACTAGTTTTAAATAAAAACTGACTTCCAAAACTTGTCCAAAAAATTACCCTTCAACTTTGTATTCGACCCAGGTGAAAGCTGATATTTTATAAATTGCTTGTGTTTTATATTAGATATATTTTGCTAGGGAAACCTAACTAAAATAAATAATACTTTTATTGGTATTTCATCGTATGATACTAGCAACACACACGCCTACAAAATCAAAATCAAAATAAGTTTATTCAATAAGCACTTACACTTTGAAACGTCAGTTTTTTAAATTTGAATTTACACCAATTCGTAATGTGACCAACAGAGAAGAATTGGCAAGAAACTCTGCTTGGCTCATATTTTTTTAGTCTTGTTTTTTTACACAGTTTATTATTAACTATTACATTGTTTTTGAGGGAGTTGGAGACAGTTTCATCCAAAGCTTTTTTGTCATTTGAATAATCAGAAATTTTATAATAAGCTTTATTACAGAGGTTACGTTTAACAACATTTTTGAATTTCTTTACAGATAAGTTAACATATCATTTGGGATTTTGTTAAAAAAAACCGTACGTTTTGCCCTTTAAATGATTGAAATAACTTTATGGAGCCTTACAGTAGGAACAGCTAGTTTATCTTTATTTCTAGTGTTAACATTATGATTTTCGCTATTTTTCTTAAACTATTTGATATTTTTTCGGACCTACATTAAGTTTTCATATATATATTGGCACGGCACAGTCATAATATTTATATCTTTAAACTTAGTTCTGAGTGATTCTCTGGGGCCCATATTATAAATTGCACGAACAGCCCTCTTCTGCAGCACAAATACGGTGTTGATATCTGCAGCATTCCCAAACGTATGTGACAATCTAGTTCCATTGCATAAAATAACATTGAAAAGAATAGATGTGATTTTTGTTTAATCATGTTGTCTGGTAAGTGGATATTTATAGTTCAGAAAATAAAGAATTAAACATTTTTTTTTCTGTGTGCATTATATATAATTTTCTTGTTTACTTCTAGTGATGGTTGTTATCCGGTAATTAAACCCACCCGTTTGACCTTGGGCCCGCAGGTACACCGGCGCCGTTTGTCGGCGCCGACTTTATTTTTTTGCCCGGCGCTCGGTGTAACCTGTCACACTTGAGATGTTGTTTATGATAACAAATACTCGGAATCCGACCCTACATAAGTGTAAGTCTTTTGTTATGAAGGAGTAAGTGTTTCGAATGACAACTTATTTGTATGAGTGTGAATGGCATAATAAGTAATAAAACAGTTCAGAAGCAACTACTTCTAAAAAGTTGACCCTCAGGTATAAAATGATTTATAATTTGAAAATTAAGAGGTAAACTATGTTTTAGTTGTTTTATATGAGATAATGGGCGTCAGCAGAAAAAAACAAAATGAAACCTTCCATAGTGAAAAAATGTTTACTTGGAATTTTTTGCATACTCACAGTAGGGCTTGCAAATATTCGAAAATATTCATATTCGAATATTCGAATTTTTTTCGGGTACTATTCGAATTATTCGAATATTATTCGAATAATAGAAAAACACTATGATTTTATTAAAATCACATCTTATTTTGTTATTTTGAGTGTTATTTTCATGAAAAAGTTTAAAATATCAACTTATTTTATTCTTAAACGCGTTTTTTCCATGAACTAATTTAAAAAAAAATACAAAAAGGTATGTCACCGTAACGAGACATTAGTGATTTAAACGCACAATCAACCACAAATTAAAATTTTCTTCTTCGTATGAGCTAGTGGCCAATTCCTAGTGTCGGAGATTTTAGGCCGCCCGAAGGCCTCAGACATGGCTTAACGACTGAAAAGCCGGGACTAACATCTTAACGTGCCTTCCGAAGCACGGAAGTGGTCAAATCTAAATGTCACTAAAAATTCATCCATCCAAGTAATGACCACGCGGAGAGATGCTTAACCAAGGTGATCTCTTAAGTACACCGAAGTAAACCACGCCAAGGACGGACGGACGGACAAAGCAGCACCAAAGGGTTCGTTTGACCGGCTCGGTAATGTCACTCTAAAAACAGTCTTATAAATCTAGGTTAGTTGGTATTTTAACAAAATCATGAAAATAAACATTCACGTTAACGACAGAGACGAATGGACAGAACAGTTTCGTCAACTACGCGAATGCACTACGCGAAACTTCCGAGTGTATCCGAACCGTGTTCTGAACCCGGTAAAAGTTATTGGGTTTGGATCGGATCGTTCGACATGTTGTTTACCCGAACGACGACGTAAACTTGTATAGTCTTGTATGGATATATCGCGCGAACTCTTAAGTGGCATTTCATGCACATCTGAGTTCCGATTTCGGTGTTATTCATTTAAATCGAATATTCGAATATTGAAATATCAGTATTCGAATATTCGAACAAAAATAATATTCTAATTATTCGAATATTCGAATGCAAGCCCTTACAGTTTTTTCCCACGGTTTTACGTTCGCGCCAAAAATGTTATTTAATACAAATCGAGCAGGTATATTTACAAAATAAATAAATACATAAATTTATGGAAAGCAAACATATGACGTCATTCAATTTCAATGTCAATAGCCTTTATTTAACAATCTTATTATTTTCTAAATTTATTATATAAAGTAAGTAACGTCTTTACAAAAGTAGGTAGGTAACCTAATATCTAAGTTAGACATCGGTGGTGGTGTTGGTTGATGGGACTGTTTTGCTTTCCAGCATAGGCCTCCTCCAGACTCTTTCAAAGTTCGCGATCGCGAGCTTTCCTTCTCCATATTGGACCAGCCATCTCTTTAAAGTCGTCTTCCCATCTCCGGAAAGGTCTTCCTCTCGCCCTTTTCCCTTCTCTAGGATACCACTCCGTGATATCTTTCGCTCATTAGTCTTTCCTTGTCCTAATGATATGACCAGCCCACTTCCACTTCAACTTTCTTATAGTGTAGGTTATGTCTGCTATTTTTGTTTTTCTTCTTAAGTCTGTTAGGTTTATTTTATCCTTTCTCCTTATGTTCAGCATGCTCCTTTCTATGCTGTGTTGACATGTTTCTAGCCTACTGATGTTTTCTTTGGTGAGGGGCCATATTTGACAGCCATATGTCATTACAGGAATGATACAAGAGTTGTATACTCGACTTTTCAGTTTTAATGGTATTGCAGGGTTTTTTTGTAATTTACTTTAAAGAACAATACATTTTCCGTGTTGAATTGATCCTGTTTTGAATTTCCTTGGAACTGAGATGCGTAGGAGAAATAATTTGTGCAAGGTATGTGTATTCCTCAACATACTCCTCACTACGACCTCTGTGGCGCAGTGGGCGAAGGTCCGCTTGGGACGCTGAAGGTTGCGGGTTCGATTCCCGCGCGCGGGATAAATGTTTGCATGTTCTGCAGATATTTGTCACGGGTCTGGGTGTTTTCTATGTATGATATGTATGTATTTACAAAAAAAAAGTATATATTATGTAATATATCAATCATGTGGTTCCCATAACACAAGCTTTGCTTACTTTGGGGCTACATGATGCTGTGTGATAGTCCAGCATTATTTATTTATTTATTTATTTATTTTACTCAATTACGTTGTTGTTGATTGTGATGGGTTGTTTAGTGGAATTAGTCATCAGTTTGGTTTTTTGCACATTCATTTTTTGTCCTACTTTACCACTTTCCACTACTAGTTGTTTCAGTATTTCTTGTAGGTAGTTTGAGTTGTCCGATAGTATTATAAGGTCATCTGCAAATCTCAGAAGGTTGAATAATGCTCCATTTATTTTTATACCATATTCAGACCAATCCAGGTTTCTGAACACATATTCCAGGGTAGCGGAAAAGAGTTTAGGCGAAAGTGGATCTCCTTGTCTTACACCTCTTTTAATATCAAATTTTTCTCCTATTCTTTCTGTTTTAATTCTAGCTGTCATATTCGCATAATATATGTTTCTTATTATACGAATGTATTTTTTGTGTCCCCTTAGTCTAATAAAGCTTCCCAAATCATGTTGTGTTTTAACGAGTCAAAAGCTTTGTTGTAGTCCACGAAAGCTATATAATAGGGCAGTACATTCTCCTGATATTTTTCTATAATCTGTTTTATTGTATGTATATAGCAGTTATATAGCAGTTCGTAACACAGGTACGACCTAGCACGGCTGCTAAAGTAACACGTCATTATAAAGCCCATGTTTCAAAGAAGATTGAATGGTGTCTGGTAAAGGTAGGTGTAGTGAATTTCTATTGTGAATTATATTTTTTCTGGTGAGTTTTAATTCTAAACCATGGATTTTCCCGCGAACCATCCTGTGGTCAGTATCGAATTTCAGTTGATTTTTAATGCTGACGTCCATAAATATTTTAGGTTTTTTTGTTATTAAGGTATGTATTTCATTTCTAACTGTACCATTTGGCGAAATCTATGTCCATTTTCTTGTAGGCTTTTTATTGTAAAAGCTGTTCATTACATATAAGTTGTGTACTTGAACGAAATCTATCAGTCTTTGCCCATTGTTGTTGCGTTTTCTATATGAGAAAGGTCCTAAAAATGTACTTTCAGCTATCAATTGTTTACCTATTTGGGCGTTCAAACCTCCAATCACAATAACTGTCTTGTGAACATTCTCCATTGTTTGTTTGAGTTTATCGTCAAATGAATCTTTTGTTTCTTTTTTGGCAAGATCTGTCGGTGCATATACTACGTCATAATACGTACTTAAGAAAACAAAATTTTTGTAAATCTAAATTTCAAAGAACTATATCATTTTCAAATATCATAAAATATAACGTAGACGTAACGTAGGAGTCTTCTGAGTTTATATTTTAAAATAAACACTTAAATACGCGTTAAATCTAAAAATCAGGATAATTGAGCTTGCAACCTTCTGTCTGTCAGGTGGGCCTTCACTACTGCACCACAGATGGTGTCCTATTAGTCAGCTATTATATTCTATTTACAGTACGTTGTAAGAAAAATGACTTATGGCACTTAGAAATTTGTAAGAAAATTTCTTTTTCTAGATTCAGAAAATGAGACCTTAAGGGCTAAAATGGTTGGCATTGGATTTTACGTATAAGTATTTTATGTTCTATAACTTTTTTCAAATCAAATATAGATTCTAAGTCCTAAGATCATCTGTAGTTTTTTTATGGGATGGTCCTGCAACTTGATGTCCGATTTTTTCATCATTAGTTCTCTCACAGGATGGTCCTGGCTTTTAATGAGTAGTTTCTGTACGACCTTCAAAAGGTTTTATATATAATTTTAGAGTAACATTTGCATTTGCATGGATTGCACGTTTGAGTAGCGACTAGTTTATTCAAAAAATATAACAATATTTAAAAAAATATTTATTAATTACCCCAAGATTGCGGAAAATATATTTTGACGCATACTTGCAACACTGGCACTTGCAACGGAGTATGCTTAGGGTTTGTGTTCCAAGTCGTGATCACAAGATATTTTCGACAAATATTATGAATAACAACAAAATGTGAAAAGATATTCCATCGTGACTTTTTAAGCTATTGCATAGCTTCTATCGAGGGCCTTGAGCGCGGGGACCGAATCCAGAAATTCCGTAACGAAAAAAAACCTCACGCTCCCCACTCCGACGGGCACGGAGGTGTGGCTTGAAGGCCGTGCATTGTTTCACGTCGTTTCTTTTCGGCAGTCTTCGACACGGTGTTTGTGTGCGTGCAACTAGACTAACTAGACTCTACGAAGCTCGTTTATTTAATAAAAGAAAAAAAAATGTTTTCTTATCGGTCACTACGCTCAAAAAGTGTAACTTGAATTAATATCAAAGAAAAAGAAATACTGCATAAATAAAATAAATAAATAATTATAATTGCATAAGTTGATACAAAATGCTATGCAATAGCTTTACCGCGGCAGTCCCCGAGTGCCACACGTCTTTTTTGTTTTTGAGAATCATTTTTGCAGTCCTTCAAGACCCAATACGGCATTATGCGTACACAACCTAGACAGCGAAGTACAATAACGGAGGCGTATGATCCGATTAACACTCTGTTGCGTACTGAACGCGGAAACGTATTACTCACGCATTTAGTATTATTGAACTTGCGGTCACTCGGGTGTTCGACGCGCTTTGTCCGCCTTTTAAGTAGTCTGAGTGGTTGATAACTGTTTAGAGTTTCATTCTTTGTTTTTTTAGCGGTAATTATGAATTTTACAATATTAAGGGTAATCACAACAATGTTGCCAACTGAATGCTTTTCGCCCCAGATCTAGTACTTTTTTGCACTACAATGTCTGAGAAATGCCTATTAGGTGGACTACCACCACTACCACTAGGTGGTGAGTATAATAAATACATTGACATGCATAACAGAACTATTTTTTGTATACTATGTCACTTGAAAGACATACCATTTTTTGTTCTATTCGTCCAAAAGAATTATAAAAATGGCGACTCTGTCTTTTCGTAGCTAGCTACACTGATACTGGTGACAGTGAGCCGCTGTTGTTGTCGTAGTGTTTGAGTTTCGTGTGATTTAAATTGTTTTTATTTTTCGAATTATATTTGACCCGGACTGTTTTAAGGACTCTCGATCGATTTTTGCATATATTACAACAAACAAAAATGCATACTATAGAAAAAACTTAATAGATACATAAAAATAGTTACACTACTAACTAACAATAAATGTAACGAAGGCTGTGGTCAAGCTATAAAGCAAGATACACAAAGTTGTCAAATATGGTGTTATCTAAAAGGCCTTAATTTGCCCATTCTTAAGCCGGTTTCTATTTTTCTATAGGACGTCGCACGCCATTGACGTCACCCGCAGTGGGCGAGTCAACTCGCACTTAACTGGTCTTTTTTTTTTATTTACACCAATTCGTAACGCGACCAAACAGAAAGAATTGATGAGAAACTCTGCTTGTCTTATAGTTTTTTAGACCCTAATACAATGACTGTTCTTATATATTACAATGTTTTTGAGGGAGTTGGAGATAATTTCATCCCAAGCTTTTTTTTCATCTAAATAATTTTACAATGTAGGCTTTAAATTATTAAGGCTTCAAAGGAAACCATGGTGTGCTGTCCCCACAGAGAGATAAGGGCAGGAAATGATGATGATGTGGTATGTGGGTATTTTTTTAACGTTCATTCCTATGACAATTAATACCATAATATGCCAGAAAGTTATTCTGGGCCTGAGAATTGTTGGGTACAGGAGTCAGGAGCTATGCCTCATTAAATTGACGGACCTTTGTGGAGCATTGAGCAAAGTTCCGCCTGAGACACAGAATGAAATAAAAAAGGCAGAATATAATAATTAAGTAGTGTATCAGTCATGTGGTTCCTATATTACAGCCATCAGAGGAGGCCAGCTGGAATGACAATTTGCGAAAGATGCTGGTAGAAGCTGGATGCGTCGAGCTCATGACAGGGCTCAATTTGCTATTAGACATAATATTATATTTAATAACGTAATATAAGAGGGAAATAATATTTACGAGCTTGACACGTTTAGCGACTATCAGTGTCATGCATTGGGGTTGTACCGCAAAGAATGGAAAGCCCGAGGGGAGGCCACTGCCCAGCAATGGGACAAGTCAGGCTTAATACAACAGAACAATTGTTAGTATATTTGAATTACCTTCTCCTTACTGTCGCCGTTTCTACTGATGTAAGCTATGCACGCTCGCTGTAGCTCCTGATCACTGAACATTCGGTTCAGGTTCGGCGTCGCGCGGTACATGTTGCTAAACTTCAACAGCGGTATCAATGTTACCTACAAAATATATTTATGTTAATACAAAAACCAGTTCCATGGGGTTCAAGGGGCGTACATCAATTTTCGGTACCCAAGCCAACCTCATCTGCACGGGGTGTGCACCCTGCCCCAATCATAACGTAACGAATGAGGCTGGCGCCCGGCTGATTGCGGCATAGCACAGCCTAGCGTGGCAATTATTGGCATATCCCCTTTCTTGTAGGGGAGGCCTATGTGCATCAGTGTACTGAATAGGCTGGTGTTGTTGGCGTGTACTATGTATGTGTGTGTGTGTGTGTGTGTGTGTGTGTGTGTGTGTGTGGAAATTCAAATACTTTGCTTAAATGGATAGAATTCTCAAGCGTTGATTTTTAGATAACACTAAATGAAACGATAAACCTCGCACCACAGTGTATATTCCCAAAAAATTACCAATTTGAGTTTATGCGATTGTTCGGCTGTTTCTTTGGGGTTCTCCTGAGAACTGCAACATGCAAGAGTTGCATGCTTGGCGTAATGGGAAAAAGGCCGGCTAAGACGCAAAGGTTTTCGGATTTGATTCCAGCTGCGAGATGAATGTATGCATGACCTGCAGATATGACGGTATAATCGTAATTCCCGATACCCACGAGGCCACGATACAGGAATTTGTATAGGCTGTTATTGCGTTATGATATGATGTCTATCCGTCAGACGTGGAGCGACGACATAGTCACTTTCGGGAAGTCGTATTGTAAGCTTGTTGCTCTATCAAAACTATCTTCATGAAATAAAAACAGACACCTATGTTCAGCAGTGGACAAAGCATGCTTCGAAAGGCGATATTGCCTTCAGTTCATCCACACTGTTAGCCAAAGCGCATACGAAAACGAATACCTTTAAGATCTCAAAAGACAGCCTCTGTCAGTTTCAATTGTAGATTTAAAAAACTTACCACACCATAATAGACCAGGTTCTGTATACAAGATTTCACTAGCGTCTTTTCAACGTTCGTATCTGACGCTATTTTTGAGACGTGGTTGTAACCATTTATGAACGGCAACAGCTGAAACAAACCCAGACAAAAACACATTGTTCACAATATTATACTTGAGTAGTAATAGACATCATTTTTTCCTGATCGAGTATAAGTAGTGCCTTGATTTATGAAATTGTGTCTTTTGCTTGTAGTTTCGCAAATATGAGAGGTGCGCATATGGGTCATGTCAAAATGTGCGTCTGCCGGAGGGCTTCAAAGTGCAATTTTAATTCTGAAACTCAGTCGGTAGGTAACTTTTGGTGATTTTCCAAAATTTGTCAAAATTTCAAAACTATTTCGCTGACTTGGATCGAGAATTTCCCAATACAATTTTTTACTTTATCGTTAGAACGATTAAGTCCAATTTTATCAAAATCACATTTTATTTGGTAAATTCCTTTGATAGTCGCGCGTAGTATGAGATCTGTAGATTTTTTATATGCAAGAAGTGCCATAAATCACATAGAGAACGAAGAAATTTTAACGCAAACAGATTGATATTTTGTATTTGTTTGAATAACATAAAATATACTGGCTGACTCGCCCGTAACTTCGATTGCCTATATACGTTTATATACTTGTATGTATCTGGGTGCCTAGTGTGAGTTTTTAACCAGCTCGATCGCGTTTGCGTTTACGCAAATTTATATGGAATCGAGGTAGCGCCATCTAGTGAAAAACGCGTGGCACTGACTCCTTTCCATACAAATTGCCGTAAACGCAAACGCGATCGAGCTAGTAAAAAAACTCACACTAGGCACCCTGCTTTCACGTAAAATGTTTCCCGAACGTGATAATATAACTCTAAATATGTACGGAATAAAAATTAACCTAATACATTACCTATCTACCCGTACCCGTTTCCGTTGCCTTTTCCGATTCCGTTCCGGTGGCTTCCAGTCACCAAGTCAACAGCCAGTAAAAAATGTTGATATGATTAAAATTAGTGAGTTTGTTCACGCTAAACTCAGAAACGGTTTATCCGATTTAGATGTGGTTTTGACTAGTATATTAGTGTTTGTTTTATGTCAATCAGTTCATAAATAAAAAAGTTATGCCAATTTAAAAAATCACACCATTTTCGGAAATTCAATTTAAGCTGACCTCTAACCTATTATAACCTATACTAAATACATATATTATGTGTTAGTATACGTTAGGTATTTCGTTAGTAGAACGGTAGGCGAACGATTAGTTATTCGTTTATAAACCTGCTTTTAGACATTGCAGAAAAATAAAATGTAGCCTATTTAGTAGCTTGTATAGTAAGCTTTCTCATTTTACAAAGTTCATCAAAATCCGTTCAGCATTTTTCGCGCCAAACATCCAGACAAAGTCATCCGATCATCCATCCATTTTTTTCGGTTTTAGCTTTTTTATGCTTTACTCATTGAGATAAATAACAAGAGATGCAAACCTCTTTAACAAATGTTAAAATATAGTAACCACTTATTGATGGCGAAGACGTAGCTTTGAAACTAATTGTCATTTTGAAGTAAACATATATTTCTCTTTTATTTAAACTTCGAGAATGGCAGTTTATTTACAACCGATTTTTCGTAGGACAGTTAGGGATAAGACATCATGGACAGAGCGTATTTCAACCAGGTTGGATTTACGGAGGAAGTAAGGCCTTCGCTCTTTCTTCCCTATTGGTATGACGTCCCATCCATAATTGTCCGATTTTCTGTCCTACAGAAAGTCGGTCGTCTGCGGGGAGCCTACAGGTCGCAACTTGTCGACAAGGAGTCGCGAAACATCCCTGAGCTGTTCTGCCGCGTTCGACGGTGAATGCGGCGGAACAGCGCTGAACGGGCGGAACAGAGCTGAACGCGGCTGAACAGCGCTGAACGCAATCTATAGCATTCGCATGATAAAAACACATTTATCCTCATTTTATACTGGTTTGCCGCGAAAGGAGAATAGACGCGGAAAGCTGAATGGATGCGTACGCGTATCCATACAAAATCGTTGTTTTCTATGGACAAAAGCTGAATCGAGCTGAATAAGTGTGAGTAGTCCCCAATAGAACTATTATGAATATGATGGATAGACTTTTGTTTATCTGTGTAACTAACCTGTCTCGTGGTGAGATCCCAGTCCGCGTCGAGATCAATCTCGAAGGGCTCGTCGTCAACATCGAGATGCTCTTGGCTCTGCGTGTCGTCGCCTTCGGAAGGCGCGGGCACTCGGGCGCGCCCCGGCCGCGGCTCGCCGACGGACGAGACCAGGACCGGTACGTCGTAGTCATCAACGGGCTGCGGATCCTTACGCACTTCTAGCACCTTCAGGTGCATCACTGTGTCACCCTCTACAATAAAAACCGACATCAGTCCTTTAGACATAGATCAGCTCCACACCGGCTATCAGAAATATAGATTCGATAATGTAGATAGATTAAGCCTGTGTTCCAAGTGAAAATATTTACCCCCTTATTATAACCAAATGTCATTATACAGTTGTGGTCATATAATTAAAAACGATTTGAAGTTATAGAAGTTTTTTATTTGAATCGTGTCATACACAAAGATGTGTGACCTTTTGAGAAGCAACTACTCATGTTATAAAATAGCCACATTAATAGAGCAACGTGGCTTAGGAATGAACAATAAAATCGCTAACTATTTTTTTCACAATTTATTAATTTTACCAAAGTAACACATTCAAATAGTACTGAAGCTGGACAAATAATTAAGAACGATTTATTAAACTGCGCGGAAATTGTTTTGTATGACACTTACATTTAAAAAATCACAATAATATGTAGCGCAGAAAATTTAAAAAGCAATTTAATATATTTTTAACTAAAATTAATAGTTAATAGCATATCCACGGCTTTTAATTACTGCTTTACACCGGCGAGGCATTGACTCTATTAATTTTGCACATTTCGCAAGAGAAATAGAGTTCCATTCTTCTAAAAAAACGTCGTATCGCTCTCTAAAATTCCCACACTGTGTATTTGAAACCTTTTTCTTTACTTCGAACCACAGATTCTCTATTGGGTTTAGATCTGGGCTGTTAGCTGGCCAGTCTAAGACAGAAACTGAATGCGCTGTAAGAAATTCCTTTACGGTGCGTGCAGTGTGCTTTGGATTATTGTCATGCTGGAATGTCCAAATAACCGGTAGAACGTCTTCAGCATAAGGTAACATTGTTTCTTCCAGTATATTTTTGTATTGGAACTGATCCATGTTACCTTCTATCAACTTTACA
Source organism: Horisme vitalbata (assembly GCA_951804965.1). Lineage (NCBI taxonomy): Eukaryota > Metazoa > Arthropoda > Insecta > Lepidoptera > Geometridae > Horisme > Horisme vitalbata. Next base: position 29,695,881 of record OX638089.1, on the reverse strand, counting down.
GGTCCAACACCATGTCCAGAAAAGCACCCCCAAATTTTCACATTTCCACCACCGTGCTTTAATGTAACTTTCGTGTACTTAGGGTCGAATGTTATTTTCGTCTCGTCAGAAAAAAGTACATTTTTCCACTGTCGCACAGTCCAGTTTTCATACTTTCTCGCAAATGCAAGCCGGGCTTGCCTGTGGCAAAGTTTCAACATGGGTACCCTTCTTGCTATCCTACCGTGCAATTTTTCTTCTACCAAACGTCTTCGAATAGTGCGTGCTGAGATTGCTGAAGGGTTGTTTTCACCAAAATATTCTTTTCTCAGCTCATTGGACCCTTTAAAAGGATTTTGTTTTGCCATACGAACGATGTTTCGGTCATCTCTAGGAGTTGTTTTTCTCTGTTTAGGTACACGTGGAACATTCGAAGTAGTTTGTTACGTAGCGAAATGGTTTACAGCGTGGAAAACCATCGTTTTTGAATATTGCAGATGGTCGGCTATCTTTTTATAAGACCCATTCTTCCAGCGAAGTTTTATTATTACTTCCCTTGTAGATTTATCACAACTTTTATTTTTTCCCATTGTTTTTTTATAAGAAGCAATCACTTTTAATCTTTTACAGCACCAAATGGCGCCAAAATTATACAAACAGTAACAAATCGACGGAGTGTTCTCTATTTAAATTTGAATAAAGGCATAAACTATTTAGCGTTCTTAATTACGTGACCAGCCAGTAAACAGGACTACTATGTTTAGAAGTAGTGTAAAAAGTTTGTCTATTTATTTTTAGCTAATGTGTATCAATGAATATGGTGGTATTATGGAAAAGTTTTACGATACCGAGAGAAATAAAAAAAAATTGCATACAATTAGTTTTGCGTCTTAGTTTGAAAAAATCTTCCCTTTATATCAGGGTTCTTAATTATATGACCACCACTGTATAACGGCTCGATAAAGGAAGCTTCTCCTTGTAATTTAAATGTAAATAAAAAGAGGTGACATAATATTTAAACGCCATTTTAGTTATCTGGTTTATAGAACTGTTATGAATACGACGGATAGTGTTTTTTTCATACAATGCGAATGTAGACCGATTAGGGGGTTACGTTCATAACCCCCACGCTGGGCACGCAGCTTGGCTATCGCAGTGCACAGCTTCTCGCACCGCGCCGACGCTGCTACAATTTGGCGACCAGATTTTGGTTGAGTCGGCGTTAAACTGCTATATATACCGCAATCAGCCGCCCGCCAGAACCTCGTCTTAGCAAATAGCACCACGGGCCATTGAGGTTTCACGTAGGTTACAAATATGGAGGATTGACCAGTTCAATTGACGACCTCTGTGGCGCAGTGGGCGAAGGTCCGCCTGGGACGCAGAAGGTTGCGGGTTCGATTCCCGCCGCGGGACAAATGTTTGCATGTTCTGCAGATATTTGTCTCGTGTCTGGGTGTTTTCTATGTATGATATGTATGTATTTACAAAAAAAAATGTATATATGTAATATATCAATCATGTGGTTCCCATAACACAAGCTCTGCTTAGTATGGAGCTACATGATGCTGTGTGATAGTCCAGCATTATTTATTTATTATTATTATTAATTAGAAAGTTAAGTTAATGCATACAACAAATCATCAAAGTAGGTTACTAGGTGCCCATGGGTAGTACTAGCCTCCTTCCAGGGGGCCCATCTTAAAGTGGTCACTAGGTACCATAGCTATAAAGCATTAAGATTTTCCATATATAGTGGATATAGGTACAGAATAATGCATTTAACAATTCTTCCATGTAAGCATTTCACTTACATAATCAGCAATAGTGTAGACATGTAGAACTCACCAACAAGAGTAGCTTTGCGGTGGGTGTTCAAATCATGAAGGAGATGTGCTAACAGAGTAGGCAACTTGCTTGACCCTTCCGAGACGAAGCCTGTTTCTTCTTCCATTATTGTCTATAAAAATACAGATGAATTAAGAATCGGTCCCCATTCTTCGATGTAGGTTAAAAAGATGTTATGTTTTGCGAGCGTTGCACACAATTGCCTGATTATTTCTCCCTACATTCCTTAAAATGTGTAACTCGTTTCTTCTTTAGTGTTACACAAAAGTTAGTGCTTAGAAAAAAATCATTAGGCACAGAATTTTTAATAATAGTATGTTTCAAAGAAATTCATTATTTTCATAAAATTCGTTAGTGTATTCATATTCTTTTACTAGCGGAATGCCTGTGATTACAGCTGCAAAAGGGGGTTTTCAAGTCCTGACCCTGCCGTACCTTCATTATCATCATAATCAGCCTATATTAGTCCACTGCTGGACAGAGGCCTTCCTTAATGAGCGCCATGGCGCCATGTCCTCAGCTCGGCGCATTATAAAGTAAAAATTACCTTACAGAGGTTAAATTATTTCGACATAATAATCAGTTAACTATTATAGTTATTGGTAAACTAGCCCGACAAAAAATGTTACGTTATGCTACATCATCATCAACATCTTCAGCCTATAGCAGTGCACTGCTGGACATAGGCCTCCCCTAACGAGCACCATTTCGCCCTGTCCTGAGCTCGACGCATCCAGTTTCTACTAGCAGCCTTTTGTAAATCATCACTCCACCTGGCCGGAGGGTGATGAGTTACAAAAGGGCGGCCTTGACAGATATCACACATATTTGCAATATTGCCTCTTTTATTGACAACTGTGACGTCAGAACAATACTGGTAATGTACTATTCACACCTACCGGCGCGCGTCGGAGAGCATTGAAGCGTTCCTTATTTGCACGCCAATAAGGAACTTAACTGCTTTGTGGATATTTCAATTTCCTTTAGCATGTTATAAAATGCTCTCCGATGCTCTCCGACGCGCGCCGGTAAGTGTGAATCGTACATTACGATTCTCGATATTTGTCAAACCCCGCCAACGTTAAGAGAATAACGGGTGGAGAGTTCGCGCGCAACGAGATACGAGTGTAGCTCTTCCCTTATTTTTGACGCTGGGCTATACTTAAGAATAATTTTAATATTAAGATTTTGATATAAGTAATTTTTAGAGAACAGTGTCAGTTACTCGAACACAATGTCAATTCACCAACTTCATAATTAATCGACTCGGCGTTCAGAACATCAATAGTCAATATTGGCATGGCAGTAAAATGTCGAAAGTTTTTTGGTTCTGTACAGCTGCCTTCATGAATATGTACAAAACATAATTTTTATGCCCTGTCGTCGTCGCTTCAATTACAATTTCTTTCTTTTTAAACTGTATTTATCATATTCTGAACCAAATTACTAGACACAAACATTATTGCAATGAATAAATAATTAACGTGCCTCATGTCTAACATTGGTGATGTAATCACAAAATATCAAAACATTATCATACCTCTGCTTAGTTTGTGGCTACTTGATGCTGTGTGATAGTGTCCAGCATTATATACTTAGAGTTGTTACTGTTTAATATGGTATAATAAGGCATTTTTACTTTATTTTTGTTGGCAGACAATGACAATGACAGTGAAGCGCAGACTAACATAAAGAGCATCAAATCGGAATCTAAACCATATTTTGACCATACACGGTACATACACTTCTCTTCTCTTTCACCTTTGTAATATTATTGGAATACCTACACATTAGTTGTTAAACATGATTCTTTATTAAAACTTACAAGGTGCTCCCCGAGTTTCTTGACAACGGGCTCGTACTGCACAGTCTTGGACCAGCTATCGCAGACAAAGCATAGGTTGAACAGGTACACGTTGCGTTCATACCTCGAGCTATCAATGCGTATTGGGTAGCCAACTATCTTGTGGCCAAGGGCATTTCTGCAATAACAAATCATCTTGTACCACAGAACACATAAAATTGCCACACAAATGTTTACTATACTAAGAAATCAAGTGGTTTTATCTTCCTTGAAGTGTTTGTGGCATAGCTCACTTTGGTTTTCTTAGCACTTAAAAATCCGGCGACCCTCGCTCGCAACTTCGATTCGAGACGCGTGCAAAAATCGCACGCGAATATCGCTATCACTGTTTAGACATGATTTTGCATACGAGCATGATAGCAATAGTAGCCATTCACAATTTTATATGAATTTATAGTGTTCCATAATACCAAAAATGATGGCTGAAAGCTTTATGTATTCTTTGCAGAGTATTGTTATTTTGTAACTAGTTAATATAAGCTATGTTTCTTAACAAACAACACGTAAGATATTGTTTTTTGATACGAAACAAAGAGGAAGAAAAGTGGTAAATTTTGGCAGATAAAAACATGCAAAATAAGGCAATAGGCCTTATATTTCATTTTAGGTACGTATTTTGTAAAAAAAACTATCCAGGAACCTAGATAAATACTATTGGAATACAAATAACACAACAATATAGTGAAAATATACTTGAGTTAGAAATCATTTTGGTATTACGTTTGTATGGGCAATTCATCCTTCGAGAGGCCCCTTAAGTCAGCAGGTCATAGATAACAAATCCTCTGCCAGGCCACACTAGTTGGATGGGAGACCTTTTGGAGACATTTAGATTTCAATACGTCTGACTCTTTCAGTTGTTATATCATCTCAAAGGCATTAAGGTAGCCGAAGTACTCAGTTATCAGAGTTCATAATGTATAAGAGAAAGCAAAAGTCCACTTGTTCTTTAGAAGAAGTAGTCTTTCTTGGGCCACTTATACAGCTTACTAATGTATAACGCAAGTAGAATTAGTAATCAATAAAAATATTAATAAAATAAAAGCAACTACTTACATAGTCATGACACATTTCTGGATCTGTGGCTTTGGTATTATGTAGGCACTGATCGAATCAAAGAGATCCTTTGATATGTAGTCTTCGGGAAACTGCAAACAGACAGCAAAGTAAAATAATGGAATTTAATAAATGGTGGCAGTACTTCCCCGGACGAGCCCTCCACAAAGAACTCTTCTACTTCTAAACTAACTTTAATTGATATGTTTTTTTCTCTTTACACATATTACTTCCAGATCCTTTTTTTGCCAAAATTAGGTACAAGAATGTTAGGATCTTTATTTCTGTTGGTTGAAGGTAATACCTAAGATATGAATGTACATGGTAGGTATCATTCAGCGTGTACTTACCACGAGGCATGGGCATAATCGCTTACCTGACATGCAATTTTGGGGCCAGCGATCGGGTGGAACTCCCCCAAAAATATGCATCTTATAGGGCCCTCCCGGCCACACCCTTCATAGTATCTTGTCTCCATCGTATATCTTGGCCCGCTGATAGGATGACCTAAAGCTTCCACATATTTTGAACCCGAGAAAAATCCCAAATTTGCCAAATTTGGTACTTTCATTTGCTCGGGGCACAGACTACTATAGATAGCTCAGGGCTACCGCTTCATTACCTACTGAAAGTCTAAGATTATGTAACAGCACATTTTGGACAAGTAAAGCAATTTTTTAAAGTAAATAAACAAGGCAAATAATTTAATTTCTGCGTCTGTCCCAAATAGAGTTCTCGCTTGGTATTTTTTGCCTGACCAGTGTTGCCAGCAGTCAAACGGAAAAAATCTGAAATCTAGGTGAAAATAGTCCGATGTATGACAAAATAATCCGTTATACATATCTGCAATAGGGATATGATAATATAATAATATTTCCAAAAAAACTTGCAGAAAAACATAATTTCTTTTTCCTGCCTCATCATCAGACTCTGGTCACCCCATTTATGTAATCAAACTACTAGCTTTTGCCCGCGGCTTCGGCTATGATTATATATTACATTTGCCATGAAAGCGACACAAACAAACTCACTTGGGCAATAAATTACCTAGTTAGGTTAAGATTCATTGTATTCATTCTGAAACCACGGTACTGAAATTCAAATGCTGTACTGATTCAGTAGGTACTTTAAGTACTGACTCATCAATATTAAAGTACCTAAGTCAAAAATGTATACGGTAAGCGTAGCGAGCCGCGAATTTTTATTATAAATACTACAAACAAGAGCTTTCTAATTGAGTTTCCAACATCAAAACAATTTAGTAATGTTTAGTAAACAATTTAGTATCCGCTATACAGCCTATTTTAGACCTAGTGCGGGGAACAGAGCCTTCCTATGGTAAGATCTTTGCATGTAATTATTGTTAGTACTACCGTGAAGCTAGCTGTAAGTACCAAATGTATCACTTAAAGACAATAAATAAATCATTCAAAAAAAAAAATTACGTAGTCAATGAGCGCAGAGTACCGCAATTTTTTTAATTATCACATTCAGAAGTGCTTGATTAGAAGCATAGAGTTTGCGAATTTAAAACAAGAAAAGCAGCTAGAATGCAGACAGAAATGCAGACTAGAGCGAGTCATGCAATTATAGCAATCCACTGCTGGACATAGGCCTCCCTTAATGAGTGCCATTGCACCCTGTCCTGAGCTCGACGCATCCAGCTTCTACCTTTCACAGATATCCACTCCGCCTGGCCGGAGGGCGTCCTAAACTACGTTTGCCGAGCCGCGGTCTCCTCAAAAACTCGCTTACCTCAACGGTTATCGGTTTTTCGGCAGATATGGCCAGCCCACTGCCACTTCAGCTTGCTAATTCTCTGAGCTATGTCGACAACTTTAGTTCTCTGTCGGATAAACCCATTACGGATTTTAACCTTCAGAGAAATTCTGAGCATAGCTCGTTCCATAGCTCGTTGAGCAACTTTAAACTGGTGGACTAGCCGTACTATAAGTGTCAAAATTTGGGTTCGTTTTCAACCATTGCGGTATGGTTGACGAAAATCCTGTAACAAACAGGAGAGCTGAATGTAAATAGCAATATAAAAACAATTTTGAAATGTAGAAAGCGAGCGGAGCGTGCCGCAATTTTTTAATACTATAAATAGAAGGTCTCGAATTTTAGGGCTGAGTTTCCGAAATCAGAGTAGTCTGTGAGCATTTTTTTTTAAACTATGCCATACCGGAGTGCTTCATTAGAAGCATAGAGTTTGCGACTTCAAAACAAGGTGGAAATGTAACTAGCGAGCGGAGCAAGCTGCACAGCTTTTTAAGATGGCAAAAAACCGGTGCCCTTAATGTAAAACACTGAATCAGCGATGTTAAATAAGCTTAAAATTTAGATGGTGAGCGGAGGGAGTATCATTCATCATGAAAAATTATCCTAGATCAAAAAGACGGAATTGGGTAGGTGTAACATGTAGCAACAAAGATGTGCAAAACCGAGCGAGCTCCCATTTTATTTCTAGTAGTTATAATTGAGTTTTCATAGGGTAGGTAAAAATGTAAGAAAAAGTCCGAAAATGTCTGGAAGACCTCATGATCCGCAAAAATTCCGCTGAGACCCGAAAAAGTCCGAACGGACCAAAAAGTGCCAAAAAGTCCGTGCCGGCAAACGCGCCTCTCTGTCTAGGCGCGCCGGCAATGCTGTGCCCGACGAGAAAAAGAAAGCTAGACTTGCTTTGTTGATTGCTTGTGCCACAGACTTCTTGTGCTTTGCTTTGGCTTTGCTTGGTACATCCATGGTACATACACCAATGCAAACACCACCATCACATACCTGTGGCACTGTGCCACACGTGGCGTTTTTAGGAATGGGATGTGCTGGATGTTTGACGCGTGGTAGTTTTTATGCCATACTCTCTGTATTCTGTGGCCATACCAGGCCTCTTTCACTCCGCAGAATAGGTATAAAAATATACCTACGCATCGCCGCCTTGCGAGCGTGGTTCGTTACGTCGGTTGCCGCGTTCTGCCCGGAACGAAAGTGTCCTTGAGCAGCCGCGGCATTTTAGTTTGTTTTTGTTAATGTACCTATATTTTTCGCCAAATGAAGGCAAAAAAATACTACACAGCATTTGGTTGCCTGAATAATAATAAGAAAATGTAAATAATACCAATAGTAGGTACAGAACTGAAAGTTTTTCTACCAAATAATGCGTTGTTTAGATATCAAAGTCTTTTACTTAAGTAGGTAGGTACTTAGGTACAAGATCTATTTGAATGCGGTACCTACCTACATAAATAAACGTAATATTATTATGTAGGTATTTTTTCATAGACAATTTTTGTGCCATTGGTAGGTATAGGTAGGCCTACATAGTGCTTTAGTAAGTAGGTATTATGATTTTGATTATGTAGACTGAGAGCAAGATTAGAAACCCAAGCTAGGTAAATTTTTATTTGGTTTAACTTTAAGTAGGCAGTGTAGGTTATCTACTTAAAAACAGTCGGGTAGGTAGGTGTAGGTAGACAAATCGATGTGGTAAGTTACCTAAAGGTAAGTGTACTAACAACTAAAACTAGATACCTAGGTTACCTACAAACCCAATGTTGTTTTTTTTTCTTGAGATTTCTCTTAAGATTTAGCATGATGTACCTACCTTAAACAGTGATTATTCAGTTTTCGTACACAAGACACCTAAACACTTAAGTAAGTGTTAAGGACCCAAGTACCTACCTAGTAGGTATGCCTATTTTCTGAGCTCTTAATGCAGCCAGCCAGTGTAAAATAGTTTTCTGATCTAATACTAGGTAGGTAGATATTATTTGAATTATCATTGTTCCTAAAAAGAAATAGGTGGCTAGTTAACTGGATGTTCAACAACAACAGCCTATAGGGGAGGCCTATGTCCAGCAGTGGACATAGGCCTCCCCTATAAGAAGGGGGATATGCCCATAATCCCCACGCTGGGCATGCGGGTTGGGGATCGCAGGATACAGCTTCTCGCACCGCCGACGCTGCTGCCCGTCGGCAGCCAGGTTATTATTAGTCACAGAATAATTCTCAAGACAACCCTAACGTTACACGTGCCACGTCAGTAAAGATAGAGCTATACGATAGAAAGGGATGCAAGGTGTAGGTTAATATAAATGTTAGGCACTGAGTTCGGTGCGAGCTGAATAGCACTTTATTGCGTAGCAGCTAAAGTCGCTATTTATTGAAATGATTGCGCGGAGTGAAGCTTCTGTCCTCTCTGTATTCTGTGGCCATACGGACAAATTTGTGATAAATCTGCGAATCATTGGGGTTTTGAAATGCTGAAAGTAATTAAAATTTGTTCCTTGTTCAAGAAACACTGTTATCAAAATATACATTCAATGTTTGGTTTTAGGCACAGTGGCACACTGCCTCGGCAAGTTATATTTGTGTTATCGTGGCACTGCATTTGTGCTTGCTGTTGCTTCCTTTGCACCTCTCATCTATCGCGCCTCCGCAAAATGGCTTGGAGTCTGGAGCCACTGTCGAGGCCTGCGCGAAACATGTCGCACAAGAATAATTAATTATTTTAAGTATTTTTCTCTAACAATATTTTTTTTTTGTAATGTAGCATGGTTATATATGAAATCTAGTACTTAAATCTAACTTCGTACATGCAAAATATTTTAAATTAATATTTGAAAACGAAAAAAAAATACAGCTTTTTTTGAAATAAACACGATGATAATTCAAAAATTATACCACTTTTGAGAAAACTAACATTTTTATTTCAATATTCTATTAGTTAGCTTTACATTAAAGCAAAAAAACCCACTCAAATTACCTTTATTTATTTAAGGTTCACATCCATCTAAAACTAACATGATTTCGACATAATATGGCAATTATCGCGGCCATTTTGCGGCATGCGCGAACCGCAAACTAAACTCGTCTTGGTACCTTAATGTGGCTGGTGCACAGAACACTATTACTCCACAGGGGAGGGCTGGTGACTCTTGCTTTCTTCTTATTTTTTATTTATGGCCTCTGTGGCGATTCTTTCTTTCACTTCACTTCACTTCTTTATTAAATAGCTTCTGGGATAGTTATCCACAATTGCGCCAGTATCAAGTATAATAATTGTTCATAATAATATGAGGCATCGTAGTACGGTTTATAAGTCCAGTCGTCCATTCTTCGGTCAGGTCCTGTTTTCTGCTATAGCCATGGCGACTATAACAAAAGACGATCGGCGCACAATTTTCTTCATCAGAGAATTCCCGTTCAATCTTCTTTTATTCCATTTCACGAATACTTGTGTCTTTTATCTAACATTTATCGGATAAAATACCATGAATATTAAATGACATACATTAGAAAAACACTAGAAAATAAAATTTAATAAAATTGACAACCGTCGTTCAAGATGAAAAAAATGGTGTCCATTCTTTCTTTAATTTGACGCGCTGGCTGTTTAGATCATAATAAATGTCAATGTCATAGTGACTTATGGCTCAATTTCTGGTATTACAGGGTAAAACCAGACACCATTTTTTTCATCTTGAACGACGACGGTTGTCAATTTTATAAAATTTTATTTTCTAGTGTTTTTCTAATGTATGTCGTTTAATATTCATGGTATTATAACCGATATATGTTAGTTAAAAGACACAAGTATTAGTGAAATGGAATAAAAGAAGATTGAACGGGAATTCTCTGATGAAGAAAATTGTGCGCCGATCGTTTTTTGATTAGTCGCCATGGCTATAGCAGAAAACAGGACCTGACTGAAGACTGGACGACTGGACTTATAAACCCTACTACGTTGCCTCATATTATTATGAACAATTATTATACTTGATACTAGAAAAAAATTGTGGATAACTATCCCAGAAGCCATTTAATAAAGAAGTGAAGTATTGTTTATTTCTCCCTCACGCAAAATTTAGATACAAAATACAATACAATACAATAAATTTATTTCTTTTACAAGTTACACACGTACATCGTTCTAGCTGGGAAAAATAACAAGCTATTAATGGCGCTGCTGATGATGATGATGAAACATATGAATTGAGGCATGGAATATATTGGTCTTCTTGGAAGAACATCTTAACGTGCATTCCGAAGGACGGAAGCGCTCAGATCTAAATGCCATCCAGATCACCCATATAAGTAGTGTCCGAGCGAAGTGTTGCTTAACCAAGATGATCTGCGAAGATCACCGGAGTAAATTACATGATGTCAAATTGCATTGTGTTACAGGTTATAGGTAAGGTCTCTTACATAAACCCTGTTTAAGGGTAAATTTAGCAATATGGTTATATAGTAGGCAGACCGAGGCTTTGTAGGTAGTTAACTAGGTGTACCTATATAACAAATTGTCATTGTACATTATGTAGAGCTTCACCAAGAATAACATTATAGGCTATTTTTTATCCAGGTACCATGCGTGCGAAGCAGCGGGCAGAAGCTAGTATAAAAACTTTGTGAAAACTTTTTGAAAACTGGAGCCGAGACAATAGATGGCGTTTTTTAAGCAGCACTAAACCAAAGAGTGTTTGGTTTTACAGGTTTTATAGGTACCTACATGAAAAGGACGTTTCACGGCAAGACACTATATAACAGAGGTTTTAGAAACAAACGTGGTAGGTACTTTACATGGGATTACTAGGCCATGTTTATGTTTATGGAGCGTTGCGGAGCGAAGGCCAATACCAACGTATAGATAGCACATTTGCCTTGCCTTGCCATCAATGAGTGTATGGAGTTCATTTGGCGTGTATTGTCACAACTCGCAGTCGCTCTCGACCAGTCGTCTCACTTCGGAGCTGTGACGGTTTTTCTGCACAAATCAAAGGCGCTCGCCTGCGCTTGGCCAATCGCACAACGTGTGGGCAATTTTCTTGGGGCAACTCCACAAAACTCGTCTACATTGGCCGTTTGTCCAGCAGTGGACTGCTATGGGACTGGTGGACTGGGTGATGATGGGGATGATGATGAACTGAAAATAGTAAAACGAGGTCATTTAGACAGATAATCGACCAAATACGAAAGGCCATAAAAAAGCAGCCGTTCTGTACTTCGAGCCAACATCTTTAAATCGGTAGCTTTGTCATGTTTAACGTTAAGTACACTTACGTACTGTGCTTTCCACTAGTAGTTCAAGAGCTAGAGGCAAATTCGATTTTCACAAAAAACTCGTATAATTCATACATCGTGCATTTTTCCGGAAAAACAACTATCGCACAAATAGGCACAAATTAAACCGCATTTGCTCACAAAAAATAAATCATATTTGTGCATCTAGCCGTTTCCAAGATTCGGAAACCTGCAAAACGTTAACCCAGCGGCATCTGCAATAACTCATAAACCACAGGTTGCACAAATGCCACTGTTTTGGCCAGTGACATGCACAGTATAAGCTATCTTTTAAGCTACCTATTTTAAATTAGGCTAAGGCCAATGGGTAAAAACCAACGTTTTCAGGCGTTACTGCAGCGGCATGATTTTCTTGAATAACTCTGGAACCTTAATAGGCACAAATTATAATTTTTGGGGCACATTTTCTGGACATAGTGCTCTATTTTTTCTGTAAATTTCATCCCGATCCGAATCGACATGCCGCTGGAGTAACGCACACGAATTTCTGCGATATATCTATTTTGTTTAAAGGCTTTAGAGTTTTCGACTATCGATTATTAATTTAATTGCTATGATGCAATCCCGTTGAAAAGCATAAATAATAGACCAAGACCACGCGGTATTGAGACAGTCTGTCTCAAATATAATGCAATTTTTCGAAGACTGTAAAGTTGTTCGTAGTTCGTAGTCAGATTTTTATTTTTTTATTATAGGTACTTAATTATGAACGTAGGGCTAACGTTTTCCATTTCTTGTACAAAGAATTTGAATTTACGCTAATACATGCAGAGCCTAACTGTAATTTTGTACCTTTACTGAAAAGGAGTTTAACTTGAAAAACCTTGTTTTGAGATAAATACATTTGAAAATGTTTAAGCTTTAAGCTTCTTTCACTTTTTTTTTATAATATGTAGCGTTTTGGGAGTTGATGCCTTACGTAGGCAATGTATCCTAGTTTATAGTGATACTTATTTTTTTACCATGGAAACAAAATATTCGGTAAAAATATTGAAATTGTGAGATATATTATCTTCCACGATAAATATTGAATGTGTTAAGTGATTGAAGTGCTTCATATTATTATACACGTATTAACTAATTAATAATACTCATATTATCTATCTGGAAATATAATAAAAGAATTAGTTATCTGAATTAATTTTAGTCAGTATTAAGTAGGTACAGCCATAATAAAAATTTTGCTTTAGAGTCGGTACTCAGAACCAGACAAGTTTACTCGACAACGTTCGAAACAATAATGTCAGGGCGCAGCGAAGTGGTGCCAGGCCGAGCGGCGCAGCCGCTGGCCGGCGCCGCGGCGCTCGCGCCGTCACTATTTTTCCATTCGTCAACAACACTCGTGCCCGAGCGCGACCGACGGCCGCTCGCGAGTCGCTCGCCCAGACACACGAGGATTGCCATAATGCCAACACGGCCATTCTACTTGGTGCCTGTCCCAGGCACCTCACGATTCAGTAAAAAAATATCTATCATTAATAGTAGGTAGTTAAATAGCAATATAGATACAACGTAGATTATTATTATACATAAAAATATTCTAACAATACATGGGTAAGATTTTGGTTTACATACTAAATCTATGAATTTAGGCAGTGGGTCAGATGCGTCTAATTTACAAGATTTAGAGTCTACAATCTTGGCATAACTGGCGTGCTGACCAAGGTTCGTAGTCGGGTACGGCAAACTAAACAGTGCGGGCTTTCATTCTAGGTAGGTAGCCGAGATGGTGTTGATGTGGGTGAGATCAATAAAGTCCGTCTCCTGAATTGAAAACCTGAAGCAAATAAACGAGTTCTTTTCCATTCCACGATTTGAAAGTGTAGGTAGTAAGTCATCTTGTAATGTAATCGGGTATAGGTATTTTCTCGGCAAGATGAGGTATGACAAGTTCATTCTGTTCAAGAAACATTCAATTAGTTTTTACCAAACATCGTAGGCGTCTATTTGTTCCATAAAGTTGAACAATATTTTATTACCGGGTGGACCAATGCTTCGTAAAGTTTTATGTTGTTGTCATGGCGTTTATAATCGCTACCTAGTGTTACGTAGGTAATAGGTACAAAACCTAGCTGTCATCTACATACTGAAGTCAAAATAATATGAATCAAACTTCGACCAACTATACAAGTTTAAAAGCTTAGTTTCAGGTTTATTTTCTCCTAAGTCTTTCAAACTTTATCAATGGTTTGTAACTTTTGTTCGTTATAAAATAGCTATTAGGTGGATATTATTGCGGGTTAGTGTATGTGATTGCATTTACTGACATTCAATTCATTGCCTGATTGCTAACTTAGTAATACCTATAAAAAAATATATTAAAGAATTATTCTTTACTATTCTTAACTAACATTATTTTTGAGGGAGTTGCAGGCAGTTTCATCCTTCATCCATTATCTAAATTAGTTTTTTAATAGGCTTTATTGCAGAGATTAAGCATAGCAACATTTTTGAGTTTATCTATACTACTTTAAAAAGAGGTAGAATTGTAAGTTTGTATTTATATTTGTCCGAGCATAACTCTCGAACCGGTGATCCAATCTTCAGGAATTTGGTGGGTCGATAAGGTGTATTTGAAATGTTAGCTAGGAAGTATTTAAGTTAAATCTGACAGGGGGCCATTAAGGTATAGGGTTCCAAAAGAGGCCAAAAAAAATTAAACACCTCTAAATATATTGAGTGGGGTTGTCTTAAGAATGGGTTTTGTTTGTACATTCAAAAATGGTTTTTATTTTATTTCTTGAATGTATAGTTATTGAAAGATGGTTGTAAGTTCGTATGTTAGTATGTTCGAGTATAACTCTCGAACCGATGATACAATCTGCATACAATTTAGTATGTCGATAGGTTGTATTTGAAATTTTTGTTGAGAAGTATAACGAGTTATATCAGACAGGGGGTCATCAAGACATGGAGTCCCAAACGTGGCCAAAAAACAATTAAACTTATGTAAATATATTGAGTGAGGTGTCATATGAATGGATTTTGTTTGTATATTCTAAAATGGTTTTTATTTTCGCTCTAGAAAATATAGTTTTTGAAATAGGCCAATAATAGTAAAATTCAATAACCATTACAACATGAACTCCCATTTCATAAACTTTCGTTGACATCGTAGTTCTGTAAGTTGAAAACGTGGACAACCAACTTTTGTATTGAATCAACGGCCCAGGTTGGCCTTATGCGGGCGAAGAGGTTATTGGGTATTATAGATCGCAGTATCAATGCCAGCTAATCCGCCTGCAACTTTTTGCCTTTATTTTATTGAGCGGAAGCTCAATTTTTTTTAAATAAAATCTAGTTACTTCATAGACTACGCTATCTAAACCATCCTAATTAATGTTTTAAATGAAAAAGTAAATCTGTTTGTATGTCATATAAAAAATATTAATATATGTTAGGGATATAAAAAATTATCATACCTTCCTCTCTCCGTAGTTTTGGCATGATATAAAGAATTTTTACTGCGTTTTTGACCATCATCATCCGCAGCGCGACTTTACCCACTGCTGGGTTTAGGCTTCACTTGCTCTAGGACGTTGAGCAGAAGCTCACACCCTAGAGAGCAGCTGTGTTTTCAGCACTTATAGTGTTATACACTAGACACTAGCACGTTGACTGCGGGCCTCGCAGCAGCGGATTGAGTAGCAGCTCATGTCCTAGAACAAGTGTGTTTTCAGCACTTAAAGTGTTACTGAATTAGAATTAGATGGGAAGAGCAGATAATACCCAGCTCATAATACCTATACTTATTAACTGGCTGTGACTTGGCGACGTGTCACTAAGGTTAAAGGGGTGATAACGGTCTTGCAAAAGGCAGCGGAAGCGGGAGTGGGAACGGGAACGGACAAGGGTACATACCCGGACCTAACCAGGCAATGTAGGTTGGTACTTTTTATTCCGTACATATTTACGTGTAAAATTACCATGTTCGGGAATTATTTTACAAAATGCCCATGAAAAGGTATCTAAAGTAGCCCAGATATGGCTAGCTGCATCCAAAAGCGAGCACCCAAATTCCCCGCTTCCAGTAAACTCCTGCTGTGTTGTTTTAGTGTATCACAATAAAGTTGTAAATCTGAAGCATAGGAAAAGAAAACTATGCCTACATACATTCATATTCATAATAAGCAATATAGTAGGCATTACTGGGGTACGGAAGGGAAGTGAATAATATCAAGAAATAATAGGTGTATGAGTGTGTGTACCTATGTTTGTCAAAAGTTATAATTTTTGAAATTTTTATTAACTATCCGTGCGAAGCCGGGGCGGGCTGCTAGTTTACAGATAAATAAAGCAGGTCATTTGGGATTTTGTTAAAAAAACGTAGGTACACTTTGCTCTTTATACGATTGATTAACTTTATAGCCTTACAGTAGCAACAGTTAGTTTGTTTTTACTGTCAACATTATGATTGTCGCTTTTTTTCTTACAAAAATTTATATTTTTTCGAACTTATGTACATGAAGTTTTCATACCTAATGGTATCGCCTCGGAGGCTCGGAACTGTCATAATATTTATTTCTTTAGTTCGAAGTGATTCGCTGGGGCCCATTTTATTATAAATTGCACGAACAGCCCTTCTGCAGAACAAATGTGATGTTCATATGTGCAGCATTCCCGCACAACAAAATGCCGTACGACATAATGGTGTCGAAGTAGCTGAAATAAACGCCTAACTATACGATAAGTCAGTAAATTGACGGATTTGCTGGATAAGCTGTGACAATGTAGGCTGCGCTATCCTGCAATCAGCCGGCCGCCAGAGCCCCGTTCGTTGTTGAGTAGGGTGCCCTACGTGCAGATGAGGTTGGCTTGGGTTCCGAACATGGGGGTTGGAACTCCGCAAACCCCACTTCACTTTCACATTCATTTGTTAATATAAATATGAACATTTTGTTTCAGTCCCGTTCGGTAATAAGTTAATCACCAATTTTCGATATTGCATTGTTCACGACGTAAAAATTAGTCTGCTGTCGATTTAATTTAAATAAATGAGAAGTGTCATCTGCAAAGAATATAATTTAGTGGTTTTCCCTCACAAGTTGAGGTAGGTCGTTAATGTAGAACTAAATAAAGGAATTGGCCAATTATTGACAGTTGAGTTACACCTATCTTGACCACAGATTCTGGAGAAAATTTTGCATTTACGTCGATATTCTGTATTATTTCAGATAGGTAAGAAGTGAGAAGGGCTAAAGCCAATGTTTCATGGTATACATACGCAGTCAAAGGCCTTAACCACATCACAAAATATGCCTATCATGTGACGGCATCATGTGCGGCATTAGTAGTTGATCTGCCCCGCGTAAATCTGAATTGTTTGCTATCAAGTAAGTTGATGGCTTCACTGCTGACTAAGAACGAGTTATTATTATTTTTTTACTAAAGGTTGTATTTACTGATATCGGTCTAAAGTTAATAGGGTCAGAAATACTAACAGATTTGAATAGAGGCGTTTTTTTACATGGACAGGGAACTCACCACAGAGAGGTTTATAGACATAGTAGCAGTGAGTTCTTTGTGGAGGGCTCTTCCGAGGAAGTACTGCCACCATGCTTTTTTCTCTGCCGGGAAGCAGCTGTGCTATGTTTCAGTTTGATGGTTGGGCGTGCCGGTGAAATTTCAGGTACAAGAGGCTTATCATTTTCACAGGTCTCAAGTTGATGGACGCTGGACGTTTCATCATAGAGCACGTTCCAAAATACGTAATCTTCGATGCAATGCTTTGTGATAGGTAATGGTTACCACTTAACATCAGATGAGCCATGCGCTGGATCCATCTTACAGAAAAAAACTTACGTTAGATTTAATATAAAAATATTGTTAAATTTATATCTAAATCCATTTCTAGACTTTACCTCAAATAAAAGAATGAAAAAAATTACCTCAATCCGTTGAGGACTTTTGGCGTGAAGGGAAAAAACATTTTACATTTATTCACATGTTTCCATTTAACATGTTCACACTTCGTTTAATCTAATATTCAGCCAGTTCTTAACTTCGCGTGGACAAGGGCGAGGCGAGGCGGCATTTCTCAGAATATTTCGAAATCGTTAGGGTAGCAACTCAATGAAAAACAGACGCTGGCAGCTAATTCGAAGTTTAAGTTTTTGAAGTGAAGCTAAGTTCAGTAATGATAAATGATGAAGCGCCTAAGTTACGGCACCTTCCAAGAGCTTGCCTAAGTACCTACTATGCTTTCATAAGCAAGTGCATTATAACTCATAGTCTCAGCAGTCCAGAACATCTAGAATACGAGAAGGTAGACCTATGAACATTTCAAAATAAATTATGACCATTACCTACCATCTACAATCTGTCAACCGTTAGCTACATGCGTAGATTAATGTATATGGATATGTTG
This sequence comes from Horisme vitalbata, assembly GCA_951804965.1. Classification (NCBI taxonomy): domain Eukaryota; kingdom Metazoa; phylum Arthropoda; class Insecta; order Lepidoptera; family Geometridae; genus Horisme; species Horisme vitalbata. The sequence continues at coordinate 29,677,687 of OX638089.1, read as the reverse complement.
ACCTAGAAGGCAGGTGATATGCCCATGAACCAGGAAGCTCTGGCAAGGTCAAAGTGACGCGTGCGCTAACACCACTCGCACCCCTGCCGAGCGCTGTGACTTTGTATGGGGGTATGTTGCACCCCAATGTGAACATCTAATTTTAGAAAGTTCCCGGTTTTTAAGCCATTTCGGAGTGAAAAAATCCGATTCCAGATTAGGCCAGCTTAAAATCAATATTCGGTTAGAAGCCTTGTACCTATTGCCTTGACGCATCCACTCCGTAAAGTATTAACAAGTTAATTATATGTGCTTAGCCTATTTAGATAACCAAGAAAGTTAGGTAATGTCATAAAAGTAGCGAGCTATCATCATCTAAAGACCTTTTTCACTGAAACAAGGAAGCGACGGCATTCGAAAGTTACGTCGCAAATACGAGTGCCTCACGAAGGCCTACACAGATTTCTACTTTTCAACTGAAACCCGCTAAGTGTCAACTTATTGTTAGACAAAACTGTGCCTACCTACCTAAGGACCTCCGTAACTAGTTATAAACTTACTCTGTGAATCCCTATAAACTCTTGAACAAGAAGTTAAATTCAATTACAAAAAATAGGAAAAAAATTGAAGTGATGAAAATAAGAAAAACAATGCATTGCTCTGTGATTGTGGAGGCAACCAGTTCATCAGCTGATGATGATCTTTACACGTAAGTTGGTTCCGTTCTAAAGAGATAACCGTAAATCGATAAACAGCTGAGCCGGCGAGGCCTTGAATCGGTGTCCTTGAATTTCCGGGAACGCGTAGGGTGCTTAACTGCCTACCCACATACAAGAAAAAGGCATTACCTTGAGATCTTCTATTTTGTGTAAAAGTTGTTGTTGGGTTGTAGATAATAGATATGAGGATAATGCGCCCGTGTACTCGCTCTTTGGTGTGTAAGTACCTATGCACTTAAGTATCACATCAAACTAATATCACATATTATAAATGTAAGTTGTGCGAGCATATTTGTGGTTGCTTCACTTCGTAACGGCTGTACAGATTTCGCGGAAACTTGGAATATGCATAGTATATGATCTGGATTAAGACATATCGGAAGTTAATATATAGATACATATTATATCATAGATCCCGACATCTAATAGATAATATAAATCACCTTTAGATGTAGAAGAAGCGCGAAGTAGTAACTTTTTACCTACTGACCAGGATGTTGTAGTGCCTGGGACATATTATGGTTAGATGGAGTATGTGAGTATGAGTACGCTTGCACCTAAGGAGGTAATAATTAATTACAACTAAATTCTTTCTGCTTGGATGGTGTAGGTTTTTTCTGGTATAGGTTCTCTTCTATGGCCTAGAGCCATAATATCAGCGACGAAGGCCTATGCGGCGGGCAGTTAGCAAAATCGATGACGCCCTTGGACTTGACTAGCAGCGAAGGTCTCTCTTAAGGTTATGGAACTGGTGACTATTCTATGGCATGTAAATACTGTCAACACTGATATTAGACTGAAGTGCTATGGTTCGGTGTTCTTAGCAGAGACCTTGTTAACGTTACACTTCGCCCAGTCACTACTTGGGGTAGTGGCATTTAGATCTGAGCGCTTCCTTGCGGGATATAAATCACGGCTTTTTCAGCCGTTGATGTTCCATTTCCGACTTGCCTTGAGGCAGCCTAAAAACTTCTCAACCTGAGTTGGACACTAGGTACGAAGAAAGTACGAAGAAGATCATAATACCTATTGTATCAGGAATTCCAAAACAGGGTGTTGTACGTATGTACATAAAATACTAACTGTTACATAAATAAAAAAATAGTCTAATCATAATTTCATACATCATTTTTCATTGGTTTTATCCAATTTAGCTACCTATTTATCTATAAAATTAGCCCTGAAGGAAGGTAGGTAGTACCTAGTACATACATAAATGTTAATTTTTCATTCGCAATTCTATGTGTTGCGTGTTTATTCGGTCCCAGTTGCTTACTATATGAGCTTGCGTACCTATATATGATGCTGTGAAATCCGAAATATTATAAATTCGGGAGTAGTTAAGTTCGTTAAACTTTACGCGCTGTAGGTCGTGGTTTAGAAGTATTTCTATACAGATTAGTTCAACTGTTTCGAAAGAGTTACTGAACTTACTGGTCTTTCACTGGTAGACCGACGACTTACGATATATATGTATAAACGACAACAACAACATCAGCCTATTCATTCCACTGCTGGACATAGGCCTCCCCTTCATGAATATACCAACGTTGGGCATGCGGATTGGGGATCGCAGGGCCCATCTTTTCACACCGCCGCGCCGACGGACGCTGCTGCCCATCGGCGGCCAGGGGATTTAGCTGTGCCAGTGTTAGGCTGCGCTATGCTGCAATGAGTGAGCCACCAGAGCCCCGTTTGTTAGTCACCCTGCTAGGGTGCACCACGTGCAGGTGAGGTTGGCTCGGGTTCCTGAGATAGGGTTTAGAACCCCTTTCAGCCCCCTTTATTCAGGACATCTAGGGTTTCACGTATGCGGGCAATTCAGCCAGTACCTTTCCTAGGTATATAAGTTGAAAAACTCAGTCACTCACACTCAAAGTTTGTAAAAATAGGATCGGTGTCAATCATTTCTGTTTGCAACAGAGTTAGCCGATCGGGGTGATAGGCTAACTCTGCTTAACCCGCATCTCTGCCTAAAGCCAGCAGTGCACCTATCCAATTCTGCTACGTTGTATAGCTAGTCCGAAATTTTCGAGCATCATCTTACGTCATGTTTGAAAATGTGTTATCCTTTGTTATCTTTCACATCATCATCACCATCAACTGCTGGACATAGGCCTCCCCTGATGAGCGCCATTGCGACCTGCCCATAATTATCTTTCAAAAACACGAAAAATCGAAATATGTACCTAGAAATACTGGTACCTATTAATCCTAATTACGACGTAGCTACATTATTGCATTCTTATCACCGCATTGCTGATTGATAAGCTTTTATCCGCACTGTTGTCAACCGAATAGATATTTAACAATTTATTAGGTAATCTAAAAATATATTAAATATATTCCTCACCGTCACGCGTCGTTTTCACATTTTTATTCCAACAAGCTTTTATTTGCTTCGAGTGAGAGAATTTGTAAATATAATTGTGGAAGCCGGGGCTGGCTGGGTGTATAATGCATGTGATTTTCGTCAAATCGTTTTGCAATTCAGATGCCTCTGTTTCGGTGACCGGTATCGCTCGTTCGTCCGGTCCACTAGTAGGTAGATAAGTCTGATGAAAACACGATGGTAATTCAAAACTGTGGCTTGGATTCAGGGGACGCGACCCTTCGGTATACCTACTGTTACTATACATGACGAAATATAAATCATTTCTGAATGACCACAAACCCTGGGCAGCTACAAACTTGCTAGGCAATGTTCCTCCACTGCGCCTTGCTCTGAAGGCTATTGTTTCTCGTAATTTTGTGTATAGTAGAAGTATAAATAATTAACAAATAAATAATGCTAGAACACATCACCTATCATTATTACACATCACCTACCTCCAAAAAAAGTAGAGCTTGTATTATGGGAACCACATTTCTTATATAATATTTGCATATTATACTTCTGCGTCTCAGGTGGGTATTCGCCTACTGCACCTTCCAGATTTCTAGTTAGGTTAGGACGCACAAATAATATGATATAGACAGTGTGCATTTGCAATTGCATGCATGAACCCAATGATAAGGCGAATGATGTGTCATATAAATAGTATGGATTTTTATTTAATTTCACGAAATTTTACGATTTGATTTGGTCAGTTACTTTGGGAAAAGTGTTCCTGTGGGGGAAAAGAGTCGATTGAGACCCAATTTTTTTTTGAGAAATGTCATTTTCTAGGCCGACTACATAGTTTCAAATTTGTGAATTATTTGAAAAAACTGTTTTAAAATTGTGATAAAAAATATTTTTTCCTTCGAAATAAACCCATAGTTTCCTCGGAACAAAAAAAAACAAAAAAAGGTAGCTGACCTCAATGAGGTAACATTTTGCGACACCCGTATACGAAGGTGCTTTAACTAGGGTACCTTTTACCTTGTATTTTAAGTATTGCGCATTTATTCCAGATTTAAGGAGGAGCCATGCTCGCCAGCCGCCGCTGGCGCCGTTTCGCCGGGTATGTACCTAGTTATCCTATTTCTCAAACTTTATTTTAACCTTGTTTTTCCCATTAGTTTTCCACACCCTCCTGCGTGTTCAATGTCTGATTTTATAAGTGTCATGTCAATACGTCGCTTTACATTTGAGAGATTCACAACGTTTTGACTGCGTTTCTTGTCATATTAATTTCTTATGCTAAAACAACGAGGGATTTGTTTTTCGAAGGTTAATTTACCTATACAAAACGTCTTTGTAATTTGTTATATAGATACGTACGTACCTAACTACATTTTCTGATGTAACATGGTTTTTGCTACAAGGCATCGATGTTTCTTAGGTAGGAAATCAGAGACAGTAAATATCTTGGTCAAAGTTAAAATGTAGGTCACGAAAAAATTTAACTTTTATTATAAGTACTACCTACTATTGTAATTAGGGCACAGCATTATTGATTGTGAAGCTCTACACAATTCTTTTTTGCAGCTGACGCATTTCCCTTACCTTGTAAAGTTATACAGGGTGTTTGGTCATTGGGCAACATATTCCTTGTAAGGGTTTACAATTTGGGTCATTTAAAGCAAAAACTGGGGTCGCAAAATTACTAGATATCGAGCTATGGCCACCACAAATAGATTAAAGTGTGCTAATGAGAGCGTCTTGGGTTTGAGGTATGAACAGCTCTTTGATATCTTTTTTTAAATTTTAATTATATTTATATAGGTCTTCTAATGCGATAACACAACTCTTACAAACAATCTTAATATTTAAAATTCCTTTACTGTTCTTACTCTTTTATTGTAGCCAGCACAGCTAATACAAGTACCTCATACGCTACGAGATTTTACAATTTTTACCTATATACATAATTTTATAAAGTATGAAGTTTAAGATTAGTTATTTACAATTAAATAATGTTATTTCAATATAATCAATTATTACATTACATACAACCAATCAAATCAAATTATTACATACAAACAAATCAAGTTATTACATATGCCATGACAGGGACGTGTCCAGCTAAACAACTAGGTATTTTAAGGACTAACTCTCAGCCTGGACAACTACACCTGCTAATACAGAGAGCGTCATGATAGATGTGCGCTTGCAGCGGAAAAGTGGTTGAGAGTTTGGATCTGTAAGAAGGGGAGAAAATACTAACGTTTTTGAGGTAACATTTGAAGAGAGCAATTCCATGATCGCCCGCCCTCAAGGCGGTAAGCAGTAGCAAGTACAATTGCTTCATCAAACCAGTGTAGTTTCATCCACGTTTTTCAATTGCCATTACAATTAGTTCAAAGCCTAGTTGACAGACTTTGTTGATAGGGAGCTACCCTCTTGCATCAATCAATTCGTGTTAGTGGTGCAAGAAGCTATTGCATTTTAAATATTTTTTATACCTATTATGCTTTCAAAAATAATAATATAAATTTACTTATTTTCTCCAAAGTTACCTATGTAAAGGTAGGCTATATATACATGGTGGCATGGTAGGCTATTTAAACGTAGGCAATTTTTGAGAAAAAGGAGCAAATTGTTATGAGTGCTGCAATTTAATAGCTTTCTATAATAACGCTGCATATTACTATGTTTCGCACCAATACAAAGAGGCATTTATAAATTATATCATTAAACATAATCAAAAGTAGGTAACTCTATATGTATTATATACTACAATTATTAGGTTTTTTGGTAAATAAACAATTTTTATTTGTATTTGTATTTACAATTTCAGAACGTGATTTATGTGTGTTTGTTCCAACGACTCTGTATGATTTGTCATGTTTCATGAATAACAATTGTGTTTAGTAATTTTGAGCCACATTATTTAATTATCAAAAGACTGGCTTAGTTTTTACCCATTCATCATCCCTATTAGGGATATTATTTAATTTTGCATCCCTAATAGGGATGACGAATGTATAAAAATAATAATTCTAACTAGTCCATCAGTTAGATAAAAAAAATACAGGATACGTATTTATTATTTAACGAATCAATAGAAATTGACGGAGATAAAGAACGTGAAAGTACAGGAGTGGGGGCTCGTGACATCACGCCTAGGTAAAAAATGTACTATATCGTGACGTCACGCGGAAATTTAACGCACTATATCTTTGTTATTTTTTGTTTAATTGACAAAAGAAAAAATACGTGTCCAATATTTTTTGGACATGTGAAAAACGGACTAATTTGAAAAATAGTTGAAAATATATAGTTTAAATAATAAAAATATATTTAAAAAAATAGTGATTGTTGAAAATCTACTAGGTATCATTTGTAACCTCATAATATTTAGTTGCTAACTCATGCAAGTACTTGTTTTTTTTTAATTCTACCAAAACGTAAAATGTTTAATGCACTAGGTAGGATCATCTTATACACCTAGGTCTCCAAGATACTCATCATCGCCTGTAGCAGTCCACTGTGGGACATAGGAATCCCCTAATGAGCGCTATTGCACCCTGTCTTGAGCTCGTATTCCTTGAATGGGGGCAAAAATAAAATAAAATATAAATGATACAATACGACATGATTCATATTAAGAATAACAAAACATAGATTAATTTGCTACTAGTAAACGCTATTGCATTTGAATTAAATTAAATATTCTTTGAATGAGGACCATTCTCGGGGTGATCTCGTACAAACTTCCCCTATATACCCCCTGGTAATCTGTAAGAAATTAACTGTCCTGTTAGACGTATTATTACCTCTACCTACTAATACGCGGAATGATTGTGAGAATGAAAGTGTGGTTGGCACACCTAGCACCACTTAGGTGGTTGAATAATTGATTTTTTTCAGTATCTAGGGTATCTTTCGATTCAGTTTTGCATTTCTTATTATTTGTAAGCTTCGATTTTAGTATAGGACATGTAAAAATAGATTGTTACAATGTATGCAGTGCATACTATGCACAACCGACTAACTAAAATGTTAGTTTTATAAAAAAATCTTGGTTTGCATTTTTACATTCGATTCAGAATTAGGGGTGCATAAAATAAGTATTTCTTGAAAGAAATATGTATAATACTTTTCAATATGTGAATATTTTTTGTGTTATTCGGCTAGTATTGAGGCCCCCCCCCGGATGGTTTATGATTGTGTATGGTTTGATGGTTTTATAACCACCATTTTTGGAAATTAAGCCAACCTCAGCTGCTTGTGCACATTGCTGAAAAACAAACTGGGCTCTGGCGGCCGGCTGATTGCGGTATAGTGCTAAATACCCTGGCCGTTGACGGGCAGCAGCGTCGGGGCGGTGCGAGAAACTGGGCCCCCCCAACCCGCATGCCCAGTTTGGTGATTATGGGCATACCCCCCTTCTTATAGGGTAGGCCTATGTCCAGTAATGGACTGAATAAACTAGTGCTGTTAGGTAAAATAGGTATTGGTAATATTTTGGGGAATTGCCACTTCAGATTTTAAGTAAGATGTTAAGTGGTATAAAGTAGGTACACCGTGTCGAGTTGTTAATATTTCTTTGTTATTCCGAGCTTTCGGTGACGGTGACTGGTGCATCTCATTCAAGAGTCAAAGGCTCCGTTTTGAATATCAGAATACTAAACCATGCCTATGCTACGGGCGGTCATAAAAACTAAATTTTCAGTCGCATCCGCTCGAAAGTTAATGTCTTTATCTTACCTTTGCATATGATTACATTGTAGGTGGCACCGCCTCAAACTATTAAACACATTGAAATCCTCTTAATATTATAAAGGCTCGCGACAACTATACTCAACGGTATGACCTGATATTTTACACATTATGAAGTTCTAGGCCTGGAATAATGTTACACAAATAACCCAGATACCACGCGAGCGAAGTCGCAGGTATACGCTTATACGAAAACAAACAGCTCCTTACTTATATGATAAGACTAGCTGACCTGCCCGCAACGTCGTTTGCGTGTTTAAGCTTTCTGTATACGGTGGACTTTTGTTTGTATACGTTTGATAAATGTTTACCGAGCATGGTAAATAATATATACGGAACCCTAAATAAATACAAATTAAAAGTACCAACCTATACGTTACCTATCTACCTACCCGTGGCCGTTCCTGTTCCCGTTCCCTTTGCCTTTCCCGTTCCCGCCCCCGTTCCCATCTTTAAGTCTACAGCTGGTTAAAAAGGTAAAGGTATGATGAATTTTATACCGTTACCTTGAGATACGATTCGTTTCCCATGCAAACTTTCGTCCACCTTCTTTAAGATTTATTTTTGCGACAAAAAGTAACCTATGTCCTATTCCAAGGTCACATACTATCTATATGCTAGAATACATTAAATTAGAATTTTAAGCGAAAAATTTAACGTACAGACAGACAAAGTTACTTTCGCATTTTTATTATTAGTTTGGATTAATGCAAAGTTTCAAGTTTATGAGTTCAAAGAATTTGATTTCTCATACAAACGTTTCCACCCCCTTATCTTTGGGATGGATTTCCAAAAATTGTTTCGAAGTGATTAGGTTGAGAATCAACATATTTCAGATCTCTTGAATGCCTATTGCACCCTGTTTATGGGGTAGATGGCTAACTATTTGTACCGAAGAATATTCTATACAAAGTTTTAAACCAATCACACGGCACATTTAGAAACTCCCTTATAACACCCCTTATACCCTATACACCCCGTTTAAGAAGTTGATCGTCAACCATATGTAGAGAAGAAAATTAATACAAACTTTCAAACAAATCAATGGCACGACGCGCTTAAAGGTTCCCTTATAAACGCCCCGTCAACACCACCAGAGTTGGATCTGATATCGGTAACCATTTTTAGTGAAAAATATTTATTCAAAATTTCAAAAAAATTGAACGTTGCGTTTAAAAATTTTGTAATAACACCCCATTGCACCCTTTTTAGGGTATGATCCTCAAACATCTGTAGTGAACAATATCTGTACAAAATTTCAAATCAATCAACCGACGCGTTTTAAAGATCCCTCAAAACAACCCGCTTCACCTCTTTAAGGGGTAGATCCTCTACCATCTGTAGTTATGAATATTTGTACAAAGATTTTAACCGATAGCATTACGCGTTTTGAAATTCTCTACATATTTTAACATTAATTTCTTTTAAACTACAGGCTTTCACAATGGACTTGGACTTTTAGGAAATTTTCTAAATATTTTTGACTTTCATTACTTAGAAAAGCGTTTGTTGTGTGTTTTATGAGATTAAAACCACACATTAAAAAGCCTAGTATGCAGTCTTTTATTATTTTCTATTCAAAGTGTTTTGAAAAAGTTTCAAGAAAATCACCACATGTATTAAGATTTTCAATACAAACTTTAACACCCCATTGCACCCCCCTCAATAAGTATACCTAATTTTCAATGATACCAATTTCATTGATTGTACGGAATAATACACATGCCAATTTTCAAGTTTCTAAGTTCAAGGATTACGGTTTTTCATACAAACTGTTTTCCCCTTTTCAACCCCTTGGGGTATGAATTTTCAAAAATCGTTTCTTAGTGAGCACCTGCTGCACCCTACAAATACTGCTTATACCAAATTTCAAATCTCTAGGTTCTGTAGTTTCTGAGATTTCGTGATGAGAGTGTGTCAGTGAGTCAGTGAATGAACTTCGTTTTTTTATATACAGTTAACAGTTTATAGAAAAAGCTAGCCTTAAGGGTTTTCACATTCAAAAACGGGAATAGCTAATTGGAATACAATGTTGTAACGTAAGTGAAAGAAAGCAAAAATATGATAAGAACGAGAAAGAGGAGAAAAGCCATATCAATAGGATAGAACATGAGTTTAGATACAATAAGGTAAAATTTTACGATAAATCGATGGTTGTATACAATATACATATATCAGATACCTAATATAACAATGATTCAATAAATTAATTGAAGAAAAGAGTACATAAATTGCCACAGAAAAATAAGTAGTCTTATTAATTAAGAGAACAACTTAGGTGCAATTTTTTTACTCACTTATAAAAAGGGAGATTCTCAATTCATCGGAATTTTGTATGTATGGGCACTGATTCTCCAAATTAATCGGTCAATCGTGGACCGATTTTCAAAATTCTTTTTTAGGGTTCCGTACCTCAGAAGAAAAGAAAAAAAGAACCCTAATAGGATCACTTTGTTGTCTCTCTGTCAAGACCTTTTTCTCAGCAACGTGTGGAGGTGTTAAGTTGAAATCAATATCAAATTCACAGGACTGTAATACTTCGGGGGCCGTGAAAAAACCAAACTTCTAAGTCAACGCAATCAAGAGATTTGTGCCGCATATTAACTCTCAGTAAAATCAAAACTTATGTAACCTATAATAATGAAATTTGGCAAGAAGCATTTTCTTAATGCAAATAAATTTTGTACGGAACCCTCGATGCGCGAATCCAACTCGCACTTGGCTGGTTTATTTAAGGTTCATATCGATTTCAATTATAACTTTTATGGAGCTATTAATCATCCCACAATCTCCGAGGCTTGAGGAGGGTTTGATCCTGCATATTTCTTCTATGCAAGCCTATTTTTAACCGACTTCAATAAAGGAGGATTCTCAATTCGTCAGAATCCAATTATCAAAGTCACACTCTCAATGCATTTGCTCTCGGTAAGCACGATTGATTGAAGTGGAAGTGATGATGAACACCACAGATAGTCACCGAAACAAACTCTTTTTCTGATCTTTTAGGCCGCGGTCACGAAGTCAGCAGGAGCGGGGCGGCGGGCGGCGGCGCTAGGAATGGCGCGTTTCAACGCATAGATTTGCGTTGGCGCGCCGCTCCCCGTTCCGCGGCCGCTGTCTTCGTGACCGTGGCCTTAGTATAAATCCGTGGTGTAAATAAGTAAATACGTATTCAGATGAGTAGATAAATGAGGTCGATTTTAAGTTACTAAGATAAATATTCACAACAAATAGTCATACAATTTGAGTGATAAAAAATGTCTAGCTTCGCTCGTATCTTACGCTTCACTGAACGAAGCGCTAAACTAAACTCCGCTAAGTAATTCTTGTTATCAGGAAATCTCACGAGACAGCCCGTCCTATTCGCTAATGGCACTGCTTTGCTAAGCATCTCCAAGCTGTCTTGCAAAAGCGACTATTTCTCTTCGATTTAGGATTACTTCTTGATCAGCGAATGTGCAAAACACGTTTGATTAGACGCTAACGTACGCGTGAAATGGCAAAAGATGTATTACTTGGTTCTATTAAAGTTGGTTTTGGAATGGTTATGGCTTCTAACAGCTAAGCTCGGTTCAGCGACCCGCACAATGGCTCGCTTGCGCAGGAGTCGCTGAGAGGCTTGTACGTACGTAGCTAGCTTACTTACGTAGGTATCTAGGTATCAAACGCACAGTAATAAACAAAGGTAATATGTAAGCTAAGATAGGTAAGCTTCTAATTAGAAAATATTCCGGACAGAACATATTAGCTTTCCATAAGCACTTCGCTTAGGTAACGTTTATTTATCGAAACATTATTATTTTAGTACGGTCTCGTCTATGTAGATATCGTTTTCAAAACAGAGAATTGTGCTCTATTGCCTTCACACGTTGGTGATCGAATACACGTCATAATTGTTTTGATATGACTTCAACCTCTTAGTCTGTTGTGGACTGTTGGGAGGTTCTTTTTCACGTGAACCTTTTGTTTTCGGAGCTTTTAGGTCACTCAGAGGTTTCATAAGTACACTCGCGGTCTGAAAATGTTTACCACCTTAAGGTTGGTAATTGCATGCACAAATCTATGCCACTAGGTCGATGATATTATGTGATATGGTTAGGCATAGAGCATAGATTAGGCATAGAGCATAGAAGAAGCAATAGAGATTCACCCAAGCGAGAAACTTACTAAAAATTAAAAAAGGAAGAAATAATCAAGTAGAAATTGTAAATAATTTTCTTTATTTTTTTAAGGAAACTATAACATTGTTTTAATAACTAGTATAGCCTCCATCAGCAGCTATGACGGCACGTAGTCTATCTTGCATAGATGCGACAAGGCGCGCGCATAAATCAGTGCCCCTGATGTCATCCCAAATCCGTGAACAATGTGATCTAAGAGCTTCAGGGTTTCTTTCGTTCTGACAGTCCCAGCGTTGAATCATAATGCCCCACAGATTTTCAATCGGGTTCATATCTGCTGACTGAGCAGGCTATTGAATGAGAAAAATGTCACGGTGCAAGTTGAATCACGCCTTAGTAGCCCGGGCCATGTGTATCGGTGCATTATTCTGAACGTAATCAATTTATGGGAATTCTGCTGCAGGATACACAACGCGCCAGTAGGCAGCATCACTTCTTCCAAAAGCGACACATAATTATTCGCAGTGGCTCTACTTTCTAACGACGTCAGTTCTCCGACGTCGTCGTGGCTCATCCACCCCCATAAGTTGACTGTTAAGCGACCAGATTCATTTTGAAGCACGATATGAGCTTCATCATACCGAGTTCGATTATAACGCCATAAACCCAATCTTCCGATTTGACTGGATTTAAAAGTTTTTTTGTCGGTAAATATAACATTCGACCAATTAAAATCAAGATATTCTCTCGCAAGAATTTTGCCGTCGGCAATTTTGTGGTGAGGTTTGAGTTCCACTTTAATGGTATGATGTCTGTAGTGTAGTCCTGCTCCGTGCAAACCTCGTTGAATCGTCCGAGGATTCACATCATACAAAGCAGCCAAATGACTGGTTGATGTGAAGCCGTGCTCTTCGTAATGTCGAACAATATCAGTTATTTGCGCGGCGGTTAGTATCGGCCGTCGTCCTGAATTATTTCTATGGTCAGTTATTTGCCCTTCTTCGCTATAATGCCAAATCCAAAATCTCACGGTGAATCGAGATATATTAAGTTCTCGAGATATAGCACTAATATTCAAGCCATCTTCATGGAAAATTAATATTTCAGCCCTTTGTTGCAGGGATAAACTTGCCATGGTTTTTTTTTTATTTTATGTTTTTTGCCATGGTTTTTCAATCAATTTCTATTATTTCAATCCTAGTATTTTTGATAAATGTCACTGTAAAAAATGCAATTATGACAACTTGTAAATAAAGAAAAGAGTTTCATCATCAAAACGTCATGAATACTCTTTTTGTTAGAATCGATGCTACAACTATTAAATAGTAATATGTACCTAGATATAGCATTTTATACTACTGCACACAGTGTAAAGAATATAATTTGAAAACTGCTAAAAATTTTTAGACCGCGGGTGTACTTGTATGTCAAGATAAAGACGGGTGTGCCTTCGGGCATGGAAGTGTTAGGATCAAAATGCATTCAAATAGAAACCAACCGTATTATTAAATACACATATTAAATGATGCGTACAACAAAATATTAACATGATTTATTAAACAGCTGAGGTTTGACGAGGCGTTGGCACAAAAGGTGTAGGTTTAATTCTCGTTGCGGAATAAATTCACTGGAAAGAAGCCGAGACCACAAGACTCAAGGCTTTGTTAGTAGGGTGCTAAGTAATTTATTTATTTATTTTCAACAATAATACTCGTAACATAACTTTACAGTACGATATCAAAGCGCTATGACATACAACGCAATTAAAACTTTAACAAAAGGAACATAAAAGCTTGTGGATATTATGAAAAAAAATATATTAGCAAAGTGTAGGTACTATTTATAAAATCATCAATACATCACACATTCTCCGCACACTTCAGTCCATCAGTCAGCAAAACAAACAGAATCAAAAACAGATCACATTATGGTGCTTATGTCAGAAGCGCAATCATAATTTTAGGGCTTGAACGAGAAGTGAGTTGTGTGCGCCACGGTGCGCGTCCGCGACAAAGCCAGTAGGGCATGATTATGATTACGAGACCTTTAAAGAGCATAAATGTCCAGCTGTGGACTTCTATAGACTGATGATGATGATGAAATAGTATCTGGACGACCTCTGTGGCGCAGTGGGCGAAGGTCCGCCTGTGACGCAGAAGGTTGCGGGTTCGATTCCCGCTGCGGGACAAATGTTTGCATGTTCTGCAGATATTTGTCTCGGGTCTGGGTGTTTTCTATTTATGATATGTATGTATTTACAAAAAAAAAAATTATCTTTCAATCATGTGGTTCCCTTATTACAAGCTCTGCTTAGTTTGGGGCTACATGATGCTGTGTGATAACGTCCAGGATTATTATTTATTTATTTGTATCTGGGAACACTGGGCGACAATCTCGAGCCACTAATTCAGGGCAGACCGTTATGTCATTAAGTTAAAATAATTCATCCACTACGTTCATACATACGGACATTGTCACACACAACATCATGTAGCCCCAACTAAGCACGGGAATCACCATTATCCAATAGCCTATAGCTGCTGGACATAGGCCTCCCCTAATGAGCGCCATAGCGCCCTGTCCTGATATACTACTTTTAAATAGTTATGATGTGCAGACGAAGTAATTTCAACTCCATAGCGAAAATAATCCATCTCTAATCCATAGGCAAAAGCCATATTACCATTATCATATTATTTACGAGCGTACTTGGCAATTCTAAAGAAGTCTTAATTACATAGCAAATATTTAAGATAAAGAAAATTGAGTCACTATTTCTGTCCAGTTCTATAAATTATGAAAAACGTAAGGAAAGCCGTCACAAGCAGAAAGATGCGGGTTGACAGTTGCGGAGACTCTACTCGGACTCTCCTCGGAATAAAAATTTAAAACTTAAAGTTAGACCATTTCTTTGTCCCTCTTTTCTAGTGGATATTTTCAGATACTTCACGGTATGCAAAGTTCTTAACCATGGAATCCTGACGATCCGATGACGCTTCGTTTTCCCTTGAAAATCTGTCAAAAATTAACAACGATCCGTCGAAAATATGACACTTTTCAAGAAAAAACCAAGCGTCATCAGTTACGGTAATAATTTTGTATTCCATGGTAAAGGAAACGGCCATTAGACATCATAGGTACCTAGACAGGTATATTTATCGGGTAAGTAGTCAGAGATAAGATCAGATAATATAAGATAAGATAAGAAATGTTTTATTTGCAGCGAAACTTAACGAGACACAGTATTTTTTTTTATTACAAACATAAAAAACTTAACTAACTTAATTAATAACTTAAAAATGTGTATCTCAAAATTAATGCAATCAATCGCGTAATAGACTCTAGACTTGATGATTAATGAGGACTTGTCCACTTTTCCCAAAATGTATCTAAGAATCTAAGCAAGGATCATCAGCTTTCAAAAATATGTCACAAACTACTATGTATTTATAAATAAATTGCCGTGCGTAAGTTTCGCAAAACCCCGAAAATGGCTCGATCGAATGGTTTTATTAAACGACTTTAAAAAAAGAAAGAGGTTCTATGTTCGGCTGTATGCATAATATTTTATCTTCTAAAACAAATATCCATTTTAGAATCTTCTTAGTTGGATATAGGCACCTAAACGAAAATAGATCTATTTCGATTCATATAGGAAACTTCCTAACAATGTCAACGTTGTTTATTTGTGATTCAGAATTGATGCGGACATTGAACATTATATTAGAAAACAATATCAATGACTTATTTCAATAATTTTAGTGAAAACTATCACATTATGACAGAAATAGAGTTAGATATGCTGGATAGTTTGACACATCATCATAAGTATAGCCCCAAACAAAGCAGAGGTAATTAAGTAGAGTAAACAAAGAGGAGTAAAAAATTAAGTGAACCACATGATTGACATAATGACATACGGTCTACAACTTATATAATTTATTTGTAAATTGATACATACTATACATAGAAATACATAGCTCATAGCTAGCTCTCAAAAACAGCTAATTGAAGTGGCAGTGGGCAGGCCTTATAGCTCGTAGAACCGATAACCGTTGGGGAATAAAGGTTCTCGAATGGCGACCGCGAACTGGAAGACGAAGTGTGGGGACAGACGACATCGTCAAGATGGCAGGTAATCGGTGGATGGAGAGGGCTCAAGACCGTTCTTCGTGGAATTCCTTGGGGGAGACCTATGTTCAGCAGTGGACTTCTATAGGTTGTTGATGATGATGATGATGATACATAGAAAACACCCAGACCCAAGAAAAATATTTGCAGATAATACAAACATTTGTCTCAAGCAGGCCGGTTGAAAATTATGATGTTCGATAATAAACTAAGTTTACTGTATACATGACGTTTACGTTTTTTTTTACTAGCTTACGGCCCACCTAATGTTAAGAGGTAGCATAACAAAGTATATTCTCGTAGGACACGCATGGATACCTAGATAGTTATTTTTATTCTAAATCATATCCGGTAGATATTCCAGAAAACTGTTTTGGCAAAACCACGGACACTATTTAGATCGTCTGCAATAGACGCATAGGCCAATGATGATGATGATCTGTCAGCAAAATAGAAGCTAACTAAGATCGAGGAGGTCAGCCTCTCATCTAGGTTAGCTATTTCCTATTTCAGGACGACCTAGTTCTCCCCCAGTTAGGAACTTGCTTTTTTATTGTTTTACAAGTCAGGTTTTCAAAACTTAACGCATTTGTTAGGCTTTTTGTACATTCAAGAAGTTATCCGCGTCATAACTCACGTTTTCCTGTAATTTCTATACTGTGGATTGTAAGCATGGAATTAATAATAGAACGGGAATGCGCGCTTTGCATAAAAATCTGTTCCGGATTTTAATGCCCAAATTAGGGTTGTCTCATTTCCTCTTTAATGTTATACATAAGAGGAAACGAGACAAAACCCTAATTCAGCTCCAAAACATTAACTAACACACCATTCACTACTCCCAATACACCCATGTACGCAATGAGACTTCCGATTAGGTAGATTAAAGCTTTTAAAGTTAAACTTAGATGTAATATTGACAGGTTTAAGATAGTTAGTTAATACTTCTAGTTACTACAAGATACTTATTAAGTCTATATACTTACACTATACTGAACCTAGTCCAACATTATACTTGATACTGGCGAAATTATGGCAACTATCCCAGAAGCTTATTAATAAATAAGTGAAGTGAACCTAGTCATATTGATGTAAGTACCTACGTAGTAAGGGAGAGTCCGAAGCGGATCGCTGTAACCTCGCTATACAGGCTCAATAGAGACCTGGTGTGAAGGACAGAGCTAAGCTGAGGTACATTCTTTTTACAGAACGTAAGTGTGCCTACTGTGTTTCTACTGTGTGTGCAGTGCACTGCACTGATCTAAGCTGGTGTTAAGCTGGTGTTGGGAAGAAAAAGCCTTTATCGACCCACGGCTGGGTCGATAAAGGCCTTCCTTTGATTATGCCTCGATCCTACGCTATACGAACCAGGTGCCGCCCACGGTGTTTCTAATATCGTCAACCATTATTACTATATTATTATTATTTTATATTATTATAATTAAAGCAGTATTGTTATTGAATGAAACAAAAGTAGTAAGGGACTGACTGATGTTTAAACTTGGAAATGAATTCGGGTTGAAAACTTATGAATTTCAAATCAGCATTATAGCCGAATCGGTGTGCCTTTTCACAGTCCATAGCAGATCAGCTTGAACATTGGTAACTCTGATGTTTAACCTGTATTTTTTCATTTTAATCGAAAAAACGCTACTTTTTCTCGGTTTCACTTGTAATTTTTTATTTTAACTTTTTTCTATCAGTCACGTCTCAGTTCGACAGTATGTTTTTTTTGTTGATACGCGATATCCACCAATTTTATTTAATCATAAATTGAATTTATCATAATGTAAGCCTGAGTAAGTCGAGATGTTTAATCAAAAAATAACTCTGTATGCATTTTTGTTATGCCATCACGTAAGTTTGGTGGATTCGATATATTTCGGTACCCTGAAAAAAACGTAATTAGTGACAGTAATGTTGAAATGGCAAGGTATGAATTTGGAAACCCACCAGAGCGGAAAAATCAATTGTTTTAACTAATCATTACAATTAGTTAGACTGACCAGCCAACCACCCGTTTCTCAAACAAAAAGTAACCAGTTGTTCCTTAGGAGCTAGGAAATGATAAATGTATGTTTTTTGTAAATCGGTCAAGTACATCGTATTGTAGGTATCAGTGTCAAGAACTATTGAATTTTGTCTTGGTAGGATCTATTTTTGATTGTAATCGCCCATAGCAACATTGCAGACAAGTATTTTGCGAAAATATTCAGTAGGTGAGTCTGAATTACAGTAAACTTCGTAGCTGCACGAGAAATATTTAACACATAACTAATACGTGTAAGAATTATATAAAATACTAGCATCTGACCGCAGCTTCGCTTGCGTATTGGCGGGATAACAAGTAGTTTATGTGTTAATCCAGGTCACAAACATTGTATAATCCAAGTTTTATGAAAATCCGTTCACCCGTTACCGAGTTGAATGGGGACATGCACACGAATTTTGACATCTGTCTATCATCAATCCTTTGCCCTGAATGACTGACGGATCAACGCACAGCCTAAACCACTGATCGTAGAGTCAGATCTCTAAACTTGGAGGGTGTGTTCTTTGTTTGACGTAAGCATTACAGCCTGCGCACATTGGGCGACAAACATCAGCGATTAGGCGCTACGACAAGCTGCGGGGGACAATTTCCATACATTTTGTTCAAAGCTCCGCACACACGGCGTCAATCGCGACACAGCGTCGTGTTTGCGGAGGCTGTAAAGAAAGGATTTTTCAAAATTCTACCCATAAGGGCTAAAAACGGGGGCAAAGTTTGTATGGGACAACGTGATTCCTTGGACCAATCAACTTCAAATTCTACATGAACATTATTTAACAGTATTGAGTGAAACTTTTATTTATTTATTCGGTTTTAGGAAAACTAACAGCTAGATACATAAAAGTTATTAAATAGGTATATGTAGGCTAAAACCTACACATACAGGAAGGTCAATTATAAGTTTCCACAAATAGGTTATTAAAAATAAAACATTAATGGACAGTTACAGCTTAGTATCCGACGTTTACGAAGAATAAAACAGGAAGGTCTAAATAATAAAGACACACACACACTTACACACCAGGAATAATATGCTCAATCTCTGTAATAATATAGAAGCTTTAAAGGTCTATTTGTGAAGTGTTAAAGATATCTACTTCAAAATTTGCCTTTGCTAAGGAGTTAAATGATCTAGAGAGGCTCTTATAATAGTTATAATAAATGAATGATGTCTGTAATTTTTCCTATCTACAGGAATAAAAAAACGTTAGGCTTTCTTATTGCAGCTGTATTTACACGCAACCATAATTACTCTAGTACATTAACATATTTCGTATTTTATTGAAATTCATTGCCTAGCGGGGTCAAAATGGGGTAGAAAGTTATATAGGGGTGATTTGCATTGAAGTTTATTCGAATACTCTTTAGTGCTTATGTTTTAAATTAGACACATGTTTGAAAACTTAATCCGATCTCTTTAAAATTGGAATGTCAAATCATCGATATATTATACTATAGAGCCACAAAGGTGGAAAAAAGGTGTCGGCACCAAAACTCGGCGCACGCTGTCGATTGAGCCGACATTGAACACTTTACATGCGACACATACATAAACATAAGGTCTAAATTGGTGCAAATTTGGAATTTTGAAGATTGTTTATGTCAAATACGCTTGGACGTTTTTTGTCAGTTTTCACTTGAAGACTGTGACTCTATACAGTACTTTTTTTATCTCGATGTGTCAATTATAAAATAATATTAAGATTAAAAGCACTACGGAGTATTGATATCAACATGAACTCCCATTTGTAAGAGTATCGTTGACATCGTGATATTTGTATTTGTAGTGGTAGTTCTAAGTTCATTTATGTGTTTGTTCGAGCATGCATGCATGGGTAGGGGATCATTTTTCAAGTTACTAGTAAGGATATAAAAACTTATGGTACCTATACTTTATAACTGGCTGTTAACTTGGCGACGGGTCGCCAACGGAAAAGGGAGCAAGAACGGGCTCGGAAAAAGTAGCGGAAGTGGGAGTCGGAACGGGAACGGGAACGCGCCCGTGTAATTACTTAACCTAACCTGGTAATGTTTGTAATTTAGGTTGCAGTTGACGCGGGTACGATACGATCACTGCCGACGCTGCTGATCACAGAGACATAATTGAATATTTGCTTCTTGGTCGACATAATATATCTATCTCGCATAATCTATCTCGCTTTTGTAGCCGCCGGGGTGTCCCGAGCCAAGTCCATTTCCTGGACGGTGGTTTCTTGTAGAAGGAGTTCATCGCGAAGAACCCCTCCTTCTCTATGAAGTCGACTAAACGCTGAACCCTTTGGTTTTGTTGCCAAATCCAAATGTTACTACTCTCAGTTCATCCATACAATCCATACATAGGTAGTAAGGATCACGTATAAAATAACCATGCTCGGGAAACATTGTGATTAATGAGCCGATTAACTCCACCATTAAATACTTAAGAATCTGATATGTATAAAAAAATGCGCTGATATCTAGCTGTTGGGTGGTATTGGAGGCTGTGGTGCGGTGCGCCTGCGCACGTCCGGGTACCTTAGAAAGCTCAGTGCACGGCGCGTAGCGGACGCGAGTGGTCGATCGCGGTGTCGCGGTCATGCGCTCACAATGGACGTGTGGAGCGGACACTCGGCGCGTGCGCCGCTGACGCTGGACGGAGCGGATGATATTGCCATCACGTTCTACGAGACCAAAGACGAGCCGCCGCCGCAGCCCAAGCAAGGTGTGTTACTTGTATGATGATTTATATATCTAAAAAACATGACTTTTATGAAATTCATCTAATGAATAAAAAATAATCAGAGGCATATAACGTGAAATGCTTGTTCGAGTCGTGTCCAGACATTATTTCTTTAAAGTATAGTGCACATTATCAAGACAGTTCCGTTTTCAGATATACCGACAGGGAAGCTAAAAGAAGCTTTTATCGACCGTATCCTCCCACGGGTTAATAATTATTGTTTTCAATATTTCTGTCAGGTTGTAGGTAGAAGGTTGGCTGGCTGACTGGTGCATCTCCGGATGTTCAGTCTGTTTCCGGTTGTTATCGAGTTAATAAGGACGTGTTAGATCGTAATTCCTGCTATTCCTTGTTATTCTGGATCAACCAGTCGCATATCCGTCGATAAGTGTTTGTTTATTTATTGAGTGGATATTTTTATCAATTTGATGATCGCTCAGGAATGAATTATCAGCACTGGACTTTATGGAGAGCAATTTTCGCTTATGTGGTGTTAGAAATATTTAAAAAAAAAATTGTGGAGTAAATGGTTTCAATAACTAATGCGGCACGTAATCACACAGCATCATATAACCCCAAACTAAGCAGAGCTTGTATTGGCAACCACATGATATTTTTTTTGTAAATACATACGCCCAGACCCGAGACAAATATCTGCAGAACATGCGAACATTTGTCCCGCAGCGGGAATCGAACCGCAACCTTCTGCATCTTAGGCGGACCTTCGCCCACTGTGCCATAGAGGTTGTTCGTATGAAATCATTAATGTTCAAAAGTAGTAGTTAATAGATGGGTACCTATTTGTAAGTATACGACATATGCTACCTAACTAATGCAAGTACTACATCTGTTAACAAAATAAAAACAAATCTACCTAAGGAATAATTTTCATTTCTAAAGTAAAATAATTATTTTTTTGACTTACTTATAATATTATGAACTATTTTAAGACTGAAGATTGAGGTTACACCCTTACTTTCTAGTATGGATGTTGTCAGGCATCGTTATAAATATAATACAAATGAGCCCTGTTCTTTGAGAAAAGATACAAGAAGAAAATAGATGTTCCACTACAGCCAAGGTTAAATGTTGTGAAGCATGCTTATAGAGTCTATTCTCTAGGTACCAAGTGGATAAACTCTTCAACTCTCTTCCATTGATCTTAAGAGCGTTGATAGTCCGAATATCTTTAGTATTTGGTCTTATTATGATTTAATATTTTTGAAATTGGTATTACATGTATAATGTGATGTATTTCATTATATTGGTGTTATTTATTATGTATTTTTTTAAGTGTAGCTAAACTAAGTTATTTTTGTTTTTCGTAGAATGATTATTTTAAATAATTCATTTTTTTTATTATGTAATTCAATTACGAATTGTTATGTAAATTAAATAATACATAGTTACCTTTCTTTGCCTCGGTAATGCTTATCATATAAAGTTGTTTACGACGCCTTTCTTCCGCGTCGCCGACGGCCGCCGCGACGATGCAATATTCCACCGGCCAGATTGCAGCAGTCTTCATCGGAAGCACTTTCTAATTCCGATCACGAAATTACAAAACGTAAACATAAAAGTTGTCTATCACTCCGTTCCGTAATCAGTTTGTTACCTGATATTTATCATCTTTTATTTATTAGAAACAAATTATTTTTTTATGCAATACTTACAATATTTTTAAATCTTTACTTCAACGTGTTCCTGCGAAAAGGGTCTTGACAGAGAGACAGACAGAAGAAAGGTTCCTTTTTTTGCTTTTGAGGTACGGAACCTTAAAAACCACAAATAGATAAGAAGAAAGCAATCCCACCTGCTTTTTTTATGCGATTGAGTTCGAGTAATGCACTCTTTCACCATCACCACCACCACTACCAGACCAGTTCATTACATTATTTGCCTTTTTCATGGAACTCACTTGGTTGACATCAAGATGGTCATGTATTGCATATGTCGTGGGCACGAATCTGATAATAAACGCGTTAGAGTCGATACTACAATCACACATCTATGAAGTTACAATAATAATGTAAATTCATCACATTATAAATAGGAAATATCTAGACCTAAGAAAAACATTTGCAAATCATAGAAACATGTTTCTGACGGCGGGAATCGAATCTGCAACCTTTTGCTTCTCAAACGGGCATTATAAATCAATCGCTTTACTTATCTTATTAAAATTTGCCTGAGTTTTAAATGCGTAGCTGTTTATAGTCACTAGTTATCATAAAAGGCACCTACTGAGCTTTGTTATTAGTAAGCAGACTGAGAATGCCCTACTGGATCTAATATCTCACTCATGTCGACGATCTCTGTGGCGCAGTGGGCGAAGGTCCGCTTGAGACGCTATAGGTTGCGGGTTCGATTCCCGCAGCAATATTTGCATGATCTGCAGATATTTGTATTGGATCTGGGTGTTTTCTATGTATTATATGTATTTATTAAATATGTTATATGTAGTATATCAGTCATGTAGTTCCGCTAATATAAGCTCTGCCTAGTTTTAAACTTATATGATGCTGATTTATTTATATCTGAAACTTTTCTATTTATAGTTGTGAAAAACAATATATCTTAAGACTATTTTTCCAAACATATATCCATTCCGCAGCTGTTATTGTTCCTAGAGAAAACAGAACCAATCTGGAACCAGGCAGGTAAAGAAAGTTTTCCTATCAGGCTTGCTTGCAATTTATTCCCATTCTTCGACTACCACATCTTGCTAGATAGATAGGTAGATATTGATTGGCTGAGTCTTTAGAAATAGCCTAGCACAGCCTGCCGAGAACAATAGCTTGACTCGAACTAAGCTATAGAGCGAGCAAATCGAGCCTGCTGGAATTGTTTTTTCTTATTCCTCTCTATTACAAGATACAAAACCCTTTTGTTTTATAGAAATATAATAGATTTGTATAATATAAAAAGTTCACAAGCTAGATTCACATGAACGCAATAAATAATAAATGACTTTGACTTTGACGTTGACTTTGAACTCTGCCAATTTATTATTACCTGACCCGCTTGTAATTTGTGTAATTTATATATTATCGAATTCAAATAAAACGATATTTTTGGCTGTTTCTTTGTATTTATCCTAATTTAATTTTTTTTTAAACAGGGGTGAAAAAATCTAAAAACATATTCAAATCGGTCAAGTCATTTTTGAGTTACTTATATGTTTTTATTACAACAATCGTAGATAACCAAAAATAAAATAACTACTAAACTTACAGAAAGCTTTTATATTTATTCTATAAATTGTCATGGCTTAGCGACTTTATTTCAAATAATAAGTCGTGAAGCGCTCGTGTGAGCGCCTGAGTGTGATGGTGGTCATACACCATGCTGCCTACCGTCTAATCGGCACTAAGCAGGCTTGATTCAATCTGCAGTTTGTGTATACATCACACACGATTAACTTTCATGCCAATCCACGCCACCCACGGTCAGTTCTATGCCGATTGGACGATGGACTTGATCGAGTACTATGGACTTACTTATTTGTTATTTCAACTAGGCTGTGTTTTACGGTAACGTATTTCAAACAGTCACGGTTTTTTTTGTGGCATAAACCTATGGTAAAAACTTATTTTTTGGTAAAACATCAGTTAAAGAGTTCAGGACTAGCCACTGCTAGTCCATCCACGTCCTCACTGACCTCCTTCCCGCTCTTCAATTATCGACACTCCGGCTCCAATTCAATTTTAACAGCAGTAATCACGTTGCAACATTGTCGGTGCCCTGATTTTCCACGGATAACTGTATTTTCTGAGCTTTTCTTACGTCAGGGGTGCTGTGTGTGTTTTGCGACTCACATATAAAAAAGTTTCTAACCGATGTAGTTTGCAAGAATGTCACAATTTAGAAGGGTTTCAGAAGGGTCGGTTATTTTCTGCCACCGAAGAAAAACACATAACATATAATATAATACATGAACTTCTCTTTTATATTTATTATTTGTACACCTAAATTTAAGCATGTTTAATGGTAATCCATTTGCTCAACAAATAAAGGTAAAGGTCGGGGAAAAAAGTTTCTTCGTATTTTGTATACAAAATGAAGATATTTTTTCGAAGTAATTACGTTTTAGTATCATATAACACCATTTTGTACAATAATTTGTTGCCATCTTGTTTATAGTTTAATTCCGGTGCTATAGAAAATTTCTGCCAATCTGCATAATCTGCATGCCACAAGTAGTTTTCACTTGAATGTTAACCTAACACTATCCAAAGAATTCATAAGCGAAAATCTGAGGATGCAAAGTCAGGACTATTATGGTGGATGCATTAACACTTCCCAACCAAGTTCTCTAAATTTTTGCTGAGTGGCAAAAGATGTGTGTATTCTGATGTTATCATGATGAACTACAGAACATAACAGAACTGAATTCCGGCCGTGTTTTGTCAATTTCTTGCTTAAGTCTCATTAGAGGTTGGCAGTAGAGATACACATACATAATAAACGATGCCCATCCAATCCCACTACACACACAGCATCACCTTAGTGCGTTTTAATCCGGGTTTCGCTACAGTCTGTGGACCTTGACTCCCCTTAACCATGATCTTTTTCGAACGTACTTATCGTAGGTGATCCAATTTTCATTACCAGTTATATATAGTTATATTTTCAAAAATGGTTCAGTTTCATTACGTTTCAATAGAGAACCGCAAATGAGTACACGATCCATTAGGTTTCTTTTAGTGAGCTGGTGTGGTACCCAAATATCGAGCTTTCTTGTATATCTAGACTTTTTTGAATGGGTCAAAACTGTTTTGTGGTCAATGCTCAATTCCTCGGCTATATCGCAACTACTAATATGCTAATTTTTCTCCACTTTTTCAAAAAGTGATATATTTATCATCATTATCATCATAATTATTAACCTATAGCATTCCACTGCGAGACATAGACTTCCCACATTGAGCGCCATTGCGCGCTGTCTCAGCTAGACTCATACAGCTTCTACGAGCAGCTTTTCGCAGATCGTCACTCAAAGTTTTGAATTGACTCAGTATAAATCACCCAGACTATAAGTAGATGCAAAAGGCCTAAGATTTTTATGGCAAAGCCTTCAAATCAAAGAGCGGTTATCGAGCTTAAGATAAATGATTGTAAAGTTTTTGTTCTAGCTCAATCATCAAATGGGTTCGACTTGGAAACAATTCTACTCCAGTTCTATTGGGCTTGAATCCTTTTCTCCCATGTCGGCCTCTCACCCTGCCAATGTCATAAAATCTTCCATAATATTATTATCAAGTCAAGTGTTGACAATGACGCATTCGCGTGAGATAAAGGTACGAGACACGATATTCGCATACATTTGTCTCAATTTCAACGCAGAGACAATACAATGTTGCCTACTTAGTGCCTGTAACAATACATGTCAATAATAAAATACTCGTATAGTACTCCGCTTTTGTTTACATGTTGATGTTCTAGAAGGGTGTTACTTTCATCTTTTGAACACTTCTTAAAGGCTTTATAATTTTCATCAGTTGGTTGTTCATCAGAGAATTAGAGACTAAAAAGTTACACCCTTACTTATAAACTCTACTTAAATTTAACTATTGCTTAAAGTTATCCCTGTCACTGTTTGTTAATATCCAATGGTAAGAGATATAAATAGTTTAAGCATCGTTTATCTTTTGACAGATTTTGATAAGTAAGGCTCTTAATGCTCCATGATGTTTATAAGGTAGGTATTGTTAAAAAAATAATATGTCAAAATCACTTATAGGTTAAAAAAGGCTGCTGATAGAAGCTGGATGCGTCGAGCTGAGGACAGGGCGCAATGGTGCTCATTAGGGGAGGTCTATGTCCAGCAGTGGACTGCTATAGGCTGATGATTGTGATGATGATGACTCGTAGGTATCCATTTAGTTTTGACGCTGAGCGAAAGACGTTTGCTTTACAAGTCTTGTAATTTATTTCGATGGTACTTGTTTTTTGGTGTGTTCTCTATTCTACGAGTATTACAGATACAAAATGAACATTTTGCATAGCCAAACACGTCACCAATAGTTGGCCATTAACTCATGCGAAGAAGAAGCGGAAACACAGAGTGAAAACTACCTTTCCTTCTTCATACTGTATGTACTGTTTAGGTACAAAAATCAGTTCTTTTATACAATATCCATATTTACAGGGTCCATTAGTTATATAATAGGAAGCTATTGCAAATCCCGTGTAATGGAAGTGGGTGCGCTGGCACAGGGTCGCCGACCGCGCGTTATGCAACGTGATAAAGTCGCGATGCCAAGCATTACTTCTCCACAACGATGGCTCGATCAGATGGGTTTCAACCTAGCTTTAGCGATGCTAAGGAACTTCTAAGAATTTACTTAAATAAAACTACAAGTCGGTAATTAGGAAGTTTTAAGAAAGTATTCAAATAAAAGTACACGTATGTCTACCTATATTAGATTCGTCTTATGAACTTTACTAATACACAACAACTCAGCCTAAACTCTGTGGCTGATATTGGTCCCGGCTTTTTCAGTCTTTAAGCCATATCGGAAGCCTTCAAGCGGTCTAAAAATACTCACACCAGAGTTGGTAACTTGGCTCATACGAAGAAAGAAGGAAGGAAGCCTAAACCCTAAAATTTAGAAGGATAAAATTGTCTTGATATACTTTCGCATAGTCTTTGATACTGTGTAAAAAACAAAAAGTTCGATAAGCAGACTTAATTTTATTAGTTTTGTAACAACAAAAACCGATGATTTTCGTTGTTGGACTTAACAATACTAGATACATTTATATTATATATAATAAGATCATCACTAAATATATTATTTTCTTAATTTTAATTTAAGATAATTTGTATGTTTCTTTACTAGGTCTATTTCACTAATTCTATTCTAATTCTGTAAATTGCGTTTAGGACAAGCAATTATGAGAAATCTTTAAAGTAAACAGTTGTTTCCAGTTTCTTTTCATTATTTAGGAACATTATTTTCTTCCCATAAGTTGTAAGTGTAAGCTTTACTGGTCATACTTCATCGTGTTTGCCTTTCCCATTCTCCTCACAAATTCGATTTCACTGCATCTAATATCCATTTTACATTTATGTATAATGGCAATAACAATTTCTTCCAACTCTACGCAAGACTTCTCGCCTTCTTTGATGACAAAAAATATGACTTGTCTTTCTTATGTTTGCTCTTCTTGTTGGAGCACGATACTTTCTTGATTTCATTTGCTTAATTTTGTCTACAAAATAGAATAAATATTAAGGTTAGATTGAGTCAATATTTTCATTTATTTTTGAGTATAGGCAGAACGAAAATAGTGTATTATTTTAGAATTGGGAACTGTAGTTGAAAATTCATTTTCATTGGCGTTAGCGGCGGAACGAGAAGTTGTGCCCTGCCAGCCCCAACCCGTTTGCCCAGCGTGGGGATTATGGTTGTGGACAGTGGACTGATATAGGCATGGTGTGGTGGAGGTCGTATATCTACATTAGTACCACGTACCACCTAAAATTTATTTATATTCCGAAATGGAAATTCCGACACAAAATTACCAATTTAGATTTTTTTTAATTTTAAGTTTTTTTTCTAATATTTTTTTTCTTAAATCTACCCAGTATTGATAAAACAAACGTTTTTTTATTTAGTATAGTTTTATTTTATCTGAGAACCACGTGAGCCAAGCTGCGGGTAAAAGCTAGTAAATATATAATCTCTACTATTCTCTACTAATAAAAATAAACACAACATCATCCAGCCCCAAACTAAGCAGAGCTTTTACTATGGAACGTAATAAAAAAAAAATAGCTACAGATTAGATACCCCATTGACGCAAACAAAAGAAAATAAAAACGGCCGAACCATTTTTGTGAGTCTGACGCAGTAAAAAATATAAATAAATATATATTTTCACAATACTAATAATGGTACACATAATCACACAACATCATCTTGCCCCAAACTAAGCAGAGCTTGTATTATATTTATAAATTGAAAATCGAGACAAATATCTGCAGAACATGCAAACATTTGTGTCCCACAGCGGGAATCGAACCCATAACTTTTTGCGTGTCAGGCGTCTCTCAGCCCACTGCGCTATAGAGGTCGCCATAATCCATAGATAAAACCTCAACACTTGTCGATTCACTGCATCCAGAGAACATCTCGCTGAAGGCTCACTTATTAATAGTAACACGTATGATTTTTGGCTTAGCCACCAAGGTAACAGTTACGGCTCGCATTATGAATATCCGGCTTGACATATCAGTTCAACCGCTGCCCTGTGATGACGGCAACGGTAAAAGGAATTTCGGGTATTCAGAACGATCTAATGTACATAGGTATTAGTGTTTTGGAATGCTGATTACGTGTATACAGGGTGTAAAAAGACTACTACCAAAAACTGGGATCTTGCAATCAGACCATGATTCTGATCATACATAATTAACGTAAAGAGGCAAAAAATTGTCTTATCTACGTCATTTTAATTATTTTTATAGTTACGTACACATAGTACTACATAATAACATCTACCTAAGCATCCCATACGCAAAAGATAAATAAAATGAAAAAAATCAGCAACGTCTGCAAGCTCGTAAAGTATTGAAATCTTGAAAAAATTTTAATTTTATTTCAGACAATATAATTTTTATTTGGGTAGGTTTTTGTGTCCACCATATTTCGTTTTCGATAGACGTCTTTTTACACCCGATATAAATCAAAGCAACGAGAACACGAGCTGGTATACCAGCAACATACATGAAATAGACATTCGCACTAGACTATCATAGTCTAGTGCGAATGTCTATTCTATTATTGTTATTAGGGATATTTAGAGCTGAGGTGTACGCAATTTACTGATTATTAGGATGTACCTATTTTCATTCAGATAATGTATGGGTATGGGTAAGTTTCAATTTGTATGTTATCCCGAAAGAGAGTAAATCTTCTCCCGAAGGTAAACAATATTTGTTTTACAAGTATGTTAACTGTATTGAAGAAATTACTTGCAAAGTTACGCCATAATTTTACTCAAACTCTGGTAAGGCAGCCCTAGCACAGCTGATTTTGTTGAACTTTGTTCATGACGTTGATAATGATGATGATGATGTTTGTAGCTACGCTCAACAGTTTGACAACATACACTTTATATGCCTATTTCTGCCGTGAAGCCTCATTGCTGCCGTGAGTGCCGGTAAAATTACTGGCACATGAGGCTTAACACCTTCATGCCTCAAGTGTGTAATACGCAGGGAATTGCATCGTAGGGCACGTTCTAAACAAGTTATACCTGCGAAGCAATACATTGTTAAAAGTAATATGTCATATCTTTAGGTGTCATAAAAAAAGCTTTAGATGACCAAAGTTTTCTTTATGTAATGTATGAACATAACATCATCATCATCACAAGGTTATGCAAGACTAAGTCTACAGTTTCTGTGTTACACAAACAAATTAAAATAATCCTAATTCTTAATAATATTTTAAATGTCAAAGTCTGTGTGAATGTTTGTTAACACGTTTTTCCGTAACAACTTATCATTATGTAGATAGTTTAGGAGCCAGAATAACACATATCCCTATGTGGTAAACGCATAGATCGTACGGGATAAATTGATAGGAAAAAGGTTGATTGTTGTGTGAACAAAAAACTATGCAATTATTTTTTACTTTTTAGTTTGCAGTTTTTGTATTAGAAGGCGGTTTTTATTATGACTTCAAATAAATAAAAAAAGGAGGAGGTTCTCAATTCGGTTGTACGTTTTTTTTAAATTATTGTTTATTTCCAAAATAAACAGCCAATAAAAAAAATCATTTCCCTATTTTCTCAGCCTTAGGTTTGGTACTTTTTTTTAATTTATATGGGACCAAACTGAAAGTAAACCCTCAAAAACGGGAAAATAATTTTCAAAATTGGTTCATAAATTACCCAGTTATGAGGTAACAAACATAAAACATGAATAAAATTCGAGCCCATAAAATCTTCGTCTCTATTTACTTCTACTTCTACTTTTTCTAAATTTAGGTTTGGTATTTTTTGTTCCTTTTTTCATATCGGACCAATCGGAAAGTATACTCTACAAAAAAAATAAAAATCAAATCAAATCGGTTCATAAATGACGGAGTTATGAGGTAACAAACATAAAAAAGCAACATACAGTCGAATTGAGAACCTCCTCCTTTTTGAAGTCTGTTAAAAATCTTACCAAACGACTTGAAATTTTGTACAGACTCTCTACTAAAAGTAAATGAATTCTAGATTATATTAATGATTTTTAAGAGAGCTCTGCTTTTTGATCCCAATTTAGGTAATAATTTCGGTTATACTCGTAGCTGAGCGCAGTAATGAAGGATAGGAATTGTATCTGTCCACCACCTAGCTGTTAACTGCTTTTAATATAAGACTAATTTTTCAATCTTCAGATAACTCTGTAAATATCAGCTTGGGCCGGATTATTTAAAAAAATCAAGCCATTCTGTAAATTCGAAAATAGTATTTCAGCGATCCTTTTAAATTAATAATGACGAATGTAAAATTAGCTCCTAATAAGTACAAAATAGCTTCGAATTTTGACGATCTCCGCGTCACAGATCCGCCCAAGACTTGAGTATTCGTTTCTCACTGTTGTCTCTCGGCTTGAGTTTATATGATTTGCATTGATATTTGGCTCGTGGCCTGGTTGTTTACTTTTTACAATGTGTATATTATTTATAGAGAAAATATAAGCATTTAACTACTTAAATATTAATGATTAATATAACATAGGTACTACTACCTACACAAGCTCTGCTTGTTTTGGGGCTGGATGATCTGTGAAAAATTGTCCGGCATTTTTTTTTATTCAATGGGTATAATTTTACATTCGTCATTAATAACGCAATTTTGCACTTATTGGGACCTAATTTTACATTCGTCAGTAATAAATCATTAAAAGGATCGCTGAAATACTATTTTGACCTTTACGTTAAAAAAGCAGCTGCCTGCGAATGTAACTTTGCCGCTTTGTAAAGCGAGTGTTGTACCTGTTGCGATATTATTTATGTTATTTTTTATAAAATCTTCCTAATAATAGGCTTGTTTTTTTTTTTTTTTTTTTTTTAATTAACCTATACTGTCCCACTGCTGGGCAAAGGTCTCCCCCATCTCCTTCCAAGACTTATGATCGCTTGCTGCCTCCCACCAGTTAGCACGAAAGGCATCGATGTCGTCACGCCAACGCTTCCGAGGCCTGCCCCGGCGCCTTCGCCCATCTGCAGGTAACCATTGGGTGACGATCGATGCCCATCTATCAGGGTGCATACGGCTCACGGCTCATTATTTTTTAATAAAATAAAATAAAAAATATTTTCCTAATAATAGGCTAGTTAAAAGCACATCTTGTTTGCTTTACCAAGTGCTCAAAACGATGAAGGTAAAAATCGTGAGGAAACCTGCGGCCTTGTTTTTCCTGTGGGTAAGTCTAGCCTAGTCAGCCAGGCTGAGAGGATCGTGCAGGTTCTGGTTCTGTGCGAGCCTACTCCAACTCCAACCCACCATGTCCCCGGCACTGTAGCGTCCCGGTCAGTGACTATAAAGTTACAACTTGGCGCTGTGTAATATCTAGAATAGATGTAGAGGCCTTAGTTTAAAGCCCCTCTTGACAGACCATTGACTATTTACTTTTTAAAGTATAAAATATAAAGCTCTATTATAGTTATGGCACTAACCGTCCTTAGAGGAACCAAGCATTGGGTACTTGGCTAGGTGCCGACTCTTATATTTATTTGTTGTCTCAATCTTTCAATCGTCAAGAGATGTAATAATTCGTCAGTGATTGCTAATTATTATTCTTGTTGGAGACTGACTGTATAGAGTACAACCCGAGAGGAGGTACCGCTTGCGAAAGTGAAATAGCAAATCAAGATCACTTTATTTTACAAGTTTACAAAACTCTAAAATACTATTTATTACTAAAACGTTTTAATCAAACGGTTATATAAAATATTGAAATTTACACTACTTTTTTTAGTTTAAAGTTATTGCAATAATTTTGTCCAGATCATTTTATTTAGGTACATCAAGTATTGATAAATGAACCCAACTACTTATTTTAATTTATAAAGTCTCGCCTTGGTTATTTTGGTTATGAAGAACTTTTTTTTCATGTTTTTCAAACTCCCGTATTGATGGATATACAAGTTCATCCAATCCAACTCCAAAGTGATACATCTATATGAATAATACAAGTAGAACATTTAAAAAAAAAAATCGACTTCAAATAAATAACTCCTTACTTCTTGCCCTAAAGAATTTTGAAAATCGGTTCACAATTGACGGAGATATTGGTGATCATAGGGCGAAAATTACAAGTGAGGATGAGGTTTTTTGAGTTTTCCGGGAAAAGTACCAATCCCTCAGGAATAAAATTTATATGAAATCACCTGTAAGTATACTCCTTTAAACAAAATAAGAATTTTGAAAATCCATCCACAATTGAGGGAGTTATCGGTGAACATACAAAAAAAAAGTAAAAAAAAAGTTCTGACGAATTGCTAACCTCCTCCTTTTTGAAGTCTGTTAATAGAATACACTGGCCTTCGCTGGTATCAGGACCGTATTGGAAACTTGAAAGGAGTAGACTTCTAAATATATCCATGAAAATAGGTCGAGTGTCGTCCCATTTTCCCTGAAAACCTTCTTGATTGATGCTTCAGTAGTCCTTCCATCGGTTCTACAATTTATAAATAGCCTTTTATTTTTCTCATATTTTTCAAGTTAATCCTATCTTAATAATATAATAAATGTGAAAGTCTGTGTGAATGTTTGTTAGGTACCACGTACATATTTCCGTAACACATTTAGATGAAATTTGGTGTGCAGATAGTTTACGCTTTAGAATAACTCTTAGGAAACCAAATTAGATTAGAATTTAGAAAAATTAGCGTCTTAGTGGTTATACAGGGGTGGCAAAGTTTGTATGGGGAACAAAAAATCTTTACCTATGGAATTGAAATTTTGCATAGAGACTCTCTACTGAAAATTAATGAGCACCTGTTTCAGCATTTAGCTGTTTCGGCCTAAGCTGGGTTACAAGTTAGCTATCCTTCAGTGGTTAGCGGTTAGTGAGCGACATAACAGCTAAAATGGTAGTGCGTCCTTAGCGCACAAGTAACTCACCTGAGTACTGGGGTGCGCTTTGCATCTCGGCAGCTAGACCTACTGTTCGCAGGTCCAGGCATTTGCCAGTTTAATCGCCTGCTTCATAACATATTGGTTGGTAAGGGGACGTTAAATATTTCGTAGATTTGATTGGCATTTCTAACCCCGAAGGGGGTTAAAGGGGGTAGCAAAGTTTTTATAGCGAACAAGAGTCTTTTGAATGTTTGTTACCATTACCACGTATGTCCGTAACTCCTAAACTAATAGTATGCATATGTTTAGGTATTAGGGGTGGAAATGTTTGTATGGGGAACAAAACAAATTTTGCATAGAGACTGACAATGAAAAAAAACACCTGTATCAGCATTTTTCGCAGTTTAACCTCTAAGAGGGTTAACGGGGTCAAATAACTTCTACTAAACCCACATAAATTACCACGCTGGCGAAGCCGTGGGGCGCAGCTAGTACATATATAATCGAAAAAACATAGTATTATATTATTTTTCGAAGGAAAAAATTAGGTATGATGTGAAAACCCTCATTTGAATGAAGGCCTCTTCCATGTAAGCCTAATGACATAATTACAAAAATATTACTTAGGTCTGAGGACCTATATTGTGTTTTAAATATGTGCGATTGGTAAAAAAAGTATATTTGGGTATTTGTAACCAAAAAAAGTCCGTCAACTGGGGGTCGAATTAACTGGTTATCAAGATAAGGCAACATTTAGATTTTTTGGAATTTCTTGACTTACAAAGAAAAACAGTTGATGGTGGTTTTGCAAATGACAAGTCAACAGTCGAATAACCCATCACCCTGTATAGAACAATAGCAGCTGACTGGTTGACTTACAATCAATGCCTAGTCTGAGCGCTATATAGGGTTTTTTCCTTGTATACTTAATTCCTTGTGTAGTGCAGTACCTATAGGCGGGCCTTTAGAAAGAACAAAATATAATTTTTACGTGGACGAAATAATAAGATAACAATATTGTAATTAATCATGTGTAATTTTATAATAAGTAATGGAAAAAGGCTAAGAATTTCGGTTTACTAAATCTCTATGTATGTACCTAGGAATATAATCTTCAAGGCATAGTAGTATCAAAGAGGTTGTTTTTAAAAAATATCTTTAACTTCTGCTATTGCTGAGCATTAGTATATTGAGCCCCATAAAGGGAATAAGCTCATGATGTCCATCCTGTAACGCTTCACTGCGATTGCGCAATCACAAAAACAAAAGACAGAATCTAATAAGAGCTCAAAGCACCGTCAGTGGAAGGGAAATAAAAACATTGCAATATTACTTATTTATGTTTAATACATGAAAGTAAAGAGAATGCTCGAGTGAACTCTTGCACGTAACTTTGGTTATTGCCAAGTCACAGTTAGATTTATCCATACACTGCGCGACGGATGCGCCTCTCTGTATTTCCCATAGAACAATACCTTCGATGGACTTCGCCAAGGGCGGTATGGCAGCGCGGAAAGAGAATGGTGGCGCCCGCGCACGTGCGGGAAAGGGACGGCTGCCGCTTAGTCGAGGTTCAACGATCGACTCTCGCGCAGTTTGTTGAACTGCAATCATTGCTTAGGAAAATGATTAGGGTTGCTGGTTACACTTCGTAACTTACGTAATCAAAGCGCTCTCAAGCAGAAACGCTTGATCAGTTCTTTCATAACCTACTAACTGCATTCTTCTCCTTTCTTCTTTGTAGCGTAAACTCTACTAAAAACATTTTAAGTAATTAAAATTAAGTCGTAACTTTGACAACTAGAAACCAATTAAACTGCCAATATAAAAACTAAATTATTGATCAAACGAATTTTGCAGCTAAATAGCGACTTATATAACGCTCTTTCATAAATAATTAATCAGTGATGGTTAAGTTTAGAGGTAATTTTAAAATACAGCTAATAATTTTCAACTTTAGTTCCCATTATTAAGTAAATAATCATAGAAAACACCCAAGCCCGACTTAACTATTTGTAAATCATACAAACATTTGTCTTACATCGGGAATCGAACCCGCAACCTTCCGCGTCACAGGCTGACCTGCACCCACTGCGCCACAGATGTCATTAGGTTACCTTTGTGAAGTTACATGGCCACTTCTAAAGTAGTTTCACATCTGTATTAAACATGTTTGTAGATAGCTGTCCAAAACATCCAGAGGCCTTAATGCCCGATATTGATCTTTTTTTTTTATACTACTCAGTTAGCAAACAGGCATACGGTCCTTCCCGTAGCCTATGGACGCCTGTAACATCAAGAGGTATTACATGCGCGTTGCTGACCCTTTTAAAAATTTTAAAACGCCCTTTTTGAAACGCTGCATATTTTAGTCTCTGGGGAAAACCTCGGCAGGGAGACCATTCCACAGCTTGATTGTTCGCGGGAGGAAATTCCTCTGGAACCTCACAGTGCGAGAAGATAAAGGTTCTTGTTCTCTTCTCTTATATTATCCGAGTGGTCGTTATAAGCATATATGTATAACATCGACTTATAGGTTAGGCATAGGTCTATGGTAAACTAATTGGTTGTCATGTCATAACGACGTCATATCCATCACGAGATTTTTTCAAACGTTTGTGAACCTATTTACCAGTTGCCTTGAGTCTCAAAAACCTACGTAACTAGAACGTTAAATATAAGTAAACTGTTTTGTAAAATAAGGTTACGCTAAGTGAATCTACTTCGTAATGTAATGATAAATAAATAAACAAAGATAATAACAAGTCGAAACTTGAGCTTTGATATTTATTCATCTGATTACGATTAATACTGTAATAAAATAGAGGCCTAAAAAAATTTACTTTGATGTAATTCACGATAAAGTTTTATAAAATGAGACAGCCCTAGTCCGAAGTTCTTCCAGCGCGCGCTCATCTCTCTCTAACCCATGCAGAGAGAGAGGGATACAAGATTCGCGGAAGAAAGCACGGCTGGTTACGTAACTGGTTACTTTATCACCAATCACTGACTATACTTGCACGATTGTCAATTTAATAGAGATTTTATTGTTATTAACACCGGTCAAGATACTACTACGTGTAGGTGAATATTTAAAAACCAGCTTTGGTTAATGTTTTGTACTTACTTCAAAAAATGTGTTAATAACATGAAAAATTAAAACGTAACCTATGCTGGATATTATCAGCTATTATCACTTATCAGTTTATCACGCAATATCATCTAGCCCCCAAACTAAGCAGAGCTTTCATAAGGAGAACCACATGACTGATATACCGCTGCGCAAATTTATGAAAGGAGTGAATAGTTTTTATTTTTAATAATAATACATAATTATATCTTACAAAGGAATTATTTTTAAGCTTAGAGTAAAAGTATATATACTTGTAGGTATTTTTTAATACAAACTTTGTAAGAAACGGGTGCCAGTGATAGAACCAGTAGTATAAGTCAACGGGGACTTTCTCCATAGATCTGTACATTTTATACCTAATATACCTATTCTGAATAGAACGGTATATGTAAAAATTGATAATAGAATTATGTTTATAGAATCTTAGGTTATAAATAAGCAATTCATAACTGTTCTATAAACTTCATATAGCAAAAGTGGCGTTAATTAATTCGTTAAAAATTTATGTCAACTCTTTTTATTTATATTTGAACGACAGTAACAATGGAACAAACTTACTTTATCGAGCTTTATTGGATGATATTTGGTCATGCATAAGGGGGTAAGCTTGTATGTAGGTATTAACAAGGAGTAACAATATCACAATAGTAAAGTTAATACAAAGTACAGAGTTGACGGCTGATAGGATGAATGTCAAAGGAAAACATGTTGTACCAACCCCTCATAGAATGGGTTATGGGCAGGTGATTACATATATTATGCACAGAGAACATAGACCCGAGAAAATAATTGATCAAACATTAAAATTTGGTCTCACGGCGGAAATCGAACACGCAATCTTCTGCGTCTCTGTCGAGTCTTTGCCCACTGAGCCACAAAGGTCGTCTATTACGCCATTTATATTGATCTACGTGCGATTTTACAACCTTTTCCATTGGGATCTGAGTAGGTATTAAATTAAAATGATTGCCTAACTTTAAGTTTTATCATCTTCACCTTAACAGTTCAATGCAGTTGACAAGGGCATATTGGGTGCTGTCCTCAACTCGACCGCCAGCAGTCCCACACAGTAGGTACCACTACCTACCAACATAATAAAACACCATCTTCTGAACTGAGTAACCTAAAGCCCTGACACTGTTTTAATTTGTCTTTGGAGAGATTGTGTTCATTGTTAACTGATTTTGGTTCATTTGCACTCTCTTAATAGTTTGCCAAGGAAACTAGATTTGAAGATTTATGTCGGTGAACATGGGCCTATGTTCTAAGACATTTGATAGGTCCCATAGCTCAGGTGGTAGTAGATCTGCCCTCTAAGCTGCAGGTCGCAGGTTCGATTCTCGCCCA
Source organism: Horisme vitalbata (assembly GCA_951804965.1). NCBI lineage: Eukaryota > Metazoa > Arthropoda > Insecta > Lepidoptera > Geometridae > Horisme > Horisme vitalbata. The sequence goes on along the minus strand of OX638089.1, from coordinate 29,639,306 downwards.
GGACAAGCATTTGTGTGGTGAACATGGATGTTTATTGTGTGTCTGGGTGACTTAATTAGTATATATGATGTTTATCAGTCTCTGGTATCCATTGTACAGGTTCTGTCTAATTTGGGATCAGTTGACCGTGTGCGAGATGTCACTTAAAATTATATTTTGGGCATCAGAGAGCATTGAAGGAGTTCCTAAGCACTGATTACATCTTATCAGGAGCGGGCATCAAACTTGTTACTACTAGTTTGACTGCCGGCATCTCTAGGTTGATGTAAATCCTTCTTTTTGTCTTCTTACAACTATTAATATTATAAAGTCGAAAGCTTGTGAAATGTTTGTCCTTCTTGCACGCTAAAACTACTAAACGAATTAAGCTGAAATTTTACTCAATGAAGTATTTATTTTTAACTGTAGGCACATAAGGAAACACTTAGTTACGTCAATAAGTAACAATTCATAAAATAAAAGCAAAACACATAATTGTAATTACACAGAAAATGTAATAAAGAACTAAAATAATTTGTTTGTCTTAGGCTTGGCTGATAATACAGTCCATGGTGTTACTAAGTCAAACCTTATTATTGGTAGTAGCTCTAAAGGGGCCTGTTAATAAGGCACGTTCTATAAATGTTCTAAAGGGTTATTATGAATAGTCTGGCCAGAAGACTCAACGACTTCCAGCCACCGGAGCAGGCCGGCCGCGTCGCGGGGATTTGGTACCATACACCACATTCACACTGTGAGGCAGACCATACAGAAGTCCGAAGAGTAATCAATTATCATAAGCAGCCCCTGTGTCTGGCTTTTGTGATTATGAGAAGGCTTTTGGCTCTGTCGAAACCTGGGCAGTCCTGGAATCCTTGCAGCGAACTCACAAGCGTGTTGGAGTACATGGTTAGACTGGAAAATTATCGGAATTAAAAAAAAATTACATTCGACCTAGAAAATGACATTTGTCAAAAACAAGTAAGTCTCAATCTACTCTATTTCCAAAGTAACAGTTTTCCTAAGGTAACATACCAAATCAAATTGAACGATTTCGCGAAAATTTTAAAAAACGTTTCACATAGAGTTCATGGAAATTAGATTATCAGAGTCGATTAAGATCAACTTGTTTTTTTGACAAATGTCATTTTCTAGGCTGGCTGTATATATATAAAAAAATCAGAAAATGCCATTATTTTTTCCTTCAGTGTAACCTATAGTTCTCTCAGAAGAAAACATTCTAACTACAAATGAAAAGGTAGCTGGCCTCAATGAGGTAAAATTTTCCCCAACCTGTATATCAACGGTCTGAAAACCATAATGCGTATTTGACAGCACATCATGGTTCAAGTAAAAGACTAAATAGATTTCTTTACAAAGTTTTTTTCGACTATCTTGTCTAATACCGGCAGAATCTTATAACGGGTTGAGTTTGAATTCGTATGTTATCCCAAAAGAGGTGATTTGAACCGTGGTTGTCCACATGCTGTGCAAAATTGAGTACTTGATACAAAACTTTTGTCTAAGAAATTAAATCTTATCTTTGTGTTGTACTTAGCAATCCTAAACTTAAGGCTGAGCTATAATTATCACCATCATTAAGTCATGGAGAATGTTTGTCGTCTGGTGTGGAACTTCACCAAGGTGACAAAATCAGTTTTAGTTAAAAAGTACTAACCCCTAATCTTAAGTTACAATCAAGTTTTGATCATAGATGTCTGTCAGTTGTAGGTCTTAATTTTTTTTAATGTTTGGATTAGGTTGTAACTATAAATTAGGCATGCATATATTATAATTATATTTGTACTTATTGCGTCAATTTTTCATTAAATTAAATGGTTGAATGAAGGAGAAACAATACAGCTACACAACAACCAAGTTTTTGCCTTTGGTAAAATTCTCTGATTTTTTTATAATTGAAATTTCTAAAAAAGTAATTTAAAAAATTTACTTTAATAAGAAATTAACTCAAAATTAAGAACGAATATTTTTATATTGTATATGAAATAATCAACAAAAACGAAATCAACAGTAGTTAAGAAATAAATTAGGGTTTTTTTAGGTCTGTGCCACCATAGATTCTGCATCTAAAATACAAACAAATAGTTTACAAATACAAATAGTTTTATTGGAACAAAATAACATGAGTACATAATAAAATTGGAAAACGATGGTAACCGCAATAGTTAAAAATAACTGTGGCGCAGTCACCAACGCCCACCTCCTAGGACTAGACAGGTACAGTTTGTTGCTATTTCGAAAATCGAATGCATTTCTGTTAAAGTATAATATGAAATGTAGGTAGTAGGTACCTACTTACGTGCATACCTACCTACGTACTTGTGTATTTGTACTATAGTAATATTTGTACTAGATTTTTCTCTTTGTGTTTCTTTTTATTTATTTTTAGTGTGTCATTGTTTATTTTTATTGACATTTCGGGTTTTTATTTTCGACCTGTAAGTACTTTTCATACAAGCTGGCAGACCACAAAAACATTGTAGGCTCTAATTTATTTCTTAACTACTGTTGATTTCGTTTTTGTTGGTTATTTTCATGTACAATATATTATAACTTAATTTAGAGTTAATTTCTTTTTGAAGTCGGTTTAATTTTATTAAATTACTTTTTTAGTAAAAACTGGAATGCCTACTTCTTTGTAATAAATTACCTAACCGGGGCAGCTTCGGCTACGGTTACGACTTTAACCAGTGGCCTAAATGGACTAACTGTTGTATATAGCATACCTACCTACCTACCTTGTAGGTACCAAACCCACCATCAAGTGCCAACCTGGTACTTAACAGCTAACAGATATACGCCCCCCCCCCAATTAGACTTCTTCTGAATGGCAGCAATAGGTAGGCACTTAGGTAGGTAGGTCGGTAGGTACCTATGCAAATTATGATCTTAAAAATCGGTCTGTGTGAAGAAGTAAGCACCCTAATTCTGAGAGAAATTCCAAGTTGTAAGTATACATATACTTTAGGCCAGCTTAACTGCCACCACCTCACCAGCCTATATCAGTCCACTGGTGGACATAAGCCTCCCTAATAAAGAAGGATTTGCCCATATTCACCACGCTGAGCATGCGGGTTGGGGATCGCAGAGCACTTTTACAACTTTTTTTACCGACTTAAAAAAAAAGGAGGTAATCAATTCGATATGTATGTATGTAATAATAATGGAATTGCAAAATATTGACTTAAATGAATCTGTTAGGGCTTCTAAACAAATATACAAAATTTGAGAGGTGTATGTATGTATCTATGTATGTAAGTATGTATGTATGTTTATCCACGCATATCAATGAAACTACTTATCCTATTTTGACCATTCTTTTTTTTATTAGCTTACATTTACTTCAACTTAGGGAACAGTGCAAGTTTTATCAAATTGGTCATTTGTTTGACGTTTTTTATCATTAATCAAAAACTGTGCATGATATGAATAAATAAAATCTGTTTTGAGTAGTACAAATTAAGCCCTTTGATATGATACCCCACTCGACCTGTTGGTCCCAGTTTGATTTTGTTTTTTTTATTATGGACCCTTTTGTTTTCAGTACATTTTCATTTGTTTGACGTTTTTTATCATTAATCAAAAACTGTGCATGATATGAACAAATAAAAATCTGTTTTGAGTAGTACAAATTAAGCCCTTTGATATGATACCCCACTCGACCTGTTGGTCCCAGTTTGATTTTGTTTTTTTTATTATGGACCCTTTTGTTTGTTTTACTGGCAATCTTATTCAGTTAGTGTATTTTAAATCTATACCAAATTTCACCATGTTTAACCGTCTCGGTAACGTCACCTTAAAAAGCAACACGATGTCTTTGTTTATGATAAAAAAAACTAACCCGCCAGCAACTTTGTTAGCGTGTATATGCTTTCTATATGTATGTACCTTTACTTACAATGATTCCGGAAGGTTGTAATTTTACACGGAACTCTAAATATGAATGGAATAATAAACAAACCAATACCTAAATTACCCTTTACTTATATTATGCTCCCTTAGCCTTCACGTACCCTTCTTTTTCCATTTCCGTTCTCGTTTCTGATCCTGTTCACGTTGAAGCTTCCTTTTCCGTTCCGGTTCCACTCCCGTTCTCGCTGGTGAGCCGTTCCCAATTAAACAGCCGGTTAAAAATGTATAGGACGGATGAGTGTTTATATGCCGAACTTGAGAAATTATTGGTTTGCCATGCAAACTTTCATCCTCCTATCTCACCCTATATAAGGTTTATTTTCAACGACAAAAAGTAACCTAATGTCCTTCTCCAAGGCTAGGGACAGGCAGAGTTACTTTCGCATTTATAATATTGTCTGGATTTAAGCGAAGTTTAAAATATGTATGTTCAAAGAATACAATTTCTCATGCAAACATTTTCACCCCGTGTACCCGTAATGTTTTGAGTGTTGAAAACATAACAGTTGTAGTGCAACAGTTCGTCGTCCTTAGGCATAGTGGAACATAGTGGCAAGTCCGAGGCCCGCAGTTGAGTAGTTTTTATAATAGTTCGTGAACGCCTACAAAGACCGTTCAAAGACTGCCTGTGCTAAATGATGATCTTTGGTATGTACCCTTATAACCACTTTTACACCCCATTTATGGGGTAGATCGTTAATAATTTGAAGTTATTATTGCAAATAAGTGAAGAATATATAAACAAAGTTAATAGTAATAAGTAGGTGCATATTTTGACAAATATGTGGGTATAATTATGAAATATTTGTTAAGAACTTGTTATTGTATATACTGTTGTGTATTTTGTGTAAATTAAAAAAAAAAAAACGTTTCGCACAAAGTTACAAATCAATCACACGACTCATTAAGAAGATCCCCTATTGCACTCTGTTTAAGGGGTTAATCCTTAACTATTTGGAGAGAAGAATGTTTATAAATCGAAAGTCGCGTTTAAAAGATTCCGTAAAACACCCCATTGCACCCCGTGTATGACGTAGATCCTTAGCGATCTATAGTGAAGAATATTTATACAAATTTTCAAACTAAACGTACGATATGTTTAAAAGTTCGCATAAACATTCCATTTCACCTTGTCTAAGAGCTTTAACTATTTGTAGTGAGTGAATAATACTTTTGCAAAGTTTTAAACAAATTGCACGACACGTTAAAAAGTTCCTATACACACTTAAACGCACACGACTCTCATAATTTTTGCCAAAGAGTAAAGTAATAATTTTTGCATGTCACTTTTGTCACATGATTCTGCCAGATTCTGCTATCTATATAAATTTTACATGGGAACCGTGTGTGTTTTCTTTTAATGTACAACAACAACAACAACGCCAACCTTTGACACTCGATTTGGTACGTCTTAGATAACAAGGCCCATAATCCACACGCTAAGCATGCGGGTTGGGGATCGCAGGACACAACTTCTGCACTGACAAAGCCGGTGACCGTAGGCGGTCAGGGAAGTCAGTTATGCGGATGTTCCACTGCACTATGCCAGCTCTAAATCAGCCGGCCGCCCAAGCCACGTTTTGTTTGATAGACGGGTGCACCACGGGCTGGTTGGTGGGGCTGGCTTGGGCTTGGCTTGAAGATAAAATAAATTACAACTTTATTTCTATCTTTATATTCAGAGAGTGAGAAAACGTGAAAGAAAATACACTCAAACGAAATTGCACGCATGTCAGCTAGTTTCAGAATAAAACTATGATGTACTCATAGGCTAAGTAATTTAAACTATAAGAGAACTTATTCGAAAGTAATTATCTACACGCCTGAACCGCTCAACCAAATTTAATGAATTTTGGAATAATGATAGGTTTGAAATAGGCCAGTTTTTGTCGCAAAATCTAGTTTTGACAAAGTTGGATGATAGCCCAATTGTATCTGCGGTCGTTTGGGACCACATTTCAAATCTATAGTGGATGGCAGTCTAGGCCGGAGGTTGTATACACTGGCAATGCCGCCGCTTTGGTGGTGGCCGTGGCGGCCTGCAGTACCATGTTGATATTGTGCTGATTTTGCAAGGCGAAAGTCCTTATAACTGTCAATATTTGATACTTTTTACTGGAGCTTTTAGTGGAGCTGGTGGCCAGCCGCCTTCTGGCCACATCACGGTAGCGCCTGTTTTCCTACGTGGACAAACAGTGAACCCTATCGCCACCGCAGGCTGCGTCTGTGACCCACGCTCACCTTTGCATGATGCACTTTTATTGTAGAGGTTATCTGGAACGTTATTGGAACTGTCAAAGTTTACTGTTCTAATTCTTGGATATCTTCAAAAAGAAAACTGCTAAATAAGGCACTCAGAAACTTAATTTCTTGTATGATTAACATGGTTCTGAATTAGATATAATAATTTTGTGTTTGGAATCGAATCATATATAAGAAAGTTAAAAGAATCTAAATTAGCATATTATGAAGTATGTTTAAAACAGACGAGGGAAGATGTTTGGGTATCATACTGCTTCATACGTAACATTAGATAGGGCGGAGTAGGGTGGGCTGTTTTGGAGAGAGGCTTAAATATGAAATAAATTAAGTTTATGTTGATGATGATGAAATGATTTGAATCTAGTTCCGAAGATAACCCACATAAACAAAGCTTGAAATTCTGTAAAGTTTTTGTTATTATAGTATTATATGTAGTATAACTTTGCAATAATTCCGCTATAAAAATTTAATCTATTTTTTGAATGAAGCTTGAATGCATTTCATTCAGAAAAATAATTCAAAAGTACAGGAACCGTCGTCGGCTAATTAGTCTGCTATTGCAAACATAAAAAGATAAGGTTTTTTAACTCTTTGAATTCGACATTGCTGGACGTCCCCTCACCCCACCCAGGGAAAAAAATAGTCGCAGGAATTGAATCACGTCCTCAAAGGCTGTTTTTTATCGTGTTGTTTCTCCTTAATATTTATATTATATTATATTATTTATATTATACTCATTTACATTTATTTTAGTTTTTAATAAACCCTGACGGTAAATTTTTAACGCGACACAGTCGTCGACATTATGTAAAATCTTGACTTGGGTGGGAGATCCAAGCTTGAATCCCGATTCACGATGACGATGATATTCTTTGTTTTGATTGGATGCCTACATTTCTGTTTTAATGTATGGACTATCCAAATTCTATGATCCACCTTGTAAAGCCCCTTTATTTGATATCCATGTTGAGGGGGTTGTGAACAAATATGTAATCCACTGTTTTGTGGCGACAATCATTTTGGATTTGCAGTGATACTGAAATATTAAATTTTATTTACTATAGGCGTGTCCCAAATATCAGATCAATTTACCTTGTTCGTTTTTTTACCCAAAAACAAACAAGGCAAGCTAAATAAAACCGTTTAGAATCTAGAATCTACAATGTAATGTATACGTATTTAGCTACGGCGTAGCAAGCGCTACGCTACGCGAGCCCGTTGAAGTCTTTTGTGGGCGCTAAGGACGCGGGCGGCGGGCGGGGCGTAGGCCTTCTGCGCTCAATTTTATTTAATTATTAATTATTAAATGTTATTAGAAGTAGAAGAGCTTTGTGAAGAACTCGTTTGAGAAAGTACTACCATCATGCTTATTCCTCCCGTGAAGTAGCATTATAGTGTTTCGGTCTTAAGGATGGGGGTGTCGGTGAAATAACAGAGACATAGCAACCACCTTTAGTTGATGGACGCAGCGTTACATCATTGGGTACATTCCTAACCTATGTGACCTCAGATACCATACTTTGTTGAAGGTAACATTAACGTTAATCAGTCAACACACAGCAAAATAAACAACCTACCATTAAGTGGGTCATTGTTCAGCTTGTGATGAGTGATTGCTGTCGCATTGCTAAATTTGTACGTTCAGCCGTTGGCTTTGTAAACCAGTGCATCGCATCAACATGACACCAGTTGATGATGATGATGACACTAAATTAGAAAAGTCGTATTAAAAATATTCAAACTAAAATATCTAAATTTACGTACGCACTATTTCACACTTCCACTTCAGCTTGCTGATTCTCTGAGCTATGTCGACAAATTTAGTTTTATGTCGGATAGTCTCTCAGAGAAACTCCAAGCATAGCTCGTTTCATAGCTCGCTGAGCGACTTTAAACTGGTCTACTACTACTACTATATGGCTGTAAAAATTTTCAACAAACTGAATACGAAAAAAAAACTCATATATTTGTTAAAAAACTTAAGAGTTTTCTAAAAGAAAAGTATTTTTATACACACAGGAATATTTGAAGTAGGTTTAAATTATAACTTTTTTGGGTACATAATATGATTATATTTTAATGAGTGTTATTATAAAAAGTTGGTAATGTAATAATAGATATAGTTATAATATATTATTTATTTTTTCATATGCCCTCCGATTACAGATTTTTTTAAACCGTGGTTTCATAACTTCATGAATGATGTGCAGTAATGATTTCCACAAAATAAGAATGCCTATACACCTATGTATGTGTATTACTGCACATCATTAATGAAGTTATGAAACTACATACATAGGTGTATAGGCACACTTATTTTGTGGAAATCATTACTGCACATCATTCATGAAGTTATGAAACCACATACATAGGTGTATAAGCACACTTATTTTGTGGAAATCATTGTGGTATATTGACTCAAGTTACGCGAGGTTCAGTAGTTGTGGAGCTCTTTGACCCAACTTTAGTAGTTTTAGCTCGAGTTTAAGCTCAATAGTAAGTCCAAGGACTTCAGAAGAAGGCTTTGCGAATCGATATCGACTAGACGTAGTTTAGAGACATTCAGAAAATAAATTGATATATTCCAATTTTTACAATTGCAAATTATTATCTGTTTTATTATGAAAAACCCAATGGCCTTAATGAGGCTTGTAAAAATGCTTGAAAAATTATTTATTAGCTTGATAGGTAGGTACTTATAGCTATTGAGATACATAGTAACCCTATTCATATATATTTATTGCATACAAGTACACTGTTTAGTTGCTTAGATCTAAGTAGCTTTAATTAGTCTGTACATGTACCCTGTTAGGGCGCAGCTGTTCGAGCTTGTCATATGTTACAATAATAATATAACCAAACAAAATTATCAATTTTAAAACATAATTTACACAAAATTATTTACCTATTAGTTCATAAATTGAACTTTGCATTAGTAAAGTTACAAAATGTTAAAAAAATATATAATGCCAGTTTACTAATAATAATAAAAGCAGATTGAAAATATTTGAATTTATCAAGTTAAAATAATGTCAAAAAGAAAAAAAAACTAAAGATACTTTATCATCATTATCCAAAGCCCGACTTCACCCACTGCTGGGTATAGACTTTATTGTATGTGCCAATATCCAGGGTTCAAAATTCGACTCCTCCAGTTTCGGCCCACGTTTGATACCGCCCATCATGCTGCTAGATGACCGAAATTTCTGTACTCGGTTCTTGGACGACATTCATTTATCGCCTTACTCCACCTGTCATCACTTCGCCTTGCCAGGTGTCCTGCCCAATTCCATTTGAGTTCCGTTATGCGGTTCCCAACGACTTCTGTTCGACTTCGGATCTCTATGTTAGGAATACAGTCTATAAGCTTGATTTCTATAGATTCCCAAGATGCTTATAACATTAATATTATATACTTTGATCCACCTTACAATAATTATTACAACAAATAAAAAGTTAATAGTCTATATTTTTTTCATTTAAAGCTGACGTATAAAGAGGACATGAAAATGATTATGATGATGATGAAGTGTCATCATCATCATAGGCCTCCCCTAATGAGCGCCATTGCGCCCTGTTCTCTTCAGCTCGACGCATCCAGCTTCTACCAGCAGCCTTACGCAAATCGTCACTCCACCTGGCAGGAGGGCGTCCTACACTACGTTTGCCGAGCCGCGGTCTCCACTCAATAACTCGTTTACCCCAGCGGTTGTCGGTTCTTCGGCAGATATGGCCAGCCCACTGCCACTTCAGCTTGCTAATTATCTGAGTTATGTCGACAACTTTAGTTCTATGTCGGATAGTCTCTTTGCGGATTCTATCTTTCTGAGAAACTCCGAGCACAGCTCGTTCCATAGCTCGCTGGGCGACTTTAAACTGGTGGACTGCCGTACTGCGAGTGTCCATGTTTCGGCTCCGTATGTCATGACTGGTAGGACGCACCGATTGAAAACTTTTGTTTTCAAACTTTGCCTTATGGGTGACGAGAAGACTCGAACGTAGTTTTCCAAATGCTGCCCAACCTAGCTGAATCCTCCTCTTGGCCTCGAAGTTGTTCCTACCCAATTGCAATATCTGCCCGAGGTACTCCGAAACAACTTCAAGAAAGTGTCCATTAACGGCTCAGATCAATTCGGTCATTGACCATGACTTGCCAAAATAGAAGATAAGTCATAGTATTTATTATTTATTTATTAGGTTAAGGTAACAGTGTGGTAGTATTACATGTCGACCCCTTAGGCCATGGCAATATGTAGAAGGCAGACCGAGGCTTTCATGCATTAGATTTTAGTTGGGTAGATTTTTATGAGTAAGTATTATATAATTTTATATTAGGTTTGGTTTAATGATATGGTTTAAAGGTATTGGTTTAATGCTGCCCATTTGGAAAACTACGTTCGAGTCTTCTCGTCACCCATAAGGCAAAGTTTGAAAACAAAAGTTTTCAATCGGTGCGTCCTACCAGTCATGACATACGGAGCCGAAACATGGACACTCGCAGTACGGCAGTCCACCAGTTTAAAGTCGCCCAGCGAGCTATGGAACGAGCTGTGCTCGGAGTTTCTCAGAAAGATAGAATCCGCAAAGAGACTATCCGACATAGAACTAAAGTTGTCGACATAACTCAGATAATTAGCAAGCTGAAGTGGCAGTGGGCTGGCCATATCTGCCGAAAAACCGATAAACGTTGGGGTAAACGAGTTTTTGAGTGGAGACCGCGGCTCGGCAAACGTAGTGTAGGACGCCCTCCGGCGAGGTGGAGTGACTGCGAAAGGCTGCTGGTAGAAGTTGGATGCGTCGAGCTCAAGACAGGGCGCAATGACGCTCATTAGGGGAGGCCTATGTCCAGCAGTGGACTGCTATAGGCTGATGATGATGATGATGATGGGCATGGTTTCATTATCTCTTTATCTAAAGTACCTTGAATGCGATGCCCCTCCTACTTCTCTTTAACCTCTCCAAGCTTGCCCAGTCCCAGTAGATACCGTACCAACCAGAACACCGATGTGACGTCATCGACGCTAGGTGCAGTGATGTGACCGTGTAGCTCGTTTATTTGTCATCTCTGGTCCAGATAAAATAAGAAAGATACAAGACGGAGGTGTAAAGGGTTCCAACCACCATCTTCGGGACCCAGGCCAACCTCATCTGCGGGTGGTGCACCATGCTAATTAACGAACGGGGCTCTGGTGGCCGGCTGAGTGCGTTATAGGCTATAGCGCAGCCTATATCGACACTGCTAAAATACCTGGCCGTTGACGGGCAGCAGCGTCGGCAGTGCGAGAAGCAGTGTGCTATGATCCCCAACCCGCATGCCCAGCGTGAGGATTATGGGCGTAAACCCCCTAAATGATGGACACCAAAAAGAAATAGCCCCAGTTCCCAGCCGCCTCGCTATTCCTAGGTAGCGGCAATGGTAACGGGGCGCGGGGTAAGATAAGAGAAGATAAGATAAGAAAACTCTTTATTCAGCACACAGACAAATACAGCACAGAGGACACAATAATAATAAGGTAGGTAGGTAAATTGCAAGACTTGTATGTACAATTTAGGCAATAACACGGAATAAAGAAAGGACAGAAGTTTAGATACCTAGTCTACTACATAGGCAAAGAACTAATAAAAAGATAGGTGCGGGTGTCCTCTACGCTGCAAAGGCCTTGGCTAAAAAGGTTCCATCTCAGCTGCCGACAACCCGAAACCTCCCGACCAGAATGCAAACATTACGTGGCGGTTTGTCAGGCAAGTAAAATAGGGAAATAAGTAGAATTAAATAGATACAAAATAGGATGCTCATAAATACATATTACATAGGTAGATGTATTTAAATTATAGGTACATATATAATGTTCCCTAGGTTAGAAATTTAAATTAGGCCAAGAAAAATATGATATCAGTATCAGACAAACAGAAAATTAAATAAATAAATTATTAGATACACATTTTAGGGGGTAGGGGGTACTAAGAATCCCCGTGCTACCGTTGGCTACCTACAAGACCTGACCCTGGCTACGTTTAACGGACGCACTCTGAGGCTCGACAAACACCTATCACCTAGCACAGTTGGAAGTGGAGTGTTCCGTCCTTTTGTGTGAAGTCCGTAGAGAGAAAGTGGACACCATTACCTTGGACTCGGGCCACCTTCTGTACTTCCGCGAAGGCAACCAAACATCCATGATCTTAGCTTTGTGGCACTACTGATCGCATTTCTCATAATAAAATAGAAAACATAACAAGCTAACTTGTTTAACGTATAATGATAATATTTTATAGTAAGTACAAACATGACCATAACAAAAGAACCCAGGGACAGAATTTAATAGCCTTTTGCCAGAATCATGCAACAACTATGCCCTTTCATTTCCCGCAAGTCTCATCAGTGGAGGCTCTTACTATTAAAGTAATATGAGATGATATGAGAAAAATCAGAACCAACCCCTTTAAGGGGGTGCAATGGTTTTAAAATGGATACCTATAAAAGTTAGTAGGGAACTTTTAAACGCGAAGTGCGATTGGTTAAGCTTTGTACATGGTTAACGATATACCCATTAAAAGGTATACAATAAGGTGTTATAAAAGAGTGCAGTCAAGAGATTTGAAATTTGTTGATCCTCAACCTAATTTATTCAAACAATTAATGGAAATTCCACCCCTAAGATAGTTGTTGAACTTACAAACTGGAAACTTTGCATAAAGCCAAAATAGTATCAGTAATGTAAATACCATAAATCCAAAATGGTATTGTTTATTTGTTGAATGCATTTCCTTTATTTTATTTCCTTTCCTTAATCATTATTTCCTAGTCACCCTAGAATAGGTCAGTGATCGCCGTTAAAATGTAGAGCATTCGTCGTGATGCAGATACATCGCCAATCATTCAATCAACTGCAATAGTCATTATGTTAGTGCGATTCCCGGTCGCGAAATCAAATCGCTACGAATCTCTCGAATGTTATTTATTTCAACTCTCCATATATCAATTATCGTCTTCCCTTTCTGATAATAAGCGGATTAAAGGGTACTTTGGAATGTTGGTGACTGCTTTTTCACTCGCAAAGCTTTTGGTTATCGAGCGGCATCTGGAAGATCACAAAAAAGACCACTTCATCATCACATCGACAGAATCAGCAGCCTATAGCAGTCCACTGCTGGGCGTAGGCCTCCCCTGATGAGTGCCATTGCGCACTGATTCATCCCAGTGAAATAGGAAACTTAAACCTGTAATTTATTAAGTTAGATGAAAATAATGGTTAGTTTATTAAATACCAGCTGTTGCGTGTAACCCTAATTATTGCGCTATGAAAAGTATAAGTATATTTATATACTTATGCTTTTGAACTGGCTGTTGACTTGGCGAAGGTTCACCAACGGAAAAGGGGGGCAAGAACGAGCTCGGAAAAGGTAGCGGAAGTAGGACTACGAACGGGAACGGGAACGTGCTCGCGCTCAGCTTACCCGGACCTAGCCTTTTTATTCCATACTTAATTAGGGTTACACGCAAATGAAGTTGCGGACGGGTCAGCTAGTATTTAATATATCTTTGAGTGCTGAAAACACATATGTGATTCTGAATGTGCTCCTCCTCCCAGTGCATGGCGCGGAGCGTTATATGCAAGGGCAGGCTGCTGCCCTTGCTATATATATATATATACTCTAGGGCGCGAGCTGCTACTCGACCCGCTGCTGCGAGGCCCGAAGTCAATATGCTAGTGTCTAGTGTATGAGTGCTGAAAAAACACTTTTTCTAGGAAGCGAACGGTTTTTTATGTGTTCCGAGTGCGAGCACTGTGCACTTAGAGAGCAGGCATGTGTGCCAAACAATATTTGTACTTCCCTCTCACTACCACCGATTAACTTATCTATTGATCTATACATTCTAGAATTAAAATAACAACTAATTTGGAATGAACAAACAAAACCCATTCATATGACACCTCACGCAATATATTTACCCCTAAGGTTAATTTTTTGGCCCCTTTTGGGACTCCATATTTTGATGACCCCCTGGCTGATATAACTCATATACTTTCCAGCAAAAATGTCAAATACAACCTATCGACCTACCAAATTGTATGCAGATTGGATCAACGGTTTGAGAGTTATGCTCGAACAAACATACATACGATACCAACTTACAACAAATACCACTGAATTACCATGTCAACAATACTCTAACAAATGGGACTCCTTAGTGCTTTTGTTTTTATACATACTTGACACATCGAGATAAGAAAGTAGGTACCCTATAGAGTCACAGTCTTCAAGCGAAAACTGACATAAATCGTCTAAGAGTATTTGACATAAATAAACTTCAAAATGCCAAATTTGCGCTTATTTAGACCTCATGTGGCTTGAAAAGTGTTCAATGTCGGCGCAATCGACAACGTTCGTCGAGTTTTGGTGCAAATACTTTTTTACACGTTTGTGGCTCTAGAGTATAATATCTCAATGATTTGACATTCCAATTTTAAAGAGATCGGATTGAGTTTTCAAACGTGTCGAAATAAAATGTTATTTAAATTAAAAGCACTAAGTAGTAAAGTATTGATATCAACTTCAATGCAAATCACCCGTAAAATAACTTTCTACCCCTTTTTAACACTGTTAGGCGATGAGTTTCAATAAAATACGAACCACACCATCCATCAATTCTGTTAAATAATGTTCATGCAAAATTTGAAGTAGATTGGACCAAGGAATCACGCTGTCCCATACAAACTTTGCCCCCTTTTTTCATCCTCTTAGGGGTAGAATTTGGGAAAAACCTTTCTTATCGGATGCCTACTTCATACAAAGAACATACCCTCTAAGTTTCAGGTCTCTACAACCAACGGTTTAGGCTATGCGTTGATCCGTCTGTCATTCAGGGCAAAGGATTTTATAAGTATAGAAGATAGCAGGCAAATTAAATTATCATAAATAATTTTGCGATGCTTGAAAATGTCTATGACCATGTTTATGCGTAGGTTGGTACTCAGACTACTAAGGCGATTCAGACCAATCGATAAACGATCTACCCTCTTACTAACCTCTTAGACTATTGAATTGTTAATTTGTATCGTTACATATTTTGATGTGTTTAACACCATCGATCTAAACAGTTAACGCATTGTTGTTGAACACAATGGAATTTAGTCTAAATTAAACGCACAGACTGTATAATGAATAGCACTAAAACATTAATAAAGTTGGAGAAAACCAATGTTTCGATTATATACCTTCTCACTACTTAATTAATAACAATAATAAGAAAAGAGGCTCTCACTAGGCAGCTGGATGAAGGGTCAGATACAAACTTTGGCTCTCCTGGACTCGGCACGCATTGTGAGGAGGTTCCTCTCCCTGCAACCCTAGCCTCCGACCGTTTGAGCCCTACCCCGCAGTGGGTGATTTCCCTTTTTAGGGTGACATTACCGAACCGGTCAAACGAACCCTATGGTGCCGCTTTGTCCCGTCCGTCTGTCACAGCGGATTATTTCAGGATCTACATAAGCTACCCACTTGAAATTTGGTATAGATTTCAAATGCGGCTGAATAAGATTGCCAGTAAAACATAAAAATTATTTTCATCCCCAGAAGGTCGAGTGGCATATCATATGAAAGGGGTCAATCGGCCCAGTTTAAAGCAGTTTTTTTTTTTTTATACGATGCATTGTTTTCATTTTCAGATCAAAACTGTCCATATTTACCTGAAATTTATATTTTACATGAAAATTATAACGAAGTCTCCACCTACAATAGTTTTTGAGAAATCTTCAAAAATTGGGGGTGGGGGGGGGGGTTTGGGGTGGATTGATAGGTCGAGTGGATTTGCCCATTCTAAAGCCGGTTTCTATTTTTCTATTGGACGTACAGAATATAATTACGAAGAAACCTTACTAATTATTATCGCAAGCCATTGACGTCACCAGCGGTGGGCGAGTCAATTCGCACTTAACCGGTCCTGTTTTATTTTTACAATAATGTTTTTAATTATTACTGTACATAGTAGATTAATATTTTTATAAACTTTATAGTAAAAAATGTGTTTTATAACGAGTTTTTAAGTTTAATAAAAATACCCGCGGTCTACACTCAAGAACTAGTTTACTTATCTCAGTGGTGGTCGGTTCTTCAGCTAATATGGCCAGTCCATTGCCATTGCCAGCTTGCTTATACCCTGAGCTATGTCGACAACTTTAGTTTTGTACCGGATAGTCTCGTAGCGATTTCTAT
This sequence comes from Horisme vitalbata, assembly GCA_951804965.1. Classification (NCBI taxonomy): domain Eukaryota; kingdom Metazoa; phylum Arthropoda; class Insecta; order Lepidoptera; family Geometridae; genus Horisme; species Horisme vitalbata. The sequence continues at coordinate 29,622,917 of OX638089.1, read as the reverse complement.
TCATCATTGAGTCTCGAAGCATAGCTCGTTCCATAGAACTGCTATATATATAATAATATAGTTTGCCCAACCCAGCTGAGTTCTCCTCTGGATCTTTTTTTCAAAGTTGTTTTTATTTATAATATAATTACTTAAAACTAAATTGGGTAACTGTCTTATAACACCATCTATGTTTAAGACGATACAAATAGGCGTTTGACTCAGCATAATGTCGCGTTTAGATAATTCAGTATTATGATTGATAAGTTTTTTTCTTATTACTTCAGTATGTGAATTACAGGTGCTAGGTCTATTACTGTGTTTACATATTCGGAGATGGGTCCACTTGTAACACGCTATAAACGTATGTTAGATTTACATTTTAGAATAAATAAGTAAAATGGAGCATCAGCAAAAGAGCAGTTTTTTAACATACTGTACACGGTAACGAGAGAAGAGAACTGATTAAGGTTAAAACAACAACTTGGTTGCTTCCACAGATAATGGAGGCTCGTATTTGCAGATGGTTTTTAGCTCCTATTTTGATCCACTGGACGTACGGAAAGTCGGTAACGGACTTTCATTTGCATTGCCATTAAAACCTTTGATTGTTCATGATTTAAATTAATTATAAAATCTAAGAATAGACCAGAATATATGAAGTACACGTAAGTAAACATTGTGTTCCTTTGGTGTATCAAATACGTAATTTCTTGTTTAAAAAAATTATAAATTTGGTACTCATTCTAAATATTTAATTAGTAATTAGGTAGGTACCTACTACATTTATGATGATGATGTTGATCCTAATTTAAAAAACAAGAACAAGAATCAGAATTAATTTAATTGCCACACCAAAGGAAGAAACACAACGTTTGTTATTGTTTTCTATTAAATATTCATTATATATAACGTAGACTTATGCCTAGCAGTGGGTTTTGAAAAGCTGAGAATGATGATTATGATGATATTTAATATACTTATATATTTACTAAAACTATATTATTTAATTGTGGTTCCCTTAACACATTCTCTGCTTACCAGGGGACTTACTAAGATATTATTTTTTAAACTTTCACGAGTATTCAACACAATTATAATTTTTGAACGGGTCTTCCTCGCGTTTTACGTCGGGAAAATAAATAAGGTAAAACGCAAGGAATACTCGTTAAACAATAATAAAGACCCATTAAGATTTTCCATGAAAATCGACGGCTTTTTAATTTCTAAGAAAAAAAAGTTCAATCTTTTAAAAGAAGTCTTCAACGAACTAAACGTAATCAACATCGTTAATAGTTTAGGTTATTTTAAAGAACTAATTACTATATATTTCGATAATTCCTCCTAAAATAATAAGATCTGTATTCTATAGTCTACCATATGGTATTAATAGACTGAGGCTTTTTAAAAGATATTATTCTTATTATTTTCTTATATAAATAATAATATTCAGTTTAAATTCATTTCAAAAAGCGCATTTAAAGCTAAAACGAGTTTATCAGTTTCCTCGACAAGAAATTTCAATCTCAGTTTGTGTTTTAAAATTACGCAGTTTACATGCAAATTGAAATTTTAGTAAATATTAGCAGATAAAATACAAGCAGACAGATGCGAAGCTAGAGGTATTAAACTTATGTAAAAATGAACACTTGCAGTCTAACTGTATGTGATGGTATTTCACGGCCTCAGATCGGGCAAACAGCACAGTTGAGACGGAAGAGATGCGAGTTCGATTTCCGCTGCGGTAAAAATGTTTGCATTATCTACATTTATGTTTTAGAACAATGGAGTAAATTTCATAAAATAAAAATAAAAATAAACAAAGAACGTCAACACGTCATCATTGACATTGTTGATTTAGATGTATGAAACCGTAGCTACTTTGGAACAAGCCCTTCATAAGCAAATATCACTTAGGGTGAGGTAATTTTGTTAACAATTTCAAAAACTTGGTATAAACTCGAACAAACAACCAACAATTACGAATACTATAGAGGAAGCCGCCAGGACATATCTAGGCTATCATTAAGTAGTCACACAGAATCATCCAGGCTTATCGGAGGATGGTAATTGGGCATGTAGGGTGAAGTGTCGAGCGGGTTAGCTGCGTAGCATCTAGGCCGGGCCCTGTGCGCAGCCCGCGTCGCCAACCGCCGCCGCCACCGCCGCCGCCTCCGCGCCATCGGTCGGCTCCTCACACGAGGCCGTGCATCGCTGCAAGGTGCACTCTCCAGGTACTCCACAACTTGCCGCGGACGAACTCTTTTTGAATTCTAAACCTTTCGAGTGATATAAGTTATAATCGCGTCTTCGAGGCTGAAGTCTTCGGAATAATACGGTAATGTATTATAATTAAGCGGCCTCTTTTTAAACATTTAGATGAGTTTTTTATTTTGAATAATTTTTATACAATAATAACCATTTAATACAAAAATTATCCCGCAATTTTTTTTCGGTCATAGACTTTTGAATTTTCTATCAATCTTTTGCATATTTTATTTGAATGTTTAGGGGTTTGATGCAGGCAATAAAGCATAGGTTCGAATACCGGTAGGTCTTAGGTCTGACATTTTCAGAAACTACTTATGTAAAGCGAATGAACGCCATACTAAGAATATTATCATCAAGAATTAATGCATAATAAAGAATAAACACTACGGCATATTTTGTCAAATAAAATATTATGTTCAACTCGTCCGAAATAAATAAAATAATGGTCTTATTTTATTATATCAATTATTTTATGGTCTAATTACATAAGATTTGAGATTTAATAGAAAATTACAACGCGTTTTTTTTATTTCCTATATCCAACATAAAAGCATAAAAGGCAAGAAAGATAGCTGAGACTATTTTCAGTTTAATTATTTTTAGTATGGATAAAACTTATTATTTTATTGTTTATTGAATATAAAAGTTAAATTAGTACTTTTTTTATTATTTTTAAAATTTATAAAAAATATTTTATACATATTAACTATCTGGTTTTTTCGCTTTAAAATAGTAATTTTACCCAAACAACGTTTTTTGGCAATCTGCTAAAAAGCTCTAAATATTATACTATACTGTGTATCTTGATATTAATTTCCAAATAAAGATATTTTATTATATAGTATGCTATTTAGTTACTGTTTAGCTGTTTAGATAATGTGTATATGAACGGGGTGGTCTAAACCAGTAGTTTACCTGGAGGGAAGGTATCAAATATATGTACTATAGAGAATTTAAATCGAATTGAGAATTTGAAACCTTTATTTTATGCAATGAAACTGCAGTCACAGAATTTTGTAAATTCACTTGTCTGACCCGGGAATCAAACTGACCTAAATTGTAAAATAGGTAACCATTTTTAGCTTCTCAATCAATACGGTCAATGATATGAACTAAAGATTCCATAAGTAGTACATCTAAAATCAAATAAAAAAATAAAAAAGAAAGACAAGAAGAATAAACCTGTTAACGAAACAGCGCATATTGAAAAAAATCTGTTAATGCAGTATTTCTTTACATCTAAATAAAGTAACGGTAAAGTTTTCTTTAGTGTCTTAGTTACGGTGAAATTTTTCAATATTTACGGTACTTTTCCTCCAGGCACCTTTGATTGAACCGCTCGGTTCTATATATATATATATAGCTGACAGTGGATCTACATGTTTCCTTCTTCGTATGAGCTAGTGGTTTAGTAACTCTAGAATCTACTGAATTTATAAAAAAAAAAATTATTTATTTATCATTTAAAGGTTTTACATAAAATATGTTTTTAATTATAAATAGCAACCAAAAAAACCACTGAGGTTTACACATACTTGCTATTTGAGAAGTCCTAAAATACATAAATTAATACTAGATATAATTAGGTAGGCTAACTTACGTAGACTGGGTACTTAAATTATTTACCTGTCTGGTAGGTAGTTACTACATTGTGTTTAATTATAGGGTAAAACCAGGATATGCCCCACTTTTTTGAAAGAGCCTCGTAATTTGAAAACAATGAATAGTAAATTAATAACGCATTTTTTATACGTTGCGACTTGTGTCTGTTGATCTACCAATAAGTGATTGAGCTAAAATTGAGTTTTTGCAGCACTGTTTTTTTTACTATAGATGCCCCACCATGAAAAGGCTAATAAAGAAGATTTACTTATTCCTATGATGTAGCATAGAATGATTTTAAATGCTTCAATAAGTTCAATTATTTTCCTTAAAAAATCAACATTGCATAGAAATTTAACATATATAATTAGACTATATAATTAAAAAAAATAAGAAAACCTAAAATAAATACTCATAAAAAAAACAAAATATAATAATTATACGAAAGAAAATATTCTACAAAACACACTATCACTATCGGGGTATAATAAGTGCCTTGAAAAACATTTAAAACCTACCACCATTAATGTTTTTCAGGGCACTTATCAATTTAAAATAGCAATAAAAACAATAACAGAACAAACAAATTCTTTCAAAAACTCGCTGAAATTATGTTTAGGAGTAGGGGATAGATACCCCTAAGTGCTCCTATACCGCAAAAAATTGGGGCATCAAGACGGATGGTGCTTCTCGATGTGGATACGTGGCCTTGTATTTTTAAAATAAACTACATAAAATAATAGCGATTATTGACACCTAGATGTGTACTCAATCAACCAGTGTATACCACAAAAATAGAACTAAATTTATTACTACTTAAAAAGTTGTGCAACATCGCGTCAAATTTTGGCGCGATTGTCGCGTTCACCGCGGAGATGATCACGTGCAGATACGAGACGCATTTGTTCCGCACAACAGCCAGTCCGAGGTGTATGGCGCCTACGCTCCTACTTACAATTCTGTGAATTGACTTTGGGAAATAAGGTTTTTTGAAAACGTGGCGGCTATCCTGGTTTTACCTGACCTTATTGCTCAATATATGTTATTGTGTATTATATATTTACCTGAACTTATTATCGTGCTATTTTATAGAAATACAAATGCAACCAATGCAACTTCGTCCGCGTAGGGGTTTAACACCTGTAACCCCAGCTGCACATAATAAATATTCCAAAAAGACAAGAAAAAACCGAACTAAAGGTCTTGCAAAGCTAACTAAAAGTAAGTCATAGCACCACTGTTGGATGGGCAATAAATATTGTTTTATTATTGTAGCTGACCCAACCGCAACTTCGTTAGCATGTGTACATATGCTTTCACGTAAAATGTTTCCCATACATGGTTATTTTACGCAGCACGTCAAATATAGACGAACACTGCAAAAAATAAAAAGGACAAATATTATGGAATAAAAAGTTCTAAGTACCAGTGAAAGTTCATAATAAGTCCGATAACAGTTGTGAAACAACTGTTTTGTATAAAAAATACTTCGAACGGTGACCTAGTTCCCGATCCTGATCCTAATTCTAATCCCATTTTCAACTAGGCACATTAAAATAAGATAAACTAATAAAACTACGGTCTTCAATTTTCAATGCAAACGCTTTTTAAGATAATTATAAATTTTACTAAAATTCGGACTAATGGAAGGAGTAGAAGCGTAAGTTTATTTCTGCATTACAATATTAATTTTGTATGCGAGAGAACTTGTAGTTAAATAGGCATCAAATAACTAAGTACCGTCCTAGCGGAAGGCGTAAACACCGCTTTCTTTGTTTGCCTAGCAATGCTTCTGTAATTATCTAGAACAGGACTTTATTAAGCATAATTTTACGTGAGTATTTGTGCCATGACTGCGCCTGGTCCCGCAATTTGTTTGTCAACTAATTATTGAGTAATCGCACTAAACATTGCGTTTTGAATAAAAAACCAAGCAAGCGTGAGTTGGACGCAGTTTAAACACTGACGGTTTAAAGTGTAAAGTTTGGGTGTTAGGTTTGTACCAAAAAAGATTTTCATTTATTTTATTGGAAATTAAAACCATCGCAATACATCCCATTTTTAGGCGAAAATGATAATTAATTATTAGTGCGGATGAAAAACATTGTTTTTGTAATTGTTGTAATACTTTCACAAAGTTAATCACACCAAGTTTGACACGGTTTTCACTATATTACAAAAACAAAAAAATATGTTTCTTGCATGTAGTAGAGCTTTTTAGAGATTTTTCATTTTTATAATTTACTACAAGCCCTACAAGCCCTAAAAAAAATTGGACTTTGGCATCTACAAGTATTACAGCGTCAAGGATGAACTTTTACGAGGACGCGTAGTGTCTAGGCATATGCTTGCATACTTAGATCATCCCCTCAGTCTAGTCAGCCTTATCTACAACCACAGGAAGTACATAGTCCATTCCATGTGGACCTGCAGCTGAGGACTTCAGGGGGCTTAATGTTTTCCTTCACCGTTTTGATCACGTGGTATAGCGTAGAAATATTTGTCAGAACGGAGCGAAATAAATTTTTGAGAGATTGAGAGAAAGAAAGATTGCGTGCTAGTACTACTGGATCGGAAGTTATTCCATTAAGCCACCGCGGTTAATATTTCCAAAATATGTTTGGCTAAAAGCTGAAACAATTTCTCAAAAATTCTTTAAACTTGAGTTCAATGGAAATAAATAAATACATGCCGGACATTTTTACACAATATATAGCCCCAAAGTGAGCAGAGCTTGTGTTACGGATCTACCGTTGGTTGTGAGCACGATGGGCATGCCCACAACCCTAAAAGACTTGTGACGTCACACTTTCACGGTCTTTTGAGTTTGATAGGCTGATGATATTATATCAAATGACTTAATCAAATAAAAAAAACTATGAATCGTGTGTGATTCAGTACGCTTTCATAGCTCGCCGAGTGACTTTAAACTGGTGAACTACCCGTACTGTGAGTGTCACATTTGTCATGACGGGTAGCACGCACTGATTGAAAACGTTAGTTTTTAAACATTGCGGTATGGGTGACGAGATGACTTGACATAGTTTTCATAATGCTGCACAATCCAGCTGAATCCACCTCTTAGCCGCCTTTTCAAAGTTGTTTCTACCTAACTGCAAAATCTGCCCCCGACGTATGTGCACTGTGAAACAAATTCAAGAAGGTGTCCATTAAGGAAGACAGGTCTCGGATCATTCAGTAATTGACCATGACTTTGGTCTTATACAAATTCATCCCGAGACCTATCTTTCGCGAGGCTGAGACTAGGACACGTCCAGCTCGCTGCTCTCGCCAGTTACATTTCTCAGTCATTTTGATGTCGTAACCTCAGGGACGCTTCAAATGCGCCCTTCTGTTTGTTGTATTTAAAAAAATCGTGGCTCGCGCCACTTGCCGTCTGTATGTTTTACTTGATTTGACGTCGCAAACTCTGTGCTTTGGATTAAGCATCCTGTATGTTGTAGTTTCAAATAGTCTGGTAAAAAATTTGCGGCTCGCTACGCTCGACGGCTACATTTCTCAGACTTTATGATGTCGTAACCTCAGGGACGCTACAATTTGAGCCCTCCTGTTTATTTAAAAAAAATCGCGGCTCGCTCCACTCACCACCTGCATTTTTTACTTGATTTGACGTAGCAAACTCTGTGCTTTGGATTTAGCATCGTGTTTGTTGTATTTTCAAATAGTTCGGTAAAAAAATTGCGCTTGCCGGTCACATTTCTCAAACACGTTTTGAGAACGCTACAAATTTTGCCCTTCTGTGTATTTAAGAAATTCGTGGCTCGCTCCGCTCACCGTCTGTATTTTTAATTGGTTGGTCGTCGCAAAATCTGTTTTTCAGATTAAGCATTCGGTATGTTAGGGTATTAATTAGTCTGGTAAAAATTTTACGACTCGCTGCGCTCGCTGGATATATTTGTCGGTTGTTTTGATGTCATAACTTCAGGGACAGACGCTACAAATAGAGCACTTCCGTTTGTGGTATTTAAAAAATTCGCGGCTTGTTTCGCTACTTATCTACATTTTTAACTGGGTTAAACTACCTCGATGCGTCAACTTCAGCCTCTTGTTATTAGTATAAATACGTAATATAAATTAATCAACTTTTTATTTGCTTCAATAATAGGTACTAAATATTTTTTAACAGTTTTTTTCTAACAACTGCCTTCGAAAGGAGCCTGCTATGGGTCTGAAATCTTGAAAGAATTCCGTAACTACAAAAAGGTTAAGTACTACAGCAATTAATCGATCATGAGCCAGTTCTCCGACTTGCAGTAGGCCGATTTTTGGGTGGTTGTGCCCACAACCGTTTTGAAGAGCTGGATCCGCGCCTGTATGGAAATCACTTCAAACTAAGTTTACATAAATAAATATTATGACAGTTCTGTGCCACATTTTAGTATATTTATAAACGCTACTCAAAGTTATGCATTATTTTAAGTTAGCCCTGTTACTGTTTGTCATTATTAAACGGTAAGAGATGCCAGCTTTTGACAGATATTTTTAAGTAAGGCTATTAATGTATTTCCATTTACACACCAATTGAACCTTTGATATGCCCGATTCGAATATTAATTTAATTGAGAAAATAGTGTCAATTTTAAATGTTAACACTAGATAAAAATATAATATCACTATTCTCATTAAGTTAGTCATTTACAAAAGGTTATGCTTTTAAAAAAAAATCCTAAGTGACATGCTAAAACCATGTCCATAAATTATATTTGTAATAAAGCTTTTTATAAAATTTCTGATTATTAGGTTGACAAAAGCTTGGGTTGAAACTGTCTCCAACTTCCTCAAAAACAATGTACCTATTAAGTGATGCCGCACACCAGCGCCACATGCTACACGCATCGTACATTTAAGTCGCCACAATTATTGCGCTACAATTCAGCTCGCTACAAATGTATTGTGTACGCGCACATCGGAAGCAGTTGTAGCTTGGCACCACTTTGAGACTGTCGACATTATCGTCTGACGAAGAAGATTTCTTGATTAATGAGAAAAGAAGACCTTATTGGGTTCATCGGTTGAATCAAGACTGTTCGATTTACGAGAATCTTAGTCAAAATAATTTCTGTTATCTGTTTGTTAGATAGATAGATAAAGTTTATCGACAACGAGATTACATGTTTTAAGTTAATAGTCTTAAATCCTAAGTTAGGTTTATCTAGACAAGTAACTAACTCATATGAGTTGGTTATTTAGAGTAAGATGTATTATTATTATTATTATTGATTGCGTGGCTTTCATACCAGTGCGGCGATGAAGACCTATTGGGATGGTCACTTCTGGCGGAGCGTTCATAGTTCACTACTAAGCCCTACTGCTGACAGAAACTCTAGGACCTTTTTGGGTATTAATTCTTGTAGCTCCTCTGGGCTTAAAGTGAATTTGCCCAGAATGGCGCTACGTTTGTGCATTAGTGGCTCACATTCATCCGCCTCTTTGCTATAGGTATACCGTTTGTCAAAGGCTCTGATTAACAGTTTGCAGTGGTTCATGCCCGGTGAGTTATACCAGTATCTGGTTGACTCTCCGAAGCAGGAATCTGTTAGGGTTCTTTTGGCCAGACTTTTCGGTATACCACAGAACGGTTCAGGACCCATCTGTGTACCATTTGATTCGGCCCTTGCGAGTTCATCGGCACACTCATTGCCGTGTACTCCAGCATGACCTGGAACCCATCTTAGAACCACCCTGTTTTTTAGACTCGGAGTGTTCAAACGTGTCAGACAGTCCTCTACTATCTTGGACGTGATAACCTTCTAATCCAGGTCTAGGAGAGTTGCTTGACTGTCTGAATTTATATATTTTGTTGGTTGGAGTAGCGTTTCTGAAGATTAATGTATGCACATTCTAGAATGGCATACTTCCGCTTGGAAGACGGAGGCGTGTTTATCCAAGTTAACGCTTGCGCGAAACTTTGGTCGCTCTCCGTAGACCCCGCATCCTACATCCAACCCAATTTTGGAACCATCCGTGTACCAGTTAAGGCAGCCGGCCTCGCAGTGGAGCTGGTTATAGCCAGTCTTCTCTAGAGGGCATTTCTACGTTGTAGTATCTTTCAGAGACATACCGAGGAATTAGTATGCGTGATTCCATTGTTGAGTTCTGGAAGGATCTCAATTTATTAGATAGCCAGTTCCTTCTGATCTGTGTATTTGCCCTGTACATGCTGGCTGGAGGCCATGAGTCACGCGGTCCTCTGTAGACTACCTAACTTTAAAATAACTGTCGAGTGTATGGTCATACCATACCACAGAGGCGTATGTGAGTATCGGCCTCACAACGGTTTTATATAGCCACAAGGAAATAGGGGGGTTGAAGCCCCGGTTATTCCACATCAGTCACTGCTAACTCCCAGGGCCATCTTAGCTTTTTGCAAGACGTCGCCTAGATGTGTGTTCCACGTCAGTTTATAGTCCATAGTAACGCCAAGGTGCTTTACTTCAGTGGAAAAGTTGATTGGATTACCGTTAAGAATTGGCTTTACAAGTTTGTCCAGCCTCTTCTTTTGGTAAATGGCACGAGTTAGATGTAATAGGTATACATTGTGTCCGTCAAACTATGTTTTTGAAGAGGTTTATAAATAAATGTATTACACAGTTTCTGATGTAAAAAATCTAATGCGGCTGGTTGGCAGTTGAGTGTGCGATGCTACGCCCAAGCCCCGATGGGATGGCAATGGAACTGGGACTGGGGCTGGGACTGGGACTGGGACTGGGACTGGGACTGGGACTGGGACTGGGACTGGGACTGGGACTGGGACTGGGACTGGGACTGGGACTGGGACTGGGACTGGGACTGGGACTGGGACTGGGACTGGGACTGGGACTGGGACTGGTACTGGGACTGGGACTGGGACTGGGACTGGGACTGGGACTGGGACTGGGACTGGTACTGGGACTGGGACTGGGACCGGACATCTCCTACACGGTTAACTGATCCCATTCTATCTATTAATTTATTATTATTATTAATTAGTAGAGTGGTGTCTGTGTTAATTAAACCTTCTGCGCTGTAGGTCGTGGGTTCGAAGTATATTCTATACAAAATTGTTTCGATGTTTCACATCTGCCAGGCGTTTTGCGATGATTGTCATAATAATTGTCATAATCATAAAATGGCAGCAATTTTACTGTTGAAATAAAAACCGTATTTGTTGTTTTTATTGAATTAAATACCTACTTACTTTTCCATAACCACGATCCAATAGTGGTAGACTGCCATATTTGATAAATTATGTTATGTATGCACCAGGGTTATCGGACTCATTTTGTAAATTTTATGGTAAATTTGGTACGTTTTGATGTATAGAAACCCAGTACGCTGCGGATAGTGCGAGCGGCGGTGGGAAAGCTGCGGCTCCTTGCAAGGTCTGCGGAGATAAAGCATCAGGGTACCACTACGGTGTCACCTCCTGCGAAGGCTGCAAGGTAAGGCATCTTCCTATGCAAGCATTCAAAATTGCCACTGTCTTAGGTTATGTAGTTTTCTAGAACAGAAGTACTTTATGGTCAGAAAATGAACTTTATGTATGTATTTTTACAGATTGGTAAAGAAGGTACTAACTACCAATGATATTTGTAGTTGCTAGTTGGCTATTCAAAAGTACGATTGATGAAGTTCATAATTGGTATCTTAATTTATATATATATCGACTAGCAACAATACCTAGTATTGTATAGGACTGGCGTCACTTGGCACAGCCAGGTACGTAGAATTCGTATGAAGAAATTCTTCATAAACTGACGGAATTCAATTTTAAATATGATATAAATTCCGTTAGTATAAATTCTTCGTGCGAATTGTGACTACCTGACAGTTTATTAGAAATACTTTATTGATATGTAATCGTACATGAGCATATACCTGCGTTGAACCTACTACACATTTCTCAGTTCATAATCCGCACGCACCTTCAATGCAATGCAACCAACCAATAAACCAATCAAATCTATTAACATTTGCATTCACATCATAATGTGTCTTCCTCTACTAGGGTTTTCAGGATCGCATTGCTTATTTACTATTCAGAGTACCTAATATTAAATTTATATATTGGAAAGTAATTGTGTTCGTTTTGAGAGCTTACAATACAATATATTCAATAGCGTCACTAAGGAAAGATGTAGGTACAAGTAACTCAAGGTTTTAATAAAAAAGGTAACTTCCGAGAAGTAATAATGGCACGCCACGGGATAACTGGATCCATACCCAATCAATAGGAATTTTTAGAATTTTTTCATCACGTGTAGGCAATATAAAGGAATCGTGACTTCGTAGGAAAAAACACCCCCTCCGGCGTGTACTTGCAGGGCTTCTTCCGGCGGAGCATCCAGAAGCAGATCGAGTACCGCTGCCTCCGCGACGGCAAGTGCCTGGTCATCCGGCTCAACAGGAACCGTTGCCAGTTCTGCCGCTTCAAGAAGTGCATAGCAGTCGGAATGTCGCGCGATTGTGAGTTATAAATGTATTACAAGTGGAATCCAAATTCAATATAAAATAATCTCTCGTACAATAAATGTGAGTTAAACGAAGTTTCGCAAGATAGTGTTCGGACAGCCCTTCAGTTCTTCAGGCGTGGCGGTCACTTAGTCATTCGCGTCCTCGCCATGAAGCCGGCACAGCGGCCGTGTTTCTGCGCTATAATTGTCAGACTCCTAATAATCATTCTAATTATACGCAGAATGGTAAATTTAATAATGTTGATTTATTACATTGCCGCGTATGAAATAAATAATGTTCGCAAACGTAACTCGGGTTTGTGAGGCGTGTTCGTGCGAAGTGCAGCCACAGCCAGATGTCGTCAGCCGTGCGGTTAGCGACTGGCTCTAATCATCACCGCTTCATCTGTAATTCTGAAGGTACCTACCTTGTCGCCGTAGAACCTTAGCTGTAATCTATGTTTAATTGAATTGGACACTGGAGCAACAAATTTAAATTGTTAATTATGGTGAAACCGAGCATCTTTGCCCCTGATTTTAGATTGTTTTTGTGACTGTAGATAAAGTGTCTACTCAAATTATCCGGTGATTATACCATTGCTTATCTATGAGAGGAAATCCATACTTGTAACTTTTATTAGAAATGAGTAATTTATAAGGAAACCATTTTTTTGACAACAAAGACTACTGGTTTTTTTTTGAGATAAGAAGTATTTTAATTTTGACTTGATTCTCGGTTTTGCTCAGTTTTTGGGAGTGTGGACCAAAAGCGGGATAGCATTATATTGTAAAAACAAAGATTTCAAAATGGTTAACCCAGTTTACATCTAATTGAAACAAACAGTAAAATCTAGTAATGAAATTTTGTTTAGTTTTTAAACTAAAATGAAAACTTAAATAAGAGCCCCGTCCCCATACAATAAATAAATAAATGAAACCGGACATTTTCATATAACGTAGTGTAGCTCCAAACTAAACAGAGCTTATTATTGGTAGTACAAGATTGATATACTACTTTTATGCATCGAAACTTTTATGTATAATTTTGTGAATTACATATGTACATATTATACATGGAAAACAACATTTGTTGACAACAAATTGAATCCGCAGAAGGTTGCGTCTCAGGTGAGCTTTCACGCACTGCGTCACAGAGCTCGAAAACATTATAATAACATTTTAAGAAATATAGTAATAGTAGAACGTTTTATCTTCCGCACCCGATGCGACTACGTTCTCGTAGGTAGTAGGTACCTGGAGGGAAAGTAGCCCTTAGATGTTATATTATATCTGGTCTAAAACTAGGTACCTACTTACATAATATAATGTGCAAAATTCAAGCTCAATCCGTTTTGATGTTCATGTACTCCTTCAGGGGTAATGATACCTTTGTACATTTCGCCTTTGATATCGGTTGGAAAGATTGCTTGGATAGATCGGTGCTCTAACTACGACCATATAAATGTATCAATAGCATTTACGCACATCCCTTCCAGGCACGGATAGAGCAACGCACGATCGGCCATTTTCCAATTGGCATACTCGCACATACCTATGCGAATCGCAGTTCAGTGAGTGCACCGGCCTCATTCGTGGTGTGCTCTGTCTGCGTCCGTTGTAATATGGCTCAAATTCCAGCCGTGAGGTATGGCCGCGTGCCGAAGAGGTCCCGGGAATCATGTAACGACAACAATATGGCTGAAGTGCCCAGGAACCTGTCGCCGCCGCCGGCTCAGCGAGCGGCCTACGCGCCTGTCCTCGCGCCCGCTGCCGCGGCCTCGCCTGCGCCTACGCCGCCGGCTCCCGCACCCCCCGCGCCGCTGCCGCCACCACCGCCGGTGGGGCTACCGCTGCCGCTGCCGACACTAGCGGAGCTGGAGGCGGACGAGCTGCGGCTTAGCCTGGCGCGGGACTTGGCCAAGCTGGTCGGCTTCGCGCACGACTCCACCACCACCTACCACGACAATCTGCGCCAAAACCCGCGCGGGCTGCTCGTGCAGCTGCCTGACTTCGATTGTGAAGGTACTACCTTCACGTTTTAGGTATCAATTGTCAATTCCAACTTATTACCGAGACCCTCACGTCGATCTGAATGTATATTTCTTTTACTCTCTGTATATTCGTATTTGTTGCATTTAAACTGCATCAGATTTTATGTCGACAACGCGTCAGACTCGCAAACATCTCGTGTCAGCTATTCCGCGTGTATCTAGGTAGTGTGTTCTGTCCTTAAAGAAAAAAAATACTGTAGGCATACTGCTTAATAAAACATAAACTGACCTAACATCAAAACATTATCAAAATAGGTAGGGAAGATACGGACAGAGGGCTTACCACAGGTTTTTATAGTTTACGAAAACTTTATAAGTTTCGGTATCTTTCCATACATTTTCAGTACAGCGCCTCTAGGGAAACGTGCATGAACTACGAAAATGTATGGAAAGATACCCGAAACTTTAAAAGTTTTCTAAAACTATCAAAACCTGTGGTAAGCCCTCTGGTAACGTTGTATGCTGTGGCTGAGTTATCGTTGTTTCTACTTCTATACGTATAAATTCCTGCGTATAATAAAATAACACTCTTTCATAATTAGCTATTTAAAGATACTTAAAATAACACACCAACTTTTTATTCTGTGAAGATTAAACAGCGCTGTATAACTTACAAACTGCTAGTTAATTCCTATTATTTCCAATGTCAGATAATCTGACAACTTTTTGACGCCTTGTTTTTAATTTTTGATAGCTTTTCTTGCTTACACAACTACACAACGCGTCTCAGATTACAGAACTTTATGAAAACCGAAACTCAACGTAGTAGTTACTTTGAGTGCTGTTTTTATTATCCTACTAGCTGAAATCGAATAGGTACAGGTAGGTATTTTGTACGAAGGTACATAACTGTGATGTGGTATCTGAACCTTTCATTTCGGGTGTAACTTGCTTCATACTGATGTATGGTGTGGTGTGTTCAGGAAGTGGCTCGGATGCGGGCGGGAGCGCGGGGGACGGGGCCAGCTCGACCACCGACCGCGCGACGGACGCGCGTTGCTTGCTCTGGAACGCGGCGGCGCAGCGCGTCACGCCCTGCGTGCAGCAGCTAGTGGATTTCGCCAAGAAACTGCCTGGCTTCTATAGCCTGCCGCAAGACGACCAGCTCATACTCATCAAGGTAGGTGCTCTTGACGTGGTATATTTGGTGATAGGCATTTCTTAGCAGATCATGGTGGGCCTCGTACATAAAATTACAGTTAGATGGTATACATGTATATCCTTGAACCACCAAATTAAGATTATTTTCTGTGTCGTCAGGAACTAACTATAAGTAAACCGCGGTACTACAGCACACAGACCCGAATGCTAAATGTCACCTAGACAAGTATCTGCGGAAGAGACATCTGTCCCGCACCGGGATCGAACTCGCTACCTTTTGCGTCTCATCCGGCTGTTGAGCATACGAGGCCGTCATACTGTCAAAGCGAATATCCTTTGACTGGCGAATACATATTCGCTTTGACAGTATGACGGCCTCATTGGCGCAATAGCCGGCTGAGACGCAAAAGGTTGCTTCTTACAGAAATATGGTGAGCTTAGTTACTTCTTTTTACCCGCGGCTTCGCTCGCACTGTACTTACCCCGATTACTAGTAGACTATATATCTCATTCCTGGCTTGGAATAATCTAAGTGCACAATTTCTACTCAATCCGTTCAGGAGGTCTCTGACGTGAAGGAGCAACAAACAAGACCAATCATCTCCACATAGGTACCTACTTAAACTTTTTTCTATAATATATACAATAAAATAATATCTACTGTTACTAGCAGCCACCATATTATTCCACTTTTCACGCACTAGTCCTCATTCTGCGGAGCTTAGACATGGCGTTGCACTAAGGATGTTTTTTTAAGATGAAGCAATTATTACTTATTGCAGTTTTAACATAGAAACCATACCAGAGAGCTTACCACAGGTTTTTATAGTTTACGAAAACTTTATAAGTTTCGGTATCTTTCCATACATTTTCAGTACAGCGCATCTAGGGAAACGTGCATGAACTACGAAAATGTATAGAAAGATACCGAAACTTATAAAGTTTTCGAAAACTATCAAAACCTGTGGTAAGCCCTGAGAAAGAATGAAGACTAATTCGAAATTGTCTTAGAATGCAAAAAAACTGTTTCAAGGATAGGTGGATTTATACACAGGATGGATATTATCAAAGAAAAATCTTCAGAAAATATAAAATGCCGTCTGCCGTCGTTTACATTTTTTTATTTTATTTACTATATATTATAAGTAGATAGTTTTTATTTACAGTTTTGTATATAGGTAGGCACTAATAAAACGCAAAATGCAAATAAAATTATTCTATTACCTAGCCTTTATCTTTGTCGATCTCGTTGGCACAATAGGCCAAAGGCTGGTTGAAAATCAAGTAGCTGATTTGATTCCTGCTGCAATATTCCCGCTGTAAATGATTCAGAATTTTCCGATTTTTTTAGACACATGACACCATGGTGTGTGGTCAAAGCTATTTCGATTGTTAGGCGTTTAGGTAGGTATTATGCTGTTAGGCTTGTGTTTTATTTTCTCTCGGAAAGTGTGAAAAGTAGATTATTCACCTCAGGAATAAAGCTATTTCGTCTTAAGCGAGCTTTATCCCTCGCTGCACTCAATATTCTAGTTTTATCTCCCGAGCAGAAGTGGCGCCCGTGACATAAGACACTACCTTATTACCTTTGTCAACAATATACTATTACTGACTGACCTGCCCGCAACTTTGTTTGCGTGTATAAGCTTACTACATTATGTACTTTCACGATAAATGTTTCCCGAACATGGTAAATTCTACCTAAATAAATGCGAATAAAAAGTACCAAACTTTACGTTACCTACCTACCTACCCGTACCCGTTCCTGTTCCCGCTCCCTTTTCCATTCCCGTTCCCGCCTCCGTTCCCGTTAGCGAACGGTCATCAAGTCTACAGCCGGTTATAAAGTAAAGGTATGATGAATTTTTGTATCCATAACTTGAGAAATGATTGGTTTTCCATGCAAACTTGCGTCCCCTCTCTCGCCCTCTGCAAAATTTATTTTTGCGACAAAAAGTAGCTTATGGTAGGACATAGGTCTCATCTATGCTAAAATTCATTTAGTTCAGCGTTTTAGGCGGAAAACTTAACTTAGGTAGATGAAGTTAATTTCGCATTTATAATATTAGTTTGGATTTATGCAAAGTTTCAAGTTTGTGAGTTCAAAGATTAGGATTTCTCATACAAAAGTTTCCACCCCTTATCTTTGGGATGGAATTTTTAAAAATTGTTTCGAAACGGTTGAGAATCAACATATTTCAGATCTCTTGACCGCACCCACACCCTATTGCACCCCGTTTATGGTTAACCATTTGAACCGAAGAAAGTTTCAAACTATTCACACGCGCACACACAAGAATATTATAACACCCCAAACATCCCGTTTAAGTAGTTCATCCTCAACCATAATTATGTAGAGAAGAATATATATATACGTAGTGCCAAACAAACCAATGGCACGACGCGTTTAAAAGATGCCTCCAAACACCCCACTTCACCCCTTCAAAGGGAAGATCCTTCTGTAGTAAAAAAAAATTGTACAAAGTTTAGGACCGATACAACTACGCGTTTAGAAGTAACCTACCTCACAACACCTCTTTGCACCCAGTTTAGGTTGATCATTAACCATGTAGTTAAAAATATATGTACAAAGTTTTAAACCGATAGCAATACGGGATTTAAAATTCTCTACTTATTCTCTCAATTCTCTAACACATTGCACCCTTTTAAAGGGGTAGTTTTTATTTTTTCTTATATTTTCTCATATTACTTGAATTGTACAATATTTTTTCCATGTTTCAAATTTTGAAATTCAAGGAATAGGATTATTCATAGAAATGTTTTACCCTTTTGGGTGGAGTTTTGGGAAAATTTCTAAACATTTTTGACTTTCATTACTCAGAAAAGCGTTTCTTGTATGTTTTATGAAATTAAAATCACACATTAAATTCTCCCTAAAAAACTTTGACACCTTTGATAATTAAGGGATTTTGTCAAAAAATCTGGTATGCGGTCTTTTATTATTTCTTATTTTGTGTTTTGACGAAGTTTAAAAATAATCGCACCGGGCGTTAAGATTTTCCCATACTTTACAACCCCATTGCAACCCCCTCGAGGACTATTTAAAATTTTCAATGACAGCAATCTTCATTGATTTTATGGATTAATACAAAATTCTTTAATAGGTTTCAAGTTTCAAAGTTCAAGAAACACGATTTTTCATACAAACGATTTTACCCCTTTTCACCCTCATAGAGGCCTATTTCTCCAAAATCGTTTCTTAGTGAGCACCTACGCTCTAAATAATTTCAGATCTTCTAGGCCTTGTAGTTTCTGAGATTTCGTGATGATCGAATATGTCAGTGAGTGAGTGAGTGGAATTCTCTTTTATACATATATAGAGCTAGTTCATTGCAAAAATACATCTTTAATTGAGTCTTAACTTAACTGACGTTAACAAAACGTAGGTAAACAAATTTTATAGGTATCGGGTGAGTTATAAAATATTTACTTTGCTCTACTTTAGGCCGCATCTAGGTCACTTGAAACCTTCATGGTGTTCCTATTATAATTAGTGGCTAGTAGGACTTTATAGAAACTTCAATGAAAAGCGAGTTACCTATTCTAGTTTAATTCCCACCCTCCGGCTGACAGCGGGCGGCAGCATAGGCAAAGCGATAAGTGGCGCGCTAATAATTTTTATACTAC
This sequence comes from Horisme vitalbata, assembly GCA_951804965.1. NCBI lineage: Eukaryota > Metazoa > Arthropoda > Insecta > Lepidoptera > Geometridae > Horisme > Horisme vitalbata. Next base: position 29,603,812 of record OX638089.1, on the reverse strand, counting down.
AAAATCAGTAACCAGATACTTTCAGGATTACATACATATTATGTACCTATAATATGTGTGTATTGTTTCTTGTAGGATACCTACTCGTAGGGAGTAGGTAGGTATCTACAGATCGCAGTTTAGAAGTTATTGATATATGAGAGATTTTTCAAATTCATATTTGTTTGCCACTATCAATTACACTAGTTTAAAAATTTTAGCATTTTTATATACTTTTGATGAAACACAATTTTCTTATTAAACTACCTCCTGCGAATAGGAGACAATGTTTGAAAATAAACTATCACGTCGTAATTTTGTAGTTTATGAATAACTTTTTTTACGTACTCGCAACGTCAACTAGTATTCTAATTTCTGTCTTCTTGGGTTATTATGAATTAAAGTAGTTTTGTTTTTGATACTAGGTCTCATATAGGGTGTAAATTAATTTCTTATTGTTTTTGTTATATTTGTGAAAAAATTGTATCCTCAAAAAAAGGAAATCTGTTAATGGACAGCCCTAAAACATATTTTTTTTAATTTGATTTGGTTTCTTGGTAATTAATAAAATAAAAGTGACATCCAAATTTTTTTGTGGGAGTTGTAGACTTACTTTTTAAGCTAGGCATTGGGAGAAAAAAATATCCCGAATTTGGATCACTAATGGACCTTCAAATCATAATAATTAACTTTATTTTGTTCGACAAAAACCAGCAGGCTTTAATTGAAAAAATAAAGATAAAATTCAATTTAACCTAACATTCCATTAGTTTCAGAACCGATATAACAATCGAAAACCCTTCCTCATCTCGTATGTCCAGCAGGGGGATTTTAAAACGCTCGAAAACGCTATTTTGTTTCGCATTCGAATGTTTCCGATGGAGATTCCGTCAAAAGCAATTTAAAACATTCGAATCGAAATCTATTGACAATAGTATCGGATCCTTTCCCAAAATACTTTCCGTATGCAAAGTGCAAGTCCCGAGAATAGTGGTCTGTAGGGAGGTTGGAAATGATGAAGAGTTTGTAATGGGGGTGATAAAAAAATATACTGATTTATAAAAAAACGATCATGTTCTGGGTGTGAACATGGCACATTAGATAAATTTTCTCCATTTACACCTAGACTTTTTCCTTAAAACCTTGGGCGCCATGAGCGACGAACAGGGCGAGCGTTTTCACTAAAACCTGATAATGTTTGAAGACAGACACAAAGGATTTTGCGACGAAAGTATGCTAGGGGACTAATCTGCTAGTCTATTTTAAGAGAAGTAGATTAAAAAAATATAAAATTACCCGTAAAATCAATAATTATGTTTTTTCCTTTTTATATTTTGTGTTATTATGTGTTTTTAAATGTTTAGTAAATATTGGTAGGGTATAGGGTTTTTTTCAATATTTTTCCCGTACTCAGTGCACATAATAATATAATAATAAATAATATAATAACATAAAAAGCACATAATCTTTAAAAAACACACATTTTGGCGAGGGTATAAATACCTTATAAACTAGTGATAGTGTTTGACAAACAGTGCATCTACGACATTTAAGAAATTACAATTATAGTGTGAATTATTATGAATGACTCGTGAATATTTATTTTGAAAATAATTCATATAGCAATTGAAAACGTACCGACAAACAGGAAGTGATAAACTATATTTTGTGAAAAACTCATTGTGCTAGTGTGTATTGTATCGAATTCCAGGGAAGAAATCATAAATACGCTTGTATGGTTATACAGAATACCTCTCCGGTTCCCGCATAACAACCCAGATTCCGTAGCTAAGCAATCCCGCAACAAAAATAGACGTCCTTTAATTTTGTAATGAAAGGTGACTGCTGAAATCGATTCCTAAGAAAAAAGTTTCGAAAACAATGAAAACATAATTCTTGGTTCTCAGAAAAAGCGACCTACGTCAAAAAAATAAATAACTTTAACGCCAGAAATATAGGTAATTAACTACGGGGTAAATATGAATTGTCGACAAATTGTTTTTGGACAATTACGCAGTCGTAAGGCTTTCATTATAATTAGTTACGGCCTGAGTACCTTTATCATCGGATTTTTTTAAATCGGAATTCTTTTTTAAATAATTACGAACCTACTTTTTACCATTTTACATTTTTACTTTTGAAACTTAAATTCACATTTTCCCATGTGCAGTGTACACAAAATTTAAAGACTCCGTAAAAACTGAACGGATTTGGGTGAAACTTGAAATGCACATAGTTTGTGACCTGAAACACATAGGCTACATAAATCCAGGTACCAATCCAGCCCATGGGCGGAAGCTAGTAAGTTAATCAAGAGGACATCTCACACATGTACAAAAAACCAGTCTGTGCTATATACCAGAGACTGATAAACATTCATAGGTATTCGTAAAATATACAAAATTATAAAAATAACATTGTTTCAGCTGGGCTTTTTCGAGGTATTCATAACGCGCGCCCACCGCACCGTCTCGCCCGACTACATGATGCTGGATGACGGCTCCATCGTCACTCAGGCCAACCTGGGACTCATCTACAACGTGAGTAACGCATTGAAAATTCAAAACCAGCTGTCTCATAGAAAAATAAGTAGGTACACCATGACCCGGAACAAATATCCGCATATGATGCAGTAATTTGTGAAACAGCTGAAATCAAACCTACAACATTGTGTCTCGCTTATTGCATCAATACTCATCAAAAATATTAAGTTTAATTTAGTATCGTCTTTGGTTTTCTACTTAATGCGTTTTAGCAGTTCTATCAAAAATCCGAAATGCCACTAAAAATGCAAGTAAATTATTTAATGGGTACAACATATTCTACGCCGTAGACATGCTACGGCGGCGTAGCAATGGGTATAATTGATAAAAATCATGAAAACCACATTCATGAGAAATCAAAGGATAAATGAAATAATTGCAATAAGTGATCCACATCAATTTTTTTTTTTTAGTTTCGAATAGTTGATTTAAATAAGTAGGTAATAATAATAAATCAATATTTTGAATATCATATAGGTGATACTGTCTTCAAATCTCCAAAAAAAGCACAGTCCACCCTTAGGAAGCAAGTAGAGTACCAGCCTGTCGATTCATCTATGCAAATCGAATCTAGGTGCTCGCCAGAAAATCATGAACGTTCTAGCTCCTAGAGCGTTGCGCGTTTTTTCCTCATAAAAAAGGTTACCATAATTCTATTGACCTGATTTGATCATCTCGACGACGAGGTTATCAGTGATGTCGCTTGGTTTTGCCTCGGCGAATATGCTGCTTTTTATTTTTAACTCCGGTCCTAATTGATCAACCTTTCCTGTTATAAAGAGAGCTTATTGCTCATATTATGTACTCTCTGAGTTTTCTGAGAAATATTGATTAGTTTATCTACCAACTAACAACTTAGTATCATTCATTCGCATGGAATATAGCCCAAATTCTCCGCGCCAGAATCGCACCACTAGCTCATATGAAGAAGTAAAAAGGCAGGAATGGAAATGGAATTTGATATTGGAATATCTCTGATTGCGCGACATATTTGTTCCTAACATAGTTCATCACGCCTTGATCGAATTTCTATAACTTTTTCATATCTTAGAAATTTATATTAGCAGGGGCTGTCACAAGCCAAACAAGTTATTTGATTTTTCATGGCCGTGGCAGGTGGTTCATGACATTCTATGATTGCAGTGCGCGTTCGCGGGCAGCGTGATGCAATACATGTGGTCGCTGTGGCAAATGCAGCTGAACGACGAGGAGGTGGGCGCGCTGACCGGATTACTGCTGGCGTCTCCCGCGCGCGTTGGGCTGAGCTCCGTCAGCGGCGTGACATCCCTGCACCGCGCGCTGGGCGATGCCCTCCGCGTGGCAGTCTCGCAGAATACGACCTCGCCGGCGCTGGCAGAGGCGCGACTGGAGGCCCTGGCGGCGCTGGCGGGAGAGGCGCGCGCGCTGGGCGCCCGCCACGCCGAGGCACTCATCTGGTGCCGCACCAACTGGCACCGGCTGACGCTGCCGGCGCTGTTCGCGGAGATATTCGACATCCCCAAGTCGGAAGAGGAGGCCAACGAGGCGGCCGCGATGCCCGACCCGTCCCTCATGTACGGAGTCTACGACCAGCAGCTGTAGAGCCCCGAGCCCGTGTCATTCGCGTGCACCCTAGGCTCGTAGATCACGCTTGTAGTATCTCCGGTTCTTATTGTTTTATTTATTGAGTATTGGGGATTGGCTCCTTGTTTTTGGTTTAGTTTGTTCTTAGATCTGACTGAATACCCTTCACCTGCAGTTCAACTCTGGCGGAGTTGTACATAAGATCGTATCAGAGTCCAGTACCTTTGACGAACAAGAGCTTTATTGTAAGCATACTTTGTTTTTTTTTTACTTTAAAATGTTTATTTCGATTTCGCTGTATTTGTAAGAATTGATTAGGTATTTTTCCTTTATCTTTGAATTTAAACTGAGACTGTTTTTGTTCCTTAGATATATTTTTTTATTGTAGGAACCTGGTGTTATTTTCAAATTTAATATGATTCATGTTTATTATTATTTCATATTATATTAGGTTAAGTTACTATTACAAAAAGAAGACAATGTCCCATCATAATAGTCTGATCATTATAGTTAAGTTCGTAATTAATTTAGTTTTAATATACTTTTATTATTGCACAAAATATTATTGTTTTAAGCACTTTGCTGTTTAAAACCATGTTAAATTAATGCTCTCTTCGTAGGTACTCTGTGTAAGCCTAGGCTACAATATACATACGCATACTAGTACACTAAGATCTATGAATGTTTTACTTAAGTTTACGAATCTTTGTTGTTTCATATAAGTTTACTTGGATGACTAAAATCAGTAGACAGACTTCTTTCATGGTTTTGTGATTTTTCTGCATTTAGTTATTTAGTTAAATGGTTTTTGTAAGCTGCAAGTTTATTTTAGAACCGAGAGTAGACGTTCGAACGACACAATGTTTCTGCTTTATAGTTATTAATAAACATAATATAATGAGTATCTACTCTATATCCGAAACATTATAACTTGCATTTTAACTATCCATGTGCTTTGCGTAGGGTCGAGAATATATCTCGATTTTCATAGTTACTGCGAGTAGTTTAGTCCGTAGTGAACATTGCATGATAAATGAATAAAGCATAATAAAATTTACAACCGTGTTTCATTTCAACAACATACACTAGAACCTTCCTTTATTGTTAGGTAGGTACAAAGGTACTATGAGTATACCATTTTTTTCTGATCCAACTTCTTTGGTACATGTAGGTATATACTACACTAGCTTCTGCCCGCGGCTTCGCTCGCGTGATACCGGGATAAAAAGTAGCCTATGTGTTAATCCAGGTCTTAAGCTTTAAATATTTTAAGTTTCATCCAAATCCGTTCAGCCGTTACGGAGTGAAGCGACCACAAACATACTCACACACACACATAAACTTTCGCATTTATAATATTAGTGTGATAGTTCTATATTTTTCAGATAAAACGAAAGAAACAGTAGATTATTAAATAAGGTAATAAAGCAGTGTCGTCACGGGTGCCATATTGACCCACGAGCGCGCATTAAGGGTCGCCACAAACAAGCCACACGCGACAGCTACAAACGCCGCGACAAGAAGCTAAAAGTCGCGACGCGTGGCGGCTTCCGGCGTCAACCGTGTGCGAAAATGTATGGAAACTAAAAGAAATATGCCAGTGGCCGCGTTTTGTGGCTGTCGCGTGTGGCCCGTTTGCGGCGACTCTAAGTATTGCAGAGTTTTACTCATGAAACTAACGTGAAACTCATTCATATTCAAAAACGGGAATTTTCACGTACCGTTACAACGGTGAAGGCACCGACGGCATTTCGACTCGTTAAGAGAGTCTTCATCAGGGTGAGTGAACGCGACGCTCTCCCTCCCTCAGGCGTGTCGAGCCGAGCAGCAAGAGCTGCCGCACGCAGTGCAGGACGGGACGTTCACTCACCCTGATGAAGACTCTCTTAACGAGTCGAAACGCCGTCGGTGCCTTCACCGATGTAACGGTACGTGAATATTCCCGTTTTTCAATATGAATATTCTATAGTTTTTATATAAGCTCCCGAGGAGTTAAAATTCAACAAAATTTAGGTACAATAGTTAGGTAAGAATTTACCTACAACAAGATAGATATTGACAGACTAACAGAAACAGAAAATATCATTAATACTATAAATGTAAAATTTTGTAAGTGTTTGTGTGATGTAGCTATTAATTTCAAGATTTACCTGCGTCATCTTTTTTGTACACACAATTTATTCAATGGATAAATAGGTTATCAATTACATTCTTAAAATGTATGAATGTGTTTAATTTTCAAATTATCTAACAGATTGAGTTAATTGACGATTGGAGAATCTCAAATTAAAATCACCATATAATTTCATATCGCTTTAATGCTTATTCATATTGCCACTTCTTAATCACATGGAAGAAACAAAGTTTTAAACAAAATACTTTTGAAACTTATTTATAAAGAAATTAAATAATAGTTCTATTATTATTTTCAATAACAATAACAAAGCAAATAGCTAAGATTTAGTAAAAGCGGCAACTGTACAATTACCTACAGTTTTCACTTAAAATATTTAGGGAATTTGTTAAACCTTTAGAACTAATTGCCTTATAATTTGTGAATTTCTCTAACTACATCATTAGCTTGCGTAAAAGTAAGTAATAGTATGAATCTAGTAATTGCACATGCCGCCTCAATCGACTTTTATTTCGACACAACTTTTATTAACAATGATCTACATTTAGATAAAAGTATCTACAGTGAGCACGCTTTACTTTGAAATGGACTGTTAACAAATGTTATATAAAACCGAGTTCAACTTGCTGTTTGTTGGCGAGCGTAATTGGCACGTGAGCACAGAATAATATACGTGAGTAACAAGCTTTGGAGTATTCACAAACAATACTTATAGACTCCGTTTACACAGCCGCATAAGTGGCAAGACGAACGATGAATGATGAGCGAGTGACCATTCTCGTCCTCGCCTTGACCGCACGCGTCCCGAGCGGTTATCGGGCGCATTATTTAGTTATGGGGAAATGCTGCAGATACCATACACACCATATTTGTGCAGCACAATATAGTAACAACAGCCCTCTTCTGCAGAAAAGGGCAGTTCGTGCAATTTATAATGTGACCCAGAGAATCACTTCGAACTCAGTTTAAATAAATAAATGTTGTGACAGTTCCGTGCCAACACACATAGGATTTTTTTTGTATATCCGAGCGAACATGAGCATTTTTAAGAATAAGAAAAATAGCGACAACTGAATTGATAAACCTAGAAATAAAGATATGGTCACCGTTCCCACTGTAAGGTACCATAAAGTTAGTCAATCTTTTGAATTGTAATGTGTACGCCTTTTTAACAAAATCCCAATAGATGTGCTAAATCTATCAGTCAATTAAAATTTAGGGACAAAACACCTTAAAAACTCCAACTCCCTTAAAAACCTTAAACTTAAGAATAACAAAGAGGAGACAAAATTTAAGGCAAGAGGAGTTTCTTACCAATTCTTCTCTGTTTAGCGGCGTAACGAATTGTTGTACGAATTAAAGTGTTTCTTAAATTGCTTTCGTCATCGCAGTCCGTGAACTGTGTGTAAACCAGTTCGGTTTCGTGATACAATCGAATTGTATGGTGTGCGGCCCGCTTTACATTGAAATGTGGCGCGGCAAATTTTCATAATAAAAAGGTATGTCTGGTGTACCCTCTTACATATAATGTGAGTATTCGGAGTCAGTACAATGAGCAGAACAACTCGCCGCTCGCTCCACCGAATTGTCGGTTTTGCAACGACATTCCGAGTGTTACTTTGTAGTTTTTCGTAAATCTTTGTGTGTTTGTTCGAATGTCCGACATAAATCAGGTAACTAGCTACCCATTATTTAAGATTACAGACAATAAGTAGCTGAAAACGTATGTCTGAAAGAACTGGTATTTACTATATAAGTATTGTTTGAGCACCCATTTACACATACCATAACGAGTTTTAACCAATAAAAAAAGCTTTTAAAATACTTGTGCTCACATGCAAGCGAGAATGGAGAACGAAAAGTTATTTACTGATTGTATTCTGCAAGGCGTACTTACCTTTAAAAAACAGTTGAAAATCACAATTCGTAGTGATCATTTCAATACTGATAAATGTATGGTACTGTAACAGTACATGATATAAACCTTTGTCATTTCATTCGTATTTTGTGACCAGTTCACGGCACATACTTACATGTGACTCTTATTAATCTGTGGCTCGATCCCGAGGACGTAAAAAAGTATTCGTACGTAGACGTGAAATCTTGGCCAATGAGAATGCTTATATTCAAAATAACGCTTCGTCATTGGCCAAAAATTTTCGGTACACCCTAAGGAATTTAATAATTTACTTAAGTGTGCATTGGATTACTCGTATTAGCACGGTTATGGTTAAGGAAGCGACACTATTGGACTATTAACCAGACAAGAAAGCATCTCGCGGCTCGAGCCACGTTCGGAGCTCTACTAAACCCTGCTATACTAACACATCTGCCTTCAAGGTAACCTGATATGTCCGTCCAGCAAGGAAGGGTAAAAAAACCTAATAACTACGACAATAACAAAAACTTGCCATTCAAAGAACAAGCAGAACTGATATCATCCGTTCCGCGCACATGGTGCTTTTCGATAGAACAGTGCCGCTTATTGCTATGGTTGTAATGCTGCACATCGCCTTAGCACACCATACAGCCATCAAAAATATTAAATAATAATTTAACTAATATTGTTTTAGTACCTACAACTCATTACACAATAACGTAATAATACATTAAATAAAACACTAAGATCAAAATTATACAACACAGGAAAACCTAATCTATTTAGCGTGCGGCCGGAGTATGACGTGCTTCACTAACACTATAGAGAATTTCATCAGTTTGTACATATCGTTACGTAACGACGATAACTATGTGTGTATCTTAAAATAGTGCAAAAATATTATTATTACATTTAAAAATATTACAGTGATAGTTATTTGTTAATTCAGAGTTATCCTTCGTTATCCTTCCTTACGTATAGTAAGTATATTTATACGTGTTACTACCGCGTTGCTTGATGCGTCGGTCGCATCTCACGCTAGCCCTACACTAACTACATCTAATATCCAACAATTAGCCAGTTACAATGAAACATAAAAAAACTCACACAACTCCACGTAAAGTTTTGAAATATGCCATTGGAAGCATTGTGAAAAAAAAAAATATTTTCAGGATCTCTACATAATTTATACATACATGTATATTCGTGTATGTGTTTATAATATTCATCGGAATTATATTTAATGTGCAAATACTTTGTTTTAACGTCACTATTTTTATTTTATTTTTATATTTAGTTTGCTATACTAAAATAAAAACAGTCATAGCCGTTGACTAAACATAATTCCCTAAAGTTCTTACGAAAGTAGTCAGGCAAAATAAATTTCTTACACGCATAAAACAGAGAATATTGCCTCTTTAACATGCCCGTATTTCAGAACTAAACGGATGCGTGAATCGGGTTGATTCGACAGTTTAAATGATCTTTTGAAATCACAGGCATTCAATTTTAGATTTGTTCTAGAATGGCCCTTAGAGAATTTACCAATGGAGGTCGAACGAACCCTTTGAAATGGCATTAGCTACAATAATACAGTTTTATACGTAACAATATAGAACGAACTAAGTGTTACGGGATAAATTATTATACAATACACATTAAAGAGAAGGTAGATGTCATGTCGTATAGGGAAGTAAAGGAGGCTGCTTTGGAGAGAGGTAGATGCAAGGAGCTGCATCAGTTGCGCCGACAAGATCACAGCTCTTGAATAAATTATTCAAAGAAAGCAGATAACTGTAAATTAACAGTCTCGTAATTTATCTGATACTGACTCTCGCAGTAGGTAAATATAATAATATTGCTTTTGACGCATACTTATTAAACCACGAAAATGTTCACTTTTAACTAATGGGTATCAAGCTCACAAGCTATTAAAAACATTATAGCAGAATTTATAAAACAAAACGAAAAATCTTTTCAACTTACACGCAAGTCTTAATTGTAGACTCATAAGTAAAATAAACACGCAAACATATTTTATTGAAGACGCGTTAGTGAAGATAACCATTTCATCTGTCAGACGATTTAATAATATTTTTCTATTTCATCGCGTAGGTAAAATAAACATGCACAACTATTGTACTGTAAACGCGTTAGTAAAACAAACAACAACTTTTATAATTATAACTAACCGATGAATTTTATCTTTAAAAACGGATTGGTAAAACACCTAGATACGAATTATTCCATCATTGACACATTTTTAACATACACGATTCGATAAAACATTCACGTTTACGTACATCGATATACTTTGACTGTTGACGCACGGATAAATCAAGCATTTTAACTTTAATGCATTGGTAAAATAGATACGCTATCTCAGGGTTAACGCATTCGAATGACTTTAACACGGAGGTAAAACAGGGTGCCTAGTGCGAGTTTTTTACCAGCTCGATTGCATTTGCGTTTACGGAAATTTGTATGGAAAGGAGTCAGTGCCACGCGTTTTTCACTAGATGGCGCTACCTCGATTCCATATAAATTTGCGTAAACGCAAACGCGATCAAGCAGGTAAAAAAATCGCACTATGCACCCAGATACGATATATCAACGCACAAGAATGAGTTCTTTGATGATGTTGGCGCATAAGGCAGGAATTTGTCAGGTTATACGTTCTGTTACTTCCCCCATTGGTATACTCTCTGCTCATGTAAAATCAGGCTGTTACACGAACTTGTACTTAAACTACAGGCAAGATTCTCGCTAAAACAGACCAAAGCGAGCTAAATCATTACAGTTCTTTTTTGATTATCATATACTTATATCATTTGCAGTCAATATTAATTAATTGGTAGAAACAAAACATAAAATCAACTTGTGACGTCACACAGAACAATTATTTTATTGTCTTTTGTCACAGATTTCATAATAGAGCAGTAGTTTTAGAAGAGTGACGTCACAAGAGGCTGTGGTTTTGACTAACTTTTTACAATAAGTATAATCTGGTGTGTTAAAACAAACAGTGCTTTTGTCACCTATAGCTTTACCAATTAAATTATTTTTAATATAATTATGTCGATATATATTATGTAAAATAAATAGTAGCTATAGATATTATCAGCTCGCGTCGGTCCGTCCGAGGAACTGAAGCGATCAACGTCAATACCAAAATAACAGCAAAAACATTTTTTGAGATCTTAAGCTATTATAGAAATCTTTGTAAATAATTTTGCACTTTGACAATCGGTGTGTCACTAATAGCACACGATTGCACTAAATAATTTTAAGTATGTTTACTATGGAGAAAAAGATAGAAAACCACAGGGTGGTTCATGCTCTATGTTCCAAAAGAAAAATGCCAACAGAATCATTCAAATTACTTTCGTTAACACTCTCGAATCATTTTGAGTATGCAAACGGTTATTTTCTCTTTATTGCTTTAGATGTGAGAGGAAACACTTTTTTTTGTAATACTGGTTTGCGTAAGACACAGAATTTGTGAAATATTTACAAAAAAAAAATGTTTATTTTCCATTTAATTTCTTCTTCTTACGGCGATGACGGTTGTAGTGGCCTTGAGAGCCATATTCAAGAAACGAACTCATACGTAATCTTGATTTAAGTAAACTCTCACTCCATATCTGGTCACTACCCGAAGAAAGAAAGTAATTTAGCAATACAAATCCCTGATTAGGACTTTACAGTAGGGAATTGATGGCCGAAATGTTAAAACGTTATCAAAAAACGTTAAAAAAAAACGTTAATTTTGGAGCATTGAGCGTGTACCACTCACTATCACAAAAGCTCACTCGGCGCAAAAGCAGTCAGCATTTGGCACCACAACGCGTAAATAACATACAATAGCACTCGCCCCTTTCCATCGAATAGCTATTTAAGCCATGCTCATAAGAATGTACGAGTACCTCCAAGGATATACAGTATATTTCCTTTGGTAACATAATATTTGGACGGAATACTTTTTGTATTATTGGCGTGTTAGTTTTAATTTTTATTTAATAATTGTATCAATTGTTTTATGTCACTATAATAACTTCACTGTGTGCAGACCACAGCGTTCACATTCGATAGATATTATTAATTAAATTAATATAAGCCACTATAAAGCATAATACCGAAGCGGGTATGCACATGCATACTTTGTATACCTATTGCTTTGCTATTAAATTGGGATAGATAATTTATATAATCTGTTGGACTGCAGACGGCGAAGGGGCGAGTACTTGACGAAAACTACTTATTATGCGAATATTGAATATTAAAGACTGTTGACAGAGTAAGTGACTTATCTAAAAATGCAGCTAAATAACTAAACTCCTATCACTATTGATAACTAAATTCATAGATGTTTACAAATCTTTTAAATTCCAGGTGACATCGTTATATAAATTTATAATAAGAATATCATTTAAAATGAACACAGAACTTGTCATTTTCCCCTACTACAAATGCGCCCTTTGACGACGGAAGATTTGCTTTGAGTATGTCTGTCAAGTGAAAAATCATTAATGCGACTTTTTCACACCGCGGGAATCTTCGCCGAAGGGTGCAGGTAGACGGGGTGTTAGAGACCGCTCCTCCTGCTTCTATCGACACTTCTCCGGCGGAAAGTTTACACATTGCGACTGATAACGACTTTTCGATGTTATATTTTATACAATTTACAGAATAAATTATTTTTTATACATAAGACAACTTCCAACGCATTGAACTTAGTAAAAATTTCAAGTTCGGTCAGCAGTAGACGACTATTTATAAAAATATCAATTTTATAGTCGTTCAAAAATACATAATACATACCAATTAGGTACAGTTGGTATTATGCAAATAATACTAAAAAATTACATAACTTTTCAACCGACAATAAAGCACTTCATTGATCTCACACCCTCTTCGGCTGACGTAAAGCTTAACCACAATATAAATGTTTAAATTCAAAAACACCTAAGGTATATTCAGAAATTATTGCTCAAGCCACACAACACAGGCATATATTAATTAATAAACATTATATTTATAAGCGACATTGACATGAAACAGTAAATATAACAAAGCGCGAATGTAAATTTAAAATATGTTATAAAACGCACAACCACTCGACGAAAAATTGTGAATCGAAGAGGAGGATAGAAGAGAAGATAAGAAGAAGACCGAAATTGATAAGAAGCAAAAGCCTAAATTACTAAAGATTAATTTAATGAACTTAGTGATTTGCCAAGTCTAATATATGAAGCAAAGTTTTTTATAGTTCGGTATAATTCATGTGTGAAATAACAGGTTGGATGTAGAGTAAAAGCTAACATCTTGATATACGCAGTGAACCTGAATTGAGTCGACTAATGTGTCTAGGGAATTAGGTATGCTAGCTTTCATTTTAAACAGTTCTTTTACAAAATTGCGGTGGAGGGAGTATCTCTATCTAGGTATGAGATGTACAGGCCTGTGTAGTTGGCACAGTAGCTATGAATAAATACCAAAACAAGTCCTTTTTCGTGCCTGTGATGCTTCCGTGAGGGCATGGGAGGGAGGAGAGGGGTAGGCAAAAATTAGCAGAATATTCATAATCAAATGTCATTTTATAACGCTCCATAAAGTAAGCTTCTCCCTGTCATTTAAATGTAAATGAAATGAGTTGACATGATATTTTTTATCAATGAACGTCAATTGGCAAACAGTCACAGTTTGTTAAAAAAGGATCGGTGTCAATCATTTATGTTTGCAAAAGAATTAGCCGATCACCCCGCAATTATGAATAGGAAAGTTACTGTTTAAAAGTACTACGCAAACTGAATCCCCTCAAAAAAATTCGACTCAATTCAATTACATTCTGTATAAAAAAAATCATTATGCAGACGTTATGAGGAAGGTGGTTGCGGAAACGGCTCCAGGAAACACCCTATAACGTAACGTGATTGTCCACTTATCACGATTTCGATCAATGGCAATTTTCATATCATCAGCCTATAGCAGTCCACTGTTGGACATAGGACTCCCCTAATGAGCGCCATAGCGCCTCTTTCATATACACGAATGCTATAATGAACATCAGTTTAGTGAAATTGTCCTCGACAGCAGGCATTGCATGAGTTTTGACTTACTTATAAGCTAACAAATAAAGCTTAAAAATATGTCCAATGACGTAGCTAGAAATCTTTTTAGTAACACTCATATTATAAATGCGAATGTTTGTTTTAAGTCACATTCCTTTTGATCCCAGTATCACTTGCTGTGGGCGAAAGCTAGTTTGTAATTACAATTGTGATGTTATACGCACACGCTAGACTTTGGTAAATGAAAGTTAAGTAAGCCTACTGTCGAGAACGATTTTACAAGAAAACCGATTTATACATGCGAGTGATAGTGTTACCGTCAGTTTCCACTAGTCAATAAACATAGAGCAGTCGCATAATTGTCACCTAGCCTCTACGCTTTAGTCTACTGCAACAAAGTGAGAACACGAAAGCTCTTGAAGTAAACGATCAACGAGTCTAGTAAACATGTTTGATTCAGTGGAAACGCACGGAATGAAAGAAGAACGATCGACAAGAAAACAGATTTAGTGACAGATTTTTTGCTATAATTGTAAACGCCTACAACGAACCATTTTGACAACCCAAAGTTACTGATCACAAATATTAACTTAGCACTAATTATTAAATCTTCGAACATCGAATTATAATAATATAGAGAATTTTATATAAATCGAAAAGTATCAGGTAACTTACCCATATTTAATTTTGAAATCTTGTTTTTATAATCTTTTGACCACTACATTTGGAAGTGTAATTTTATTTATTCAGACTTCTAGAAAGTATTTTAAGTAGAAGCTGTCAAGCTTCTTAATTTTAAAAGATCATGATAAAAAACTAACTATTCACCAAAAATATTTGATTTTAATTATTGTGTCATATCATTTAGCTAACCGATGAAAAGTACGCTATTGCCTTGGTTTTCTAATGCATAATGTAAAATATATATCATAAATGATAATAATAATCTAAGAATGCTAGTCATAAAGGTAGCCAACGATGTAAAGACTTAGTACAGCGTATAATAAATACTGCGATTGTATGCAGTACGGTTCCAAATTCATAATATTTGCTAAGCAAATGAATCAAGAAAAGCTTGATATTACTTCTTACGGTCCATTCGATATCTGTACTACAAAAAGTGATTTGAACATCCCACCCAGCTAAAATAACGCTGCGATTAATCATTGCATCCCGTTCCCGCGTAAGCATATAGTACATTTCTATCTCGCCTCCTCACGACACAATACTAACTAAACATGCCGCGGTTTTAATGTCAGCCGAGCTATTCTAGTATTCGAATAAATGACATCCAATTACAGACGTTAAACGACTAAATATCTGAAATATACATTTTAAGACAACCGATGAAAAATTGACAATACTGTGATCATTGAGAAAAATTGCGAAAATAGACATTATTTATATGTTCCTAAGGCCGTTCTTAGTGCTGCATCGATGATCAGGACAAGTCCGTGGCCATAATTGAAGATCCGCGGGACTGAAACGGCCAAGACGTCGCTAACGGCCGTATTGGAGACTAACGTCTCCGAGATGACGTCACCGGCAAATAATGTACATGGGCGAGTGATCTTCATCTTGTTAAACATCGCGAGTTCCTGCCCTGTGGTGCGGTGTGAAAGAGACGCGGCCTCACTTCTTGGTAGGCGTCCCGCGCTGTGTGAGTCCCTCAAAACGCTTGAACGTGTAGTTGATGAACACCCAGTCTTTGTAGGCGACCTCACCGTCCTGAGCTATCGGGGCGGCAGCTGAAACAACCATTACTTCGTTTCAAAACATATATACAAAAAAAACGAGATGATATACAACAAATTAAGTATTTACGTAACTGTTGCTTAACTCAGAAGGAGGACCCTACTAACTTAACATAACTTAGGAAATCCCTAAGAAAACCGAAGTTTGCCACTCGCGAGGGCTTTCACTTTTGCTGTAATTTCAGCTCAAATTGATAAATAATACGGGAGATTTTCACACAACAATAGCCCATAATTAAGCAGTTTGAATTCTGGGAACTACATGAATGATAGAAAAGAATAGAAAAAACATTTACAATGCTAAGGCACCAAATATCAGAGCGCTCAAAAGTATATAAGTAGGATTGATCTAACTAAATGCAAATCGACGAGCCCCCATAACCGAAAAAGGGGTTGGCTCAGGCTCACCATGTGCTGAACGATAAGCGTTCAGCACTGTTTTACAGCTAAAAACCTTAAATTAATTGGAGCTTAGATAGTGCAGTACTCACGTATCTCCAGCTTGACGTCGGGGAAATCGTCAAAGTTGGATGTGTCGTCTATGGAGCGGACCTCGACGCAGATGGCGGCGGGTCTCTCGCGCACGTGCGACCAATCCACGCCGCGAAAAAACGACACAGATTTCACGTCTTCAATGCCGCGCTGGGATCCCAGTCTATATTAAAACATTACTGTATAACTAGATTCCGCCCACGAATCGACACGCGTGGTGCATACTTGGAAAGGCGAGGAGGACCAAACGAAAATCCTCACATTTCACAAAGTGTCGCCTTTATAATATGAGGAAGGAGGAGTAGCTTTCCCCGCGGTAAAAGTAGCCTCTGTAATTCCAGGCCATTATATACATATATTTAAATAAGATAACACATTACATGAAATAAATCTGCAAGACACCTCACACACGTAGACTGATCCCAACATGGCATCTCAAACTAGAGGGAGCCAGATATGGGCTGCGATCAAACTTTTATAATTTTATGTAATTTTTATTACGACTGCCAATATAGCATCATCAACGTCCACAGCCTGACTTTATCCACTGCTGGATAAAGGCCTCCCGAAGTTTGTGCCATCCACCACGGTCTTGTACTAGTAGCATCCACGAACGCCCGGCACCGCTTACTATGTTGTCAACCCATCTCGCTACAGGTCTTCCGACTATTAAAGTTGTAATATTCACCTGCGGTCAGGTTCAGAGCAGAAGCGAAGAATGGTTTCCCTGGCCTCTTCGCTGATGGGTATCTCAGGGGGGAAGGTGAGTGACTCACGCCAAGACATCACCTTGCGGTAAGTCTCCTGGGGCGACTCTGAGCAGAATGGCGGGTAGCCGATTAGCATCTCGTACCTGTAACGTAAAAGACGTGCTGAATTATTATAAGACTGTTTTCTTGTACTTAATATCGAATGGCTTGCATCTTTTGGGACGAAGGTCAGAATATTCCATCTACATGGTACAAATACACATACATACTTTATGTCATTGCCTGCCTCTTGAGTGTGAAATTTGGTTAATTAATTAATAATTATCATCATCATCATTATTAGCCTATAGCAGTCCACTACTAGACATAAGCCTAGCCCAATGAACGTCATTGCGCGATAGTCCATATATATCGACTGAAAAGCCGGTACAAAAATATTGATTTTCTGTTTCTTATAGGCCCCCATATCTTCTTGATTTTAGGGGCTACAGACACCTTGGGAGTAAATACAATCATTATTTATTCTGACTGACCGTCTAACATTGAATGTCTTGATATTTTTCCATATCATGTAATCTGTTATAAGCAAACGTATTCAACACATATTTCACATGCGAAACTTATTCAACTCTACTCGACGACAATTCTATACATGGTATCTATAAATGGTAAGTTAAGATGATATATGTTTGGATTTGCTACTTGGTCATAACGCTTGCATTTTTTTATATCGGAAATAATTCTAAACTAGACATAACCCAGACTGTACCACTTGTAGCTAGCATTAGCTCAGCATAAAACAAAACAGCAATTTTAGCGCTTATCTGTGTACAAGACGTCGCATAAAGTTGGGTGCATAAAAAGCTTCTGCCCGCGGCATCGCTCGCTTGGTACCTGGATAAAAAGTAGCCTATATGTTAATCCTACGTGCAGAGTTTCAGCTCAATCCTCTCAAGGAGGGACAAACATATATCTTGACATGGTTCATTTCAGTACTCTTGGCAAATCACCTTGGTTAAGCAACACTCCGCCCAGTCGCTACTTGGACCGTTTAGTGGCACTTAGGTCTGAGTCCATGCTTCGGAAGGCATGTTAAGATATTGGTTCCAGCTATTTCAGTCATTGCCCTTAAAAACTTGGACACCGGAGTACGGCAGAAACATACATAAGTTATTTATAATAAATACTCAGTTGTGAGGAACACCGTCAGACGCCCCACCATCAGATGGACCGACGACATCGTCAAGATTGCGAGAAACAGTGGAAGACGAGAAAAAAGCTAACGACCATTGTTCGTGGAAGGAAATTTTTAGAGGAGACTTATGTTCAACTGTGGTCATGGATAATGCAGCTTTCTATTGGTGACATTATTTTCAGAATCAGATTATTTATCCAGAGATTGCCTATACAAACAAACATACATACATAACATGGTTGTATACAATGGAACAACATTCCGATTCCGCATTCTATAAGCACTGCTCTACGGCATTATGCCACAAAATACATGTTCGCTACTTAAAATTTCTTACAAGAAAATTATTTCGCTTATTGAATGGCGATGAAATTATGGGTATATTTGCAGAGCTTAGCAGCATTCAGGTACTTATAGAAAACCAAATCATAAAAGTCACCAACTGTTTAGTTAGAGTTATTCGATCTGCATTATTCGTTATTTCTCTAATCATTCAGCGACTTAATCTTCTTCTTCTTCTTCGTATGAGCTAGTGACCAACATAACATCAATCTAAATATTTTAGAAACTAGTGGCCGGTGTCGACCGGTTTCAATGTGGTCGTATTTTTATTCGCAAACGATAAGTTTTATGTGCGCATCATATCCGAAATAAGTATAAGCTAATTCCATTTGTGTCAGTGGTCTACATCATTGACCACAAGCTAACTCCATTTGCGTCAACGGTTACTTAGTCTTTCCTCCTTGACCTATATGCCTATGACTTAGCGACTGAAATAGGACCAACATCTAAAAATGCCTTCCGAAGCCTGGAAGCGCTCTGATCTAAATACCACGGAATGACCACCTATATATCAGTCAAAAACCCTTAACAAAAGCTCTACTTACTTTAGGTCTAGTAGTATGATGTGTGAAAATTGGAATGCTTTATGTGTTTATTAATAGATTGCGCTTGTGAAGTACTCGGATAAAAAGCAAGTAGCCTTTATGTTAATCCAGGTCATGAAGTTGTATTTTCCAAGATTCATCCAAATCCATTCAACTGTTACTGAGTTGTGTGGGAACAAACACAAATAACACACATTCTAATATTAGTGTGATGTGATCTGATTAATCACAATATAGTGACCGGGCGGAGTGTTGTTTAACTAAGATAATATACTATGAACACCGAAGTAAACTATCGCGTCAGATATTTATAGCATCTATGTCCTACGTATTTAAAAAAAATGTACGTATGATAATCTGATTGTTTCCATGATGGGGGTGGTCGTACGTAAGTATTCAAAATGAAAAAAAAAATCCGATATATCGCGTCAGATTTTCTACGAGGATGTTAAGTGAACCTTAAAAAAAGATCTTATTTAATAATCTGACGATTTGGATGAGACGCAAACTCGTGGTCATTATTAAAATGTGCAAAAAAAGAACAGATTTTTTTACAGATTACAAATGAAAATCTGTCAAAAAATCATTTTAAAGCCATGATCACGCCTATATCGGATGCTTGAACGGACTACAGTGTAAGAATGGTTGGTATTTATAGACCGATCTTGAACGCGGACTCCTTGTAATTATAATATCCCAGATGACATTGAACAAAAAATGAATGAATGACATTTTGACCACACTCAAGTTCGTGATCGGTCTAAAAATACAATCATGCCATGTTCATGCATGTATGCATGTGAATAATGCAAGTATTCAAAAACTTTGTCGCCATTTGAGATTGATGTATGTCTAGATATCCTATTGCACGCGAGTGTACACAGACTGACGCAATTTACTAACATATATGAATAAAGCGAATAACATTAGCAATAGCGAAGCAGCTATCGAACGTCAACAAAAAATAACAGTAAGAAATAATAAACATCGCTAGGCGGTTGTAGAACTAACATAAATGACAAGGTATTATAAATTGGCCAAGTGCGATGCACGCGAGCAGCCGGCTTAGCAACACAACCTTTTTGGATGTAGATGTTACAATATTTTGAATGTTATAAAAAATATAAAATAAGAGTTAAGGGAAAAAAATAGACATACGCATTACGTTTGATGCAGGGAGCGTATCGTAGAGTAGACAAAAAACGGCATGCTAAGGAGCCGAAAACCGTTTTTCCCCCCTCATAGGCACTAGCGGTTAACCGCGGTGGGTGCTAGCCGTGCGGCCAGCTGCTTTTACGTATTAATATGTAACCGCCTAAGATTAAGTGCGTACAACCATAGGCAGTTTCATATTAATATGTAAAAGCGGTTGAACGCTAGTGCGTATGAGGTTGATTTAATAAATAATATTAAAATAATATATTATATATAAGAGAAAACTCGATCTGCAAATCGATCGTCGCATATATGAGGCGACTGTGCACTTCATTGGAATGCTCCCCTCTCCCGCGACACCCCATGACCCCCACTCGCCTCGTGCTTTCAGTACCGATAGCATCTGTTACCGTTGAGGGATGACGAATCTGACACCAGAATGACGTCATAACGTGAGGTGCACAGTTAGGTCGGGTTCTAGTGGCCTTCAACTCACATGATGACGCCGAGACTCCACCAGTCGGCCTGAGGTCCGTAGCCCGTCTGCAGAAAGACCTCTGGCGCGATGTAGTCTGGCGTGCCCACGGTGGAGTAAGCCAACGCGCGTCGGTTGCGTTTCCAAGACTCGGCACGCCGCTTCGAGTCCATCGCTGACGACGCCGTCGAGACTGAAAGGTTGTATAAGACTTCACACTTTACTCTTAGGCTGCTCTTTGGTTTAAGCATACGATGTAAAGAAAACTGAGCTAGAGGTTCAGTTGGTATGTCATTTCATTTACTCTTGAGTCAAGGTCATTTATTTAATTTTAGGCTACTTTTATTTAAGCATAGGATTTAAAGAAAACTGACTTTGATTGACCTCTAGCTTAGTTGGTATCTCATTTCATTTAAATAACAATGCGTTGGCTAAGTGTAAGATGTCCCTTAATTAAAAATACAATAGAATTATTCATCATAACTAATATAAATGCAAAAGTAATTTTGATTCTTAAGCTCTCTGCCCTACTCAATGGATCATAAAGAAAGGAGAATGCCGATAACCCGTACCAATTGCGTCAAAACCAAACGTATCCTATAAAATTGCCTTTATTTTATAAACAACATTTACATTTTCTTTTGTTTTACACACCGACTCAATTAATAATCACGTAAAAATATTTTTCGTTGATTTGATTTCCGGCGCACGGCGCGCAATGACACTGCAACAACCGTCACTTTTAATTTTAGACGGTGGAATCGACTAAAACATTTGAGACTTTTTCACTTTGTATAATAAAAGAGGTTGCATCAGAAACTTTTTTGTGGTACTACTAAACTATCACCTATCTTTATGTATTTATTATGTTCTCGCTAAAGTGTTCTGTGGCATTATGCATCAGTGTTTATTCTGTAAATATATATTTTATTAAACATCATCACAATAATGTACGATAAACAATCGTTGCATCAACTGTTTGCTAATAACCGGTGACGCGAAACCAGCATAGTTTGGAAGAGGCATCCATGGCCTTTTCGTGGCTGTAATGAATGTTTTAAGATCTTGGATTTCACCTTTACCAGTAAGTACTAATACGTATTATAACCATAAATGATATAAATGCCTATCCACTTTCTCGTCACTATCATTATTTGAAAATAATATAAAGTAGAACACAGTAGTAATGTATGTAATGTCCTACCTACGAAGTAGAAGTTAAAACACCCTTTTACCTATCTGTGTGAGGTATATAAATATTTTCTTATAGATATAGTATCATAGTTAAATGTTTATAGTGTAAAACATAAAATTATGTAGACAAAACTGAACACACAAGGTCTCGGGAAAGCATTTTTTAAAAAACAAACTCTAAAACTAATATCAATTTGTTTACCTTGAAAAAGACTTGGTGTTCCATGAATAACAGTTTAATGTCTTTCGAAAAAATTAGGTTTCGTTTTGACGCAATCACTTTAGCATTAGTACCGTACCGAGCGCCATACATCAGACGGCATTGTCCTTTGCATATACGTTGTCAGGGGTACAGAAAAAGATATAGGAAACTTTTTATCCAGAAAGACAGTACCCGACAGCAACAAACAAAACATTAGCTAGTCATCATCATCATCATCATCATCAAACGACTGCAGGACTAATGCCCACTTATATAAAATAAAAACATGCTTTAATTCGTGACACAGTACGCGTGGTACGCGGACTAAAAGTAGCCTATATGTTACACCGGCCTAGAGCTACATAATTATGTGCATCTCAGCTCAACCGTTCTGTAGTTTTAGTGTGAAAGAAATGAAAACAT
Source organism: Horisme vitalbata (assembly GCA_951804965.1). NCBI lineage: Eukaryota > Metazoa > Arthropoda > Insecta > Lepidoptera > Geometridae > Horisme > Horisme vitalbata. The sequence goes on along the minus strand of OX638089.1, from coordinate 29,581,156 downwards.
TTCACAACCTCAGACTTTCGCCTTTATAATAATTTAGTTGCGAAAGTATCTCAGCTTGTATAAATTACCGTAGAAGAGATTTTGATGTTTTCAGTAATAATTGACCCCTGGTGTAGGCCTCTCATGACCGCAAGACATGAAGGGTCTTTATTCCTTGGCTGAACTAACTTATAGTTATTATAATTGAAAATAGCGTACTCACTGAAATCAGAGGGTGTTGCACGCGAGAGGTCGCGATAAAAGTCCGTGCGATGACTCTTCTTGAGACCGGTGCAGAGTCCAAAGTCGCTTAGCTTGATGTGCCCGCGCGCGTCGAGTAGAAGATTGTCCGGTTTTATGTCCCTACGAAAATACACTTGAGCATCTTTACAAAATCCTTGATCAGCATAACTAGAAATATTTATATTCAAAAAGATTCTAGATGAAGCAAGTAATTTATATGCTACAGAATCTAAACAGAAATTTAAAAAAATTAAAAAAAAAACGCAGAATTGGCCAAAAAAATTTTTGTTAATCTAATAAGCTGTTTTTCTTCAATACTAAAAGTTATCAGACGACAATGAGGTCCTATGATCTTAATGGGTAAAGAGTTTTTGACTTTGAACAAAACTCGATTTAAACAGAAAGTGACCCCGGTTTAATGCCACTTACCTAATAAGCAAAGCTTTAACTCCTCCTTTTGTTTTAAAAGTAAGAGAGATTCCTGATTTATTTACCTTACGTTGCATAAAAACGGGGCCAGTAAAGCATTATTTCTCTATCAAAACATATTGCTACAATTTGTATGAACTGTAGTAATTGTAGTTAGTCGGAATGTATACTATTAAAGGTCAATTCACACATATCATTGCATTCACCGTTTCGGCAAGGTCCGCTTAGTTCAGTGATTTAATTCACACATGGCAGTACTCAGTAAAACTTCACTTCTCAGCTTTAATTAATGGCTTCTGGGATAGTTCTCCACAATTTCCCCAGTATCAAGTATAATGAAATTGTGCATGTAACAATATGCGGCAACCGTACTACGGTTTATAAGTCCAGTCGTCCAGTCTTCAGTCAGGTCCTGCCTGTTTCGTGATTGCCGGTGTCGACACTGACACAGATTGAGAGCTATGTGTCGTCACTGACACTGACAAGTAGGGTTGCGTTCATAGATAATATATGAAAGAATATTTCGCACTGTTTCGGTACTGTGTGGCTTCACTGATATGTGTGAATCGACCATAATACCTACGTTGCAGTCGTGAGGATTTTTAATTGGATTTTACATTACCTATTAGAAGTTAATTAGTTTGTTAGTACAATGCCGCAATTATATCTTGGCGCGTCTGAAATTAGGCTTCTGTCAGCGAAGAAACGAATTTAGTACCTGAAAGTTCAATTGCGCTCAATCATTCAAACAGCAAATTTCAGGTGCGCCAAAGTATTAAAGTAGCACTGTAGTTAGTTTTGATCTAGATAATAATACAATATTAAATTTCCGTACGTAAAAAAGATTATCACATGAGAACGGCTCCGACTGAATTGACTTAATTTGTTGTTTTCGTAATAGGGATCACGACTGATATACGTTATCAAAAAATATTGGACACGTATTTTTACGTAATATTATAAAGATATAGTGCGTTTAAGTTCCGCGTGACGTCACGTGGCTTAGTACACTTTTACATAACCGTGACGTCACAAGCCCCCCCACTCCTGAATTTTGACGCTCGTATCTCCGTACATTTTTGTTGATTTGATAAATAAAAAAACACGTGTCCAATATTTCTTGTTGATCTATCTGACGGACTAATTAGAATTATCATTTTTTTACCCAGTCGTAATCCCTATTGTCAGGAAAAGGGTTCTATGAAAGATTTTTTTGGAAAACACGCCGGAAGTGTCTTAGGATGGTATTTTAGTATAAAAATATTTATAAATAAAATGTGATTTCAGTTTGAAAGTACATTCAAACTGCCTTTTTAATTTATTATTATTACTAAGCCCTCAATATCCCACTGCAATGCAAAGCCCTAAACTGCCATGAATATTATTTTTTATTTCGGGAAAGAAACCTCGCAAAATGTTTGCGCGGGGGTCGACTAGTAAGAAATAAGAATATCTATAAATACAGCTGTACTAACCTGTGTATGAATCCGAGTTTGTGTATGCTATCTATAGCTAGGGCCGTCTCCGCGACGTAGAACTGAGCGCACTCCTCGCTCAACGTGTCTTTTTTCATGAGCAGAGTCATCATATCACCACCCGGCAGGAACTCCATTATGAGGTATAGGTTCATGGGATCCTGTTCATATAACAACAGTAATCAACAACAAAACCGGCCAAGTGCGAGTCGGACTCGCGCACGAAAAGTTTCGTACCGTTGGTTGTATGGGATCCCCAATAATAGTACATTGTTCACCGAGAGGAGAAAGTGACCGATTACCGTCGAGGGTGTCGTTTGAAGCCCGAGCCGTAGGCGAGGACTTTAAAACACCCGAGATCGGGAATCGTACTTTCTCTCGAGTGATACATAGTGCTTTATACTACACCTACGAGGAAAATAAAAAACTAACTTGACTTTGACTTTGACTTTGACTTTGACTTTGACTAGCCAGTGCTTTTTTTAGCTAGTGGCCAGTGTCATTTTGCGAACTTGGAGATAAAAACTCACTGTAAAAACTTTTTGGCTTTTGATATTTAGGTTACCAGCGCATAGTCTTACCGAAAATTAAAAAAGAAAAACCACGTAAGAAATGGATTTTCATACACTTTTCTCTCCCGCTCAGATGCGTTTTCTCCCCGCATATTTGTTCGATATGCAATGACGTACTTTCTACCGTATTTGATAAAGTATCAAAGTACTTTCCGAGCAGGTGTAGTATAAAATATATATTTTATTCGGTTTTTAGTATTTGTTGTTATAGCGGCAACAGAAATACATCATCTGTGGAAATTTCAACTGTCTAGCTATAACGGTTCATGAGATACAGCCTGACAGACAGACGGACAGTCGAGTCTTAGTGATAGGGTCCCGCTTTTACCCTTTGGGTTATCATCATCAGCGTATAGCAGTCCACTGCTAAACATAGGCCACCCCTAATGAGCGCCATTGCGCCCTATCCTGAGCTCGATTCATCCAGCTTGTACCAGATCGCCTTTCGCAGATCGTCACTCCACCTGGCCGGAGGGCGTCCTACACGCCCTCGCTCCTTGAGTGGAGACCGCGGCTCGGCAGACCTATCAAGAACTCGTTTACCCCAACGGTTATCGGTTCTTCGGCAGATATGGCCAGCCCACTGCCACTTCAGCTCGCTTATTCTCTGAGTTATGTCGATAACTTTAGTTCTATGTCGGATATACGACATATATATGTCGGATATATGTACCCTTTGGGTACGGAACCCTAATGTGGTGTAGTAGTCAACTTTGGTGTCGAGAGTTTTAGCAAGCTTATGCCTCATTGTGGTTTCCATAACACAAGCCAGCTTAGTTCGGGGCTATACGATGCCGTGTCATAGTGTCCAGCATTTATTTTGTCCAACAGAAAAGACAAGTTAATGCTTTTGGAACAAAGCTGCGGGTTCCTGATCACCTATTCCTTCACAGTTTTAAGTATTCGACAACGTCGCCAGAATTGGTAGAATAACCAACTAGCCGGTTTGATTCTCGCTGCGGGGCAAATGTTTGGATGAAAATATTGTTCTAGGTCTGTCATCCAAATCCGTTCAGCAGCTGCGATATTTGTCAGTTTTCTATATATATATATACTTGTATTGGTTATTGTAAAGTTACCTGAAAACTGTAGTACATCTTGACAACCCACTGGTGGTCAGCCTCGACTAATATGTCCCGCTCAGCTCTCACGTGCGCCACCTAATGACAACCAATCTTTACTATTATAAAAATTATAGCAATTTTTTGTGGTATATTTAGGTATTATTAGGTAGGTAGGTAGGTATTATTTTCGCTTGTTAGTTAATAACTGTGTTAATTTTGATGAGTTCGAGACATTAATTATGGGGTAGGTTAGTAGGTCTTTTATTTTATTAATTTCAATGTGAAGACAATCAATAATTGGCCTTCTGATACTAATCATTTATGTTAAGGAAATTATCTTTAGCTGTTGGTTTTCCAATAAATAAAAACTTTGAGTTTCACTATTTTATAGGGCAGCCCTGCGAGGTATCCTAAATGCTTTCTCTTGTGGTTTCAAAATAAATAAGCTGCAATCTCGGATTTGTGCGCTTAACTAGTTCTTCGTATAAAAGTCAGAACAGCACGGAATCACGTATCCGTAGTGTCAATATAAAGAAACCTTGCTTACCTGTTCTTTTTCCAGCATATCTGCCTTCCTGAGTATTTTCATAGCGTACACATGCCCGGTATCCTTTTTCTGCACGAGTCGAACTTCTCCGAACGCACCCCGACCGATTACCTGAAATGTTTAATGTTTTAACTAGACGTGGCGGATCCAGGCAAAGAATTTAGGTTTCGGCCTCAGTTACACCAAATCAGTAACGGCCGATGTCAGATGACTTGAGAATCTGACGACGCCGACGGTACGCTTACACCGAACCCGTAACGGCCGAGCAATGCTCGGGCCGAACTTGGATGATGAATCAAACATATGTAAAAGTGTGAGAGCGCGTACACTAATAATCTACCGACATCGTCTAATTGCGTCAGAAGTGTACGCGCATTCATGCTTTTACATACGTTTAGATTCGATCATCCGTGTTCGGCCTTTAACGGGTTTGGTGTACGCAGGGATGTTAATACTAATACAAGATCTGAACCACCACTCTATTTCCCTTTGGGGTAGGTTGTGGTCAAGGGATCTTCGTCTTTTTTTTATTTATGGCCTCTGTGGTATAGCGTCCACAACTTTGCCAATGTCAATGTCGATGACGATCGAAAATATATTTTGATCGATTTTTTTTATGGTATTTGAAGATGGAACAAGCACATGGTCCACCTGATGTTAAGTGGTAACCATTACCTATCACAAAGTATTGCATCGTAGATCACGTTTTTTTGGAAGATACTCTACGATGCAATGCCCTGCGTCCATCAACTTGATGACGATGACGTCAAGTTCACTTGACAACCACTTCTTTCTTAGTAAGTGCGCACAAGCATGGTTGTTTTACGAGTTTCGGCCGAGATAATGACGTCATACCTATCAACAGATTTACATTTCCTATTAGGCCGTAAAGGACGGGCTGAAGCCTTTTTCTTTCTTTCTTTAGAGCACCGAGGCGTCAAGCGACGTTATGGTAACCCCTCCCAAATTGAATTGAGGCCTATGTCATGCTTTTGCATTTTAAGGGCTAGATCCATCTCTAATCGTATGTGTTAGTGAGCATTGTAACTGGAGTTGCCTTTTTTAAATAGCATTAATATAATACCAAGCATAATATAATATAAATCATAATAGCAAGCATGCCCTGCACCCTAATTTCAACTTTCAATCGATTAAAAGCCTTCCTTTTGGAGGAATTCGATGTCACCTAGAAATTTCCACCAATATGAGTTCATTCTGAGATTCGAGTGTCAAAATTTGTATTAATGTTGTCGAGTTGCTCAATAAGAACGTGCGATACAGCGATAGCTCACGGGGGCCTATGAAAAATGAGTTCTCAGTTCACATTAACAAAGATCCACATCCACATGACATAGCATTTTCATACGCTACCGGTGACAGATGAAGTACCGTGCATATATGAACATGGTCCAGTGCCCCTTTTAGTGAATTCAGTCCACAGCTGGACATCGGCCTCTCCTATATATGATATATATGACGAACTCTGTGGCGCAGTGGGCGAAGGTCCGCCTGGGACGCAGAAGGTTGCGGGTTCGATTCCCGCCGCGGGAAAAATACTTGCATGTTCTGCAGATATTTGTCTCGGGTCTGGGTGTTTTCTATGTATGATATGTATGTATTTAAAAAAAAATTATATATGTAATATATCAATCATGTGGTTCCCATAACACAAGCTCCGCTAAGTTTGGGGCTATATGATGCTGTGTAATGTGTCCAGCATTATTATTATTTATTATTATTATTATATATATGTCTTTAATCCCCACGCTGGGCATGCGGGTTGGGGATTGCTGGGCTAATCTTCCTGCACCACCGATGCTGCTGCCCCTCGGCTGCTACAGGATTTAGCTGTGTCAGGGTTAGACTGCGATATGCCGCAATGAGCCGGCCCCGTTTGTTATACAGCAGGGTGCACCAATAACCCCTCACACTCCACCTTTAGTTATATGTAGTATAGCTTTCTTTTTGGGTTTTGATAGTCACCTTGAGTGGTTCGAAATCCTCCACGCCAAGCCTCGACCGCTTGAGTCTGAGGAACTCCGTCTCTTTCTGCGCATGTTGCTGTCTCTTTTCCTGCTTTTGGCTTTCAGTCAGGCTCTCGTCTTTGAGCGATTCTTCTAGCTTCTCCAACCTGTAAAACGCACACTTTTAGTATGCAGACTCATAAAGCCAGAAGAAACATAAAAGTACTTTACTACTACTTTAGTACTACTTTAGTACAGGGGCTGCCTAGTTTTTGATCAGTTGACCGTCTGAGATGAGATTTCAAGTAGTATTTACTTATTATTGAGAGTTGTCAAAGTCTTATGTGGTGGTATGCATAGTTTATTAAGTCGCTCACTTTTTATCATTCCAAATTTATTTTTATTCCACATTACAAATATGGCTGATTCTAATATGTACACACATGGAAATGTCAGTAGCTTCAATTGGAGAAACGCTGGGTTACAAGAGTCCATTGGCTTCAGTCGAGCTATGGAGCGAATGCATCTTTTCTGTGATATGAAGACCCTCTCTCTACCGGTACCATTACCCCAGAATATAACTCCATATCTTAAAACAGATGACACATAAGCATTATACAGTTACTACTTTCGCTTCATTGGCTACTTTACTCAGCATATACAATGCATATGATAGTTTATTTAATTTATTACAGACAATGTCAATAAGCTACTTCCATGTCAAATTACAGTCTATATTTAAGCCTAAAATTTTTGTATAAGCATTATTAACATCGGGTAAAAAATATTCGCGCTGACGCGGTGGGGAAAACGGTTAGGGCAGGTTAAATCGAAACTAACTGGTATAGTTATCACGCCACTATAGTGGGATTAACACGTCCACGAGCAAAGACACCTGTCATTAATCCCCTACTTGCCAATTATGACCCTATCCAGCAAACGCGCATATGCAAAAAGGGATGCGCCGACGGATGCACACATCTCTATCATAGTTGACAGGATAACACCAGCAGTCACCAGTAGGTTAATTACACACGGCCATGGCAATCCCTGTACAATATAGGCCATTTCGTTCTGCGGTTGTCGTACGTCAAATAAAGGATAACAAAGGACGGTGAACAGTAGCAAAGGCATCGTATAGCGTATAGAGAATTGGAAAGCTGAAGTGGCAGTGGGATGGCCATATCCGAAGAACCGACAACCGATCTTGTGTGGAAACCGCGTCTCGGCCAATGTAGGACTCTTCCCTCCAGTTAAGTGACAATGTGGGAACGACTACCGGTAAAAGCTATATTCTTCAAGCTGAGGGAAGGGCGCAATGGCGCTCATTAGGGGAGGCATATTCCAACATTAGACTCCTACCTGTTGTGCTGCCTACCTAACTACCGTGCGTTTTCACTAGAATATTAACAAACTAAATTAAAAAGTCTTATCAAACTAGTTGAACGAGCAGTTAGTGTCCACTTTTTAAATACATTGAAACCACGACTCATGACAAAACGTTAACCGATCAATTATGGATGGATGAATTGACATTTCAATAATTGTTAAAATATTACCCACCTCTGCTTCCTCTCGAGGTGCTGTGCAATAAGGTTGGTGTAGAAGTTCTCGAGTGTGACCTTCGCCTTGGTGGCCTTGTCGAGCGTGTGCCCGCTAAACCGAATGTTGTCCGTCCCTGTCATTTCCAGCACCCCTGCAAAGAATAAACAATCACATTTTAATCGTCAGATAATATTGATGCTTTGAAATCTTATGAATGAAATCATCAACGTAATGCTAAGCATCTTGAGAAAGCTTTTAAAATAAAAATAAATCTGAAGGCTGGTTATTTTCCTGCTTGAATGTATCGATTAACAGCCCAGGTCCAACCAAATTCTTGAAAAGTAGACAAAGACGGCTTAGACATGGCATTTTCCTTACAATGTTTTCCTTCACCATTTGATCACGTGGTAATAAGTTTTACAAGCTAATATAAATTCGATTATCATACCGCAACTCCCAGACGCGGAGCATTTTTTTGGAGATCGTGTGAATATTTGTCCCATGTACAGTGGGAACCGAACCCCCACCTCCGTCTTCAAGTGACACGGCGCGGGTGACGTAAGATCGATCGTCGTAGAGGACAAAGCGAGTAATGGCCCATCAATTTGATGGCTTCACGCGTAAGGAGTATTTATTTTGAGAATTAATAGGTACATATTATTCCTTCTGACACAGATTCACACTGATACACAGAAACTAGTAACGTTTCATTGAACGCATCAACTATTTCTAAATACTTTTTAAGTAAAATATCCATATATACCATCCTTAGACACGAAATTAAAATGAATACCTACAACAAAGCACAAGCTCATTATAAATTATACTATCTACCACACTAATTGAAATACATACGCGATGAAATAGCAAAACTCGGCCGCTTCCGAACAAAACGGTTAGATAAATAATCGCAGCAAGACGGCGCTGTATCAATAACAATAAATCAATAAACAACACAAATATTTTCAAATAAACAATACGATCGCCGCACAAACAGTTTTATAATTGCAACAATACGATGTCGAGTGATGAGCACCGCGCCCGGCTCTAACTGTTTACATTTATGTACGCGATAATCATTTATTGCTTTATAAAAAACGTTCTTTACGTGCGGATGCGTTCGTGATCTCAATATTCCTAGGCCGCCTTAGCCGGTGCTGCGTCGCAGACTATTATCATGCTAATTGTTACCGGGCAACTCCACAAAATAAATATAGGTACTGGGGAAAAAGGTACAACGAGAGGGTTCTAATCCTGACAGATATTTTAGTATGCTTTGCAAATATTTGTGTCAGAATATTGTGGAACAACGGATTTGTAGATGATTCTCGCGACACAGTGTCGTGTCGGGACCTTGTACCTTTTAGGTGTTTATCTTTATTCCTCTGTCACTCAGTTGCGTCATTGGTTTTTTTTTTTGCGATAACTGTATATATATCTGTAAGCAGGTCATGGAATTATGACTGTGATACCTATGGTGCCATGACGCCGATGGTGCCATAGTGAATGCTCTTTGGATCCATTACTACCCCTTACAAAATCTGCAAATCATAAACATTTTTGTCGAGAGGCCGGCTGCTATGCTAATGCCACCTTGGCCGATGATACCAAAATTAGACGCAAACAGGACAATGGCGAAAGACAGAGCAGGTACTATATTTAATCAGCTTGTAAGTCCACCTGCATGATTCTACCACAACCTTGAGAGCACGTCTCCGAACCCACACGCCGTGAAATATGAATTCACATCGCGCTGTTGCGACAATTTCAAATGAGCACATACCTACCAGAGATTAGGAAACTTACTTCAAGTTTGCTGTTAAAATATTACCACATAATTGGTATTAAAACTTTACTGGCTGTTTAAGATAACCGCGACTTTCGAGGCCTGTCGAGTCTGATGTAATTTTTATCGTTTCTATATAAAATACACCTTAAAGCTTTTTTAGAAAAAAAAACATCACATCTTTCCGTTAATGGTTATCTTCAGATATTGCTCTGTATGCAAATTTTGAGGATACCATACAGTGGATAGTCAGAGGCAAGTCCAAGATTTACATTCGGTAATCGGTACATGCCCAGTTTTTGTACTGTTCCACGTGACATCTTGCACTTGCAAGATGTAATATATCACTATCGCCGCATATAATAGAACACTAAACTAGCATAACTTTTTCGAATTAGTTGTAGAAATTAAGTTTTAGGGCATGCTGGTTTCTTCACTGCTTTTCTTCAGCGTTTCGAGCACGTGGTATAAAAAAAATACGTACAAAAATATATTATCCATTAAGACTAATTGTAAACCGTTCATACTAGTATTTTTCCAAAGATTTGAAAAAGAGTGTATTTAATTCAAATAGAGTTAGAAGATATAAGCATGAAGCCCAATAACATTATAAAACCGTAAAGAATAAACTGATGTGAACTGATTTTGATAACTTTGTCTCCTTGTGCACTCATAACAAATCATTTACTCCGGTCTTCGACCGGAACAGTATAATTGCGAAACAATAGTCATGTTTATTGACATCACATTATTATAATATAATAGTTCTTTATTTTTACATATTTTAAAATTGAACCCACATTACACGAAAGAAAAAAATAATAAATTTTGTTATCGCACTGTATCGCGACCGGCGCGTGAAGTGGTAGCACTAAGAACTGTTAGTACCTATCAGAAGTAACTAGCTACTCTATGGCTGAATCTCTTCGTGTCTCTCTCACACATATAGACTCTTTCCGTGACTATATTTCTATCTGGCTCGCACATTTTGTATGGTGTAACTCATTTGCGCCCGGCTCGGTCACGGCCAGGACACGTCACGGTTTGGTGTGGATAGACCTTCGCAGCTTCGCCACAGAGGTAATCAACTGCAAATGTCTTGGTTAGTTACGGTGTTTTACTGATTTTCATTCCTACATTCAATGTACATAATATCACCTGTCTGCGTGTATGCCTAATTCAGTCAATATATGGAGCTTGACATCATTAAAACGCTTCTATTTATAAGCGAATTACACATAATTATGATGGGACCATGAAAGCTATTAGCTTCTTTGATTCTTTGATTCGTAGGTACAAGATATTTAAGTATTTGAAACGAAATTAGGAAAAAAGGTTAATCTAAAACACAAGAATTATTAACGCAGGTTTATTGAACGAATTGTGTTAAAAACTAATACATTAACCATCGATAAAGTAAATACACAAACAGACTTTTAAATGTGGTCGACATTTAGATTATCTACTAGGTTTTATCGAAAACGTTAAAAAGACTCCCAGACTTTGTAATTTTTGATGAAATAGGAAGTTCCACTTTTCTTGGTATTTCCCGATCAATAACATGGGTTTTCTAACAAAATAATACGGTTTTCGTGTCAGGCGAACAGTAAAATTTAACTACATTGTGGCTAGGCAGAAACGTTTTTCTAATTCTTTGAACTGTGCATGAATAATTAATGCACAGTGTCCACTATAATAAAGGCTATACGCCTACAGATGTCCTAGACCCAGACACTAATTTAAAATTATTCTTGTGATTCAATGAGTAAAATGCTTTGTTAGGCATAACTAGTTTTTGCAAATATACGATTTTTATGAAGCAAGTGACTAAAAGCTTCTATCAGAGATTGCCCTCAAAGCCGCACATAGGAAACTTGTTGCCGTTATGATTATTCTGTGGCTTCTGATGATGGTTATTGTGCTTTTTATTCCCATATAAAATTAAAAGGGTAATTTGAAGTCATATTTGAATGAAAATTGTGCTATTCACAAAAGACTGATTCTCACGGGGTGCCTGGCTAATGCGAATTATTAACAAACTACGAATTACCAGAGCTTGTCCTTTTGAAGTTCGGAAAACACTTTTTGAACTTTTGATACGTTGTTTCCTCGCTCATTACGAAAGGCTGTGATGAAATAAAGCGATATTTAGCACGTAACACTGCGACGTGGTCAGCAGTTTTGCAAACCCAGCTCAGGTCGACTCCGGCACGTTGCCTTCTGTGTGCCCATCATGATCTGGCCAGTGGCCTGCACTGATGCGTCGCAGGTCGCCTAATTGAGTATTGATTTAACCGCGTTCAAGCTATATTAAGAATCCTCAGCGTGATGAACTTTATATGATCGATTTCACTATGTGGAGCGGACGGAAATCTCATAGTTTAGACTTTAGCGATTTAGAGACTCGTTTATAGCTTGTAGCTCGTAGCATCGCTCTCGTGCCACCAAAACAAGCCTTAGCTACGCGGATAATGTAAAAACCCGAAATAAGCAGATGAATTAAGCCTTATGAAAATGACGTCAGTGATCGGTCAGCACACTTTGATTTGGCAATTTTAAAGCAATGACATCATGTTTACGTGCGCGAACAATAAGCAATATTTTAAGAATTGACGCGGAGCCGGCAGGGCACCGGAGACGGCAGGCAGCCGCCAGCCAGGAGCGATTGACAAAGCGCACTGTGCGACCGATGCCCGGCTATTACTGCACGACACGGGCTGCGCGGCGCGACGCTAGCCTCGCGTCGCCTCACCTCACTGCCAACTGCCAGCCAGATAAACTAAGCACTGCCGTGCCTTGCTTGAAGTCATCACACTGTTTGTTTATTTCAATTATATCAAATATATAATAATTAGGTATTGGAAACCGTTACATACTGAATAGCACGATTACCTCAAAGACGTCTTCGAAATTGCGAATAAAAATAAGGCACACGCTATTTTGTTTTGGTATTTATTTATTAATCTTCAACAAAATAAGAAACTGATCACAAGGTGAACACAATAAAGAAATATTGATTAAAGCGATACATAAACGTCATTGAGTGAACGAGATATAAAATACACGAGCAAAACATGAAAAAGAGCGCGGCATGACGTAGGAGCCTGCACCAAACCAACTACAAATAAGCTATTTTTATGAAATTATTAATAAAAATAGCTACTATTATTTATTGAAACTATCAAACTAAAATTATCTTTAATTTGACTTACTAGTATGATTGTCCAACAAGTTGTATTAAAAATGTATTGTTAACATATTCATACTTAAGAAAAATGAGCTTGAGTGAGTTTTTAGGCCGCCTTGAGTTTTTAGATTTCCGACATGGCTTACGACTGAAAAAGCTGGAACCAACATCATAACGCTTTGAGTGCTGAATAACATACCACGCCTACCCGCTGATGTGCTCGAGGTCCGGAGTCAACGTGCTAACGTTCAGATGCACGGAAGCGCTCGGGCCTATGCCACTAAACGGTCACCCATTCAAGAAGCGACCGAGTGACGAATGACGAAACGAGCGAGTGTTGCTTATTGAACACCGAAGTATGTCACGCTACAAGCGAATCGTTTATTAATAATTCGCTTATTAATCAAACTATCGAGAAAATTTAACCAATCGTGTTTCTGTCTCTAACTTGACTCTATTAGATCTTGAAGTTACCCTGGCCATTAGAATGAAAACAACACTTTTTGTGACCATCAAGAGAAAAATGTTACTGATTTAGATTCATAATCTTTAGCGGACAACCTTTAGGTAAATTTTTTTCTGCCATCATGGAAATTATCATCCAAGTGTCGATAGTGTAAGCCTTGGAAGTTTCTAATTTCTAGCTCTGCAGTGCCAAGGTTATATTATGATATCTTGGTAGAGAAATCATAAATACAATTTCGCGGTAAATTTTCCATAGATTGAACCTTCATGACACAGAAGTCAAATCTCTGGTTTGCGCCAGATTTTTGTCGCAGCGCACTGGCTATGAATAATCCAGTCAAAGTATACAATTTGAGCACGAAGTTCACAAAAAACGGTACAGTACTCACTGGAGCCTGTCGTCGTCCAGTCGGCGTGTCACCACAGGCTTGAAAAAACAGCTGGACATGTCGAACCGTCTTTACAAAACAGTCTTTAGTTCGCGCGGATGACTCAAACTAACACGGTATTATCTGTTCTATGCTAACAACCCTTGGCCTTATATAAATCATCTAAGTTAGATACAAAGGTTAACTATCCCACCATTCGATGATGACTGTAGGTATTGGTTTTGAATTTTGGAAACCGATAAAATAATTTTTTGTTAAGACGTGTGTTCTGAGCATCCATCTTAACAAATAACTTTTTTTATACATCTGATAATTATGTATATTCACATTTTGAAATGGTTGACTTTGGACGTTTTTTATCACATACCTATCTGCGAGAAATAGATTTTGTGTTGTTGGATTTATTCAAACATAAATATGTAAGGGTTAATTGAACACTAATAGCTCGTATTAGGCTCGTTAACATTTTCTGATATTAGATAAGCAAGTTTAAAAAAATACCTATACTAAAAGATGTATTTAGCAATGTGTTAGCTGAGATTCCAATTACGGTGTATAACTAAAACCAATTTTATATTTTGGCATATCTGAAACAGTAATGCGATAAAGAGGTAAATATTAAGCTTATCTTTAAACGTAAAAAATATTAAGTTTTTCTTTTTCGTAATTGTAAATAATACCGAAAGGTGTCGTAACATCGGAAGATAAACTCACTTTAAGTACATAAACGTTATATTAATCTTTATAGATATTTTCGAAAAAAAAACGCCCATGCCTACTGCCTGTCATATTTGTAAATTATGAGTGAGCTGGGTTATTTAGGCTATGGCATGGAGTATAATATGACAGTGCTGCTGCGGTTTCCGTCCACCGTGACCTTATAATGGTTCAAAACTATGGAGAGATGAACCTACTTCGAGGGTTTTACGTCACACAAAGCAAAAACTAACGATCATCTCCAGCAACCGGAGAACCGTAATAATAACATAGTAATTGATAATTTGACTACCAAAGGCTGGTTCATTACAACTTAATATTGCAGATAATTCTACGGATATCAACATGATATTGTGCAGGCGCTTAAAATAATCTACAATATATATCAAAACATAGCAACTGCTTTTTTTATTTTATCGCCTTAAGACACCCATCTAGAAAATAAGAAAATTAATTAAATGTGAGTGCTTTTTTTCAATGCGATTTTTGTATTCATTATCATTATCATCAGCCTATAGCAGTCCACTGCTGGACATAGGCCTCCCCTAATGAGCGCCATTGCGCCCTGTCCTGAGCTCGACACATCCAGCTTCTACCAGCAGCCTTTCGCAGCTTTTTTTGGTATTAACTCTATAATATTATATTTTGACATGGCAACTTCTGTCTGCTCAGCTAGTATATTTATCATCACCATGTCGCATAAATTGACGTTCGATGACTGCGTAATTTCCGCTTATAACATGGCATGGTCAAAAAGTATACATTTCGTAGGCGACCGTGCATTCGGATGGCTATTAATTAATAGCAGAAGTTTTCAATTTAACTAGAATGCAAACGGCTTATGTAAAATTTACATTGGGCCAGCTGGATTCTGTTCATACAGCACTGAGCTGTTGTGCTAGAGGGATAACCTGGAAGTGAGGACTATAGAATCGACTTTAATTTTATAATAAGAATAATTCATTTCATACAACTTATAGGTTGGTGCATATACGTTGGTGCAGTATGTGATTATGCTATAACTTAGAGTAGAAAAGGAATACCTACGTACAACAAAATCTCAATACTAGTTTAGCACATACACCCTGAAGTAAGGAGCATACCTCCCGTGCTAGTTATAAAACTGTGTTACGGCGAGGCAGCTGTTTCCTCCTTATGCAGAGCAGACAATACTATCGCATAAGTAGTGGTATTTTTTTTTAACTTGACCTAATTTTAGGAGCGAGTAATTTGAGCTCAGAACAGTGCGATCATTAGGGGAGGCGTATGTCCAGCAGTGGACTGCTGTAGGCTGATGATGATGATGATGATGTCCTAATTTTATCGCTAAATATTTATAATAATAATGTAGTAAGAATACTCTTTTAAATAATCATAATCATAATTTATAAAATAGAAAATAACTGACTGACCATGCAACGCAAAGCCAAAACCACTGGCCCTAGAAACTTGAAATTGAGGGTGAGTTTCTTTTATAGTATGTAACCGCGTACTAAGAACCAACTTTTCGAAATTCTAGCCGTAGCCCAAATTTCAAAGATAATTTAATCACTTGATACATAGTAAAGTTACATTCAGTTTTGTTGAGTCCTTTTTCAAATATAAGTTTTACGAAAAAAATTGGAGCTTTTTGACGATTTTTGTAATCAATCTCTGAACAGGGGGAAATCTACCACGGGGCACCTTTTTTGCGGACGAAGTCGCGGGACATCCACTAATTTAATATATATAATTATAATATTTTTCCTCTATTCGTATAGATAGTAGCCAACTGTGTTGTCGCTGTATAGAACCAAATCAATTTTTAGGCCTGTGTTGCCTTAGATGATTACGGGCCTAAAAGAATTGATACTTTATCGGAAGGGCTCCCAGCGCGACCTTGGTCCGCGACACACCTCGCGTCGATTACGGCTGTTTGTCTAAGGCCTGATAAATTAGCGGGCCTGTCGTAATCAGTATTGCCAACGCAACTATTATATATAATTCTATTGCGCGTTTGAGTAAAAATAAAGGCTTTCGGGCGGCTTATAATCTCCGACACTAGAGTTGGTCTACTAGCAATGAAGAGTTACTTAGGACGTAATCAGGATATCTATCTGACACTAGGACGATTATCTAACATCGATGTAAGCTCCCTATTGAGATACCCCATACTACTGCTGAGCATGATGGAGATGCGGGCATTTTCACGTCGTTATAAAATACTCGTAGGTAAAGTTAGTATAGACGTAACCTACTTGACGAGGTGAAAATATCTGCATGACTTCCAACTCAAAGAGATAGCTTAGGTTAAGTCAGGGTATTTTTTTTTTAAATCAACCTGCTTAGGCCCACTGCCTGGGAAAGTCTCCCCTAATTTCCGCCAGCGACATCTATCCTATGGAGAAATTCACCATCCTCTTTCGAATCAACATTTGATATTTTACAATCAACAAGATTGTAAAATATCAACACTATATGCGCGGCCTATTTCATACTGGGTATTACCATAATCTACGTATCAGCGTTAGCTATATGAGTAAGGTCGAGCCGGTAACACTGGGCCATTCACACTTCGTGACGTCATCGAGTGACATGACGCGATACGGTGCCCAGTGCCCAATTAGACGAGATTGAGTAATCTCAGCGTATAAAGTTGTTTTGTTGAACGATAGATGACTTGTTGAAATTGGTGCGATAAATAATATCGCACGCAACGCAACATTACGAGTACGTTGTACGACGCGTTGTTTACAGCTTCCCGTGCCCTTTGACTGTATACGACAACACGGAATTTCATTTCCTTTGAATTCATTTCATTGTTGATTGTTTAAATTTCTAGTACTTAACTAAATTATTAATGTTTTTATTTGAACTGTATATAATTGAATTAAATATATAGAAACAAGCGTTTACTTTGCCCACCTAATGCAGGGAATGCTACAGAATGGATAGGCTCTTATCTATATGGTATCCAGTATTCAGTGTTCAATAATAATTGCAATCATGTAACATACGGGGTCATTCAAATTCAGTCAGGTCTTAAGACTAGGTTAAGATTTGGTTTATAATATGTATGTACCCAATCAGGGTGTTGCACAAGCACATCTGAGTAGGACCAGACCGATATTTTATACACATTAAAAACTTACCGATTGTTATTATTACTATTATTTGAATCATTTAGCAACTCGTCAAGAGAATAATATTAGCATTTCCTTTAGATTATTTGCAAAAATGTTATCTTTTTGTTGGGCTGTAGGGTTTCCTGGTAATTTGTAATAAATAATAGATAGCCATCGCGTTTGGAACTTTGGACCCGAGCTATGAATTTTTAGTTTAGACGTAGGTATTACTAGGTTGTACCACAGAATAAAGAAAGGATTGTACTTAATAAATTTGCTTACTATTATGCAATACCTGGAAATGTCGATAATGGGGATAGATATATAAAAAGCTGAAGTCGTGTTTTTTTTAAATACGTAAGCATCATCGTGATCAGCCGGTATAAGTAAGCTAAACATTAAAGGTCATAATATTTAATACCTAATAATAACCTATACCATCGAACATAAAGGTACCATAAGTTTACGCAGGCGTCCTCGTGGTCGCTAGTCGTGAAATCATTCCCCTTAGCATTAATTATTGGCGGGGAAATGAGCGGAACACGATCATTTTGCAAGTACCTCAACAATAATTAGCTTCTATGATAGCAGAAGCTAATTCAAACAAACAAGTACCTAGTAGTTCACTACCTAGGTACCTACCTACAATGACAACGTTCAATGCTTTTACTTAGCAATTCCGGCGTCTTTGTTACAATTTAATATGTTCTAGTGTAGTGATGATAAGGATATTTATATTTGATAAGGTCAATGTCATTGGAACTTAATGTTAAATGTAGCTACGTCAGTGTTATGTACGAGGCAGTAAAATTGTAATATTGGGTAATAAGGGCCACTACCAAAAAACACACATCCAACATCTTCTACAGATTCCACTCACACATGTAAAAGACCACTAGGAAGGCCTACGCAGCCGCGTCACCGTGCGATCTGGCATCTTGACAGAACCCTTAAAATTCATTCATGTTCTGTGCTTATTGATAATTATTATAATATTTAAAATGAAAAAAAAAATAGTTTTGAAATTAGGTGGCCTTTATTACCCGCAGGTACAATATTTATATAATTTAGGCTAGTCGTTTATTCAATATATATAAATTACTAGGTAATAATTTTTGATACAATGTTTAATTGGGTTATGACCATCACCATCATCATCATCAGCCTATCCACTGATCTAGTCCACTGCTGGCCATAAGCCTCCTCGAATGAACGCCATTGCACCCTGTCCTCAATTCGACGTATACAGCTTCTACCAGCAGTCTTTAGCAGATCGTCACTGCACCTGGCCTACGTTTGCCAAGCCGCGGTCTCCACTCAAGGTCTCGTTACCCCAATTTGGTAATAACTGCTTTGAATTAGTCAAAATACTAGTATTACTAACCTAACGCCGCGCCGGAACACTGAAACGCTAAACAACATTTTAAAGTCATCTCAATCATTTGAGACACTGCTATATTGAAACGTCAATTTGACCCATCACCACTTAATAGCTCTAATATGCGACTGCTCTACATTCGTTTGAGTATTTGGACGTTATTGTCTTTTTAGAACACTAACATCAGTACGACACGGTTTGATTGTAACTATACAATAGTGGTAAGGTGTAATGTGTTCCAACCATCATCTTCGGAATGCAAGCCAACCTCAGCTGCTTGTGGTGCACCTTGGTAACTAACAGACCGGGCTCTGGCGGCCGGCTGATTGCGGCATAGCGCAGCCAAACACCGACACGGCTAAATACCCTGGTCGCAGCGTCGACTGTGCGAGTAGTTGTGCCCTGCTATCCCCAACCCGCATTTCCAGCATGGGGATTATGGGCATATCCCCGTTTTTTAGGGGAGGCCATGTCCAGCAGCAAACTGATAAAGGCTGGTGTGGTGGTGTGGTGTGGATACAATAGTAGAGGAGTAGGAAAATATCAGGGTGGATTTTAGAGACTAGAAGTAACTGCAAAGCTCAACCATTGTTGCTAGGAAAACATACAAAAGCTGACTAACCCATCTGTCATAGTTTGCCTCCCATATTTTAAATAGAGTATTCGTATAGCGAGTATTCTACGCATTTTGCGCCGTTTTGCGAGCCGAATTTTTCAGTCAGTGGACGATGAACAGCATTCATACAACGCGAATCAGCTAGCCAATAGCTGTCTATGGATTTAAATCCAATTTACAGCTCAGAATCAACTAACTGACAGTCGGTTGGTACAAACTATTTGCCTAATAGGTGCCGAAGGCCGAGCGTTGGGACTTACCCGGAGGCTGGGGCGCCGGTGCCGGTGTGTCTGGGGCCACCGTAGTGCCCGGGTTGCTTTTTCCCCAAGACACGGCTCACTCTGCACATAAAACAGAAATGTAAGAAGAAACTACGAAAATATATTTATTTTACCTAAAGTGGTACCTACCATTGAAACATTCACTAAACTTATCATTAAACATAAGGTTTTTAAAGGTGAGATACCATCACTTTCTATCTAAAACATGGTCAAACAAGATGATGTTCTGTTAATCAGCATTAAACATCTACTATTTTTTATTACTACTTGGGTCTGTGCCCACTCTTTTCCCTAGAGTGACATTAAACACTAGACATTTTACACAAGCACAGCCTCGGACATAGGAGCCCAGCCAGAGCAAGTGTGTTTTCAGCATTCAAGGCGATAGAGAATATCATCATTGTTAACAATAAGTGACCATCTAACCATCTAGGAAGATGGTAGCATTAATTCTAATTTTAATTTGAAATGTGGAGAAAAAGTTCTGCATTGAAGTCCCGCATTGGAGTGTATTGTGCATTGCCCCTCTGTTAACCCAACACCAGCCAGCCCAACTCCATAAAACAACAGAGGACTCCGGGTTGGTGGCTATGTAGCTCTAGAATTATCGATGCTGCCCGTGTTCGTGAGTTTTGATCAAGCAGCTTTTGTAACACGAATTTTGTTTTGGCTGCAAGTTAGCGTGGACGTTAATAGTGGACTCTATTACACAGCATCATGTAGCCCCAAGCTAAGCAGAGCTTGTACTATGGGATCCACATGACTGATAAACAACTTAGGTATTTATATTTTTTTTGTAAATACATTTAATATACATGGAAAAGTAAAAGTATGCTTCATTTTCACCAGTTATCAAGTGTGTTAATGGTCTTAACTTAACAATCACATTATTATGATGAAGTAAATAATTAAAAAAAAACTGTGCAGGCTCCACAATAAGTATTTTAACTTCATCAATTCATCATATTATAGTTCATTCATAAGTCCAAGTTATTCCATAAAGCCTCCCCTATACAGCTGTGTTATTATCGGCGATAATATCGTATGCGTTATTGCGATAACGCGTCCCAATGCCTATAACTTCGTAGCCATCGTAATACATAAGTACTAAAAACAGATATCGCAATAACGCATACGATATTATCGCCGATAATAACGCACCTGTGTGGAGGCTTAAAAATGTCATATTCAAAAGGTAAAGTTTAATTTATCAAGTGTTATGGCAATCAAACAAACACAAGTCTATCAATCAAACATTTAAATATTTTAATGGAATGTGAAATATGATAACACAGTATTTTGTTCTTAATGCTGACTGCACATTATATTAAATCAACGCAATGATCATGTAACAAAATAATGATGACTTGTTATCATAAAAGCCTTTACGATTAAAGTTTATTTGAAACACTCAATAGTCTGTCCCAACCATTCAAACTTAATAATATACTTGTGGGACTAGTGGTGCTTACTGGGAGCGGCCAATGTCCAACAGTGGACTGTTATAGGCTGAAGATGATGATGAACACATTAATTACCTGGCATAATAGTGTTCTTACCAGATCATCATAGTTAAGCCACACTGAACTGGATAACTTGGATGGATAATCAGTGGCATTGAGATCCTTCGATGCTTCTAAAGTAATGTAAATGGACTTCTTTTTCTGGAATTGGACTCCAGTTGGTCCATTGTGTATGTCTTCGGAAGGAATGTTAAGATGTCCTGGCTTTTCTGTTGTTAGGCAATATCAGAGCTTTTTGGACATCTAAAAACTCAGGCACCAGAGTGCTCATATGAAGAAGAAAAACCTGTACTACAACATCCAACACCAGCCTATATCAGTCCACTGCCGGACATAGATCTCCCCTAAGAAAGGGGATATAATAAGAATCAATATAAGATTTTGAATTTTTGAAGCATACTGAAACAATATGAATCAAAGAAAATAATATTACATTAAGCAACACATTGATTCTTTCTTTCCTTAGTTTATAATGGTACAAACAAATAACTATGTAAAAATCTGATAATTTTTTGGTTGATTATCCTATACTGCAATCATTTTCAGCAATAAATTCATGTTCACCATCTCCATGATAATAACAATTAATATTTTTTTAGTCAACTGTATGTAAATGTTAAAAAAATAATTGCATTCAAACAATGACATGTATTGATGGTAGGAAATAGGGTCGAGATAAGGAGGTTGCATTAACTTGATGATATTCCAAAACAATGCATGAATCTGGCACACATTGCCCAACATTTAGGTTGAATAACTTACAATGCACAAAATAATAAATAAATCAGCACACTATCAGTACACACAGCACATGAATTTTATCAATTTGACCCCAAATTGACTGATCACCATGATAAAATCAAGAGTCAATAAGTAATTATTAGAGTTATTTAGGCGGACAAAAGATTGAGTGTTTCCAATGTCACTTTATTGTGTTTCCAGACAGAATGTGTGCCCGGTCGGTAGCGCAGTTCTCAAACAAATTGAAAGTCTTTTCAATGAGCAAACAAGGAAACAATTTGAGGCAATGTACGGTCAAGGGCAGTATCAATAACAACAGACCGTAACACTACATTGCAACCACTAACATTTACAGTGTGATGGTGCTTTCGTCCATAAGAGTGAGGGGTGGCGAGTGCAGTGATATAACCACCTGTTCTGGCACATTACACTGAGCCAGAGCATCCGCGGATAGGCGAATCCTTCACTTGACACAACACTGGGCGCAAGTGCCCGCTATAAATAGGTACGCATGATCGATAGCTAATCAAAGAGACGGTACAGCGCGCGGTGCCTGCCGCGGTCCACTGTGCGTCACGGGGTGATGCCGCCGTTCTCTCTCCGATACACGTACCTTGGCTTGTACTGTGACCCGAAAATTCTCGCTCTCGTGCCTGTCACCCGATCTCACTAATAAATAAACAGCATGAAAACAATTCTTCTCAGAACGATGACTAAAATCGATAATATTGTAACGAAAATAACTTATTGGCACGGTGGCACTGAGCGCTGGACTTTTCTTTAGTGTTGGTCCACCGAACGCGGCCGTCACACTCTAGCACATAATACCTTTGTTAGATGAATTACGAAAGTGAAATAACGGGAATTTTCATGAACGACCCGAAGAAATTGCACAAAGAAAGATGTCAGAAAAATCACAGCACAGATGATAAATTTGAAGTAGACAAGTCGTGTGGCAGAAGTTGTTGATGTTGCCAGGAAAGAAAACTTTTTCCACTTTGCCGTATTGTAGAAAAGCTGTTTCCCACCAACGATATTATTTCCCACATGGAATTAGTACAAATACTACTTGGTTTCCCATGACTGCGATTTATAGCGCTAATTCACCTCATTGAGATGGGAATAGTGAAATGTGATTTGTTTCTTTAGTCATTGGTTCACCTAGTGTCCTGTCAAGTTCTGTCATTGTCAAAGTAATACCAACCACCAACAACAAAATTGTGGAAAACCATCCCAGAAGCCAATAAATAGGGAAGTGAATAAGGGTCCTGAGAGCTTACCACAGGTTTTGATAGTTTTCGAAAACTTTATAAGTTTCGGTATCTTTCCATACGTTTTCGTAGTCCATGCACGTTTCCCTAGAGGCGCTGTACTGAAAATGTATGGAAAGATACCGAAACTTATAAAGTTTTCGTAAACTATAAAAACCTGCGGTAAGCCCTCTGATATTCCACATCCCGATTTTGTACAACCTGATTATCCATGTTCAAACAATACAAAGCAATATGTCCACCAAATCGTGGCTGTGACAAATCGTCACGTGATGATTATGTACATGATGACTGATTTTGGAAAACTGTCATAATATTCGAAGTATTAATTATATTAAAAAAAAATATTTCTGCAGGAAACTAACTTCTAACGCAAAAATGCTATTTTAATTTTAGTTTTGAAATTCGCTCCAAAAAGATTGCCTGTGTCATGGCGTCTGCTTTGACGTCGCGGGTATGTAAACAGACCGTAACACTAAGGCGTCAAAACAACAAATCAGTTAATTTGTGTGTTAAAATGAATTCCAATGTGTATAAGTGGTGTGAGGTCCCTCAGTGTGTTAATACGTCATTATAAATTCCTAACAAATTATTTGTTTCCGTTCCACAAGAGAAAACTATGCAAAATAAGTGGCTGAATCTTGCACGGCGATATCCAAGAGCTATTTATGTCTAAATTCTCCAAATTATTTATGTGAAGATAACTTTATCGTAGGTTTGTCCATTATTTACTTGTGTCTAAAATTAGGTGCCACTTTGTTTAACTAATTCTAAAGTAATTATCATCCTGTTTGAGGTTATATTTGGTCTCTTGAATATAATCACCAATTTTTATCATAATGGGTAATTTATTCATTTTCCAGTTGCCAAATGATATGCAAGATTTTATGGAGTATCATGTAAGGGATGATGTGATGATCACATGTCACAAGTCCGCATGAATCCAGGGTGTATTCCCACAAAATGTAAGTGCCAAGCAGATAGAAGAAAACGGTCGTCTAATACTACAGAACGATAATATATTCTCAAGAAACTAAAAATACCATAATTGAAGAATCTATAAATGATCTAGAAGAAAGAAAAAATTTTTCAACATAACAAAATGTACTTTATTTTGTTGTTATGAAAAATTTTTTGTAAAAAAAATATTCCACCGAATTGAGAACTTCGTCCTTTTTGAAGTTGGTTAATAAGTCCAATCAGAATAATTTATTTTTATTGAGTACCTACTCGATAGTTCTATTTCCATTTTATGTGAGCCTCGGTGCATGTATCCCTCTCATTCTTGGCTGGTTTTTTATACCTAATATGGTTTTTTGTTTTTAGTTTTGCATGGAAACCAATAAAATATCATACAAGAAGAACATAAGCCCCAGATAATTCTATCGACATGACACACAAATTCAGAAGTAAGTACACCCATCTAAACGGAAATTAAATTAGTAAACCAGATTACATCACCTTTAAAACTTAATCTCAAATCATGTTGAAAGAGTCATTCGTTGCTTGAGAGAATTTAGTAAGCTAAAGCCACATGCATTTGTACCTATATAAGCCATACCATATATACAATAATCTAGTCAAAGAACTTTATGATGTTATTATGTTCCATTGCCTGTGTTTTAATAAGTTTGAAATATTCTAAGTTAAATAAAAATACAGTTTTAATAAAATAATCTGTGTTTTATTAAACAATACTTTGATACAATAATGGGTACACATTATTTTTAAATGAAGAAACTAGAAATTTATTAAAATTTGATACATATTGAACATTCAATCTAACATTTTTAATATCTACATTTTTATTTTTATTTTACTGCGGGATGAAGCAGTGAAATAAAAACACTTCGTCCATAAAACTTTGCTTGGACCTTGTGTTCTGAGCAGATATAAGCTTTCATTATGATTACAGATTTCCATCGCATTTAAGTTGAAGGTAGCTTACAGCGTCATCCCCATAACATGTCCTGGAAGATCTAAAACAAAGAAATCAAAATGTAAGCATCTGATAGAAATAATGTAAACCATATTTTAGTAACATCATAACCTAAATAAGTAATCAAGAAATGATTTTTATCAAACTGATTTTGCGAGCTTAAAACTTTAGGGTTATTGTTTGTTAATAATAAATTAATAATATTATTACTTACATTATAGTTTTGATATTTCTAAACTCCACTGTACAAGCCTTTTTTTGATACCAAAAAAAACCCCAGCATCAACAAATCAACTCTAGGCAAATTAGAGCTATTTGGCTTGGTAAATCCTTGGTCCATGTTTTTAGAATACAAAAATAAGCAGCTGATCGGTGGAAATGACTAAATACTTTAGAAAAACGCAGGTAAAACTATTGTGCAGATATCGTCAAAGTTTGTACTAAACAAAGTGATGTTTACAATGTTTATATACTCGTGACGTGACTCACTCTGATTGGTGTTCAACATAACATGGCGGGATGTTGTATTTTGTAGCTTTATTTTAATAAATAACTTATCAATCTCGCCCTTTAAGAAAATAAATACATTATTCAAAATCTATTTGTCGTATCTCATTAGATAAACACATTATTTTTGTGATTTTGTGCGTTTGAAAGGATCAAGTAAAAACGTCCATAGACTATAAATCACAAAACTAAAAGTCCGAGATGATGTTTTACAAATTACAATTACTTACTCAAAGCACACGTCATGTTTATTCACTTTATTATGTACTCGTAGTTTTTTTATCACAATAAAAGTTTAATTAAAAGAACATTCATGGTAATCGTATTCCCGCGCCGTTCTGCCATGACAACAACTACATATGCCTAACATCTAATAATATAAATTAATTAATTTCCTTATTATCCTATAGTAACCCTCCTGATCTTTGTAAATACATACATAAGTTTCCCTAATTTTTATTAAAAAAATAATAATAATTCCAAAATACATAAATTGGCAAGTGCATAAACCATGCGGCGCCAAGAAGAAAAAAAAAGTTATGTCCCGAGTTGCATACATTTTGAAACTCGGGACCTGCCCTCCCGCCTGTCTCCCGGCACGATTGCCCTGTCTAAACGCCTTCGTCGAACGACTGTATGTAGGCTGTGCGTTATTCACACCCATGGCGGATGTATAATCGGAACGTGCCTGACAAGTACAACCTGATCATCCATGTACAATGTTAGACAATCGTGTACATGGAAAATCAGGCTGTATAATGTTTGCTCCCGAATTAGTACCTACCAAGTACCTATGTAGCTACTTTCAGTTACTTGTTACCTAGAAGTTAGTTGCGAGTTGTAACGCGCCACTTTTGAAGTACCTATATGAATCGATGAATAAATTTAATGCCTGCCTTTCTTCCAACCATAAATAATTAAATTAAAGGCATAGATAGGTATAACTCTTTCTAATTTTAAATCTACAGCAAGCAAACCTAGCCATCGGATCTATGACTAAAGCATGACTGATTGATTGATTTGTCCTATTATTTTAGAACCACAATCAACATCATCGGTGATCATCGGCACGTACTAAACTCAAATTTACTAATTTAAGTCAATGACTAAACTTAAGTACCTATAAATCTGTGATCGGCACTTATTTTGTACCCAATCTTTACTATTTTTATTCTTAGCTGTTAGGTAGGTAGGTAGGGGGTGTAAGGGGTTCCAACCCATATCTTCGGAACCCAAGCCAACCCCACCTGCACGTGGTGCACCCTGGTAAACAACGAACGGGGCTCTGGCGGCCGGCTGATTGCGGCATAGCACAGCCTACATCGGCACAGCTAAATCCCCTGGCCACCGACGGGCAGCAGCGCCGGTGGTGCGAGAAGCTGTGCCCTGCGATCCCCAACCCGCATGCCCAGCGTGGGGATTATGGGCATATCCCCCTTTATTAGGAGAGGCCTATGTCCAACAGTGGACTAATATAGGCTGGTGTGGTGTGGTGGTGTGGTTAGGTAGGTATGCTATGGTAGGTATAAATAAAACAATGCAATAAGTTTCCTAAAGGTTTTTTCCGTGCTCAAAATTTGCCTGGACCTGAGATTCGTGAAGCATCTTAAAACCAGCACCACCTTCACCTGGAAAAATTACAAAAAAAATTATACATTTTCTTTAATCTTTCGTGACTTGCTGAATATTTGTTGGGGGTGTAAATGGTTTCAAATCCTATCTCCGGAACCCAAGCCAACCTCATCTGCACGAGGTGTCAGACGGGGCTCTGGCGGCCTGCTGATTGCGGCATAGCGCAGCCTACTGGCACAGCTTAATCCCTGGCCGCCGATGGGCAGCAGCGTCGGCGGTGCGAGAAGCTGTGCCCTGCGTGGGGATTATGGGCATTTCCCCCTTCTTATAGGGGAAGCCTTTGTCCAGCAGTGGACTGAATAGGCTGGTGTTGCTGGCTGGCTGGTGCAATATAAGCAGTAGCAACGATTCTGGGTACCTTACACTCTATAGGTAGGTATATTATTGCTAAAAAAACTGGATAGTCAGAACTAACTAAAAGTCATTTCATTCATGTTATCTCCAAGATAAGAAAGGAACGGTACTTTAAACTCGTATAAGTTTAGTGTAAAGTTTTCAGAATCGAGTCCAGAGCCTTCTAGCATTCTCACTAAGCTCTCTCCCGTCCCCCGTTATCTCTCTCCCGATAGATTTTTAAATTTAGGACTGTCTAGAAATCCCCGAACCCGACTACCAAGGTATTCTCTTGTTAACTGACTGACACAGCGACTTTACTTGATGGTTCATAGGACTACGAAGGTAGCGCAAGTAAATAGGTACTGTTATAAGTGCTAAATACCTTCTCCAACCATGCTGTGTGTGTTACCGATGAGAATATCCTCCCCGCCTGCGTCACGCGTATCTGTTCTGAAGTTAGCTGGCTGTACCTGTGATTAACAACTAGTTTTAACACTGAGTTTACAGCTGGGGTACCTACTGAGTTTACTTACTGAGTTTACTTACATAGGTACGGTACAGACTGGTTCTTCTTGGCGCTATTCACCATCATCATCATCAGCCTATAGCAGTCCACTTCTGGACAAATGCCTCTCCTAATGAACACTATTACGCCCTGTTCTCAGCTTCTACCTACAGCCTTTCGCCACTCGATCGTCAATCCCCCTGGCCGGAGGGCATCCTACACTACGTTTGAGGAGCCGCGGTCTCTACTCAAGAACTCGTTTACCCCAACTGTTATCGGTTCTTCGGCAGATATTATTTTGCAATACTGTGCGAATTGACTAATCCAATCTAATATCACACTTAGGGTTAGCCTTCATAAGGAGAATGTTTATTATGATTGAGATTAGCGCGAAGATGGAACGCGAGAGTCGATACCAGAAGTTCACTTTGAAGTCAAGACTAGCCTGCAGCTATGTGCACCAAATATTTTAGGTATTTGGTTCACTAACTGCCTCTATAGCTTTTGTGGATAGGTGCACTTGCACAAGATTCACGACACAGTTATTCACTTTCCGGCGTCCCAAAACACCGAAATACTAGCTCACAGGTCCCTGAATATGAAAATGATGACATGGTGTATCTGAACGCTTATAATTAAAACGAGAGGACCATAATACCTGTCCATCATTCCTCATGAGATCAGGGAAGACGCCGCCGCCAGAATAGCGGTTGTAGATTCCGTTCAAGTTATAGTGTAGGTTCATGTCCGGACCGATGTTGGCTTTCAGAAGCTGCTCCCAGATGCCACCTTGAAAAATTAAAATATTTTGAAGCCAACCTAGCAGCTAGATTATCATAGGAGTCAAGATTTGGATTAACTCTGCCTATTATATTATCTTGGCCCACGGGCAATATCATATTTCTTATACCAGTCCCGGAATAAATATCTGCAGAACATACTAAATTTCTCCGGTAGCAGGACTCGAATCCGCATCTCCTGCGTACTCAGCTGGCTGTACCAACCGTTGTACCAACGAGGTCGTGTAAAATACATCGTGTATATTCGCATAAAATAAAAATGCAATTTCGATCTCTGAGGCAGCCTAACCGTTAATATCTGTCATCAAATACCTAGATATAATGTACCTAAATATTTCATTTTTGATTATATAATGTAAGGCCATGTACACGAATTATTGTTCCTAATTGTTGTTGATCCTTTAAGTACCTAGATACCTACCTTATACCTAGATAATAGATTAATTTAGGATAAGTATTTGCCACATCCTTTAGACAGGGTGCATATAACTGACCACTGTAATTGTACCTGTCTATAAGTTATATGTTGCAATAAATAAACTAAACTAAAGATACAAATAATATAGTAACTATTAGGCGCTCATGGCGTGGGTTTGGTGTTCCGAGCGTACTTGACATAGTGTGGAAGAAAATACTAATTTTGCTGTTTTACCTTTGTCGATCGAGACGATAGGCCTGTTCGACTGCCAGGGATACTCTCCGTGTGCTTGGAAGTAGATGGCATATGTGGACAACTGGAATGAAAGCTCAATTAGCGCCTGCCTACCACTAAACAGGTAGTTTTAGGTTGTCCGAGAAGTACTAGGTATCGTATAAATTAGTTTTAGCTAACGAAAAGTTATTTCGTCCAATTATCTTCATCTTTTAGAAAGGGACAGCGTCAATACAGTGACAGGCTTATAAATTAACGATAAGTTTAGTGAACGTCTTTCTAAATCAATACCTGCTATTGATAGTAAAACCATCATGCGCTAAGCTTCTTTACAGAAAAATTTCAAGACTTTGATTACCTAGCTGCGAATCTTTATTTATTTATTTATATTCAGATGCTTACAAACTGACAGCTTAAACCAAAACGTTTTATAAGCTACTTGTATGCTTTAGTTAATACAGATTATTAGATTTTCTATTGTAGCTGAAATCGCAGCAGATAAAAGTTTAATGTATCGAACCTGAGTGTAATACAATGCCAGCCAGTACTTCCCTCCGTGGCCGACGAAGGCTGTATCATTGGCGTCCATCAGTGCAGTCGGTAACTCCTGATGGATCATATCTGGCGAGATACGAAGGTTGCAACCGTACCTTGTAAAATTCAAATATAAGAATGTTTACGTAGCGTCTAAAAGGTTAGATTTAAAGGAGGCTGCTAGAGGTCTTCAGAATCATTTGTGGAAAGATAACTGTGACGAGGCTGTTGATTATAAAAATACTAGCTAGGTAGTTTCTTTTTACTAATCTATTTATTTTACTGTAGGATACAAGCCAATAACTAGGATTTATCCAATTTTCCTATTTAGTATCATTGGATTTATCAAATAAAACCTCTTGGCAAGTGGGTTGATAATTCTGTAAACGTTGGTAGCTGCCCATCGTCTGGGGATCTACTACAATTCACCGAAGTACGAAATGGCGTGTTTCGTTTCTTGCGTTTGGTACCCATAATCAAACGAAAACCGAAATTTCGGCACGAAGTTTGTTATGTAACAGTTCGTACGTTGCGCCTCCTACTCTATTTCACAAAACATACGGTCGCAATATTGGAATTGACGGTATGAAATACGACCAATCGCACGAAACGAAATACGAAATTTCGTACTTCGGTGAATTGTAGTAGACCCCCAGGTCCCACGGCATTAGCGGGAAAGGTAAGGACAAAGAATCTTATCTTTGCAAAAACCGTAACTGCTTCTAAATACAAGTCAGAATAACTGACATGATTGTCTATTTCCGCTTTTTTTAGTGGCCAGCTCTGGTATTGGA
Source organism: Horisme vitalbata (assembly GCA_951804965.1). Taxonomy (NCBI): domain Eukaryota; kingdom Metazoa; phylum Arthropoda; class Insecta; order Lepidoptera; family Geometridae; genus Horisme; species Horisme vitalbata. The sequence goes on along the minus strand of OX638089.1, from coordinate 29,550,181 downwards.
TGCCTGGTTCTTTTCAGCACCCTATAGGAGGAGTCGAAATAGTGATCAGTTGATCAATAAAATGAGGAAAGGGTCTAAGCTGAATGAATAATTACCAATCAGGACACGCTTTCAGAATGTCATAAGGTGCCCTGTAGTACTCCGCTCTCCTCACGACGGGGTTGCGAATATTGAACCTTTCGTTAGGATCTGTGAGGTTGATTCTCTTAATTTTGATGTCTCGTCTCTCGCAGATGTAGTCGTAGTGGAACTTGGGGACGGACTCGCCTCTAGCGCAATAGGTTCCTGCAAAAAAAAAGATTCAGACGAATTCAGAACCTCCTCCTTTTATTGAAGTCGGTTAAAAAGGGTGCTAACCATTGAAGCCGGTTGAGTAAGTAGTGATGGACACTAAGTGGGATGATAAATGACGTTAAATTGATGCGATTAATATTCTGTGACCTTGTATCATTTTAATAGTGAAGCTTTTAATAAAAACTTGGTTATTTTATCATTACAAAATTTACTGATGAAACCATTGGGTGTACGGGGTTGGGTTTATTGTTAATTATTCTCGCACAAGGTAATAAAACAAGTTTTGTTGTGGATGTGCAGTACAAATCTCCATGTAAGTAGGTAGTTAATGTAAGTTAAAGGCCTGATCTGCCCCTATCACATTAGAGGCTATGAACATACTTTTGTGTGTGCCATCAAGCGAGTTGACTGCTGCATACTTGTCTATGCAGTATCTGTAGCCCAGCACAGTCGGGAACCTCAAGTACGGCACTTTGCAGGAGAACCTGCCTTCTTGGTACATGGCGCCCTGCAGATAGATATTGATTAGTTTGCAAACTGGCACATAGAACAGTTTTCATCAAGCAAAGAGGATTTACCTTCCTTCATAATGGAAACGGTTTATCATTAAAAATGAAATTAAGATACACCGGACCTTAAGCAAAGCGTGTAGTATAAGACCATATAAAAAACACCCAGATCAGAGACAAATATTTGTAGATCATACAAACATTTGTGTCGCGGCGAGTCCTGCAACCTTCGGCGTCTCAGGAAGGTCTCCACCCACTGCGCTATCGCACTATTGGTGTAAGTAAACAGGTGGTGCTGCTGCCAATCTCTTGGTTGGATCAATCTTGGACAACCCCTGTTGCTTCTCACTCAACCATAGGATGAAAGGTAGACGCCCTTACGAGAATGCGTAATGAGCATCGATCTAGACTTTTTATGTTGGTCATGGGAGAAAATTACAATGTTTGTTTTGTTTTTTATCTTCTAATGTTATAATCACTTAGGTATGTTTGACTTTATACGAGTATTGAACTAGGTATGTGTATGAAAAATGGCTAATATCATCACACCGTAACAGCCTGAGGAACAGGATCTAGATGCCTTCGCTAAAAAATGGTGGGGTTAAAGAAGTAGAGGAAAAGATGAAAAGCTTTTGAAAGTACTTTTGCCAAGCAGTTAGACTGTTGGGTTGGGAAAAAAACATAAAAATGGATTGAGCTGATTATTTGCACAAAGAAGGTTATGTAGTCTAAATCAGGAGCCGCGGGTGGAAGCTCCTCATCGATACCTTACAAATGACGCTCCGTCTGCCCGGCGGTCTTGACACGCCTCCAAAACAGTAGGTCCTGGTCCCATTAATCATGATCTCCGTGACTCCGATGTGGGATATAAGGGTGATACCATTGATGCCAGCCAGCGCGAACCGCTGCAATCCAGCGCGTTTGCGAACTTCTACGTTATTCTTCATGCTCATAGTGTTCACTATCGCTTGCCAGCCGTATACGAACTCGTGCATTGGACCTGGGGAAATTTCTACTTTAGCTTCTTCTTCATTGTCATCAACTTCGTATGCAAGCAGAAAGGTAAGCCTTTTATTGTATATTACTTTACTCATTGGGTAAGCCTAAGTTAATCGACAGCTACATTCCTTGCATGACGGCAGCGTGAGAACAAGAACAAGTGAGCTCCGTTAGCTTGCTTCATATCATCATCATCATCATCATCAGCCTATAGCAGTCCACTGCTGGACATAGGCCTCCCCTGATGAGCGCCATTGCGCCCTGTCCTGAGCTCGACGCATCAAGCTTCTACCAGCAGCCTTTCGTAGATCGTCACCCCACCTGGCCGGAGGGCGTCCTACACTACGTTTGCCAAGCCGCGGTCTCCACTCAAGTACTCGTTTACCCCAACGGTTATCGGTTCTTCGGCAAACATGGCCAGCCCACTGCCATTTCAGCTTGCTAATTCTCTGAGCTATGTCGACAACTTTAGTTCTATGTCGGATAAACTCATTACGGATTTTATCCTTCAGAGAAACCCCGAGCATAGCTCGTTCCATAGCTCGCTGAGCGACTTTAAACCGGTGGACTAGCCGTGGTGCTTCATATCACAAAATACCTAACTGATATTACCTAAGAATGTAAATGTGTTCCAACTTTCCAAGCGATTACACTATACCTATAACATTTATTTTGTTTATTGAGCTTATTGGGACTCGGTAGGTACAGATTTAATTTTATAAGGACACCCAACACAGGTGTGTCATCATCATCATCAGCCTATAGCAGTACACGTCTGGATATAGGCCTCCCCTAATGAGCGCAATGCATGCCCATAATCCCCACGCTGGGTATGCGGGTTGGGGATCGCAGGACACAGCGTCTCGCCGCCAACGCCGCTGCCCGTCGGGGCGGCCAGGGATAGCTGTGCCTGTGCTAGTCTGCGCTATGCCGCTATCAGCCGACCACCTGAGCCTCGTTAGTTAGTTAACAGGGTGCACCGCGTGCAGGTGAGGTTGGTTTGGGTTCCGGAAATTTGTTTGAAATCGCTTACTCCCGCGGCTTCAACCACGGGTAGTACTAATAACCCACCGATGCCGAAGCTGTCTCCGTCTAGAAAGTTGAACATCTCCCCGAAAGAGTCTGGCATGAGGCCAGCGATGACAGTGGACTGCTGGAAGCCCTCATCCGGCAGTGCAGGCCCAATCTCGTCGGGGGGTGGCGTATACTCTTGCGCGGACATGTTGTTGAAGTGGCTGCGGCTGCATCTTACCTGTAAGAAACACGACGTTTTAAAACCCTACATCATCGTCATCGGCCTATAGCAGTCCACTGCTGGACATAGGCCTCCCCTGATGAGCGCCATTGCACCCCGTTTTGAGCTTGACGACTCCAGCTTCTACCAGCAGCATTTGGCAAATCGTCACTCCACCTACACTGTGTTTGCCGAGCCGCGGTATCTACTCAAAAACTCGGTTACCCCAATAGTTGTCGGTCCTTCAGCAGATATGGCCAGCCCACTGCCACTTTCGCTTGCTAATTTTCTGAGCTATGTCGATAACTTTAGTTCTATGTAAGATAGTGTCATTGCAGATTATATCCTTCAGAGAAACTCCGAGCACAGCTCGTTCCATAGCACGCTGCGCGTCTTTAAACTGCAGGACTAGCCATTTAGTGAGTGTCCACGTTTCGGCTCCGTATGTGACGAGTAGGACGTACTGATTAAAAACTTTCAATTTCAAACATTGCGGTATGGGTGACGAGAAAAAACCCTAAATATACAAAAAACTAATTAGTATATACCTATATGTAACGTAAAATAGGTCTTTAAACCCTTCTCCATGTATGAGCCCGGAATACTTAGGTAGGTACAATCAATTGTTGCACCAAGAAAAGTTTGTTTCGAATTTACCTATTCATAGCTGCCCCCTTGTTCAGTCCCTTTATTTAGGTTAGGGGTATAGTCAGGCTTATAAAGGTATTATTGCTAATCATTATAATTGAGTACCTATAGGAGAATATTTTTTTACACCGTTTCATCGCGCATACGTGGCAAGGCTTACTTAAAACAACAAATTGTTTTATGCAACACGCCACCTGGTTACTTTTTGAATGGATGACCGTTTAGTCAAGTTTAAGAACTATTATTTCTCAAAAACATAATTCAATTACTGAAAACACATACTTCTAACCAAAATAAATATTTATGGGCTAAATGTACTTAAAAGTTAAAACAACGTATACCTATTTTCATTTGTTATTATGGTAGTATTCTCGATTGTATTGCTCACAAGATCAAATCGGAAAATCTGAGTCAAATCATGTCAAATGGATCTCGCACAACTGGATGTGGCTTTTACATCTGAGCGCTGTTGCTGTACCCTAAGCCATCAGGCATTCGGGTGGCCTAAAATCTCCGACACCAGAGTTGGTCACTAGCTTATACGGAGAAGAATAAACAATAATTTAAAATAAAAAAAAAACCGAGTTCAAAAACATTTATTGAAAAAACTGTTAAACTAAAAATTTAAAAATAATTGCTTATTTTTTTGTTCATCCACCTTTTTTCTATAAATTTATCCCTTACGATCTATGCGTTTACCACATAGGTAGATCTAGATACCTACCTGTTATTTTTGGAGTCGGTGTCAGCCAATTCACGCCAAGGTAGGTAACTATTGCGTGGGCGGCGCAGGAGGGCATGTCCGAGGTGGGAGAAGTGTAGTTGCTATAATGTCGTACTCCAAAGCTGACTCCGACTCCAAAAATAACAGGTAGGTATCTAGATCTACCTATGTGGTAAACGCATAGATCGTAAGGGATAAATTTATAGAAAAAAGGTGGATGAACCAAAAAATAAGCAATTATTTTTAACTTTTTAGTTTTAGTTTAATAAATGTTTTTGAAGTCGGTTTTTTTTTATTTTAAATTATTGTTTATTTCCGAAGTTTTAGTGAATCTGACTTTAAGACGATTACTAAAACTATAAATAAAATTCAAGCCCATAGAAATTTTATTCCCTATTGTCTCATCCCCGAAAAACATAACGAAAAAGAATTTTACAAATTGGTTTTTATATGACGGAGTTATGAGATAACAAACATAAAACATGAATACAATTCGAGCCCATAAAATCTTAGTCCCTGTTTTTTAACCTTTAGAGTTGTTATTTTTTCTTCAAATTTTTATGGGACCAATCAAAAAGTATATCCTATACAAAAAACTAAGAGTTTTTTAAATCGGTTCATAAATGACGGAGTTATGAGGCAACAAACATAAAAAACTAATAAAATATGAGCCCATAAAATTTTCATTCCCAGTTTTCTCACCCTTTGGGTTGATATTTTTACTTCAAAATTATATTGGACCATTTGCAAAGTATACCCTACACTACGATAAAAGAATTTTCTAAATCGGTTTATAAATGACGGAGATATGAGGTAAGAAACATAAAAAAAAATATAAAATTCGAGCCCAAAAAAGGTTCATCCCCAATTTTCTCACCCTTAGGGTTAATATTTTTTCTTGAAATTTAAATGGGACCAATTGGAAAGTATACCCTTTCCAACAAAAATAGAATTTTCCAAATCGGTTCATAAATGACAGAGTTTGTCAGAATTCAGAGAGAGAGAATCAGAATTGAGAACCTCCTTTTTTTTGAAGTCGGTTAAAAAGAGTTTTCTTACATACCGTTTGTACTCCTAACGTTATCAGCACAAATATCAAAGGCTCCATGTCTGGCCAGGGCCAGATTGCCACTGGACCATCTAGGTACCTATTAGGAAATACCTTTCTACAAAATAATTGCCAATTTGCGTGCGTATTTTTAATGAATCGTTAGTAGAATTTATTAGAGCAGGAAATTTACTTCACTGTTTTAAAAAATCCCTTAGAAAATGCCTGTTAAACTTACACATTTCTGATTCACGACGTTCTATATTGTATGCATTTTTTATAAATTATGCCTTTCACATTGCATTTACTTTTATAAAATAAGTAGGTATTACAGATTGCCATAGTTGCACCCAACAAAAAAAATATTTCTTCATTAATTACATTGGTACCATTGATATAAATATACAGGGTGGGGCAAAATGTTACCGTATTGAGGGCAGCTACCTTTTCTTTTGTAGTTAGATGGTTTTGTTCTTAGGAAACTTTTGTAGAAAAAAACAATTGCATTTTTGATTTTTGAAAAATGTATACTCAGCCTAGAAAATGACATTTCTCAAAAAACAATTTGGTCTCAATCGACTCTATTGCCTAACAGAAAAACTTTTCCCATAGTAACTTTAGTAATCAAATCGTAATATTTCGCGAAATTTCAAAAAAAGGTTTTCCATACAATTTCTGTGAAGCGCCATTCACCACAACACTGAGTCCATGAATGCCATTCGAACACTTACCGGGAAATTCTCTGTTCTTATTTATTCAAATTGATCTTTCCTAATATGTTACCAGAATGATGATACCACCGATTACTAAATATACTTTGAGTCGAAATGTATAAATGGACTCAATGTTGTGACGAATGGAGCTTCATAGAAATTGTATGGATTTTTTTAAATACCGTTGCTCAAACTCGTGCTTTCTCTTTCCCAACGGTCAAAATAATCAATAAAAATATCAATAAAAAAATTCTACTGAAGACTTGGCTGTAAGGGCATAGTTTCCTTTGCCTACCCAGAATGGTTGAAGGAAACAAAAAAAAATCTCTGCTTATATTCTTTTACGGTTAAAGCCATTTTCCAGAAATTTAATTTTCATTTCGAGTTCAGTTGTTTGTTGCACAAAATGAGTAATTTCGACGATATTTTTTTTTAATGAATACCACCGGAACTCTGTATTATTGCACAAAATGCTTCGGAGAACATACGACGAATTTATTGCGTGGAGAGAAGAGAAAAAAGCACATGTTTTTCAGAAAACGTTATGTTGGCATACTTCTCCGAACTCTCAGCAAAATTAAAACCTTCTACGTTATGGACGAGGTTCTCCATGATAAAAAGTATGCTGAAAATAAGGAACAACGTGGATATAAGTGAATACCCAAAACTAAATGCTTTCTTAAAGCGACAATCAGACGGTTTTACATCTAAAAAGTCGAAAATATTAACATCGAATGAAGTGGAAAGATATTTAAACGAAGCTCCCGATGATCGTTATTTAGCCACAAAGGTAATTTATTAATAAGTACTTATATTTTTCTTTAGTATTCAGTTTACGAAATCGCAAAATAATCAAATCCCTTTTTTTGTAGGTTGCGCTGATTTTTGGCGTTGTTGGAGCTTGCCGCAGAGAGGAGTTAGTCAGTATTACTTTAAAAGATATTGAAGCCCATGGAAAAATGCTACTAATCAAGATTCCGAATACAAAAAATAAGATACCGAGAAACTTTGTTGTTGAAGGAGATTTTCTTAGAATAGTGCAAATGAATCAGCGGTCCCAAAAAACAAAAGCTGACCGTTTTTTCCAAAATTATCAAAAAGGGAAGTGTACAGCTCAAGCAATCGGGATAAACAAATTTGGCAATATGCCAAAAGAAATAGCTACGTTTCTTGGTCTGTCGGATGCTAAGTATTATACTCGGCACAGCTTTAGGAGGACCTCTGCTACATTATTGGCCGATTCACGAGCCAATTAGACGTCCTTATAGCGACTAGGAGGTTGGAAGTCAGACAAAGTTGCAGAAAGCTTTAATGCTGATTCATTAAACAACAAACTAGAAACTGGGAAAACAATCACACAATCCATTAATTTTAAGTCCAGTCCGTCTCCTTCACATGACAATACTGAAGAGAACGTTCGTCCATCTACCTTCGTTGATAATGATAATTCATCAGATCCAATTCCATCAACTAGCAAACGCTATTGTATAACACCTTTGACAATTATACATGAACAATCATGCGAAATTAATAATAGTTTATCTCAAACAGTAAATTTGCAACCTAAAACTTCCCCAGTTAGTATAAAAAACTGTACCAATTTCAATGTATATGTGAATTATAACTTTTATAAGAAATAAATGACTAGTTATTTGAGTTTATTGTGTTTTTATTATTTTATTAAATTGCTTCATTTGTTCGCAACTGTATTAAAAATAGTTGTTCAGTACACGTGTGGAACCGTCATTGCAACTTGTTCCGATACATGTCGGAACTCTTTGCAATGACAAGCTTTCCGCACTCGTAATGAAATATACTATTTTGTAATTTCGCGATTTGATGATTTTGATTTATTAAGTTACTTTGGGAAAATAGAGCCAATTGAGACTAATTTGTTATTTTTGACAAATGACATTTTCTAGACTGAGTGTACATTTTTTCAAAAATCCAATGATTCAACAATTGAATCATTGGATTTTTGAAAAAATGTACACTCAGTCTAGAAAATGTCATTTGTCAAAAATAACAAATTAGTCTCAATTGGCTCTATTTTCCCAAAGTAACTTAATAAATCAACAAAATTTTCTACAAAATAAACTTTAGTTTCCTATGAACAAAACCTTCTAACTACAAAATAAAAAGTCAATGCGGTAAATTTTTGCCCCAACCTGTATAAATTATAGTGGCGCCACCGTACAAACCGCAGCAGCATCTGTGATACGCAAATATATACTAATCGATAGAAACAGACCAATACTAATACTACTGACTAACTATACTAACTATACTGACTAACTATACTAACTAACTATACTAACTAACTATACTAACAAACTATACTAACTAACTATACTAACTAACTATACTTACTAACTATACTAACTAACTATACTAACTATAGACTAACGGCCGGTTCCTATATCATACCGTTAACGCCTCGTTTTCCCATTTTTTTCCCGTTTTCAAATTTTCGACGCCTCGTTGTTAATTTTTGACAGTTTTTCAAGAGAAAACGAAGCGTTATTGGTAACGGTTTATTATACGAATCGGCCATAACCGTACTGTTTCTATCGATTAGTACATATTTTATTGCGTATCACAGATGCTGCTTCGGTTTGTACGGTGGCGCCACTGAAAACCAGCGCTGCAGTTGCTTCCATGCGTCTGCAGCATAGACTTAGATTCAAGCATCTTGACTTGACTTCTTGATTTTGGCTTTTGTGGCACTAACCTATTGTTTATTTTGTATAATTTGTAATTTAAATAAATGTAATAATTCTGTATCTCTAATTATAAATAGTTCACGCTTGAGGATGTGGGCAAGGTTTGGAACAAAGCTTGCGGTGTTCTCTCTAACCAATAGGTACCACTACAAAACCCGAGGACGATCATTTTTAACACACTTCAAAAAAGGAGGAGGTTCCGCTCAATACTTTTGTTTTAGTGCAATAAAGTTCATAATTAACTCACTATTTTCTTTATTTTGTACTATTTTTTTAACGGGCCTGAACATTGGCTTGGCAGTTGGTAGTAACTCTACCTTCTGAGCTGCAGGGTTCGATTTCCGCTCAGGACAAACATTTGTGTGGTGAACATGGATGTTTGTGCTGTGCTATGCATTTTAATCAGTCACTGGTACCAATAGTTTATGCTCTCTCTAGCTTACTGATCAGTTGACCGAGTGTTAGATGTCCCATACATTTATTATTATCTAAAGCACTATTGATTTCAGCTGTTACCAGCGCCGCCCATCACCCGCGTGGTACCCGTGGTAAAACATAGGTTTTTAGCTGGTTTAGAACTACATTACCCTGACATTACGTATGTACCAAATTTCATCAGAATTCGTTCAGTAGTTTTGGCGTGAAGGAGTAACAAACATTCCACATCTTAACATATTTTGTACAAACTCGCCATTACAATAATTCGATCTGAAATTGTAGATGGTACCTAAAAACTTTTAAAGAATTTTGAGATACCTACCTACTAATACCTACTTACTTTTTGATAATTTAAAAGAAAAATCACGATACTTCAGATTTAAATTTCGAAATTCACCCGTCAAGATTGTCTATTCAGTTTCAATGTCTCGTTTTGCTCAAAAATTATAAAATAATTTATAAAAATCAATATTCATTTACTACTAAAGGCAAATCTAAAGGTGAGCTTATAATATATAAATTTACTTCCTTCCGTTATCTTCGTAAAAGCTAATTGCCATCTCTAGTGTCGGAGTTTTTTGGCCGCCCGAAGGCCGAGAGCCAACAACCTCTTTTACATAGTATATAAATTTGCATATCACTTTAATTTTCGGGTCTGGGTGTTTCTATGTATGATATGTATATATTACCAAAAAAAAAATATATGTGTAGTATATCAATCATGTGGTTCCCATAATACAAGCTCTGCTTAGTTTGGGGCTACATGATGCTGTGTGATTAAGTCCCGGATTATTTATTTATTTATTTATTTATTTGGATTTTAGCATTTTGTTACCTACTATTTTGATATTTTTTGCTATCAAACCCTGTTTATTTGTAAACTCTGACAGAAGATACATACTTCTGTCACTGTTTGTAAGCCATGGTTTGACTAGAGATGCACAAATAGCTGTAAGATAATTATGTACATAAACCACAGAATAATTGATGGTTTACTTAGTTCCACAAACAATAAATACTAGGGATATTATTGAAACACGGAAGGACTCAGGGGCCTGATTCGATATATTTGATTCTATTAGATATATGTATATCGGGAGAACTGTCTTTCATAGTTTTGTCAATTTTCGCGATATTATATCTAATAGAATCAAATGTATCGAATCGTCAGAATCAGGCCCCTGAACTAAATACCATTCAACGATCACCAGGATGATCAATAACAATATATATGACAACAATAACAATATATGTACTTTAACTCTGATAAGTTTGAACGGACTTCATAGGTCCAAAACGGGATGGGGGACCGCGGTCCCGAAATGAAGCCGGAGGAGCAATACCCGCTGCTGAAGACCGACGGAGGGGGAGACAGTCCTCCCACGCAGGTTTCGCTACCCCCCGGGTGGGGGGTGCAGTATACAACCTCCAGGAAAGCCTCCTGGGTCAGTCGCTGGCCTGGTTAGTTACTGAGACCTAATTACTTTTCTTAGCTTAACCTAGATCTAAGAATTGTCTAAAAAATCCACGAATATTTGGATAGCTTGGCTACAAAACTCGTGTCGTTATTAATTTAAGACAGCGTCATGTACACTCGCGGTCTGAAAATGTTTACCACCTTAAGGTTGATAATTCCATGCACAAATCTATGCCGCTAGGTCGATGATATTATGTGATTAGATTAGAGCATAGATTAGGCATAGAGCAGAAGAAGCAATAGAGATTTACCCAAGCGAGATCGAACTTGTTAGTAAAAATTAAAAAAGGAAGAAATAATAAAGTAGAAATTGTAAATAATTGTCTTTATTTTGTTAAGGAATCTATAACATTGTTTTAATAACTAGTATAGCCTCCATCAGCAGCTATGACGACCCGTAGTCTATCTCGCATAGATGCGACAAGGCGCGCGCATAAATCAGTCCCCCTGATGTCATCCCAAGCCCGTGCACAATATGATCATCATTATGATCATCAATATGAGCTTCAGGGTTTCTTTCGTTCTGACAGTCTCAGCGTTGAACCATAATGCCCCACAGATTTTCAATCGGGTTCATATCTGCTGACCGAGCCGGCCATTGAATGAGACAAATGTCACGGTGCAAGTTGAACCACGTCATAGTAGCCCAGGCCGTGTGTATCGGTGCATTATCCTGAACGTAATCGATTTGTGGGAATTCTGCTGCAGGATATACAACGCGCAGAGTAGGCAGCATCACTTCTTCCAAAAGCGACACAAAATTATTGGCAGTAGCTCTACTTTCTAACGGCGTCAGTTCTCCGACGTCGTCGTGGCTCATCCACCCCGATAAGTTGACTGTTAGGCGACCAGATTCATTTTGAAGCACGATATGAGCTTCATCATACCGAGTTCGATTATAACGCCATAAACTCAATCTTCCGATTTGACTGGATTTAAAAGTTTTTTCGTCGGTAAATATAACATTCGACCAATCAAAATCAAGATATTCTCTCGCAAAATTCAGTCAATCAATTTCGTGGTGAGGTTTGAGTTCCACCTTAATGGCATGATGTCTGTAGTGTAGTCCTGCTCCGTGCAAAGCTCGTCGAATCGTCCGAGAACTCACATCATACAAAGCAGCAAAATGACTAGTTGGTGTGAAGCCGTGCTCTTCGTAATGTCGAACAATATCAGTTATTTGCGCGGCGGTTAGTATCGGCCGTCGTCCTGAATTATTTCAGTTATTTGCCCTTCTTCGCTATAACGCCGAATCCAAAATCTCACGGTGAATCGAGATAAATTAAGTTCTCGTGATATAGCACTAATATTCAAGCCATCTTCATGGAAAATTAATATTTCAGCTCTTTGTTGCAGGGATAAACTTGCCATGGTTTATTTCAATCCTAGTATTTTTGATAAATGTCACTGTAAAAAATGCAATTAGGACAACTTTAAAAAAAATAAAAGAGTTTCATCATCAAAACGTCATGAATACTCTTTTTGTTAGAATCGATGCTAGAACTATTAAATAGTAATATGTACCTAGATATAGCATTTTAGACTTTACACTGCACACAATGTGCTAAAGAATCTAATTTGAAAACTGATAAACATAGACCGCAAGTGTACGCCCCGCAGTTAACACTGGCACAGTCGAAGCAATACCTATGTTAGATAGGAACAACGCCCAGATCCGGAACAAATATCCGCAGATCATGCATTCCCGCTGCGGGTATGGAACCCGCACTTCGCGCTGTTGCACCAATCGCCATAGACTCGAAATACCTGCACCATACACTTCTTACCCACTATTCATGTCTGCGCGTTGGGTGACATTGATTCTCTTGTTGTAGAATTCATGTCAGCATGTTGGATGACACTGATCCTCGTCGGAATATCGTTCCTGGTGTTCTACGCTATGGGGATGGGCGCATACCGCCGCCAACAATTTGTCTTCATCAAGTGCAACGGATCCAGGCCAGCTAGCAACGTGTTCTACCACCATTTAGTGCAAAGAGGAACCCAGGTATTTATCGTAAAAACTGGCTATAGTGTGGAAGCTGCTAGTGGAACACAACACCAGCCTATCCAGTCCATTGCTAGACATAGGCATCCCTTATTATCAAGAGGAGATATGCCCATAATTCCTATACTGGGCATGCGTGTCAGGGATCACAGGGCACAGCTTCACGAGCTGCCCGACGCTGCCTTCTGACGGCGGTCAGGAGATGAAACTGTGCTGATATTAGGCCGCGCTATGCCACAAAAAGCTAGCCACCAGAGCCAGAAATATTTTTAGCAGGTGCACCACGAACAGCTGAACTTGACTTGGGTGCGCTGAAGATGGAGGCTGCAACCCTCCATTTAACCCCTTACACACGGAGCTAGTAGCGGTCTAAGGTAGCTAGGTATCCAAATTATCTAAGGTTCGTTTTCAAACCTGATCGGAAGTAGATAGGAAGCTTGGAGAGTTTTCAAATCTCTACTTGGTTATCTACTCAGGGTTAGCTTTCTCTTGATTGGTTCTTGAAATCTAAGCTAGTTTCAACAATCCGACGAAGCTCTATTAACCATCGAACATTGACAACAATTGTTTGCTTATTCAGCTCATGCTGTTATTCTTTTGGCAGGTACCCTTCTTAAGACACTCTGAGTACCTCGCTAATATGGCATCGCAGTATCCCAACCTGCAATTCAACGTTTTTTTTCTGATCGACGACTCGTTCTCATCACGCGGCCCAAGATCGAGCCGACTCATGAACAAGCTGATGCCCTCCTACCCGTACGGATCGTACAGCTACAAAACCAACGAGAACAACCTGCAGGCTTTAGTCGAATTCCAGAGGAGGTATCAAAACGTGAATATTAGCGTGATGCCGCTCAGTATGTATATGACTTCCACGCCACTGCGCTTCAAGTGGAGGAGCATGCCCACTGCCTATTTGCCGTTTTACGCGCGAGTGTTCTCCGTTTGGAAGAATGGAGGTGTCGGCATCGATTTGGCTCTTAACAGCGTTTACGAAGATAGCCTCGTTTCCCGTAGAAAGGCAGCTATACTCCAACAACACAATGACGGTATAGTCCCAGAAGCCTACGCGAATGCTCTCAACAGGATCGACAAAGAGGAAGGCAACGCCGTTTTTGCCATGTTCTGCGGAATGGTTAACCGCTTCGTGCAGTCGTTCATGAACAGAACTCTTACTAACAGTCCGATGTCCATTGAGCCAAAACAAGACACCCTGGTCCGCAACCACAGGGCCAAGCGTGACGTGTCTAATGATTCAGCAATCGAAGCTACCCCTCTCCCAGTCGTCACTTCTTCCGATAATAACTTAAGACATGAAAACATATCTGCCCCAATGTTTGATCTGCCTAAGTTGCCCTTTGATCTACTGAACAAATTGTTTGGAATTCCGTCCAACATGACCGATGATATCAGGAACGATACGGATGCGCCGGCTCAAGTAGTTATGGTTTACGATTTTCGAATTGTCTCTGACAGTATCGGGCCGTCGTACATCGCTTCGGAGCCTTTGGCTACACCAGAGTTTGGACCTGCAGTGAGAAGTGGTGAAGTTAAAGAGGTTCCGCGTTCGACGTCGCACTTGCTGTCCATTGATGGTGAAGGGATGTTTATAGCGGCCTCTTCCAGGCTGCATCCGTTTCTGGGCCACCTGATAACAGCTGGGTGTCAACGCATGGCGCCTAAATTTGCAATCCAAGATGCATTTATAACACAGTGTTCAGGCTCGCTTCGAGAAGATGTCTATTGTAATAATATTTATCTTTTGTAATGTTTAGATTTAGTTTAATTTAATTTTGATTCTGGCAAACTCTTTCAATTATTTTGTAATAAATGTGAAGTATGTACGTTTATATGGTATTTTTCTTTATTGCAACCCAGGATGGAATGTATATATATATATATAGTAGTCTGGCCATGTTAGGTATAAAAATATAGGGGTAAGGTAGATAACAAAAAAAATTGGTATGAATATTAAGAACACAACTCTGAAAAGACTCCATGGATCCGGGTAGGTCCCAAATGTTCTATAGAACATGACGTCATCGGACAATAAGATAATTTTTTTCTTATTTTGTACTATGGAACATCGTAATTTTATTTCTCAAATTGTTCATAGTACAACATAGATAAAACCTCTCTCTCTTTCTCTAATACATTTTTTTTTAAAGTGCCTCATGCTCTTGCGTGACGGTCCCAAAGTAAATAAATAGCCCCTTTCACGGAATAAGTCAGATAAAAAAGGCAATTGCAAATGCTTAGGTATTTTATTTTTATTTTTTATTTTAATTGTGAAGAACACAACTTTTTCATCTTTTCGAATGATGATACATAATAGGGAAACATTTGAAAAGGATATCGAAATGGAAAAAGCAATCAAAAAGGATATCAAATTCAACTTGATATCCTTTTTGATTGCTTCTTCCATTACAGATTAATCCAATGCGCTATACCCATAGATTTATTATCTAATATATCTATGGTTACCTTTCTAATTTTGCAATAGTTAATTAAACTTCAAATCTAATCAATCGATGATATCGAAGTGGATTAAGCAATCACTGGAAAAGCTATCAAAGAGGATATCGATGTTAAAGAAGCCATTAAAGAGGAAATCGATGTGGGAGAAGCTATTAAAGGAATACTGAAGTTGAAGAAGCTATCGAAAGAGTATATCAAAATGGAAAAAGCAATCAAGGAGGATAACAACAACAAAAACAACAACAACAATAACCCTACCTTACCCTAGCCCTACCCCTACCTCTACCCCTCCCCTTACCCCGTTTATATCATATAGATTGCACGATCTACAGTTTTTATATGGCCTAAGTATTTATCTACCGTTTAGCTAAAAATGCCAAAAAGGAGCTTCTGGCCACGTGGTTCGAACGAATAGTTCGATCAATCGGACTACGTTTCTTTTTTAACCGACTTCAAAAAGGAGGAGGTTCTCAATTCAACTGTATGTTGCATTTTTATTTTTTTGTATGTATGTTCAGCGATAACTCCGCCAATAATGAATCGATTTTGATCTTTTTTTGATACTTTTCCCGCAAAACTCAAAAAACTTCATCCTCACTTGTAATTTTCGCCGGTAGGTACCATAGTCTCATCATCATCATCAGCCTATAGCAGTGCACTGCTGGACATAGACTTCCCCTAATGAGCAGCATTGCGCCCTGTCCTAATGTCAACAACTTTAGTTCTATATCGGATAGTCTCATAGCTCATTAGTAGTTCCATAGCTCGCTGAGCGACTTTGACCTGGTGGACTAGCCGTTCTTTGAGTGTCCACGTTTCAGCTCCATATGTCATTATGGGTAGGACGCACTGATTGAAAACTTTCGATTTCAAACATTGCTGTATGGGTGACGAGAAAACTCGACGAGAAATAGAGGAAAAAGTAACTAACAATGCAATAAAATCTTAGAAGTCAATTTTGATCCACTTCCAGATTTTCGATTGAGCGGAAATTTTGTATGCTAAGTAAGTTTAGTAACAATGCTATAATCTGTTACTATTTAATATTACTGGTGGATAGTGGAACTCCTCAACGGCGAACAGCAAAGACATGAAATTTTGTAAATGGATATAACTATAATATAGCCTGTTCTAAACTGCATCATGACATGGCTGCTGCACCCAGGGTTGACTTCCGGCGAGGGAACTCCTCAACGGGGAAGAGTACAGACACAACATTTTGTAAATGGATTTAACCATAATAACCACGTTCTAAATTCCATCATGACTTGGCTGATGCACCCAGGGTTGACTTCCAGCGAGGGAACTCCTCAATAGTGAATAGGACAGACATGACGTTTTTTTTACATGCACTTAATTTTAATTAAAACTTATTTTGCACCAAAAAGGGTAAAATAAATTATTTTTCAAAAAAAAAATCAAACCAACTTCAAAACCAAATAAGCACTCAAAAGCGAAAAGTAAATTAATATAATTATTGTAAGCGCTACCCACTCATCTATTTGAAGTCGGTGCCATATGCCAGCCAAGTCTGGGTTAGATGAGTGGGTGGCGCTTACAATAATTATTATTAATTTATTTTCCAATTAGTTCGATTAATCGAACCATATGCTCTTGAGATTCCAGATAGTTCGATCAATCGGGCTATGTGAACTTTTTTTTCCAGTTGGTTTGATAAATCGAGCCATGTGTTCTTGAGACTCCTCGTAGTTCGATCAATCGTACTATGTGAACTTTTTTTCCAGTTGGTTTGATAAATCGAACCATGTGTTCTTGAGACTCCTCGTAGTTCGATCAATCGTACTATGTGAACTTTTTTTTCCAGTTGGTTTGATAAATCGAACCATGTGTTCTTGAGACTCCTCGTAGTTCGATCAATCGTACTATGTGAACTTTTTTTTCCAGTTGGTTTGATAAATCGAACCATGTGTTCTTGAGACTCCTCGTAGTTCGATCAATCGTACTATGTGAACTTTTTTCAGTAGGTTCGATTAATCGATCCTAGTTGCTCCTTGTAAACTTATAATTACGAGTATGTTTATAAAAACATTTATTAAGACTGTTGACCATTATAAAATAGTAAAATTCCGCGTTTCCGATGGATATATAATAATTATTCTGTGCCATAATTATATTAATAAAAAGCAAAATTAAAAACATTGAAAAAACCCACGACGGTTAAAATGTAATGGAAAAATTATAAAATAATTACAAAAACTGACTTAAAAAAATAATGCACCTATAAACGTAATAAAAACACAAGAATATCCGTCAGTTGGTTTTGCAGTTTTATAGTAACGTGAATAATTGGAGATTTTTTGCGCTATACACACCCTTAATGGCTGCCCTTACAGTGGGGATTTTAATGTACGATTCGCATTTACGGATCGGAGAGCATCGGAGAGCATTTTATAACATGCTAAAGGAAATTGAAACATCCACAAAGGAATAAGTTCCATAATTGCATGTAATTTACGCAGCTTTGAGCTTTATCAAACACTGACATAAATAAATCCTCTGTAATGTACGATTCACACCCGGTAGGAGTTGATGATGATACTTATTTTTATTTACGATGAAATTTGAAATAGTGATGGCAGCCCCCGACGAATATTCTTAAGTTTTTATATTAAGTTTATAGATACATTTATTTTTTAAGTCGAGGGGTTTTTAAGTTATATAATCATTTTTTAATAATTTTTTAATTTTTTCAAAATTTATAATTTTGCTTTTTATTTTAGACTTTTTTGAGAGCATAACATAAACTCAAACTCAAACTCAAATATATTAACCGTAAAACAAATCTAGATGCACCAATCAAACTTGAACTCACTGAAAACTGCATCAAAATCCCAATAGTAGTTTTGGAGAACAACATGGATTTGCATAAAAATCCTGTCACCCCAAACGCATACACCGTCTCCGTTCCGTCGTGGGTAACATGGAATTACTTTAGTACTAAACTTATAAATCTGTGCATGGAATAGGTCAAATACCAGTATAAGTACCTATGGTAGAATAGGTATCATAAGATATAGGAAAATATCTGAATAACTAGTCATCTTCATTGACATTGAATTATTATTTTATAAGGAGATTTGATAACATATTGCATAGAGGGCGGTAGTCGGACCTATTAGAACAGAACTTAGGATTCCTTAAAGGTGTCTGCCCACTATCCCGTAGCATACCATGACCGTGCTAGGAACGTATCCGGCACTGAAAGCAATCCGATACGCTCTATTTCGCCCACTGAAGCGGGCCGACAGCGTTCTGAACCCGTTTACAACCCGTATGTTACCCGTATTTAATCTGTATGATGCCCGTATGTAACACGGCAGGAATCCTTTCAATATACTCGTGAGTCTGCCCAATACCACCCAATACATCGGTTCATTCTCGTACAAATATCAGTGTTGCGTAGACGCGTTAAAGTCAGTCACCGTTTAGCCGCCTGCGCGCAGCGGTCTGGCAACGTCGCGTGCCATGCACGTAGCGTGTCCGCACCGGCTAAATATTCCCTCCGACGAATAGTTGACGGCCCGTGCATGGCACGCTACGGTGTCGGCCGGTGACGGAACGGTCTAGTGGGCATAGTCTCATACTTCTCAATACAAAGAATAGTTTTTTGTCTGAAACGGTCCTAGTACGGTCATGGTATGCTACGGGATAGTGGGCAGACACCTTTATGTCCGATGTATCGAACCACGTGAACTGGCCATCGTGGTTCGATTATGGGGTCGAACTACGTGGTCCCAAGGTTTAGTAGTTCGCCTGGTAAGATTCTAAAATCGGACCAACTGGAAAAAAAAAACGAACCATGCGGTCGAACCAAAAAGTCATATAATAGAAACATTTTTCCAATCCATTTTCATTATTTTCCAACACAACAAGACCAGCCTATTCAGTCCTCTAGGCCTCCCCTATAAGAAAAGGATAAAATGCCCATAATCCCTACGCTGCGTATGTGGGTTAGGGATCGCAGGGAACAACTTCTCGCACTGCCGACGATGCTGCCCGTTGGCGCTGACGGTCGAGCGATTTAGCTGTGCCGGTGTTAGACTGCACTATGCCGCAATCAGCCGGCCGCCAGAGCCCCGTTTTGTCGTCGGTGTGAAAATAATAATAATAAATAATAATCCTGGACGTTACTTATTTCCTTAACGAAAATGCGTTACTTATGTCCTTCAACTCGGAGAGTTGGAGGGGTCTGTAGGACTCTCCGCCGGCGACTAGTTCTCGCTAGCTCGGCCGCCGACTGACTAAAAACTCCGAGTTCCGTCGCTCACCGCAGAGCTAGTGCACCATCGAACCATTCATCGCCTGATGAGCTGAAGGGCTCGATGCTGCACTTGCACTTGACGGAGTCATAGGGTCCCAGTAGGATTCTACTACGACCCCGTCGATGATCTAAGGTGGAGGCGAACCCCTCGGTTTCCCCTTACACTAACACTTATTCTAGATACTTAGTTCGATGTTCTCCTTGTCAACTCGTGGATAGGTGCCACCGCAGGTTGCTGTTTTATGTCGAGTACGGCAGATTCTAGTCAGCAACAGTTGTTGTTGTGTGATAAACTTATAAGTAATAACTCATAACTGATAATAATCACAGTCATTTCCTTCTACCGTGAATTCGTATCTCAATTTCTATCAAATTTAATAACCGCTTAGGAGGTTTACCAGAATCACTAAGCTAAACGGCGGTATATAAAAATATTGGTCACTAACTCATAAGAAGAAGAAGAATCAAAATATTTATAGGTACCTATGCAGTGGTTAACTTGGTGGTTTGTCCTGGACTTATAATTTTGTTGAACATAGAGATACTTGTTGAACAACCGTGAGGATATCACGAGAATATATAACTAACTGCTTAGTTTATATGATGAATAGTCGTTTGATTTTGATCCTTTTTCATATAAATAATATGAAATAATTGTCTAGATTTTGTCATCAAAATTGGCTTGAACTGAAACTGATTTGAACAGAGTTGGCATTGGGAGTTAGGTGAAAAAAGGGTTTTTATAAACACCTATTTTCAACCGTTGTTTAACCCAATTCCTTTACCATTTCAGTCCATGTATTCATTTATTTATTTGTAAGCAGTAACTCACGTGAGTTTCGAGAAAATTGTATTTTTGTGAAAATTGATTTTCTGCGACCTTATTGACATATCATAAATTTTTAACTTTTTCCTTGATGATTTAGAATCAGATAGTATCTTTAACAATAATATAAAATACATAAATTTAATTTTGTTTTGTATAGAGGCAGGTACATATTTACATTTATTTTAGTATCCAAGAATATGCATGTTTTTTTATGAAGGTAGATAAAGGTGAACGAAAAGCGTTAACTGACTTTTCGTTCAACCTTATGTACCTACAGAGCCCTCCATACAAAACCATGGATAATTATGGGTACTGAAAATCACCGAAAATACTTTTACCTAAATATTAAAATTAAATTCATGTTATTTATATGTTAATTAATTTATATTAATATTATTACAGATACCTTATCTGTAATAATAATAGAGGTCCTAAGATACCTTCATAAAAAAATAATATATTATTAAGGTCGCGGAAAATCAATTTTCACAAAGTCAATTTCCTCGAAACTCACCTGAGTTATCTCTCATGAGCTTAAGAGGGGTCGTACTCGTACCACTTTACGTGAACCTACAAAACCTACCTAAAGATTAGGAATTTCTCAGCCCACATCACATTAAAACCACATTATATTCGCCCACGATTTATTACAAACGATACAAATTTTGTTTGATTACCAATATCTATAATCACTTTCGATCATGAGGCCAGCTCTGGTCAAACGTATCATTTCCTTCAGCTTCCGCCCTTCCTCCGTGAGCTGCCTCAACTCCTCCGCCAGCGTTTTGTGGGCCCGCTGGGCTTGCTCCAGCTTCGTAGCGATATTTTGCCGCATTCTCAGCAAATACATCGACCAGTTCTTATCAGCCAAGATCTTCGCATTTATCTCCAAGCCGTCCATGTCCGCAGCTTTTTTGGAATGGGCGTCTGCATTCAGTAGACAGTCGATAGATGCCATAAGTGACGCCGCCGAATCATTACCATCGTCCTTTGTTTTCTCCACATTAGAAATCCCCAAATTAGAATTGCCGTCTTCATCAGAGCTCAGGTCGAAAAAGTTACTCAGGTCCTGAGACATTGTGACGATATAATTCACGACTGGTGTTTCTTCTTTGACGCTCGAAAGTGGAAAGACAGATTTTTGCAAAACAAGACAGCCCCTTTGGTCGCGCGGATCAATATGCGTAGCTTCTACCACGCATGCGCCAAGACTGGCGCATGCTCGGTTAACTACTTGCCGGCTGCAAAACTTTACAGTAGCAACAAGTAGGTAGCAGTAGGGTAAATCTAATGGACCCGCCCGCAACTTCGTTTGCGTATGTAAGTTGTTAAGTATTTCCCGAATATATTTTTACACAGCATCATTATATTGCCCGAAACTAAGCAAAGCCAAATGATTATGGAAATTACATGACTGATATGTTTATACATCGAACACTCAGAGCCGAGACGAATATTTGCAGAATAAACAAACTTTTGTCTCACAGCGGAAAGCGAACCCGCAACTATCAGCGGCTAAGGCCGCGGTCACGAAGACAGCGACGGCCTCAGGCCTTCCTTCCGGCCAATCCTTAGCCCACTGCACCACTGTCCCGTACCATTATCATTTATTTATTGTGAATCGATTCGATTCAATCGAATCTATTTTGAAGGTAGAGTAGACAATAATACTAAAACCATTTAACCCCGTTTTTAGGAAAAACCTTGACACGTATATATGTTATATTTTCTACAAGCTGACTTCGGGTTAAAATTTTAGAGTTAAACATAGAAAAGTGGAAAAGTATCACCGTAGATTTTTAAAATTTTCTGGCTTTTGGTTTTTCCCTTTCTTTTTTCATAAACCACCCAAAAAATGAATCAAGCCAAACAAAATATAACAAAACAAATCGGTGGAGTTGTTTTCGAGCTATATTTATTACTAGCTGTGCCAACGACTTCGTCAGCGTGGAAAAGTGACTTTGGGCAGTAATTTTTGGATATATCTTTTGGATATTTTGTTTATTTTGGATTAAGAACACCGTCGGTTGAGTATTAAAAAACCTACAGTATGATACACATATACATAAGTACAGTACACGATATTAGACAGGGGGGATCAAAGCATACAGGCTGCTAGGGTTGCACGTGACAGAGCGATAGGAAGACGGATGTCACTTTTGACAGTTTTGATTCTGCCAGATTCTGTTATCTACATTACGTTATTAGTTCTTGGTAGGTGAGAACTCAGATTTATATTTTATTTTAAATTCTTTTATTTCTTATCTTTGTAATATAAACCTCGTTATTTGTGTTCAAAAAGTAATGTTCACACGTTTATTGTTTAAAAAATTGTTAACAGTGAAGACCTATAATTGGCTTCCAGTCTTCTATTTTGTAACTATGATCAGTATGTATAGCTGTTGGTTTTCCATCTCTAAATAAATAAATAAATAAAAATAAATAAATTACTTTTAGTGATCACTAGTCCAAGAAAATTAGTCAAATGAGGGCAAGAATCTCGGAATGAGAGATAGTCGGCTATTAACTTGTAAATCTTTATTTGAGTACCCTTAAACTTGTCTCAAATCCTACTTATCGTAGGGTGTTAGCTTCTACAGATATTCCAAGGTCAAAGGTTAAAAAATCTATTTATTGAAAATATCATGTTTCTTATGGACTTTATGCTATTTATATCTTAATAAATATTGTAGAACATTATATTTCTACAAATTTTGGCCAATATTTTTTTTATATCTTGAACCTTTTTCGTGATATTAAAAAAACATTTAAACAAAAGTTGTAGAGAAATTACTTAAATTAATTTTTATTTAGGTATGCTAATAACTTCCTAACTAATCAAAAATAAAACAATTAAAAAAAATTATATTACATATCGCACCCCTAGAACAACACGGAATTATGTCGAAAAACTACTTTTTTCAGAATCGTTGAAATACTTGCGCGGGAATACTTTACGGATTCGAATATGCAATAAAGTCGATTTTGAGATTTTTCGACATAATTCCGTGTTGTTCTAGGGGTGCGATATATAAAAAAATTGAAAAATATTAAAGTATTTCCTGTCTACTACGACTACGACTATCTTTCATTCCGAGGTGAAACCCCTAATTTTCCTGGACTATACGCCTGCAATGCTATTTGAATTACAGAGGACACAATACAATAAGCTGAATTATCGTTGCGTTAAGGCATACAGCCGAACTTGTCAAAATCAGCAGCGGAACTTACCTACGTCGTGTAATTTACGGCATAGTGTTTAGACGCTGACATAGGTTTGTGTTTAATGTAGGTGCAACAACAACACCAGCGTACATTAGTCCACTGCTAGACATCATCATCATCATCATCAGCATATGGCAGTCCACAACTGGACTTAGGCCTCCCCTAATGAGCGCCATTGCGCCAAGCAGCCTTTCGCAAATCGTCACTCCACCTGGCCGGACGGCCTCCTACACTACGTTTGCCAAGCCGCGGTCTCCACTCAAGAACTCGTTTACCTCAGCGGTTGTTGGTTCTTCGGCAGAAATGGTAGCCCACTGCCACTTCAGCTTGCTAATTTTCGGAGCTACGTTGACAACTTTAGTTCTATGTCGGATAGTCTCGCTGCGAATTCTATCCTTTAGAGAAACTCAAATAATGGCTCGTTCCATAACTTGCTGAGCAACTTTAAACTAATGGATTAGCCGTACTGTGAGTGCTGGACATAGGCCTCCCCTAATAAGAAGAGGGATATGCCCATAATCCCCACGCTGGGGTTGGGGATCGCAGGGCACAGCTTCTCGCACCACCGATGCTGGTTCCCGTTGGTGGCCAGGGTATTTAGATGTGCCGGTGTTAGGCTGCGCTATGCCGCAATCAGCCGGACGCCAGAGCCCCGTTTGTTAGCTGGCAGCTGGCCGCCAAAGCCACGTTTTTTTTATACTACGGGCCGGAGGGGCTGACTTGGGTTCCAAAGATGAATGAAACAATAACTTTATTTGAGAATCTTTTTATTGAGGGAGGAAGTAAATGCGAAAGAAAATACACGCAAACGAAGTTGCACGCGGATTAGCTAGTTAAGAAATATAGAAAATCAAGAAAATAAATGCCTAACCTATACTAAATACATACCATGTGTATTTTAAATGATTGTTGATATATAGATAGATAGATAGATAAAACATTTATTTGTAGTTTGATGATATAGATCTGAGGTCAACTGACACTGGTAATTTTTCCGAAACTGACGTGATTCTTTAAATTGGCATAACTTTTTTATTTTGAACCGATTTACATGAAACAAACACTTCAAGTGAAGCTTACCGCATAATATTAGTGAAAACAACATCTAAAACCAAAAAAAACTCACAAGCTTTAAGTTTATTTTGAAGAAAAATATAATGGAATTTTCGGATTTTTGAAAAAATTTAGTCAACCCAAAAAATTTAATTTGTCAAAAAAAAAACAAGTGGGTCTCAATCGACTCTATTTCCTAACAGGAACACAAGTTTTCCATACAATTTCTTTCTTTCCACTCGTTTTTTTGACATATGTTATTTTCTGGGCTGACTGTAATAAAAAAAAAACCACCACCCTGTATAAAGAGAAAAAACAAAAATCGAGGATTTTGTACATGGCGGAAATTGCATGATGAAATCTTGGTCGACAGCTTTTCTAAGCTTTTGTAAGCCACATACATACTAGTCAAAAATCAGCTTGTTCGATTATTCAACAGATAGCATCGAGATATTCTATATAATTATCTCGATGACAGATAAGTACCTAGCAGTAACTGATGGCAGAGGTTGCGGGTTCAATTCCCGCCGCGGGACTAATGTTTGCATTACTCGCAGATATTTGTCTCAGGTCTGGGTGTTTTCTATGTAAGATACACAATTTACACAGAATTACAAAAAAAGGAATTTATGTAGTTTACAGTCATGTGGATCCCATAATACATGCTTAGTTTGGGGCTACATGATATATGAAAGAGTCCAGCATTATTAATTTATTTAAAAATCGTAACAACTATTAAATACTGAATCAGAGTTTGATTTTTTTTTACTTAAGCTATTGCATAGCTTCTATCGAGGGCCTTGAGCGCGGGGACCGAATCTAGAAATTCCGTAACGAAAAAAAACCTCACGCTCCCCACTCTGACGGGCACGGAGGTGTGGCTTGAAGGCCGTGCATTGTCTAACGTCGTTTCTTTTCGGCAGTCTTCGACACGGTGTTTGTGTGCGTGCAAATAGACGTATTTTTATTTAATAAAAGAAACAAATTGTTTTCTTATCGGTCACCACGCTCAAAAAGTGTAACTTGAATTAATATCAAAGAAAAATAAATACTGCATAAATAAAATAAATAAATAATTATAATTGCATAAGTTGATACAAAATGCTATGCAATAGCTTTACCGCGGCAGTCCCCGAGTGCCACACGTCTTTTTTTATTTTTCTAAACATATTACTACGTAAACAAAAATTTAACTTGTAACCTAACTATATCGCACCTCCGGTGCAACAGAGCCACAAATGCAGTAAATGGCCAAAATGACTTAAGTATGCAGAAGATTGTGTTTTGTAAACATGTTTCTGGTGAAAGAACGTCATTTGTTTAGTTCGCGTATTTTTGTATGTGGGGCACTAGAGTCGTTGTCGATACTGTGCAAATTGATGGACTTTCTGGAGCTACAATGTTATAAAGGTAATTGTGTCATTTTTTTCTCAAGTTTTGGAACATCAACGGCGTTTGAACAAACAGTTACCAAAAAGTAGCTTCGTTATAATATTTTTTTTAATGGCTTGATCCAAATTTTTAAGTTCTAAGTGATTTTGTAAAGGATTAATTAAAAAGAAAACTTTAAAAAATAAATTATAATCTCAGATTCTCACAGTCAGAACACGCATTTTGTTTGTGCACGAAGATTAATAAATCTATCATACACAAAATGTTTGATTGATTTCGTGATGAGTCTGGTGCAAATCGTAATTTGGTTTGTTTTAATTTCAAGTGCCATTCAAAACAATACTTATGTTGCATATGAAAATTTATAACTTTTGAGTTTTACTTTGATATTTTAATTTGTATGTCATTAAACACTTTGTACCTGTTGCAAAAATAAATCTTGATTTTTTATGATACAAATTTCATCGCATTATTACTTTTGATTTACTTTCAGTGCGACAAAGCCACAATTGAGGGTGTTACGGACTAATGTCCGTATAAATTCTAATGAAATAATTGTAATAAGAATAGTTATGGCACCAAAAACAGTTATATTGAGTAAAATAATATTAACTCCTTAATAAAACCCCGTTTCAATGTAAAAATTTGAAGATGTTATCATTTACGGAGCCTTTCAAATTTCAAACGCGGCTATTGAATAAGTCATTTTCTGTTGTGCCTCTGTTGCATCGGGGAGCTACATATGCAAATCAATCACTAAAAAGGCAAGACAAATTAATGAAAGGATTAATTTTGAAGAGGATGCTAAAGAGCGTTGCAACTTGCAAGAGTAGACGGAACTATATGTTGCATTTTGTTCACTAGCTTACAAAAGCGAGGAATAGGGGACTTCGCACAATATCCCAGTACGTACACAGGTCTGCTTTAAAGAGAGTAGAGAGCTCCTCGGTACCGTGTATTAAAAGGGGACAGTCAAACTAATTTTGCAATAATTTGAAAATTGTAAGCTTTACACACGCACTGCAATTGATTTTTATATACTGTCTGCGTCTCAGGGCCGCCGCTATCGCTTAGCATCGTTTCCGTGGTAACTGGATAAAAAATGAGTTTATTTTATTTTATTTTTATAATAAAATCAAAGCTCTTGAGTACAATGAAAAAAAACTTCACCTCTAACTGCCGTGA
This sequence comes from Horisme vitalbata, assembly GCA_951804965.1. Classification (NCBI taxonomy): domain Eukaryota; kingdom Metazoa; phylum Arthropoda; class Insecta; order Lepidoptera; family Geometridae; genus Horisme; species Horisme vitalbata. The sequence goes on along the minus strand of OX638089.1, from coordinate 29,522,922 downwards.
AGGACAAAGAAACCGCCCAGCTAAACGATTAAACTTTGCCTTTGCTAGGATTCTCTGACATTTTCATGTTCACGTTTTTATAACCGAGGGGTGATCACGAATTTTTCTGACATTCGCTGCGTAAACGTATCGTGCTTACTACACGATAACTTTGTATGCGATCACGAAGCATCTCGTTACGATATCGTGAACACGAGACGATCGCAAAAGTGACGTCATTCTGCGTAAATAAGGATGAGCGCCGATGATTGAAAAGTGAACAAAATGAATGAACATAGACCCAATATTTCATTCAAAATTGTAATATTTGAGTGGTTTATCCTCTTTGGTTACTGTCAGTGACGTTCGACAGTCGGTGTTGTGATATGCTCAACGATAGTAATTTGAAATTATTCAACAATTTTATTAATATAAAGTTAAAAACAAGTCAGCTGCAATACATGCATTTGTTAGAATTTAAGAAAAAGTAAGTACCCACCTACCGTAGTTCATTTATAAATAAAAGTTACTTTGTGATCGCAAATCAATCATACCGCATTTTTAGATATATTTATTTACAGTATGGTGATGTAGTGTCAACGCAGGAAGCCTCAGCCCTTGGAGCTTACGTAAGAAGACCCATGAAAATGATTACCTACTATTGGTAACATTTAATTTTTAACCGCAAAGAATGGAAAACTCGAGGGAAGCATTTGCCCAGCTGTGGGACAGTGCGGGCTAAAAACAACAACAACATTTTATTCAATGGTTTTCTAAGTTAGAGCTGGCTTAGGGCAAGGATGCGGAATCAAGCACTGCACTTGACTGTTACCCTTACTAAGATGTTAGCCTATACATAGTAGTACTGTGTGGGTATTGTCTTATATTAATCCTGTCTATTTATTGTTTTAGAATGAAGTCAACCTGTGGTGGAGCCTTCGTCAGGGCCAAGCCAATCCGCCCTCACAAAAACTCCTTACTTGGACGAAGTCAAGGGGCGTTCATTAATTAGGAATTATTTATTGTTACATTTACCTTTAAAAATGACGCCCTAGGTACAATGTTAAAACTAAAGTGCTTAACCTGAAAATATAATTGAAAAAACATTTTTAATTAAACTTTTTATTTAGTAATTACTGTGGTTTTTATTCATAACTTTAGAAAGGATATAATAAACTTAGAACTTAAATCAAGAAATACAGAGTTAAGTGATAAAACGAAACGAATTGTATTAAGCGGACAGACTGTGCAGATAGAGAAACACGGTGGAACATACATTCTTATACAATAGCTAAACTGCCTATTTCCCTTCTTTCAAGGAAGTTAGTGGAAGGACTATCAAGCGAAACTCATAGGACCCTTTAGCTTGGTCTGACACAGGGTTGAAAAAATATACCGCATTATTATTATAGAATCATTACTTTTCTTGTGCAGTGAGCTCTGCCAGAAATACAATTCAAAATAACCCTTTGACTAACTTCCCTGATAGCAGAGAAATACCCAGACAATTTAGCAAAAGTAGGTAAACGTACATAAGATACCTAGACCAATTTCCTACCTAATTTAATATAGGTAGCTATTTAATGAAAGTTATGTTTTTTCTCTACTCCAATTAACTTGGCAGAAAGATAGTAGGTAAATCCATGAGTTCCTTTTCTTTTTCAAAAACCTTTATATCACAATATTTTGCTTATGCTCATTCTTACAATTTGAACCTTGTTAGACCCTTAGAAACATACTAGAAGAAAATGTAGGTCCCAGTGCATACCTACCTAGTAATTTATACACTCAAAATCACCAGAAAACAAACAATCTAAAAATCTTAATACCTTACGAAAGTTTTCTCACTGACAATTTCGCGGTGAATAAACATTCGTACGCCTACGACGGCGATGCGACGAAACGTACGTCAAAAAAGTGCTCGTGATCGCGTTTTCATACAAAAATCTTTACGTAACTACACGCAGACGATAGGATGGTTACGAGAACGTATGTCAAATAATTCGTGATACCAAATTTTGTGTAGTTAACGTTACGGTATCGAATGCCATACAAAATGCTTACGTCTACGATACGATGACTTTGTCGCAAATATTCGTGATCGAGCTACCGACGTCAAATGGACGTACGTTAAAAAAACGTGACATAAAAAATCCAGTCACTCAGGGACTCACGTTTTTAGGGTTCCGTTCTTCAAAAGGAAAAAAGGAACTTAGTGAGTTTAAACATGGGGCAGTCAGTTATAAACAACTGCATGCCGGGTTCTAGTCTGCATGAAATCATGCAAATAATAACTAAATCTAATTTTAATTGTGAAACTAAATAATTTAATACTTTTACTGTAAACAAGTTGGAACTTATAAAATACTTTAAAACTTTAGTTTCCTTAAAAATAAATAAAATTGTAATGTTGACATTCCCCTACAGTTCCTGTTTGCCACAAACAGAAAAACGCCTCAGATACCTACTATTTAAATAGGACTTTGCATACATCAGCAAGTAACAATAAGTTGATTCATTTTATAGATACTAACAGTATTGTTACCAAAAAAAAATAATGACTTGACTTCTTGTTTTTGGAAAAAAATAATTGACTAAAGTAGCCATTAACTTTCCAATTATTATAAAAGATAGTTAGCTATTTCGCTATCATATTATTCTAATATAACAGCCAAGAATTTGGCTAAGAGCCTTCCCAGATATCAGCTACCAGCCTATCTGGGAAGGCTCTAAAAAGGGCTTTTATTGAGCATTGTACTGACACAAAAAATCAGACGTAAATTAGTCCATGTCATTAAATTCGTTTATAAGACAATAGAGGGAGCCTCTAGCATTATTAAATAAAAATTGTAAAATAAATAAAATAAAAGAAATTGTAAATTAATACTAACTTGGTGCATCAGAATACTCAAAGCCTGAGTAGCAAATTATTAGAATTAGAATTGTTCATGAACTCGGATAATACAGACATCATCTGTATTACAGAACATTGGCTAAAAAGCTACGAGCTCATGTTCAATATCACCAAGTTGGTAGCTCTTTTTAAAGAACGCGTGCTTATTTTAAATCAACGAATTCAATTTAAAGAATGTAAAGACATTGTCCATTTGTCTATTGAAAGCCAAATTAAAATAGCATGTGTAGAGTTGGAGCGGTTCATCGTTAAAGTACGTACAGCACACCATCCGCCTAGTAACAGTATATTATCAATGATCCGCCTCATATGGTATTTTAGAAAAAGTCATGGATGAAATATTGCTTATGTTATCTAAAAGAAACAAAAATATTATTAATTTCAATATACATTTTTTAGAAGTTTATTCATTAAGTACAAGGATAACAAGTTTATTTAAATCGTTTGATCTAATACCTGTCTTTATAGAGCCAACTAGAATTACTGAATGTCAAATGTACAGACAATATTTTAACAAATTCAAATCTTATGCTAAGTAAAATATAATAAGTAACAAAAAATCAGACCACCTTGGTCAGTTAATCAAAATTGAAACTCATATAAAGAAAAGTGTAAAACGGCAAATAACTTTTGTGCCAGTGACCGTGCATCGATTAGAAAAATTAAAATTAAATTTGATAAATAGATCACCTTGCTCATATCAAAATAATAATCCAAATCTATACTACTATATAAAGAGGTAGAATTGTAAGTTTGTATTTATGTTTGTCCAAGCATATCTCTCGAACCGGTGATCCAATCTGCATGAAATTTGGTAGGTCGTTAAGGTGTATTTGAAATTTTTTCCGGGAAGTATTTGGGTTAAATCTGAGAGGGGGTTATTAAGATATATTGAGTGGGGTGTCATATGAATGGATTTTTTTGTACATTCAAAAATGGTTTTTATTTTATTTCTTGAATGTATAGTTTTTGAAACATGGTTGTAAGTTCGAATGTTAGTTTGTTCGAGTATAACTCTCGAACCGATGATTCAATCTGCACACAATTTAGTAGGTCTATAGGTTGTATTTGAAATTTTTGTTGGGAAGTATATGAATTATATCAGACAGGGGTTTCTTCGAGATATGGAGACCCAAACGTGGCAAAAAAAATAAACTTATGCAAATATATGGAGTGAGGTGTCATATGAATGGGTTTTCTTTGTATATTTTAAAATGGATTTTATTTTAGTTCTAGAATATATAGTTTTAGAAATAATAGTAAAATTCAATAACCAATACAACATGAACTCCGATATTTTAGAGTTTCGTTGACATCGTAGTTCTGTAATTTGAAAAAGTGGTCAACCAACTTTTGTATTAAATCAACAGTCCAGGTTAGCCTTTTGCGGGTGAAGAGGTTATTGGGTATTATAGATCGCAGTATCAATGCCAGCTGATCTGCCTGCAACTTTTTTTGCCTTTATTATATTGCGCGGAAGCTCACGTCTAAACAGTTGAACCGATTTTAAGATTTTCGTATAGAGATAGATAGGAAAAACAAGGCTATATGCGATGAAAGTTTTTATGGTGAACCAATCATTTCTCAAGTTAGGGATAAGTATAAAAATTTATCATACCTTCCTCTCTCCATAGTTTTGGCATGATATAAAGAATTGTTACTGCGTTATTGACCATCATCATCCGCAGCTTGACTTTACCCACTGCTGGGTTTAGGCCTCACTTGCTCTAGGACGTCGAGCAGCAGCTCGCAGCGCACCCAAGAGAGCAGTGTGTTTATTCATTATTCATTAATTTATTCATTTCAATTCAAGCACACATTAAATTACATTATAAATCAATACTTATTATTATTACATTATTAATAGCTTGTCCATAAAATAGGGTTTACAGCACCTACACTAAGTTGTTAGACTTGTGTTGTAGGTGTTGTGTACCTTCCAGTGTCATAAAATTAGATTAGCCACAATAACTACTTAAATAATAAGTAACAAATATTATTAATTACAATTATCAAACTACTTGATTATTGAAATTATTTAGTTAATGAACCACGTAAATAAATGCAAGTATAAATAAAGTAAAAGCACAGAATACAGAGGTAAAAGTAACAAAGTAGAGGTATAGTAAATATCGATTTAAGAACGAAAAGATCAAAATTCATTGTTAACTTAAAAGTTCTGCCATGTTACCTGTGATACCTACTAAAAAATGCTAATAAAATATGTTGTTAATAATAATTTACATCTGGTTTTTTTTCCTTTTTTATGTAGTTACAGGAAAATGAACTAAAGGTAAGTTTCAGTAAGTTACAATCATGCTAGGTTTGTGTAGTTACATTTGTCAAACCAAGACTCAAATATAAATCAGCTTTTAATTGCGGGTAGGTATCTCATCAATAATTCATCAAACGGCTTCAAAAAGAGAGTTAATAGGCATCTTCTGGGAAAGCTCGTCCCATCGTCGACCTCATCCTTGCCCACGCAAGCCTCGAGGTCAAGAGCTGGCCCATAGCAAATAAAATAAATAAATAAAAATTAGTTTAAATATCACTCACCTGACCGTGCACTCCACTAGATACCTATCCAGATAGATTGCAAAACATTATTATAGTAGGCAAGTTCTAGGCAGGTAGGTAGGTACTACGCATAGTAGGTAAGAAAGCAATAGCTTGCAGTTGCAAATCAATAGATTATAAAAAACATTTATGAGAAATTACCACGCACACGTACCCACTACCCACACACCTATCCAAGTACATATCAAGTACCCACCAGCTTAAGCTACCCACCAAGATAAGTTGCAAAAATAAATTATCTCGAGGACAAAAATACTAGGTAACAAACTAGGACGAATTTGTTTTCAGCACTCAAAGTGTTATTTATACACTAGACACTCGCAGCGGATCGAGTCGCAGCTCGCGCCCTAGATCAAGTTTATTTTCAGTACTCAGAGTGTTATACACTAGATACTAGCACGTTGGCTGTGGACCTCGCAGCACTGGATCTTGCAGCAGTTCGCGCCATAAAACAAGTGTGTTCTCAGCACTTAAAGTGTTCTACACTAGACACTAGCACGTTGACTGCGGGCCTCGCAGCAGCGGATTGAGCAGCAGCTCATGTCCTAGAGCAAGTGTGTTTTCAGCACTTAAAGTGTTACTGAATTAGAACTAGATGGGAAGGGCAGATAGGGGATCTAATTTTGCTTGGGAAACAATAATTTCTCAAGTTAGGGTTACAAGTACTCATAATACCTATACTTTTTAACTGGCTGTGACTTGGCAACGTGTCACTAAGCGTAAAGGGAGTGAGAACGATCTCGCAAAAGGCAGCGGAAGCGGGAGTGGGAACGGGAATATTACGGACCCGGGTACATACCTGGACCTAACCAGGCAATGTAGGTTGGTACTTTTTGTTCCGTACATATTTAGGGTTACGTGTAAAATAACCATGTTCTGGAATTATTTTACAAAATACACATGAGAAGGTATCGAAACTAGCCCACGAGATCTGGCTAGCTGCATCATAAAGCGAGCACCCACCTTTCCCGCTTCCAAACTAAACTCCAACAAGCAGCACAATAAAGATGTAAATCTGAAGCTTAGGAAAAGAAAACTATGCCTACATACATTCTTAAACAATATAGTAGGCGTTACTGGGGTACGGAAGGGAAGTCAATAATATCAAGAAGTAATAGGTGTATGTGTGTGAGTGTGTGTGTGTGTGTAAAAAGTTATAATTTTTGAAATTTTTAGTAACTACCCGTGTGAAGCCGGGACGGGCCACTAGTTATTTATATAATTCTTTTTTTAATCATTTTATCAAGGAATTTAACTCAATATTCAAACCAAAATCGATCATGGTCTCTGACAGTCCTACATTCTGTGAGTGGGCAACAGTGGGAATCCACATAAGCAGACAAAGAATATATGAGCTTTACAGTGAAAAACAGTATAATTTAAGTGAAGAGTTTAAAAATAAAGTTATTAATTACTCTTTTTTTTTTAAATGTCTGTCGCACTTCTATGTCTAATTATATTAGTTAAAAAAATAGAAGCAGTAATAAAATTAAGACCACTCGGAAAATAATAAACAGTGAGATGAGATTTTGATTTTGAACCCATAAAGGATCACTTTGTTGTCCGTCAGTCTGTCTGTCAAGAGTTTTTTCTCAGGAACGCGTGGGGTATCAAGTTAAAATTAATATCAAATACGCAGGTCTGAAATCCCCTGAGACCTGTGAAGAAATTAAGTATCTAAAATAACACAATCAAAAGATTCGGCCGTTTATGTAGCCTATTTCGAATCAAGGTACTTATAGTTGCCCTAAAATAATATTGTTTTTCTCCTAATATTGTGTTTCTATTGAAAAGATCGTAAAAGTAAATGTAGTGTTATAACTTGTGCGACAGTAGGAACCCTTCGTGAGATAGTCCGACTTGCACTTGACCGGTTTATAAAAAAAACGTCGTTGACGTCAATGACAACCAACGTGACAAAAGTTTACAGTGGCCTCAAAGTAAGCAGTGCTTGTAGGGAATCACGTGGCTGATAACAAGTACCTACTTTTTTTTGTTTATACATCTAGACAATTTGTTTTGGCTGACAGCGCGTGGCGTGATAGAGAAGAGCCCTTTAGGTACTCACCAGTGGGCATTACCGACTGAGTATAAAGATAGATTGATAGAAATACTTACATATAGGTACATTATAAATAGAAAACAACCAGAGCAAACACCCGAGAAGAATGTTTTTACAGATCATACAAATGTTTGTTTGAGCCTGCTTCTCGGGAATAGACATAATTATCATACATCGCGAGAAGTCTAATTTTCATACAGTTTTGACAGTTTCCGCGATATATATCGAACTAGCGGCCCGTACCGGCTTCGCATGGGTGGACATAAGATTTTCATTTTATTTTTACCTTTTAATATAGCTTATGTTACTCAGGGTGAATGTAGCTTTCCAAAGTTGAAAAATTTTTTTTTATTTTTTTTTGTAGTTTTTTCGTTTATTCATTACAAACAGAGACACACACAAAAATATTTTTTTTTCCTCTTTATAATATTACTAGTTTGTTTAGAAGTGTTGACGTGACATGAAAAATCTGATTCTCAGCAATAGACGTAGTTATCACGTTAGATCAACGTTAGATATATGTAAATCGAGAACTGTCAAAATTCGATGTGAAATTGACAGTTTTTGCGATATAAATAACGTGATAGTTATGTCTATTTCCGAGAATCAGGCCCCTGGAGGGCCTTCGCCCACTGCGCCCGCGGAGGTCATACAAGCTCAACTCATGCAAAAACTAAGCTGCTGACCAGGGCCAGGGGCGGATTTGATCCGTTGGACGCCCTAGACACATGAAAGAATGCCACCCCTCTACTCGCTGTAAAGCACGCAAAATTATAAAACCGTCTAGCCTGCTTTATTAAAATATATTGTGACTCTTTGATATTGGGAAGATGACCGTTAGTCCAGAAAGGAAGCCGAAAAGTGTTGAGAAACAAGTTGATATGATTTAAAAAAGTTACTTATTATAGTCGTTTTTAGTAGGTTTGTGTTTGGCGGGCGGTTGGTATCGGCAAACGTGGTGTAGGAAAGGCTGCTGGTAGAAGCTGGATGAATCGAGCTCAGGATAGGGCGCAATGGCGCTCATTCGGGGAGGCCTATGTCCAGCAGTGGACTGCTATAGGCTGATGATGATGATGATGATGATGATGATTACGGAATATTGCCTACGCGACAGAGAGAGAAGTGAAAGGCGCGACTACAAAAAAAATCTTACCAAGTTGTGCCGCCCCCTTAATTTTGCCGCCCTAGGCCCGGGCCTACTTGGGAAATCCGCCCCTGCTGCTGATGCTGGCGTACAGTAATATATATTGAATATGAGTAGATGGTAAGTGGTAAGTAGAGCTCTTTGTGAAGGGCTCGTCAGTGGAAGTACTACCGCCATGCCTATTTCTGATTTGAACCAGCATTGTTGGGTTTTGAAGGGTGTGCGTGCCGGGGGTGTACGAGGTTCCAACATCCATCTTCGCTGCCTAAACCATTCTCACCTACACGTGGTGCACCCTGCTAAATAACGAACGGGGATCTGGCAGTCGACTGATTGCGGCATAGAGCAGCCTACATCGACACAGCTCTAAATTCCCTGGCCACCGATAGGCAGCAGCGTTGGTGATGCGAGAAGCTCTTCCATGCGGTCCCTAACCCGCATGCCCAGCGTGGAGATTATGGGCAGATCCCCCTTTATTAGGGAGGCTTTTGTCCAGCTGTGGACTGATATAGGCTGGTGTGATGGGTGCCGGTGAAATTACAGGGACATGATGCTCACCAAAACTCGACGCATACCGCCTATTGCGCAGACATTGATCACTTTTCCAATTTGTGCAAAAGTGGCATTTTCATGTTAGTGATGTGTGTCAACCACTTGAATGATTTTTGACAGTATTCACTAGTAGACAGTGACTCTATAGGGTACTATCTCGATGCCCATGATTCAATATTTTGTTACTCTCCATCATCATCATCAGCCTGCAGTTCACTGCTGGACATAGGCCTTCCCTAATGAGCGATAACTTTCGTAAAACTCCATACAATAATGTTATTTTTGTAGCCTGGCCTAGACGACCATTTAGTACCTACATAACACTACATCTAGTACCTACCTGGTACATAACACTGCATTTAGTAGAAATGTTAATTCAAATATATAAGACAGTTTTTATTGCGTGTTTAAGTTTTTGTTTTATCATCATCATCAGCCTATAACAGTCCACTGCTGGATATAGTCCTCCCCTAATGAGCGCCATTACGCCCTGTTCTGAGTACGACGCATCCAGCTTCCACCAACAGCCTTTCGCAAATCGTCACTCCACCTGGCTGGAGGTCGGAAACCGGCTTTAGAATGGGCAAATTAATAAGATAACACCATATTTGATAACTTGCTTTATAGCTTGACCACAGCAGTCATTGCATTTATTGAGGTTTCTACAAATGCACTCCAACACATATTAGCTGGAGACTTTGCTATAATTTTCCTGCAAAATATAGATATAATTCTATAATATGTATAAATTACAGGTTTTTCACTTCGCAAACTTCGGAGTTGTGGTCATTTTTTGGACAATTTTGATCATAAATTGACCAAGCATCGTATAAAAAAATAAAAAACTGCTTTAAACTGGGCTAGTTGACCCCTTTCATATGATATGCCACTCGACCTATTGGCACCAGTTTCAAATTTTGACGTTTCTTATTTTGGACCTTTTGGGGATGAAAATGAAAATATTGTTTTATTTTTTTACTGGCAATCTTATTCAGCCAGTGCATTGCTCTCTTACTCTCCTCTCCTTTTTAAATACTGGACAGATTTTTTGAAGGCCCATGTGAGATCCCGTACAATTTATTTAGCGGAAATTGGTGATTTTTTGTGCATTTAGGACATACGACCTTCTTAGATGGGCACAATAAACGAGTGTGACCGAACTTCCAACAACGTGAACATTGCGCCACTGGAAAGACATATGATACCACCCACATTCACTCTCATAATATCCGAGCTGTAAGGTCTATGAGCTTAGTCTTTTGGGCCTAGGCAAGGCTAGACACCTAGGTGTTTCAAAAAATGCCACCGTTTTCTTTGTCTTTTTTCTTTTGTGCACCAAAAATTTTGGGGATCGCTGCGCTCGCCGATTTTCTATTATGTCTGGTATCCAGGCTTAACAATTATAGAAGCTCGCACCGGGCGCGTAAAATGCTATTTACGGCACTGACTGTGTCCATACAAAAAAACAGTAATGGAACGTTATCCGGTTTCCGTCATCAGGATCATTCACGTTTTGTTAATTTGTTAATTATACAGATTTGTAGCTAAAAATCTAAAAATCAATATAAATTAGGTTTTTGTTTTTATAATTGTATTAAAATGACCAAGATGCAGAGGTTTTAGTGTAAAAATTTCGCGGCTCGCTTCGCTCGCCGACTTCATTATTTTCTATTGCATTAACGATTTCCTATGAATATAAAAAAACGCAGTTTTCTGTTCGTGTTTTGTCTGTGATCATAATAAATCATTATTAGTATACCCAAGCAAAATAACACATTTTCTGAAAAAAAAAAATTTCTCGCTCCGCTCGCCGATGAAAAATAATTAAGAGCATTGCCAAACACAAAAAGTGGCCCCAATAAACAAAATCCTGTATCCGCGCCTGACCAAATCAAATCGTAAGATTTCGCAAAAATTTAACGCTTTGAGTGCTGAAAACACAAATGTGATTCTGCACGTCGTCATCCTCCTCGTGCATGGCGCGGAGCGTCATGTGCGAGGGCAGCAGCCAACTTGCTAGTGTCTAGGTAATATTTCAACCATGTGGTTTCCAAAATACAAGCTCTGCTTAGTTTGGGGCTACATGATGCTTTATAATAGTGTCCAGCATTATTTTATATTTTTTATTGAATAGTGAATTCTTTTTATTTTGAAGGTAGTAGTGTTCTTTGTGGAGGGCTTGTCCGGGGAGGTACTCCATGGTACACCATGGTACACCATGCCTATTTCAACCGTGAAGCAGCTGAGCTGTGTTTCGGTTTGAAGGGTATGGGTGCCGGTGAAATTACAGGCACAAGAGGCTTATCATCTTCATGCCTCAAGTTGATGGACGTAGGGCGTTGCATCGTAGAGCACGTTCCGTAAAAACGTGATTGACGATGCAATGCTTTGTAGGTAATGGTTACCACTTAACCACAGGTGGGCCGTGTGCTTGTTCCATCTTCAAGTAGTATAAAAAAAACTATTCTTCGTGATAGTGATCGTGATAGAGCCTGTGGTCTATCCTGTCAAACACTTTGCTATGATAAGACCATGTCAACCTGGCTACCTAATTCTATTGCATCGTTTTTTGTTTCAGGCGTTACTTTAGCTTACCACCCTAACGCCTTCAAAAAAAGAGATAATAGGTATGTATGCATCTCTTGGAAAACTAGCTTCATTTTCAACCTCATTTGTCTAACATTGAGTCTATGTATGCAATTCGAACACTTACCGGGAAATACTGTTTTTATGTCAATTTGATCTTTCTTATTGTGTTGGCAGAATTATCATACTACCGATTTCTATTTTGCGTCGAATTGCGTACACAGACTCAATGTTGTGTCAAATGGTGTTCAATAGAAATTGTATGGAAAAGTATTTATTAAACACTAGCACGTTGGCTGCTCGCCTCTGGCTGGAGGATGACGACGTGCAGAATCACATTTGTGTTTTCAGCACTCAAAGCGTTAAGTACTTAAATACATACATATCATACATAGAAAACACTCAGACCCGAGACAAATATCTGCAGAACATGCAAACATTTTTCCCACGGCAGGAATCGAACCCGTAACTTTCTGCGTCTCAGGCGCACCTTCGCCCACTGCGCCACAGAGGTTGTTATTCTAGACGTAGGTATGTAGGTTTAATATTTTGGCCAGTGAAAAAGCGTGGATTCAAAATAACGCTAATTAATTTGTCCAGGAAAATGTCCTTACAATATGTTAGGTTAAAACAAAATTTTTCGTGATCGCCCTAGAGGTCACCTTGCTGGGAATAATAAAATACAGAACATAAGAATCCATGGAGACTTACTCAGATGGTTTTCTTTGTACCTACAAAAGACGGGCAGAGGGTATTTTCAAACGTTCGAAACCTTTCCAAATCTAATCCGACAGTGGCGATTGAGCCAGAATTACATTATTGTGCTGGGATGAGTTGTACTGTGATAGGCTATACTATGTCGTAACGTTCAACAAAATCATCATCTGTATTTTATTTTATTTTATTTTATTTCTTTGGGAAGATAAACAGTCATATGCTATAACATTTGTTCGTAAACATTAGGGTAACTTAAGTCTAAGGTAAACATGTGACCCACAACATCATCCACAGATTACTATGCTAAATATTCGCATCGTTTAGAATAAGTAAGAAGTAGGTAACTACTTACTAAAATCGATCATTATGTGATTTAAGAAAAGTAAGTAAATGAAGTTTTACAAAAATAATATAAATATACAATATGTTAGTGTCTAATGATAGTGTTACTTAAAGTAAAGTTACGAGAATGAGTGCCTCCATAAGCAAGACAAAACCTATCTGTGAACTGTACTGTACCTATGGCAGATATGGTTTGGTCTACTATCTACTACACTTCAACACTTAATGTTTTAGAGAAGAAGAATTTGTATTTTTATGTGTGTGTGTGTGTATGTTTGTAATGAATAAACTCAAAAAATATTATGCCGTTTTCAAAAATTCTTTCACGATTGGAGCTACCCTGAGTAACATAGGCTATATTTATTGCTAGAAAAGATTAGGGATCCTTACTAGAACTAGAACTGTAGCTTTTAAGATCCTGAGAAAAACAATTAGTACTATTTAACATAACTAATACAGGTTAGGTACGCTAAACTTTAATTAAGTACATACATCTCAAAATAAGGTACCTAGATATAAGTAATGCAATTGAACACTGGGTAAAGAAGGACCCTTACTCAGCATAGACAGCATTAGAGACAAAGCTCAGATGCTGCGCTGGTTTTCAGTTAGGGCCCATTACAAGTGAAATTACGAATTATGATGAATATGATCATAAATTATGGATTCGATACAGAAACTTTTCGAATGTTTTAGAATACCCCTGGAGATCACAAGCTGTTGTGATAAATAATTGTATATCATGCTGGGTTAGGTATTACTTATCCCGCGATTTTACCATTAAAAATAGTTTACTTTAATTATTATAGTGAACAACACTGAAATATTAAAGTAGAAATAATAAAACTTAAAAAAATATTAAACATCTTTGTTTTTCTTAAGATGAGAACATCTCTTTTTTCCTTAAATCAACGGTGATCGTGGGATGAGAGACCTGAATGCCTATCGATATTAACCCCATGTAAATTCCCCGATATTCGTTGTTTAAAAGTTAGCCGGATTTCTAATAAATTTTGGATTAAATCTTGATGGATGTCGCAGTATGAACAGTTGTGTCGCGTGTGTTCTGCAGAAAATTTACCGAAAATCGCGGTTTTATGCTCTTTTTTAATTGTATTTTAGTACTTTTCTTTTTATCTTCTAGTTTTAGTTAACTTTTTTCATATTTATTTATTAAGAATCTGTCAAATTGTCAGTAGAGGTAAAATGATCCTGGGATCATTTTATACCCGCAGAATAGGATCGTTTGACCCCAAATGCAAATTTTTCAAAACATGTCCAAAACTAACCTGAAAACATAACTTTAGTGCATGCGTAACGCGCTTGATAATTAATTAAATATTCTTTGGAAACAACGTGTAAAACATTGATTCTGTAAAATGCAACAGAATTTCAACAATGCCACATTGATTTTATGCTCAACTTAGATTGGACACACCAATTTTCTTTTTTTCGGAATAGCACAACGCACAAAGTTCACATCGCCATGATACTTTGTGGGAGCAATGAACGGGGTCCGGGGAAGACATTTGCACATAAATAAAATATATGGTATTAGTAGATTGCTGAGAACCATAGGGGATCATATTACCTCGAGGGATCATTTTGTACACATTTCCCCTACTTCTGCAAACAGTAGACCTCCTGAACACTAACTTTTTTGCAACAATTAATATACCACTAAAAATATTGAAAACGAGATAAATATCATAATTTCGGTTTTTAAAAACACGATACCTAAATATCCAGTTGTAGGTACATTTTTAGAAGTGAATATAACCATGACAGTTTCATAATCCTATAGTAGGTATAGGTACCTAACCAACTTAAAAAAAATCTTTCTGCGGCCGTATGTTAATATGAAACATAAAATAAGCACAGTTAAATAGTACTAAGTATATGAAAGTTGACAGCTGACGAGCGGGACGAAGTGGACGAAGTGCAATGGCGCTCATTAGGGGAGCAAGCACTGCTACTGCAAAGTACGACCCATACCTTGTCGAACCATAAGTGGAAACTGCTTCCGGCGCCTGAATTACCAGACCAATACAATCTTAGAATCTTTAAGACGAGTGTGATTTTCATAACGGGAAAGAACAGCTACATAGTACCGCCGGTAAATCCATATGGAACTCCACTCCAATGGGTGACCAAACTCAAATACCTGGGCCACTGGGTTACAGGAGATCTCAGCGATGATATGGATATTGAAAGGGAACGTAGGGCGTTGTCGGTACGGAGTAATAAGTTGGCTCGTAGGTTTGCATGTTGTACTAGGCCAGTGAAAACTACACTGTTCAAGGCGTATTGCACCTGTTTCTACTCGCGCAACCTATGTCAAGTATAGGTACGCAGAAATCCTACAACGCTCTACGTAGACGGGTCCAATACAATAACAGTTTCCGGCTGCGCTATTGCAGCGCATCGGGGATGTTTGCAGATGCGCGCACAGATGAACTTAACGCAGTCATGCGGAAACGCACTGCCTCCCTTGTGAGCCGCTTGCGCGGGAACAGCCTCCTGGCCGTCGTGGCTGGAGTCTATCTGGATGACTGCTGCACCATCATGCGACACTGGTTGGCTGTACTGAAGCCAGTCTCTAGCCTAGAGTCGCAATGATAATTCTGTGTTTTACGAGTATTTTAAGTAATTTTTTGTGTTTTCTAATTTCTTGTGCTTGCTTATGCGTTGCTTTTCTATGGTCTGAAAATCGAAATAAATATTTATTTATTTATTTATTAAATCCAGATTGCCGGTAACTTCCGGACAAGGGTAGATAGAACTGAACACTGTCAATGTAGTTATTAAGTTTTATGTTGCAAATAAACTGAACTGAACTGAACAATTATCATCGCAACACAAGTCATAGACTTTTCGATGTACTAACCTACCTTCTAGACTCAGTTTCTCGCGCCGATTCCCCCCTGCACCCTTACTGCTCTCATTATGTACATGCACAAGATGCCTAGGATATGGAATAAGGATGCCTAGAATATGGAGTGTCTCGATGGATACCAGGTGGATATCTTTGCCGATGAGTGGAAGCAGGACATATTGGTATGCGCCTCGGGTCTTGTGAGACGAATCAAATTATTGTTTTTAGGGTGACGTTACCGAACCGGTCAAACGAACCCTTATGGTGCCGCTTTGTCCATCCATCCGTCCATCTGTCACAGCTGATTATTTCAGGAACTACATAAGCTATAGACTTGAAATTTGGTGTAGATTTGACTGAATAAGATTGCCAGTAAAAAAAAACATTTTCATTCCCTTAAGGTACAAAATAAGAAGCGTTGAAAAATAAAAGGGGGGGTTGCTAGGTCGAGTGCGGTATCAAATGAAAAGGCTTGATTTAAACAATATAAATCCGTTTTTATTTTGCATACTTTTTGATTCAGGATGGAAAAAGTCAGAAGTATGGTAATTTTTTTGCGAAGTGAAAAACTTGAAATTTATACATAAAGAAGTATATCTATATTTTACTGGAAAATTATAGCAAAGTCTCCAGCTAATATGGTTTTGTAGAAATATCAATAAATGTAATGACAGCTGTCGTATCGTGTAGTCAAGCTAAAAAGCAAGTAACACGGTCAAATATGGTGTTATCAGAAAAGCCCTAATTTACCCATTCTAAAGCCGGTTTTTATTTTTCTATAGGACGTACACATTTAATTACGCGCGGTGGGCGAGTCAACTCACACATAACCGGTCTTGTTTATATTACAAAATACTAGTAAAAAATAGAGCAGGTTGAAAACAAACATTATAATTTTTTTTAAGGGGTCCAACCTCCGTCTTCGGGACCAAAGTCAACCTCACCTGCATGCGGTGCATCCTGCTAACTAACGAACGGGGCTCTGGCGGCCGGCTGATTACGGCATAGCGCAACCTACAGTTACACAGCTAAATCTCCTGACCGCCGACGGGCAGTAGCGTCAGCGGTGCTAGAAGCTGTGTCCTGCGATCAACAACCAACTTGGGAATTATGGGCATGCCCCTCTTAAGAAAGACGCACCTAAAATAAGGCCCCCAGTTGCCGGCCGTCCCGCCATTCCTGGACGTGTTATCGGCCATGGTAACAGTGGGGCAGGAACCAACATACCTGACCCTGACCTACGTTTAATGGACGCACTCTGACTCTGAGGCTCGATGAACATCAAGCGCAGTTGGTATTGGAGCTTCAGAATATTAGATTACATTTTCTGGGGTTGTGTGAAGTCCGTAGAGGGTGACCAAACGTGCCAGGGTGGCGTAGGGTTTCTCGTCAATAAGGCCCCATCTAACAAGCTCTAGTGTACCTGACTCTTTTCATCATTCAAGCGGTATAATATGAAGATCATTCAGGTTTATGCGCCGATCTCGGCACACTTGGATGATGAAGTGGAGGATATGTACGAGGACATATCTAAAGCCAATCACCACGAATGCTCACTTAAACGTTGTTATGGGAGGGACTTTGACGGCAAAGTGGGAGTCCGAATTGGCAACGAATTCCGAGTGGGCCCGCATTGTTTTGGATGTAGAAATCACAGGGGGGAAAACGTTGGTGAACTTCCTAGGGAAGGAGGGACTCTTCTTAGTGAACTCGTTCTTCGAGAAGAAAGAAGCCCCACAGAAAGTGGACATGGAGAAGCCCCGACACCGTGACCCGTGAGAGAACTTCATAATAACGGATAAAATGCACTTATTTAGATATGTCTCCTCGATGAACAGGTTCAATGCCGTATCTGATCAGACTCACTTTTCTTAAGATTGGGTTTTGTTTGTACATTCCAAAATGGTTTTTATTTTAATTCTAGAATGTACAGTTTTCCAAAAACGCTAAAAAAGTAAACATATACCATAACAACGTGAACTCCCATTTGTGAGATTTTGCTGATATCGTAGTTCAGGTAAAATTGGAATTTGTTGTAAGTTTAGGTACCTAGTAATGTAATGTTTGAGTTTGAAGTAATGTTTGTTCGAGCCTAGAGGATAACTCTCGAACCTCCCTAAGCTCTATCTCAAAAGCTCTTAGTGTGCTAAATGTGCAGCTAATTTGTGTATCTATTTTACTAATAATAAGTCAATGTTACTCAGGTAATTAATATTCAATATTCAAGAAAAAGAATCTCGTGATCCTGATGCGCAACCGATTAATTTGAACAATCAGGAATTAGTGCCTTCATCCAATTATTTTTATACCAAATTTCACCATTGTAGATAATTATCATCACAGAAATATTCATAAAAAACTATCAAGTGATTCGATTGATTTGCGGACAAATACGAATGAGTCGCGCAGTAGGTTCTTAGAGAATACGGTAATACGGTCTGCCTCTTTTGATTGGAGCATTCCAATTTATTGTTTTGAGTAGGTACATGAATACAAGTACCACCATAAGCAAAATTTGTAAAAATTCTTTCTCTATACTGTTTACCAGCATCCGCCCGTGGCTTAGCACAGAATAAATAATAATCAGATGTGACAGGCGGACGGACAAAGCGACACCATAAAAATCATCTTAGTAGGATCTTAATAGGAACCTTAAGCGGCTTTCTGACTACGCTATACTATTGTGCGATATAGTATAGCAAAGGTCCTAATGCTATACTACATATATAGCGTGGCGTTCACATTACGCGATATTATCGCAAGTATTTATAGTATATGTATAACAAGCTCAGTTGACCACGATCACTGAAGAGTATGCACAGTAGCTGGGGGTGAGGAAGGAGGAAGAGGGCAGCGCGTAATATAGCACAGCATGAACTCAGTGCATCACACCAATTTTATAGCGATATAGAGTCCATAACAATGTATAGTGCGCGATATTGTTGTGCTATGAGATATATACTATTTAATTAACTATTATTATATATTAACTGTAACTATTATATAGCGTAGTCTGAAAGTGGCTTTAGAAACATCTATCTAGCTATTGATACTTAACTACCTACCCCTACTGAATTGAATTAGTATTATCACTTTTAAGCTTATTAAGGTAGGTATCCTTTTCTTTTCATTTTTCAGTTTGCTCAGATTTGCGTAAGCAAAGTTTTTATTAGCGACACCTCTAATTAGCTTCTCCATCTATACTATGATATAAAAAACCGGCCAAGTACGAGTTCGGACTCCGTTCCGTACCGTTGTATGGAAGCCCCACTTAGGCTGCGCTATGGTGCTATCAGTTGGTCGCCAGAGCCCCGTTTGTTAGTTAGCAGGGTGCACCACGTGCAGGTGACGTTGACTGGGTTCCAAAGATTAAGCCAGCTTAACAGTTGAACCAAAATAAAGAATTTCATGTTAAACATTTTAAATGTCACTCTCAGTCTCACCACCATTCTCACTTCCATTCCCGTTCCCATTTTTCTTACATGCAGTAGAATTAGACCAAGGTTTTGAGATATTTTCCCTTTGACACCGCGCCTGTAGCCCCTGGCCGTCACACTTAATGATGTATCTTGAAAACTACTTTAGTACTAAACTTATAAATCTGTGTTGAAAACTGCTAAACCGAGTTTTATGAAACTTACACTGTTCCCTAAGTTGAAGAAAATGTAGGTAAGCTAATAAAAAAAGAATAGTCTAAATGGGATAAGTAGTTTCAGAGATATGCGTGGACAAATATACATACATACATCTCTAAAATTTTGTATATTTGTTTGAAAGCCCTAATAGATTCACTTATGTGAATATTTTGCAATTCCGGTATTATTACATACATAAGTATGGAAATGATAACCTCCTTTTTTATTGAGTCTAAAAAATGACAAAAAAACACGTTTGTTGTACGGAAGCCCCCTAAAATATTTATTTTATTGTTATAGTATTTGTTATAGCGGCAATAGAAATACATCATCTGTGAAGTTGTCGATCTGTCTAGCTATCACGGTTCATGAGATACTACAGCCTGGTAACAGACAGATCGACGATCAACGAAGTCTTAGTAATAGGGTTTCTGTTTTACCCTTTGGGTACGGTCCACGCGTACAATTAATGTGGACCGCCGGCGCTGCGAACCTGAACGCGAGGTCAATCGCTCCATAGCGCTACGCGAGCCGAAACCAACTGACCACGGCTCGCGCGGCACGCGTTCCCTTATTGTACGCGTAGCTGCAAGTACAGACATTGCGATCCAGGACACGCGTAACCGACTACGCGTACCAATGTACGCGCTATCAGTACCCAGCTTAAAATGAACACTGAATTCGACCACTCACACATTTTGGGGGAAGCGGACGTTATAAAACCAAACAACATAATTCAATCAAGTACTTTAATCATATCAACTCGAAACATACAAATAAAGCACGCATTATTTGGCACATTAAAAATATTCTAACATTTAATCACTTTTTATAAATTTCGCGTTTGTAAACTGAATTGAACAATAATATTTAATTATGATTTAAATAATTACTTTATTTACTCAACTGGATTACAAAAACTGAGTTAAAATTATCTACTTTAATTAGAGTTGCACAACACGTATAAAACTAGGAACTCGTACAAATCAAACATAGGTATTATTATTTTATTTTACCCCATGAGTTCTTTGTCCATCAGTGCGTACGAAAACTGACTAATTAAAAAAAACAACATAAATAAAAAAAATGTCTTACACCTTAAAGTACATAAAGTCATTCAAAATCAATACTATGTAAAATTAATAATAAAGTGATCTAAAATAACAAGAGTATGTGATTGTATAAAATCTTAAACTATAACATTATTTATTGTGATTTCATTTACAAAATTAGCCTCTTCTTGGCAATAAGGCACAATACTGATTGTGTGATTCAGTCCAAGGGGCTAAAAAGGTACCTATCTGTCGAGCTTTTCACAAAGAATTACGGGAGTGTCATGCTTTTTGTAATGTAGCTGGCAGACAGTGGATGAGAAGAGTCGGGGATCTCAGTGGCGGACCTCTTAGCAGTAGAACTGGATTTTCCGTCCAGCATTGCTGTTTCGGTTTGAAGGGTTCGGGTGCCGGGGAAATTATAGACAACCGAGTCTTCAAATCACCTACATGTCTCAGGTTGATGGACGCAGGGCGTTGCATCGTAGTGTACTTTCCAAACACGCGTGCCCCACGATGCTATACTTTGTTAGGTACCTAGCATTGGGTGGGCCATGTGCTCATGTTCAAGTATTTTTAAACCTACGCCCAGCATTAGACTGCTTATATAGCATGATGATGATGAATAAAATATTTTGTGTGCCATATAAAAAATACCGTGAAAATCTGTGAAACGTCGATGAATTACAAAGTATGTTTTTTTATGGTACCTTCTTAACCATCCGATAAAACTATACTCAGTCTGCTTATGTAATAGTAAAGATTTGTGTAAATTATTTTTACTTAGATATCTAAACGCGAGTCAAGCACGAGATTCTCATTTTAATGTCATCAATATCATTTAGTTTATAAAGCTTAACACTTTGACTGCGGATCCACACATTTCACTTTTTGACCCGCAGTCTTACAGCACAAAAATGGCACTTAGCAACTTACTAAACAGTTAAACACGCCGAATTAAAAGTCAATATTACGCTAAAGATTAAAAACATATATCCTATTTGGGCCAGGATAGGCCAGGATTTTTCGATCACTTAGAAAAATAATACAAGTTCAACATCTTAAAGCAACGAGCATTAATAAAAAATGAGATGAATTGATGAAGGCAAGTGAATCTCAACAGTCTGCATTTTGTATACAGTTTAGTACCATGTCGTTTTAAAGTTGACTTGTTCAACGACCGGGAACCATCTACAGCAAGCGATAGCTTATCCAGTTATTGACAGAAGTTTTCATCTATTATCTAAGCCTAGATCACGGCGGAAAAACTAGCGAAAAGTATCGCAGACCAAAAGTTTTGAAATGACAAAGCGTAGATTCAATCGATCTTCCTCCTGTGGCTTGAGTGCGAAGAAAATACCTAACGTCAAAGTTTTCGTTTACTTCATTTTTGTATGAAAATGGAGCAGCGCCCCTGGCGGGAAGTTTGTAAAACCTTGACATCTTATCTAATTATCTTATATTCCAATTATTATTATCGTTTTCTTTCTCTTCTTTTTGAATAATGTTACTTAACTACCTACTTGTCTTTTAATAATTGATTGTGTTGATTATCTTTGTTCATATTGTGATGCTACGAAGTTACACACTGCTGCGACAATACCGACTCCATAGAAGTCAGAGGCTGCGTTCCTCCGTCCTGCGATATTCCGATATGAGTTCTTAGAAGAAATTCAAATTTTCATTTCAGAAAGAGTTACCTCTTTCTAGGTCTAACCGAAAAGAATGTTTTTCAGGTACAAAAGAGGACGGCTGTATCTGAATTGTTCGTGGGTGGAAAAGAGACTGCTGGCGTAACTCAACCAAAATGATGTGGAGCATCCGCCTTTTTTGATGCGCATTTGCAAACAATTGTGGTCATGCCCAAAGGTGGTCTAATATTTGTGATTTTTTTATCTTCTACTGGTGTTACCCTATTTCTATCATGGACAGTGGTTACCTTTATCCATCCGATTTGTATTATACACACACAAAAGCCTTAGACATGGTACTTAACTTATACATCTTATTTTAAAAACGACCGTGTTTAGTCTATTCCAAAAATATGATCCAATATAACATGAAAAATACTATGAAAAACTATCCCTAACACATAACAACACTTAGAAGTTCCTATTAAATTTACCAATAAGTACTTGTATTTGAGATTACCGCCGCGGAACAATCGTTTACTGAAATATTGTATACTTATTAAAAGAGAGATTCAACACAACCACTTAATATTAATAAGAAAAAATATGTGAGACACGATAAAGCGAATAGCGGGTTGATTACACCAAATCCGTTAACGGCCGAAGTATTCTCGGGCGTCAACAGCCGACATGGGCCGATCGATACAAACGGCCGACATCGTCCGAATCCCGAGTCATCTGCCAATCTGCAATCAGCCGTCGAATTCCGATCATACTTCGCCCGTGACGGCCGGTGATGGATTTGGTGTATTCATAGCGCAAGGAGTAAACCGAGGATAAAAAACAGAATATAAAAACATTGGACACTTACTTCAGATGAATATGTAAACACGATTTGATGAGAATTAGCAGTGATTTTAACTAAAAAAATACATGATTTTGAGCTAGATTCCTTCTTTAGATCTTACTTTAGTTGAGGTGAGGTAGAAAATTTTACTAGTACAGTAAAGAGAAAAAGTAAAACATTTGTCTACCTAGAGAGACATTCACAAATCAAACTAAACGCTAAACAGTTAAGGTTCATTCTTCTTTGTCTTCAACAGCTGACAGGAACATCTTTTGGCATAGATGAGTGAATTTTGCTGTAAATAAGAAAAATGCAGAATCAAACATCATCTCATCATAGTCTAATTTTTCTTTTCTATCATTAGATTATTAGTTTTGGTGTCATTTGACTTTGATGATTTTGGAGATCAGTGTCATTAAAAAGACCGCCCATTTTTATGAATTTTTTTCTATATGTGTCATCATCATCAGCCTTTATGTTTACTGCTAGATACGTCTCTCAGGGTCGCTAAGATCCAACTTCAGATCTCGATTCGAATCCTCAACCTTTTGCGTCTCAACCAAGTCACCAAGGTCGTGTGAACATGTGTGTAAAAAATAGCAATTCAAAATTTGTTAAATGTGAAGATGTACAATTCGAGGTACTGTTTCATCCCGGTACTCCGCGAGCGAAACCGCGCGCGGAAGCAAGCTGTGAACAAATCACGAACTCTGTGGCGCAGTGCAAGGTTGCTGGTAGAAGCTGGATGAGTCGAGCTCAGGACAGGGCGCAATATCGCTCATTACCCGTAATGGCACATAACGTAATGCTGGACATAGGCCTCCCGAGGCCTATATCCAGCAGTGGACTAATGCTGATGTGGCACAGTGGGCGAAAGTCCGCTTGACGCAGAAGGTAACGCTTTCGATTCCACGCCGCCATTTTCGCCATGGGACAAATGTTTGTATGATCTAGAAATATTTGTGGTTCTGGGTGTTTTCTATGTATAATATGTATGTATTTACAAAATATAAGTAGTATATTAGTCATGTACGCATTACACCAAGGTCTGCTTACTTAGGGCTATATAATGCTGTATGAAAATGTATAGTTTTGCTTATTATCATTATTAATAGTATTAACTGTACTAAGGAGCTAGTTACTTAGTGCACTCACTTGAGAGTCGTTCCACGAGCTGGGGGCGGGTCCTCACGAAGGCGAAGTAGACCGGCACGCCGGCCAGAGTCATCAGAGCCCCCGCCAGCACGGCGACAGGCTCAGAGACAACTGGCACCACCAGCAGGACTACAGACACGGTTACGAACACCACAGGCATCCATGTTTGCACCTGAAATCAAATCAAACCATAACGAATGCGAACGAAGACAGAACAGTGGGGCTGTCCAGAATATACCTGTAAGCTATATTAACATATATAGCATGCAGGCATTTTCTGGGAAAGCTCGCCCCATTTGGTCATCCTTGCCCACGCAAGCCAAGCCTGCTCTTCACCGGCTCGGCTATGTTGCCATAAAAAAAAAAAAAAATAGCGTAACCAAAAATTTTGCTCAACGATCAAGCGTTATTTTGAGTCTGAGATTTTTCATTGGCCAAAATGTTACGCAAAGATACGAATACTTTTTTGCCTAGTCTTTATAATCGAGCCTCGGCAACAAAGGCAGGAGAATGATGGACATTGGAAATAACAATTATCATCATCTCAGTATCTTTAAGTAGGACCGGTATAGCATCTTTCTTACTCAATGTGTTTCATACAATTCATATCCAGGATGTTTTTTTCTCGTGGTTTCGGACTTGGCCATCACCGCCCTTCTCAAAAAACCAGCCTGTATAATATCTCGATGCAATTCATCCATCAAAAAAACTTATCAGAAGTAGGTAGAATATCGATACTTTTTACTGACAGGACGCTCTATATTAATTGCACAATATTGGTAGCTGGCTGGTAGATTATTGGTTGAAGAGAATACAGGTGGATTCATTCAGGATAGTTTGATTATCGATAGAACTCCGACACTACCGAACACGTAATGCCTGGGCGTGATGAAGAACCTTTTCTTCAGTTAATTTAGAATTTATCTCTCATCGCATCATACACTAGCTCGTAGTTATGTCAGTTTTTTTTATGATACTTGTAGATGGAACAAGCACATGGCCCACATGCGGGGTGATCGGCTATCTCTGTTGCAAACAGAAATGATTGACACCGATCCCGTTTTTACAAACTTTGACATTTCTTCAGTCGAAATTCAATGAACGTCAATCGACAAACTGTCACAGTTTGTTAAAACAGGATCGGTGTCAATCATTTCTGTTTGGTTTTTTGGTACAACAGGTGTTAAATGTAAAAAAACTTTTTATGGAATAAATGTATCTATCTATCTATCTATATCACAAGAACGTCAAATTTACATAGAACTCTGACAAAATTACATAGAATTTTGTCAAATATACATGGAATTTTGACAGTTTTCGCAATATATAAAATCTATTCCTGAGAATCAGGGCCCTGCTTAGAACACCGAAGTAAGCCATGCCAAGAGTTCTTCACCTTGATTGGCCTGACGATGTCTGGCCGTTTGTACCGTAGCCAGAGCACGGCGGAACAGCTGAGCGTGGTGAAGAAAGACTCGACCACAGTGCAGTAGGTGATCAGAGACGTCAGGTTCGAGGGAATCAACATCACCAGGGATATTATCATCTGAAAAAATAAACCATTGTTTGTTTTTGTTTTGTTCTAATATAAATCTGCCATCAGTTGTCGGACTATAAAAGGATGAGTGGTATAGCGGCGGCGCTTAGGATCCTTTCGCCTTCTTTTGGCAGCAGGTTATTCAGGACATGTGTTCCTTTAACCACTGTTTTTCGGATTTTCCACTAGCGATCTTGCTAGCGGGTTAGCGTGACGTTTCAGGCGTTCTAAGTAATTTTTATCTCTTATTTTTATTTTTTCGTCAACTGTTGAGCCTTAGATCGGTGAATGGAAAGGGCTACGATTCGTTAGAAATCTTTTTTCTTATATACTACTAGTTTCCGCCCGCGGCTTCGCTCGCATGATACCGTAATAAAAAGTAGCCTATGCGTTTATCCAGATCTTAAACTATGTATATTCCAAGTTTCATCCAAATCCGTTCAGTCGTTACGGAGTGAAGCGATCACAAACATACTCACACATACAAACAGTCGCATTTATAATATTAGTGCGATGTTTCGCAGTGGACTTCACACTGGCGCTGTTATAAGTAGAATAAAAATTAATCTTTATGTTTTACCGGTTTAGAACTACGTACTTTTAAGTTGAATCCATACAGTAATTTTGGAGAGGAGTAGTAACAAATCTTATAAATACATAAGAAATCTAATCTTTTCAATATTATTAGGAAGGTTCCTAGGTCGTCCTTGCTATAGTTTATTTAAATTTTAGACCGCCTAACTTCCTACATCTAAATGTATAAAACTGTATTGAAACTGACTGACTGACTGCCTCACTGAATTTCATTCAAATATAATTGTAAAATTGTTTGTGAATAGATAAATTAAAAGAAATCAACGCAAACACACAGCCTAATATAAAAGTCCAAGAGTTCGTCTTAAGGCGACTATACATGTCAAACCTCCCTCTCGCTCGCACTATTCAACATTTTTGAAGATCACTGAAGAATCACTGAATGTAGTTATGCAAAATAGCAAACCTTCACGGCCTAGAAAATAACAATACAAAGGTTCAGCAATAATATCATTTTGATTCTATCACGTTTTCTTACCAAAAAACTTGTACCAATGTGATCAATTTTGGTGCAATTTTTTTGGTAGGAAAACGTGTTGGGTTCAACATGATATTCTTGCTGAACCTTTGTATTGTTATTTTCTACGTCATGGAGGTATTTTGTTTTGCATAACTACACTCATTGATTTTATATCTTCAAAAATGTTGAATAGTGCGAGCGAGAGGGAAGTTTGAGGGAGGAACCTTCCGGCAGAAGTAGTTCACCACTACATATCATAACATCATATCATCAGCCTATAGCAGTTCACTGCCGCCATTACGCCCTCAGCTCGACGCATCTATCAGCAGCCTCAAGCAGGTTGACATTCCATCTACATTATTTGATTGTTATTCTTAAGACTCACCAGAAATATAAGCGAGGGCATAGGCGACATACACTTGGTGTTGATATGCGCGAGTAACTCCGGCATATGACCGTTCCGCGCACCGGCAAAGCACATGCGAGAGGACGCCATTATGTGCACGGAGAGACCGCCAAGTATGGCTATTGCGACCAGAGTCGGCATTGCCCAGCGCAGCCAGCCAAGGGCAACTGCGGCAAAGTCCTGCAACAACAAAAAAATATTGATTCAAACAAGAAAGAAAACGTTGACGGGATGATCTGGATGCATTTGAGTGTGAATGGTAGACCACCAAGGACAGGGGCGTGTGGAAAAGTTTTGGAGGAGACCTTTGCGCAGCAGTGGGACGAAATGGGCTAGTTAAAAAAATATCGACATATATACGATATCGACGCAAAAGACTTATTTCACATGACAGGAGTAACGTCATGGGCGACCACCACAGCCCTGGCGAAAGGAGTCACTTTAGCTATGCTGAAGTCTGCTGACGTCACTATATATGATGGAGCACTTTTTCTATAAATAACGTTTTCTGAAACATGCTTGGAAATAAGAACATTATTTTGACGACCTTCTTCGAGATAAATCGAAATTGCTATATACCTGCGAGCAGCGGCCGGCTAAACTTGTATGAAAATTCATATCTGTCGTGTTTAGCGGCCAAATAAATTACTATCAAAACTCATATCCGTCGTGTTTTTTAAAATTGGAACGATCTTTTACTCCGAACCATGGCAAATAAGGAGGTAACTAATTAAATGGTTTATTTAAATTTCGAACTGGCTTGCAAATAGAATGCTGTTTATTAAAAAATGTACAAGTTCTGTCTAGGAACTATTTTGTTTTAATTTCCGCGCATTATTTGAGAAAAGTGCTATACAATCCTTGGCCACAACTAGGCATTGATGGACTCACGTATGTGTGCCCCACATTTACACGTTCATGCCTCTTTTACTGGCCTCTGCAGTAATGTATTATAGTTGCTTCGTAATAAATAGTATTAAAGCTTTTTGTAAAAGGCTCGTCCAGGGAAGTACTACCACCATGCCTATTTCTGCTGAGAATAAGTATAAACGTTTGTATAATTTGCAAATATTTGTCTCTGGTCTCAGCGTTTTAGATGAAGCTGAGTGATAATGTCCAGCATTATTTATTATATTAAAAACTTTGTATGTATAGATAATAATAGAATGAAGAGTGAAGTTACCACCTAGGTGTGATATACTCACCACAGCGATAGCCTCAGTGGCCCTGACGCCGATGGGACCGAGCACAGCCAGGTAGGAGACGTTAGCTAGCAGGTAGATGGCGGTCACCATCGGCAGTGACACGTAGATAGCACGGGGCAGGTTCACGAACGGATCCCGCAACTCTTCAGTCATGAAGTTTAAGTAGCTCCTGCAAGACATAGGATACATGTTAACAGGCAGAGCACTCAGCTTTGCTTCAGTTTCACTCACGTGGTACGGGGATAAATAATAATATTAATACTTGATACATTTCTTACTATAATGTTTTTGATATTTATTTATGTACATATGTAGTATTAAGTTTAATTTATAGTAAAAAAAATATTTTTGACGGGTTTACAATTAAATAAAGTGTCATATTAATAATAAATAATGCTGGACATTATCAAATAGTAGTCTATATGGTTATAAAGTTTAAGTAGCTCCTGTTCAACATAGGATAGTTATTGGACAGGTGCAGTACTCATCTTTGCAGGCTTAACTCAAGATGGCTGCGGTACAGGAGTGACACAATATCCTTTAGTCGGATATTCAAGATATCGTCGATGGATTGTCGAACCAGCTCCAAAAAGTCATTAGGGGCCAAGGTGGTAACACCCATTATTATTTTTTTAATAAAAAAATAGATTTTTCAAATTGAATACTTGTGCCAATTTTTCGCAACATAATTTTTTTGGCATATTTTTTAATTAATTTAAAAAATATGCCAAAAACTTTTGTTATTTTATTAACTTTTGTTATTTTATTTATTCTTAATGGTTGCTTTTAACATGACTTCCATCAAATATGGACGGTTAATTGTGTCTGTGAGTGTAGCCTCCAACCGCGGTTTCGCTCACATGGTACACAGAAAAAGTAGCCTAAAGTTTAAGTAGCTCCTGCAAGACCTGCAGGACAGAATAACAACGCCTACTGCCCTAAAGTAGGCATTATGCTGAGTCGAGGTCCTTTTGCTGATGTAGCACACATACATACATACATCACTATTATAATCCGTATTGTGTATTGTATAATGTATTTTGTGAGCTAACTGTTAAGTGGTTAATCAATTATGTGTCTATTTCTACATAGATATCTGTTTGACAGGTGGAGCACTCATCTTTGCAGGCATTGTGAAAAAAAATGTTTTAATACTGGTTGAAAACTATATTCCAAGATTCATCCAAATCCGTTCAACCGTTAATTATATCATCATAATTTATTTAAAAACTGTGCTCTTATGGGCGCAACTGATGCAGCTGCTTCCATCTGCCTCCCTCCAAAGCAGCCTCCTTTACTTCCCTATACGACATGACATCTACATTCTGTTTAATGTGGCTCATATAATCTATCCTTGGTCTTCCCCTTCCTCTCTTTCCTTCTACTATTCCCTCTATGATGTTGCGTTTTAAGTTGTCATGTCGTATAAGGTGTCCAAACATCTTTCCATTCCCTATATTCTGTTTTTTATATTTTTTAACATAAGTCTATCTTCGGCGACTCTACTCAAAACTTCTTTATTAGTTACTTTTTCTAACCAGCTTATTCTTTCCATTCTTCTCCAGCACCACATTTAAAATGCTTCCAAAATCTCTTTATCTGTCAGAGTCATTATCCACGTCTCGCACCCGTACAAAGCTATGCTCCAATAAATTTCTTTTTGACTTTCTTAGAGATTTTGGAAGTGAAAATATGCTTTTTGTTATAAAAGGCCTGTTTTGCTATTGCTATTCTGGATTTAATCTGGTGTACAACTTGAATCTGTTGTTATGAGACTTCCTTAGTACTTAAATTTGTCTACTCTCTGTGTTATACTATTGTCAATAGATATTTTGTTTGTTGTAATTTCTTTTTTCTTAGATGGAGTTAGTGTTTTAGTTTTATTGATGTTAATTTTAAGTGAAAGTTCTTTAAATATGTTGTCCATAGGGTTTAGTAGTTTTTGTAAGTCGTTCTGAGTTTCAGCAACTGCCGCTATATCGTCTGCGAATCTTACGTATTTTATGTTTTCTCTGTTTACGTAGTAGTTGCAGTAGGAACAAACACACAAACTTTCGTATCCTACTTTCTACGAAAACATATTATGAAAGCGTGAAATTAGACTCGTTCTTTGACGAATTTTTCAGTTTGTCATACTTGCCTATCTATTTTATTCCCGTTTGGTTCTTTTCCTGCTTGTCTCCTTCTTGTTTGCCCTTTAATGGCAATTTTCTAATTCCCGTTTCTCTTTTCCCGTTAGTTATGTTTATTTTCCCTATTTGTTATATATCCTGCTACATGCTAAAAATAACTAGTTACCCGACTACAGGAAAGCCAAAATAACTGTTATGGTGACCATACACATGAGTACTCTATATACCACTATATGCCATACACACCGTAGTTATCAAAATAGACCCTTGGCAAAAAAAATATTGTAATGATAGCCAGTAACCACACAGTAAATTTTACGGGATGGCGCGGCGCCGTCAAGACCGCTAAAAAGTTGACGGTAAACTTGATAGTGTATGGCCACCATTACGTTTTTGGCAGTCTTTGTATGTTTATATGTATCTTATTTACCTGTTTTTATAGTTTATAGTTATTTTTTTAATTACTATAGTTTGTGGGAGGTGAAAGGGGTTCCAACCGCCAGTTTCAAAACTCAAGGCAACCTCCCTGCATGTGGTGCAACCCTGCTAACAAACGAGGCTCTGGCAGCCGGCTGATTACAGCATAGCGCAGCCTAACTTAGGCACCCCTGGCAGCAGCGCTGGCGATGCCCTATCCCCCAACCGCATGCCCAGCGTGGAGACTATGGGCATATCCTCCTTATAAGGGGAGGCCTATGTCCAGCAGTGGACTGAAATAGGCTGTTATTGTTGGCTACGCGCAACTCAACTCGCGTGTAAAACGCACCATCTGGACAAGCCTTATGGTCCTATTGATAAACGACAAAATATTGTGACGGATGTTACATCCAAAAACGTCAGTCTGATAAATGATTATCATCAGCAATAGCAGACCACTGCTGAACGGAGTCCTCCCCTAATGTGCGCAATTGCGCCCTGCCCTCAGCTCGACGCGTCTAGCCTCTACCAGCAGCCAGCCTGAATACGTCACAAACTACCACGATGTATAACTTACCAGCCGGAGTAGGAGAATATGCCCGAGTAGAAGGCGACAGACCACTCGCTGACAGAGGTCTTGGTACCGGCCCAGCCATCCTGGAAGTGCTCCACGTTCCCTGATGGAAACGTGTGCCAATTAGCTCCAGTACAGACAAATAATAATCAGAGGGCATACATTGTTATTATTATTAGCCTAGACTCTAGACTGTTCCACTGCTGAGCAAACTTCTACATACAGAAATCATACAGAGAGGAATAAGCGCCGAATTAAAGATGCTCCTCCTTTTTTTAGTTAGAAGTACCATGTAAACATGGCACTCTTTCCTTACTTGATATTCTAAAGAAAGAGTTCCAAGTTTATGAATGCATGAAATTTGGGAAGTTACATTAAGCATAAAAAAACACATCAAGTAATTTATGTTTAATATTTCTTACTTACGCTGAGCTTTGGCATTGGCAAACTATTTACAAATTCGCAAGCGAAAACAAGAGCATTGAGTGTGAAGGTAGTGAATACAGATTGTAAGGCGGATGCAATGAATGGCAGAGGAAACATGTTGTACCGACCCATGCCGACCCCACCTATAGATTAGGGCAGGCGAATGATGCTAGCGAAGATAAGAAAAAAATTATGGCCTAGCACGTCTGTAAGTTACCCGCCAAAAAACAAAACTTCTCATTTCTTTAAGGCAAGGAGTTCGCGGTAACGTAGTACAGAGGCCGAAGTACGAATAATTTGACATTTATCTCAAGCGTATCATACAATTTTGGCCAATGACTACACGTTATTTCGAATCTACGCTTTTGTCATTGACCAAAACTTCAAGATACACTTGCGATACGACATGGCAAAATATTCGTGCTTCTGACTGTGTTTTTACGCTGATACCCCGGGTTCTATTCGTAGTTGAAATGTTATGTATTACTAGCTTCCGCCCGCGAGCCTATGTGTTAATCCAGGTCACAAACTGTGTACATTCCAAGTTTCATTCAAATCCGATAAGTAGTATTTGCGTGAAAGAGTAACAAACATTCATCCATACATCTATACTCACAAACTTTCGCGTTTACAATATTAGTAGGAGGATAGTAGGACTTTCCTCCGCCTATGTGGTATTAGGATAACAAGTAGCTATTATGTTATTCCTGGTCTAGAACTACACTCTTCAGCTAAATTCTTACAGTTTTGGTGTGAAGGACAAACATTTCTAATCTTCACATCCTCACAAACTTTAGTAGGATTAAATTCTTCATTCGCCAAAGCCTTGTCTAGCAGTCACGTTAATTATAACCAATTATACGGCCAGAAAAATTAAATAACGCATCTTGATTGGTACAGCGGCAAGTAATTTAACATGCTACACAAGCTGATCATGGCTGAACTTATACATTTATGTACCAACTCCTGTACCCATGTTTCGGTAAATAATTATGTAATTTAAAATCGCCAACAGAATAGAAAAAAACAATTTTGTGCGCTATCCAATCAGCAGTATCATCAAACTCAATCGCTATCGTAGGTACCAAAATCTATGATGCATAAGGTCGTTTTAGGAAGAATTTTCAAACATAAGAATCTTAATTAGCCGACATGAACAACATAACATGCGCGCACTGCCATGTTGAAAACTACTTGGTTCTAACAGACCGGACTGAAAGAAACCGGCCTAGTGCGAGTCCCACTCGCGCACGAAGGGTTCCGTACCGTTGTATGGGAGCCCCATTTAGATATTTATTTTATTCTGTTTTAAGTATTTGTTGTTATAGCGGCTACATAAACGCATCATCTGTCAAATTTCAACTGTCTAGCTATCGCAGTTCATGAGATACAATCTGGTGACAGATAGACAGATGGACAGTGGAGTCATAATAATAGGGTAAGACCC
Source organism: Horisme vitalbata (assembly GCA_951804965.1). NCBI lineage: Eukaryota > Metazoa > Arthropoda > Insecta > Lepidoptera > Geometridae > Horisme > Horisme vitalbata. The sequence continues at coordinate 29,489,656 of OX638089.1, read as the reverse complement.
TTTGGGTACGGAACCTTACCAAGGCGAAAGTATATATAACTATAGAATAGAATATAAATTTGACAAACACACAGCAAAGGAACAAATCACAAAACAAAAGTATTAAAATAGTAGGTAGGTAGGTAGGTAGATAGATACAGGTGTTAAAAGCACTTATAATTAAAACAATAGAGAAAAGATGATCTATATTTATATCTACTTATGTCTTACATGCCATAGTACATATTGTGTATTAGTTATTTAATGTCAGGCGACACCCATTGTAATGTAATCCAAGTCAATTGGTTGCATTATTTTGAGTTTTGTGGCGTTGGAATAGTTGTAAATTCAGTAGCAGAAAATACAACACTAGCTTCATCGACGATTCAAAGTTGTCTTAGAATCTTCACCACCACACCACACCAGCTTATATCAGTCCACTGCTGGACGTAGGCCTCCCCTATTATAGGGGGATATGCCAGTGAAAGTGGAGTTTTTTTTATTCAGTACGAACACCACAGTACACAATTTTTTAGTTAAATAGTAATTTCTTTTAGTTTACACCATTTCGTAACGCGACCAGACAAGAATTCGCAAGATTGAGGGAGTTGGAGACAGTTTCATCCCAAGCTTTTTTGTCATCTATATAATCAGAACCCGCACATAATCACCACGCTGGGCATACAGGTTGAGGTTGAGGATCGCAGGGCACCGCCAACGCTGCTGCCCGTCGGCGGCCAGGGGACTTAGCTGAGCCGGTGTTAGGCTGCGCTATGGCGCAATGAGCCAGACCCATTGTTTGTTAACATGGTGCACCACGTGCAGTTAAGGTTGGCTTGGCTTCCGAAGATGGTGGTTGGAACCCCACACACCCCTAAGAATCTTATCTAAGGAATAATAAGTTCTAGAGTTTTGACTACTTTTACGATTTTTACGCTGAGCAAAATTTTCTGTAAATTATAATATAAGTTACTAGCTTCCGCCTGCAGCTTTGGTCGCTTTGTAACCGTATGAAGAGTAGCCTATTTTATTATTGGTTCACAAACATACGAAATTTCAGCTCAACCCATCCAGAGTAGTGTATAATATGCATATATTTAAAAAAAATAGTAAATCAGTCATGTAGTTACCATAATACAAGCTCTGCTTGTGCTAGATGTTTTGGGCTACATGATACTGTGTGATCGTGTCCAGCTTTTTTTTTATACTATAGCATACCTTGACACATCCACACAATCCCGCCTACAATGATGATGACCAGAGCAGCAATCTTCGTAAACATGAACACGTTCTGTATCCTTGTAGTGAAGCGGACGTCATACGCGTTTATGAAGGTCAGGAAACCTGCAAGATTGATTTAGGTAGATTTAACTAAGCTAGAATAAAAAGAGAAGAGAAGGAGAATAAAAGAGAGTTAGTCAGCGGCCGGTTGATTGCGGTGTATCGCAGCCTAACACCGCCACAGCTTTGCAAATTCTCCGGCCGTCGACGGGCAGCAGCGTCGGCGGTGCGAGAAGCTGTGCCCTGCGATCCCGAACCCGCATACCCAGCGTGGGGACTATGGGCATATCCCCTTATTACTATTTATCATTTTCTTTTTTTATTTGGAAAACAAACAGAACAATAAAACATATGTACTAAAAGTATTATTAGGTCGACCAGTATTAGGTAAAGTAGTATTAGGGATGGATCCAGCAGTGGACAAAATAGACTGGTGTTGTTGTAGTTGTTGGTCTAGACTAGAATCTAGACCAGGCCAGAGATCAATCCGTTCAGTAGTTTTGGCGTGAAGGAGAGACAAACGGAACCCGTCTCACATAGTTTTCACAAATTTTCGTCTTTATAATATTATAGTAGACTAACTTACGTCCCTACCTATGTACCCTACAACTAAACTACGCAAAATCCCAGTCCAATAGCGTAATCACGTTAGAGGGCGTTTTTAGACCACACCAGAGGTTGCTGCTGGCAGAAGCTGGATGCGTCGAGCTCAGGACAGGGCGCAATGGCGCTCATTAGGAGAAGCTTATATCCAGCAGTGGACTGCTATAGGCTGATGATGATGATGATGATGAGAGGTTGCAAGAACATTTCATACTGTTTCTATCCTATTAAGGGCAGATCACATTTCCTTAAGCTGGGTACGCGATGGGATAGCGCGGTCCTGAATACGCGTAGTCGGGGTTCGCTGACCAAGCGTAAATTGAATACGCGTACAGTTAATGTGGACCGCCGCGAACCTGAACGCGAGGTCGTTCGATCCATAGCGCTACGCGAGCCGAAACCGACTGACCATGGATCGCGCCGCGAGCCAGCTCACGCGGCACGCGTTCCCCAAAGGGTACCCGTCGCTGCAAGTACAGACATGGCGTTCCAAGACACGCGTAACCCGACTACGCGTACCAATATACGCGCTATCCGTACCGAGCTTTAGACATTTTGTAAGGTTTAAAATCATGATGAGATAATTAGTTAAATAATCAGGGTATCTTTTCATCTTTATCTTTCAACTTCTTCAAATGATCTATAAAATAGTGAGCGATTCGACAATCAATTTGAAGGTGGCGGTTGGAACCCCTTACCCCCCAATAAACTATCCTAATTAACACAGTCTACTAAACTAGTTAATCGAACAGTCGCACAACTGTCATATCCATTTACTTCCTTCATCAGAGCAAGAATACAGCTCTTGACAAAACATTAATGATCAATGAGTCGAGTGTACATATTTCTTCAGTGGAAATGCATGGTATTTCTAAGGTGGAGTACGGTTGATAGTATTTTATACTTACAAATAGTGACAGCAGCAATGAGTTTCTTGCAGATTGGATCTATAGGACAGTTTGGGAATATCGGGTCCAGGATATTACTTGCAAATGTCAAAGACATAATTGCGTTTGTGCTTGGCCTGCAAAGAAGGATTATTGATGGGTATAAGTAAAGTACACAGAACTCTAGTCAAATTAACAGTGAGAATACATTTGTTTGACACTCATCTCTCCCTCCACTTCTAAGTATATTAATCTAATAATCTCCATCATTGCATCAGTTGACTTTTTTACTTATCAAGTCATTAACTAACTCAGGGGAACCGGATCAACAGGAATACCCCTATTCCTGTTGGTCCTGTTCACATCCTCTTACCAAATGGTTCGACAATATAAGAAAGACTGTAGGAGGCACCCCATTCATACAAGCGCAGGATCGAGGCAAATGGCAAAATCGAAGGAAGGCCTATGCCCAGTCACTGCTGAAACTACACTGGTCTAAAACAACTTAAGAAGATGATGATGATTAACTGGGTATTTCTGTTATTTTTAAGAATTTAACTTAAGTAACAGATCCATAGAGTTCTCCCACATAGATAATTGAATTGGAAAGGAGAAATCATTTTATAGTTCATATGAGTACCTAACTGACCCAGCTAGAATTAAGTGGAATTATTATTAATCAAAAGTAATACTAACACAAACACCAAATTAGCATCCCATAGGTATAGAAAAGCCGGCAGAGGCCCAAAAGCTTCATTTATGTAATGGTAGTCTCCACCACTTTGTGCCAATGTTGTACCTGCAAGTAGAACATGCAAAATCAGGTATTTACATAATATGTAAATGAGAAGAAAGTAGTTTTATCAGATTATAATTTATGCTAAGCACAACTTCCTTATGAGCTCCATAGATTATGGAGTGAAATTTATGATATAGTAGATAGTTACTTACTTTTTTAAATATTAAATAGGCTTATGTTTGACTACATTTCGCCTGATGGTAACTGTCTATTACATGATAAATACGTATCCGTTATTCTAATTAATAAGGAATGGTTTTGGCGAAAATTATACAATAAAAAAACTATATGATTGATGCAGTACTCACCCAGTTCAGCATAAGACAAAGCGCCCAAAGTGGCCAGGCCTCCACAAGCAGCCCACACAACTAGGGCACCCCATACTGACCCAGTTTTCTCCAACACTTCTTTAGGAGATATAAAAATACCACTGCCAAATATAATTCCCAGTATTATGGCCACTCCTTCGAGAAGACCAAGCTGCTTACGCATTTTCACTTTCTCTTCAGACATTTTTGCAATTTTCTAGGCCAATTAAAATAGAAAATGCTTCGTAGTTGGTCCGTCCGTCTTGTCTTCACAAAGTACTGCTATGAGCATTCAAATTACAAAACAACCATAGAAATTAACCTATAACATTTTTTAATTACTAATAGTCCTTGTAGTTCTAATTGACTAAATTAGAGCCTGTTGGTACACAGCACACACAGCAAATTCGAGAATAGTATTAATTGACTTGTGCAAAGAAATAATTGTTTACTATTATACCGAGTCAAAGATTAGAAAACTGAGCGAAGCGAGCATGGAGGAAGAGCCGAAGAAGGGAGCCAATATTGCGCGGCCTGATTATTCACAGCCTGATTATCCATGTACACAATTGGCCATGGATGATCAGGCTGTACATGTTTTGCACGTGCTGATTTTTCACACCCACGGAATGCACAGCCTGATCATCCGTGCACACGCCATCGACGAGACTTAAGCTTCGTTTACAGTACTTACCCGAGGTGCCAAGAATAGACTAGGATAGTGCTATGTTCATGTTCACAATGCCAATGAGTATACGGTGCACTTTGGCTAGAACTAAATGTTTACCGATGTTTTTAATAATACAAACAAAAAGGCAAAACAAAACAAAAGGCACCAAGCGCAGTTATCAATTTCATTGGTCATTTCGTCAATCTAATTCATTACATAACATAAAATAGTAGATTAGATTGCAAAGTTACTATACAAACCCTAGCTACCGGCTATACCTAAAGAAATTCGACAAAGCTGAAATGGCAGTGGGATGGCCATTCTGGCGAAGAACCGGCAACCGTTTTGGTATAAAAGAGTGGATAACTGCGTCTCAGCCAGCCCTCTTAGTAGACGCCCCGGTGGAGTGACGAAAGGTTGCTGGCAGAAATTGAATGCGATGAGCTGAGCACACGGCGTAATGGCGCGTACTAAGAGAGGCCAGCTCACATCGCTACTTCAAGGGCAAATGTACTTTTTAGTAGTGCAGAGCAGCAGTGCTAACAGGATTTAACCCGGCAGCAAAGCGGGCACCACTCAACTATATTTACGTATCACAAATACGTTATCTACAGCGTGAAGGCGGGGCATGGGCTGTAGGGTTGACCCTAAACTGCCTTTCGAAGAGGATCAAGGAGCTAGAGCATCTCTATGGTGTATGTTTTCGAAAGTGTGAATGAAGGTTCAGGAAGTTCTTTCGACACCAGAACATTGTAATATGAGTGATTTTTTGTGACACAAGCTTTCTTACCGTGGGGCTACATGCTATGTGAAAATGTCTAGTATTAGGTATAACTATATTCTGCCTGCAGCTATGGTAACATGTTGATGTTATCCTTGGTCTAGTGCTATAGACCTGTTTTTGTATGTAGGGGAAACAATCATACATCTCCACATTACAAAAATTTTTACCTTCATAAAATATGTAATAAAATTTCATTTTTTAATTTAATAATAAAAATGTATAATCTAATAATCTGTGAACTGTGAATCTATGAACAGTCTGATAACGAAGAGCCGCAACCAATATTTCTTGGGCTTTCGATTGGCAGCTTGATCAAAAGTCAAATACAAGAGGCGGCCCTCCTAGACTCTGCATGCCCTGTGAGGAGGATCCTCCCACTGCAGCCTTAGGCCCAGCAGTTCCGAGGCCAGCCTTTGATGGTTTTTCCATTTTTTTCCGTTTCTTATTTCAACCCTTTCATGTTTATTTTTGCTAAAATTAGACCATGTCACAGAATACACCATGTGCTTCTCCTGTTACTTAGAATAGTTTTGCTTTATAAACAAACATTTGAATAGGTTATTTTGGATAATCTTAGAATATAAATCTACTTAAACATTACTTTCCTAACTATATCATTTTATCCTGTCTATACCTATGTATCATAATAATGTTTATTGTTCATAAACTTAAACTTCTTTGTTGAGAACTTTCCGTTTGATAGGTATTACTTCTGTTTTTTTTTTATAGGTATCACTTATTTATTATGTTTATTAAATTAAGTATTCATTATATTATATAAAAATGCATCATCTTTCTGTTTAGATTTCTATAGTTTTCATACAATTTTATTCATTGTTATTGTAGTTTTGGCTTATTTTAAGTACACTATACATTTTCTATGGAATTTTTTAAAATTTATTTGTAGGTACATTAATTTCTTTCTTTTTCGTCATGTTCTTTTATAAATACTTTATTAATAACCTCTATATATAAAGTTTTAGTTTAAGTCTATATATTTAGTTTTTTCTAGTATGTACGTACGTCCGTTCGTGACGTCACCAAAAGGGTTCTAACGGAAGACCAGCGCTTGTTGTAGGTATTCGTCTACAACTAGCAATATGCTGAGTTAGGGCCTTTTTGCAACAGCGATGTTATTAACATGTATTAAACTAACTGAACTTTTATCTTGTAAACTGTTGTTTCAAATAAACATTTTCTATTTCTATTTCTATTTCTATTTCTCCAATGTCCCAGCTAGGTCTATACTAAAATTCATTAAAATTATTGCAGCTCTTTAGGCATAAGAAACATAACTAACAGACAGATTGACAGATGCCTACGGCATTAAGCCCACCCTTGGTAACATTTTTTAAGTATGTGCAATAAAGTTTTCAAACAAACAGAGTTTCGCATTTATAACATTAGTTTGGGGTTTGGATTGCTAAATGTAATTGTAACTAGATAACACCTGCGACTTGTAACTAGATACCGCCTGCGGCTTTGCTGCTACCAGTATAAAAAGCCTTTGTGTTAATACAGGTCACTAAACTAGGTATATTCCAGGTTTCATCCAAATCCGTTCATGTTGAGTGGGGACAAACATACTTACACACACTCACACAAACTTTCACAATGATAATATTAGTGTATAAAAAAAAACCTGTAATTATCGTTATGAAAAAAGAACCAAATTTTGTAAACTATTTTATTCTTTTATATTTGCAAATCTTATGATTGATTTGGTAACTTACTTTGGGACAGGCGCGGATACAGGATTTCGTTTCGGGGGGGGGGGCAATTTTGGTGTTTGGCATTGCACTTACCTATCTTCCATCGGCGAGCGGAGCGAGCCGCGAAAAAGTTATTTGCAGAGAATGTGCTATTATACCTAGGTATAATAATAATTATTATTATGATTACAAACAAAACATGATAAAGATAACTGCGATTTTTTATATTTTCATAGGAAATTGTAAATGCAAAAGTCAGTAATGAAGTCGGCGAGCGAATCGAGCCGCAATTTTTTTTCACTAAAACCTTTGTATATTGGTCATTTTTTATACTATAAAAACAAAAACATAGTATATATTGATTTTTATACCAACAAATCTGCATAATTAACCAAAAACTGTGGATGATCCTCATGACGGAAACAGGATATCGTTCCATTACTTGTTTTTTGTATGGACACAGTCAGTGCCGTAAATAGCATTTTACGCGCCCGGTGCGAGCTTCTATAATTGTAAAGTCTGGATACCAGACACAATAGAAAAAAATATCTCGCGTTCCAGCATATATGAAGTCAAAGTTGACTTCTCAGTGCATAGTCCCTTCACTTATTATAGAAATAAAATCAGCGAGCCGTAAAATTTTTTGTGCACAAAAGAAAAAATATAAAGAAAATGATGGCATTTTTAAACTACAACAACAGACGTAAAAAATGTAGTCGGCGAGCGCAGTGAGCCGCAATCTGTTTTTATCATTCTAACTAGCGCTATTGTGTTGTGTGTGCGTAATTCGTCATTTTTGCAAACTTTATAGGATTGATTTAAAAATATTTGTGCGTAGTTAAGTACCATTCACAACCATAAGATGGTAACGAAATCGGCGAGCAGAGCGAGCCGCGAAATTTTTCTATCAGAGGTAGGAAAACTACGATTTATATCTGAATTTCGACCAACCTATATGTATTAGGATATAATTATCAACGAAGACTTGATCCTGATCTGGTCATTTTTGCACCCCACAAGAAAAGACAACTCAATTTATAACTGGATATCAAAGTAATAGTAATTAATTAATACTACTTTTCATGATCCAAAACTTGGTCCTGGTCTGGTACCTAATTTCTGTGCCCCCCAGAAAAGAATATAAAGATTTATTTCCGGATATCAATCTAATAATTAAAACTTGGTTCTTGTCTGGTCATTTCTGCGCCCCTAAGAAAAGAAAAAACTACGATTTATAACTGGGTATCAACCTATTAATTAAATCTTGGTCCTGGTCTGGTTATTTTTGCGCCCCCCAAAAAGAAAACTAAGATTCATAACTGGATATCAACGAAATAATTAATGAATACTACCATGCATGGTCTGCGCAATGTGCCGAGGCACCGGTGGCCTTATTTTCGGCACTGGATTATTGTTAAATTGTTAGTTATATGTTGTTTGTATATTATTGTTATATTGTTAGTTATTATTGGCAAATCATGAAAGTTGATAACTTGTTACAACAACTCCCTTATTTGAGGTTAGAAATTAGTAAACTATTTTCTGTTGTAAAATTGATTTATTTCGTCGAAAATTAGGTGTAGGGTTTCAAAATGTTGTCAGAAGATGTATATTCCATAAAGGCATCAGCCAATGCAATCATAAAGTGCTTTCCACTAGTAGTTCAAGAGCTAGAGGCAATTTTCAATTTTCACAAAAACTCGTCTAATTCATACATCGTGCATTTTTTCGGAAAAACAACTACCGCACAAATAGGCACAAATTAGAACGCATTTGCTCACAAAAAATCATATTTGTGCGTTCAGCCGTTTCGAAGATCCGGAAATCTGCAAAACGTTACCTACTCCAGCGGCATCTGCAATAACTCATAAACCACAGGTCGCACAAATGCCGCTGTTTGGCCAGTGCCATGCACAAAAGCTACTTTAAATTTGGCTTAGGCTAATGGGTAAAAACCATGCCGCTGCAGTAACGCATCTTATTTTCTCGAATAACTCTGGAACCTTAATAGGCACAAACTTAATTTTTGGGGATCATTTACAGGACATAGTGCTCTAATTTTTCTGTAAGTTTCATCCCGATCCGAGTCAACTTGCCGCTGGAGTAACACACACATTAGGTAATAGTTGGTTAGTTAACATATGACAATATGATGATCGTTCCAAATAAACCTATCTACATAATAAGTACCTTGTGAAATACTAACAATTTAAAAGTTTTAAAAAGTTCATATTAGGTATGTAGTGTATTTGATTTTGCCGGAGTTCAGGGGGGGCATGTGATACAGGAGGGGGGGGGGGGGGGGGGGGAGGGGGGCAATGAACTTAGTAGAATGTCGTGTTTACGACTTATTTTATACTTGTTGAAGATTTTTATCGGTTGGTTATATGAAGCCACCGAAATTAGTCTGAAAGATTTAAGGAAGGAGTTTATACAGACTGATGTTGACCAATGTGAACGCCACAAAGACATGAGTGAATTTAGGGTGCACTCAGCCAGCTCGCGGGGACGCCTATGTGCGGCAGTGGAATCCCTGATTGGAGTATTCCCATAATCCCCACCAGGTCATGCCCACTGGTGGGGATTGTGAGAAGAAAATATCCACTCATAATCCCCACCGCGTCGACGATAATTGTGCGGTGGGGATCATGAGCATAATAAAATTTTGTTTTGTCAACACTTCAACATTTCAACACTTAACACTTGAACATTCCAACACTTCAACATTTTAAGACTAATACTTTCACACTTTAACATTTCAACACTGCAATACTTCAACACTTCAATATTTTTACATTTTAAGACAAATGCTTTCACACTTCAACATTTCAACACTAACATTTTAAGACTAACACTTCACTATTTCAACATCTTTAACACTACGTCCCACGGCGGGAATTGAACCCACAACCTCATACACACGTTTAAATCATGCTTTTCTGAAGCTCATACAAACATTTGTCTCGCGGTGGGAATCGAACCCGTAACCTCAATACCTACGTTTAATTCATACCTATCTGAAGTTGAATCTCGGTGGGGATTATGAGTCAATATTTTTCTTCTGTTTCATTATCCCTACTAGTGGGCCAGACTTGGTGGGGAATAGGGAATGATCCACGACGGTGACGTAACCCCCCATCTAAAAAGTCCCATCGGACTTTTTCAGGCCTTAGTGGATTTTTTTAGATCATTAGGTCTACTGGACTTTTTTGTACTTTATGAAAATAAAGATTAAGAATTAAATTAACCTACTAATAAAAATTCATGGCTCGCTTCGCTTGCCGATTTTTAAAACCTACCTTTATTTGCGTTACAATCCCTCAGATTACCCAGATAGGTTAGGTGTATAGGTATTGTAGTATTAGGTAGGTTTAACTCTAATTAGGTACCTGCCAAAAGGTGGCTGGTGGCTGGCTTCGCTCACCAACTTTGTTGATAATTAGAGTAACTTTCACCCACAGGTCTAAGGCTTGAGTGTTTTATAGAAATAATATGGTTATCAGGATCTGATGATGAGGCAGGAAAGAGAAATCAGGATGTTTTTTCTGATGACGAACTCGTTGAAAAATTAATCGACGAGATCGAAAAGAGACCTGGAAGTTTTTTACCAGCTCGATCGCATTTGCGTTTACGCAAATTTTATATGGAATCGAGGTAGTGCCATCTAGTGAGAAACGCGTGGCACTGACTCCTTTCCATAAAAATTTGAGTATACCCTGTTCTTTTTAATAACGTGTGACGAATACTGAGATAATCATTTAAAAAAGAACAAATGGGACGAGGAAACTATGGAGCTAGTAGGTGTTGAAAAGTGGGGAGAAATGTCGGCAGAAGAAAATCTTTAGGAATTATGTTATAATGCAAAAAAGCATGGTTGGCATAAACTCTGGCCCACTGGACGGTGGGCATTATGACACTGACATAAAAATGTTAGGCTCACAATCCCCACCACAACAACGACGATCGCGCGGTGGGTTATATGAGTAGATTATTTCCTTGTCTCATAATCCCCACCAGTGGGCTGGTGGGCATTATGGGAATAACCCTTAATAGGAACCCTTTTTCACGGTATTTAGCGTCTCCGCCCACGACCGATTTTTTGTAGGACAGTTAGGGAGGGGAACCTCATGGCAAACTCAAGTGTATACCAACGAGGTTGGATCGACGAATGAAGTAACGCCATAAGAGACAAAATGTTGGAATTAGATTGTACGTATTGATATAAGTATTTTATGTTCTATTACTTTTTTGCGTAAATTTCATAGTTTTGGAGTTCGGACACTTTCAAATATCAATGAATTTTTTTTTCTGGATTCAGAAAGTAAGTCTAAGAGCAAATCTGGTTGGAATTGGATTATATGTATTGATATAAGTATTTTATGTTCTATTACTATTTTTCTAAAAGTTTATAGTTTAGAGTTAGGACACTTCCAAATATAAATGAAAATTTATTTTTCTGTATTCAGAAAGTAAGGCCTTAAGAGTAAAAATGGTTGGAATTGGATTCTACGTATTGATATGAGTATTTTATGTACTAGCTGACCCGCTCGCAACTTCGTTTGCGTGTATACTAATTTTTTACGTATGTCCTTTCATGTGAAATGTTTCCCAAGCCTGGTGATTTGACACGGAATCCTAAATATGAATGGAATAAAAAGTAAATATACTACATATTACTACATTACCTACCCCGTAATGTAGTCATATGTAGAGTACCTGTTCCTGTTCCCACTCTCACTCTTTTTTCCGTTCCTGTTTCCGTTGGCGACCCGTCGCCAAGTTAACTGCCTGTATAGGTATGACGTATGATGAATGAAGGACCCTATACACGACATGTCTGTCGCAGCATCGTCGTATATAGGGGCAGTCTATTCGTCCGGCGATCATCGCCAGGACGGTGTTGGTGCTGGCCCGCGTCCTTGCGGAGGGAGCCATACGCCACTTGAGTGTACTTAGTCCATAGGCTGCATGTGTATATTTGCAAGTGCCCTAACTCCTAAACTATGAACTTTACGAAAAAATGTAATAGAACATAAAATACTTATATCAATACGTATAATCTATTTTCAACCATTTTAGCCCATAAGGCCTTACTTTCTAAATCCAGAAAAATAAAATTTCATTGATATTTGAAAGTGTCCTAACTCCTAAACTATGAACTTTACGCAAAAAAGTAATAGAACATAAAATTATATAATTACGTACAATCCAATTCCAACATTTGAGCTCTTATGGCGTTACTTCATTCGTCGATCCAACCTGGTTGGTATACACTCTGTGCTCCCCTCCCTAACTGTCCTACAAAAAATCGGTCGTGGGCGTTGAGCCTACTACCTAGGTACATCTATCTATACCTACCTACTGAGGGTTAAATTGGGTTATTAGGTAGGACTGATTAGGTACCTTTGAACTGTAAAATCAAACGAATTATTTTCTTAACTTATATTTTATTTATTTTTACTATAGTAGTGATATAAATAGCAGGTAAGGTACTTAACTTACATGCATGTATTTCATAACACGGTGTAGGTAAAGATGTAACCGATTAATCTAAACCCCTAAATCCTATTATTAGACATTGCATTCATATAAAAAAATCAACATAAAAAAGTCTAGAAATCGAAATAACAGAAGTTATTTATTTGTATAAACGAAGAATGAATTTATAAGTTTTAAAAATTATACAAAATATATGCGTAACTATACTAGCCCAACAGATATTGAAGAATAAGATCTAAGATGAGTCCCTAGAAAGAAAATAAACTACAGAAAGTTAAATAAACATATTATTATGAATTACATTAATGATTTTGTCTTAGTCAATAACAATACTCATAAATAATACAATAGAATCTCTATCATATAAAGATTGGGGATTTCATAATGGTAATGAAATTATTTTCATGGTAATCGTAAGTTGTACATGATCAACACACCCTTACTGATCAGTAAAGGGGCGAAAGTGTGAGTGGCAACATGGCTTGAACCCAAAAGCACACCTTACTACAAAATCTGTGTTACCTATATTTTTGTATGAAAATGACGTTTGTAAAACTTATAGTTAACAAGATATAGCGAACACTGTAGTAAGGGTGTAAGGGGTTCCAACCTCCTTCTACGGAACCCAAGCCAATCTCACCTGCCCATGGTGCATCCTGATAACAAACTGGTCTCTGGCAGCAGCTGACTGTGGCATAACGCACCGGCACAGCTACGTCCCTTGAAGGGTCAATGGGAAGCAGCATTGATGGTGCGAGAAGCTGTGCCCTGCGATCCTCAACCCGCATGCCCAGTGCAGGGATTATCGGCATATTCCCCTTCTTATAATGGGAGGCCTATGTCCAGCAGTGGACTGATTTAGGATGTTGTTGTTGTTGTTGTATGTTTTTTGCACTCAAGCCACCGATGAGCACCGTGCTACCGCTCGGTGGCTTGGCTCATGAGTGGTGGGTCCAGATAATAAATCCAAGTGGAATATTGACACCGGCTATGTGGATAAGGCAATCCACAGAGCTTTCTTGTGTTCACTTAGCTGTAGCAGAGAAGAGTTTAAGAGCTCTGCATTGGTCTGTAATAAAAAAAGTATGAAGACAGTTAATGATAAAAAAGGAAATGGTGTACACAAGTGTACTTGACAGATAATGTAAAATTCAAAACAATGAGAGTAAAAATATAATTATTAGTATCATCATAATCTGGAAGTAAATGGAAATGTATGTTTGTTTGTTAAACTTTTACCTACTAAAATGTTTGTTTATAAATACAGTAAAATACTAGTTTACAACTAATTTATACATCATATTTTACCTCTTGTTCGTTGTCTGGTAAAGCTAATTTACTTCTTATTTGATCAGTTACTAATTTATAAGGCACAGCACACAGCTGATGATCCTGCTGAAGATACAATCTGGAAAAGTATTTATTATCACAATTAATAAAACAGCCAATGTAATTTTTATTTGACCCTTCTGCGCAAGGAACTATTATTGATAAAATTGACATAAATAAGAATAATTTCATAACATTGTAAAGTGTAGTACTATGATGGATGACAAACAATAGATGGAAACTTGTGTCTGAAAGGACTTTAGAAAGCTAACAAAGATACGCCCATCTCTGTTCTAATGGAATAGAAATGAAATTCTTGGACATGCCGATTTCCTCACGATGTTTTCCTTCACTGTTTCGAGGACATATTGATTCAGCAGATACTCAGACTGCAACAAAACAAGAACCTAGAAGTATTTTCCGTTTCTTTACTTAACTATTTCAAGCGGAATAAAATAAATGACGACTTACCGAAGAAAATTTTCTTTCTCAGGTTTGGGAAATCTAAAGATAATGGTTTGGGTCTTTGGTAATGCTGAACGCCCAGACATAAACAATTAAAATTCATTTCATTATCTAAACACAACGAAAAACTTTTTCCACCATGTTTGATTCATTGCTGCCAGGGCCCTTGAGTCATAAGTTACGTTTCATTTCCTGAAATGTTACATTTTTGCTACAAAAGTTACATTATCGTCTTATATGACACTGATGTCGATTCTGTTGTGCATTTTTCTAAACTAAACTAATTTGACATTGCTAAAAGTGATATATCCCTTTCTTATAGGTGTAAATGATAAGGATAGCTATAACTTTAAAGCTGCCAAATTTAGTTAAGTTTAGAAAAGTGACCAACAAAATCGACACTAATGTCTGTTTTCCTGAACGAGCATAATGCCTGAAACTGTGATATTTGCCGATAGCTTCACAGAAATTAGCAATATTTATCAAAATTTCAAAATTTTTTCGTTAACATTAATCGAGAATTTCCCAAAAACTATTTTGTGCTCGCTATTCAAGAAACAGAAAATCATCTTGGGTGGTGGGCGGACGAAAACTGTAGGCAATAAAAGGGTCTTTAGGCACGCTCCGTTCACTTTGTCGTCAGTACGAAAATTAAAAATGAAATTTTAATGTGTGCTTAATTTCTAAATTACATTCTCAATGCCTTTGATAGTTCCACGTAGTGTGAAATCTGCAGTTTTATCTTATCTAATTACATGTTTTTAGGGTCGGTAGGCATTAGCGTATCTATTCGGTCATTTTCCGAGGATCTGGGGGGCCCCAAAAAAAATCTAACTATGACACATCGGAAGTTTTATTTTCATATTTTGACATTTAATCTACAGTCAAAAATGGAACGAATGGTACGAATCCGTCACCTTGCTATTAGGCTTTGGTTCCTGAGATGCCATGGCCGATTGTCGTAAGCTGAACCGAACACCCAATGGAGTCGGAGAGTAAAGCAATTAGTATCATAAATAACTTTACTTTACAGTGCGTAGCTGACTACGCATCTATCTTAATACCCTTAGGAAACAAAAGTAGCTGCTTCTGAACCGTAAATTAAATCGGCGAGCGTAGCGAGCCACGAACATTTTAAGTATAGTTTTACAAAAGAAACATAATAAAGAAAACGCTTGCAATTTCCTCAACACCTAGGTAACTGTAACAGTATCGGTGAGAGGAGTTTGCCGCGTTTTTTTTGTAACAAAATAAAAACGCGATTTAATTCGTCATTTCACAACCGAATTGGTGAGCGGAGCGAGCCTCGAATTTTTTCTTGCAAAGGTGAATACAAAATATAAAAAAGAAAACTACGATTTATATCTAAATATTAACCGTATTATTAATATGTACCTACTAACCATGCAAGACCCAAAACTTGGTCCTGCTCTGGTCATTTCTGCGCCCTGTGCCACAACCCTGCCCTATTTACGGCACTCAGTGAACCACCAGGCCAGGCGGCCGTCAATTGATTCAAGGCTACGATTTTAATTTTAACCTATCTAATATCTATTGACATTTATATTCACATACATTCATAGTTCATACCTCATTACTTGTTCATACCTTCCGTTCATACTTGCTTATAGTTCATACTAGCGTTCTATGTTCATACTTCTTACTTCAAGATGTTTACTTCAATATTTCTAACAGCTGACCCCGCTGACAGCTGACAGCGACCCCGCGCCCCTTGCGAGCGCGGAATCGCTGCCTCAGTCGAATGGAACCTACCGCGCGCACCTTTGATCTGTGCCATTGTTATCTCGCGTATCTACCTGTGCTTATAACTTTCTATATTCCTGTTTCGTACCTATCTTAATTCTACTGTACCTACTTTACGCTTCTTCAATTCTGTATGTGTGTTCAATTCCTTCAATTCAGTAACCTGTGTTGTGGCTCTGGACATTAAATGCGAACTGGACTATCTATCTACGTGTTTCTACTTTTTCATCCTATCTGAACCAGTATCTGCCCACACCTACCACCCCAAAAAGTCAAAAGATACGAAAAATGTAAGAAATGTAGCCTTCTGGCAACGCTGGTTTGATCCAAAGAGAAGAGAGTTTTGAGTTTGATCGACCGATGTCACAGAAAAGAAATCGGATTTCGTTTAAAAATGTTGCCAGGAGAAATAACATCTACTTATTATTTTATTCATCATCATCAATCATATCGGTAACATAAACAGCCCAAGATTAGGTGACACAGGCGATAGTAACAATATATATCAATGGACACAGGTGTGTCGCTGTTTCGAATTCGACTGTGCTTGGTTTTCTGCATTCAAAGAGTATAAAAGTATAAATATTTCTTCCTTTTGTTTCACTAACCCTTTCTTTGCAACATTTTTCCAACTTTTGTAAATTTTCATTTTATTTTGTGTAATAACACTCTAGGATTCATAGAAAATCCTATTTGAAAAATGAGTGTAATACCCTATTTCATCTGGTAATTTGTTGTCGAATGACCTATTTACTCTAGCTAATCTAGTTTTTGTACACGCAATTTATTTCTATTTCTTGTATTGTACATATATGCCTATCTCCAAGCCTTTTCATTTGTTCAAATTTTTCACTAGCAGACATTACGTGTAAATGTTTACAGAAGGTATTGTCAATATTTTAATTGTTTTAAAAAGTTTTTTTTTTACAAACTCGTAAGCCAAGCTTGTAGATAGCCCTGACAGGTCTGTTTTGAAGTACAAATATTGATTCTGCCCCTGCAGCTCTGCCCCAGAGGAGTATGCCATATGTCATGAAGGTATGAATGTAGCTACGAGGTGAGCTGTGGCGGTATTTGTTAAAGCGCCTACACACAACCCTAAAATCAGAGGCAATATCGGGAGAGTGGTAGTGGGGATGAAATCTGCTACTACTCTACACACGTCCCTGCCAGTTAGTACGTAACCTACCCTGAAGCAAAGCGCTCGTCGATCCAAGATGCCGTCTACACTCTCAAAAAATCAAAAAATTGGCATCGCTCTGGCTGTTGCTACGGTGCGACCAAAACAAAAGAGGAAGACCTGGGTTAAGAGGTGGTTGATGAAACGCCATGAATTGAGTCACATGTTTCACATCAACGTGATGAGACATTTAGAACCAGCTGATTTTAAAAACTTTCAAAGTATTGATATTGAAAGTTTTATATGATATAAATACTCTTTATGTTTTTTGTCCCATATGTACTACAATTCCTTGTAGATATCAATTATTTTCGTTCAGACCTCTTGCTACTTCTCCTTCGCCATATCGCCGCACGAAATAAAAATTGATTTATAAAAACACGTCCAGTCGCCACTACAGTCGCACGCACACTGCGGTGAAATCGGTTTCGATTTCACTACACACGCACGGACAACGCTGCCTAGACGATAATCGTGAGCGCGCTCGAACCAATTTCTGAGTTAATAATAATAATAATAATACTTATCACTTTTTGGCTACTCACGAGGCGATCAATGGAGCTATCTAGGGCGCTCCCCACCACTCTCCCGATATTGTCTCTGATTTTAAGATCGTGTGTAGGCGCTTTTAGTTGACTTACTGTGTGGATAGCATATGCTGCAGAGCTAATTAAGTTTGTTAGAAAGGGTAGTAATGTGTGGTCCCCACTGAAGTTTTGAGTCGACAGTTAATCCCAAGAATACATAAAATACACTAGGCACAGATTTTTGTTCAAAGCGTCAAATAAAAACTCATTGGCCTAGGTAATAGGCCTATTTTGTTTTAGGTAGACCAATAGTACGTACTCATATATCTTTTTGTACGTACTTAAACTATGTAGTTAGCTTCGACAAGGAAAACCTAAGTAGGTTTTAGATGGGGTTTGACTGACCAACTGACTTACTCAAGGGTACTATTATTACATTAGTAGTCATAAGTAAGTAGTTATCTATATATACCCAGTACCTTATTGATTGTAGTCTAATTATAGATAGGTAACCATGAATGATTTGATTATGCAGTGGCAAATTCAGGCGCAGATACAGTATTTCGTTTAAGGGTGGGCAATTTTTGCGTTTGGTAATTTTGACCTAGTTTCCAGAGTACTATGAATTAGGCAATAGCAAAAACATATTCCAACGAGCGGAGCGAATATAAATATGCTATAATGCTATATGAAAGGACAATGCTGTCTGATGTATGGCATTCGGTACCAATGCTTAAGCGATTGCGTCAAAATGAAACCTAATTTTTTCGATGGATATTGAACTGTAATTCATGGAATAGTAAGTATTTTGTAAGTTCACCAATTTATTTTTATTTGATATTAGTTAAAGTTTTTAGTGAAATTTGTCATTTTTGGTACTATCATAAAAACATATGATAGTTTTTATAGCTACAAATCTGAATAATTAACAAAAAACGTGAATTAATCTCATGACGGACACCGGGTAACGTTCCATTACTTTTTTTTGTATGGACACAATCAGTTCATAATAGTATTTTACGCGCCCGGTGCAAGCTGCGATAGCTGCACCCCTTATTTTACAACAGACGTAAAATATGAAGTAGATGAGCGGAGCGAACAGCAGTTTTTTAATTAATATAATCGCTGTTGTGTTATAATACGTCACTGTTGCAAGCTTTATAAGATGGATTTAAACATTTTAGTACTAGTTATGTTCCATATAGAAGTTAAAGGCGGTAACGTAATCGGCGAGCAGAGCGAGCTGCGAATTTTTTTGATCTGATAATTTCTGCGCCCCCCAGGAAAGAAATCTACGATTTTTAACTGGACATCAACAAAAAAGTTAATGAATACTACCATGCATGGTCTACGCCCTGTGCCTAATTAGTGAACACATGACACTCTTGCGATCGTTCAATGTAACCTAAGTACATAAAAAGTACCTACTACCTTAAAAAGTTTTGAAAAGGTCATAATATCATGTATGTGTTTCAGGCAATTACCCCTATTGCCGCCAAGTTTAAAAAAATACCCAATATGGTAAGTGAGATAGGTAAGCTCGTATGTACCTTATTATTATTAACATTATGTACCAATGTTTAATATACGTATTTATACCATATTCTTAGAAACTAGTTCAGAAAACTTCAGAAAACTTATAGGTAAGTTACTAAACTTTTTCAAAATAACATTTTTTTTTTAGTACGTGATAATTATGTACCCTTCGAGTAAAATAAGTCGAAGTATGTACCCTACCTCTACTCTGTTAACCTAGAAAGAATGAATGAACTTCTAGAAGGAACGAATGCCCTCCCGGCATGTTTACAAACACAGGTTTTTTCCAAGTGCTTATGTTGTTTGTTGTCCGTTTGTATACACCCTTACCAAACCTTCAATTTATTGTCTGTGGATATTCAATTGTCGTTGATATTTTAGTGATTTTTAATCTATGGAAGTTTTTTACTTGACGCTTTCCAACGAGCGATGGCTGCCCAAAAAGTTGACCAATCAGGAGCATGTGCATCAATAATCAGGCTGTGATTAATCAGGGCGTACATAATCGTCACGTGTTGATTTTTCACAGCCAGTTTTTGGTGGACATTTTGCATTGTTTTGTTTGTACATGGATGATCAGGCTGGGCATAATCAGGCCGCGCAATATCAGGACCCCCGAAGAATGAGCACGGAATAGCACGGAATAGTATTACCTACTCCTAGCGGAGAATGAGTCTTTCATTCAGTGTTGCCGTTTTTTATTTGGAGAAAATGCTAAAACTTGTTGCAGAAAATGCCAAAAAAATGCTAAATAACTTTTAAAAATGCTAAATAAAATGCAAAAATCTATATTTTATTCCCGAATAGCAAACTAAAGTAGTCTACTGTTAAAATAGATGCATATTCACATATAATTAACGCAAGAGAAGACTCTGCTCTTTGGGTATTAAGATTAATTTGCATCGTTGGTTAGTTATTTTTCATTGACATATACATTTTGCATGTAATGTGTTGCTTCAGTAAAGGAGAATGCCGGCTAATGTATGGCGCTCAGTACCATATTAATCTTAATACCCAAAGAGTAAATTTTGTAAGTACAAAATTTGCAATAAGTTAAACTCTGTCATCTTTTCCTGTTGTTCACGCAAAATTTTCTCATAAATATGAGAAGCCGTGAAAACAGATTGTCTCTGGTTTCTATAAAATCTTTTGAAAACCTTAGGAATTTTGAATTTTTAGGTAACGTACAAAAAAAATGTTAATCATGAAATATGCTAAATGCGAATTTTTCAAGCTAACAATAAACATGCTAAATTTAGCATTAAAAATGCTAAAACGGCAACACTGACGCAGTAGGTTGTGGGTTCAATTCCCGCCGCGAGACAAATGATTGTATGATCTGCAACACTTTTATTCATGAATCATGAGTCAGGTCAGCCGTAGAGGGGACCGAGGGGACGTCACAGATGGCCAGTGTTGCCAGGGCCCTTGAGTCATAAGCTACGTTTCGTTTCCTGAAATGTTACATTTTTGCTACAAAAGTTACATGATCGTTTTTAACATTGAAAATGTTTGTTTTTCTGATCTAGTATAGTGCCTCAATTTATAAAATTGTGATTTGCCTGTAGTTTCACAGTTAAGAGGAGAATTTGTCAAAATTTTAAAATTTCTTCGCGGACTATGATCGATAATTTCCTAAAAACTATTTTTTTGAGCTTACTGGTATCTCGGGCTTGAATTAAGCTAGAGGGTCCGGGGCCACTCAGAAAAATGAAACTTTGACTTTCTTTTCATATAATCTACGGTCAAAACATAGAACGAATGGTACGGATCGGTCACCTTGCCGTTTGGCCCCGTTTCCTGATATGCCCTGGTCAATGATCGCAAGCTGAACCGACACCCAATGTAGTCAATGAGTAAGGGCGATTAGTATCCTAAATAACTTTACAGTGCGTAGTTAGATACCCTAAGAAAATTTAAATAGCTGCTGCCGAACCGTAAACGAAATCAGTGAGCGTAGCGAGACATTTTTTAATAAATGTGTACAAAAGAAACAAAAGAAAGAAAACGCTTGCCATTTTTTAATCACCTAGGTAACTGAAACACTAGATGAAGAATACGAAGTCGACGAGAGGAGCGTGACGCGTTTTTTTGTATAGCCAACTACGCGATTGTATTTTAATTCGTTATTGTTGCAAACTTTTTAGGGTAGGGTACGGTATTTTTGAGCATTGCACCCTTGTTGGCAAACATTTTAGTGCAGTTATGTGTGATAAAGAACCAAAGGTAAGCAAAAAAATTAACGAGTGGAGCGAGCCACGAAATTTTTCTTGCGTAGGTGAATACAAAATATAAAAAAGAAAGCTACGAATTGTATCTGGATATTAACCTAATAATTAATAAATACTAACCATGCAAGACTCAAAACTTGTTCTTGGTCTGGTCATAATTTTTGCGCCCTGTGCCACGACCCCGCGCTATTTACGGCACTCTGTGAACCACCAGGCCAGGCGGCCGTACGTACTAAAGATACTAAAAAGTTTTAGGTACGTTTTATTTGGATGCGTTTGTAAACAGTTTGCAATAAAAATATTATATTGAAAATCTCGTTTCTTTCAAAAGATATGAAAATTGCTATGAATATCAGAATGTGTTACATGATACGTGAGGGGTCAAAAGATAAGAACGAGACTAATAAAGTAAGAAATTTAACCAAGTTTGTTTGTTCTATTCGAAACCGCGACGAACAAAGCAAACTCACGTGCGCGTACAAGCTCAAGCAAAAATAAGTTTTAATACATACGAAATACGTTTCATATTGTCATGGTGCGTTCTATTCAGAGCCATCTCTGAGTGAGCTAAGGAGTAAATTTAAACAGCTAATAATAAAAAAATGGATTCAAAACTTGTATTTTTCCAAAGATACGTAAATTGCCTTATAGAAGATCGGTCAGTTTCATACAACCTGTGACCTGAGACCTGACCACAAAATGTCACGTTTAGAAATAACCTATGTCCTAATTGCTAGTTCTTATTGCAGGATATCACGTTCAATTAATTGTTTTTTTTTATTAAACCCGCAGAATTTTTCTGGGTATTTATTTTACACTTTTAGGTTACGATCGATTTGGGCACTGGCACCATTAAACAAAAACTAACATCGCTGGCTTTGTTAGTGGCAGTTTTGTTTTAGATGGTTGACATTGGGACGAGAGATGCACAATGTGGGTTAGAGTGCGATCAACAACCATGATTCGTTATGATAGGGCGTATTGCGATAAATATTTATGATTAATTTACGAAGTATTCCGGCTGTAATAAATAAAGTTATTCGATATAATTTCAATACTCTAATATTTTTACATAATTCGCATTTTTAGTCGCTTCCATTTATGGTAAGGTCTGAAATGACCGGCCTTCTTTATGGATTTGTTACATATTACGTGAGGGGGTCAAAAGATACGTGAAATGTATGAAATGTAACCTTCTGGCAACGCTGCAGATGGCCCAGCCGCCCGGGAGGTGACAATTGACATAAAGTGCGCTACTGACATTGACTTTCACGAAAGTGCGAACTTTCACTAGTGATGCTTGCCTTAGATAGTTGCCTAACAAATCGATTTTTTTTTTGTTGATTCGTTTGGTTTGGCATACTAAATTTTAAATAATATTTAAGTAATGAGGACTCAGAAGCGGCGTTAGGCACAGGTGGTGGCAACCGCCTACGGCCTCGCGCTCCGGGGTGCCTCGCACCCCATTGGCGGAAGGCGGGGGAGACGGAGAGCATCAAGGAAGATTTCTCTATCTCTCCACCAGCGCCAACTGACAAGTAAAATTCTCTGCGATATCGCGAGCGTCTGCCAGCTTGCCGGAGCATCCGCTGGTATGCTGCGGTATCCACCGACTTTATTATTCCACTAGCGACTACGCAGTTTAAAAGTTGCTTTAAAAAGAGTGTGTTGTGGATTTCATTTCATGGTGTAGTTCACGGTTACACATTCAATTTTAAATATATCAATTACAATTTATTTATATTACATATAACATTACAGAAAATATCCAAGGCGTTATACATAAAAAAATGCTTAATTAAAAAAGGCAGCTACCTCTTATAAAATAAAAAATCTTACAATAATTATGAACACAAGATATATTTAGTGTAGGTAAGTACAAATTAACATAGGTATCTACCATCTGGTTGTTGTAGGACATACAAAAATAAAAAGAACAAAGGTCAATAAAAATGAATAAAAATTTAGATAAACTATTACATAAATCTACTAGGTGGCTAAAACTTTTTAACACTATTTCACCATGGAACATGAAATTCTATGGTGAAATGGGATTTAGTGCTAATATCAATTTTCGCGGAAGAAAAGGCAAGCGGCCCCTCACGCGCTAGGTACCTCCGCGACTGCCGCGCGCATGCAGGTGCATGCTGGCTCAGTGTCACCGCCATTAAGCTCCAAAATCTTTCAGGTGTCCCGCAAAAACACGAACGTTTAGCTACTTCTCGCCGCGCGGTTGCCGCCGGCTTACAATTATTTTTTCAAAAAGCTTCATTAAACTGATAATTTTACAATCGTGATAATATTTACTAGCTATTTAATTTGATCTATTACTTTAGTGCAATTATTAGCTTAATTTTATATTTTTAATTTTTACCGATTTTTTTTTGTTAAAACTAAAATAATGTTTTTTTAAATTAAAACACAGATAGAGACTTCAAAACTTTTTAATTTTAATCATTAATCTCCAACGCGCTCTTCGTTGCACTAAAGAAAACTGCGCTGTTATGCTTCGAGGCCGATAAGCGAGTATTGAGATATATACGTTATTTCAGGGTTATTTCGATTGGATAACTATTAATTAGCCTTAATTCTCCTTACTCCGCAGACGAACGACTCTATGTAGGACAGAAAATCGGACAGTTAGGAAGGAGCACGTCATGGACAGAGCGTATACCATCTAGTATGGATTTTTTCCCCCATTTAAGATAAGTTATAAAAAAGAAGATAAGGAAAAGTAAAGTAGGTACCTACCTATAAATCAATGTTTTTGAATATTTTATGACCAAAGTATGTACTTAGTAGTTAAATACTCAATTAGAAAATTATTTCAGATAATTCTATGTCTAAAATTGATAAACTTTTGGTCTTCTCTAGCTATATATCACTAAAAAAGAACAAACAAAAAAATAAACTCTTATTCCAAAAACGATAATTATGGTATATAGTTTTATTTAATGTGGCAAAAAAAGGAAACTGAATGTTTGCTTGGGGTTTTCCCATGTATCAGCTAAGGAATCATAAAATTTTAAAATAATTTAGGAGTTATTTCTGGATCTGGATCAGGATAGTACTGTAACAAATCTGCAACTGGAGATTCCTGATCTTCGTAAAAGTCACATGCCAAGAGATATTCTCTCTTTGAATAGTCATCCCCTTTGCAAAACATCTCACCTAGAAAAGAAAGATTTAAACTAGTAAATTATATTCAAAACTCCTGTTTAAAACCTTAATAAGTTATAACCGAATAACCTGTGTTATGACAATTATTAAAATTCTATCAATTTTTTTAATAACATTATGTTTTAATATTAACATATTGTTTTAAAAAAATATAGCATATTATATAGAAAAAAATTGTGGGTATTCAGTGAGTAAACTTTTTTAAAGTATTACCAGGGACCAGTATACACAAGAAGACTGACATTCTCGGACAACAAATCGTGACTCGATAAATAATTACCTTCTAGGCCACAAGATGGCGTCACCAGTTACGATTTGACAAATTGACAAGAAAAATTCGAACTATCTTTTCACTTTTGGTGTACTCGTAATGAGTGCTACCATTACCTAACTTTAGCTGTACTGCACTGGGGCCTAGCTATAAGCAAATATATTATTCTCAAAATATATTTATTTAATGAATTGCTGTGAACTTACTTATGGCGAAGATTCTCGGCCAATTATCAGACAAAATCTTGCGTTTGTAACAAAATTTTTTTTTAAATTTAATTATTTCTTACCTTCCATTTCCATAATATGAACTGGTGTTTTGGATTCTAGTGCTCCTACACAGTAATGTTCTTCAGTCAGGTCTGGGTGCCAATACATTATCGCATCTCTGCAGGAAGTTCCAGCTATAGGAAGGAGTATTCGGTCCTAAAAATAAATATTTTATCGGTAACTTTTTTAGCTTTCACAACTAATTATGGACTATAATTTATAATTAACTTTATAAGTGACACGAAAATAATATATTTATTTAAGTTTTTCATTAAAATTTTAGGCGTAGGTAATGTCTTAAGCCGAATTCTACCTTGCAAATTATTTTGTTGTTGACTATGGGTTCTTTTACTTCACCAGTGCAGAAAAACTTCCGTTTTTTCCTCATGATGATTGTGCTAACTTCTAGTACTGTTTTAATACTATTTCCTGAAAAAAAAAAGAGTTTGGGGTGTGTTTAGGTAATGATTCAATCCTTACAAGAGTACATATAGGTATTGGTTTTTTTCTCAAGTAGGTACCTTTTTCTCCATTTATAGCTTCTAGCTCGCGCATACCTCTGGCTTGCGTCTCCCGACTGTTTTGTTGCTTCATATAATTTGATAACCTACCCATAGCTTCAACAAACTCGTCAATGGGACCTTAAAATACATAAAAAGTGAAGTATTTTAAATAAAAGCACATCGTAGTGTAATGACATATGGGTTTTTATTGTGTAACTACGGCAGTAAAAACTCAACTTATGATATAAGCAAGAGCAAGTAAAAAAAAGCTATCCCACCTAAATTAAACCTTCAATGTGCTAAGGGATGCCAATTGCAGTGTCCGGTATGTATGTATGTATGTATTTTTTTTATTCTTCAAAAACTTAATACTATATTCAACAATGTGCACTGTAAAAACCCGTAGGGTTTGTCTCAGTGCCCACAGTAACTACGTAAAACATCGCACAAATAATTTAGAAAAAACTTATTACATAGCAAATAAAAACTAAAATCCATAACGCCATAACTAAATATCTACTAAAGTCTATTCAACGTGCACTACGTTCGACACGACAAGTCGGATCCACATACCAACAGCTGCGACTCGCTTACGACAAACTGGTTTAGAATATTCATATACAGGGTGTCAATGTCCCTCAGTTTAATTATTATTATTTGTTTTATTATTATTTTTAATTTTAATTTTTAATTATTTTGTTTAGTTTTTCAGTTTAGGTGTCTGTGAAGCATTCATTTTTAGGTTATGTACGACTTTAATAAAATAAGTACCTACTGTGTTCCCACATAACCTACCTAATCATTCAATTTTAGATGAAAGTATTTACTAATATAACAGTTAAAAATTATTTTTAACTAACAAGTTTCTTACCTGTACCAAAACTACCTCCGTCAAGGTAGTTTAAAAACTGGTAAAATCTTAATGCTTCATCCGATTCTATTTCATCCATCACGGGTCTCTGTAAAATCAACAACATTAAGTAGCAGTGTTTTAACTTATATGATAAATTGACTGAATGATGATCACTAATAGGTACTACCTACAAATGTATCCATCTAGATTCCAGATAGACAGCTAAGTTACGATGAAAACAAGTTGCACTAATTTCACTTTCTCAATAGGTGAATCTTATCAGTTGTGGGTAGGTAGAAGCTAGGTAAGTACCTACCTGCCTAGTCCTGGTATTAATATAGCAATTTTTACTACAACTGTACTTAATTCATTTTTAAAATCTTACAAATTTTCCACTCCAAGCTCCAACATCAGAGTATAGGGAATTAACTCTACTTGGCATCCAGTCTAAGGACGAGCGAGCGACCAAAACAGGATGCTGAAAATAGATATCATTATAAGTTTGTGATGTTGGTGATGATTATCATACAAAGCCAAAAAAATGAATTAAACAGTTAGTTAAAAAACTTTACTAATGATGGCAATTTAGAATTAGCATCTTCAATAAATATATTAAAAATAAGCAAAAACAATGTAGCAGAAAACATAGCGTAGAACAATGCACGCCTGAAATGCTCAAATATTTCCCAATTTGTTTCAAAAATGAATTTTAATTGGCACAACTTTGATAAGATTTTAGCAATATAGGTACCTAATTGGCTGTTAAAATCTACTACCTGGGTATATACCCAATTAAACAAAAGAGTAAATTAATATAAGTATTTATAGTTCTAAAAAGCTAGCAACTGGTACCTAACCTACATGTTTATAAGTAGGTATTTAGGTACTTACTTACCTATTACCAAAAAAATGTCTCCATTTTCAGTTTATTTCTTATTTTTTGTAGAGTTTCGAATAGCTGATGGACTTTTCGATAACTGAAACTTTTAGATTCGATAGCTGACAGTGAGCGAGCGATACATCTCGTGGTGTGGACGTTTACGGAGCGGGCGTGCCGTTCCGTCCCTCACTGACATGACATTGACATCTTGGACGTCGGTCAATTTTCGTCGTATTCGGTGCGTATTCGCGGTATTTTTCATTTTTCCCTTGTCGTGTTTCGTGATTCTATGTCTGGCGGCCTTTTTTTGCTGAAATATTGCTGATATCATTAAAATGCACGTGCGTGTGCGCCTATTTGGCAAGCCCGACGCAATTGTTGTAGTTGAATCCAAATTGACGAAGATAGAGAAGTTTCGTCTCATACTACAAGACAAATTCGATGTGAAACCGACTTTACAACGCCTGTTTTACGGCGGCAAACTGGTAAGTACTACTACTGTAGCTGGTATACTATGAGATCCAATGCTAGTTCTTAAGATTAGTAGACTTACCTTATTGCCGTCTTACTGAACCCTAGATTATGCTGCTCGCCACCATGAACTACTTTTCATAGTAATTTTTTAAATTTTCTTTTCTTGGATTTGTTTATGCCCATAACAATGTGTCCGTTACGATTTTAGACTTGCAACCATGGTGGGTTGAATGAGTTTTACTTTATAAATAAACAGTAGAGCAAGGAAAATTATTCTGGCCTAAAGTTTTGTCCGAACATTGGTTACCATGTCAAAATCAACATTTATTTATTCGGTAGGAACTGTAAAGTACACTTTGAAACGTATTTTTTTTGTTTACTCCAATTCGTAACGCAAACAAACGTACCAAACCAAAAAACGAAGAATTGGCAAGAAACTCTGTTACTTATATTTTTTTAATGACCATGTTAATACAATTTTTGTTCTTAACATTGTTTTTGAGGGAGTTTCAGACAGTTTCATCCCAAGCTTTTTTGTCATCTAAATAATCAGATATTTTATAATAAGCCTTATTACAGAGGTTACGTTAAACAACAGTTTTGAATTTATTTACAGATAAATTAATCATAACATTTGGGATTTTGTTTAAGAAACATGCGTTATGCCTCTTAAATGATTGACTAACTTTATGGAGCGTTACAGTAGGAACAGCAAGTTTATCTTTATTTCTAGTGTATTTAATAAATTAGTCAAGCTGATTCTATACAGTAAGTTGCAGAACTGAGTCGGTTCGACAACCCATCTTTGTTAGCGCCCCATTGAAGCTTATTATCTAAAGTTATGCCTAAAAATACAGTAGTTTCCACAAGATTTAAATCTTAAAATTTTTTTGTAATGTTAATTTAACATTTGGTAATATAAATCTTAATACATTTTGTTTTAGTCTCGTTCAGTAATAAATTATTTACATCAAATCAGTTAACAACTTTCGCTATTGCATTATTCATGTCGTCAAAATTCTGGGGTCTAAAGGTCTGCCGTCGCTTTAATTAAAATAAAAGTGGCATGTCATCCGTAAACAATACAATTTCGTTGTTGTCTCTCACAATTTGAGGTAAGTCATTGATGTAAATTAAAAATTAAAATGGTCCAAGTATTGACCTTTGCGGAACACCCATGTTTACTACAGATCCTGGAGAAAATTTACCTTTACTTCTACTTTCTGTATTATGTCAGATAGGTAAGAAGTGTGACAGGGTAAAGCCATACCCATGACCCCATAGTTAGATCACTATGGGGTCATGGGTATGACAAAAGTGTTGTCTGCAGCTATTTGGCTATTAAAAGTTTACTAAAATACGGACGCATTTATTTACGCACTATTCCCCCAGAGTATGTTTCCATTTTTAAGCCAGGCATATGCATAAACGTAATAAGCTGATATCGCAGTTTTTAGGTCAGAGGCTTTTCTTAGCTCCCTCAAGGCTTTTGTGAAGCTTGATAACTTGGACTTAAACTTTTCTATGTGACTTTTCCAGTTTACATTTTTCTTTAATTGATTTTCAATTTTGATTAACTGACCTATTGATTACTGATTGTGGTCTGATTTTATGTTACTTATTATATTTTTACTTAGTATATTAACATTTGAATTTGTAACAATATTGTCGTTTGCTGCAGTACAGGTTGCATTTTTCTTGTACGCGGCTTTTGCCTGTGCCCTGTCAATAAATTTTACAAATTCAAAAATACAATTAAACAGCTACAATTTTACTGGTTTCTGTGTGATTAAAATTATGATGTAATAGTCACAAATTTACAAAATTGTACTTACAATTTTCTATTTATTAAACCTTTTTCTGAAGTAACAAAGTTGAAAAAACATTAAATACATAATTGTATTTGTAAATTTAAGTAACATTTAGTAAGAGAGCTAGTCTTTAAGTTGATTTGTCTATGTTTCAGTTGGAAAATGGATATACTTTCCATGACTACAACATCAAGCTCAATGACGTCATCCAACTCATGGTGTGCATGCAGGCCAGTCCCGAAAAGGAAAGAACAAAGGCTGAAAGTACTGATAACCAGAAACCAGATGAAAATAAATTTGAGTATGAAGGTATCTAAACATACCCTAACCCGACGCTCAGCATAGAGATTATGAGCATATCCCGGCTTATATCCAGGTGTGGAACAGCACCAGCCTATATCGGGCTGGTGCTGTTTGCATATTGTTGGTTGTTGTTAGCAAGATAGGAAATAGGATAGGAATTCATACTATAAATAAACCCTCTGGTATTTTAGGTTTTTCAAATGTGAAAGATTGTCTGTATATTTGTTCACACTCGACTTGTTAATAGCTTAACAGATTTGGATGAACTTAAAATGTATACAATTTGTAAGCTGCTTTTTATTTGGGTGCCACATGAACAAGAAGCCGCGGACAAACAACTAATTATAGTTCATGGTAGGGTTGTGGTGGATGGAACCTGATGGCACAGGGGGAGGAAAGCATACAATCAGCAGTGGGTGAAATCTGGTCTGGCTATAGATCAGATCAGGCTATAGATTGTTCTGTGTTTTATCTGTGATCAGTCTTTATACTATGAGCAGATTTTGTATTGTTATGATATGGCATGTAAGAGAACTGGTCCAGCGATCATTTCCCCTTTCTTATTCATCATGAACCAAGTTCGATGATGTGTTGTCTGTGCAGCCTCTTTGGGTAGCTGATGTTGACTCAACAAAAAAGAACAAAGATGACTAAAACATAACTTTATAAAAAAGTTTTATCATCTTTGTTACTGACATACTTTTACTCTGTCTGTGGTGTATAACTTAGAGCCGAAGTGCCTTCGTAGGTTGTTGTTGTTGTTGTCGTCAAATAAATAAATAATGCTGAACATTATCACACAGCATCATGTAGACCCAAACTAAGCAGAGCTTGTATTATGGGCACCACATGATTGTTATATTACATATATACAGTTTTTTTTGTAAATACAAACTTATCATACACAGAAAACACCCAGACCCGAGACAAATATCTGCAGAACATGCAAACATTTATCCCGCGGCGGGAATCGAACCTGCAACCTTCTGAGTCTCAGGCGGACCTTCGCCGACTGCGCCACTGTGTTAGGAGTGATGGCAGCAGATGCCAACAGTTCTAAAATCACTCCTGTCGCAATGATGATTTTGTTGAAAAATAATGTTTTCCTGTTGACATAATATAGGAAAAGTGCACCCATGAGGGAATGATTAGCAAAAAAATTCAATGTAAACTACCTCGATGTGGGCCTGTTCCAGGGAGTATTAGCTGCACAAACATCAGACTCAGCTAATATTCTCTACAGGTCCATAAATGAGTTGGTTACTGAAAACTCTAGCTGATTGTACTATATATTTCGGGTACAATGGAAAAAAAATTTTAGAAAAGAAAAATATATTATAGGAAAATCTTTTTAGTATTGAATTGGTATATTTCAGATGCAGAAAGTGTTTTCTACACAATTGGCGATTTCATAGACATGAGAGATGAAGAGCATGGTGCTTGGTTGGAAGGCAAAATAGTTCGTATAGTCCACGATCCAAAGACAACCAGACCCCTAGATGACCTTAACTCAGATATAAAAGAAAATAAGCAAGACAAAGAAAATGACCCAGATGTCAAAAAACCAGAACTGAGCAATGAAAAACCTAAAAATGGAATAGCCATGTACTTTGGCAAAACTCCTAAGCGACGGAAAACTTCAGAGCGGAATGTTAAAGAGAGTAAAACCGACGTCAACTTGCTGTATAAAGTTCAAATTGATGGAGAGTGAGTAGTGAAATCTATTTAACTATATTTGGAAATTGATATACCTAAATATTGAAATGCTTCTCAATGATCTGATATTGTCTGAACTATTAATCAACATTTAAAGCTCAATTATGACGATCTCTGTGGGCAGTGGCCGTATTTCCGCCCGGGATGCAGAATGTTAAGCATGAATGTTGAAGAAATAGACGGACTTACTGATCTTGGCTCATGGGACAATCTATTCCTAAGTATCACAAACAATATCACCTTTGAATTCAATTCTTAAATACAGATATACTTCCAAAAAATTTTAGTTGACGACCTCTGTGGCGATCATCGGGCGAAGACTCGTCTGATCTGCAAATATTTTTCTTGAGTGTTTTCTATGTATAATATGTATGTATTTACATTACATAAGTATATAACTACTATATCAGTCATTACAGTTCTCTTAATACAAGCTGTGCTTGATTTGGGGCTACATGATGTTGTGTGATTCTTCTCCTTCTTAATTAATATACCTAATAGCAAACATGGCATAATTTTCAGTGAAGAAGACTCAAATACATACTGCAAACTAAAAGAACTGAGACCTAGAGCTAGAACAATTATAGATGTTAAAGATTTGAAGATTGGACAGAAAGTAATGGTTAATTATAACCCAGAACAACCTCATGAGAAAGGATACTGGTATGTATTGCATAATAATATGTTTTCAGGGTGTAAACGATAAAGGCTTTCCTGCATACAGTAAATAAAATATTTATGTTTGTTTCCCCTTTGAATTCTGCATGTTAAATAATGCAATACGATGTATGTTGTAGTGGAGACCACGTCTCTGTACACGTTGTGTAGGATGCCCTTCGGCTAGATGAATTCAATTTGATATTGATAGGTATCTACTAATGCATAGTGATGTGTGGGCAGGTGGGTTTAATTGTTAGTGTCATAATAAGCTAGCATGCAAGCAGTCCACTAGTCATAATTTATGCTATTTGTTTAGTGTAACTAATGCATAGTGATGTGTGGGCAGGTGGGTTTAATTGTTAGTGTCATAATAAGCTAGCATGCAAGTAGTCCACTAGTCATAATTTATGCTATTTGTTTAGTGTTCGCTATGTAATGATTTGTTAAACAATAGAACATTTCAAATACATGTTACTGAGATTAATAAAAAAAAATGTAGGAATTAATGAACATACTTCGAGATAACGAAAGAAAACAATCTATGTTTAAAAATTAACCAAAAAATACTAATAATTATAGGTTTTTTTCATGTTATAATCTAATTAGGATGGTTTTTATGATAGCATCATCAGCAAATGACACATATAGGCATTTTTTTGTCGTCAGTTTAGTGCAGGTTGGTTTTGAACATCGCGAGCAGATCAGATCGAATTGACGGCCTCTGTGGCGCAGTGGGCGAAGGTCCGCCTGAGACGCAGAAGGTTGCGGGTTCGATTCCCGCTGCGGGACAAATGTTTGCATGTTCTGTAGATATTTGTCTCGGGTCTGGGTATTTTCTATGTATGATATGTATGTATTTACAAAAAAAAGTATTATATCAATCATGTGGTTCCCATAATACAAGCTCTGCTTAGTTTGGGGCTACATGATGCTGTGTGATTATTTATTATTTATTTATTATTATTTATCGGCTGACCACACTTTAAAATGTTAATGTCTATTTCTAGTTAGGTTTGTTCAACATTTGTATTGGTATTCCTTCAGGTATGATTTTAAAGTGAGTGAAATAGTGAAGAAGCTTCGAAACACATACGAGCTTATCGGCACAGTCTACCTTGGCGCTGACGCAGTGCCGCAGAATGATACCAAAGTGGGATTGCATGACAAGATCTTTGCAATAGAAGAAGTTGTACCTTTAGAAGATAGAACAGAAGAATATAGAGCTCTGATGAACATACAACCTGAGAAGAGTAAGTCTATATTATTCTGTATTGTTATTATTGCCAAGCCTAACCTATTATGCTCTTCTAATTTTAATTTAGACTATAATACTAGCATGGGACAAGGGACGGAGCAAGATAATGCATGCTTAACTAAATAGATAATATATTTTATCTTGAATGAATACAATATTCCTGAGTTAGCTTGGCAGTGTAAGGGGCTCCAGCACCCATCTTCGAAACCCAATTGTCAATGTTTCATGTCCATAGGGTCATCTCCACTGAATTGCCTGACGTGTCGAGACGATGAAGACGCTCCTTGCAAGGACTGCGGTTGCTTTCTCTGCTCTGGCAAGGAGTTTCCAGAAAAGGTAAGTTACTGCACTGGCACAAATAATTCAGCGTTTCTTATAGACTCTTCTAAGCTTGGTCGCGGCGCGTTATCTAAACATATGTTGCAAGTCAAACTGTTTGCTAAAATGTATCTAATAAAGCAGCTAACACCTTAGCTACCGCGAAGTTGCATTCAGTTTTGAGATTTTCCACTCGGTATATAAGGAAAGACACCTTCAATATGTTTAAGCTTATTAAGCCGCGGATTTGCTCACGATGTTTTACTTCACCGTTTTCAGTTTATGGTAATACGCAAACAAATTCGGAACCAAAAATCTATTGATGCCACTCCAGACCAGAAGTTTGGCGATGGAGCATGTACCCCACTCATCGAGGCCTCACAGCTATATTATGTCAATAAAGTCTTTTAATAGCTTATTTTTTAATAGATAGTGCTCTGCGACGAATGTAATAGAGGCTACCACATGGCGTGTTTGGACCCGCCTATAACGGAACTACCTGACGAAGATTGGTACTGTCCCGAATGCAAGCGCGACCCTAATGACGTCATCGCACCCGGCGCCGCCAAGCAAACCAAGAAACGGCAGACCAAAAGCAATAGAGATTGGGGTCGAGGAATGGCTTGTGTTGGTAGGTTCAGTAACTTGAGTCCAGTAATGATACAGTACAGTAATTCAATACAGAGCTGACTAACTACTTACTATTGTCTCTATTCACTTCAGGTTTGACTTCGCGCTCGATAAAGTAATGCGCGCAAATAGTAACAGAGTCATATCCTTGGCTCGTCTTAGTCTGGTTTTGCTAAAGGAACTGGCCTGGCTTTTCAAGTTCCAAGTAATATTCATACAGAATGTATTATAGATTTGTAGGTGTATGAGACGTCAATATCATGCTCGTCTTATCATGTGAGGTTAATTGTTGTTAGTCATGGCTGTCGGTGACAAGCGGCTAAACTTTTTGGTGCTCTACCCACCATAGGCATAGCACACAAGACACAGCGAGTTCTCTGTGGAACACGCCGCGAGCATGCAGCGAATTCGCGAATAAGCGCCATACCAATAATGCGTGGAGGTCGAATTTAATGATAATTAAAAAATGTCATTAAAACAAGATTATAGGCGATGATTGGAAATATTGGAAATATACTACATGTATTTGATGTTCGTTAACAGTAATATTTTTCAGGCAAGACGAAGACATGCTCAATGCCCCCTAACCACTTCGGCCCCATTCCCGGCATAGAGGTGGGCATGTGCTGGCGGTTCAGAATACAGGTACGGTTCTCATACAGGACTGAACGAAATGTTCTGATTCTACCTCAAAATGTTCGAAATGTTCTGGTTTGTAGAAAGTTGCTGGGATCAGACAATTCATTACTTGTGTGTTTCCACTTTTTATTTTCCACACTATTGTTATGTTCGATCAACCACATTTTTTTGAATGTTTTACAATCTTTTCTTTTCTTGTCGTATAAGCTAGTAACTCTGGTGTCGAAGTTTGGTGTCGCTACAAGATCTTGCATGGCTTAGCGACAGAAAAAGTAGTTTTTATGTTGCCCGAAAACATCTTGCATGGCTAGCGACTGAAAAAGCAAGTTTGAGTTTCATTTTCTGATGATGCCTTATGGGGAAGGAAACATTGTGGACTTTCTGTTGGGTTTTTGTGAAACTCGTCTAGAGAAAGTTAGCGGGCTTTGTACTAAATATTTTGACTTTTGAATATCTTGTAATGGATTTGCGCAAAGTCACGCCTGATGCAATTTAACTAGCAAGTTTTAGGTCGCCCGAATACCTCTGCATGATTATCAACATCTTAACGTGCATTCTGAAGCACGGAACCGCTCGGGTCTCGTAGACGCAAGGGTGGCCGGGTAGAGGGATATGTGAGATGGCTAAGGGACGAATAGCCGGTATTGAGGCTAGAGGTTGTGGGTTCGATTTCCGCTGTGGGACTAATTTTTGTATGGTCTGCTGACACATGTGCCGTGTCGCGACTGAATGTTGTGGTATCACTAGCGGTGTACCCACGGCACGAGATAGGTAACGAGGACAACGAGGTGAGACTACATCATTTAGCTCATTATTTGATCAGAACACACAATCACGCTATCGCCCTTTATAATATTACTAGCTTCCGCTGGATAAAAATGCCTATGCGTTAATCCACGTCATAAACTATGTATATTCCAAGTTTAATCCAAATCCATTGCGGAGTTTTTGCGTGCAAACAAACATTCATCCATACATCCATACTCACAAACTTTCGCACTTATAATATTAGTAGGATTGTGATATAAGCCTATCAATAAAGCAGTAATATTCCCTCTCAGTTGTCTGAGTCGGGCGTCCATCGGCCGCCAGTGTCGGGCATCCACGGCCGCGACGTCGAGGGTGCCTACAGCATAGTGCTCTCTGGTAAGTATACTGCATCATATACCAGCGTTGGCTGCTAAAACAGTTGTCCATACAAAACCATTTTAACAAATGCAAAAATATTCCCAACTCTTCGCGGAGTACTTCTGCTACCGCAAAAAAAGTTCAGATCAGCGGGGTGATCGGCTAACTCTGTTGCAAACAGTAATGATTGACACCGATCCTGTTTTAACAAAATGAGACAGTTTGTCAATTGACGTTCATTGAATTTCGACGGATGAAATGTCAAAGTTTGTAAAAACGCGATCGGTGTCAATAATTTCTGTTTGCAATAGAGTTAGCCAAAGAGTAAAGTAACAGACCTTATTGGAGAGTTAGCCGATCACCCCGCTGGTGTACTACCAAGTCAGATATTCTAAATGAACCTTCCTTATGTACACATTTTGAAACATTTATTAACTTGACTTTGATTAGGAGTAGGTATGGCTTTACCTCTGCCTTGTTTTTGGGTAGTAATTATATGACATTGTAGGTACAAAAAGTTCACGAAAATGGAAAGTTAAACACCCTGGGCCAGTGGTATTGATGGGAGTTACTTACAATAAGGGCTAATACTGGGACTATTTATAAAAGTAATAGTATGCAAGTGAATATAACACAATTGGGTAAAAAAAAAATCTGATTAGTCCGTCAGATAGATCAACCAAACATATTAGAAATATATTTTTTATTTATGAAATACATTAAAATGGACGGAGATAAAGAGCGTCAAAGTTCAGGAGCGGGGGCTCGTGACGTCACGGCTATGTAAAAAGTGTACTAAGGCGTGACGTCACGCAGAACTTCAACGCACTATATATCTATGTCATTTTTTGTTTGTTTGACAAAAGAAAAAATACGTGTCGAATATTTTTTGATAATGTAAATGACGGACTAATTAGAATCTTTTAGTCGTCATCTCTATTGCTTCTTTCCTTTCAGGTGGTTATGAAGACGACGTCGACAATGGTTACGAGTTCACATACACAGGGAGCGGCGGCAGAGACCTATCCGGGAATAAACGAACGGCCGAACAATCTTGCGACCAAACGCTAACAAGAGAAAACAAGTAAGTTTAAATAACTTGACTATATTCGACCAGTAAGAGTAGGTGATCTGTTCGGCATTTTTTCGATTTATAAGTATTTTATATTTCGATTTCGCAATGTGAACCGAAAACTATTGAGCTATTTTATTGCCGTGACCTATTAAATATTTACTACCTTATAGTTTATAGATCGAGGTCTGGCCATGCTACACGAGATAAACATATGATATTTGGACGAGATAATTTGGTTTTAGGGTCCCGTACCTAAAAAGGAAAAAAGGAACCCTTATCTTATATTAGGATCAGTTCGTTGTCCGTCTGTCTGCCAATCTAGACCCTTTTTCTCAGGAACGCATCGAAGGTATAATGCCTGCAAGCTTGTACGGAAGCCTCGGTGCGTGAATCCGACACACTTGGCTTGTTGTTTCATTCATACATTCTCTAATTAATCATCCGCCTATAATAGTCCACTGCTGGACATAAGCCTGCGCCCTGTCCTAAGCTCAGCGCACCCTTCTGCCAGCAGCCTTTCGTAAATTAATGCCGTGCTCAATTTATTATGCCATCATCAGTGGCACGCGTCCATAGGTTTGCCATCCCTGACCGACATAATTATTTCTTTTCACGCTGCTTGGATCAGTTTCTGGTAAGACTGTTGGTGGTTGAAACGACGGTTGGTGCCTTCAATGTTTTCCCGGTATGTGAGATTCACCCATCATCATCAAGCCGAGCCAAGCAAAAATCACTATTTTATAATAATGTTATGGGTTCATGCTTTTTTTTATTTTGTATAATATGCTGTGGTGAAAAATCAAACTTCTCAAAAACAAGTCAACGCAATTAAAAGATACCGTCGTTTATGCCGCATATTTTGAAACTCACAAGATAATTAAAACCTATGTATGTATAAGTATAAATACTTGGTAGTTTTACCCCTTTCAAGAAATAGATCTAATAACTATTATTATCCTTGCAACTATTATACATTGGTCAAATCATTTAAATTTACAGTTTTGGGTGTGTCCGCGTCTCCTTTTTATTTCTCTTCGTCTTTTATTTTCTCTTTATTTGTTAATCATAAAAGGGCATCGGTCAGTTTCATACCTGACCATAAAATGTCGCGTCTAGAATTGACCTATGTTATAATTGATAGTTCTTGCAGGATATCATGTTTAATGAATAGTTTTTTATTTTGCTGGGTACTTTTGTTATACTTTTGGTTACGATTGATTAGGACACTGGCGTCATTAAACAAAAACCAACCGTATCGTCTCAGTTACTCAATTATTCTAAAGTCACAAGTCACTTCGTATTATATGCTGGTGGTTACTATAGGACAACCATTTAAATATAAATAATAGTTTAGCTATATTATATTAAATATAGACGTCACCAATAACAGGTGTATTGTCTCTTTATGTAAAACTGAAAATAGTACTAGAATTGGCCTATAAAACAGCTAAGGTGGCAACACCACCAATAAACGCGTGCTCTGTTATTGACAGTTGACATTGAGATGAGAGATGCCCAATGTGGGCGAGAGTCGTTCAATAACCATGATACGTTATGATAGGGCATATTATGATCAATATTTATTATTAATTTACTAAGTATTCCTGCTTTATTAAATAAAGTTATTACTTATAATTTCAGTACTCCATTATCAAGAATATTTTTACATAATTCGTATTTTTATTCGCTTCGATTTATAGTCAGGTTTGAAATGACCGGCTTTCTTTGTTCAGCCTAACGCCTTGCAAATTATAAAACCAACTCATATCGTCGCGAGTCAGCCAAATGTCAATATTATGTCATTCATTCGATCAAAACCACAGATATAGGAAGAGAACTAGTTAAAGTCTTAAAATTCAATACGGCTGATATATACTTTCTTATGTCCAATATCATCAGTTAGAAAGGGATGCATACATATATCAATGCGACTTTAAAAGTTAACCGTACCAGGGCGCTCGAACAAATTTATATTCAGGTTCATACAAATGACCTGGTACGAAGCCGCAGTAATCGCATTGAGATGAAGTATGCATCTCTTTCTAGCTAACATATATGGACATAAGAAAGTAGAGATCAACCGTATGATTTAATGTTCAGAGCATAAATTAATTTTAAGACTTCTCCTATGCTTTAGTCCGATTTCTTTGATCAAAACCCATTGTAACGCACTGCGTCAACGAATATAATTCTGCGTATTTCATTTTGGCCCCATTATATCCGCTAAAGATATAACAAAATTAATACCTTAATTTATTTGTTGTTATTATATTACCTTAATAAGTACATAATAATAAGAATAGCCATATATGATTTGTTCTTGGTTTGTTTTTTTGTATGGTCAGCAACCTCCTTTTGTTGTTTTTGTAAACTTTTCTAAAGTAATATGTAAATAATAAAAATAATAAATAAAAAATGATACATGATACACGAACACAAGCACTACTACCTATATCATACTAGCTTCCGCCTGCGGCTTCGCTCGCGGTATATCGGGATAAAAAGTAGCCTGTGTTAACCCAGGTCACAAACTATGTATATTCATTCAGGCAAAAACTACTGAACGGATATCGAAGAAAACATTCCAAGTTTCATCGAAATCCGTTCAAGTAGTTTTTGCCTGAATGAGTAACAAACTTTCATCCATAAATCCATACTCACAAACTTTCGCATTTATAATATTAGTAGGAAGTAAGATATGATTATAATAAGCGACGTGACTTTGTAGCAATTTGTTATACCAATATAAATAATCAAATAATTAAAAAAAACAATCACCGTGTACATTGTTATTCTCAGAGCGCTCGCTCGTAATTGCGCTGTGAAGAAAGTGAACGAGGAAGGTGACGACGCTGGCGACGACTGGAAAGAAGGGCGGCCGGTGCGAGTCGTGCGCTCCTACAAAATGATCAAGCATTTCCCCAAGTACGCGCCGAAAGAGGGCATCAGGTAAACTAATTTCATTAGCCGGGTCCACTCAGGAAGATCCAAGCGCACGCTACTAATACTAAAAACAAACATCTTCA
Source organism: Horisme vitalbata (assembly GCA_951804965.1). Taxonomy (NCBI): domain Eukaryota; kingdom Metazoa; phylum Arthropoda; class Insecta; order Lepidoptera; family Geometridae; genus Horisme; species Horisme vitalbata. The sequence continues at coordinate 29,449,111 of OX638089.1, read as the reverse complement.
CGACTTTTTCCCCATTATTGATATCAGCCCATAACCAGTCACAAATCTATTGAAGATACCTTAACGGGGGCAGTCAGAGGCAAGTCCAAACATTTCGTTCGATACATGCCCACTTTTTGCAAGCAGCTAGCATTCCACGTGTCAGGTTGCAAGCCCATCGCCGCTTTTTATTGGAACACTAACCTAGCACATACCTTTCAAACTTTTTAGTTCGAGGGCATGGCGGTTTCCTCACGACGTTTTCCTTCACCGTTTCGAGCTCGTGGTAATGCGCACATAAATTTTTCGGAACGAAAAATCCATTGGTGCACGGCTGGGATTCGAACCCACGACCTCCAGATCTTAAGGTGGGGTACATCCCACTAGGGCACCACGGCTCTAATTCTAATGGTCTTTTTATTGTCATGAGCGCCACACGCACGCAGCACACGGGTGGGTCGCGGGTGCCTCGCACAGATGCGAGCGTGGCCAGCACGTGGTCGCAATAAAAAGGCCCTAACACCGGCCATTTCATTCGCGTCAGCTCTACGCCATCGTCGCGAGGCTTACGCTCATTACTCAGTTCAAGTTAGCTTCCCATAAACGGCGCGTTTCTCCTCTATCAATATATCATTATCATCATCATTGTAGTATCGTAAGAGTGATTTAGAATAAATTATCAAACGTTGTTTATCATCTATCATTTAAAGGTTATATCTTTTTGGTCCTTCGAGCCGGACAGTTATATCCATGGCCGCCAACAGGCAGCAGCGTTGGTAATCTGTATAAACCTCCTAAATGATGGAGAGTAAAAGGAAATGGTCCCTAGTTTCCGGCGGCTCGGTATTATTTAAAGAGTGATTATATGAATGTGACTGGATGCACGAATAGAGGGAGAACTAAGAAGAGATGGATGGATTGTGTAGAAGAGGACACAAAGGACAGGATTTGGCACTGATTTGAGGCCGCGGTCACGAAGTCAGCCGCGGCGGCGCGGGATATGAATGTGACTGGATGCACGAATAGAGGGAGAACTAAGAAGAGATGGATGGATTGTGTAGAAAAGGACACAAAGGACAGGATTTGGCACTGATTTGGCTCTACGCCATCGTCGCGAGGCTTACGCTCATTACTCAGTTCAAGTTAGCTTCCCATAAACGGCGCGTTTCTCCTCTATCAATATATCATTATCATCATCATTGTAGTATCGTAAGAGTGATTTAGAATAAATTATCAAACGTTGTTTATCATCTATCATTTAAAGGTTATATCTTTTTGGTCCTTCGAGCCGGACAGTTATATCCATGGCCGCCAACAGGCAGCAGCGTTGGTAATCTGTATAAACCTCCTAAATGATGGAGAGTAAAAGGAAATGGTCCCCAGTTTCCGGCGGCTCGGTATTATTTAAAGAGTGATTATATGAATGTGACTGGATGCACGAATAGAGGGAGAACTAAGAAGAGATGGATGGATTGTGTAGAAGAGGACACAAAGGACAGGATTTGGCACTGATTTGAGGCCGCGGTCACGAAGTCAGCCGCGGCGGCGCGGGATATGAATGTGACTGGATGCACGAATAGAGGGAGAACTAAGAAGAGATGGATGGATTGTGTAGAAGAGGACACAAAGGACAGGATTTGGCACTGATTCCGAGGCCGCGGTCACGAAGTCAGCCGCGGCGGCGCGGGGAGCGACGCGCCAAAGCAAATCTATGCATTGAAACGCGCCATTCCTTGCGCCACCGCTGCCGCCGCCCCGTGCCCGCTGACTTCGTGACCGCGGCCTGACGGCTGATAGTAGTCTGTGGAAAAACGTGTTGTGCCGATTCCACCTAGCGTGGGACAAGGCCGGAAGAATGACGGTATCCGCGCTGTGATGACCGGGCTAACTTAGGGTACCTAATGCGACTGACCCTGGCTTCAACGAACTAACGCTGAGGCTTGACGATCATCTAGCACAGTTGAAAGTGGAGCTGGAGAACATGCACGTTCTGGGGTTGTGTGACGTCCGTAGAGAGGGAAAGGACACCGTTACCCTAGATTCAGGTCAAATTTCGTGCTTCCCCGAGGGTGATCAACTATCCTAGGGTAGCGTAGGGTATCTAGTCAATGAGGCCCTCTCTAACAACGCTGTCGATTCCAGACACAAAACCTATGTCAGCTCAGACACCTAATTCTCAGCAATAGACATAATTATTACATACACTGTAACTGTCATTTTCTATACAGTTTTGAAAGTTCGCGGGATATATCTCTAATGTGATAAATATATCGAATCACGTGAATCAGGGCCAGGACCCATACCTATCTGTTTTAAGTCAAACAAGAAGTTAATCAAAAAATAGTTCCTAGTAATCTCAGCTCTCAGGTTGCTACGTAGTATTCTTTAATAGCAATTAATGGACATTCCAGGTACGATGGAATCTATAAGGTAGTTAAATACTACCCCGAAAAGGGTATATCGGGGTATCGAGTTTGGAAGTACCTACTGCGACGGGACGATCCCTCTCCCGCGCCATGGGAGCCGGGCGCGAAGCAGTTCAATATTATTGTGAGTGTATCCTATCTTACCCTCAATGAGCACAGAACTCGCTTAAAACCATTAGGGCTATATTTCACCAGGACACCATGGTGGCGCAACCAGTCGTGGCAACCAACAAAATGTATAAAGCTCTATAACTGAACTCTTTCCGGATTCTTTGAATAGATTAAGTTTTGACAAGTTGACTGTTATGAATTTTTCATGTTTTACTACTAGTATGTCCAATTTTTTAACACGCTTTTATTAGTTTCACCTGTATGTATGTATGTAACCGACTCCTTTGAGCTCGATTTTGCCCTACTTTGAACGATCAGATTTGATTCAAACTTTGCACACCTGTCAAAGGTCGATGACAAATAATCCGATAAAAATATCCGATTATCCTAATTAGATTCGCCAGGATTAATTAATTTCTTTCCGCATCCTTTGCATGCGAGTAAGAGAGACAGAGCTAGTGCGCGAACTACGCATGCGTGCAAGCGTGTTTTTTTAGTTTTTTTAAACTATTATTATTTAAATAAATCAAGTACTTATACCATAACATTTATGATACTTATATGTACATAGATGAATTAAAGCTCAAATGTTATTCTTTTAGCAATGTAATGCATGAGCAGTCGCCGTTCAGTCTCGATCGTTAATTTAACTGTATTCCAGTATCCAGACGGCTATTTAGAAGCAGAGGCCGAGAAGAAAGCCTTGAAGGACAAGAAAAACAAGGGTCCGAAAGGCCAGAAGGGCCCTAAGAAAAGTGCCCTCCGGGAAAGCAATCATTCTTCCGACGACGGGGCTTCACCGCCCGCAAAGAAACAGAAGAACAACACTCCTAAGGCCGATAAGTCTAGTTATACGCCTAATGTTAACACGAAGAGGAAAGGAAGACGTGAGTACGACACTATTATCCAATTAGTATTAACTAAGGAAGTAAATGTTTGTTCCTCACAATGTTGGAACGCCTGACCGGATTTACGTTTTGTTATGTATGTAAATTATAGTTTACTTAATAATAAGCTACTTTTACTACTGATCCGGGTGCTTTCCATAAATAAAAGTATTTCACAAAAAAAATATTTTGTATATTAATCATGTGGTTCCCATAAAAAAGCTCTGCTTAGTTTGGGGTTGCATGATTCTGGAAGATACAAATAGTGACAGAACAGACGGAAACAGCTGCTGAGTTTTGTGTCACAATTTTTCTTATTAGATTTAAGTACTTAACAATTTTTTATCTTCGTGTGTGTGTGTGTGTGTGTGTGTGTGTGTGTGTGTGTGTGAGAGAGAGTATGTTTGTGGTCGCTTCACGTCGTAACGGCTGAACTGGTTTGGCTGAAACTTAGAATTTAAATAGTTTATGACCAGGATTAAAATATAGGCTACTTTTCATCTGGGTCCGTCTTTTCATCACGGGCGGAAGCATTTATGTTTTGTAACCCAAACGAATGTATCTCTATCTTTAAAACATTGTTTTCAGCTCCTAAAAAGTCTCCCCCGAGTCCAAAAACACCAACCGCCAAAAATACAATCGCCGGCATGTTCTCAAAGTCTCCGAAATCTAAGTCTCCTCAACCGAAGTCTCCTAACGAGAATGGCGAGAATGAGACAGCATTGAGTGCGGGAGAGAGAGAGGCTATCGCGGCCGACACGCTGAATGCAAAGCTCTGGGCCGGCTGCTTGGACGTTTGTGACAAGAGAGGGAAGAAGGTTAGTATTAGCAATACTTGAAAGAGGTTCAACACCATAGAAAAGAGGTAAAGTGATTCGAAACAGCAGATATTGCTAGTGCGAAGTGTTGACTCTGTTGACTTTTATTTGGCCGCGTAAGCTCCGTGTATAAAATAATGTCACTTATTGAGGTATATTTATTCGCATAGTTAACGTCAGTTTCAGTTTAACGAATTTATTTACTGAAAAGAACAATGTTGACTTAAATGAGTTGATACAATATTCTTACTATCTTAACTAATTAGGTAATATTAAATTACCACAGTATTAACAGTTAGTTTAGTTCTTCTAAACTACGCGACGGATTTTAATTCTGTTTTCATTATAATTTACAGAATTTCGTCTGGACGGTTTATATGTACATTAATGTACTTTGTATGAGCTAATGACCAACTCTGGTGTCGGAGTTTTTAGGCCGCACGAAAACCTCGGAAAACCTGCTTAACGACTGAAAAACCGGAACCAACATCTTACCGTATCTTCCGAAGCACGGAAGCGCTCAGATCTAAATACTACAAACGGTCTTTCATCCAATTAGTGACCGGGTGGAATGTTGCTTGACCAAAGTGATCAGAGGGCTTACCACGAGTTTTGATAGTTTTCGAAAACTTTATAAGTTTCGGTATCTTTCCCAGTGTTGCTGTTTTAGCATTTTTAATGCTAAATTTAGCATATTTTCGGGTTTGTTAGCTTGAAAAATTCGCATTTAGCATATTTTTATGATTAACATTTTTTTGTACGTTACCTAAAAATTCAAAATTCCTAAGGAATTCAAAAGAAAAATATAGATTTTAGCATTTTATTTAGCATTTTTAAAAGTTATTTAGCATTTTTTGCAACATGTTTTAGCATTTTCTCCAAATAAAAAACGGCAACACTGATCTTTCCATACATTTTCGTAGTTCATGCACGTTTCCCTAGAGGCGCTGTACGAAAATGTATGGAAAGATACCAAAACCTAAAAAGTTTTCGAAAACTATCAAAACCCGTGGTAAGCCCTCTGAACATTAGTATGGTTAAGACCACCGAAGTAAGCCACACCACTAACGCGTCATATATTACTACATTAACAAATAAAAAATAATTCTTTGCATTTCCACACATTATAGCCCCAAAGTAAGCATATTGTATTTATATAGAAGGTAAAGAGAAAAAAGTTGTTTTGATGTTCTTGACGCCACGTTTAGTATAATTTGCCCGTGTGTGAAGCAGCGTTAAGTCATAACTTATGTTAAAAGCCTATGTATAGAACCAGAACTAACTATTGTTCTATTGCCTTGTTGCTTATATGATGCGCATGTTGTGATACCCTGTAATTACGGGTGCACTGAGATTTTTTATATTTAAATTTTATAAATAAATAAAAACATTATTATTAATATCAACGGGATATTTACCATAATTTGTGAGTTCTGTTATTTCCCGATATTTCGACGCAGTTGCATGCGCCATGATCACGGGATTGATTCACTATCACATCGACCTAGGCCGAAATCCCGCAAATATATGGTGGAACGAAAACCAGCATTTCTATCTTACATCAAAGGAGTAACGGATAAAATTGCAAAAGTCCTGCATAAATTTTCAGTCAAAACAATTTTCACTCCGTTTAAGAAGATTACACACTACCTGCGCTCACCTAAGGATAATTTACCACTTGAAAAACCGGGAGTGTATAAGATTAACTGCAGTTGTGGGAGTTCTTACATCGGTCAAACGAAGCGTGCGATAGCCTGTCGTGTGATTGAACATATTAGGGCGGTCAAGAACCTTGATGTTCAGAAGTCTGCCATAGCTGAACATCTGCTGGAATCAGGTTCAAATCACTGGATCGAACTACATAATCCGCAAGTAATCTCAACAGAACGCCACTATATACCAAGACTGGTTCAAGAGGCGATTGAGATTACCAAACACAAGAATTTCAATAGAGAAGATGGTTTTCAATTATCTGGAGTCTGGAATCCTGTTGTTAGAATGTGTAGGAACCGTAAAAGTGATGTTTCAGAAGTGTGTCCTGATACAGTAAGTGTTGTGTGCCGTGATCGTGTTAAAAGTGATATTGAGACCAGTGGTAGGGGTGTCGTTCGTAATAAAAGACTGAGAAAGAGGGTAGATCGTTTCGTCTGCCAGTAACTACCCACTCGCACAGACTTCAGTTCTCCCGTGATCATGGCGCATGCAACTGCGTCGAAATATCGGGAAATAACAGAACTCACAAATCATGGTAAATATCCCGTTGATATTAATAATTATGTTCTCAACCATGATAGTTTCAAAAGTTATAATAAAAACATTATTTGGCAGGAGTTCGTAGAGTATATTAGCACGGTGTTTCTCTGCATCATCTGTCAGGAGGTGGCCGTGAGTCCGGTGACGACGCCGTGCCTTCATAACTTCTGCATGGTAAGTTTATATCACCGTGCGTTTCCACTAGTCAATAAACACCATCTTCATCATCAGCCTATATCAGTCCACTTCTGGACATCCCCAGTGAGCGCCATAGCGCCTTGTCCAGAGGGCCTTACTACGAGTTGCACAATTCGAAAACTTTTATCCTTATGTAATATTATAAATGCGAAAGTCTGTGTGAATGTTTTTACCACGTATCTCCGTAACCACTAAACCAATTTAGATGAAATTTGGTTTGAAGATAGTTTAGGTGCCAGAATAACACATAAGCTAATCAAATTTTGAAAAATTAACCTCTAACGTGGTAATCTGGGGTGGCAGTATTTGTATGGGGAACAAAAAAATCTGTTGAATTGGTGAGCAACGCGAACAGGAGCGGGAATGGGAACGGGTACGGCTAGGTAATAAAGTAATCATATTTTGGTACTTTTTATTCCACGCAAAACGAGGTAAAAATAAACCTTTATGTAAATAATGAAACTTTTTGACACATAAATTTCCACGCGGGCGACAGGGCACTAGTAGTATACGATATCGAGCTCAACTTTAATGTACATTTTCGGAAATTAAGCAACTGGTTTTAAGTAGAAAGTGATCGAACAACGGTTAGGTAATTAACGAAAAAAGGTACTTAAAAATTGAGCTCGATATAGTATACTATAAAAGTGTTCGAATTGTGCAACTCTTACTAGACCCTCTGAGCTCGACGCATCCAGCTTTTACTAGCAGCCTTTCCCAAATTGTCACTCCACCTTGACGGAGGGCGTCCTATACTACGATTGCCGAGGCTCAGTCTCTACTCAAGAACTCGTTTACCCCAACGGTTATCGGTTCTTCGGCAGATATGGCCAGCCCACTGCCACTTCAGATTGCTTTCTCTGAGCTAGGTTGACAATTTTTTTTCAATGTCGGATAGGAGAAACACAGTAACTTATTTTATTTCTGATTCTACATTCATGTTTATTTCTACCAAACTTAATTTTCACAGCTCGGAAATTCCCGCTATAGATGGCTAATAATAAGGTCTACATTTGATCTTATCTAGCCTCAACGTTGGGAATTTCCTGGGACGAACTATTTTCACCTTCTGCGCAACTCGGGGGCTGCTATAGTAGCCTTTATCAGGCTTTGCTTGAACTCGTCGTGGTCCAAATGACGCTGAGAACTTTTTCTTTTTTTGTGGATAGTGTATCGTGACGCCGTTTGGTGTGATCTTCTGTTTGCAAGGCCCGCTGTTTCCACACGGACAGCCTTTTACTGGCTTCAGGGACGAAACAAATCCTCATTAAACTGAGTATATAAACAATGAACATGAAAGTTAATAAACAATGTTCATTAAACAGAGTCTAATCAAACTAGCTAATCGAACAGTTGCGCAACTGTTATATCTGTCTACATCCTTCGTACCTAATGAAACACTACTTTTAAGAAAACGTAAACGCACAACGAGCCAGGTTATCATGTTAATTATTAGTTCAGTGGAAATGCTTGTCTGTTTAATATAATTGAATGTTGGTTGTAAGATGCGATTACAACATTTAGGAACTGCTGAACTAAATTGGTAATTTCTTTAAAATGAAAAACAAGGTGCCTTTTCCTATGGCATTTTGTGTGACCTTAAGAATTTGGATGTATGTTAATTAATGTATATTTGATATGAACCCGTATATTTTGTAGATATCAGTTATTTTCAGAATTGGTAGATGCGAAAAAACATTTTAGAGTGATTTTCCAAAATCAGACACCATACTTAGGCGTCGGGGATCCCAGGCCACCTATTCTCGTATGGTCGACGCTTCTGTGCGTCGGCGGCCAGCAAGGGATTTAGCTGTGCCGGTGTTAGGTAGTGCACAATCAGCCGCTGCCAGAGCCCCGTCTGTTAGTTTAGCAGGGTGCACCACTGGCCAGTGAGATTGGCTTTTGTTCTAATTCAAATTCAAATTTGAAGTGGGGAAAAAAGTTCTGTCGCCCTGCTAACCTGACCTCAGCCAGCCCAAGAAAAAGTGAAGGAGGTTAGTTGGTGGAAACATTGTTCTTTAGTTCCACGGCCTATAAATCATACAGTCGTTCGACGAAGGCGTCTAGATAGGGCGATCGTGCGGGGTGACAGTGGCGAGACGCGGGAGGGCCAGTCCCGAGTTGCATACATTCAAAATGTATGCAACTCGGGACATAACTTTCAAGGCTAGCACGGTTCGGCGGTAAGAAAAAATAAATAAAATGGCAAATGCACGCCGCACTGGGCGCCCAGAAGAAAAAAACATTTCGCACGGTTTGAACATTTGCAATTTTTTTTTGCAGCTTAAGAAATTCGGAAAAGTATCAGGTGGGTTATTAAAGGATAAAAAGGAAATTATTATATTTTATATTATTAGATGTTAGGCATAGTTGTCAAGGCAGAACGGCGCGGGAATTCGATTACCATGAAAATATTTACCGCAAAAAAAAGTACTGCCGCAGGCTTTACGTACTGGAATGTTCTTTATAATAGACCTTTATTGTGATAATAAAACTACGAGACGAAAATGAATAAACATAGTAATGCATTCGTGAGCTCTGCGTGATTATAAAATCAGACATGCGTTGGGGATCCCAGGGCACATATTCCCCCATGACCGACGCGGCTGCTTTTATCAAGCAGCTTTTGTGACCCAGATTATGTTCTGGCTTGGTTTGTGGCAGTGACATTGACATTGACATTGACATTGGTAAGATAACATGCTCCACTGTTTCTTCAGCTTGAAAGAAACCGCGACTGGTGCCACTGTCCATGGCTCCTGACTTAACTAGGTGGTGGTTCAGGTCACAGTGGCCTGTGAAAACACCAACCACTATGCGTTGGTAGTCACGCTACATTTTTGGCAGTGTTAGATATTTTGTCGTTTCTTCTTAGTCCAAGCGAACTAACGCTCAGTTGGCTTAGATCCAAAGAAGTTGAAACCCCCTACATGTATAGTAATCATGCCTATCATATATTCCAGGCTTGCATAAAACAGGCGTTTAAGGCGACCGGCGCGCAAACCTGCCCGTGTTGTCGCCACAACCTCTCGAAACACCAACTTGAGCCCAACGATGAACTGAAGGCGGCACTGAGGACCATCATGGCCGGCTACGATGCTGGTAAGAAGTAGACCTTTCGAGAACACCAATACTATTACTATTCTATGTTACTTGTTCATATTGAAAATCGCGAATTTTCACTTGTTCATATTAGTGAAGGCACCGACGCCGTTTCAACTCTTTCAGAGGGCCTTTATCAGTGAGTGTATCTCTCCGCGTCTTTGTTTAACGATGTAGCGGTACGTGTAAATTCCTGTTTTTCAATATGAATGTTTGTTTATGAAGTGTTCAATTTAAGGGTTATATGATGATAAAGCTGCCCATGAGCACCGACATAAATCGGACCATTTTAGATAATCGTTTAAATAATATTATAATAAATATGATGAAATTGCTGTTTAAGCTATCCGCTAAGCTCATCCGCCCATCAGTTTGTCGGTGCACATAACTGTCAAAATGTCTTTGTTCCACGTACCTGTCTCTATATGCGATTTTCAGTATTTGTTATACATTCACCACATTTTAACGAATTGCGTCGGTATTTTTTTGATAATATTATTCAGTTCTAATGAAATCAGTAAATGACTACACGAAGCTAGTTCATTATAAAACCCCTATTTATTACATTCTACGTCTTACTGCTACATTAAATAGCTTATTTTTCTCATCATCATTATCAGCCGTATTCGATCCACTGCAGGGCATAGGCCTTTTTTTTATTATGCCATTTACCACGATCCTGCTAGTCAAGAGCGGTTATTCTAATATCGTCCACCCATCTCTGGAGGACGCCTTATTTTCCTGTTATCAATTAGGTTATTTTACATTGGATGAAACTTCGTTTGACCACAAACTCACCATATGCTAAGTAACGTTGTGGTCTAGGAAGGAACACTAAGGTCCAGAATACACCTAATCACTCTAGCCTTAAATAGTCCCAGATTATAGTAATCAGGAAACATAGAGGTCGGTGGAGAGTGTCCAATCCTTAGCAGTTCATATAATAAAAGTAATCGTTGTAGTTGTCTCGGTTGAGGATCACAGTCATAGCTTCTCGTGCTGACGACGCTGCTGCCGTCAGCGATCATGGAGTTCAGCTGTCCCGGTGTTAGGCTATGCTTACCGTATACAGCCGGCAGCCAGAGCCACGTTTGTTATACAGCAGGGTGCACCACGAGCAGTTACGGTTGGCTTGGAGTTCGAAGATGGAGGTTGAAACCCCTTACAGCCCGATCTACGTTCGGATAATGCATTGGCATACCTATATTGGCATAACTGTATTTACGCAGTCGCTGTGTGTCCCATAAATAAATAAAAGTTGTTATTATATTGAATTTATGCAGACAATTATAGGTATTTTTAGGCGTAATTAAATTCAGGTTTTATATAAGTATTTATAGTTGGCCTCCTGTTATAGAAGCTGAACCTTAGCATTTATATCTTTACTAGGGGGCGTCCCTTGAAGTCTCCCCGTTTCATTCCCCATCATTAAATCAATGTACTTCAGTGACTGAATATCAGGAAATCTTATCTCTGTAAATCTGAACACTATGCAAGGTCACTTCAACATTTCAAGTTTTTCGGACTCACGGTTTAGGCTGCGCGTTGATTGACGGTCAGCTATTGTTTTTTTTAAATCGTATGTCCTACACCATTTCTTGAATTAATACTTACCTAAGTTGGATGGCACATATAAATAAGGGGATGTCCAATAATATTTCTAGGATATTACGTAATTAACTAGACTACCTCAGTTATGATATTTGCTTGTATTTAGTTTGCTAAGGTGCTGCTGATAACTGATTATAACTCAGATATGAATTGTTTAAAGTGTATTTTCGTGTGTGGAAAACGGTCTTAGTTTTAAAAAGTAGCCTTATGTCTTAATAGACGCTAAAAATCTTTGATGTCTTTTGCTGTTTAATTTTATCTTTCCGCTGGCGTTAAGCAAGCTCTACATTATCGTCCTTCGGCGAATATTCGCGTATTGCCTCATTGGCTTTGAAGCGCTTATGGCGTGGCCTACTTCGTGTATCTGTAAATTTTCGCCATGATACGATAATGTAGCCAGTCTACAGTTGTTGCTGTAATGGCGACATTAAATAAACACACGGGTAGTGCGACTTGTTAGTAATCATAAAAAAATTAAATCCTAAAGCTAAAGTCCACTTAAAAAAAAAACAAACAGCGTAAGGGCTACTTCTAAATAGAAGCGCGCGTATGGTACACAGCATGTTTTTTTTTTAAGTTTCCGCAAGATAACTTGGCCGGATTGAATACAAGCGCTATATATTTCTACGCATGTACATTCGCGAAGAAAACAGTTGATCAAATAGATTGTTTATAGCTCAGTAGGATTTCTTATTTTTTGCAGAATTTTTCTATTATAATCTTGCAATTGGTTCACCCGGACTTAGATCTCGTTTTGCTAGATTTTGTTTTTATGATTACTGACAAAGTAGCTCTATCCGTGTGTTCATTTAATGTCGCCATTACAGCCTACCTATTACCTGTATAAGGGATAATAAATCTTGTCTGGACAGCGACGGGACAAAACGGTTTTGTTCCGTCGCTGTGTCTATGCCACTGTTCCTACAGCAAAGGTTTTTTGATTTTGTTAATGTTTTGTTGTTTTTAAAATGATTTAAAATTGTGTATTATTAAATTTTACTTAATTTATGGCAATTGATGTCCAATTAGTCTTAAATTTTTAATAAAATGTATTATTTAAGAAGATTATCCACTTGAAACTTTCCATTATGCTAAGTATTGTAGTACAAATATGTTAGTGGGTCGTTATTGTTCATTTTTTATAGACCCCGTTATACATATAGATTCGATCTTTATGTAACAAGCCGACCCGCGAGCAAACCAGCAAGGTTTTTTCTCGCCCGTCAAAGACCATTGACATACTCTGATAAGGCCTCTTATTAACGTCACCGGATAACGGGGCGGCTTTAAATCTTCAAATAGTGTCTATAAAATACCATAACCTGCTCTAGTGTCTAGTATAAAAATAACAAACACTTTTTTAGCACTGGCATGTTGTCCGGTAAAAAAAAAACGGCCGTTAACTAGATATGTCAACGGATTTTGACGGGTGACCAGCGAAGGCTTGTCTCCTATCACCACGTGACGTCGTCAACGTGCCGCGCCGCGCTGTTCCACGTTGACGACGTTGTGACGTGGTGATAGAAACAAACCCTAAGCCCACCCGTCAAGATCACATAGAATTGACCTCGATACCTCTTCTAAGTATGATTGTAACTAACTTGGATGACGTCAAGTAGTATCTCGGGTTCTGCTTGCCCACTTTTATAAAACTTAATCTCAAGTCTCTTCAAAATTCATTACGCGATTTTGTAATTTTTTCATGTTATAGGTTTATAATATAGAGATGTGGCATACATTTTCAAGTTCATAAGATTTGCGCTGGTCACGTATTTTCTTTACATACAAGTAGCTTGATACAAAGCTCACATTCGTTTGCATGATATATGGGTGGCTAGCTGGTTAACTGGCTGATATAAGCTGCTGGTACGCATATATTATTCTACGCGATACCTTGCGTGGGGTGTTCTATGGCTCTTCATTTTATCTCTAAACTTCTTTAATAAGCTTAGTTTTATAATGTAAAAAAATCTCAATATTTATTTGTAAACCGAGTATAGAATGACGTGTTAAACGTTAATGAAATACTTTGTGAAAGTAGTAAGTAAGGGAAAGTAGTTTTGCATTAGATCAAAGCGAGCAGAGTAAATTCTGAGTAGTGAATCAAAGAGATTTGCCATGGCTTTCTACTATTATTACGATAAAATAGACCCGAATGTATGGAAATAATATCACGTGACTTAGTGATGATACACATTTTATTTTATTTATTCACGCGTATATTTACAGGGTGTTTAGTAGAACGATGTAGGGATTGAAGGAACTGATCAAGAGTACCCATGGGATCATTTTAAAACGCATTATGCTGTTATGAAAAGTTTCATGGTTTATAAGTTATTATCAAAATATAAAGTTATCTGAGTAGCGTTAGCACCTCTACTTTCTTTTAGTGATAGGTAGAGTTTACCTCTTTTTGATAAAGAAAATTTATAACAAGTTTAAGTCAAGTTTTGCTTATGATTTTCTACTCAATTATTGGTTAATTATAGCTTATAGTGATGAAAGACTATATTCTTGTGGCTAATTAGAATCCAAAATAAAAGTGATAATTGCAGTATCTGCTATTTTACTATCACAGATTAACCACACATGGGTACTCTTTATCAGCTTCTTTAATTCCTACATCGATTCACCAAACACCCTTTATAAAGATCGCAGAAAGAAACATTGCGGTTGATTAGTACCTAAATTAAGAACCTGGCATAACTTATTAATATTTAAACTTAAATAACGAAAATTATACCATATTATGTGATGTTTTTAATCCTAATTTTAGACATGACAACAATGCTAAATAACTTTTTACTAAATGTCTTCGAAGCACTCTTAGCTCTGTACTCGGTATGATTATATCATGTGTATAGATTTAAGGTTTTAAAATAAAATAATCAGTAAATTAACATTATTTTTATTGTTTACTAGGGTATAACCCAACGCTCTGAGCATATTATCACGATGCGGACACATCACAACGTTCCGTCCTAACACAACATCACAGATATCCTCCATCCCGCCAGTCTGGCCCCCCGGCCCGCCCGATACCGTACTATCGAATCGAGCGGCCCGCGATCTGGAACTGAGACCACTAGGAACAAACAGAGGCGTAGGAGTGTTTTGTAAACTAATCTTAATTCTAGAGATATAGAAACAGAGTGAGGAAATGTACAAAGTAAAAGCAGATAGGAACTTTCTGGGAAAATTAGATTCTTTTAGTGTGGAACTCGTTGCGTAAGAAAAGTCAATCATATTTCAATTATTTGTTGACAATGTAATCTACTCTTATAAAATATAATATAATAATAGCAACTGTGCTGAAACTTTTTTTTATTAGTCATTCTGGTTTGCTTTTAGAGCCTTAGTTTGCATTGATTCACAGAAAGTTCCGCATTTTTAATTTACACGATTATTAAATATAAAGATGAATCTCTGCCTCTGTTCGTTAGTGTATTATGATCAGTTATTAATGTTCACAGTACAGTTTGCCATATGACGGTGCTTACACGCCCCACTACGTGTAACCTGCTACTGAAAAAAACAGCGCTGTATTGACTCGATCAAATGCCTTTACTACCTAGAGACTGAATAAGAAACTTTTTATAAGAATTTTGTAAAAAGAAAGTAGATAATAATCTGCTGGTGGTATTGCCTTATGCACATTTTTTTCCTTATCTAATCTTTTTGCAATAGTCAGATGACACAAGTATTATATATAGTTTTCAGTCCCCTAGAGAAATATTTCACTAAACTGCAGGCTACACAAAGCTCAAGCAATAATTCAAAACTTTTTACATGATTTTGTGATACTGACACCTAAACAATTACGGAACATTATTTGTACATTTTTGTTCTAAAATCGACGGTAACAATATTTTGAGGATTTTCTTCATTTATTGAAATATAAGCGTGATTTTATAAAAGGTACGTGCTTAATAGTTTTATGATAAATTGATTTTATAATAAAATTAAATAAATAATAATGTCCTTTGAGTGACCAACTGTCCGTCTTAATTTTTTTAATTTCCCGTAATTTTGATACTTTTCTTTGAGTGATTGCAATATACTCACGGGGATCACTTTATACAATTCAAAACAAGGCTATAAAATGTGTACATTAAACATATAAAAAAACTTCATCGATATCGATAAATATCGATAACAAAGCATGCAACGACTTTAATCTTAGTTTCACTTTGAAAAACATGAGTTCAACTCTAAATAACATAATATAAAATATTTTATTCGATTCTATCGATATTGATTCCTTCCGCTAGACAAGTGACATCGAAACTAATGACGAGAGCGTAATTTTTCAACTGATTACAGTTCGAAAAATTCGCAATAAACAGAGCTGGCATTAGCCAGCTCTGTTTATTGCGAATTTTTTATCGACTGTCATTTGTCAAGCAGCTTGACATAAGCATATAATTCTGTCACTATAACTAATTGTACTTACGTTATACTTAATCTAGTGAAATGCCATGCTTCACTTGACATTATCTCACTGTCGGGTAGCACTAACTTAAACAACCGTGCTATGGCTACTAGTTTGAGTAATCTGTACCATCTAAGGGCATTATCTATACTTACAAACAAGACGGTAGTAGCTGACTGTTCAGATAAGAAACATCGTTTTAAATCACGCTCAGCATGTCCGTGACTCTATTGCACGTGTTTTTACTAACATTTCTTCAATTTTTTTCAGTTTGTTAATTTCTTCAGTGTTGTTTGTGAATATAGATTTACATACCTAAAGAAACTTACAGGAATATTTTAGATTATTTGTTCAAAGACTAAATTAATACTGTTAGTTAATCAATCCAATGCTAGTCTCATTATCAACTACTTTTAAAAGCTGTCAGAGTCAAAATCAACCCGCCCTGTCTCACAGGTGCCAACGACGCTTTATGACGGATTTACACGGGTCGATTTTAGCCGTGCGGCAAGTCACCAGTCGAATCGCTATTCAATTCGATTGTAAAAATCGAATCGCCACCTCATTAACACGAGTCGATAAACTTTAGTCACCCGTATAAATCTGACGTTAAAGGGCGCCTTCCCGCGCCTTGCCACCGCATCGGGTCTACATAACTTAAACTATGTTAACGGTTGCATGGATAACTTAAACATAATCTAATATTACCTATTCGAATCGCTTCACAACTACCAGAGCTGATTGCCGTAAAGCAAACGGTCTTAAAACCAAGACGCACGAAACCTATTATAAAATAAACTGATTGGAGCTAAATACCGCGGATTCTAAGCAAGCTATTTTAATCGCCGCTTTAAAATAAATTAAACTTTTGTTATTAATAGCTGTGTGGTAGCAATTCGTGCGTCTGATTCACTAATGGCACTAAAACACCCGTTCTTACTCCTAAAAGCTCTCCGTTATATTGGCGATCGTGGCGTTAGCGGCCTCTACAACGTGCGAGCCTGAGAACTTCTCAATAATCCCATCCAGTGACGTCCAAGTTCCTACGATGAGGCCCAGCACTCCGAAGACGACTACAATCGCGTTTTTGATTAGCATTCGGATGCGTTCTGACCGGGAGACGTAGTACCAGTAGGTGCAGGATTGTATGACTGCGGGGAACGCTAGACCCAGCGCGGAGAGGCAGAGGGCGCCGAACAGAGAGATGAACAGGTCCAACTCGGGGACGGCTGCAGCGATGCCGACTGTAACGATACAACACTCAATATTAGAGATTTTATCTTGCATAAATTGAAGATGATGATTTGTGATATTTCAAGCATTATATTTAAAGTATCTATCAATAAAATGTGTAATTAATGAACGCCTGAAGTGTTACATAACAGTCTAATTCTCATGGTCCATGGTTTTTCGAAAGAAACAAAAAATATGTAAGCTTTTTCGGACCTCGCTTTAGGATGTGCTAGTGGGGCCTATTAAGAATGGCTATGCAGTACCTAATGCAAGTGAAGTTAACTATGAACTTGCATTATTTATTCATTTGCGTCCTCGTTGTATCATGTTGTTTATCGTCACCACAGACGATATTATTATAATTGTGTATGTAATTTTGTATGTCATATTTGACTAAAACTGATCTCTGCTATTATCTGTATGCACTTATGCAACCTGGACAATTTCAAAAGCAATTTTGGACTAGTTTAGACCATTCGGATGAGGAAAGAATAGTAGGTAGAACTTACAGGTAACGATAACAATGGTGGTCCTCAACAAGTACTCCCAGACGAAGCGGTGTTTGCTGTTCAACAGCCTGTTGCCGATGTACTCGTTCCAGAGAATGTCGATCGCCACATAGCAAGCCAGCCCGTGAGTTATGAAGATCGCGAACGCCAGCAGACATTGGACAACGGCCGCGAGCCTGTTACAGGATATACTTAACATCTCTTGTGTAGGGGCTTGAAAGAGAACAAGCTTTAGGGCCCGCATTTAGAAAATTAATTCAAAATTGATCGTAGCTTACTAGACTTGAACCATACTTGGGGGCCATCAGGCCCCTGAAAATTATGGTCGCCAATTTGCTTACTTTGTTTGCATTGGTTTTGAAATTCTACAAGAGCAATTTGAAATTGCCTGTGGCTCTACCCTATATGGCGATAGATCTACGAAGTTATAATAGTTTAAGTTTATTCATTAGGGGAAATGCCTAGGATGACATTAGTGTTAGACGAAATTGGAGATTTCAGCTATGAAGCTATTCATTGATAGGAAACTTACACTTCTTTCTTTGAAGGCAGATTTAGAGTGATGCTGCCTTCTGCCTTAACCCCGTACTGGAGGTAGCCGAACAGCCCCATACCCACGTACAGGATGATGATGGAAATCATCGCTCTGTTCAGCACCCCGAACTTGCCGACGAAGTCCTTGGGAGTCTTCATTTCGTTCTCTAGAGGCAGGATCTGTGAAAATAACATTTTATTATAATAAACTATTGCATATTTCTGCCTTTGTGATTTTCCTTGATATCAACTTAGGAACGTGAAAATTTACGATTTTTAATATGAATCAATTTATATTTATAGCATGTTCGTATGTTTCAGACAGGAAGTATACAGATACTTCCTGTTTTAAAATGTAAATAGTGTCCAGCATTATTTATTAAATTTGTATTTATTTATTAATCATATCCAAACGAGAAAATAAGAACTTACCACACCAATAGCTTCGAGAGCAAACAGCACCGTTCCAAAGAACAGCGGAAAGTTAGCCAGTTTCCCGGCCGGCACTTTGCCTTCCAACGTCGGCGCCTCCCTGAATATGTAGTAGCAAATAATTGCAAAACTGACAATGGTCACTGCATTTGCTATCGCTGAGAACGGAGCCAGATATTTCAGATCCCGGACCCAGTTGATCAGAATTAGTGGCAGTAGGATGCACAGCATGACGTGGAACACATCGACTTTTAGCTTGAACTGATTGGCGAGGACGAACTGGATGTTCTCAGAGACGAAGACAACGTACACGCAGCATGTACCGATCTGGTAGACCAGGAGGAATGCATTCACTACGTGCCTGGAAAGACGACAAAATATAGGATTATAGTATATACAAATAATTAATAATAGTTTAAAAAAACTAAAAAAACACGCTTGCACGCATGCGTAGTTCGCGCACTAGCTCTGTCTCTCTTACTCGCATGCAAAGGATGCGGAAAGAAATTAATTAATCCTGGCGAATCTAATTAGGATAATCGGATATTTTTATCGGATTATTGCATTGTCATCGACCTTTGACAGGTGTGCAAAGTTTGAATCAAATCTGATCGTTCAAAGTAGGGCAAAATCGAGCTCAAAGGAGTCGGTTACATACATACATACATACAGGTGAAACTAATAAAAGCGTGTTAAAAAAGTCCACCATCATATCTTAAGAAAGTTGTAGGTATTATACATAGTTATGTATGCATAAATATTGGATTTCCAACCAACTCCGCTGAAGACGTAATTATCACCGTGCTAAACCAATATATATAAGCCAAAAACTTCGACATCTGAGTTGTCCTCTAGCTCATTAGAAAAAAATACTAATTACTAACTTTAATCAACACAAAACAAGGACAAAAGATAACAAAATAACAGTATATTGACTACAATAATGTGGTTTTGAGTACTTAGTTGTTGGTAGAAGCTGGATGCGTCGAGCTCAGGACAGGGCGCAATGGCGCTCATCAGGGGAGGCCTATGTCCAGCAGTGGACTGCTATAGGCTGATAATGATGATAACTTAGCGGTTTGTGATTGAAATTCAAGGTCGTATTTTCAAGACTTACAAAAACTAAAAATAATGAGTCTCTTGAGACGGCTTTGAATTTATAAGTGCACCATGTTTTTGAGTGAGAAGATAACGCTAACGTTACGGCCAATTCAGCTTATCTTGAACTAGGTGGGCAAGTTTGGATTGGCGTGGAATTTGTAATATTGTGTCAAGAGTTTATAGGACTACTTAGCTAAAAATAACACCGTAAAATACCGTGTGTTACCTTCCCTTTACCTTTATTAGGTATCTTGGTGTGTAACCTCAATGAATATTTTATGAAGTTATTCTCAATGTGTCGTCATTTAGATGTTCGAGAAAACAACCAGAAGGAGTATTCTAAACCACTTTACGTATACTTTTCTGATAAAAATAGCGCCCATGTTCAATGTGTTAGCATTTTATGACCTTTTACGTACAATCACGCATAATACTCACGCAGCATAAGGAGCGCATGCCTTGCACCAGTCAGGGCCCTCGGAGAGCGCTGCCTCCGCGGCTGCCGTATACGATAGACTTGGCACTTTCCGCCGCTTGCATAGCACGTAGCACGAGTCTATCAGCACGTGAATGCAGTACGTGCATAGCACCCCGATAATGATGGTGCCGATACTGCCGACGATGTAACCCGAGTTGGAGAAGGCTTTCGGCATAGCTAGGATTCCCGTACCGAGACTGCCTTTAAGTAAGTGGAGGAGTGTTTCCGTGTTGCTGTAAAAAGTAAAATTATAATAGGTCATAATTACCCGACCTCCCTGATTAAACCTAGGTATACGCTGCCCACTGCAAAAATTCCCCCGTTCAGTGATGTATTAAAACAACTTAAAAAGCTAAATTTATTTTAGAAAAAATGGAGGACTTTAAACAAAACTCATACTCCCGTTTTTGTGGACACTGAATTTTAGAAATTGTTATTTGAACAAAAATTGTTACTACAAACAGCTACATACCAAAATCTATAACGATCGACGACCTCTGTGGCGCAGTGGGCGAAGGTCCGCCTGTGACGCAGAAAGTTGCGGGTTCGATTCCCGCTGCGGGACAAATGTTTGCATGTTCTGCAGATATTTGTCTCGGGTCTGGGTGTTTTCTATGTATGATATGTATGTATTTACAAAAAAAAAATGTATCTATGTAGTATATCAATCATGTGGTTCCCATAACACAAGCTCTGCTTAGTTTGGGGCTACATGATGATGTGTGATTAACGTCCAGGATTATTTTATAAGGATAAAAAACGATTTTAAAGTATTCTGACGAAGATTCAAGCAAATCGCACCACGCAAAAAGATTTTCACATACAAACTTTAACCCCTACTGCAACCCTTGAGGGGTAATTTAAATTTCTATTGATAACAATCTTTATAATTTTCATGTAACACTGCTTAAACCAAGTTTCAAGTTTGTACCTTTACGTATTTTTCATACAAACGTTTTTACCCCCTTTCACCCCCTAAGAGGTCGAATTTCGAAAAATCCCTTCTTAGTAGGTACACGGTAACAAACTAAAACACACCCTCCAAATTCCAGGTTTCTAGGTTAGCAGTTTAGGCTCCGCGTTGCATGTCAGTCAGTACGTCATTTACTATTTTATAATACATTATGACTATGATTATGTTAAGACAAAAAGAGTCCGTATTTACTACCTACGTGTTCAACTCAGCTTCATTTGTTTAGGTAGGTATGATGAGTTCAGGAAAAGTTTACAAAAAAGAAACAATCGAGGAAATTTAATAGCAAACCGGAACTAGGAAAATCATGGACCTCATATCTCATCCGCAGTACCCTCGCTTGACAGTTTTGGGTTTCCTCTGACACATAGGAGACACATAGTAGTCACGACCTTCAATGATGCTATTAACGTAATGAAACGTGAATCGCACCCACTGCCCACACGTGCTTTGTAGAATACGTAGTAAATCTGTAAACGTGTCTCCGTACTTGACAAAATACCTAATAAATAGGTAGGTGAGTAACTGCCTAGATACTAGATAACTACTAAAACACATACTTAACACCTAAGCAGTAAACACGTCTAGTTCATGTTCCTAGCTAGATACTTAGATCAACTGAAATAAAGACTTTACACAATAGCCAGGTTATGTTGAGAATGGACTTGTTTATTGGGATTTTCCATTATAAATAAGTATGGAAGAAGGGAAATGTCACTCACGATCTCTTAAATTTTCTTAACGTCTGCAGAAAAACATACAATCCTTACTTCCTAACTACATTATAGACGCGAAAGTGAGTTTGTTTGTGCGTGACGGTTTCAAATAAACTTATCAAATCATCAAGAAATTTCTAATAGACATTTTTAGGGGTATCTACTGAAAAGGACTTAAGGTAGGTTCTTTCATCTAGAGCGGAATAGTTCTTTTCACGAGGGATACAAAAATACTTTTAAAATGTCGTTTAACGCGATTGACGCCTCAGACAAAATCTAGTTAAAGTTATTACAACTTATAGGCACGGTTGGCTGGCAATCAGTCAGTGCAAACATCAGCCACACCTTAGGAAGACCTTGATTTCGGCGATAGTCTCAGGCCACAGGGAAACAAGGAAGTTGCACTAACAGAGGTCGTCTGAATCAGCGCCAGAATACATAATACCCAGTAATACGCCATGAATCACGCTTGCAGAGCAAGGCCACGTGTGTTTACCTGCTTCCAGATCGGAAAAGGGAAATGGAACATATCCCATAACGTGGTGCGAATTGGCCTGATGCCAGGATTATTCCACATACATTTAGTACCTAACTATGGTAAAAGGAGGCTGGTTGTTGTGATTTTCTTTACTTGGTTCACAAATTGAAACATACGCAAAAAATTACAAAATAATAAAGAAAATCTTGAAACACCATTCTCGGTGTAGTTTCTAGTATCTAGTTTTTTTGTGTTGTGATTTCCGCCGTCCCGTAAAAGATCCTTGGCTTTTCAGGTGCGGAAATCTTTAACTGCAGAATCATATATCGACAAAGACCTAATATATACCCTAATAGTCTGTATTTGTACATGAAGTTTGATGTAATGTAGAAAAATAACTACATTTCTCGGAGTTATCGCTTGGACTTCGGAAATTCAAACACTTTCAAAAACTAGTCGCCGAGATACAGTTTCCAACTAGTTCGGCGACCAGGGCTAATCCAAATCAACCACTAGGCTACAACAAAATTTACTACCTACTGCTTACAAGATTTGTACCCCTTTTATAAACATAAATACTTATATTATACCTTATATACCTAGTTAAGTTTACTCATAGTTAGTTCCTTAATTTAGTGGTTGTAATGTGCTATATTTTTGCCAAATAAATAAATAAATAAAATAAATAAAAAAAATCTCTATACGACGCTCACTCTGTATATTTCTAGCCCAACATTAAATTCTCTAATATGTTACTTAATTGGTCATAAATAAGGCCTTCAATCTTTGCATCTATGGCGTAAAGTTGTAAAATTTACGCATTGACTGAATTAATAGTTATAAATTTGACCTATCGAATCCAACACGTAAGGCGACTAAACAGTAACCTTCGTTAGACTAAATTTATCATTCATTTATCATTTATCCTTCAATTTTAATAATATTGTGATTACTCACGTGGTAGGATGGTCGACTACTCGGTTGTCGTAAGGCTCATATTCTTCCACTTCTGTGAGGTTCTTCTCTTTCATATTGACGAGGAAGATGCCCTTGTCTCCGGGCCTCTTCTTCTCATCTTTTACCGGTGATAGGCTGTGAATGAAAGAAACATAAGATTAAGGAGGAGGTATAAGTACCTGCTAGTGTTGGAAGAATTGCATATAAAGGCAGCAAAGGTAGATTAGGTTTAAAATCATAATGTTTTAATTGCAAATTATTGTACTACACTTTTAGATCATTATTAGAGATTGTTGCTAGGTCGGGATTTGAAATACAATAGTCTATTAAGTCACCTTATCTAACATTGCTTACCAAAGTTTAACCACACTTGACGTTTGTCATCATCATCATTAAGAGCTATACAAGTACACTAAAACAAAGGCGTCTCCTAACAAGGAATGGGATTGCCATAATCAGGTCGATCGGCAGGCGAATTGGTGATCGCATGCGAGTAAACAGTTCACCTTTATTCCTTAGCCGTCTCTTAGGCCTACGATATTTGTAATACACACAATGAAAAGGCCGTTTTTCTTAATGCCAGGGTAAGTAAATGTTAACAAGTTCATCTAAAACCGTTTTGTTTTTAAATTCAGTTAATTAAGTACAAAAGGGTGTAGAAAAAAATCTGTCAGCCCTTCGGGGCGGTAAGTATAGGTTGAGTAAATTATAGGCAGACATCGCGACACAGCAAAATAATAGAGTAGCGTGGTCGACAATAGTAATTGTGGTCTTTATCGTTTATAAAATAGTCATAATACATACAAGGAAATAATATTTTCATTAAATTGTATACTATTTCTATGTATTTATTCTATGAATTATCTATAATTACCATAGGTAACGTGTTGACCTTGGTAAAGTACCTTACCTAAGTGCGGACACCGGAGGCGTATCTTTTTAAAAGTATTTATTTATACAGTATAACAAGAAATACTTATTGAAAATACCTAGTAACGTTTAGAGATTAAATAATTATCAATCTTTGTAAGTATTAGTAACAGGGTAAAATCTGGAAGGAATCTCGGAAGAGTTTCCTAGGGAGTAGTTCTACCGTTTATGATTTAGATTAACTTATTTACCTACTGTTAATAAGTACCTAAGTGGTTTTTAATGAGTAGTTGCTTTAGGTGTATACTCAGCAAAAAATGAATGAAATTTTTTGCAAACGTCTGTATTACTGTTGACGAATATTCATCTCTTTCAGCTTTTATTCATGTGCCTTTTATTATTTTTCTACAAACATGCAAAACAATAAACGATATATTGCGCCAGGAATCGAATCGAATCGAACCCTCTTGGAGTCAGGAATACACGTACGATGGATGGAGCAGGAATACACGAACACTTAGTTAAAGATGATCACGTAAATGTTTGGGAGTGTATCGGGTGAGTATTTCGGAGCACTGTTGTCGTCGAATAGTATCGAAATCGTTTCGCGGTGTACACCTACACACCCAGGTTCCTGGTTATGTCCTCACCTGATGGTGACCAGAGATGAAATAGAAGCCTCTTCACCCATATGACTCCTCAATCTTAGACTTGAGACTCCAGGTATATTATTTTGCATGAAGACTTGTTTAGTGCATCACAAATTCACAATTGTGAGTGTAGCTTTTCCATTCACTTTCTATTCTACGCTCAATCTTTATAAAAGTTGCCAATTTTAGTAAACAGTTAAATGAAAGGTGCTAATTCACCGGGTAGATGAGACAAAATATTTTAGGCCGTAATAAAATTGCCACATAAGAACTAGTTAGATAGATTCTTAGCTAAGAAACATTGTAAATAACATAATTTCAAGTAGGTACTTATAATTTTTATTTTTAAATCCTATGTAAATATTAAAATTGACACCTCTCAATGTTTAATCAAATATTTGAACACGGCAAAATGGCAAAAATATATTTATTATTTTTAAGGTATGAATCATGATTTTTCCGCGTGATCATTGATACGGTTTTATTTGAATCGACTTTGAATAAGGCAAAATTTGAGATCTCCGTTCTCTATATTATTATCACAGTATACTAGCTGACTTGCTCGCCGCCGCTGACGACGACTGACGACGGCTGACAAAGTGGTAGGAAGGGGTGTTTTACAAATTGCTAGGCAACCGTTGCTTGTATCCACTATTGATTCGCGATCATTCTTTTATAGCCCATAATTTGGTTAAATCAAATACGCAAGTGGGTTGGCCTCATGCCAATTGAATGCACAAATCGTAAATTAATTTTTTAAATAAACCTGGTTATTTCAGGTAATATCTAAAAAAGGCGTTGTAAATAACGCCTTATAAAACAGTCATAAATCTTTCTTTTCGAAAACAAGAAAACATAAATTGTGTACTGTTATAGGAGAAGTTGGAAATTGACAAAGTGAAGCTTACAGCATCATGTAAAATTTCTTTGATTTTCAAGGGCTTACGTAGCTACTATTTTTAGATGGTGCTCCATGTAACGTCGAGTCCTCTTCGGCCTGATTGTCATTTCATACGTTATACCTTTACTACGAGTATTATACAAAAGTTGCGTTACATATATTTGTATCCAAATGGAGTAGAGCGACAACTAAACAGTTGACATCTCCATACCAAAATAGATATCGAACACTTTATAGTAAGGTGTGAAACGACACCCTCAAGCCACTGAATAAATAATCTGGCCCCTGTCGTCGCATGTCCGGAGTGCATTGCCTTGCTCGTCCACTATTATTGGGGTTGGTATAAGTACTACATTCTAACAATCGGGTCGAGTAGGTCAATTATTTATGATGTGAACTGGATCACTGTACTTATTTATAATCGCAACCGTATCCCTTTTAAAGCAGTTTACTGGCACTCTAACCATTCAAACTGAAACACGGCAGGGCCACGGCTGAAATATGCATGCATGATGGTTGTACCTGCCCACTTCCCAGCTCACAAAGAACCCTACTGCTGGTGTGTGATTTAGGGCACCTCCATTATTCTGTACCTAAGTACAGAAAAGCAGGAAAGGCATAAAAGCACAGAAAAAGGCGGATAAAGGTTCATTAGTAACTATTAGGTATTATTTTCGGAGGACTGATTTTCTTGGGGTCAAGGTACTGATATTTTTGGATATGAGACGTTGTTACAATCACTTCGACGGATGTCTGACGATCATCTATCAAATAAAATTGTACAATAGGTGATTAATAAACGTAATTAGACTGCTCACACTCAGTGTGGTTCGAAGTCACCTCCATTCATTAATATTAAATTGAACTAAGACAAACACCGAAACTCAATAAGAAAGTACGATACAATTCTCTAAAACAACGCTAACTCACCTCTGAGGTAGGAAATCGTCTGGTTCGAAGGAGGGGTTGACCATAGGTCCGCTTTGTCGTCGCGCCCATTGCTCTGCCTCCTGAAAAGACCAGCAAAAGAAAAAACTTAATACATAATATAAGTACATAATATGGTGCATTCATTTAGTAGTTCGTAGTTAGTTTAGGGGTGTACGGGGTTCTAACCCCCATCTTCGGAACCCAAGCCAACCTCACCTGCACGTGGTGCACCCTGCTAAACAACGAACGAGGCTCTGGCGGCCGGCTGATTGCGGAATAGCACAGCCTACATCGGCACAGCTAAATCCCCTGGCCACTGACGGGCAGCAGCGTCGGTGGTGCGAGAAGCTGTGCCCTGCGATCCCCAACCCGCATGCCCAGCGTGGGGATTACGGGCATATCCCCCTTTATTAGGGGAGCCCTATGTCCAGCAGTGGACTGATATAGGCTGGTGTGTGTGTGTATATTTAGTAGTTCGTAACTTCGTTACAGATTACAGCTCGGTATTGCCGAGGTTTTCCCTGAAAACATTACGAAATTTGGTATCGTCGTTTTAAAATTACAGTTCAGGGGAAAACTCATTTTCTTAAGAGAAAACGAAGCATCATCGGTTACGAACAAATTATAAGTAACTGCAATGCTAAATCACAAAGACAAATGCTTAGTAACTATGAAAATGAGATTGCTTAGGAGAACTAGGTAGGTAGGTAAGTTCTTAAATTAAATCTCTTCTTAAAAACCTGCGCTAAACTACTACGAACCAATAGAATTAGAATGAGAATATATTTATTGGTATCGTAGTAATACATTAACAAAATATAATAAAGATTTATAGTACAACATTAAGTCCTACATACTGCACTCGTCGAATTTCCATAAATTAGGTTACAATAATTCACCAATCTAAATTAAGTTTAAATTTTATTTAATTAGACAATATCTCATAATGGATTCGACGATGAACGTTTTTGTACCTACTAGTTTTTGTATCCAAATGTAATAATATTCCTGGTAGATACTTGTAAAAATGTAGAAGCGGCATTAAATTAGCAATAAATTATATTAGGTACCCATTAACTATAATTAGCATGCGTCACCGCCAAATGGAATTTTAGTGGAAAATATACGTCAATAAACTGAGTATTTAAGTTCCTGTGGAAATTGACTACATAAATTCGCTATATATTTATTTAATAGGCAACGCCAACAGCAAACAATAAACACGATACAAAACACCAACATAAACTACTACGCTATAATGTGTGCCAATTGATTGCAAGATGCTCAGCTTCTTTCGTTTTAGGTATGTCCATTCAAGACATACAAAGTTTCGCGACAAAGCCTATGCAACTCAATTCAATTCAATTGATTAAAACCATAGAAACTTAAAGTACTACGAAAACTTAAGTACCTATCTACGTTTTAATTTCATATTATGCTAATATAAGTAGGTAGTAATCCTTCATTAGAGATGTTTGGATCAATTAATCAATACCACAATAATACGTCTTTTCAACCATCACATTGTAAAATAATTCCGACTAACTTTCTTTTATATATATTTGGAGGTTACCCAGCCTATTTTCAAAACCGCTATGCCATTCAAGCATTTTAAAGGCAACTTACTACCTAGGTACATAACTTTAGATACCTACTTATTTATATCTAACGCTTATGTGTTATGGGGCCCATTAGCATTTGAATAGTTTGCTTACACTATTAACATTCTGCCAAGCTTTGGTTCGTATTTTATTGTATTTTCGACATAATGTATTTCGCTGTTATGAATATTTTCCTGCTTCCTACTAATAATATTATAAAGTCGAAAGTTTGTGAAATGTTAAATGTTTCCTCCTTTTCGCCAATATACTTACGCCAAAACCCGAATTGAGAAATGCATATATTTAATGTAGTTTAGACTCGGAATAACATATAGGTAGCTAAAATTTTTATCCGGGTAGCAGACGCGAGCGGAGCCCAGGGCGGAAGCTTAGTGCGTAATTGAGAAAAAAAATCACAATTACAAAAACACGTAGTGCCTTGAGCAGCTATTGGTCCATGGGCGACCTGATGTGATGAAAGGCGTTCTTCTTAGAACTGTAGCAGTTCTACATACGTGTCCGACTTCATCATGTAGCTGTAGCCAAGTACCTACCTATATCCTACTTATATTTTGTATTGTAGTAGGTATCTACCCAATTTACACATACCCATATATTTCTACTAAGGGGTCGTGATCGACCAATTCTCAAACACGTAAAATTTGCGTGAAATAGAATGATGCTAATTTTTTTGAAGATACTGTTTGATGTTGTTAAAATCTACGGTACTTGTATTACTTAGATAGACAAGTTAGGTAACCATCGTTTATGTTATGAATTGAATTGATGGTAGATTGGCAGATGACAAAAATGTTGGTTACCCGCCCGATGTATGTCTGTCCTTAGTCGGTACATTAAATAAATTATTAATATTTATTTTGCTGTACAACAAAGGTAAACAATTATATGAAACTTAAGGTCTTACTACTTGTAAGTCTGCTATCAGCAATGGCGACTCGACTATCCCAGTAGCTTTTACCAATCTCCTTAGTAATAAGACACAGGTGTAAGTAAATGGAATAAAAGAATTTGGACTGGAATTATCTCATAAAAAAATTGTTCTCCGATCGTTTTTTGTTATATTCGCCATTGCTATCTGATCTGAGGATCTGACTGAAGACTGGACGACTAGACTTATAAACCGTACTACGTTGCCTCATATTGTTATTAACAATTATACTTGATATGAAGTTGTGAAGAAGTGAAGAAAGGAGTGTTTAGAGAGCGTTTTTCGCCGCGAAGACCTCAAGAATGAGATAATCTCTATGTATGCAGATTAACATCAGTGTTAGTTCCATTGTGGCCGGTCAGTGACCAACCACCTTTACAACTGCCGTTATTGTGTGTGATGATCTCATTAATTATAACTGTTCTGTTTTTTTATGTAAAGCTTCCGCCCGTGTCTTCTCTCTCTTGGCACCCGGATAAAAGGTAAGTAGGTGTTATCCAGGTCACAAACTATGTATGTTTATTCTAAGTTGCATCCCAATCCTTTCAACCGTTGGGGACAAACACATTTATAATTAATTGTTGCGATGTTATTCTATGATAGGTACTACTTACTTAGATTCTCAAATACGGCTAGGGGATGTGAGGTAAGCACATGGAATTTTTATCATGAAATTGCTCTTTGAACAAAAATCTGGTCTGATTTTCAGCTAATAAGGTGTTGTGTTTCGTTTTAAGTGGTGTTAGGGTATGAGATAAAACCTATTGAAAACTACTTATTTGAAAAATCAGTGAGAAAATGCGATGACAGATCAAGGTTCAAAGCGGTTTAGAGTAAGCATTCCCTTGTATATAGTATAATAAGGTTAGTATTGGATGCGTAAGCGCATTTTTCTATCTTCTATAGATATATGGAATGCTGATCATTGGTTAGTTGTTCATCTCACGTAGACGGCTTGGCCTTGGTTGAGGTAGTGAAGTGTATCTATAAGTGTATAAGAGACCTGAGGCGCAGGTCATTTATATGACGTCGGACGCGGACACGGCACGGGCGGTTTCCTAATTCATCTAAGTTTCATACGTGGACGCCACGGTTGAGCAACAACATACTGTGTGTCCTAAATTATACTTTATTTCCATGCATTTTGTATGAAATTTGAATGGAATAGGAAACCGCCCGTGCCATGTCCGCGCCCGACGCCATATAAATATGACCTGCGCCTGAGACTGAGAGCTTCTGACAGCTTTTGGGCTTACGCACACTAAAACAATGTGCACGTGCATGCACTAGAAACTACAACACACATAGCAAAACGTCTTTCGTGAAATACAACATTACTGAAAACGCGCGGTTTGACCGATTTAACTTTTTTGATATCCCGTATAAAGTTTCCAGAGGAAGAATAATTGTCGGGGTACATACCTGAATTGGAAATACAGGGAAAACTGACCGTAATTATTTTTCTTTGAAATTTTTGTATGAACTATAACTGTAATATATAGTATCTTGGTGCTATAACTTTTAGGTATATTATAATTTAACAAACAATTTGGACAGAGCTAAATAAAACATTATTACATTATTAAAATAATTACATTCGGGACACCAGAATTTTGTCCTGATCGTTTGTATCATGAACTAGGTATGCATCACTAAACGATTACTAGAGATCGCTGTTTAGGTAGGTAGGTACGCTTATTACGTACGTAACGCATCTTTACTACGTAGGTACTAAATCTTTAGGAAATTTTCAAGTTACGTCACAAAATCCTGATAGAGAAATGGAAAATACGGGGGCGTTTATTATTGAATTTATTAAACAAACAAGTCTTGGAAAATAATGTAAATGTCTAACAAACTAATCAAAGATAATCTACGATCAATTCTTGTATTAATTAGGGATCATCATCATGACATAACGATGGCGTCAAGATACCGAAGTATTAGTAAACAAACTAGTGTATTAGCTAAGTACTACCTGTACCTACTACAAATAGGTTGGTTTCTATTACACGACTAGATTTTCAACAAGGTTTATTTTACCCGACTTATTAAATATGTATATTTACCATACATTAGGTACGGTGGGCCAAGAAATTGGTTGTTCAGTTTTGACAAAACTTCCTATGCAATCAAAATAACACTAAGGTTGAACTTTTCTAATAATTAAAGAGATGCATAACATCTAAAGTCGTGGGTTAAAGATGTTATTTTGACCTTTATTTATAAAAGGCTTATATTTTCAACAAACATACATAAACGATTGCTGTGTTTTGTTCATAAGTGAGAACCTCTTTTAAACTGAAAAAAGAAAATATCACTGACAACTGTCAATATTTGACATCTTTATTATGTAAACATAGATACATAGATTCACAGATTTATAAGTTTAGGTACTCATAGATTACATTATTTTTATTACTCGAATTTGCTAAAATGCCTCGCAATTTATCAATAGTCGAAAGAGCGAATATTTGCGCTACATAAAGATGGCCTCAATATTAATGAGAAATCACGTTTAAATGTTTCCAGCCGTTCGGATTTTTTATCCAGAAAAAGAAACGCCAGGATTTCTTTATTTGCAAGACAATTGTGCTTTGCATACAGCAAGTGTGACGCATGCCTGGTTTGATTGCACACCCAGAAATAAGGTCCAGCTCGATCTTAACCCAAGAGAAAATCTTTGGTGCCTTATGGTTCTAAGATGGTCAAACTGCAACGAAAGAACAAAGGAAGCTCTAGAACTGCACTGTTATGAGATATGGGAGGAAATCCGCGGATTTGATATCTACTCAAGGCTTGTGGGTTCAATGAGAGACCGTCTCCAAGCTGTCATAGACGCAAAAAATATTAATTTGACCATTTTACATTTCTTCATTTTTTTATTGAAGGGTGTCTGTTAAAATTTCTTACTTTTACCTATGACTTTTACAATACAATTTATAGCAACTACTTAGTTCAATAGTTTGCAATTTTTATAAGTTATGTAATAGTTATAAATAAATGTTTATTTTATTACGTATAAAGTTGTTGTTGGAAAGACTTACTCGTATTATTCTTTTACTCCTATCCTTATTAATCCATACTTTAATAATATAAATGTGTAAATATGTTTGGTTGTTGGTCCACCTTTCACGACTGAACCACTGGACCGATTTTAATGAAATTTGGTTTGAAGATAGTTTGAATTCAGGAGAAGGACATGGCTTACATTTTGGCGCTATTACAGATTAATGTGGGCGGACCTGCGGCCGAAGATAAGTTATTTATAAAATAAATGCTATAACATAAAACCAAATGCTACCGTTTTACAACAGTAAAGAGATAGATTCACTATTTGCAAGTAAAATTAGAATTATTTCAGTGTAACCTCTCGTTATAAGTTAAGCTGATAAATATAAATGTACTAGCTGACCCGACAGACGTTGTCCTGTCACAAGGAGGGTATTGAAGTTAAAGAAACATTCAAAAAGGATATCGAAGTGGATTAAGCAATCAATGAGGATATCAACGTGGAAAATGCTATCAAAGAGAGTATCGATGTTAAAGATGCAAATAAATAGTATATTAAAGTGAAAAAAGCAATCAATGAGGATAAAACAACAACAACAAATACCGTACCTTACCTTACCTTACCTCTACCCTTAACCCTACCCTACCCCTACCTGTACCCCTCCCTACCCTTACCCCAACCCCTACCCCTACCCCTACACCTACACTTACACTACACTAAATAATCTATACGATGGAATCGTCTAGGAGAACTTGTATGAGGGGATGAACATTTTGCATGGGACCCATGTTTTTTTACGGATCTGATTATAAAACTATACAAATTTATAAAAACTCCATATTTAATTGAACTTTAATATTAGGCGTGATAGCTCTGAACTAACCGTGATATGAACTAAGAAATTCAGTTTTTTTACATTCTCTTTATAAGAAATAATTTTATCAATATAATAACTCCGACCAAAGTATCTGTTTTAAACGATATTCAGTTTTTTTACCTCCTCTTTCACGATATTAACAGCACGCATACTGTCAATTTTATATCAAACGCCATAAGGTTACATTAAAATAGTTTAAATTGTCAAAAGCGCTAGAAAATCAAGTATGGTGGTTAAGTATTCTTAAATTTTATGATTTTCCGCGCAATTTTCTTTTTTTTTCTTTAATAAGAACCTTCTCCTGACAATAACAAACACAACAAAAAAATAATTAGCGAATTCGGTCCAGCCGTTCACGCGTGATGCTGTGACCAAGGGAAATAGGGAGTAATTTTTATATATACAGATGACAAGAAAATTTTTCACCGTATAAACATATTTTTTTCGACAAATACGAGGGTTAGCTATCAGATGCGACAATTTAACTAGGAACACAAGTTACAATAAATGATAAAGAGAGCATTAGTAACTGTCAGAATAATTGCAAGGGAAAATGAGCTGAGATTGTTGTTTTATGACGTGCATATGAACTTCAACCTTAGGGTGATAAACCACTTTCTTGGCTTAAGGCTTTCCGTGAATTTATACTATCGAGAAAGAGTAATTCTACAGGACTAATAGGAGTATTAATTACACATAGGAGTGTGCGCTACCCCAAGGAAGGAAGGAATTGATGTAAGATATTCTAACCCCCATTTTCCAAAGCCACCATTTTCCAAGCCTCACCGCACGTGCAGCACCCTGCTTACTAATAAACTGGGCTCTGGCGCGGCAGCCCGGCTGGCTGATTGCGGTATAGCGCAGCGAAAACCGGCACAGCTAAATCGCCTGACCGCCGATGGGCAGCAGCGTCGGCAGTGCGAGAAGTCGTGCTCTGCAATCCCCAACCCGCATGCCCAGCGTGGAGACTATGGGCATATTGCTCTATATTAGGGTAGGCCTATGTCCAGCTGTGGACTGATATAGGCTGGTTTGTGGTGGTATGGTTACCCCAAGGGAATGTTGTTGCCGATTGATAATTGGTAAATGCCAATGATATATGTAATGGGTAAGTGCTCCGTCTCGTGTAAATGTGACGAAAATTTTAAATTTGTGCATTCTTACATTATCGAGTTATTATCGAAAAACACATTCCGCTAGAACGACTTCGGCCTACTAGCGAAATGTTTTTTTTTCTATTGGGTCTATCGGGATGGGAGCTTAACGTTGAAACAAAACGTCGTAAGTAAGCCGAACAGGCTTCTATACAGCTATAAATGCTGATGGATGTGGGAATGAATGCATGGATCTCCATTTATATTCCGTCGTATTTTCGCCTCGGATATTTTCTGAACAGAGAAATTGAAAAAACAAAAGACGAACAGTGAAATTATCCTATATAAGGGTTCCTTTAATCCTTTTAAGGAAGGAAAAAATACTTGAAAACATTATTAAAAAACAAAAAACCATACATGACACATATATTTTTGTTTATGGTCTTTTTACGATCATTCATTTGATATCCATATTGCTAGGGAAACGGAAAAAAACAACCCCCCCCCCCCCACCCCTTTTTAAGTTCCGGGTGCCATTTTGAATATTTATATAGCCTACGTCACTATCACAATTCTGATGAATTCAACGACACCTCATATGCTATCTATTTTTGAGTAGATACGCGACTCAGTACTTAAATATTCAAAATAATTTATGATAAATGTTAATTAAGTCATGCCAATATTGCATGACTTCCAAAAATAAAGGTTTGATTGCACTGATTTATCGTCAAGTGGTAAAGAAAGAAGCATTGAACTCAGGCCTCCAAAACGCACCGTTAGCGCGATCCATCGCGCAATCAAAATTTCACAGCGACATCTATTAGCGGAGCGCGGAATATTGTCCAGTTCTGATTTGCCTATTTTCTGCGTGTTTTCTCAAGAAAAGGTGTATAAATTGGGAAATTTACTGTTAGGTAATTATTTCGATAACGCATTTATAAGGTCGTAATTACTACCTATACAAAAAAATATCGTGGAGGCCTTCTTTCCTTCGGGCTGGTAAACCAAACTTTGTTTCGTGGTAAAAACCAGAAGTGAAATGTAGGTTCTCCATCGGCATCGTGGGAAACAACGCAGGGGAACGGGTTTTTGCAAAACATTTTGGTGGAATTAATGGTTCATGTACACAGGCCGCATTTACATAGAAAACAAAATGGCGTATGTCGCGTAAGGTAAATGTCGGAGTTTTCGGTTTGTTCAGGTATTTTAATCAGTGGTTTGTAATATTGCAATAATCACTACTTTATAAATATTAAGAAAATAGGTAATTACCTATGCTACCCCCTCATAAATTATAGTAAATATACCATTGAACTTTTGATAACTTTTTTATCTGGTGAAAATTATTATAAAAATGGAGGTATAATAAAAACATTACATACAACCCCTCAGGGATTTGGTAGCGTGTAAGTACAACTCGCACTTGGCCGGTTTTAAATCATATTTACAACTAAACTAGCTCAAAAGGCTTTGTTCTTTTGAGTCGTCTCACTATTTCCGCGTTGTCGAAGAGCTTTATGGTACCAAAGTTCACGTGATGATGAAGTCTATCTCTGTTTTGAAATCGTTGTATGATACTTATTCACATAAATAAAGAAGATTTTAGTGGAATCTCTCCGTATAAACAGTGAACTAATATAATTTGGGCGAAATGGCGCTCATTAGCGGAGGCCTTTGTCAACGTCAAGCAGTGGCTGATGATGTCTAGAAATCTCGGCTCAAATTACTAACTATAAAAATAGAAAAAATATATTTCGACACGCGTACAGAAAAGAAAATAAATAAATTTTAACCTCAAAAGTATGTTTCTAAGTTAGATCTATTTAATATATTATATTATATTTATTATTGGTATCAAAAAAGGGGTTGGCTGAGTTGGCTCAGCATGTGCTACGTTCATCGTTCACTTTCAGCGCTGTTTTTCAGCTAAAAAGCTTAACTCAATTGGCACAACAATACGTAATATTGTATATTTTGCTATATATATATATTGTGCTAATATACCTACAAAGACATAAAAGTATGTTAAATGCAGCGGCGCAGGCTCAGGGATTGATTATCACGTTTCATAATTAAGGGCCTTTTTAAATAATCTAGATAAGTACTTAATGAATCCAAGAACAGAGGTTGATTTTTCAGAGGCTTGTTAGGTCTTAAGCGCGTATCATATTGTAAGTGTAGGACAACGTCCGCGGACGATTTCATCCGCGGAGGCAAGGCTAGATTTCTATTTGTCATCTAAACGTCACAAAATGGAACGTCTCGTTTTTTTTGAAGTTTGGATGACTGCTAAAAATCTACTCAGGCCTCTGCTGATTGGGGGGCGGGACTATTTGTTAGTCCGAAGCCCCGGCGCTGGTCGTGTGCCGGTAGCCGGCCTTCTTTGTATTAAAATCAAGTCTTGTGGATGACGTGAAAGTTATTTTGTGCAATTGTGAAAATCTAAAAAAAAATATCTTTGTTAATGGCGCTTAAGATTATTATTTAAAAGGTACATACCTAAGTAAGTGATTTTTGAATTTATTGATTAGAGTTGTACCTACTTGTACGTTGTGCCCAACGGTATTGTCTTTAGATACGATTTAGATATGCCTAGAAGCATTTATATATATTGTTACTATTGTGACTAGATGCGTAGTAAAGTATATGCCATATAATATAAGCCATAATGCGTGTAGGCTCAGGTATTGGCTATGGCCAAGATCCTATACTTCCTTCATACAGTGGCCATCTTGACGTCGACCGAGTGACACTTTCACGAAATAGGTAAATAATGTGATGAAAAACTTCATTTCTTGAACTCAATTGCGGAAGGAATTACGCAGAATTACTTTTTTCATGTATATCTATTGATTTTTTATTAAATTGCAGTAAATAATAAAGAAAATGTAGTAAAATGGTTCATGCCATATAACGTTGCCAACAAAAAAATGAGATTTTTTCCCGATTATTGTGGGAGATTTTTATAAGAAATAAAATCTTTGTTATTCTATTAATTCGGTAAATTAATTCACAATACATACAGGAGAATATTTAAGATCACTTCAAATAGATCACTCACTTCTATTGATAAATGCCATCATCCATGAAATCAAATTATTAGCTCAAACAAACAAAAGGAAGACCAGAAGACATTTGACGTTACATGCGGTGGTTAAGTGATATTACGATCACTTATACTTATATATTATATGTTGGCACAAACTAAAGCACTATTATTATATTTCCACAATCAAAGTTCGAACCACTAATATGATTAGTGATAATACCACAAAGTCATAACAAACAGTTATTTTCTTAAACAATTCACTTTTGAGCTATATTGTGACAATTTGTACTCTATGAAAACGTGGCAGGTTCAAAGATAAAACTAGATACATTTTTGTATTTAAAGTGTTAGCCCACATATCAAATCTAATATTTTATAATCCTATCCTACTTCTTACTAATATTATAAATACGAAAGTGTGTGAGTATGGATTTATGAATGTTTGTTACTCTTTCATGCAAAAACTACAGAACGCATTTGATTAAACATGAAATATACACAGTAGTTTATGGCTTAGATTAACACATAGGTGACTTTTTATCGGGGTACCACGCGAGCGAAGCCGCGGGCGGGAGCTAGTATCCTATAAAAAATCCCTTATATTTTCGAGAAAAAAATCGTGATCAGGCAACATCGAGCTTTTTATTTCAAGCATTATAGCTATCTCTATAAAATCAACTGCCATCCTCGAAGCAGTCCAGTATAAATAAAAGAGATAAATATATGTTTACTTCAAAATTACAATTAGTTTCAAAGCTACGTCTTCGCCATCAATAAGTGGTTACTATATTTTGACACTTGTTAAGGAGGTTTGCATCTCTTGTTATTTATCTGAATGCCTAGAAGTTGGAAAAGTTGGTGGAATGGTGGACAAATTTCGATCACAAAATATAAATAAGAATACATAATTATGATACTAACAGGTAGTACCTGAAGTACCGGTGGCGGAATTTACTGGGAAATTACACAGGACAGTGAGTTTTAGCAAGCGGAGGCGACTTATGGTTGCATTGCACGCCTGGTCGTGACCGACAGCTACTGTGAAACCAGAGGTTTGATCAGAAAATATGAAACATCATCATTATCCGCAGCTCGATTTCACCTACTGCTAAGTATAAGCCTCCCTTTGCTCCTGCCACTTACCACGGTCGCGGTCCTGCGCTATCCTAACTCTAACCCAGTGGCGGCGCGGCGGCCCACGACACGAGGCCCACAACACTTACCTACTTAATTGTAACTTTTATAATATGTTCCTACTTAATTAATCTTTATAGTAATGAGCTCTATTCGATTATAAATATAGAATCACTATTATTCTTGAAAATAAATGCTATAATATCTATCTATCTATCTATCTACAGTGTTTGCCCGCTGTAAACTGTACTTGCTCAAACTGTAGCTAAATTCAATGCCGAAATCTAAATTTTTCCGTTTCTTGAATAGCCATCAAAAAAAGTTATTGGTAATTTTTTCCCCTTTAAATAAGTCAGCGACCTATTTTGCAAATTCAATTTTTTGCACTTGGAAGCCCTCCGGCAGACGTACAATTTGACATATGATATGACCCATCCGCGTACCTATCAAATCTGCGAAACTACAGGCAAATGTCACATTTTCATAAATCGGGGCACACTAAAACAAGAAACGTAGCACAGAAGCACTTAACTGTTGTGAATGTATATCTTGTGATTAAAATATATTTTTCTATATCCTTATTTATATTTAACTTCGCCCACTGTTCCACGTTCAAATCCATGTTATAAGATATACAAATAAACAATAGGTCAGTACTTAAATCTAAGAGAAATAGTGACACAAAAAGGTTGCCACTCAGCATATGCTGCAGAAACATGGAAGCAAGCAACTGCAGCGCTGGTTTTCAGTGGCGCCACCTGGCAGAGCGCAGCAGCAACTGTGAAGCACATTATGTTCTTACCTAAAATAATTACTTATAAAATATGAAGATTAAATGGCAATGCATGAATCGCCTGAGACGCAGAAGGTTGCGGGATGGATTCCTAATCACTGCGGGGACATTAAGATTTGCCATAAGTACCACGCTTGGCAAGCTAATGTAGATGTTGTTGGCAATTCTTGGTGTAATTCCTTAAGCCATCCAAAGAAGTATGTCATTCAGTTAGAGTAGCTTATCATTTTCGCAGTAGAACCCATCCAATTTGGCGTGCGATAAAACTGGATATAGATGAGTAACCAGAACCACCGAGAGTGCGATCACTCCTCACTTTACGGGTGGAGGTAAACATTGCATAAGTAAATAAGCAATGAACTTTGAAGCCCTGACTAACAGGCATTCCGTCGAACAAAAGTCTTCAAAGTCTTGAGATGCAAGTTTTCATTATTAATTTTCATAATTATACAGAAATGACGACGCTAGCTTGCTTCAGTTTAGGCTAGGACGATTTAACCAATCGTCCTAGAGTTTAGGTCAAGTCATTGAAGTCGATAAAGAAATTGATTAAAATGT
This sequence comes from Horisme vitalbata, assembly GCA_951804965.1. Lineage (NCBI taxonomy): Eukaryota > Metazoa > Arthropoda > Insecta > Lepidoptera > Geometridae > Horisme > Horisme vitalbata. Next base: position 29,409,461 of record OX638089.1, on the reverse strand, counting down.
TGGACAAAGATATATTTCATAAAAATTTGACCAGCGGCATACCAATCCTTCAACATTTCGACGGGCTCCGCCATTTTCTTATTAAAAGCTTTTATTTTCAACTAGCGGTCCGCCCCGGCTTCGCACGGGTAGTTAATAAAAAAATAAAAAATTATAACTTTTTACACACACACATACACCCTTTATTTCTTGATAATAAGTATTGACTTCCCTTCCGTACCCCCCCCCGTAACGCTTATTTCATCGCTTTGCTACCTAGCTAGCCGAGCGGGGTAAGCGGTGACATGACCGCGCAACTTTTTTCAAATACTTACATTTTTAAACTCGTGATATCTTTTGAATGGAATGTCCGAATTGAATGATTAAAAAGTTTATATAAAGTTATTGAAACAGTCTTGAATATAAAGTAATTTATTTTGATAAGGATTAATACCGAGTGACAAATAAAAAGCCTTTTTCAGTGCCGGCAGTTCAATAAATTTTTTAAAATAAATTAACACTTATTGTGACATAACTATAATAGCTAGACATATGCTGTCGCGACACTTTTTGTAGATTATGATGTGTTCTAAATAGTCGCAGTGCATTATTTTGTTCTATCATCAATAGTTTTTGTAGCGTACGCGATGTAAGGAATTTTTTAAGTAATTTTTCTACACCTCGGGTTACATTATTGAAATTTTAGTAAGGAACCCTAATTTTTTTGAAAATATAATATAGCCTATAACACCCGGGGATAGTGTAGCTACTCAACGGTGAAAGAATTTTTTAAATCGGTCCCGTAGTTTCGGAGCCTATTCAATGCAAACAAACAACCAAACAATCAAATGCTTCCTCTTTATAATATATATAAGTGTAGATGTAGAAGTGTAGAAGTGTAGATTTGTAAGTATATAATGTTATGCGTTCGCCCAGCCAGCGCTAAGCAGTTTTATTGACCTACTCCCAGGGATTTTATTTTAGGTACGGCGATCTACCACGAATATTTAACGTACATACCTTGGCACGTAGATTGTAAGATATCAGATAAATATACCAAAAAGACGATGATTAAACCTGGCAACCTGATCAAAAATATGCGGTAATTGTACATACCTCATATTTTTGTACCAATCGAAAAGGTACCAAAGTACATAACGAATTTTTCATTGTTTACCCAAGCCCCTGAACGAAAGCATGTAGAAAGTACCTACCTTGGGATACCTACTTCTAAGTTCTGTAGCCTACAAAGCACTGTCACAAATGAACAAGAAACTTGCGACTGGTGAAGCAGTTGACAACAGCGAGTGTATCCTGTCTTTGAATATGAGTGACGGATCTTGCACTTTGCAATTTTCTGCGATTGGAAGATTGCACATAACAAGGGACAATTGATGCATTCAGATCGGATTGAATACGCAATAGTGGGATGGGAACATGGAAGCTGCTAATAATCTACTACTATCCAACACAAATATGGAGCATTAAGCGAGGATATATGGACCAAAATCTTCAATTCCCTCCCTAAGTTTATTGACTGAAATTTTATTAGGAACTCCTTGTTTCGTCGCTGAATAGACCACCTATTCTACGTACCCTAAGAAATTGTTAATCCTGAAGTATCTACCCGTAGATTTCTAATCCAATAAAAAGGTAAGACTTTTATTGTATTTAAACCATTCATGAACACAGGAAAAGAGAGAGAGAGAGATCACATTATAATAGCACTCAAATATTTTGTAATTTTGTTCGAATGATGTTAGGGCTTGGGCAAACAATATTTAGTTTAAAATTCATAAAATGCCAGAAATACACTTCATCATCATAATTATCCTCATCACCATAATGATCCTTTTGCCTGAGGTTTTTTTTTTTGTATATCAAAAAAAAATCATCTTATAGATCACATGATAATAGCACTCAGAAATTTGAAACTTTCGTTTTAATTATGTTGGGGCTTGGACAAAATGAATAAATTTAAAGTTCATAAACACCCAACATTAATTAATAACTTCAAAATCATATCCTGATCACCTTAAATGTTTCTTTTGTCTAAGGTTTCTTTTTTTGTATATCATAGCGCTTTGATATCATACTGTACCTATCATCATCTATTCTTCACCATTCATTCTGTCTTACTATCTTATAATCTTCAGGCTAAGTCCACGGTACGTACACCTAGTTAAAATAAGTTCTAAAGGAATCACTTCGCTTGGCAGGTGTATAGAAAAAAATATTATACACAAAGGCGAAACTGTGATTGCAGTATCCTGATAAACGAAATGGAAGATAATATTTTTAGAAATATTTTAAAAGTCTGTAAAAATAGGTCTACCTAGCAAATTATTCTGACTCTAATATTCCCTGTTAAATAATTCGCGAAAACATGGACATAACGCTGTACAGTCGGTTCAATAAAAAATGAAGGCTTATTAGTTATTATGGACTGCGATAAGTCGTTCAGAAATAAGCAATGCTATGTATCAATTCGCCATAACTGTGCAAATATTTCGCTATGCATAATGTGAATCTTAGCTAACAGTACCCTACGCTTATAAGCGTAGTATTCGGTGTGTTGGCTAGAGCCAAAAGACCAGAATGCTAAGGATTTTCAAAATCATTAATAACTCACTCGCATAAGGCACTCTGTATTCTGTGATTAAGGTCAAAGTGAGTACCTAAGTATTGTACTTATGCATTTAATTAAAGCACTCCATATTTCTTGCTCTGTTCTCAAAAATCTAAATCTTTAACTTGCTCAGGTCCTTCTTTTATTTTTTTCTCTTTTTTATATATATGAAACTACTTAGATAACTTATCACTTTGAAGTTTGACTTCATGATTAGAGTCGACTTTTCACAGTAGGTAGTTCCTATAGTCCAAAATAAGTACCAACCACCTACCTAAACAAATATTTTTAATACAAACTAGTGTATGCGTTAGGTACATATTTTTTGTAGGTATATTATACTCACCTACTTTATAGTACTTAAATACAAAGTAAATAATACAATGGTGTGTAAATTTTCCCATTCAATTTATTTACCTTCATAAACAAATAAATTTATAAGGTAAATGAGTTCTTCGGATAAGTAACACCATTATGTGGATTGGAAGGTGACTGCTGGGATTCAAGGTAATTAAACTCGACTCGACTTCTCAAATTAACTACGTTGTTAGCAACTCTAAAAATGACGGGGTTTTAACTTTGACTGACAAACTAAACTGTGCCCTTGAATAAAAAAGAGATGTTTAATTCGTTACCTATGTGAAAAATTAAAATCAAATTATTAATTGTAATTATGTTCTATTTGTTAGCTCTCTTCGCCGGAAACACAGGATTACCTAGTTCAGGCTCTTGTTTTTATTATTCCTATGTTTAATTAAGATTTCTGTACCGTTTTATATTTTTATGTTACCAATTTAAGAAGTTTTGAATAAATTATTTTATTTTATTTTATTTATTAATTATGTAACCCAGACGTGACATGCAATTACAAAGACAACGTTAATTCACGATAGTTATTGCAGTTTTACATTAGCATAAATCTTCTTTACCAAGCTTTTAGAATTTACTACGTTTTTAAGTGGAAACGTGATTGTGAACTCAACATCCTGACTGTTTACAAAACACGTGACATTCGTGGATGCCAACTCTTTGAAAAAGCTTTTGATCAACTGCCAATTGATTGTTGACATTACGACGCCATCTCTCTCTCTCCGAAGATATATTATAGACTTTTCACAGCTCAACAGCATAGGCTTTTGCAGACGTCTCTTGAAGTTTGCTAACATCAGTTTGCAAATCAACATTAGGACGGGTCAGTTATTTTAAAATAAATTTTTACCCTTTATATTTTTGCGATAATCTATATATTTAACTAAATAAAATTAGGTTGTTATTACTATCTACTATCACCGTCATTTATTTATTTTATTTTATTTTTTCGGAAAACAAATAGTATTCTTAGTCTAATAAGACATCAGATGTAAACAACTACCTAATCACCATTGACATGTTTTCACATATAGACGTCTAGTCAAGCTTATCTGTTTAAAAGTAAATGATATATATAATTCACAGCAACCATGATTTATGTAGCGGGACTTGACATAAAAATAACAAAAATTATATAAACAAAAAAAAACAAGTAAAAAAATAATAATATGAAAAGAGTTGTTGAATGAGAAATAGTTATTGAAGTTATTGAACCACTTCAAACCATGTTTAAAAATGAAAGGTTTTGAATTAAATAAGTCTAATTCCGAAAAGTCAACCAATTTATTATAAGAATTCGCAGATCTTCATTAGAAACTGTAATGTCTTATCGTCAAGCATGACATACCTACTAATGATTAGGTAAGGTACCTAGGTTATCTACGTAGATCATTCAAATTCTTTATTTGGGCAAATTAGGTACCTGTTCGTAGTGTTTTTTTGGCAAAGTATGGTAGGTATCATGCAAGTCCGGAGTTATTTTATGCATGCTTTATAATCAAAATGTCACGCTAGGAATTTAGTTTAAAATAGAAGATATTTTATAAAGCGGTCAGGTTTACTGACTAGGTAGAACCAACCTACTGAGTTTATGCTTATTACTTTTCATAAGCAGTTCTACTAAAAGGTAGAATTTCATTCTTTCCATTCTCTTCAGAATTTTTTGATTCAATGATGATGCAATAGTTCCGAAAATCGAAGATATTTATTATTATTGTTTGTCATTTACCATAATCAAACAATCAATGAATATGCCTTGCATGTCAGAGATCTTTGTAATAGGTAACCAGTCATGCTGCGAATAACATGACAAGCAGGTGTGTGCGCAAGCGCCGCGCGCTGGCCGCCGCGCCTGGAACGCGTCACGTCACGTGCGAGTTTACTTACAGCATCTGCCCATTCAGATTTCCGCCAAATCTAATCAGCCAGTAATAGGTATTCTAAATATGCGTCGTCATATAAAATACTTGCCAGGGATTTATTTTAAACTTGTAAACTACAGCTATTTTTGCATTATAAAGAATTTATTTTTTACTTATTTTCAGTTTATATCATAAACATATCATTAAAAAAATCATATGTATATTATGATTTTTTTGTATTTTAAGTGTTTGCCCACTTCTTCAGGGAAAATCTAAGATTTTTATATATTCCAAAATAACAGCGCTTAGTCGTGAATGCCCGAAAATTTCAAGACAAGGCGAGGATTTGACTCGGTTGCGCAGTTGGTTAGCGCGTCCCGGTATTGATGAGAAGGTCGCGAGTTCAAATCTCGCCAGAGTCGAAATTTTGGGATATATAAAAATCTTATAATATACATAATCAAAAAGAACGCTAAAAAACCCAAGTTCATAATTAATCAAAAAAATGCGCACGCGCACGTAAAGGATTCAACACAAAGGCAGAGAGACGGTGCGGTAATACTAAAGCAGCTGCTAGCCATAGCATTTTCGACCCTTGTCAAACGGGATACAGCTTATGTTACTTAGCAGCTGACAGTGGAAAGCGAGGAAACTTCCCAACAGACCGGTCTACCGTTGGTCGCGCCGACCGGTCTGGTCCGATTTTCTATGTGAGTACTTCAAGCAAGGCTGAACGCACAGAGCACGACTATCAGGCTCTTACTGTTCAATGAAATACGAACCTTCCCACATTTACTTTATGCTGCAGTATCGCGGGTCTGATGCTTTCTGAATCTCGGTTAATTGAACCATTTTACAATTTGGATATGGTGTGATAAATACATTAAATACTCTTGAAGAAGCAGTGCTCCTGTGATATCTCTACATAACCAATGCCCAGCAGTGGCATAATGGGCATAGCCCTCTTTTTATTAGGGGAGACATTGGTGTGTAGCCGTGGACTGATATAGTGCGTTAGTGTTTACAAACCTATTATTCTGAAATAGCGATGTAGACTGCCTAACAAAACCAACTAGGGACATCCTAAGTTGATGAAACAGCAAATTCCACCTTGTAAATTTGATATTGATGATGACTTAGGATAAGGTCTGGGCAAGCCCATTCCATCTAAAATCATGATTAAAAAGTAATCAGACACTAGAGCGCCCTAGTTAGATTGAATTGCTACTTTAGCTACTTGCCGCTGTATCTAGACCAGTGGTTCTTAACCGGTGGTCCGCGGACCACAAGTGGTCCCTGAAAACATCCCAAGTGGTCCGCGGAGCCATCCCAATATACAGGTGACATTCTGTCGACACAACGTGAAAAGCGATGAAAAAGAATAAGTGATTAAAATGCAACATTACAGTAGGTAACTTAAAAGGTACATTCGGAATAAGGATCTTGAAGATTTTTTTTGCTTTGATTAGCCAAAAAGCAATTTCTTTACCAATACTTCCAGACGTTGCTATAATATGTTAATTAACTTTATTTTCATCGATAGACCAACCCTTTAATTTTAACATTCTGTAACTCCAAACCAATAAACACATGGTGGTCCATGGCAGGACAGAAATTTTGTCAAATGGTCCCTCGTGCTTAAAAGGTTAAGAACCACTGATCTAGACTAAATATGTAGATGTTTTGCAAACTTCGATAATTTATACGATACGATTTTACGACTGCCTTCGGTATTGAAATTTTAAGAGCACCCGAACTGATTTAAATTTAAACCCAAAATCATAGTAATTACAAGTAGGACTTTAAAAAAAAAAAACCGACTTCAAATAAATCACTTCTTACTTCTTGCCCTAAAGAATTTTGAAAATCGGTTGACGATTGACGGAGATATTGGTGATCATAGGGCGAAAATTACATATGAGGATGAGGTTTTTTGAGTTTTCCGGGAAAAGTACCAATCCCTCAGGAATAAAATTAATATGGGACCACCTGTGAAGTATACTCTATTAAACAAAAAAATAATGTTTAAAATCGGTCCACAATTGACGGAGTTATCGGTGAACATACATAAAAAAAGGTTCCGACGAATTGAGAACCTCCTCCTTTTTGAAGTCGGTTAAAAATGGGACCAAACAGAAAATATTCTCTCCCAAACGAAAAAATAATTTTCCGAATCAGTTCATTAATGACGGAGTTAAGAGGTACCTAACAAACAAAAAAATACAACCGAATCATAAAACGAACTCCTCCTATTTACTTTATGAATACATTTATTGACATTGGACTAGCTTGCGAAGTTACAAAAGTCGCTACATTAAACCGTCATTAATAAGACTACTCTACTTAAAAAATATGCTGATAGAACCGAAACCGGTTCTTTTCAAATCGATAATAAACGCAAACTCCAAATATAATTCGCAACACTGTATAAATACTTATATTGTAAAGAGCAAGGAACCGGTTTCATTCACAGTCGACTACAAACGCACTTGTTTAACTTATAGTATGAAAATCCTATAACAATGTAATTAGTTATAGACCCACCACGGAAAAAAAACACGAGCACGAATTGTAAATCTCAGTAGAAACCATGTAGAAAAATAATATAATGTAATATGGTTTTATATGAAGGATTTATGTATGTTTTATAAGAATTTATTTATGTACTCATAAATATATAGATAGGTAATATATTACTTTTTTGGTAAGTTTTTTTTTTTTTTTTAATTAATATTAAAAGGGACATAAATTTAATGTACGTTTTTAGTAGTTTAACTAGGTTAAAGTTTATGATTCAAATTAACGTTCATATTTCTCTTCTATGGACAAATGTTTGCATGTTCTGTAGATATTTGTCTCGGGTCTGGGTGTTTCCATGTATGATATGTATGTATTTTCAAAAAAAAAATTATATGTGTATTATATCAATCATGTGGTTCCCATAATACAAGCTCTGCTTAGTTTGGGGCTGCATGATGCTGTGTGATTACCTCCCGCATTATTTATTTATTTATATATAATATATTATCTATCTTCCTCATTAACCTCTCTTTATATTTAAAGGTTTGCTGTAAGAAGCCTCTTTCAGCATTAAGATGGCTTTTGAACTAATTAATAACTAAAAGGTATATTTTTGCTGTGTACAATAAAGAATAAATTAAAGAGCACGTTGGCATTGTATTCGTAGCACAGCAACGTGCTAGGTAGGTACTATTTCAGTGAAAAAGGAGATTAAAACTTGAAATTATTCAAACTGCTTCAATTAGTTTAGACTTAATTAACCAACGAGTTTGTGTTATACTTATAACCTTCTGTATGTGAAAAAAGCATGCAAAAAAGTTATTGCCGGCTCTCAAAAGTAATACAGTGATTTAACACAAAGCAAAAAAAATGTCTAATTGAGACAAAAATCAAAAACTAAGTTATGTTGAGACTAACATTCAGCAAGCATAGTTCGCAACCAACTTGACAATATCAAACCTGTTTGCCACATTGCCTCCTTCGTATCAAACCACATCCAATGTTAAAAACAATGCACTAAAGTTCCTATTTCTGCGCAAGCGCTTCAAACTGATACAGGCCTTTTGCAATTACTAGACCTGACCACTCAATCAAGTCCACTACTATAGCTTAACAGTGCTTTAGTCATAAAATCCAGTTAGAACTGGTTCTCCAGTGGACCGCTGATGACGGTAGATAGATAGTACTGGAGTTGCACTTTGTTGATTGATCAAAGTGCCTCTGTCATAAGTTAATTGTTTTTGCACAAACAACGATTGCTCTAATAAAACATCTCGAAGAAGCCATCGTTAGGCAATAAACTTGGCGAGTTAGATACTTGTGCGTGATTAAATCAGTCAGTTACTTAGTTTACGGTGGTTTCATCGTTATAATCATTCATACATCTGCAGCATTATCACCATCATGATCATATTATTCATATTGTACTTGTACTAGTCCATTACTGAATATTAGCCTGTCCCATAAGATGTAGGTAGTTATTTAAACTATGAAGTTTACGATATTGTTTTGGTTTATTTGGTTAAAGACTAATTCTTCTTTATTAAAATACATGTTCAGCATTAACATCATCATAATCATCTTGTACTAGTCAATTGTTGAATATTTCCTGCCTGTCCCATTAGATGTAGGTTGTTATTTAAAATATGAAGTTTACGATATTGTTTTGGTTCATTTATTAAAATACATCTTCAGCATTATCATCATCATGATCATTTTGTAATAGTCCTTCACTGAATATTAGCCTCATAAGATGTAGGTCGTTTTTTAAACTATGAAGTGTACGATATTGATTTGGTCGATTTCTTCTTTATTAAAATGAAGTAGATATAAAGTTCGAATTACTTATAAGTTATAACCGAAGAGGCCTTGGAAATCTTTGGAAGTCTAATTTACAAAAATAAAAACAAGTTAACCTTCATCTTCGTTTAAGGATGCTGGCTGATATTTCTTAATTTCAAACACAGAGCAAGTTATAAATAAGCTCCGTATTTTTATTTAAATATTTTATGCAACTATTGCATTCAACAGATGCACCATACACCATACAGTTAGCACTATTTGATTTCATCACATAGATTATGGAACTACCTACCGTCATTATAATGTAGGTAACGTATGTGAGTAAATTACTTGTTATTTATTGTTTTAGGACTAAGCGTGTGTGACGTGATCAGTGGTTGGTAAATATGTGACGTAGTTAGGAGGTACCTGTCGTCATTTTAAATTCGTGCACGATTCAAATAAGGAAAAGTGGTAACATTTTAGTTTCAGATCAAAATCTAACCGGTTGTCACACAAAAGTATGTAGTGGCATCAAAAGTCCTTAGTAAACTATTTTTGTCATGGTTACTAATGATAATTAGAATTATGATATCAATTGCGGTTTCAAATATCTGTATACAATCCACAGAGAAACGGAAGACGAGATTTTAAATCTTCCGACAATGGTTACACCGCGCATTCGAGTATAATGTAAAACTTTCCACTATACCTAAGTATCACATTCTAGAGAACATTATCGTGTGCTAATATTTTAAATTCGAAAGTGGTTTTGATTGAATTAAACCTATAGTAGGTACCTAGGTATATGTAAGGTCTCCTTCATGCGAAAACTGCTAAATGGCTTGACCAAAATTTTTACACGTAAGATTTTATAGCCTGATAGAGTAGAGACTGCAATGGAAAGAGCAAAGTAGAGAGAATTGCATCACCGACAGAGCCAGGCTCTTAACGCTTTGAGTGCTGAAAACACAAATGTGATTCTGCACGTCGTCCTCCTGCCATCAGCCAACGTGTTAAATTGAATGATAATAATAGTAGTAGTTTACATAAAAGTTCAAAGATTTAAAGAAACCAACTGTGATCGAACCGGTGTAATCTAGTTTTTCACAAGTAGGTACAAAAAATGTAGATGACGTAGGCGAAGCGCAGAGCAAAGCGAATTTCGTCTACACCGTCTACACTAATAAGCATTCCTAATAAGTATTCTAAAAAAATATTTGTGAGTTTGAATTTGAGTTAATCTCTGGAACTACCTACCGTTTTGTTTCAATACTTACTAATTGACAGACGGGTAAGAAAGACACATAGAGATAGACAATTGTTTATTTACCCACAACAGTAGGTATATATAGATGACACAAGGCATACTTGATTTATCAGTTAAAGTTTTATTATTATCTACATAGGCTACATAGCTACTATAACTAACTTAAAACAATTACCAGTTGGAATAATTCCCTTGTCCTTATGTATCGAAAAGATGAGGGAAGACCATTTAGAACACGCAAGTTGAGAGCGGTCAGCGCTAGTCTCACTGTGAATCTAGGATCACAACTAGATTGCGCTTGCCGGGACGATTACTAAGGTAATAGTCGTGAAGGCCGTCGGTCTGTGCAAGATGATTGCAAGGAAGTCGGTGTAAGGTACTGACGCGCCCACGCTATAGTACTGGACTGCTACATCCTCGCGGTCCGCTCTCTAATTAATGTGGGAACTCCTTGCTCTGAGTAGTCTAGCAGACATCCTAAAAGTCAAGTCGAATCTTGTTTGAAATCAGCGATTCCATTTTCAAGATCAGAGGCCTGATTCTCGTGATTCGATATACTTATCACATTAAATAGGTGTTTATCGAACGGTTAAAACTGTATGGAAAATTGACAGTGCCTGCGATATATATCTAATGTGATAGACAGTCTATTGCTGAGAATCAGCCCCCAGTATGTTTTCAGAAAACAAAGTACTTACATAATATGTGGTGCGGTGTAGTCTGATATAACCCATACGAGGATCCAACTGGTTATTTTTACCTACGTAGAAAAGCATTTTACGGACACCAAATACTTTTATTTGTACATTAAGTATACTTATGCTAACTCTGGCCTAGACTGTGGAAAGACAATGATTTTTTTAGATTTTGATTGTTCTAAAAATAATATAATATTCTTTTGCGAACTCTTTGGTAATCTTGAAATCCGAAAACCATTTTTTGTTACCTGATTGTTAATTTCTTTGTTGATTTGTAGGTCAATCGCACCTTCAACATCACCGTGGGCAGTGAAAGATAGCCTTGATAGTATTTTTCTCGGTGTGCACCGTAACCCGTTCGTAAGCATTCAAGGCAGACTGCAATAAGTACACGAGTAGGTAATATCTACTGTTTATACCACACGGCAAACATGAGACATCTCGAAGACATCTATTTCGCAGAAATCTAATAATATTTTGCAAAAATCATGATAAATCAACGTTTTTAGCCCTTACGTGATCTGTGCTGTAAGAAAATCTTTATAAATACCTAATTATAAATATATAGTCAAAATAAGTTTCTCGTTTAAATTTTCCCTGCTACACGATATGTAGGTAGCTATGTAGGAAGGTGGTACCTATCTATCTTTACATAAAGCATATATGAACCTCCTATGCCTCCTAGCCGGGGATGAACCACGGCTTTCCAATCTGGGTTTAGATGGGCATTATTGTTAAATGAGATCAATGTCGTTCGACAGTTATGATCTCTACAGATCTAAATGAATAACTTGCAATAAATAGCGATCTATATGTAAAAAAAGTTATTTATTGAATAATTCATTAGCTACTCAACTGCTGTTGTCCTGCCAAACTTGGAAAGCCTTGCTAAATAAATTACGAAAGATGTTGTTTTTTAAAATGAAGCGAAAGCTCAGGGAGATATAACGGCATTTTTGGTTTAAAAAGCTCTCTTTTTAAAATTTATAACATTACCAAGTATAAACGTGATTTTGGTTAAACTTGTAAGCCCGTTGCTACTATATTTAACATTAGGTCTTGATTTCTTCCGTTATATTTTTTGCAATCAACGAAGTAGGTACTCAGAACCTACCACCAAGTGCAGTGGTCTACAGATTATAAATTAATCTAACTGAAGGCTCAATTGTTCTGTTATTGTGCAAGAATCTATTGAATTGTTTTGAAATCAGTCGCATGCGCAGCGCACACGAGCCGATATGCATCTTGTTTGTTTATTTATAATAGGTAGGTAAGGACTAAGGTACTGTGAAATTGAGAATAATGTATCCGTTCCCCATTAAAATTAATGGACAATTTTGTTCTGTAAGTATACTCACTATTATTCAAATTTAATTTCATTAGGTGGTAAATAAGTTAGGGAATTTCAGGTTTAGCAAACTAGTTACTATACTTTTTTCGTGATATCGAAACGAACAGGTTTCATATCGCCAGTTAGGTACTTTGTCGGCGCACTGAGCGGGGTCCGGGGAAGAAATTTTGCACATTAATTAGATACATGGTATTAGTTTTTTGCTGAGAACTATATGGAACCATATTACCTCGAAGGATCATTTTGTACACATATCCACCCACCCAAGTACCTACTTCTCACTTACACCTGCCAAACCTGTTCACTGACGAAAAACACCTAGAAAAACTCCAAATCTGCCAAAGAGCTATGGAACGGAGCTACATGAGCGTTAAACTAAAACATAGAGTCAGAAACAGGTATCCGGAAAGTAACGAAAGCAAAAGACATAGCTCAGCGGATCCTAGGGTTAAAATGGAAATGGGCAGATAACCTACAGCGAGCTACACCTACAACACCGCGAGCTAGATATGCTCAAATAACAACCAACTGGACCCCACAAGACAAAAAGCGGAAAAGAGGAATACCACACAAGCGATGGAGCGATGATATAGTAGAAATGGCCGGAAAGCACTGGACAAGGCTGGCAATTAATAGGGAAGAGTGAAAGCATATGGAGGAGGCTATCACCGCATCAGGCGGTTCACACGTTGAAAACGCATAAACGCATCCTTAGAAACGCTTTATGAGCTTAACTATATTTTATTTTATAGTAGTTTTTTAAAAAATTTAACTTTTTATGAGTTGTATTTTAAAAAGTGTGATGAAAAATAAAGCTTATTTTATTTACTACTTATCAATCGTACCTTCTAAATTACGTGAGGTCATTGAGCATAGAGAGATTATTCAGTTATATATATTTATAAATCAAAATAATTCAGAATAATTTTCAGAAATTAAGTTAATATGGAACCTTTATGGTAAGTTGACAACTCTTGCTTGAGTCTGCGAATTCCTTCTGAAGGATAACTACATAGTCAGGTAGGTAGGAGCTAAGCGGTCATTGGTTCCGCGTTCAACACATGCCACACTAGATATAAGAGGTACAATATATCCAGCTATAACGAGTACCTTTAAGGTTTGATCTTGGAACAAAACGAATACCTAACAATTTTGCAAGCCTATTCCAATAGTATTAACATAAAGTTTTCGGTTTAAAGATTTATTCTACTATACCTATAACTTTTAAGAGTAGGTTTTAGTTAGTTTTAGTTTTAATTTTTGCAATACTTATTTTAATAAAAACTAACAATACAAGAACTTTTTTATTCCTCATGGGAGTTAACTACAATATCTAATTGTGGGAAAAGGTACTTTACTTACTTATTTACTTCCATGAGATGTATTTATACTTGACGGCCTCTGTGGCGCAGTGGGCGAAGGTCCGCCTTAGACGCAGAAGGTTTCGGGTTCGATTCCCGCTGCGGGACAAATATTTGCCTCGGGTCTGGGTGCTTTCTATGTATGATATGTATGTAATTACAAAAAAAATGTGTAGTATATCAATCATGTGGTTCCCATAATACAAGCTCCGCTTAGTTTGGGGCTACATGATGCTGTGTGATTACGTTCCGCATTATTTATTTATTTATACTAGCAAGAACATTTTGTGATGTTTCCCCGATAGTAACAGGAGATATATCGACGTGTTTCCCCCTCACAAAGGGAAATAAAGTTATCTCACATGATTTCCTTTATTGGTCAAGTGTGCAACATGCGCGACGCGCGCTCAGATCGACTGATTGCAATTGCAAATATAATTTTATTGCGCAAAACTTGCCATTACTTGTAAAGTACCGACGCAGTAGTAACTCTTGCAATGAATTACATTGGAATATAAATTACCTTTTAAAAAAAAACAGGAAAAATGTGCAGCTTCGGTTCGGATGGAGTCAAAAAACTTAATATGTTTTACAAGGCAACACGTGACGCTCATTACGTTTGGCAACGTTGTACAGCAGCGCGCCACGTTGCCAGATGATGCTCATCTTTAGTTACGCATCAAATGTTGGTATGTTTACGGCAACAATTGCAGTAGTGGAGATCAGCACTAGCTCCTCAGTCGGTCATTGTATGAAACGTCTTTCCATGAATGACCATCGATGCTCTATGTCGTTGCTCAACATGTGGAGCTTCATGTAGAGCAGCATATTGAATGCGACGGCAAACGTTACATAGT